>CM062813.1:1164593048-1166079556 GCA_031772625.1 Pinus tabuliformis
GGAAGTTATGAAGGACTTTATCATGAATATTTAGAGAGACATAGAATGATGGGGAGCTGTCTTCATAATTTTCAATCATTAGGCTGAGAATAACAGCTAGCTTGTCATCTTGGAGATTCACACAGTCAGTGGAGGCTTGGATGGCTTTAGTCTCAAGGGCCTCGTGGATGGCTCTTTTGAAGTACTCATTCTTCAATAGCATAATCAGAGGCATGGGTATCCTTAGCTTCTAAATTTCTGATTGAAAATTGAAAGGACAAGGAGACTTTTGAAGATTTCTTACCTCATGAGTTGGAGCTTGGAGGACGGTGGGATAAATTGTCGGTTGTTTTTGCTTATTAGCTTATTGTACTACAGGGACAATAGCTCTTTGAATAGGAGTTTCCTTGTCATTATTTATCTTTGACCTCAAATTATATCTTTTCTGATCCACAATTCGTAGTATAGCTTTACCATCCCATTCTTGGCTAATCTTGTCATTGCATAATGACTTTTCATAGGTAGTTGAGGTAAAAAAGGAAGCATTACCTTTGTCTTCCAAAGAATGGATCTCATCCTCTTCTTCAAACTTCTCTTCTTCCATGACTGTATTTTGAAAGGAGCCCTCACCCTTTGGTCTTCATTTGCATCTTTGTTTCTTTGCAAAATCTGCAACTTCTCATTAATTCTTCTATATGGATTTGGATTTCTAGGAGCAAAGGTATTAGGAGCTCCCCCTTTCCCCAAGTGTTGCTCCACCTTTAGTTTGGATATTTCAGAGGCTAATGACTATCATTTTGGTCATTTTATCTATCATAGGATCAGAGGATGATGAAGACTCGCCCCTATGTCTTCTTCTATCAACATTTCCCTTGAGCTTCTCTACAGCCATGATGTTTGATTCCACTTCCAAGGTTGCATCCTGCATGTCAGCCAAAGTAGCACATATCCTTTCCCTCAACAGTAGGTAGAAGTCAGAATCAAAAGCACCGGCATAAGTGAGTTTAGCAGAGGCAGTAGTGGGTTTTACTTTAGCTGGTATCTTGTTGTACATACGGTTAAACTTCTTATTAAAATCAAATAACAACTCACCATTTTCTCTCTTTAAGTTGCCAAACTCAGTGTGGTAGTAGAAGAGATCCTTATTATCCTCCTAATGGTTTAGGAATGCATCATCTAAAGATTCAATGTTTGCCATAGATCTTGGGTTTAGTTCTCTGAACCATTTTCTAGCCTCTGCATCTAGGCTTTAGACAAAGACTCTCATCCACACATCATCTTCACTAATGTCTAGATTATCAACGTAGCTATAAAATGACTCAAGATGTTCTTTAGCAATAACACCTTCAGTCCCAGTGAACTTAGGCCTATATTTTTGATATTCTCCAGTAGGCATGGCATTCAAAGGAGTGGGCAGTATTAGGGGTCCATACCTAGCACCTATGATTCTTTCCATTTTGGTAGGTGCTTGTGGGCTTGCCATGGCTGTGGTGGCTAAAAGAGTACTGGTAGTCTGAATGATAGAGGGTTGAGGAGTGACTAATAGGAATAAAGAAGTATGATGGATAGGAAGTGAGGTTTCCTTTAGGCTTAAAGCAAAAGGAGAACCTAAAAAATAAGGAGCTTTATGAATCTCTAAAAGTTTTTCTTCACTGCTAGTATTAGATTCTATACTCTCAACATGTATTTGTTCTATTACAAGCCTTTCTTGATGAGATATAGGAGATTGTTTAGGTTTACCTAAACCTGATGCTCCTTTCTACAAAAACTTTCTTTCTTTGATGATCTTTTCAGGGTCAAGTGCTAGGTCAGCTTGTAGCTTCTGAGGATTTCTCTGAGTATGCCTCATGAACTAAGCTAGAACTATGATGTGGAGTTGCCAAGAGGTTCGGCATCCATTACAGTCACCAGATAGATGATTACAACCAAAAAAGTGCCCATACTTTGTCTATCATCAAACCTGGATCTATGTCATTTCCCAGGGAAGCTGAGCTTCTGTTTCCTCTCCCCGGAAAAGACGCCAATTATGTTAGCACTCCAGGTTATAGCTCGGAGATGCTTGGTAACATATAGTCTTCAATATTGTTCTCATAACTATTGGAATGGATTATGGTTTGGATCAAGTCATATGACCATTTCAGCTCTATTCCCACTCAAGTCATGCATGAACACCCTCAACAACACAAGGCTTTAAACCCCTAATGCTCAATAGTTTATAGATTTAATGGATAGATGGAGAATACTAAATGTATCAGTGGATTGCATATATAAACATAAATGAATGACTAGCTACAGGCAGCAAAAGGGAATACTGACTGTACTGGTAGATGCATATATGACCACATATGAATGGTTAGCTATAGGTAGAAAAGAAGCCTGCAAGTCTAAGTTATCAAAGCATAGATAAGATAACAGTTATCTAGCATTAGACACAAAGGAAACATGAACAAAATATTCAAGTGCAAGCATAGAACAGTACAGAGAATGGATGTTTGAACATATGATGGCAAAAGAAGCTTGTATTGCTAGAATAAAGATGAAGAGCTTGAAGGAACAAAGTAGCAATAATCTCCAGAAGTTGAACCCCTATTACATCTTATTTTCAGCTATTTATAGCTTGTTTACAATGTTCTTGAGCTCTAAGACGCTCGGAGTCTTAGTCTGCCTGATATGCATTGTTAACTGATTTGATACCCTCTAGGCAAGCATGGCTCGACAATTTTCCTCTCTTGACAGAGGAATAACAACATTCAGATATTTTGGGCAGTTGTTGGGCTATCTGGGAGCTCTCTCACGCCAAAGATGCCCCACAATTGACACTGTTGTTATGGATGAGCTGCGATGTCTATTGATGCTTCATGGTCGATTCTATTTCAGGCTGGTTGTGCATGCTCCATGATGCTTCAGTTTGTTTTGGTTGTGTCATGATGTGTTTTCCATGACTGTTTTGTCGTTGATTCGACCTCTGCTCTGTGGTGGAATGGCTCTTTTCTTTCCATTTCCAAGCTTTGTTTCCCGACAAACTATCTTCTGGGCGCTACTATATGGTAGAATGGGTCTTCGGGCCTGTATATCCCTCTAAATGGCCCCTTTCTGTTAATACAAGACTATTTTCTGTTTAAAACAGAAAACACAGTGATACTGAGACATCTTGCCACTCTGTGTCCTTTTCAGAACTCAAAATCCTTAGATTATAGCTGATTCTCCTCTTGGGTCCGTCCTTGGGTGATGATTCATTTTGGGCGTCTCCTTCGTACTAGAGTTAACCACCCGATGAGGGTGGTTTTCTCTCTCCTTGCCTTGGAAATGTGGCAGCGGCTGTATGGCATCGGGCGGAGCTCAGCCTAGACCACTTACCACCCATGGCCTGCTCGAAATCCTGCCTATTTTGACTTTTCCTTTGTATTTTAAAATATGCCTAAAACACTGAAATCTTGGGAAAATTTGCTGTTGGCAAACCTCAAATATTATATATATCACTTCCCGGGCCCTTTCAGTTCCCCGATTCATCACAATTGCAAGGCCTCCAGGTTTCCTTTGTATTTTCATTATACAAAGAAATACATTAAAAATGCATTAAAAACAGCCTTTGGCGGACTTGAAAAAATATGCAATATCATTTCAAATCCCATCAGGTCCGCGTTTAATCGCTATCGCAAGTCGCATCCATATGTGTGTAAAGGCCCTGCCCCTTCGCAATGTTCCGACGTGATATTGCGATGCAACGATGTCGCAATCGCATATCACCCAAGCTAATGGTCTTTATATAACGCAGCGTATGTCGCCGCCGATGCAATATGGAAATGCGATCTGATTGCAATCGCATATTGCTCTTGTCTCGGACCGTTTTTAAGCGCTCTGTGATCTCTGATATGCGATTTGCCACTTAGATTTGGGCCGTTGATTGGCCAAATCTAATGGATGCTTTGTAATGCCCACTTTAAGCCTGCGATAATGATTTTTCATGGTTTTGGAGAGTTTTGAGCCTCCCGATAGTGTATTTCTGCCCTTCCAAGGGCTTTCTCTTTGCACTGATTTTGATCATTAGATGATCTTTGAGCCAAAATTGAAAAATGTCAAGGGAATTAATGGATCCATAGGCATGTTTCTAAACAAATTTATAGACTCCAAGAGCCTATATGGATCCATTTGTGGGCCCTTTGCCAGCAAGGCTAACAGACACAATTTACTATGCTTGTAGGAAGGTCGTTTACATTAGTGGTATTTATGTTCCCATTTAGAACACCTCTAAAATTCCTATAACAAGCATTTTAAGAGTTGGCCCCATGTTCATTATATCATATAATATTACCAACATCTAATATTACTTTGTACATGCAAGCTTGACAATAGTGGAGGTTTTGTGTAATCTCACTAAAGATCATGATGACACCTCTCACATATGAAGAATGAAGTATCTAGGTCATCACTAATGACCAACACCCACGAGATCTCTACATTGCAAAACTACCTTTTTAAGCATGTTGAAGGTGAATGGTTGACCACATATTAGATAAGTTATGAAGAGGTCATCAATGGGCATAGAATAGAAGGGGTGCATTGGTATTTATGATGCAGTGATGAGGGCACAATATCGAGATATTTAAAGGGTCATGTTAACAATGCTAAAGATCTGTTCATAAATTCACACTAAGCACCCAGTTTGAATTGGGACACATCACTTGATACACACCAATCGATGAAAATCATATATTGAGAAGGGATCTCTTAGCTTCATGAACTCACTCTTAGGCATAACATCAACCCGTGGAAAATATGATGGTGAAAGGGGCCTAAAACTTTAATGTTTTGATGATAAACGTATTGTAGGGATAGCGGTTGGTTCCCCATTGAAATAGAACGTATCTAATATCAGAACTAGCATGTCCCCTAGTCATTCCTTGTCAATGCACTTCCCTATAATAATTTAAAAGCATTTTATTGGCACACATATTAATGACGTGAGAGGCCATTCAACACTATGAATTTTTTTTAGGAAAGGGGCATCGCTTGGGAAATTTATTTCAAAAATTAATTAAATAAACATCAACCTCGCTAGGTTATGCAAGAAGGCGTTAAGTTGGATTCTTGACCTACGCCAGAAACGATGTGGTGCAGAGAGCATTGAGGTGTTAGTGGGTTTGGAATCTTCATGCCCAAGAACACATACATGGGAAAGCCCTGCGATATCATAGGAGTGGCATAGCACTAAGCACTGGTTTCTAGAAATCAGAGGCCATGCGCGATTGATGGTAGCTATTTGAGAAGGTCGCATGGGAACAAGAACACCTAAATAGTCGCTAACATGCTTGGAGCGAGATTAAGAAGGCCAATTTCAAAGACAACAAAATTATGTGATTAAGAAGTTTTCTACCGCTGCATTCAAAGGATATAAATGACAACCCATTGCAGGATTCGTTGAGGACCACAACCATAGCATTAAGGCCAAATTTTTCTTCTAGATGGGAATGCTATGTATAAGCCATTGGTCTCATACTATATAACTGGAAGGAAAGCGTGTTAGTAACATTAAGTTGGATTAGAAAAGAAAAGATTAAGCCTAATTCCATGCGATGGACAGGAACCCCAAACGTTTCATGGATACAACCACACAATGGACGTGATGGAACTATGCATATTCTGGTGTCTATGGAACATGCATGTTGTAGATTCTGGAGTGATAACACCAATTTCATAGGGAAGTTTTCAATGCAAGCTACATGAAAATGCGTGAAGGACAAGGGGCTAGCAAAGGGATGCATTATGCTCTAATAATTGCATTATCAGGTGGATTAAAAATATGACTGAACCATCACGTTAACTGGATAGGTCGCAAATTCACATGGGATGATGCTTAGGGATGAAACTCTAAATGTGACCTGCGACCATGCTACCTCTCCAAGTCATAAGATCATAGTTTTGGAACCTCAAACAAGTGCCAGAAATATGTAACCTTAATGTAAGTGACCATGTGACCCCAGTGACTTAAAAATCCACTAAATTTATTGAGTTACATTCCAACCTGCAGCCAAAAGGTGTGAATTTCCCTCAACGCGACTCTGCAACCTCTCCCAAGTCGCTTGGTCACAAAATCGCACCGGAGAAAGTTAATAATGGATGCAACTTTCCCTCAATACGATTATGCGACCTCTCCCAAGTCACTTGGTCGCAAAATCACGCCTGAAGGAGCTGACAACTAGTGTGAACGTACCCTTCAACGACTATGCGACCACACAGGATCCTCTTGTCGATGTCTCTTCAAGAAGGAAAAATATAACTAGCAATCAACACACTAAGAAATCATTTAAGAAATAATGCAACATACACAATTTATTTATGGAATTATATGGCATGAAGAGAGTATAAGGACATGTTGATTCAAGTCACATGAAATATCTGCTTTGGAATCATTTTTTCAAGTGTCGTTTTTCTTAGGATGATGAATTAATTCATCGAGTGACAAAGAAACATTTTTGCCCATTAAAAATTACCAGAGACTACCATATATCGTTGATGAAAATCATTTCCCTGAAAGGTCCTTATTCCCACTACAACACCAAGTCTGTCTTATTATTTAGATAAGAGAACAAAGGATGCAAATTCAAGGAGGAATTTGAGATGGTTCATAACTTCAATGAAAATAAAATCATTCGCTCACCTCCAGAAACGTGGCATGAGAAGCATAACGGTGAGTGTTGATGATGGGTGCAAACTCAAGAAGCAAGCTCGCTAACCCTGGGTTTCGTAGATACGTTGTGCATCCATAAATACTATTCAGGTAGTGCAAGGTTCGAAGGTTGCAAAGGGTCATGTTATTCAATGGCAATGGCCAAGGATTTTTACTTAACACCTTTGCAAATGTTTAAAAACAATGCAATGTAACAATGCCTGACATGTGGGATGAGGATGCAAATTCGCATGAAAGATGGTATAACAATAATAATTTGACCACTCAGGGAAAGCAACCATTGGAGACACCTTGATGCCAAGACATGGAGAAGAGCAACGCACAAAATTGTGACCATGAAATTCCAAGCAATTTCAAGGCGAAGAATTCTTGATCATTATTAATTGTGATATTTATTTATTATATTTCATCAGAATACATTTGTCTTGATTCTTAATTGATGATTTTGTACATGTGTAGGATTGAAGCTGTGAAGGATGATCCCTGCCGTTTATGCAAACACATAATCCGAATTGGTTGCTAAAATGACCCAAGGGATCAATGCTGTGGAAATCCGTGATCCTAGTTAACAATAGATATTGAAGTCAAGCTAGCTCCAAGGCAGAAGGAAGGTAGCAAGATGTCGGTCTATGCATAAGGTTTAGGATGTATCATGAAGCTTGCATAGCAATCTAGGTGGTCTCTTGCAAGCTCCAAGAACTTCTCAATAAACTCCAAGGCAAATCACCAGAGGATTGATGAATACAAGTGAAGCAGAGTGGCAAGAAAACAAGATGCTTCCAGCACAAAGCATCCGCATCGTTGCGACATATGGGCAATAAGCATTCTATGGTTTACAATGACCTTCTACATCCTCCCCTCTCTCTCCTTCATTGTAATGTAAATATTTCCCCCATTATATGAGAAGCTATGTTAGGAATGATGTGGGTGTGTAACAATAATTTTGGCTCGAGAAACAAGTGGGTAAACTCAAGAGTCACGAGGGTAGCTAAAAGGGCATGAGGGAAGGTCAAAGGTCACGGTAAGTGAACAGTCACTTGACCTCTATAAATGTGCCCTCATGCCTCAGTTAAAAGGACTTTAGCACTTCAGTTGAGGCTAGGATTAGATAGTTAATTTATGCTTGAGAGCTAGGGCCAGTCAGCTCTTGGCAGCTGGTGGGGTGGATTTGTAGAGGGGCTAGGGTTTTGGCATTAGGAAATGGTATGAATAGCCCATGTTCCACTATTGGGTTTTGACCTATTGCATGATATGTATTTGAAGTTGCAATGGAATTAATAAGATGTTATTTATCGTTGGCACTGATTCCCATGCTTTCTTATGGTGGTTGTATTAGCTGTCTGATACTTCATTATATTTGTATGTGCTTTGTTGAATGGCAACAAGAAATGCTAGAAATAGAAGTGTTAAAAATAACACTATTATAAATAGCAGTTCAAGTACCAGTGCTGGGCTGAGCAACAAGGAATGAAAAATGGAAGTGCTAAAATAGCATTGCTATTTTTAGTAGTTCAGGATAGATTCTTATTTTAGTTAGTCCTTGTACTAAAATAGTGAAGTAAAATTCGAATTTGGTCTGAGCAGCTATTTGTAAACTAATTAATTAATTCATCTTGAGCTAATTAGTTGAGGAAAAACAAACATGAAGTCTATGTGAGGACATGCAACAACTATTCCTTTGATTAAGGGATTTATGCATTAGTTAAAGGATAAAGATGAGTTGTAATTAGTTAGCTTAGTTAATTGAGTTAAGTCCAGTTAGATTAATTCTTACAGCTTGTAGAATTAATTGTGAGTTCAATTAGTTAATGCTTGCATGCATGTAACTGCTGCACTTCAGATAACTGAATATTCTCTCATAAATAACTCATGCATGTTAGTTCATAGAAAGACCCAATTGAGATCAAAGGAGGGACAATGTACTATTAGTTGGATGGATTTTTTCCTGTAAAGGAAACTCATCTATGCAGAAGGATTTATCTCCATTAGGATTACGCAGTTACTACTGGGCCAAGTGAGCAGTTTCAGGTGGGAATTCACATGTGTGGAAGCACTGGACCCCAAGAAAAACTGCGCAAGGAATCATGAGGCTTGGAGGGCAGAGGCGAAGGTTTATAAGAGGCCTTTGACTATCTATGAGTAGCAGAGGGATTATACTGCGAGTTGGATAGCTTCCGAGCTAAGGATTTGTGTAATTCTGTGAATATTTTCCACTTGTATGATAATATAGAGATAGGGGTTTTAGGCTGAGGCTTTCCCTGGATTATATTTCTGTGTTATGTGTGATTGCTTCTCATTCTCAGTTATATCTATTCTTGTTTGATATTGCTCATATGTGATTAAGCTTCCCAAAGTTTATGGTAGAACTAGATCTAGTATTATTCTTTAGTACATTGCATTATCAGTTGATCTACAAGTGAAATTTCTACATGGTATCAAAGCATAGGTGATCAAAGAAAAGAATAGTATACAAGAAGGGAGAAGCTAGAAGTTTGAAGTTCCTGGATATAGAAATTGAGTTCTTATCACATATCAATTTCACCAATGACGTTCAACGGTTTGAGGCTTGAGTATGCACTTGATGGCAGCTCAAACTATATAGCCTGGAAGGATTGCATGGAAGCAGTAATAGAGGACAATGGGCTGAAGGACTTCATTGATCAAGAAGTCCCCAAGCCCGCTACAACTAGTGCCCAAGAATTGGCGGAATGGAAGAAATGTGTGGCTAGAGCAAGGAGAGTCCTCTTCAAGGGAGTTCAAGACCACATTGTCTCGAGCCTCCATGGGAAGGAGACACCATATTCAATGTGGAAAACATTGAAGGATCTATATCAGAACAAGCTTTGGAAAATCAAGTGTGAAATGAAATAGATTGGTGTGCTAGTCAAGAACCTGTATGCTCTTGAGGTTCAAGATGCATGCAAAGCCTTGAGGAGCAAGGCAACTATTGGATACTTGGTGGTTGAGAAGGAGAGTACACTACCTCTCAACATGCAATGCTAGAAGAAGTCTCAGGCAATTATGGAGGAGCTACAATTGGTGAAGCAGCTTCAGGAGGTTCTGGAGCAGCCACAACTAGAGAACCTGAGAGGAGATCGAGTGGAGGCATCCATTCATCCAAATACCTCCAATAGGGGGGAATTTCAAGCCAAGTGGGTAGAGGGATCACATGCAGCCATACCTCCAGTGCGAGGTGGGGCAATGTGGATTGATAGTCCCAAGAAGGTTGAAATAGGAGCAGGATCCTTAAGGTATCCAACCTCTTGGATTCAACCTTGCTACGGGAATCCTGATGAGGAGTAGCAAGGCTGGCTGAGTGGGTAGAGATAGATGTGGATGGAGCAGTAGAGAGAGCTATAGTGCAGGAGTCCCAAGACAGTGCAGAGCTAGCAGGCTGCAGCAACACGAGAGGCACATGAGTGTTGCACTAGTGTAGGATGGCATAGAGAGGTGTACAATGTTGCAAGATGCATGCAGATGTTGCAACAGCGCAGAGGTTAGAGAGGGAGCACTTGTCAGCGACAGGGGGAGCTTTAGCATCAGAGTATGTTTCTAGCCCAAGTTGGGAGTTTTTTTGTTTCTAGAGTTGTTGGAGCGTCCACGCTTGGAAGAAGTTTTGCATGCAGAACATTCCAAAGGTTCAGGATCGGGTTCAAGTTGAAGCCTTTCTTGCTGAGAGGGAGTGTTGAAAATGGTAACAAGAAATGCTAAAAATAGAAGTGATAAAAATAACACTGCTAGAAATAGCAGTTCCGGTACTAGTGTTGGGTTGAGAAACAAGGAATGAAAAATGGAAGTGCTAAAAATAGCATTGCTATTTTTAGCAGTTCGGGATAGATTCCTATTTTAGTTAGTCCCTGTTCTAAAATAATGAAGTAAAATTCAAATTTGATCTTAGCAATTGTTTGTAAATTAATTAATTCATCTTGAGTTAATTAGTTGAAGAAAAACAAACATGAAGTCTATGTGAGGACATGCAATAGTTATTCCTTTGATTAATGGATTTATCCATTAGTTAAAGGATAAGGATGAGTTATAATTGTGAGTCGTAATTAGTTAGCTCAGCTAACTAAGTTAAGTCCAATTAGATTAATTCTTACGGCTTGTAGAATTAATTATGAGTTCAGTTAGTTAATGCTTGCATGCATGTAACTGCTACACTTCATATAACTAAATATTCTCTCATAAATAACTCATGCATGTCAGTTTAGAGAAATACCCAGTTGAGATCAGAGGAGGGACAGTGTACTATCAGTTGGATGGATTTTTTCCTATAAAGTAAACTCATCTATGCAGAAGGATTTATCTCCTTCAGGATTGCGCAGTTACTATTGGGCCAAGTGAGTAGTGTGAGGTGGGAATTCACATGTTTGGAAGCACTGGACCCCAAGAACAACCACGCAAGGAAATAGGAGTCTTGGAGGGCAAAGGAGAAGGCTTGTGAGAGGCCTTTGACTATCTATGAGTAGCAGAGGGATTATATTGAGAGCTAGATAGCTTCCGAGCTAAGGCTTTGTGTAATTCTATGAATATTTTCCACTTGTATGATAATATAGAGATAGGGGTTTTAGGCTGAGGCTTTCCCCAGATTATATTTCTGTGTTATGTGTGATTGCTTCTCATTCTTAGTTATATCTATTCTTGTTTGATACTGCTTATATGTGATTAAGCTTCTCCAAGGTTTATGGTAGAACTAGATCTAGTATTGTGCTTTAGTACATTGCATTATCAGTTGATCTACAGGTGAAATTTCTACACGCTTTCATATACGCAATATGTTATGGACTGGTACATAGTGGTTGCATGTATGTTGTGCTTTTGAATCTATGTTTACTTATTCCTTGCCATGTTAGTGATCTATTGTGAACTACTTTACAATTAACTTCTAGCATGTTCTTGTTTATTTTATGTTTGATTGTGTTTTAGCTCACTAATCCCTCTCATGGTATATCTCTTCTTATTGTTGTTGAGACTTGTATGTACCTCTTTCTGCAATTTGTCAATCTTGGGCTGATTTTGTTTCACTGCCTAAGCATTTCATTCTTGTCCCCACTTTGACACCTTTTGATTTGATAAACAAGAGCATAAACATTCATGGTGGTATCCGGGTCCATACCATATGGGGCTGCTATCCCAAACAATGTGAGGTCTGATTGGGACTTTACACTGGGGAGTCTCCCTTAATTGTTGGCGATACATTTTGGCCCATCAACACAAGGTTTCATAAACGTTATACCATGAAAAAAGCATAACAAGAAGGCACAGGGAAAACAAGATCAATACCAAGTAATCAGTCAAAACAAATATGAAGAACTACAAAAAGTACAAGAAGACCCTTTCTCAGATAGCAAGAATGAAGAAGAAAATATTGGAAGCATAGAAAACTTAGAAAATTAGGAACAATGGGAGAAGCACTCAAAGCATATTCAAATAGAGAAGGAATACTTACTATAAGACACTAACACGGAACCAACAATGATGGAAACCAACCCGGAATATAATGCGATGGAGGAATCCCTAGAAGGAGTCGACCTCATATCCATAGCAAAAGAATGGCAGAAAAATGGTTTGGTAGTAATACCAAAAGAGAAAATACAGAGAATAGAAGGAGCATACCTCCTACAAGAAGAACTAAAATAGAGTACACTTCAAAAACCACCAGACAATCAAGCAAACAAAGGGATACTGGTGAATATGACAACAGAGAGATACAACCCAAAAGGACCCAGCAGAAAAAGAGGAAGAAAAATGACAAGACAACTCCTTCAGGAACTTGGCACAAGACTCCTCAATGAAGGAAAGGTAAAAGCTCTTACCCTTACCCCTCATCATTATCAATGAATTGTATTTCATGGAACATAAGAGGCCTCAATGGTCCATGGGAAAAAAGAGTCTTAAAAAATAGACTCATCATAGACAAACATGATATGGTACTCATTCAAGAAACTAAACTCGAAATGGAGAACCTCAACATCCTTCAAAAGAACTACTTCAAAAACTACTACACAGAAAACTCGGCAATAGGTTTTGCTGGAGGACTTATGACTCTTTGGAAAATATCATTGTATGATCTACCTTCCTCTGTAGCAACAAGGCACTCCATTAATACCGTCCTAAAAATAATTGGAACCAACAAAAGTATATGTGTCATGAACATATATGCTCCCCAAAAGGTAGTGGAAAGAATCCAAATGCTTCACAATGTCAGAAAACTCCTAGATACCATTCATCAGCCTTTCAAAATTATAGCAGGATATTTCAACATGGTTTTAAACCTTGGGGAAAAAAAGGAGGGATCTGTAAACTAGAAAAAGACTTAGAAACCTTCCAATCAACAATAGATGGGCTAAGTCTGATAGATATCCCCACAAATAATGGTATCTTCACTTGGAACAATAGAAGAGGGGGAGACAAACAAATAGCATCTAGACTCAATTGCTTCCTTTTGTGTGAATCTATTTACATGACCTCCTAGGAAACGGAGGTTCGTACCCTCCGCCAAGTAGGCTTAGACCATTGGCCAATCTCCTTGAAAGTTCAAATATACACAGGACCGAAAAATAGGCCTTTTTGATTCGAATTATTCTGGCTTGAGCACCCAAAATTTATAGAAAACATGAAATATTAGTGGAGAAGCCCAATGCCACAATCAGGAAACAAAATGTATCAATTCCAACAAAGATTGAAACTCATAAAAATAAAATCAAAATTTGGAACAAAGAGATCTTCAGAAACATTTTACAAACAAAAAAGATCTAGAAGAAAGAATGGTAACGCTCCAACAAAAAATCATCAACAGTGGAATCAATGATTAAATGAATAAAGAAGAACTAAGCCTTTAAAATAACCAGGAAGAAATAGTCTCTTAGGAGGAAAAATTATGGCAACAAAAGTCTCACATCAATTGGCTTAAATGTGGAGAATGAAATTATTCCTAATTTCACCGCTCAATGATACAACATAGAAGACATAACAGAATCCTTGCCCTAAAAACCACAGATGGGAGAATGATCCACAACCATAAGGACATTGCAAATGAATTAAATGTTTACTTCAACAATCTTATTGAAGAACCTAGGATGGATAAAGCCATAGAAATAAAATAAATCACAAACAACATACCTGTTATCCTCAATCAGGAGCACAAGAGAATGCTCGTGAGGAAAGTAATGATGCAAGAAATGGAAGAGGTAGTAATGACCATGCCAAATGGAAAAGCCCCTGAACTAGATGGCTTCACAACTAACTTCTACAAAGCTTGTTGGCCCATCATAAAAGAGGAGGTTCATGCTCTGGTGGAAGAATCCAGAGTCCATAAATCGGTTCTAAGAGCCCTAAATGAAACTTTCCTTACTCTCATTCCCAAGGAGGAAGGGGTTGACTCCCCATAATGGTTTAAACCAATTTCCCTTTGTAACGTAATCTATAATATTGTCTCAAAGGTCCTAGAAAACATGACCAAAATTGTTGTTCCTCTCCTAATCTCCTCAAACCAATCAGGTTATGTGGAAGGTAGACAAATCTTGGACATCATAATCCTCTCACATGAACTGATACACTCACTAAAAGCTAAGAAAAACTAGGTATGATGATGCAGCTAGATATGTCAAAAATATTTTGACAAAATAAGTTGGGACTATATGAAATGAGTACTAGAAGCTTTTGGCTTCAATAAGGCTTTCATAAAGTGGATTATGGAAATGGTCTCAAGAGATTTATTCTCTATTCTTCTCAATGGTTCCCCATCAAAGTCGTTCTACCCCTCCAGAGGCATTATACAGGGAGATCCTCTATCGCCTTTCCTCTTTGTTATTATGGCAAAAGGTCTAAGCAGATCCATCATGGCAGAAAATTCAAACAACTCTCTGATAGGCCTCAAGCTTCATGAAAATGCCCCTCCCTCTACCCATCAGTAATTCATAGATGACACTCTGCTATTGGACATTCCTACTATTAAGGAAGCCAACTCCTTCAAAGAAATCCTCACAGAGTTTTCGGAAGCATTGGCTACCTCCATTTACCTGGAGAAATCCAAATTGTTCTTTTTTAATACCCCTATAGCCATTCAAAGGAACATCACTAGAATGATGGGATTTCAAATATGTATTCTCCCCTCCAGATACTTGGGGGTCCCTCTAACTGACAAACCCTTCAACCGATCCATATGGGAAGACCTCATAAACAAACTAGGAAAAAGACTGGCTAATTGGACTTTCCATGCCCTCAACTTGAGTGGTAGGTGGGTCCTAGTAAAAATTGTGTTGCAAGCCATGCCCCTATATATGTTCTCTGCTCTTGATTCTCCTAAATTGATCACCAACACCATCTGAAACATCCAAAGAAACTTTCTATGGAGGGGCATTGAAAATTAAAAAAAATGGGTGCTTGTTGCCTGGGATAAGGTATGCAGAACAAAAAATGTTGGAAGTATAGGCTTTAGGGACTCGAAAATCCTGGGAAAAACCCTTGGGACCAAAACCTAGTGGCGCTGGTTGGAAAACCCATA
The DNA here is from genome assembly GCA_031772625.1 of Pinus tabuliformis. Classification (NCBI taxonomy): domain Eukaryota; kingdom Viridiplantae; phylum Streptophyta; class Pinopsida; order Pinales; family Pinaceae; genus Pinus; species Pinus tabuliformis. Next base: position 1,164,608,222 of record CM062813.1, read on the forward strand.
CTCTCCCTGGGGTCGTATCTGGAAAGAAATATATGTCCCAAATCACTCAATTGAGAATATCATTAGGCTCAATGGGGAAATCAAAGGTTTGGAAATACTAAATCAAGCGTGGGAAAACAAGGTTTTCATCCAAAAACACAACTTCTGGGAAATAGGAAATGGAGAAAAGGCTCTTTTCTAGGAGGATGCATGGCAGTAAATGACAGATTTAAATAGGGAATAGTTTACCCAACTATGCAACATAATGAAAGAAAAAGGAAAAAATAGACTAGCTCATTAATGGAAGCCTAACAATTGAAAGGCTAAATGGTGAAAATGGTTGGACGACAAAGAGTGGAAACCTTTACCCAATGATTTTGACTGGAGAGCATTCCCTAGAGAAATTCAAGAAAGACAAATACAATATGATAAAGGGGAGGTGTTACATAGTATTTTGTCATGCCTCTTGCACTTCCCTGTGACATACCCCGAAGTGCCCAAAACATGACCATTATACATTATACTCATCCATGTATACAACTCAGATCCCTCCTAATACTTTGTTTGGAAAATGTCTTGAGCTTTCCCTGAAGAAATAGCTCTTAAAACCCTAAAATGAGAGTCATCATTCTTATGAGGCTTAAAACAATGATGGTCACCTATTGTATTGTACTTAGCCAACAATGGCATCGCTCTATTCTCTTGCATACCCATAATGATCCCAAAAAGGTATTTTTCCAAAGAGGATGAAAATCTTCATGATGTAGAAGCTTCCAAAGCAGCGAGTTGGAGGTTGTATCGCATAGATGAGGTTGAATCCTCTCATATTGGCCTCTTGGTCTTATCCCTATGAGCTACCTCCTTGAGATGAGGGCCTAATCCTATATTTGGATAATTCCTACTCCCTCTCCTAGCCTATAAATTCGTCCTCTCCCATTCCCAAATGGTTGGTGAGGTTAGAGGCTGGGTTGGTCTATGTATATTTTCACCCTTATGCTAAGCTTGTGCCTAGAGGCTATTCATTAGACTTGGAGAAGGATTTCTTGGAGAGTTCCTTGGCTTGGACTTGGATTACCACTCAAGGGGAGCCTTTCAGCATCAAGGCTTTGTTTGTAAGCTTCCGTTTATTCCTTAAATAATATACAACTGCTGGTTCATCTTCCCAAAATATATATGTTCATGTATTTATTAGCTCGACATTCCTTGATTAGTTAAGTAGGTTGTTATTTATTTTCTATTGGTTTTGGCATGCTTTGTTGTTTCTTGATCACTTGTGCTGGTACATAAGCACTAGGGGAACCAGAAACAAGTCTGTGACACAAGTGGTTTGTTACACTAAAAAATGTCACCATGACCACTTACAGTTAGTATGGCTCAAATCAACAGTCATGCTACCCTCTTAGGCAAGTCTTATGCCTCTGCTATCCATCTCAAACTCAAAGAAGAGAGAAAAGTCTTGTAAAAATGTGTTTATCTCTGGGGTCGCAGGTTCTCTCAAGCCTTACCTGCGGGGACGCTCACAATGTTCACAAAAACTGCGTCTTTGGACGCTCTGTATGTCAAGGGACAGGTGCGTCCTTCTGTAAAAGGAAAAATGCGCAAGTTTCATCTTAAAAAATTTACTTGTGGTTACTTCTAGAACTTTCTAGAGGTCGGTTTGATGAAATGGATGCGCCTCCAGTTGGTTCATGTATCCTTATTAAGGAGGAACTTATCCCATCAATAAGGGAGCTATCCCACCCAAAGAGGGGGATTATCCCATTGATGGTGGACCTGAATAACCTCTTTACAGCACTATAAATAAAGACCTTGGGCCAGAAGGAGGAGAGGTTGGAGCTATACATTTTCTTTGGGTAAATGCTGCAGGAATTAGGACTCCCATTTAGAACCTTGTGAGGAGAGATTGTCTTTGCTTGATTCTACTTGGAAGTGGGTGAGCTTTGTCAAAGTAGAGGAAAACCCTTGATGGACCCTGGGAGGAACTTGCACAACACCAAGGCCAGGTTGTAAGAGTTTCTTTGTTTCATTATTAATACAAACTGGTTTATTTTTCTCAATAGCTTGTGTTAATGAGTTATTTCATGTGTTCCTTGGTCTGCATGTTAAATATATGTTTTATTATATGAAATGCAAGTGCTTGGTAATTGTTTGATTGTTTGTGGTTGCAGGAATTGATGTGAAGGAGGAGCTCATCCGGATCGGCAAGGACGGACTACAACAACAGCGTTTTGGAATAAGGTAAGCCTAAACACTTGTAGTTTTCATGTTTTAAAAGGTGTATTTAGAGAAAGATTACTCCATTTTGTCTTGTTTGTCGCTAGAGAGTTTAGACTCCTAGGGAGGTCAGTTGTGTCCGCACAAACGACTTTTTCCGCCACGACATGGTTTGAGGCCCTCAACAAAGGAAATCGAAATAGCATCAGAACGAGGTAGGTCATCTCGTTCATTCTAATTTTCAATTATAACATAGGAAGATGTCTAGTTGATTGTCACTTCAGTTGCTAGACCCAATCATTGGGCTAGAGGGATCATCTTTGTCCGCAGAGAGGATTAACCTTGTCAACAAAGAATTTTGAAAATAGCAACAAGAAATGCTATAAATAGAATTTCAGGTACTAGTGTTGGAAATAGCAACAACGAATGATAAAATAGAAATGTTAAAAATAGCGTTGCTATAAATGGAATTTCGGGATAGATTCCAATTTAAATTAGTCCCTGAATTAAAATTTGAATTTGGTCTCACTAACTGTTTGAAAAATAATTAATTAATTCTTCTTGAGTTAATTAGTTGGAGAAAATCAAACATGAAGTCTATGTGAAGGCATGCAACAATTATTCCTTTGATTGGGGAATTTATCCCTTAGTTAAGGAGATAAGGATGAGTTGTATTTGAGTTGTAATTAGTTAGCTCAGTTAACTGAGTTAAGTCCAGTTAAATTAGTTCCAAATAGTTGGAGGAACTAATTGCAAGTTCAGTTAGTTAATCCATGCTTGCATGAAACTAATGTTCTCCAGATAACTGAATATTCTCTCATAAATAACTCATGCATGTCAGTTCAGACAAAGACCCAATTGAGATTAAAGGAAGGGACAGTGTACTATCAGTTGGAAGAATTTTTCCTATAAAGGAAACTCATCCATGTAGAAGGAATTCATCTCCTTTAGGATTGCGCAGTTATTTCAGAGGTCAGTGTTGTGTGTGAGGTGATTATCACACAGGTTGCAGCTGGAGGATCCAGGAGAAACTGTGCAAGGAAATAGGATGCTTGGAGAACAGAGGGAAAGGCATATGAGTTGTTTGTTCTGTCTATGAGTAGTGAGGCATTGTGCTGAGAGATGTATAGCTGTTTGAGAGCTAAGCTTTGTGTAATCTCTGAGATATTTCCACTTGTATGATAATAATGATAGGGGGCGGGGTTTTTAGCTAAGGCTTTCCCCAGAGTATTCTTCTGTGTTTCATGTGTATTGATTTATTCTTCTCTGTTATATGTGTTCCAATTGATCTAGCTCAAATTGATTAAGCTTTATCAAAGTTTGATTGTAGAAGTAGATCTATTATTTTGCTTTAGCATATTACATTATCAGGTGATCTACAGTGACAAATTTCTACATGGTATATCAGAGCTAAGTTTATCAGAGCTATGAACGGTATACGAAGAAGAGAAATCGAAGTATATATATATATATATATATATATATATATATATATATATATAATAAAAAAATAAAAGTAAAAAAAAAAAAAAAAAAATTGGGCCACGAGTTTGCAGAGCAGATCTGGAAATTTTTTTGAAAATTTTTCAAAAACAAAGCATATCTGGACCTTGCAAAACAATACCCAAATCCAAAAAAAAATCAGTTGAATTGGAGTTCGGATGAGGGAGATATCACTGATTTAAATCAACTCTTTTTCCAGAAAATTTCGTGACAGCGGGAAAGATGAAACAGATTGGTGTGCTGGCGAAGAACTTGTATGCACTTGAGGTAAAATATGCATGGAAAGCCTTGAGGAGCAAGGCAAATATTAGAGACTTGGTGGTTGAGAGGGAGTGTAAATTACCTCTCAACATGCAGCCACAGAAGAAGTCTCAGACAATTGTGGAGGAGCCACAATTGGAGAAGCAACTTTAGGAAGTTGTGGAGCAGCCACAACTAGAGAAGCTGAGAGGAGACTGAGTGGAGGCATCCACTCATGCAGAGACCTCCAGTAGGGGGAAATTTTGAGCCAAGTGGGCAGAGGGATCACATGCAGCCATACCTCGAGGTGAGAGGTGGGGCGATGTGAAGTGATAGTCCCAAGAAGGTTGAAATAGGGGTAGGATCCTTGAGGTAGCCAACCTCTTGGATTAGAGATTTCTACGGGAGCCCCACAGAGGAGTAGAAGGACTGGCTGAATGGGTAGAGATAGACGCAGATGGAGTGGCATAGAGAGCTACAGTGTAGGAATCCCAAGACAGCGGAGAGCTAGTAGGCTGCAACAATGTGAGAGGCACATGAGTGTTACACTAGTGCAGGATGGCATAGAGAGGTGTATAATAGTGCGAGATGCATGGAGATGTTGTAGTAGCGCAGAGGTCAATGAGGGAGCACTTGTCAGTGGCAGAGGGAGCTTGAGCATCAAAGGGTGTTTCTAACCCAACAAGGAGGTCAGTTGGGAGATCAGTTACTTACTTCTCGGTAATTGAGTTGCAGTGCAGCAGTGGGCAGCACGATGCAACATAATGAGAGGAGGTGCAGTGCGGATGCAGTTCTAGGAGATAGGACCAGCAGTAGTACAGATGTAGCAGGAGGAATCAGTGTGATTGATGCAGTCAGAGATCAAAGTGACATAGGCTAGAGTAGTCAAATCCTGAAGAGCACAAAGGTGCAAAGTTTTTAGTCGATAGAGCCAATAGTATTCAGAGACTTTGATGACAGAGGCATCATTGTGATTCAGGTTGGATATTTTTTGTTTATAGAGTTGCTGGAGCAACAAAAATAGGGTGAAGTGTTGCATGCAGAACATTCCAAAGGTTCAGGATCGGGTTCGAGTTGAATGCCTTTCTTGTTGAGAGGGAGCGTTGAAAATAGCAACAAGAAATGTTAAAAATAGAAATGCTATAAATAGAATTGCTATAAATATCATTTCAGGTACCGGTGTTGGAAATAGCAACAAGGAATGATAAAATAGAAATGATAAAAATAGAATTGCTATAAATAGCATTTTGGGATAGATTCCAATTTTAATTAGTCCTTGAATTAAAATTGAGAATTAAAATTCGAATTTGGTCTCACTATCTGTTTGAAAAATAATTAATTAATTCATCTTGAGTTAATTAGTTGGAGAAAATCAAACATGAAGTCTATGTGAAGACATGCAACAATTATTCCTTTGGTTGAGGAATTTATCCCTTAGTTAAGGAGATAAGGATGAGTTGTATTTGAGTTGTAATTAGTTAGCTCAGTTAACTGAGTTAAGTCTAGTTAAATTAGTTCCAAACAGTTGGAGAAACTAATTGCGAGTTCATTTAGTTAATGCATGCTTGCATGAAACTAGTGTTCTCCAGATAACTGAATATTCTCTCATAAATAACTCATGCATGTCAGTTCAGACAGAGACCCAGTTGAGATTAAAGGAAGGGACAATGTACTATCAGTTGGAAGAATTTTTCCTATAAAGGAAACTCATCCATGTATAAGGAATTCATCTCCTTCAGGATTGCGCAGTTATTTCAGAGGTCAGTGTTGTGTGTGAGTTGATTATCACACAGGTTGCATCTAGAGGACCCAAGAGAAACTGCGCAAGGAAATAGGAGGCTTGGAGGACAGAGGGAAAGGCATATGAGTTGTTTGTTCTATCTATGAGTAGTGAGGGATTATGTTGAGAGTTGTATAGCTATGTGAGAGCTAAGCTTTGTGTAATCTCTGAGATATTTCCGTTTGTATGATAATACAGATAGCGGGGTTTTTAGCTGAGGCTTTCCCCGGAGTATTCTTCTGTGTTTCATGTGTATTGATTCTTCTTCTTTGTTATATGTGTTCTGATTCATCTAGCTCAAATTGATTAAGCTTGTTCAAAGTTTTATTGTAGAAGTAGATCTAGTATTTTTTTTTTAGTATATTGCATTATCAGGTGATCTATAGTGAGAAATTTCTACAAAAAATTATAATAATCCCTCAAAAAATTCATCCAGTCCTGGTGAAACTCGGCGATACATGTTGTTTAGTCTACCGCAATAAATAAGGCCTCTAAAGGTAAAAATAAGGGAAAAGGTAAAGCCAAACCCGATGCCCCAAAACAGGACCCTTCTTAATCATCTACTGATGATGCTTCTAAAAGAAATCCAAAATATCCTTGCCTCATCTGTGAGGAGGATAATTACACCAAGGATTTCCCCCGACGTTTTGAAGTTAATCACTTGTTGAAAGGGACTCTGGCTGTCTTAAAATAACCCTTTCCATCTCAACAGACATAGTTGGAAGACAAACCACAGTCCTCTACTTCCTCTGGTTCCCAAGTGTTCATGATGCAAGGTTCATCACCTATCTCAATCACCACTCGAACTAAGGACTATCAAACCACACCTAAGCAGATAGTGAAGAAAGAAGTTACCAATATTCCTTCTACTTCTATTCCATCTGGTCTGCTCCATATTGATCACCCTAACAGTGACTCCGTCATTCGACCACCTCCCAAAGGTGTTCTTAAGATATCATCTTTTAATTCGAATGCTAGATCTATGGAACATTACAATATTGTTGAGGATTTAGCTCAGGCACCTTCGGTGATGTCTGCCTTGGAGGTTCTCCAATTCTGTCCAACACAGCGAAAGTCACTGTTGTCTACCATAGGTGCTATTGATCCTTCTAATTCGATTCTAATTACCTTCAATATTGAAAACAACGTTCCTCGTCTTCCTCATCATATTTCATTTCCGATACATGTTCTTATCAAAGGAAAGATGATTCATCAGACCGTTATTGATGAAGGTGCCTCTACCTGCATCATTTCTATTTCATGTTGGAAGGCCATTAGTTCTCCTACTCTTAACCAGTCCCCAAACACCTTGGAAGCCTTCGACGGTAGAGGTTCATGTCGTTATCTTATTCTCACGAATTTTTTGATTACATTAGAAGGAAAGATTGTTGAATTAGAAGTAGAAGTTGTAGATCCAAATCGCACCTACAACCTTCTTCTCGGGTGAAGTTGGACCCATGCTATGTTTTGTGTGGTGTCTTCTTCGTTCCACGTGCTTCAATTTTCTCATGAAGGAATCTATTGATCAACTCTCCTTTTCTTCTAGTTCATCAAATGGAAATGTACCTTATGTGGGAAATACTAAGATTCCCTACGAGAGTGTGGGGGCAGGTCTCTTCAAAGACTCTGCTTTAATGGGTACTTTTACTCTCCCACCTCTAAATGTTCATTCAGTCAATATGATCTCGGTCTCTATGGATCCTTGGATTATCCCTACTGCAGATCAAATTGATTTATTTTGTGATGCTATGCCTTTAATTCCATTGGATAAAAATTATCAAGAGATTTTCTTGGCTTTGATGGCTGCTTCAAAAAGTCATATTGTTTTCAGTATGAACTTGGACACTTATGTGCCATCTCCTTAGCTTGGTTCTTGGGATTCCTCGAATCCTTTGAACAAGACATTCCCCACTAGCAAGGGTATATTTGAAGTCATGTCTCTGAATGAAACTCCATGGAATGATTTACATCATCGTTTTTCATTACTTCCTAGCCTCGATGTGATTCCTTCCTGTCTTGAAGCATTTGTTTTTCATTATCCCACTCCTCCACTTCAGACACCTGTCCTAGTGCATAAAGTCTTATCGAAGGGTAATATGGGGAATATCACTACTACTATTCCTCTTGACATTTCCATTAAACCTGGAATTGTCGAGAACATTCATATTTGGGTTTCCTGTTCTCTAGATGAGATCAGGATTTATACTCAACTTTTTAAGGAGTTCTTAGACGTCTTCACTTGGTCATACGAGGAAATTCTTGGTATTGATCCAGCAATAGTGGTGCATGGGATTTTGACTTATCCTAGTGCTAAGCCTGTTCGACAACGTCTCTGCCCTGTGCACCCTCGAAAGGCTGCTGCTATCAAAGCAGAAGTGGAGAATCTTTTAAAAGTAGGTTTTATTTATCCTATTCCATTGATGGATTGGGTGCCCAATATCGTCCCTGTTACCAAAAAGTAGGGTATGGTCTGTGTTTGTGTTGATTATCACGATACCAATCTTGCATGTCCTAAGGAAAATTATCCCATTCCATTTATCGATTAAATCATTGACGAATGCGATGGGAGTGAGATTTTCTCGTTCATGGATGGTTTTTCTGGTTATTACCAGATTAACATTTCACCCGCTGATCAACATAAAACGACCTTTATCTATCCCTGGGGTACTTTCACTTACAAAAATCTTCCTTTTGGCTTGAAGAATACTGGCACTACCTTCCAAAGAGCAATGTCTTATGCATTTCACAACATTGGACACATTTTTCAACCATACCTCGATGACTTATGAGCTCATTCTGCTAAGCATCGTGACCATCCAGATCACTAAAGATTTGTCTTTTTACGATGTCGGAATTATAATATCCGTCTCAATCCACACAAGTTTCTGCTTTTCATTGGGTGTGGTCGGCTCTTGGGTTTGTTGGTGTCTTGCGAAGGTATTCGGATTGATCCTTTGAAATTTGAGGTCATTTTCAATTTACCCCCCCCCCCACATCATTACTGCAATTGTAGAGCTGGTAGGGAAAGGCTAATTTTCTCTGTTGATTTATCCCTAATTACGTCGAACTCGCCAAGGGTTTTACTCACTTACTTAATAAGGGGATCCCTTTTATTTGGGATGAAGTTTCCCATAAATCCTTCGATGCTTTAAATGACACTCTTATCAGTGCTCCTTTACTGCATCCCCTCGATTATCGATGCGATTACTTCCTATACTTGGCTGCAACCGATACTACTATTGCTATGGTGTTAGTTCAGGACGATGATAATGGAAATGAGCACATGGTTTATTATTTGAGCCAGAATCTTCTCGATATGAAGTCTCAATATGCCCATGTTGAAAAACTTGCCTAGGCAGCAGTTCATGTTGTCCAAAGATTTTGACACTATATCCATTTACGGAAAACCACAATGATTTCTAATTGCAACCCCATGAGATATATACTGACTCATCAGTTACTGGGGGGGAAATACTCCAAATGGATCATTATCCTACAGGAGTTTGATTTGGAATTTACTGCTACCAAATCAAATAAATCGCTCGTCTTTGCTTAGTTGATCTGCACTCTTCTGTTTGCAAGCACTTCAACTGATTTTACTGAGCAGATACCCGATGAAACTATCTTTCTGATCAACACTCTTAACCCATGGTATGGAGATATTATCTTTTATCTCCAAGCCCAAACCTTCCATTCTGAGTTGTCTTGATCTGACTGACGCCGCATTTAGCATCAGTCCCAACCCTATCGGATCCTTGGTGATGCATTATATCGGGTCGGTGTGGACTCTGTTCCTCGCAGGTGTCTCACCCTAGAAGAGGTTGAGCGGGTCTTAAATGATTTCCACTCTGGTGCCTGTGGTTGTCATATGCCTAGATATGCCACTGCTCAGAAAATCCTCCATGCTGGTTAGTTTTGGCCTTCTATCTTTAAATATTGCATTCTAGCTATCCAAAAATGCCACAAGTGCCATATTTTGAACTGCAAGCAGTGCACCCCACCCACACCACTGCACCCTGTAATTACCGTTGGCCCATTTGCCAAATGGTGCATTGATTTCATGACATGTAACCCTCGCTTAGTCGGGGGGCATGGTTATATAATCATCGTTGTCAACTATTTTAGTAAATGGGTCGTGGCAATGCCTACATAAAATGTTGACGGTATTACTGTTGCTCAGTTCCTTTTTAACCACATCATAGCACATTTCAGTGTTCCTCAAGCTATCGTGACTGACCATTGATCACATTTTTGTTAGCATATGATGGCAGAACTGACTGCTTAGTTGAGCCTTCGTCATGATAGCTCAACTCCTTATTATCTGCAGGGCAATGACCAAGTTGATGTAGTTAATAATGTTTTGTTTACTATGCTTCAATGTACTCTTGGGAAGCACAAAAAGGATTGGAATTTGATTCTATTCTTAGCTCTTTGGTCTTACAAAACTTCTGCTAAGATGGCTACTGGATTCACTCCATTCCAGTTGGTGTATGGTTTGGAGACAACTCTTCAAATCGAATGCGAAATCCCCTTGCTTAAACTAGCTACTGAACTTCTTCTGAATACCTCACCTGAAGAGGAACAACTACTATATCTTGAGAGTCTTGATGAGACTCATCACATTGCTGTGATGGTCATCGAATCTCAAAAGAAATGGTTCAAAGCTCATTTTGACCAAATCATTTCTCCTCGCACTTTTGTTGAAGGTGACTTGGTCCTTCTTTACGATCAAGCCAATGATAAATTGGGAGTAGGAAAGTTTGAACCCATGTGGCGTGGGCCCTACATCATCAAGCATGTCTTATAAAAAGGTGCCTATGAGCTATGTGATTATGAGGGAAACGCATTGTGACAGCCCTGTAATGGATTGTATCTGAAGAAGTGTTATGTGTGAAATTTGTGTAATGAATTTTGTACATTAGTGTGCGTTTTTTTTTTTTTGGGTGTTTGTTTGCCTTGCAGACATGTGTTTTTTTGCTTACCCTGTGTTCCACTCGGTTTGCAGATGTCATCAAGCCATTACGTTGGTTTTGCTGATGGTCCTTGTCATAGCACACAAAATCTGTCTTCCGCAGTACCGGTACTCTATGACCCTAATGGGGAGCTGATTAATTTACAAGGTATCTCCCTTGGTCAAACAACCAATAATATTGTTGAATATAGTGCAGTTATTGAATTCTTGTCAGAAGCAGTTGCTCTTGGCATTAGGGATTTAGTTGTCAAGTTGGATTCATAGCTCGTTGTGTTACAATTACACAATCATTACTTAGTGAGAAATAAACAAATATTGTGTATCTATTGTTTAGTCAATTTAGTGTCCTAAATTGCTTCCATGAATTATCAACTCAGGTTTGTAGACTAATGAAGTGTGATGCACTATCTATGCTTAGTTAACTTTTCTCTTACTTTGTTGTTTTATATTTTTATGTTTGTTTTGGGGGTTTATGTTCTTTGATGTCTAAGAATATACAATTTATGAGAGATTTACATGGATCTAATGAATTTTAAAGGAAAGGAAAGGTTCCTAAGTTAGTCTAATCTCTTAAAAATGCACCAAGAACTGTTTAACTAGTTAGAAACTAATAAGAAATGTAGAAACTTTTTCTACAATTATCTAGCTCCCTCTGATACCATGTAGAAATTTTGAATAATTTAACACATATTCAATGGAGATTATCCTGATCATGTACTATTGCAGAAAACATACACAATACATAAGCTCCTCTACATTGATCATCAATATAGCAGCATCAATAACAATAAAACATCAAGAGCATTCACACATTAACACAGTATGTATCCCGGGGAAAGCATCTCGCTAAAAACCCCACACTATCTGTATATTAATGATTGAGTCATGTAACATTACACAGCATAATACTTCTCACAAGTATCTCCACCTCTGTTACACACAATACAACTCAGATCTCATCTCCAAATCTCTTCCACTGCTTGCCTGCCTCCACTGCTCAATACCTGCTCAAGAACTGATGAGAATGGTTCACCAAACTCGTTTTTTCACCTGCAAAATAGTCACTCACTCTTTGTGGACGTGAGCAAAGGCTAAAATGTGGGCAAATACGTGAGCAAACTCATTGGCATACTCAATCCCTTGATTGTGCAAGATCTGGTGCACAACTATAGTCACAACTGATAGCAATCTGATTCTCTACCACCTGTCCCTATTGAACTGAACATGCACTGACATGCAACTGAGTTAACTGATGTATTCATTAGTTGTATTATGAGTTAATAAATTGTGAATTAATTAATAACTAATTCACCCAACTCATCTCTAGTCTATTTGCCAGTTAGACTAAATACAACCAATTTAACAAAGCTAAACTGAACACAACTCCATCAACTCCACAATCAACTCCACCAAACTCAACTGATTGAGTTCTAACTGAAGTCATGCATGCAACAACTCAACTGACTCATAAGAAAAGCGTATTTCCTTCTGACAGCTGCATGTGCCACCTCTGTAGCTCAAACTGAAGTGTTCCAAGAGAATAAGATTAAGTTTATAGTCCAAATATTATTGTGAGATAATAATATTTGACTTTTCTATTTTTGACAGCCAGTCTAAAAATAGACTTTGATCACTCACACTGTTATCACTCACACTTTCATAAAAAATAGAAGTCCATCTATTTTTCCCAACTTGATCAATCATCCATAAACAGCAACCTTCAATCCATAGACATGATCCATATGTCTAAAAATAGACATAGTCTAAAAATAGACTTGCGCCAAAAATAGCCTGCGGGCCCACTTAGTGAAGGCGACTCTTTTCACTAAGCTCCATCATCTTGTTGCAATCTCAACACTCCCTCTCGACAAGATATGGATTATCAGCAACCCCTATCCTACCTCGGTGGTACTCGAATTTGCTCCTAGTGAGAGCCTTCGTCAGAATATCAGCATCCTCATCCTCTGTTGGAATGTACGAAAGTAACATGATCCTCCGCTGCACACAATCTTTGATATGATGGTACCTGATGTGATTCGACCCGAAAAAACCAAGCAGGATCATCCTCATCCACACAAATCTCTGCTTCCTGCTGTACCAAGAAACTGCTGTCGATCCAATACTGAAGACCCCTCCTGATGTGCTCTTTCTGTCTGTTGGGCTCCCTGCCCAATCTGCATCCGTGAAGCCACATAGCTTCACCTCATCCTCCTGTCTGTACCACAAACCATATCCCGATGTGCCTCTCAAGTAGCGTAATACATGCTTGCCCGCCTTCCAGAAGAGCTTGGTAGGCTTAACCATAGCTTGTGAAAGCTGGTTAACTGCATAGCATATATCAGGTCGTGTATTGACCAAATACATCAGCGACCCCACCAACTGTCGATAGACAGTGGCATCCACTTCTTCTCCCGAAGTGGCATCCTCCTTCCTCCAACCTCCAGGAAGAGGAGTATCAACAGGCTTGCAGCCATGCATGTTGAACTTCTCCAGTATCTCCCGAGCATACTTGCCCTGAGAAACAAACAGTCCACCACTGCGCTGCCATATTTCCAATCCCAGGAAATAGTGAAGGAGGCCCAAATCCTTCATCTCAAACTCTGTAGCAAGATCCTTCTTGCATGACAGTATCAACAGCTCATCACCCGTTAGAATCAAATCATCAACATACAGTACAATGATAAGCAACTTACCCTCCACCACAATCTGGTATAGGTTCGGATCCACCTCACTCTTGGAGAATCCAAGTCCTGTGAAATAGCTGTCTATCTGTGTGTACCAAGCACGTGGTGCTTGCTTCAACCCATACAGTGCTCTCTTGAGCCTGCACACATGCGACTCGCTGCTGAAGACTTCAAAGCCTTCGGGTTGCTCAATGTACACCTCCTCCTCAATGACTCCATTGAGGAACGCAGTCTTCACATCCATCTGATGAATGTGCCATCCCATCTGCACTGAGAGAGCAAGAATCGTCCGTATGGAAGAGTACCTTGCGACAGGTGCAAAGGTCTCCTCATAATCGATCCCCTCAATCTGTGAAAAGCCTCGGGCAACAAATCTTGCCTTGTACTTCTCCACACTCCCGTCAGCTGCCTGCTTAACTTTGTAGATCCATCTCGAACCCACCACTGATTTCCCTTCTGGTCTAGGAACAATCTCCCATGCACTGTTTCTGACAATAGAATCATACTCTTCCACCATGGCGTCTACCCATGCGGGATCCTCCACAGCTTCCTCGAAAGAGGATGGCTCAGTCACAACACACTTGCTCATAAGAGCCATGTATCCAGTGTACCGATCAGGTGACTGTCTCTGCCTGCGTTGGGCTGTAGGTGGTCCTACAACTTTCTCTGCATCTTGAGCCAGTCGCTCAACTTCTGTCAAGCGCTTTCGCCCTATGATGGTTGGCGCTGCATGAGTGGTCTCTTCCACTCCATGAACCTCGTCCTGTGGCTGATCCACGTCCTGAAGCTCATCCTTAGGAACTAATAGCTCCTCATCTGCATGCAAGTGTAGCTCCCTCTCAAGCGAACACTTCATGGCTTTCTCCTCCTGAAATTTTATATCCCGTCGCACAACAATTTTACCACTGTCTGGCAAATACACATGATAGTTGTGGGGCGTATCAGTGTACCCCACAAATATCCCAACCTCTGCAGTCGGCTCCAACTTCTTTCTGGCATCCTTCGTCACATGCATGTAAACGTTAGCACCAAAAATCCTCAAATGAGAAAGATCAGGCTTCTTACCAAAATAAGTCTCCTCAGGTGTACTCATGCCAAGTATCCTATGAGGACAACGGTTCTGCACATAAACTGCTGTATTGCATGCTTCCGCCCACAAGTGAAGGGGTAGGCCCTGATCATGCAACATTGCCCGTGCAGCACCCACAACCATTCTGTTCTTCCGCTCAGCTACCCTGTTCTGCTGTGGGTTATGGGGAGCTATGAGCTCTCTATGAATCCCTTCTGCCTTGCAGAAATCCTTGAACTCGTCCGAGATGTATTCACCACCATTATCGCTCCTAAGAGCCTTCACCTTCTTCCCCGACTCCTTCTCGACCAATGCTTTGAATTCACAGAACTTTGAATATGTCTCGCTCTTCTTCTGCATGAAGAAGATCCGGCACTTACGAGAGAAATCATCAACAAAAATCACATAATACCTGTGTTTTGCTGTCGAAGCAACTGAGAAAGGTCAACACACGTCTATGTGAATTCTCTCAAGGATCGTCGTGGCGCGACTATCCTTCTCGTGAAAGGTGGCTTTCACAAACTTCCCCAAAGTACACCCCTTGCACTGATCTGACTGCGCAAGTGTGCCTTTAGGAAGCCCTGTAGTGATCTGCTGCAGTATCTTCAAGGCTCCATGGTGAAGGTGACCCAATCTCCTGTGCCACAACTCGCCATCATCCCGGCTCACCAATCCTTCTGCCTTGCCTGCCATTGCTGCGCATCCATCTACATGCAACTGATAAAGGTTCCTCACTCGAATCCCTATCTTCCGGGTCTCACCAGTTGTCTTGCTGTGCAGGAAGGCCTTTCCTTCGCTGAAAACAACATCATACCCCTTGTCTTCTAACATCGCCACTGAGATGAGATTCTTCTTCAATCCTGGAACATGCATGACTTCCTTCAATACAAAGGGTTTACCAGACTCCCTCTCAAAGGAAATGGTACCGATACCGGTCGCACTGTATCTACCATCATCGCCCATCTCGATGTGCACTCCAAGATATTTGTCCTCCAGATCAGAGAACAAATCTCTATCTCCCGTCATGTGAAAAGATGCACCACTGTCCAAGAACCACACTGATCCCATCACACTTGAAACCAAGCATGCGATCAATGAAAAATCAAGCTCAAACTGAGAAGCTAAGGCCTCTCCCCCTGCAGATCCAGCAGCTTGCTTGTTCTTCTTCTTCTGCAGAAAATTTGTGGCATAGTGTCCGTGCTGGTGACAGTGAAAACACTTCACCTTGGACATATCCTGCTTCTTGCCTTTTGCACCAGACTGAGAAGCTTTCTTGCTCTTCCTTTTCTTTGCTTTGGCAGCCAAAGCACAATTCTCTTCATTAGATACCTTTGATGAAGATCCATTCTCACCTTTATTGTTTCTGAGTTTATCCTTAAGTGCCAGGTCGCTCTTGCTTTGGAATAACATTCACAATCCGTTGAAAGACATTTCAACAACACTGCTGCAAATTCGAATTCCACCAGCAACCAACTCAACCGCTTTCGATCTAGAATTCGTGAGAACACAATATTTCTCGTACAGAGATTGACTATATGGGCATTCACCAGATATCTCACCTTCCAAAGGAAGGATGAATCCAGAGGCTACCTGGCCCAATTACAGACTCTGCCTGAATAAATAGAATGTAAACACTTCCTGAATAGTAGATCTGATGATCAACAGCTCCGATACCATGTAGAAAAATTTTCTACAATTATCTAGCTCGCTCTGATACCATGTAGAAATTTTGAATAATTTAACACATATTCAATGGAGATTATCCTGATCATGTACTATTGCGGAAAACATACACAATACATAAGCTCCTCTACGTTGATCATCAATATAGCAGCATCAATAACAATAAAACATCAAGAGCATTCACACATTAACACAGTATGTATCCCGGGGAAAGCATCTCGCTAAAAACCCCACACTATCTGTATATTAATGATTGAGTCATGTAACATTACACAGCATAATACTTCTCACAAGTATCTCCACCTCTGTTACACACAATACAGCTCAGATCTGATCTCCAAATCTCTTCCACTGCTTGCCTGCCTCCACTGCTCAATACCTGCTCAAGAACTGATGAGAATGGCTCACCAAACTCGTTTTTTCACCTGCAAAATAGTCACTCACTCTTTTTGGACGTGAGAAAAGACTAAAATGTGGGCAAATACGTGAGAAAACTCATTGGCATACTCAATCCCTTGATTGTGCAAGATCTGGTGCACAACTATAGTCACAACTGATAGCAATCTGATTCTCTACCACCTGTCCCTGTTGAACTGAACATGCACTGACATGCAACTGAGTTAACTGATGTATTCATTAGTTGTATTATGAGTTAATAACTTGTGAATTAATTAATAAATAATTCACCCAACTCATATCTAGTCTATTTGCCAGTTAGACTAAATACAACCAGTTTAACAAAGCTAAACTGAACACAACTCCATCAACTCCACAATCAACTCCACCAAACTCAACTGATTGAGTTCTAACTGAAGTCATGCATGCAACAACTCAACTGACTCATAAGAAAAGCGTATTTCCTTCTGACAGCTGCATGTGCCACCTCTGTAGCTCAAACTGAAGTGCTCCAAGAGAATAAGATTAAGTTTATAGTCCAAATATTATTGTGAGATAATAATATTTGACTTTTCTATTTTTGACAGCCAGTCTAAAAATAGACTTTGATCACTCACACTGTGATCACTCACACTTTCATCAAAAATAGAAGTCCATCTATTTTTCCCAACTTGATCAATCATCCATAAACAACAACCTACAATCCATAGACATGATCCATATGTCTAAAAATAGACATAGTCTAAAAATAGACTTGCGCCAAAAATAGCCTGCGGGCCCACTTAGTGAAGGCGACTCTTTTCACTAAGCTCCATCATCTTGTTGCAATCTCAACAAGAAAAACATAGCATCTATCTTATCCTACCATTTAGTCCTAATCCATGGATCTAATTCTTAAAACCAAAAGTGATATTGATGCAAAAGGTAATTCAGTAGTTGCATTAATTTAACCATTCAACCATTCAATTTTGGAATACGATGGAATCAATCTCCTTGAAATGATTTTTTGGAATGTCAAGTGATGCAACTAAGTAAGGACCTGAAAGTAGAAAAGAAAAGATAAAATCATGTAAAACTAACAATGTACTGAGTAAACTCAATCACTGCATGAATTAGATATTTAACCATTTAAGTTAGAATTATCATCATTTTGAAATGGTTTTGAGAACATCTATTAATACAGCTAATTGACAATTCTATGCTAAGAAAATGAGTAACAAAATAGTAAGAAACTAAGAAACTGTGTATTCTTATTACTTCAATCTTCATTCAGTCATTTTTCATAAAATATCTCAGAAAAACAAGGCCGCACAGTTGTGATTTTATCCTTACACTATTGGTTACAAACTAAAATGAAACATCATTCTAAATTAGAGAAAATAGACTTGTAGAAAACAGAGTAATAGAAATTAAATTGAAAACAACAAGTGAAAACCCTCCTTCAGTGCAGGGGCCCTGCAACTGATGTGGCAGGATGCTAGCTAGTTAAAGATGCACTTTTAAACCACCATTGACAAAATGAAGTTTGTATTATGAACAAAACAAACTCTGAATACAGAGTATTAACCAAAACCCTGTAATTCCTTCTAGCTTCTAACTAATTCTCAGTTTCATTCAAGTGATATTTATAGGAAAATAACATAACTGTCTAATATAAAATCTTGCTACATGTGGCTAATTTTAATCTATCATGATTGTTTATAAGAAAAGAATGCTACAAGTGGCTTAATTTGAATTGTCATAGGATTGTTTAACTTCTGATCAGCTACAGGTGGCTTAATTCGAATTAACTATTTAACTTCTGATCAGCTACAAGTGGCTTAATCCGAATTAACTCCTCAACATAACTGTTAGACTCTTGATTAGCTACGAAAGAGAAAATCAAGAGTCCTACTACTTCTAGATAACGTATTTGACTCCATATTTGACCATGACTTTAGGCATGCTTTTCTATCAATATGGACCGAGTGAATAGGATAGAATCCATGTGGAGATGATTCTAGAAATGCCCATGTGGTCTAGTTCTTCATTTGACACCTGTAACCTGCCAAACCATGAGAGTAGCTACGAAACCCATAGTTAGTTGTAGAATAGGTTGCATTCTATAGCTAATTTGCAAAAATTTATTAAAATAGCAAGAACATGAAAATATAATATGGTGATCATTTTAATGCTTTCCTAAGACAAAGCCTAGCATTTATCATTGATTGGATCTGTAGTCTTATGAGAAAACGAGAGAAAAAGGTCAGAACAAATGTCAAGGGCAAGGTAATTCTAAAGTTCAACATATCCCCACTACAAAATCATTGCATGTCCTCATGCAATTTGCAAAAAATGTGAGTTCTTCTTCTCTAATGCATTTGCTGAGACACTTTTGCTAGTACATCTAATTTTCTTCTTTTGCTCTTCTTTGAAGTGACTGTCATTCTCGTTTTCCTCATAAGAAGCCTATATTTGAGGTTAATGACTGTTTTGTTCAGGCTTTTATTCTTTCTTTTCAACTTCCTATTTTTCTTATATGATGCAGGAGCATCTGGACTTAGCCAACAATGTGATGGTTTGTTCACATGTTGTGGCTAAATGAGTTGAATTTCATTGACCTGAGTGGTCAAAAGTCAGTTTTACTCGAGAAGGTTGGATCTCTCAAAAACGATTTGTATTTCATTATTGTAATAGTTAGGAAATTGCCTTATTTTAGATTAAGGGATAAGTTGTTAGCGTAGGTGTGCAATGGAGCTTGAAAATAGAGATTTGATTGTTAGAATGATTAAAATAGAGATTGAGTTGTTAGTACAGTTAGAGTAGGATTCGACTCATAAAGAGAAGAAAATGTAATGAAGAAGGATTATCTAAGATGATCAAGATTTGAGTGAGAGGCGAGAGTTGAGTGATAGAGAGGGTTTTAAGATTGAAACAAAGGTCTGTTAAATCACTGTAATTGAGCGTGAGGGCCAAGACTTTGTAACTATTATTATATGGAAGGAATTTGATTTAGTGTGTGTATGTGTGTTAATCCTGGAGAAAAGTCTCGTTTATCTCTGTGTATTTGCATTTTGAATCTAAATCGGTTATTTCTCTATTTTCACATTTTAATTGTAAATCTCAGCATTTATGTGCTAATCGTGATCATTAGTATTGATGGTGGGGTTAGAAGAGTGCAGAAAGGCTTGATCGTGGTTGAAGACCCGCAATCGATCTTAGTCGTCGGTTGCAAATTCAAGTTTTTGAGTCACAGTCAACGGCGGGGTTTTCCCTGTTTTTAATCTGTGTGGTAGTTGAAGAGCCGCTAGCCATATGATTTGATGGACTCTATTATCCAATGGATATCAGGTTTTAGGATGATCAGTCGATAGTCTCAAATCCAGACCCGAACTCTTATAGACAAAGAGTTTATGAACCATATCGGCTTCGTACTGGCAATTAAGTGTCGCACAAGTTCCCTGGGCGATATCATTGTGAACCATTGGATCCAGCACACTTTGATCAACAGTGTAGAGTGAAGCACCTGTGCAAAAAGGGAAAGTCAATGTGGGAAGTCAACGTGGGACTGGTTGATGTTCAATCGTTGCTGTTCAATTGTTGTTTAGTTGTTGTTCAATCTCTGTTGTTCAATTACTGTTCAGTTGTTGTTCAATCACTATTGTTCAATTGTTGTTTAGTTGTTGTTCAATCATTTTTTTTGTTTGATGTTCAATTGTTGTTCAATTGACCTCCTACATCATTTTGGTATTAGAGCACAGAGATTGAGTTTGACTGCAGTAAACATGCTGCCAAGGAGAGGAGCTGGCATAGGTCGAGGAAGACCTGAAGCAAATGTAGTTATGTTGGAGGAGATCCAGAGTTTGCATATAAGGATGGACACAATGGAGACTGCTCAGAGAAGAATACTTGATGAAGGAGTTTCCAGTGCTGCAGAAGAATCTTCTGAGGAAGAAGAAGAGGAGGAAAATGAAACTACCAAAGTTATCAAGATGTTGGCTAAAGTAGGTGGAAAACCAAAGGTGGAAATTCCTGTGTATGAAGGGAGTCTCAACGCAAAAGAGCTAATGAATTGGATCAGTTCACTAGACAAATATTTTGACCATGAAGAGGTTGATGACAAAAAGAAGGTGAAATTTGTAGCTACCAGATTGAAGGGTCATGCAACTATTTCATGGGATGAACTACAAACATCTAGAAAAAGAAAAGGAAAGTCCAAGATCAAGAAATGGGACAAAATGGTGAGTAAAATGAAAGCTAAAGCTATGCCAAAATATTATCAGTTAAATCTTTTCAAATAGTTATAGAATTTAAGGAAAAAAGGAATGTATGTTAAAGAATACATAGAAGAGTTTTATAGATTGAGTATTAGAGCAGGACATGCAGAGGATGATATGGAGAAGGTAGCCAAATATATGAATGGATTAAGATTTGACATACAGGATGAGATCAGCTTGCTGAGTCTAAAGACCATTGAAGATGCCTATCAATTAGGTTTGAAGGTAGAAGAGAAGATGTTGAGAAAACAAAATCAGAGGAATAGAGGGAAAAGTTCAATAAGAGGTACAGGAACTACCACACCAAGGTTTCATCAACATCAGAACGAAGCACGAAGTTCAAGTAGTAGACCACCACAGAGGGGATATTTTAACAGAGGAAGATTTGCACCCAGAGGAAGGGCCCGAGGAAGAGATATTCTATGTTACACATGTGGAGAATGGGGACACGGATAATGGGATTGTCCTCATAACAAAGCAACAAACCAATGAAATGTGAATGTGGTTGTTGTAGCAGAAGAGAAACTTCAGATCATGAACAAAGAAGAAGGACCTAAGGTAGGAGAATCATTATTTTTAAAAAGGATATTGCTCAAAGTAGAGAAGGAATAAGAAGAACCAGCACAAAGAAAGAGTTTGTTCAAAATTGTTTGAAAGGAAAAAGGGAAGTGTTGTAAGATGGTGATAAACAATGGGAGCACAGACAATATTGTTTCTACAGAAATGGTAGACAAGTTGGGGCTATTGAAGACAGAACATCTGACACCTTATAAGGTAACGTGGTTGTAGGAGGGACACCGGATCACTATAAGAGAATAGTGTAAAGTAGAATTCTAGATTGGCACTTACAAGGATGTGGTCCTGTGTGATGTAATGCCAATGGACGTTTGTCATATATGTAGAAATTCTCACTGTAGATCACCTGATAATGCAATAAACTAAAGAAAAATACTTGATCTACTTATACAAACAAACTTGTGGAAGCTTAATCGATTATGAGCAAGATCAAATAGAACACATATAACTGAGAATGAGAAAGAAATCACAAATGGACACAGAAGAATATTTTGGGGAAAGCCTCAGCCTAAAACCCCAATCTCTGTATTACCATACAAGTGGAAATTATCTCTGGATTACACAAAGCTTTAGCTCCCAGGCTATCCAGCTCTCAGTACAATCCCTCAATACAACTCACAGACTAAATAGACACAACATATGCCTTTCGTCAACCCTCCAAGCCTCCTATTTCCTTGCACAGTTTTTCGTGGGGTCCAATGATGCCACCTGTGTGAATTTTCCTCATCACACACTCATCAAACTGAAGAAGTAACTGCACAATCCTCAAGGAATGAATTCCTTCTGCATGCAAGAGATATCCTCAATGGAATATTCCTGCAACTGATAGTACACTGTCCCACCATCTGATCTCAACTGGGTCTCTAACTGAACTGACATGCATGAGTTATTTATGAGAGAATATTCAGTTATCTGAAGTGCAGTAGTTACATGCATGCATGCATTAACTAACTAAACTCACAATCAGTTCCTCCAACTATTGGAACTAATCTAACTGGACTTAACTCAGTTAACTGAGCTAACTAATTACAACTCAAAGTACAACTCATCCTCATCTCTTTAACTAAGGGATAAATTCCTCAATCAAAGGGATAATTGTTGCATGTCCTCACATAGACTTCATGTTTGATTTTCTCCAACTAATTAACTCAAGATGAATTAATTAATTATTAATCAAACAGTTGCTAAGAACAAATTCGAATTTTAATTCTCAATTTTAGTTTAGGGACTAAATAAAATTGGAATGTACCCTGAAATTCTATTTATTGCACTTCTATTTTTAGCATTTCTTGTTGCTATTTTCAACACTCCCTCTCAACAAGAAAGGGATTATCAGTCACCCAATCCTGTCCCTGTGGAACTCGAATTTGCATTTTGACAATGCCTTAGTCAAAATATCTGCATCCTGATCCTCAATTAAAACCTACAGCAACAACATGATCCTCTTCACCACACAGTCTCGAAGATGATGATACTGGATATCAATGTGCTTGGACCTATCATGAGATACTGGATTCTCAGAGAGTTTGATACAACTATGATTACCGCAATAGATCACAGTTGGATCCATCCTTTGACCAAACAATCCCACTAGAATCTTTTGCATCCAAATGGCCTAGCATGCTACCTGACTGGTAGCCATGTATTCAGCTTCTGTTGAGCTAAGTGAAACTGACCTCTGTTTCTTGCTGTACCAGGAAACTGCATCTGAACCAAGGTTGAATATTCCTCTAGAAGTGCTCTTCCGGTCTGATGGACTCCCTGCCCAATTCACATCTATGAAGCCCTGAAGCTTCACTCCCTTTGTCTGTATCTACCATAATCCATACTAAGATGTACCTTCGAGGTATCTCAGCACATGCTTCACTGCCTTCCAAAATAGCTTGGTAGGCTGAACCATAGCTTGACTCAGTTGGTTCACCGTAAAGCACGAATCTGGTCGTGTGTTCACTAGATACATCAATCAACCCACAAGATGCCGATAAATAGTAGCAGCTACTACCTCACCTGAAGTAGCATCATCCTTCCTCCAGTTATTAGCTAGAGGAGTCTGCATGGGCTTGCACTTCTCCATGTGGAATCACCTAAGTATCTCATTGGCATACTTGCCTTAAGACACAAACACTTCCCCATCCTTCTGCCACAATTCCATGCCTAGAAGGTTGTGCATAAGACCAATGTATTTCATCTCGAACTCTCTTGCAAGGTCCTCCTTGCAAGACTTGATCAACTGATCATCACCTGTCAATATCAAATCATCAGCATAAAGTACAATGATCAATGGCTTACCTTCTACCATGATGTGGTAAAGGTTTGCATCCGCTTCACTCTTGGTGAAGCCCAACCCACTGAAATAGTGGTTGATCCTGGTGTACCAAGCACGAGGTGCTTGCTTCAACCTATACAAAGCTCTCTTCAGTTGGCACACATTCGATTCATGATCGAAGGTCTCAAATCCTTCTGGCTGCTCTATGTACACCTCTTCCTCAATTGTGCCATTGAGAAATGCAGTCTTCACATCCATCTGATGGATCTTCTAACCCATCTAAGCTGATAGTGCCAACATCGATTTGATAGATGAGTACCTTGTTACAGGAAAAAAATTCTCATCATAGTTGATCCCCTCGACCTGTGAGAAACCATGGGCAAAAAACCTTGCCTTGTGTTTTTCAACACCCCCATCATATGTCCGCTTTACCTTCTAAAGACATTGGGAACTTACCACAGACTTGTCCTTTGGTCTTGTGACAATACCCCAAACACTCTTTTGAATGGTAGAGTTGTACTCCTCTACCATAGCATCAACCCTGACTGGTTGTTGCACTGCTTCCTCGAAAGAAGAAGGTTTGGTCGCTACACACTCCCCAACCAGGGCCATGTAACCAGTGTACCGCTCGGGTGATCTCCTTTGTCTGCGTTGAGAGGATGGGTGCCCCACATTCTCTCACATGTCTATCACCAATCTGTCTGCTTCCCTTGAGCATTTCCACCCATCTCTGGAAGATGCAACATGAGTGGATGTCTCCACTCTCGAATCCTTTGCATGTAGCTACTCCGCATCAATATGAGGCTCCTCCTCCTTTGGAACCAAAAGTTCCTCCTCTGCATGCAACTTGAGCTCCCTCTCAAGGGACACTCGTATGTATTTTTGCTCGTCGAACTTCAGATCTTTTCAAACCACTGTCCTCTGACTGGTAGGCAGAAACACTCGATAGTTGTGGGGTGTATTAGTGTACCCCACAAGTATCCCCAACTCAGCTGTTGGATCTAGCTTATTTCAGGCACCTTTCATCACATGGCAATAAACCAATGATCCAAAGATCCTGAAGTGACTCACATCTGGTCGCTTCCCGAAAAAGGCCTCCATTGGTGTCTTCATCCCCAGTATACGATGCGGGCTTCTATTCTGCAAATATACTGTTGTATTGCATGCCTCGTCTGACAAATGAAGTGGTAGGCTTTAGTCATGCAACATCGCTCGAGTTGCTCCCACAATCGATCTATTCTTCCTTTTGACCACCCCATTTTGCTGTGGGTTATGTGGTGCCGTCAACTCCCATTTAATTCCTTCTACTACGCAAAAGTCCTTAAACTATTGGGAGAAATACTCTCCACCATTGTCGCTTTGCAAGGCTCTTATTTTCTTTCTAGATTCTTTCTTTGCCAAGGCTTTGAACTCACAAAACCTCAAGAAGGTCTGGTCCTTCTTTTGCATAAAGTAGATCCAACATCTATGAGAAAAATCATCAATAAAAATAACATAGTACCTTTGTTTAGTGATGGAGGCTGTAGAGAATGGTCCACACGCATCTGAGTGAACTCGCTCCAGGATTGCTCTAGCTCTACTTTCTCGATCCTGAAAGGAAGATTTTGCATACTTACCCAAGGTACAGCCTTTGCATGTATCCACTTGCTCTAGCTTACCCTTGGGTAGTCTAGTAGAAATATGCTGCATGATCTTCAAGGCCCCATGGTGTAAGTAGCCCAATCTTCTATGCCATAGCTCACCAACATCTTGGCTCTGCACCAACTCTACTTTGGAACTGAATGCAGCACAGTTGTCTACCTCTAGCTTGTAGAGATTATTTACTTGAATCCCAATTCTCTTAGTCAGTCCGGTGCCGATATGCCTCAGGAATACCTTTTCTTTACTAAATACTACATCATAGCCTTTATCTTCTAGCATAGCAATGGACACAAGATTATTCTTCAGACCCGAAACATACTTTACATCAGTTAGGGTGAGAGGAGCTCCATGCTCCCTCTAAAACACAATCGTACCTTCACCTGAAACATGGTACTTTCCATCAACGCCCATCTCAATGTGCATCTGGAGATCCTTCTCCTCCAAAGTACTAAATAGATTGTTTTCGTCGGACATGTGGAACGAGGCTCCACTGTCCAGGTACCAAATACATCCCGCCATGGATGAAACCATGCATGCGGTGAGAGAGAAATTCAATTCGAACTGTGAGGTGATTGCCTCACCATCTGATCCCTTCGAGGATCCCTTCTTGGATTTCTTCTATGGACAATTTGTAGCAAAATGGCCCACCTCATGACAATGAAAGCATCGCACTTTCGATTTGTCAAACTTCTTCCCACCATGGTGAAGAACTGGATTTGGAATGGGATGCCTTCCCTTTCCCTTTCTTAGCCTTACTCGTTAAGGCTAGATTTTCTTCATCATCTTGCTTTGATGAAGATCCATCTCTGGTTCTTCTTCTTATCTCCTCCTGCATCAGATCCAACCAAATTCATTCCCAATCTGGCATTTTATCTCTTCCATTCACTGAGTCTTGGTAGCTATGCCAGCTCTTAGGAAGACCGAGGAGAGAAAGACTCACCATGTCATCATCGGCTATCGTGATCCCTACACTTCCAAGCTCATCCCTGTAGGTGGTGAGCTTATTCAGAAAAGTAGAGATCGTGTCGCCCTT
Source organism: Pinus tabuliformis (assembly GCA_031772625.1). Lineage (NCBI taxonomy): Eukaryota > Viridiplantae > Streptophyta > Pinopsida > Pinales > Pinaceae > Pinus > Pinus tabuliformis. The sequence goes on from CM062813.1 coordinate 1,164,634,514, forward strand.
TTCACACTTGATTTTCCGACGCTTGTCTTTGAGCGCCAACTTCCTCGATCACTTCTATTCTGATATAGATCCTTCAATGTTTTCCACATTGAAAATGGCGTCTCCTTCCCATGGAGGCTTGAGACAATGTGGTTTCAAACTCCCTCTAGGAGGATTCTGCTCACTCTAGCCGCACATTTCTTCCATTCTGCCAATTCTTGGGCATTAGCTACTGCGGGTTTGGGGACTTCTTGATAAATGAAGTCCTTCAAACCATTGTCCTCTAATAACGCTTCCATGTGATCCTTCTAGGCTATATAATTCGATCTGCCATCAAGGGCATACTCAAGTCTCAAACAGTTTACTACCATTGCTGAATTTGAGATGTGATGAGAACTCGATTTCCATAATCAAGAACTTCAAATTTTGAACTTCCCCCTTCTTAGTATATTTTTCTTCACTTTCATCACCTTTTCTCTGATACCATGTAGAAACTCTCACTGCAGATCACCTGATAATGCAATAAACTAAATCAAAATACTTGATCTACTTCTACAAACAAACTTGCGGAAGCTTAATCGATTATGAGCAAGATCAAATAGAACACATATAACTAAGAATGAGAAAGCAATCACACATGAACACAGAAGAATACTTCGGGGAAAGCCTCAGCCTAAAACCCCAATTTCTGTATTATGATACAAGTGGAAATTATCTCCAGATTACACAAAGATTTAGCTCACAAGCTATCCATCTCTCAGTACAATCCCTCAATACAGCTCACATACTAAATAGACACAACATATGCCTTTCCTCAGCCCTCCAAGGCTCCTATTTCCTTGCGTATTTTTTCCTGGGGTCCAATGATGCCACCTGTGTGAAATTTCCTCATCATACACTCATCAAACTGAAGAAGTAACAATGCAATCCTCAAGGAATGAATTCCTTCTGCATGCAAGACATATCCTCCATGGAGTATTCCTGCAACTGATAGTACACTATCCCACCATCTGATCTCAACTGGGTCTCTGACTGAAATAACATGCATGAGAATATTCAATTATCTGAAGTGCAGTAGTTACATGCATGCATGCATTAACTAACTAAACTCACAATCAGTTCCTCCAACTGTTGGAACTAATCTAACTGGACTTAGCTCAGTTAGCTGAGCTAACTAATTATAACTCAAAGTACAACTCATCCTCGTCTCCTTAACTAAGGGATAAATTCGTCAATCAAAGGGATAATTGTTGCATGTCCTCACATAGACTTAATGTTTGATTTTATACAACTAATTAACTCAAGATGAATTAATTAATTATTAATCAAACAGCTGCTAAGAACAAGTTCGAATTTTAACTCTCAATTTTAGTTCAGGGACTAACTAAAATTGGAATGTACCCTGAAATGCTATTTATTGCACTTCTATTTTTAGCATTTCTTGTTGCTATTTTCAACAATATATTATTGGGGAGACCATGGCAGTATGATCGAAGAGCCATGCATGATGGCCAAAGGAACACCTACACAATAGAAAAAGATGGGAATAGACATAAATTGTTATCATTGCAAAAGGAAGCAGATAAGGAAGTACCGGAAAGGAACATTATGCTGATGAGTGGAAAGGAGCTGCTATAGGAGGTTGTGAAAAAAGAAGAGTTGCATTTTTCTATTGTGGGAAAACAAAAGGTAATTTTAACTTCCACGAACTTGGATGATTTTCCTGAAGAAGTTAAAATTCTGTTACATGATTTTGCTGACATCGTTGTGGATGAGTTGTCGAATGCGTTGCCACCTGTTTAGAGTATCAGTGATCACATTGACTTGATACCAGGAGCGATTTTGCCAAACAAAGCTGCTTACAGGTTGACACCTCAGGAGAATGCAGAAATTGGAAGGCAAGTGCAGGAGCTAATGGATAAAGGGCTGATTCGGGAGAGCCTTAGCCCATGTGCGGTGCCGACAGTGTTAAGCCCAAAGAAAGGAGGTGAATGGAGAATGTGTACAGACTCTAGAGCCATCAAAAAAATTACTATCAGGTATCGATTTCCTTTTTTGCGTATGGATGACTTGATGGACTGTCTAAGTTGGTCACAGTATTTTACTAAGATAGATCTAAAGAGTGGTCACCATCAAATAAGAATCAGGGAAGGAGATGAGTGGAAAACAACATTTAAGACAAACAGTGGCTTATATGAGTGGTTAGTGATGCCTTTTGCGCTCAATAATGCACCCAGTACCTTCATGAGACTGATGAATGAGGCACTAAAGGAATATGCAGGTGGGTTTATCATTGTCTATCTTGATGACAATTTAATTTTCAGTAAAAGCAGAGTAGAACACTTGGAGCACATTAAATTGTTTCTTAAAACCTCACAGAAGGAGAAATTGTTGATAAATCTGAAGAAGTGTAGTTTCATGAAAAAGGAATTAGTCTACTTGGGATTTGTAGTTTCGAAGGAAGGCTTAAAAATGGATCCAGAGAAAGTCCAAGCAATTTGGAACTAGCCTATTCCAAGGAATATATTTGAGGTAAGAAGTTTTCATGGTCTTGCAAATTTTTATAGGAAATTTATCAGAGGGTTTAGCCAGATTTGTGCACCAATTATTGAAACAATCAAGGAGACTAATCAACCGTTCAAGTGGATGGAAGCAGTGGACAAGAATTTTAAGTTTCTGAAGATGAAAATCATAGAGAAGCCAATCTTAGCTTTGCCGGACTTTGGTAAAGTATTCCAAGTTGAAACTGATGCTAGTGGAGTGGAAATTGGAGCAGTCTTGAGCCAAGAACAAAGACCGATAGCGTATTTCAGCAAGAAGCTGAATGATCCTAAAAATAAGTATTCGTCTTATGATAAAGAATTATATGCAATTGTACAGGCCTTAAAGAAATGGAGACATTATCTATTACCGAGAGAGTTTATATTGTATACAGACAATCATGCAATGCAATTTATCAACAACTAGCCGAAGTTGAGTCAGAAACATGTCAAATGGGTAAATTTCTTGCAAAGTTTCACTTTTCTAATAAAGCATACCATTGGTAAGATGAACAAGGTTGTTGATGCTTTAAGCAGGGTAAGTTTGATTATGCAAGAATTAAAAGTTGGTGTTGTAGGATTTGAAGAAATGGCTAATACGTATAAAGATGATGCAGAATTTAAAGATATTTATGCAGTTGTACAAAACCCAGCAGTCCATAATAGAAGCCAGTGGTTGGATTATCTTGTCCAAGGAAGTTTGTTGTTTAAAAATAACAAACTGTGCATTCCCAAATGTTCTATGAGGGAAAACCTAATCAAATAGAAACACAGTGGAGGTTTATCTAGACACTTTGGACAGGACAAAAACTTTGCTCAAGTAAATGCTTTTTACTACTGGCCAAAGATGCAGATTGATGTTAAGAGGTTTGTTGAGAAGTGTATGATATGCCAACATGCTAAAGGGAGAAGCCAAAATACAAGATTGTACCAACCATTACCAATACCAACCAAGCCTTGGGATGCGGTCAGCATGGATTTTGTTTTGGATTTGCCAAAAACTCAAAGAGGGCATGATTCTATCTATGTTTTTGTAGATAGATTTTCAAAAATGGCTCACTTCATTGCTTACAAGAAAACTAATGATGCAACTCACATTGCCAATTTATCTTTTTCAGAAATTGTAAGATTACATGGATTGCCTATAAGTATTGTGATTGATAGAGATACAAAGTTTATAGGACACTTTTGGAGGATGTTGTGGAAGAAACTAGGTTCAAACCTCAGTTTCAGTTCAGCTTACCATCCTCAGATAGATGGGGAAACTGAAGCGGTAAATAGAAGCTTGGGAAACATATTGAGAAGCTTGGTGTACAACAATCCCAAATAGTTGGATTTGGCACCAGCATAGGCAGAGTTTTCTTATAATGATACTCCTAATCGGAGTACTGGTATGGGCCCATTTCAAATCACTTTTGGGATGAATCCTAGAGGTGTATATAAGCTGAGAAATTTGGGGAAACAAGAGATGAGAAGTGCGAAGGCTGAAGAGTTCATTGAACAGATGCAGAAACTAAAATAAGAGGTCAAAGGCAGATTGCAGCAAAGCAGCAGCAAGTAGAAGCAAAGGGAAGACCTGAAAATAAGAGAAAAGGAGTACCAAGTGGATGAATTGGTCATGGTATATCTAAGGAAGGAAAGATTTCCTATTGGAACATACAACAAACTAAAAATGAAGAAAATAGGACCATGCAGAATTGTGAGGAAATTTTCAGCAAAAGTATATGAGGTTGAATTGCCAGAAGGGATTGGAATATCACCTATCTTCAATGTTGTATATGTGTATCCATACAAAGAGGCAGAGGCAGAGCTACAGGAGGAAACTATAGAAGATGAACTCCAAAATTTGAACTAGGAATAACAAATGCCAAAGACAGTTAAGAGAGAGGTGAAAGCTGTTTTGGATAAAACAGTATCCAAAAGAACTAGAGGACAAGTTTATTTTCAATATATAGTCAAATGGAAAGGACAGTTAGGGGAGGATGCTAGTTGGTTCACAACAGTAGAGTTGCAGAAGTATGGAGTAAGCCCTCAACGTCTGAGGGATAATTCTTTTCACCCCGGGAGTCTGATGCAGGAGCATCTAGACTTAGCCAGCAATGTGATGGTTTGTTCACATGTTGAGGCTAAATGAGTTGATTTTCATTGACCTGAGTGGTCAAAAGTTAGTTTTAATTGAGAAGGTTAGATCTCTCGAAAATGATATGTATCCCATTATTGTAATAGTTAGGAAATTGTCTTATTTTAGATTAAGGGATAAGTGGTTAGCGTAGGTGTGCAATGGAGCTTGAAAATAGAGATTTGATTGTTAGAATGATAGAAATAGAGATTGAGTTATTAATACAGTTACAGTAGGATTCAAATCATAAATAGAAGAAAATGTAATGAAGAGGGATTAGCTAAGATGATCAAGATTTGAGTGAGAGGTGAGAGTTGAGTGATAGAGAGGGTTTTGAGATTGAATTAGAGGTCTGTTAAATCGCTATAATTGAGTGTGAGGGCCAAGACATTGTAACTATTATTATATGGAATGAGTTTGATTTAGTGTGCGTATGTGTTAATCCTGGTGAAAACTCTCATTTATCTCTATGTATTTGCATTCTGAATATAAATCGGTTATTTCTCTTTTTTATTCACATTTTAACTATAAATCTCAATGTTTATGTGCTAATCATGGTCAATAGTATTAATGGTGGGGTTAGAAGAGCACATAAAGGCTTGATTGTGGTTGAAGACCTGCAATCGATCTTAGCCATTGGTCACAAATTCAAGTTTTTGAGTCACAGTGAATGGCAAGGTTTTCCCTGTTTTTAATCCGTGTGGTAGTTGAATAGTCGCTAGCCATAGGATTTGATGGACTCCATTATCCAATGGATACTAGGTTTTAAGATGATCGGTCGATAGTCTCAAATCCAGACCCAAACTCTTATAGACCAAGAGTTTATGAACCATATTGGCTCCATACGGGTGGTTAATTGTCGCAAAAGTTCCCTGGGTGATATCGTTGTGAACCATTGGAACTAGCATGCTTTGATCAACAGTGTAGAGTGAAGCACCTATGAAAAAAGGGAAATTCAATATGGGAAGTCAATGTGGGACCAATTACTATTCAATTGTTGCTGTTCAATTGCTGTTCAGGTGCTATTCAATTGCTAATGTTCAATTGCGGTTCAATTGTTGTTCAACCACTGCTGTTCAATTGCTATTCAGTTTTTGTTCAATCGCTGTTGTTTGTTTGTTGTTCAATTGCTGTTCAATTAACCTCCTACATCATTATACCACAGTCCTAGATGCAAAATGTATTATCATGAATTGCCTTGTCCAACTTATTTTGTTCCGTCAAGGTTTCATTCTCCTATTTGATGTTAGGCCCCTATACTGCTAGTGTAACCCCTTATTGTTATTAGTACAACCCCCTTATTATATTGATGTACCCATGTCGTGCCCATATTGTTACTATTGTTATTATTGTGCCCTTACATTATTATTGTTATGTCGGCTCTGATTATATTATGACCCCTTAGACTCCTATATATAGAAAGGAGGTCTTTTCATTTGTATCATCCAGGAATTGTTCATTTATGTAATGTAAAGGAGGTTTCCCCCTCGAAGAGGCTGAATTATAAGGCGTTGATATATATTTTCTATCATTTTCTTGAGTTGGTTTCATAACATTTGGTATCAGAGCTTTGGATTCTAGGGTTTCATTGCTCCAAATGGGTCATCGTGGCATTTTCACTATAACGTTTTTTCTACAACGTTTCAGAAGCAAAAAAAAAAAACCCATTTGAGATGAAATCGCACTGAACCTTGGGTCTGAATTTCAGAGCTTTTCGCACTATATTTGCGGAGATATGATCTGAGGAAGTTGGTATTTTTTGAAAACTTCTGAATTACATTCCAAACAGGTGACCTGGGGAAAATCGTAATAACTTTCTCTCTGTGCATCGGATTGAACTTTCGTAAGAAGATACAGAAAGAGGAAGGACTGTAGTTTCCTGTGTATATTGTTTAGAGTCTAAGTTCAAAACAGTGACATGTGGCACTTCCTACAAGTTTGCTCTTCTGAAAAGGTATATAATCAGGTCATCTTGGGAGCTTGTGCATAACTCTTTCTTGGAGAATCTAAATTCGATCAGACTAGTGGCATTGGAAAGAGGACATAGAGCGCTACTGTAGGTCGCAATTTCAGAATTGGGAGAGCCAAAATTATAGAGTTATAGTCATTTCAATATCGAGCTCCTAAAATCAAGAAAAGGGAATATGAGGAAGTTTGATGGCAAGGATTCAGTAAATTGGATACTACAGATGGAGAAATATTTTGATCTACATGGTGTACCACTGTTACAAAAGGTATGTATTGCATCATCATATTTAGAACCGGATCAATTTTTATGGTATAAAGGGCTTTGTTCTCGTAAACAACTTGTTACATGGTCAATTTTCACGGAGGAAATGATAGCACATTATGAGGATACAAAGAGAAACACATTCTTTAGAGCAACACCACAATAATTGGAAAGAGTAAAAGGGCTTTGTTACATAGTGGAAAGTAAAATTATGGCAACACGGAAGTCTACCCCTCACAACTATAAAGATGGAAGTGTTGTTTCTCCTAGCCTTCCACAACCTACAAGGGTTACACCACAACAATTGGAAGAAAAAAGAGAAAAAGGGTTTTGTTACAATTGTGATAGCAAAAGCTCTAAAGGTCATAAGTGTGCATAAAAGATATTATTTTACATAGAGTATGAAGAGGACGAAGAAAAGGATCAAGAAACATCAAAAGAATATGATATATGCCAGGACCCAACCCCAGAGAAAGAAGAAATGAATCAGACCATATCTTGTAAAGCATTGGCAAGAATTACCACTCCTCAAACTCTAAATAGAGAAGGACATATCAAGAAGAAAAAGGTGCAAGAAGTGAAATATCACATCGAGAAAGAAGAAATGAATCCAACCATATCTTGTAACTCATTGGTCGGAATTACCACTCCTCAAACTATCAAGATAGAAGGACATATCAATAAGAAAAATGTTCAAGAAGTGAAAGATCACATTGAGCATCAAGAAATGAATTCGACCATATCTTGTAAAGGTTTGGAAGAAATTACCATTTCTCAAACTCTAAAGATAGAAGGACATATCAAGAAGAAAAAGGTTCAAGCAGTGAAAGATCACATCAAGCATCAACAACAAGTTCTCCAACTTTTAAAGGATAACGCCACTTTGGTGCAAAATTGAATGAAACAACATGAACAACAGGTAGATCAACATCGTGGTGAAAAATGTTTTGATGTAGGTGATTGGGTGTTTTTACTGCTACATCTCAAGCAAGCTATTTATGAGAAGGAAATGTTGGCAATACTACATGCACATAAGAAATGGCGACCTCACCGAATGGGAAGACACTTCAAGGTAAAAATGGATCATGATAGTCTTAAATACTTTTTAGAACAACTATTATCTTTAGAAGAACAGAAAAAATGTGTCACAAATATGTTGGGTTATGAATTTGACATCATATATAGAAAATGGAAGCAAAATTTTGTTACAGATGCACTCTCAAGAATGGATAAGTATGTGGAAGCATTGTTTTGTGCTATTTCTATTATCCAACCAGATTGGATAAATGAAGCAAGGGATGAATGGAAGAAGGACGAAGAAGTATGGCCACTTATTCAAAAGTTGCAAAAGATCCAAATTCAAACAATATTGCCAGAAATTGAAGAGGAAGGAAAAATCATATTGGAACCTAGAGCAGTCACAGAAACAAGAACCTGACAACTACGAAATCGATCAATTTTATAGTATCTCATCAAATGGAAGAACTTACCCGCTGAAGATTCCACATGGGAGGACAATTATTTTATACAGAAGCATCAATAACTACTCAAGCATTGAGGACAACACGTTTTGAAGGAGAGGGGCATGTTAGGCGCCTATATTACTAGTGTAACCCCTTATTGTTATTAGTACAACCCCTTTATTACTATTGTTATTATTGTGCTCTTACATTATTATTGTTATGTCAGCTCTGATTATATTATGACCCCTTAGACTCCTATATATAGAAAGGAGGTCTTTTCATTTGTATCATCCAAGAATTGTTCATTTATGTAATGTAAAGGAGGTTGCCCCCTCGAAGAGGCTGAATTCTAAGGTGTTGATCTATCTTTTCTATCTTTTCTTGAACTGGTTTCATAACATTTGATATGTCTGTTCAATATGTCTAATTCATAAATTTCCTGTTTGAGAGAGTCAATTAGAGATTCTTGTGGATCGACCTAAGGTTCTGGATTCATTGAGGCACTTTTCTTCTCCATTGATTCTATATAATCATATATTTGTTGTTGCACTGGGTCTATTCCTGGAGATCTTCTACTTGGGCTACCTTCAAAATGATGGTCAAGATAATTTTTAGGATTGTGTGCAAAAGGGATTTTAACAGGAGCAGTTTCTAGGGTTTCATCTTCTAAGTTTATGAACTCTGTTCCTTTTGACAATGTTTTCTTTACCAATCCTCAGAGTCTAGAGTTTCTTCTAGGTTTTGGATGAGTTACATTCTCCTCCTCTATGACCTTTTTCTCCATTCTTATTTTTCCTCTTGCCTTGATTTGCTTCCCAATTTTTGTCAATTCTCCAAAGATCAATTTTTCATCATATTTCTGTAACGAAGACTCAGGTTTGTCTTTAATAGTTATACCAATCTTCTTTCTTCTGCTTCTTCTAACATTATCTTCTTTGGGTGACTCTGGTGCTTCTTGGAAATGGTTTCTAATGAGGAAATTCTCCCAGGTATCTCCTATGCCTTTTAAATGAAACTCAATTAGTATCTTTATCAACCCATGATGGTACATGGCTGTATCTATGAATTCTATTTTCTTTTGCACATTTGAGGCCATCCTTCTTAAACTACTTAGCAGGAAGAAAGGAAGATTGATTTCTCCGTTTTGTAGGAAATTCATCAGTAAATGGATATGGTAGACATACATGCAACCAAATCTCCCCTCACAAGTGATAAATTTCTGTAATATCAAAAGCATGTTCCTCCACTTACTTTTAAGAGCTAAAATGGGAATTCCTTTTATAAAAGCAGAGACATCCATACCCAGGTTCTTGAGTATTACTTTCCATGATTCACCTTGGAATTCCTTGTTTTTGAACCATCTTTCACCATGCCTTGGAAGTTCTATAGCCTCGGTTATGAACGACTCAATTACTGCAAATTTAATATCTCCAATTTCTACCTATGTGCCATCAAAAGATCTAGGAAAGGATTTTGTGATTTCTTTATGAAAACCATCAAATTTCTCGATGAATTTGAGCCATCCAGCCTTCCGCAACATTTATTTGAGCTATGGGTATCCTTCCATATACTTTGCTCCTACTGGTTCTGATCTGACAACGAGCCCCATGCCTTCTACTACGCAAAGTTCCTCAAACTTCAGAATTACCCTTCCTAGTTTATGAAATGGACTAACTGCAAATTTGGTGAAAGGAACTATGGGTTTGCATGAAATAAGTAGATAGTAAGGGTTTTGGAGAAACATGGACAAGTATGTCACTTCGTAGTCATGACCATTAAAAACAATGAGGGAGTTAATTATGGACTGTTATGTGACAAAATATGGAGGATGTGGCAGATATGTAGTACAATAGTGATTGCAATCAAATCCAATGATGATTTGTTAAGGAAACATATGAATGCCCATATTATACATACTTTATATTCTAACCTTGCTATTTAAAATATTTTTTTTCACTTTAATTCTTAGAACTCAACCTTTTCATTTTTTGTTTTCTTTGATGTTGATCCGCAGATACCCTTCTTAGCATATCAGTCTTTAAAACAAGATTGTTCAATTCCCTGCAATCATCATTTGTTTGGAACAGAGCTACGGAATGAGATATGGTTGTAGAATCAAATTAGTTGCGAAATGGAATTAGCTGCAGAACATGATAAAGATGAAATATGGCTATGGAACATGAATGTGAAATGAAATGAAAATGGAATATAACAGTGAAAGGGAATGAAAGTGAAGTGAGATGAAATGAAATGAAATGATTTTGCAAATTAGGAACTACAAATGAATGTAGCTTTATGTCACTACTTATTACAGAAAGAAAATAGGAAATATAGGATGTCAAAAATCTCTAATTTTCACCTTGTATTTCCTGTATAAGTAAGCCAATGAACAATTGTTTTTTAGACTTATACATTTTATTTATATATATTTTTATGTTTATATATATATATATATATATATATATATATATATATATATATATAAGAAAAACTAAGTTAGTGGAGAAGAAATTCTTCTTCACCAACTTCATTTCAGTGTTATCTTGGAAAATTATGACAAAATCCTCCCTTTGAAATTGTCTTATGATATATCTTTAACTGATGACCATTCACAAGAAGAAGTACCTTTCTCTCATCTATTGTCCTTATTATCACTACTCCATTATTAAAGACTTCTTCAATCTCATATGGCCCAAGCCAATGAGTCTGAAACTTCCCTTGAAAATCTTTGAATTTTGAATATAAAAAAAGTGCCCAATCCCCTGCTTGAAACTTTTTCTCCCTGATAGACTTATCATCCCATTTAGCCCTTTGTTGTTGGATTAAATTGGTTCTTTGAACTGCATCTTTCTTGAGTTCATCAAGCTCATTGAGTTGTTCCCATCTATGTTTCTGTGCTTCTGATAAATCCAATCCCAATTGGACTGCCATCTTGAAGGTTCTGATTTGAAACTCTATAGGGAACAAGACCTGCTTCCCATAAACAAGCTCATAGGGAGTATGTCCTGTTGTGTTCCTCCATGTAGTTTAGTAGGCCCATAAGGCTTCAGGAAGCCTTTTTTCCCAATCTCTTCTGTGTAGATGTATAGTCTTAGTGAGAATTCCTTCAATCACCTTATTGGTAGATTTAACTTGACCATTTGCTTGTGGATGGTAAGGAGTAGACTTTCTATGCTTTATTTTGTATTCTTCCACAAGTCTCTCAACCGTTTTATATGTAAATTGAGATCTTTGATCTGTCACTATTTCTCTTGGAACACCAAAACGAGTGAAGATGCCCTCAAAAAGAAAATTAACTACAGATTTTTCATTAGCAAAAGGTAATGCTTTAGCCTCTACCCATTTGGTGACATAATCAGTGCATACCAAAATATACTTCTTTTGTTTAGATGGAGGATTAATTTGTCCAACAAAATCCAAGGCCCATTTTTCAAAAGGTTCAATGAGTACCTGAGTTTGTAGTGGAATTTCATCTGAAGGAGTAGGTTTCCCTACCCTTTGGAAGCTGTCACACCTTTTGACATATTCTTTGGCATCTCTGAAGATGGAAGGCCAATAATATCCTAAATGAAAGATTTTATAGGCTATCCTCTTGTCAGCAAAGTATCCACCACAAGGTTCATCATGAAATGCCTTAAGAATTTCAGGAATTTCATCTTCTCGAACACATCTTCTGATCATGAGATCTAGACCTGTTTTATGCAATTCATTAGTAATCCATGAGTAACTTGCACTTGTTTGAATGATTTTTCTTTTCTCCTTAGGAAACAAATGTGAAGGTAATTTTCCTGCGAGTAAGTAATTAGAAATATCTGCAAAACAAGGGGTTTGAGTAGTTACTGCAAAAAGATATTCATCAGGAAATTTATCTTCAACTGGAGTGTCATCTTTGATATTTTGAATTCTAGACAAGAAATCAGCAACTGTGTTTTGTTTTCCAAGTCTATCTAAAATAGCGATGTTGAATTCTTGCAGGAGTAATAACCATCTTGTAACTGTACCATTAGTAATAGGTTTATTCGTTAAGTACCTAATTGCATAGTGATATGTATGAACAAAGGTTTCATATCATGTTATGTAATGTCTGAACTTGTTGATAGCATGAACAACAGCTAAGAATTCCTTTTCAGTTACAGTGTAATTTAACTCAGTGGAAGTCAAATTCTTGCTTGTGTAATAGATGGCATAAGGAATCAAATATTTTTGTCTTAATACAACTCCCAGAGCTGTATATAAAGCATCTGTTGAAATATAAAAAGGTAGTTTCCAATTTGGACCTCTTAATATGGGTGCCTCAGAAATTTTTTCTTTCAAAGACTCAAATGCTAACTGGCAATTAGGATTCCAATTGAATTCACAATCTTTGGTGAGCAATTTGAAGAGTGGGGATGCTATTTTAGTGAAATTTTCTATAAACCTTCTATAGTATCCTGTGAATCCTAGAAAACTTCTAACATCCTTTTGACAACTTGGAATTGATAATTTAGAGATGACTTCAACTTTAGATTTATCAACCTTAATTCCATCTCCTGAAATGTAATGTCCTGAAACAATCCCTTTTGTAAACATTATAAAACATTTTTCATGGCTTGGTGAAAGGTTTTCTTCCTTACATCTTTTAAGAACTTTTTCCAATTTTTCTAAAGCTTCCTCAAATGTATTCCCATAAACTGTAAAGTCATCCATATATACCTCTACACAATCATGTATTAGATCAGAAAAAATTCCTAGCACTGCTCTTTGGAATGTTGCAGGTGAATTGCACAATCCAAAAGGGTGTACTTGGAAGGCATAAGTTCCCCATGGGCAGGTGAATGTGGTTTTATCTTGACCTTAATGTGCTACCTGAATCTAATTATAACTACTAAAACCATCCAAAAAAGAGAAGTATTTCTTACCTACTAATGTATCTAACACTTGATTTATAAAGGGAAAAGGAAAATGATCTTTTAGGGTAGCTGTATTCAATTCTCGATAATCAATACATACCCTCCATTTACCATTCGTTTTAGGCACAATCACTAGAGGAGAAACCCACTGGCTGTTTTTTGGGCATGGAATCCCCCCCAAGGCATGTTTTGGGGCTTAAAGCCCAAGTTTTGACCAAGTCTTTTGTAAAAGCTCCGCGAATTGTGGGCGCAGAGTGCGAAGTTATAATAGAGTCACAGGGTTTTCCATCCTTGGTTTTGTAATGTAATGTCAGCTTGATAGACCTACCCATGGTTCACGGATCATGGGATTGTATAAATAGAGCGAGGCTCTAAGTGTAGAGATAGGATAGTTAAGCGAAGATAAGAAGGAAGTATGATAAGTCTAAGAGATGGAGTCGAAGTGTAAAGTTCGTCTTTGGGTCGTAGAGTAAGAGAAAGCTCTGCAGCTAAGTGCACAGAGGCCTAGTAGTCTGCAGCTGAGTGCGTGGACCCCTGCAGCTGAGTGTGCAGGGAAGGTCAAGTCTGTAACATTTGAAGAATTAATAAAGAAAAGTTTACCATATTACTGTGTATCTTTTCCTGTTTTAATGTATGATTGGGTTTAAATTGCAAGTGTACTATTTATTTTGCTGCGTGACCTCTTATGAATGTGTTGTATAAATAAATATAACATAAGACATCCATTCATGCGAAGATAATTGACTAGGCATAGGAAGATAAGTAATGTCTAAGGTGCGACCTAGGGGAATAACATAGAGCGCTACTCCAACAGCACAGAAGCTCCGCAGACCCTGGTTAGGGCTACGCAAAGGCAAGTATATCAAGGCGCGAAGGCCTCGGAAGTGTGCGAAGCAACCTGCGGACCAATTCAACCCCTTAGACATCTCAAGTGTGTGGAAACCTGGTTCCAACAGCCCCCCATACTACTTCTGGTGAGACCTCAGTTCGCGCTCCGCGGACTGTTGCCGAAACGGCTAGTAGTATAGGGATTTGTTTGGCTAATTAACTCTAAACTTGGGTCAGACCCCAACAAGCCAAAAAATGATTCTATTGCTGGGACAAGGATCTACATAGAGATTTCTGATGTCGTATCACTGGAATCTGACAAAGAAAGGAAATGAATATTGGTTGGATAGAAAGATTCACGAGTTCGCGGTGTAGGAAAATAGGAATCTGCGGCTATCAAAGGAAGAGTGGTTACACTACTACTTATATACAGAGATCCACAAATTTTCTTTGTGTCTTTCACCACTGAGCTATACGAGTGGATCATGAAGCTAGCAGATAGCCAAGGAAGGTGTAAGCTTGAAAGACCTATTGTGTGGACTCCAGAATTGGTGTGCAGATTGGAAGCATCAAAGGATAATATCGTGCGTTGTTGATCACTGGCTTGATCGAATAATTGGAGGCTTCATCACCGAGTTCGCGGTATATACTTTAGTTAGATATAGTGAGGCAAAATGACACTTCTTCAAAGGGTCGCAATTTAAGTACGTTAAACGTTAAATCTTTGAACACTTGGATTAAAATGCTACTGTGTGAAAAACAGGTTATGCGAATAAATTGATGTTTGGGGCTACGTGAAGTGGGAGAATCTACAAAAACAAAGGTAGTATAGAACTAGAATCTAGCCCCTTGATTTCACCTCCATGAGGGGGTGAGGAAGAGATCGGGAAGGTCTCACCAAGAAGTGCGATCAATTTGGTAAGACAGAGGATTCTGCGCATACCACCCGCACCCACACTACCAACAGTTTCACCATCTTCACTCCCATCTTCGCCTATACCGCCTCCACCACCACCGCGAAGCAATATGGCGAGCGCAATAAAATTGCCAATGTTCAAGGGAGTAGGAAATGAAGATCCAGACCAATTTTGGTTCGTGATAAAACTTGTATGGGAAGCGCAGGGAGTCACGGACGACAATACACTACAAGAAAAAAGGATATCGGTGAGGGGTGAAAAATGTCACCATAAGCACATTGGTGAGAGTCAAAAGAGCATTCGTCATCGAAAACTGAATGTCACCAAAGGTGGCATCGCCAAAATTATAGGTGTTGTAGTGACATACAAAGTCCATCACCAAAAATTATTTATAATGACAGATAGCGACCGTCACCATTTCATATAAGCCATGATAATAGAACATAGCCTCCGTCATCAAAAATTGAACATCACCAAAGGTGGCATCGCCAAAAGTACAAGTGTTGTAGTGACATTCAAAGTTTGTCACTAATAATGATTTATAATGACAGATAGTGGACGTCACCATTGCATATGAGCAATGGTGACAAACCATAGCCTCGGTCACCAAAAACTGAACGTCACCAATGGTGGCGTTGCCAAAAGTATAGGTGTTATGGTGAAATTCAAGGTCCGTCACGAATATTGATTATAATGACAGATAGTGACCGTCACCATTTCATATGAACAACAATGATTTATTGTGATGGATCATTAATGGTCGTCACTGTTGGTGCATATATATGGTGACATTCGTTGACCGTCACCAAAAGCCGCAGTGCCAGAAGTATAGGTGTTGTGGTGACATTCAGGTTTTGTCACGAATAATGACTATAATGACGGACAATGACCGTCACCATTTCATATCAACAACAACGATTTATGGTTAAGGACCTTTGAGGGTCCTCACTATTGACGCGTATATATGGTGGCGTTCGTTGACCATCACCATTTCATATTTTTGGTGAGGGTCGGAAAATGTCACCAAAGCTCATTGGTGATGGTAAAAAGAGCCTCTGTCAGCAAAAATTGATCATCACCATTCCGTATGGATGTCAGGGCATGATGGAATCGAACCACCAACCTCCTGCTTGTAAAGCAGGTGCTCTTCCATTGAGCTAGCACCCTTTAAAAAATTATACTTTAAAAAATTAGACCTTGAAACTTCATAAATTATAAATTCTACAACTTTCAATAAATTAAAGTTTATGCAATATTTTACTAAACAAGCAAAGCGGCATTGTTGGGCATGGAATCCCCCCCCCCCCCCACAGCATGTTTTGGGGCTCAAAGCCCAAGTTCTGGTCAAATGTTATTGTAAGACTCCGTGAATTGCGGGTGCAGAGCGCGAAGTGTATGTTGAGTCATAGGGTTGTCTGCCCTAAGTTTAGTAATGTAATGTCGGCCTACCCATGGTCCGTGGACAATGGGATTGTATAAATAAGAGCTTGGCTCTAAGTTGTAAGGAAATTGAAAAATAGAATAAAAGGAGAGTGAAGGATGAGGAATTGAGTTGGATCTGTAAAGTGTAAAATCTTGAGTCGTAGTAGTAGGACAGGCTCTACAGCTGAGTACACAGAGGCCTAGTAGAGTCTGCAGCTGAGTGCGCAGGGTGGAGTTGGGTATGTAACCAAGCAAGAAGATTAATAAAAGGACTTTTGATTCCAAATATTGTGTATCTTTTTTTGTCTTACTTTCTATGCCTTTTATATTATTTTGTTTATCGCATGCACTTATATGAATGTTGAACACTGTTAAGTATAATTGGGCTCATACAGATAAGTTATGTAATTGGTTAGTAATAGATTAATGATAAGGAATTTGGGTAATAGCACGGATCGTACCTCGAGCAGTGTTGTGCGAGGGCAACATCGCAGGATGCGAGGGACTGATAGCTGCACATAGCGACGTGTGTGCAGGGTCAAACGTGGACTGCCAAAAATCATCAGGCATCTCTAGGGTGCGGAAACCTAGTTCTTGCACCCTCCAATACTACTTCGGGTGAGACCTGAGTCCACGCTCTACGGACTGCTGCCGAAAGGGCCAGTAGTACCAGGATTTGTTTGGTTAAATCATCGCTGAACATGGGTCAGGCCCATACAAGCCAACAAATGGTTTTTTTTCTAGGACCGAGATCTGCATAAGGGATGTCTGATGTCGTGGCACTTGAATCTAATGAAGAAAGAAATTGAAGAGTGGCTGGACAAGAATATTCACGAGTTCGTAACACAGGAAAATAGGAATCTGCGAGTGTCTAAGGAGCAGTGGTTGGAGCGCTACTTATATACGAAAATCCACGAAATTTTCTTTGCTTCCTTTCCTTCTGAGCTATATGAGTGGATTGCAAAGCTATCAGACAGTCCAAGAAGGTGCATGCTCGAGAAACCCATTGAGTGGACTCCGGAATTAGTGCGCAGATTAGAAGCCTCGGAAGATAATATCGCGCGCACTATGGAGCATTGGCTCGATCGAATTATAGGAGGATTTATCACTGAGTTCGCAGTAGATACGACTGTTAACTACAGTGAAGTGGAACGATGCTTCCTCAAAGGACCATGAGGTAAGTATATTAAATCTTTGAACACTTGGATTAAGATGCTATTGTGTGAAAAGTGGGTTATGCAGCTAAATTAATGTTTGGAACTATGCGGATTGGGAAGATCTATAGAAACGAAGGTAGCATAGGCATAGAAAATTGCCCCTTGATTTCACCTCAACGAGAAAATGAGGAAGAGCTCATGGAAGTTTCACCAAGAAGTGTGGTCAGTCTAATAAGGTAGCATATTCCATGTTTACCACCTCCACCTACACTGCCACCCATCTCACCGTCTTCACCTCCATCTTCACCCACCCCACCTCTGCAACCCTCGCAGTTCAGTATGGTGAGTGCGATCAAACTCCTGGTATTCAGAGGAGTAGGAAATGAAGATCCGGACCAATTTTGGTTCATCGTGAGGGTAGTATGGGAAGCACAAGGAGTTCTAGATGACAATATAAAGAAGGCTACACTGGTAAGCACATTACAAGGTCGCGCCCTAACATGGTACATTCAACACTCTAATGATCATCCAAACGCAGGAAAAAAAAATATATATAGTTGTTTATAGTTTTTAAAAAAATTTCTGTGTCCAAGACAAAATCGGTCATACGACCCAAAAACTCAAAAATGTAGAAAAGCACCCTAGACTAATGGTGCTGGTGCTAGCAAGTCACTGCCTGTGCGATCGTGCATAAGAGCCTAGTCCATCGACTCGGCACGCCGATGGTATGGCGTTGTAATCTCAGAGGTAACTCGTCAGTCCTCACATCCTGAATAGCAAGGGTGAGGCCCTCGATCTGATCCTGCAACACTGCAAGGGTCTCTGCTATGTCCAGATCACAAAGGATAGCCCTTCCTACAGCCTCTCCTGCTGGAACGACAGCTGCTACCCTTGGGCGCCTTGCTGGTCGCACTAGTTCGATATCTGCACACATATATGAGTTTAATTAGTCTTGATAACCTTTAAAAGACACAAGAAAATTATAAAATCAATCAATAGAGATATGGTCAGATCTTTTTACCTATAACACCCCACTGCTCCCCAGTCGGTAATGCCAAATCTGGGTCGCCTCAAAAATCTATCCCAACGTATGGATACTCTACGAAGACCATCTCTTGATGGTCAAACCACTCAAAGAAGGCATCAAAGAATGAAATCTGTGACTGACCAGCATGTCTGGCCATGAGATCAACCCATCTCTGCATCCGTGGTTCCCTCGGTGCTGGCAATCTGAGTAAAATGTACTATGGTTGCATCAGTGGAATCCTCTCCAAGGCGAAAGCAGTCAGAATGGAACCGTAACCAAAGTTTTTGGATCTTCCATTCTTCACCTTGGAAAGTTGTTCTTTTATAACCAGAAGTACTGCATTACACCAGTTGAATACCTTTGGTTTAAGGCATTCTAGGGCGTTCTGCATATAAGACTTGTTGGCCAAATGAAGAGCCGCGCTACCAGCCAATATAGAAAAGGTGAATAAAATAGTCCTCAAGGACCAATCAGTGACATCTCGAATACTAATCTTGCCATCCCTGCTTGGCTGAGATCCATCTCTACAAAACTGGCGAATATAATCCCTCATGGATTCACCCCCACGGGTGGATCCTAATAGTGAGAGAGGGGCACAATGCCTCGATAAACCAGTCAAAAAGTAGATATCCTCAACTATCAAAGGGATGGATTTGCCTCTAATCTGGAACACCTGGTTGGTCGGATCCCATGCATCGAGAAGATATTGCAACAAATTGATTTGTTGCCTCATGTTGGATGTGCGGAAGAATTTGAGCAAGCCACAGTTTCGCAATGCAGTAACCGTACCTGGATCATGTAAGCCAATCATATCCTCTTCTTCATGCTCGCGTTCATGCCATGTAATGACCATCTTGATCCGATGAATCTCTGAAACACAAACAAGAGATGAATTAGGATCCTAATTTGGGCAAAAATAGACAAAAATTTCATTAGAAAACACTGCATAAACTTTCCCTTCTGCGCCCATCACACCCTGGCTGTGTACAGGGTGAGATGCATACTAATTGGCCAATGGCCAGCTTAGTATGCATCGCACTTTTCGATGCATACTAGGTGCGATGGGGAGAGAATGAATTGTTCAAACCCTTGGGGCCCAGAAGAACAAGAAAAGTTGCTCAGAATCAGAAAAGGAAGGAATGCAATTGAAGAGCTCAGGGTTAGCTCCTACCTGGTCTAAACGGCACAGAAAATAGTCCACTAGATCTCCCGGAATCAGCTGATGAAATTCGAGGGGAAAAACACCTCCAGAGCTCCAGCAATCCCAAATTTGAATGAAATGGTAAAAATGAGAGGTAAAGCTATTTTTATGTTACTGTTCACATAATTCAAGTAAGATGTTGGTTTTTAACGCATTTTTCAAGTGTGTATTTGCATTTCTATTTAATTTGATGGAGTAATTGAACAGGTAGTACGACCGTCAAAAGAATATAGTGTTAATGGTAAATTGAACATCTCTGACTATTATCACGAGCAATGTTACCGCAGGGTTCAATCTCGTTAAAAAATAAACCCGCCACTGAGCACAGTCTCTAAAGATTCAATCTCATTAAAAAATGAATCCACCCTTGGTAAATAACCTTTGTGATCACATTGCTATCAGCCTTTTGAGCCTTGGTCGTGTTCTTACCACCACATCCACTCTTTTAGTCGATCATATGCCTCCACTTGATTGTTTACCCTTTTGAGGAATAGCTACAATGAGTGATTCTATTAGCCACCCTCATTACACTACCGTGTTTGAGAAGTTCCAAACTTACCTGGAACCAGTTGCTACCTGGATACATCACTCGTTCCTCAAAAAATTGCCGAGCTACTGGCCTTTCCAGCTCGATAAAGTAAGGGGAAGCGCCATCCCTCCTCTACATTTTAATCTTTTTGGACCTGAGGGATCATTACACAAAAAGATCGAGCACTTGTCTTTTTCAGCTCGCTAAAACTATCGAAAAGTCATCCCTTTCATATTATTTTATATTTTTTCGGACTTAAGGGATTATGCCACGAAAAAGGACTACTGGAGTTTCCTTTCTGTCTCTTTTCAAACTCTCTAAATATGAAAAGGACCGAGTCATCTTTGTCATTAAACTTGTTAAAATAATAGCGACAAACTTGTCCATCCAGACAAGAGTGAGGTTCACTATCGCTAGGCTCACTAAAACATAGTGATAGGTTTGCCCAAAGGGAAAATTATAGAACAAGCATATGTTATCCTCCTCAAGCTTGACAAAAATAAAGAGGTACTAGTCAGCAATGATTGGGGAAGAAGGGAAGAAAACTCGAAGAACTTCATTGGTAGCAGGTCGCTCTTGAACATGACACTTTCACTCCATCACCATGATTGAGTCAGGTTGGGTTATTTCGTTCACCATCACCATTGGTCCTTCGTACTATCCATGGGATTAACACTACCAATCCATCTCAGTGTCACCGATATGTTCAAGAGAAGTTGTTCAGAGAATTCACCAACCTAGCTAATGCCTCATCCACTGCAATACCTTCACTCTCCATTTTTCGTGACTGCCATTCTTGAACCTTGTATCATTAGATCGTTTTCACCTCTAGAAAATCATTTGCTTCGTTTCATGTCGTAGATGTGGGATTCATTAAGGCCCTCCTACGACGGGTCACTTCTTGTTGACATCAGCTCATTATCCAAGAAGTTGACTTAGGAAGAACCCTTTCAGTACTTTGAAGCTTGCATGCCTCAATGGAAAGTTTCTCACTTTTGGCGACAGGTTTACATCAGTGGCCTTTGACCGAAAGATTTTGCGTGGTGTTCGACATCAGATCCTATATTCACACCACGTGAATTGTATTGTAGTACCTTGAGGGTCATTATCATTATCGGTGATTCCTCTCGCGCCTGTTAATAGCTTACATCATTGGCTGGTAGTTAGGTGATGTCTTTCCGTGTTCGACTTCAGAACATCTTTTCACATGGAGCGACTTGTACATCGGGCGAAGATTGAACAAGTTTGAAGACCCCAGATCTAGTTTCATCCATCTGGGCTGCAATATATTCAGGAAAATAAAGACATCAAATGTACACTATAGCTGCATAGATGATCATCCAAGCTAAAGGATGATGGCTCTACAAGAATCACCAGTCTACAATAGCAGACGGTTGTTTGTCCTATGTACATGAAAATGAATTTATAAAGCTGAGCATGGGAATGCCCACCTCAGATAGATCATGAAAATAACATGAAGACAATGTATTGTATTGTATTTTATACAGGTCACCTTCTAGTTCGAAAAACCTCGGATCCTCATGATAAAGCATTTCACCCAACATCAGAAGATTTACGACCTCATGCTTTATGGGGCAACTGTTATAGACATATTTGGGCACTGCAACCCTAATCACATATGTCGATAAACCAAGGGCTCTTAAACCCCTAAAAGTGTTGTTTCACACCCTAAAAGATCAAGTTCAACTGATTACATCATTTCCCATAAGTTCACCCTGAAAAACCACTAAGAACAGGTCAAAACTGGACCATACAGACTGCCCCTTGCTAAGGGTGCGATGCATACTGACTATAACGCTGGCCAGGTGTGATGCATACTAAAAGAGCCTTATGTAGGTTGCGATGGGTGA
The DNA here is from genome assembly GCA_031772625.1 of Pinus tabuliformis. NCBI lineage: Eukaryota > Viridiplantae > Streptophyta > Pinopsida > Pinales > Pinaceae > Pinus > Pinus tabuliformis. Next base: position 1,164,656,686 of record CM062813.1, read on the forward strand.
GAGTAGACAAATGGCAGAGACAGTTTGCTAAGTGGAAACCGAGAGAATCTTCTACAAACTTCTCATATGACACTTGCCTCTCTGAATTCGCCCAGGGATGAGTAAGAGATCATGAAATCTCTGAGTGGAACCAAGAACTATCAGCGAAATGACACTAATCAATAACCCAGAAGTTGACTCACCCCTCTACAAATATCTATATATGGATCCCTCAGCGGAGAGATCTAGGAGGCCGGAATTTTGTAATTTGTAAGGAAGTGTCGTTGGTTTCTCTTTAAGACATTGTATTGTTGGGTGATCTTTCTTTTCGTGAGGTGAAGAGGGCTTTCATGCTGGGAGGATGATACTGGATTAGACAGCTGGGTTGTAATCCTCTCTTCTACTTCTACTATTAATAAAATTATTTGAGTTTTCCTCCATATACTTGTGTAATTGTGAATCTTGTATTTGTGAATGCAATTGTATGGTTAATGTACTTTTGATTTTGCATTATTTATGGTATTATAGATCTCTATGCTTTGATGGTGTTTTGTTGCTTTGTCTCTATAGGTGTTATTTGAAGCAAGACAAGTGAAGAAGGAGTGGAAAGCTTCATCAAAGTAGAGAGGAAATAAGCAAGGAGCCAAGCGAAAGATTAAGGTTGGTGCTCTCTGCTTCACATAAGGGAAAACCCAAGTTACTTTGAATTGTTTGTTTCTAATATAGCTACCCGTCTTAGTGGGACTAGCAGATCAAATAGACACTAGCTTTCCCATAAACAAGGTGTTCTAGTGAATGTAAGGTTCCCAATTCATGGAAAAATGTAATCCCAGTTGTGAGGTCATGACTACCAAGGTGTGTTAGGGAATGCTAGGGCGTGCTAACATGTGTCAAATAGTATGAAGACATGTCAAAAAAGCTAAGATGTGAGAAGTGCTAAGACATGCCAAGATGTACAAGGGTTCCAAGTCCCTGCCTCATCTTCTTCCATATGCTATTCACTTATGACATTTCCTTTGCAATATTTAGTGCATTTTTTAGTTATAGGTTATAAATGTCTTCAGAGTTTCACTTCTAATTGAGTATTCAACTGAACATATTGATTCTTTTATCCATAAGTATTTTTCCCTCCACCCACTTTTCATAACTTCAATAACCATTAGGTAGGGACCTGCAGTTTCGATGCATGTTGGCTTGTATGGGCTTGAACTAGGTTTAGTGATGATTTAGCCAAACAAATCCTGGTACTACTGGCCCTTTCGGCAACAGTCTGTGGAGCGTGGAATGATGTCTCACCAGAAGTAGTATGGGAGGGTGCTAGAACTAGGTTTCCACACCCTAGAGATATCTGATGATTTTTGGCAGTCTGCGGTTTGACCTTGCGCACACGTCGCTATGCGCAACTATCAGTCCCTCACAGCCTGCGATGCTGCCTTCACGCAGCCCTGCTTGAGGTGCGATCCATGCTATTACCCAAATTCCTTATCATTAATATGTTATTAATCAATTACTTAACTTATCTATATGAGCCCAATTATACTTAACAGTGTTCAACACTCATATAAGTGCACGTGATAAACAAAACAGTATAAAGGCATAGAGAGTAAGACAAAAATAGATACAAAATATTTGGAATGAAACATCCTTTTATTATTCTTCTTGCTTGGTTACAAACCTGACTTTTCCCTGCAAACGCAGCTACAAGGGTTCACGCCCTCATCTGTGGACTCTACTAGGCCTCTGCGCACTCAGCGGCAGAGCCTCTTCCTACTACAACGACCCAAGATCTTACACTTTACAGATCCAACTCGATTCATCATCCTTCGCTCTCCATTTCTTCTATTTTCAATTGCCGTACAACTTAGAGCCTCGCTCTTATTTATACAATCCCATGGTCCGCGGACCATGGGTAGGCCGACATTACATTACTAAACTTAGGGTAGACAAACCTATGACTCAACATACACTTCGCGCTCCGCACCCACAATTTGCGAAGTCTTACAATAACATTTGACCAGAACTTGGGCTTTGAGCCCCAAAACATGCTGTGGGGGGGGGGGGTGGGGGAATTCCAAGCCCAACAGGCCCCCAACACAAACATTGTGACTCACGCTCGAGTCACTCTGTCGAGCAATGATCTTAGCGCGGAGTCCATCTAGCTAGTCCCGCACTACTCGGAGGTCTGTAGCGCACTGCTTTGCGGTTTGTTGGACCTGCTTCATGCGTTCTTCTGAAGCTTCTTTGTTAGGAGAAAATCCCTGCCTCAGCACGTACAACCCCTGCATTTGTGCGAGCTTGCCTTTGATATTTGTCTTGATGGTGAAGGCTCATCAATCCATGGCTAGACGCGCACTTTGAGAAATGCCTCTTTCTATATCGCGACATCCACCTGCTATTTCAGTGCCTTTTCTTGCTACATCTTTGTGAGCCGTTGAGTGAGGAAGACTGTCTACGCAGTTCTTCGAACACTGTCGTACTGCTCCTGAAGTTCGCGTGCCTCTGTTTCCAGGTGTTGTATGTTGGGGTCCTCCTGGAAAGATGTGAGGACCACAAGGGCTTATTCCAAGATATCGGTACAGTCTTGCACTACCCGTCCAATTTCTTCCAACCTTGTTTGGATAGCACTAGTGCACTGTTTTCTAACTTAAAGGGAAGTGGAAGGCTGCACCTTCAATCGCAGCTCAACGATTTGAAGATTCAGCTCCAGTTGAACCTTTGTCGTTTCTTCTCTGGCCTCACAGATGTCGGTTTCCAACCTATGGATATGCTCTGCTGCTAGTAGATATGCTCGGATGGCTAGTTCCAAGATGCATCTGCAAGCTTCGTCTACCACCTATTCCAACTGCTGATTCTATGACACCAGTTCATCACACTGTAGGTTGAGCTATTCGATGTTTATCTTTTTCTCACTGAGAACCTGTATCGCACGGCCCTGTATCACACAACCCTCCCTGGCACAGAGTTCTTTTGTTATTCCATCCTGCAGTTGGTACAGTGTTTCTTGTGGAACAACAACTAAATTAAGGCCAAGTCCCTTGATCCTACCAACTGTAGCTCTGTCGACCTCATTTCCTGCTACTAGCGCTCCTTTTGGTAACACTATGGTATTGGCCATCCTCATGCATAGCATATGTTCTGCTACTGATGTGCCTACTGCAACATAGGTGGCCAAGGTTCCTTCCTATGGGGGCCGCACCTGTAGTTCCTGCAGCTGTGCCCTTAGGGCCCCCAACACACTCTGCTGCTCCGTCATAACTTCTTGGAGCGCTTCCTTGGTGACATTGCGAACCATCTCGCCAATGTCATAGGGGTCACCTTCGATTAATGGGATCGGGTCTATGGCCAACTTTGAAGCCTTGACATTTTTCTGTGGACTTGATCTTTCAGGTTTGCATGACCATTTAAGTTGGGTCAAAGTGGTTCCTGGGTCCGTGCGTTCTTCTGCAAGGTCTGTGTCCTCTGCCTCCTATCCTGCAGACACTTCTTGGCCCTCCTCTGCCTGCATTGTTGTGGCCTCTGCTGTCTGCACTGTTGCTATTGCTTCGGTGGCCTTCTTTTGCTTTGCGACTCCCTATGCCACTTCACGAACTGACCTAACATTGGCTGCTACTTTTTCGTTGCACCGTTTCTCAACCAACTATGTGACGCGCAGCTTGGCCTCATCCTTCCTTTTCTGCGCTATCGCCTTTTCCAATTCTGCCAAATTTGGGGTACACCACTCAGGAGGCCATGTCTCTAACATAGTGAAGATCATGTCATTAGTGGCTATGAATGGGAGCTTCGTCCACTGCTGTGTCAGATCCTTTCGTGCCCTGATGTAAATATTGTGCATGTCTTCCTTGAAGTCTGCAAAATTCTGCAGGTTGTTCTGCACTGTGGGGGATAGGCGCAGCCTCCTATTAATCCACATTCGAATGCTCGGCTCCATGAACACCTAAAAAATCTTGGTGTCTCGAATCATTTTCATGTCATTGGTAGCCCAGAGTGAAGCGTACTACTCGGCCTCTGGCAAGTCACGTTTAATACTCGAGAAATGACTATCCTTTGACAGTTCTCCTGCTACCAGCAAAATGGATAAGAGAAACCACGCATAATGGAAGGTCTTACCCTACTCTATGGCCTCCTGATAGTTGAGAAATATATCTTCGTAGAGGAAATCTGCCCAATTGAACTGCACCCCCTCTGTGCACTGTTCAGCGAACGCAATCACTGGCACTGCTACTTCATCGATGCAGAATTTTCTCATTAACTTATCGGCCAAGAGTTGGGTAGCTATGTGCACCCCTTTATCCTTGATACTGGTGATGGAATAACCCCTCTTTTTCTTTTCAAGCTTGTATTTGGTCTTCATGGCTTCTGCGAGAGCCAAATCACTGCTTTTTCCTATTATCGTCGCGGGGTGCTTTCCCTTACAGGGAAGCCGAGAAATTATGTCGATGAGATCGGTCGTGATTGGAATAGGCTCCTCCAACCATAACTACCCATCATGCAGAAGGCAAAGCAGCTGCTCTGATGATGAAAATAGTGATAGGCACGTGGTGAAAATGTGGTATCCACCGCAGATGAAGCAACCCGGCCTTCTCCACACCACACAACCATTTTCGCGGATCTAATGTGATTACTGGCCCCTTCATATTTTGTTTCATCATGCTCGTCATCTCTAAGTGCTGGAACTTCTCACTGTCCACAAGGTCCCAATCTTCAAATTTTAGGGTAGGCACAAGGCTTATGAGCAGACCCTCAAAGGTAATTCCATTGAGGAGGAGCAGGGTCTGGAGTGCACTCTTCGTGGCATCCAGGTCCTTTGGTACCTTAGCTTTCCATTTTTGCGGAGGGACATACTCGTGTAATTGTGTTGCAGAACGCATTAGTTGGTTGTCCTCCTCCATGCATTCTCCTTCCTCTGCTTCAACAATTAGAGCCTGAAAGTCCTCCTCCTCTTCACCTAACTCAATGGTGACTACCTTACCCTTTTCCTCCATTGATAGCTTACTGAATCGCGGATTCCTTGGGGACATGTGAATTGGTCCTATTGTATACTTATCTTTTTTCGGTCTCAGCATCCAAGGTGATTGGATTTCTGGCACAACCCATGTACCTTCAGGAACATCGTGTACCATATGGGTTTGCGTGGCCTTGCCAACGGTTCCTTATTCAAAGCCCAAACCTCCCCTGGTAGCTATCATCTTGTCTGCACGGTATACGGTCTTTCACAAACTTAGAGGCTCTAATATGGCTCAGAGATAAACACTTTGTACTCTATTCAACCACCTCAAGTGAACAAGTTTTTTCTTGTGGCTAGCCCTTAGAGTTTTATAGTGCCTTTTGAATTCAAATTTGACAATTCCCCCCAATTCCAGGTCATCAATGCTTTCTTGGCAGCATATTTGCCAGAATCTGGCCCATAACTATTGTCTTAAATGCTGCCACTCGCTCCATTTGGTCTCAAATCGGACATCCCATCATGAATAGTGACACCAACGGTCACTTCCCAACCTACTCACACGAGAGCACATCCCCTTGTGTGTGGGCGCGAACCATGTGACATGCTGACGCTGCGCACACCTCCCTTATCGCGCAGTTCCCAAGCATACTTTTTTATAGTCCCGCGCTCCCTTCCAACTACCTAGAGCACTGAGACTGTTCTTCTGATAGTTAGTCAGGTGGTCACACCACCCATGCAGAGCTCCATTTCGCCCCTCAGGATAGTTCATGAAAAATCCTCAGTAGTTCTCACTGTGCACTCTACTGGTTGTAGTGCGCTTTCCTGATTACTGTGTTGTGTGATATACGGTCCAAGCCACGGCAGCAGACTAATTAATTTTCGGTGATAGTTCTCCCACTTATCACTATGGGTGTGTGCACCTTGTCGTACCACCCTGGGTTTTTCAACGAGAAAGGGTTCCTTTATTTCGTCTTCCAAATTCTTGACCTATGCGTCCATCAACATGTTTTTCTTCCTTAGCCGTACCTAGTCCTTTTCAAGTTCACGAAGTCTACGGTTCCCTTGCTGAATGGCTTCCTAAAGTCTTACATGTTCTACTTCGCTTACCTCTATGATTTCTTTGTTCTGGGTTTCGCGCACTGTCACCCCTATAGGTGCTATTCCATGTGGGTTCATCTTTCAGGCTCTTCAGACATTATGGTCCCTTCTCCATTCCGCAACCTTGGGATTGATTTCGCAATCAGGGTTTTTCACATTGTCCTATAGGCCCATTGGATCATTGGAACGCACAGGTGTTATAGACATATTTGGGCACTACAACCCCAATCACATATGTCGATAAACCAAGGGCTCTTAAACCCCTAAAAGTGTTGTTTCACACCCTAAAGGATCATGGTCAACTGATTACATCATTTCCCAGAAGTTCCACCTAAAAAACCACTCAAAACTGGCCAAAACTGGACCATACACACTGCTCCATGCTAAGGGTGCGATGCATATTGGCTGCTACATTGGCCTGGTTCGATGCATACTAAAAGAGCCTTTTGTAGGGTGTGATGGGCGAGAGTAAACAAATGGCAGAGGCATTTTGCTAAGTGGAAACCTAGGGAATCTTCTAGAGACTTCCCCTATGACACTTTCCTCTTTGAATTCGCCTGGGGATGAGTAAGAGATCATGAAATCTCCAAGTGGAACCAAGAACTATCGGTGAAATGACACTAATCAGAAACCCAGAAGCTAACTCACCCCTCTGCAAATATCTATAAATGGATCCCTCATCACAGAGATCCAGAGGCTGGAATTTTGTAATTTGTAAGGAAGTGTTGTTGGTTTCTTTTTGAGACATTGCATTGTTGGGTGATCTTGCTTTTCATGAGGTGAAGAGGGCTTTCATCCGGGGAGGATGATGCTGGATCAGACAGCTGGGTTATAATCCTATCTTCTACTTCTACTATCAATAAAGTTATTTGAGTTTTCCTCCATATACTTGTGTATTTGTGAATATTGCTATTTGTGTATGCAATTGTATGGTTAATGTACTTCTGATTCTACATTGATTATGGTATATCTATGCTTTGACGGTGTTCTGTTGCTTTGCCTCTACAGGTGTTCTTTGAAGTGGGACAAGTGAGAAAAGAGTGGCAGGCTCTATCAAAGGAGAGAGGAAACAAGCAAGAAGCCAAGCGAAAGATTAAGGTTGGTGCTCTTTGCTTCTCTCTTATCTATCATACATAAAGGAAAACACAAGTTACTTTGAATTGTTTGTTTCTAAGATAGCTACCCTTCTTAGTGGGACTAGTAGATCAAATAGATACTAGTTTTCCTAGAAACAACAAGTCCCAGTCAGTACGTCGCACCTGGTGAACCCTGTTCAATACTTTTCACACCCCGTCGAACGCTTCTCCATGGATAATCCGTAGTGCACTTCGCCTTTCCTATCACTACGTCTTGTTCCAATTCTCTATTCTGGGACTAGTGTGTGCTGGGGCAAGATGCATGTCATAGGTCTGCACGCATCGGGAAAGGTGGGCGTGCAAGTTGTTTTGTCCCTCATAATCGGCTCTCATCACTAACTGGGGTTTTCCAAATTGTAGGTGCATCATCCTTTTGCATTCACACCAGCTCTTAAAAACTTCCTTGATGCGTACCCCACCATCTTGTGGGAGTAGCACGCAGTGCCCATGTCAGCGCATCGAACCACTGTTATTTTGGGACTGTGCTTTCAAATTTGTTCAGAAATTTGTCCACCACTGTCAACCCATCATACTTTGGCAAATCCCTTACCTCTGTTTTCATGCAGTGCAGTGATCCATCATTGTATTGCAGTTGAGAGTTGTTACTTCGTGTAGTCGATTCTGCCATCGTTCTATTTCTTCACCCGAATCCGAAGTGCAGGAGATTTTATGCTCCCATGAAACCCTACCATCTATAGTTGGATTCAACCAGTCCTGTTCTCGTGTAGTTATCTTGTAGATGCGACCAAGATCATCATCACTATCATCGTTGCGCACTGGTTCAATGTATCGCGCTCCTTCAGCAAGGTCTAGCGGTACTATGATGCGTAGTGAATTTTTCTCAAAAATCATTTTACACTTCTTCAAATTTATGACTCCATTCATATCAGTGGCCCAGTCTATGCCCAGTAGCGCGGGATAGGGATTGCTATCGTTGACAATCTCTATCACTTCAAAATCTGCCAATGCGCTTGCACCTTCAATATCCACTGTTATCCCTTGCAATCTCCCCATCAGTAGGATCTTCTGCTGGTTAGCCATTCGTAATTGAATAGGAGACCACTGTAACGCGGGCCTGCCCATGTGTTCCCATGTCTATTTTGGTAATACAATCGCATCCGATCCTAAATCCAAAATCACCTGATCCATTTCATATTCTCTGATTTGCGCAGTCAATCTCATTTCACTTCTTGTGTGCAATGCATGCTTTCCAACTTTCCGGACCATGCACGTTTCTCCTGACCCCGCGCACCTAGTGATAAGCTCCTATAGTCATTTTACCGCTTTGTTGTCATGTAACAATTTCATGCATGTCTCCACAAAGGTAGTGAGCATTGAAGGATCCATCCCTGATTTTGGTTGGTCCTTACTACCTGAAGTGGAGGCCTCCGTGAAGCTCTTATTAGCTTCCATGAATGTCTCCTTCGCACACTCTAAATCAAATTTAGTTTCCTTTGCAGGAACCTTGTGAACCTATGTAGTTTCTTCAGGCTACTTACCCTTGTCATCTCCTGTCATGATACAACTTCTAAGCACTATGTTTAGATTCGGGTCCTCTTCGCGCAGTTCAGACCTCATCATTTGTAAATTCTGAGTCGGGAGAGACTGGAGTACCCCTTTTTCCCACATATTTGCTATCAATGTAAGGCAGTCTTCTACCTCATGATCAAATTGAGTACAATACAAACATGATGTTTTGGTTGGATTCATACAATCGTGGGCATAGTGTCCTTGACCTCTACAATTGTAACAAATTAGTTTTCTATGACCCCTTCCTCGTCCCATTCGTCCCTGTCCTCGCCCGGGCCCTTGAAATCCATCGCATGCCATCCCTGCATTCAGATCGAGGGCTCACGTTTCGGTCTGCATTTTATAGGCAGGAGTCCGATCCATCATTAGTTCGTAGCTTCTGCGGGTGCATTCATCATGGCCTACTGACTTGCAAAAATTACAAAACAATTGCTGGGACGTTTGTGTATACTTCTGCAATAGGTGACAATTATCTCTATTGTGTTTCCCTCCTATTTGATAGATCGCACACCATAATCTAGTCATCGTGCTAGGCCTCACTTGCGCCTCTGGTCCTAATGGCATTGGCCCTCCTGCCACTCAGTAGTTCGTGAAAATTGGACAATGGTCCTTATCATGCCCCTAACCTTTACATTTTATTCACCATACTTCCTCACAGGCCTCTGGCCGAGGTGTCCTATCCTGTTTCAAGCTCTGCATTTCCAGACACAATTTTTGTAGTTGCGCGTGGATTTGCTGCACTCCCAAACCAAGATCTTGTATAGGGGTCTCATGCAATCTCATTGCCATCTCCAAAGCTTCAGCCTGGGTGGAAAGCTTTTGTTGTGACAGCGTTGTCCTTAAATGCAGTGATAGTGACGCTACAAACCATGCACGGTGTTGTGCATCCGTCAACATCATGTTGGCTTCATGAATCATACTCTTCAGTCTTTGATCTAGATCCCTGGGGGTCTCGTCTAGGAGCATCGCAATCTCCTTAAATCCAATAATTGATTGTGTCTCCGAATTTGGCCTGCTAAATTCCCTGTTTAGCGCTACCTAAATTTCTGCGATTCCTACGTTTGGATGATCATTAGAGTGTTTAATGTACCATGTTAGGGCGCGATCCTACAATGCGCTTACCAATGTAGCCTTCTTTATATTGTTGTCCAGAACTCCTTGTGCTTCCCATACTGCCCTCACGATGAACCAAAATTGGTCTTAATCTTCATTTCCTACTCCTCTGAATACCGGGAGTTTGATCGCGCTCACCATACTGAATTACGAGGGTTGCGGAGGTAGGGTGGGTGGAGATGGAGGTGAAGATGGTGAGATGGGTGGAGGTGCAGTTGGAGGTGGTATACGTGGAATATAGTGCCTTATCAAACTCACCGCGCTTCTTGGTGAAACTTCTGCGAGCTCTTCCTCTCTTTCTCGTTGAGGTGAAATCAAGGGGCTATTTTCTATCCCTGTGCTACCTCCATTTCTATAGATCTTCCCACTCCGCATAGTTCCAACTATTAATTTAGTCACATAACCTACTTTTCACACAATAGCATCTTAATCCAAGTGTTCAAAGATTTAATATACTTACCTCGCGGTCCTTTGAGGAAGCGTCCTTCCCCCTCACTGTAGCTGACAGTCGTATCTACTGCGAACTCAATGATAAATCCTCCTATAATTTGATCGAGCCAATGGTCCATAGCGCGCGCAATATTATCTTCTGAGGCTTCTAATCTGCACACTAATTCCAAAGTCCACACGATTGATTTATCGAGCCTGTAGCTTCCTAGACTGTCTGCTAGCTTCACGATCCACTCATATAGCTCAGAAGGAAAGGTAGCAATGAAAATTTCATGGATTTCCGTATATAAGTAGCACTCCAACCACTGCTCCTTAGACACTCATGGATTCCTATTTTCCTGCATTGCAAACTCCTGAATCTTCTTGTCCAACCACTCTTCAATTTCTTTCTTCATTGGATTCCAGTGCCACGACATCAGAAATCCCTTATGTAGATCCTGGCCCTGACAATGGAACCATTTGTTGGCTTGTATGGGCCTAACCCAAGTTTAGCGATGATTTAGCCAAACAAATCTCGGTACTATTGGCCCTTTCGGAAACAGTCCGCAGAGCGCGGACTGAGTTCTCACCTGAAGTAGTATTGGAGGGTGCTAGAACCAAGTTTTCGCACCCTAGAGATGTCTGATGATTTTTGGTGGTCCGCGGTTTGACCCTGCGCGCATGTCACTACGCGCAGTTATCAGTCCCTCGTAGCCTGTGATGCTTCCTTCACGCAGCCCTACTCAAGGTGCAATCCGTGCTATTACCCAAATTCCTTATCATTTATCTGTTATTAATTAATTACTTAATTTATCTGTATGAGCTCAATTATACTTAACATTGTTCAACATTCATATAAGTGAGCGCGATAAACAAAACAGTATAAAGGCATAGAAAGTAAGACAAAAACAAATACACAATATTTGGAATCAAATGTCCTTTTATTATTCTTCTTGTTTGGTTACAGACCCAACTCTGCTCTGCACACTCAACTGCGGACTCTACTAGGCCTCTGTGCACTTAGTTGTAGAGCCTCTTCCTACTACTATGACCCAAGGTTTTACACTTTACAGATCCAACTCAATTCCTTATCCTTCGCTCTCCATTTCTTCTATTTTTCAATTGCCTTACAACTTAGAGCCTCACTCTTATTTATACAATCCCATGGTCCGCGGACCATGGGTAGGCCGACATTACATTACTAAACTTAGGGCAGACAACCCTATGACTCAACATACACTTTGTGCTCCGTGCTCACAATACGGGGAGTCTTACAATAACATTTGACCAAAACTTGGGCTTTGAGCCCCAAAACATATTATGGGCGGGGCGGTTTCCATGCCCAACAGGCCCCCAACACAAACATCGTGACTTGCCCTCAAGTCACTCTGTCAACGCGGTGATCTTGGTGCAGAGTCCCTCTAGCTAGTCTCGTGCTACACGGAGGTCCGTAGTGCACAGCTCTGTGGTTTGTTGGACCTGCTTCATACATTCTACAGAAGCTTCTTTGTTAGGAGCAAAACCCTGCCTCAACACGTACAACCCCTACATCTGTGTCAGCTTGCCTTCGATATCTTCCGTGATGGTGAAGGCCTCGTCAATCCATGGATGGACACGTGCTTTGACAACTACCTCTTTTTGTCTCGCAACATCCACCTGCTCTTTTAGTTCCTTTTCTTGTTGCATCTTTGTGAGCCTTTGAGTGAGGACAACTATCTGCGTAGCTCCTCAGACACTGTCATACTACTTCTGAAGTTTGTGCGCCTCTGTTTCCAGGCGTTGTATGTTGGGGTCCTCCTACAAAGATGTGAGTACCATAAGGGCTTGTTCCAACATATCAGTACAGTCTTGCATTGCCTGTCCAATTTCTTCCAACCTTGTTTGGATAGCGCTAGTGTGCTATTTTCTGACTTCCAGGGTAGTGAAAGGCTGCACCTTCAGCCACAACTCGAAGATTTTAAGATTCAACTCTAGCTGAACCTTTGTCATTTCTACTCTGGCCTCGCGGACGTTGGTCGCCAACTTGTGGAGCCACTCTGCTGTTGGTAGATCTGCTCGAATGTCTAGTTCCAGGATGCATCTGCAAGCATCGTCTACAACCTATTCCAACCGCTGACACAAGTTCATCATGCTGCAGGCTAAGCTGTTTAATTTTTATCTTTTGCTCACTGAGAACCTGTATCGCGTGGCCCTCCCTGGCATGGAATTCTGCCATTATTCCATCCTACAGTTGGTATAGTGTTTCTCGCGGAAGGGTAGCCAAATTAAGGCCAAGTCCATTGATCCTACCAACCGCAGCTCTATCGATCTCATTCGCTGCTGCTAGAGCTCCTTTCGATAACACTATGGTATTGGCCATCCTCGTGCGTAGCATCTGTTCTGTTGCTGATGTGCCTGCTATGATGTAGGTGGCCGAGGTTCCTTCCTATGGGGGCTGCACCTGTAGTTCCTACAGTTGCACCCTTAAGGCCCCCAACACAGTCTGATACTCTGTCATAACTTCTTGGAGCGCTTCCTTGGTGACATCGTGAACCATCTCACCATTGTCATAAAGGTTCTCCTTCGGTTAACGTGATCAGGTCTATGGCTAGCTTCAAAGCCTTGACATTTTTCTGTGGACCCAATATTTTAGTGTCACATGACCGTTTAAGTTGGGTCAAAGTGGTTCTTGGGTCCATGTGTTCTTTTATAAGGTTTGTGTCCTCTGCCTCTTGTCGTGTAGACACTTCTTGGCCCTCCTCTATCTGTGTTGTTGCGGCCTTTGTTGTCTGCACTGCTGCCACTTCTTTGGTGGCCTTCTTTTGCTCTGCGGCTGCCTGTGTTGCTCACGGACTTCCCTAACCCTGGCTACGGCTTTTTTGTTGCACCTTTCCTCGGCCAGGTGTGTGACGCGCAGCTTGGCCTCATCCTTCCTTTTCTGCGTTGCTTCCTATTCCAATTCTGCCAAATTTGGGGCGTGCCACTCAGGATGCCATGTCTCTAACACTGTGAATATCACGTTGTCGGTGGCTATGAATGGGAGATTTTTCCACTGCTGGGTCGGATCCTTTTGCGCCCTGATGTAAATATTATGCATGTTCACCTTGAAGTCTGCAAAACTCTGCAGATTGTTGTGCACTGTGGGGGACATGCACGAACTCCTATTAATGCACATCTGAATGCTCGCCTCCATGAGCACCCAGAAAATCTTGGTGTCACGAATCCTTTTCGCATCCTTGGTAGCCTAGAGCGAAGCATACTTCACGGCCTCTAGCAAGTCATGTTCAATGCTCGGGAACTGACTGTCCTCTGACAGTTCTCCCTTTACCAACAAAATGGATAAGAGCAACCATGCATAGTGGAAGGTCTTACCCTGCTCTTAGGCCTCCTGATAATTGATCAAGAATTCTTTGCAGAGGAACTCAACCCAGTTGAACTGGATCCCCTCTGCGCATTGTTCGACTAATGCAATCACCGACACCGGTACTTCATCGATGCGACATTTTCTCATTAACTTGCCGACCAGGAGTTGGGTAGCTACGCACACCCCTTTATCCTTGATACTGGTGATGGCATAATCCCTCTTTTTCTTTTCAAGCTTGTATTTGGTCTTCATGGCTTCCACGAGAGCCAAATTGATGCTTTTTCCTGCTATCATCGTGGGGTCCTTTCCCTTACAGGAAAGCTGAGAAATTATGTGGATGAGATCGATCGTGATTGGAATATGCTCCTCCAGCTATAAGTACCCATCGTGCTCCAGGAAAAGCAGCTACCTAATGATGAAAATAGTGACAGGCGTGTGGTGAAAATGTGATATCCACTACAGATGAAACAACCTGGACTTCTCCACACCGAGCAGCCATTTTCGCGGCTCTAATGTGTTTACTGGCCCCTCCATATTTTGTTTCATCAGGCTCGTCGTCTCTAAGTGTGGGAACTTCTCGCTGTCCGTGATGTATCAATCTTCAAATTTTTGGGTAGGCACACGGCCTATGAGCGGACCCTCAAAGGTAATTCCATTGAGGAGGAGCGAGGTCTGAAGTGCACTCTTTGTGGCATCCAGGTCCTTTGGTACCTTAGCTTTCCCTTTTCGCAAAGGGAAATACTCGGGTAATTTTGTTGGAGAATGCATCGGTTGGTCGTACTCCTCCACATCTTCTCCTTCCTCTTCTTCAGCAATCAGAGCCTGCAAGTCCTCCTCCTCTTCATCTGAAAAAATGGTGACTACCTTTCCCTTTTCCTCCATTGATAGCTTACCGAATCGCGGATTTCTCGGGGACATGCAAACTGGTCCCATTGTCCGATTATCTTTTTTCGGTCTCGGCATCCGAGGTGATTTTTGGATTTCTGACACAACCCCTGTACCTTTGGGAACATCGTGTACCATATGGGTTTGCACGGCCTTGTCGGCAGTTCCTTCTTCAAAATCCAAACCACCCCTGGTAGCCGTCGTCTTTTCTACACTGTATATGGTCTTTCACGAACTTAGGGGCTCTAATATTGCTCGGCGCTCAACACTCTATGCTCTATTCAAAGCTCAAATCTCATGTGAACAAGTGTTGTCTTGTGGCTAGCCCTTGCAACTTTATAGTGCCTTTTGAATTCAAATTCGACCGTTCCCTCCAATTCCGAGCCATCAATGCTTCCTTGGTAGCAAATTTGCCAAAATCTGGCCCATAACTATTGTCTTAAATTCCCGTTGTCTGCTCCATTCGGTCTCAAACCGGACATCCCGTCATGAACAGTGAAACCAACGGTCACTTCCCAACCTACTCGCGTTGTAGCGCATAACCCCGTGCGCAGGTGCGAATGTTGTGACATGCTAACGCTGCGCACAACTCCCTTATTGCATAGTTCCCAAGCATACATTTTCATAGTCCTGTGCTCCCTTCCAACTACCTAGAGCATTGAGACTATTCTTCTGATGGCTAGTCAGGTGGTCATGCCAGCCATGTAGAGCTCCATTTCGCCCCTCAGGATAGTTCACGAAAAATCCTCAGTTGTTCTTGCCACACGCTCTACTGGTTGTAGTGTGCTTTCTTGATTTCTGTGTTGTGTGATATACGATCCAAGCCATGGCAGCAGAATAATTAATTCTTGGTGATAGTTCTCCCACTTATCACTGTGGGTGTGCGCACCTTGTCGTACCACATAGGGCTTTTCGACGAGAAAGGTTTCCTTTATTTTGTCTTCCAACTTCTTGACCTCTGCATCCATCAACATGCTTTTCTTCCTTAGCCGTACCCAGTCCTTTTCAAGTTCGCGAAGTCTACGGTTCCCTTGTTGAATGGCTTCCTAAAGTCTTACGTGTTCTACTTCACGTACTTGTGTGATTTCTTCATTCTAGGTTTTGCGCATTGTCATACCTGCAGGTGCTATTCCGTGTGGGTTCATCTTTGCAGGCTCTTCGGAGATTATGGTCCCTTCTCCATTCCACAACCTTGGGATTGATTTCGTGGTCAGGGTTTTTCACATTGTCCTATAGGCCCATTGGATCACTGGAATGCATAGGTCCCAGTCAGTACGTCGCACCTAGTGAACCCTGTTCAGTACTTCGCACGCCCTTTCGAACACTTCTCCGTGGATAATCCATAGTGCGCTTTGACTTTCCTGCTGCTGCGTCTTGTTCTGATTATCTATTCTGGGACTGGTGTGTGTTGGGGCAAGCTGCATATCATAGGTCTGCAACAATCAGGAAAGGTGGAAGTGCAAGTTGTTTTTTACCTCGCAACCAACTTTCATCACTAACTATGGTTTTCCAAATCGTAGGTGCATCATCCTTTTGCATTCGCACCAGCTCTCAAAACTTCCTTGATGCGTACTCCACCATCATATGAGCGTAGCACGCAGTGCTCATGTCAGTGCATCGAACCGCTGTTGTTCTGGTACTGCACTTTCAAATTTGTTCAGAAATTCCTCCATCGCTATCAACCCATTGTACTTTGGTAGATCCCTTACCTCTGTTGCCACACAGTGCAATGATCTCATCATTGTATTGCAGTTGAGCATTGTTACTTCATGCAACCGATTCTGCCATCGTTATATTTCTTCATCTGAATCCGAAGTGCAGGAGCTTTTGTGCTCCCATGAAATCCTACCATCTATAGTTGGATTCACCCAGTCCTATTCTTGCACAGTTATCTTGTAGATGCAATTGAGATCACCATCACTATCATCGTCACGCACCGGTTTAGTGTATCGCGCTCCTTCGGCAGGGTCTAGAGGTACTATGATGCGTAGTGAATTTTTCTCAAAAATCATTTTGGGCTTATTCGAATTTATGACTCCATTCATATCAGTGGTCCAGTCTATGCCCAGTAGCATAGGATAGAGATTGCTATCGTCGAAAATCTCTATCACTTCAAAATCCGCCAACGCGCTTTCACCTTCAATATCCACTGTTATCCCTTGCAATCTCCCCATTGGTAGGATCTTCTTTTTATTAGCCATTTGTAATTGAATAGGAGATCATTGCAACGCAGGCTTGCCCATGCATTCCCATGTCCGTTTTGGTAATACATTGGCATCTGATCCTAAATCCAGAATCACCATATTCATTTCATATTCTCCGATTTGCGTAGTCAATCTCATTTCACTTCCTGTGCGCAATGCATGCTTTCCAACTTTCCAGACCATGCACAGTTCTCTTGACCCCGCACACTTAGTGATAAGCTCCTATAGCCCTTTTACCACCTTGCTGTCGCATAAAAATTTCATGCATGTCTCCAAAAAGGTAGTGAGCATTGAAGGATCCATCCCTGATTCTGGTTGATCCTTACTCCCTGAATTGGAGGCCTCCATGAAGCTCTTCTTAGCTTTCATGAATGTCTCCTTTGCACACTCTAAATCAAATTCAGCTTCCTTTGCAGGAGCCTTGCAAACCCACGCACTTTCTTCAGGCTACTTACCCTTATCATCTCCTCTCGTGATACCAATGCTAAGCACTATGTTTACATTTGGGTTCTCTTCGCGTGGTTCAGACCTCATCATTTGTAAATTCTGAGTCGAGGGAGGATGGAGTACCCCTTTTCCATGTAGCTTTGTTATCAGTGTAGGGTAGTCTTCGGCCTCATGATCAAACTAAGTACAGTACAAACACGATGATCTAGTCGGATTCATACAATCGCGGGCGTAGTGTGTTGGCCTTCCGCAATTGTAACAAATTAGTTGTCTGCAACCTCTTCCTCGTCCCATTCCTCCTCATCCTCATTCGCTCCCCTGAAATCCAGTGCATGCCATCCCTGTATTCGGATTGAGGTCTTGCATTTTGCTTTGCATTCTATAGGAAGGAGTCTGATCCATCATTAGTTTATAGCTTCTGCAGGTGCATTCATCATGGCCTACTGACCTGCAAAAATTATAGAACAATTGTTGGGACGTCTGTGTATACTTCTGCAATAGGTGACAATCATCTCTATTGTGTTTCCCTCCTATCTGACAGATCGCACACCATAATGTAGGCACCTCGCTGGGCCCTGCTTGCACCTCTGGTCTTAATGGCATTGGCCCTCTTGCCATTAAATAGTTCGCGAAAACTGGGCAATGGTCCTTATTATTCCCCTAACCTTTACATTTTATGCACCATACTTCCTCGCGCGCCTCTCGCCGAGGTGTCATATCCTGTTTCAAGTTCTACATTTCTAGACACAAATTTTGTAGTTGAACATGGATTTGCTGCACTCCCAGACCAGGATCTTGTATAGGGGTCTCATGCAATCTCATTGCCATCTCCAAAGCTTCAGCCTCGGTGGAAAGCTTTTGTTGTGACAGCGTCGTCCTTAAATGCAGTGATAGTGACACTACAAACCATGCACAGTGTTGTGCATCCGTCAACGTCATGTTGGCTTCATGAATCATACTCTTTAGTCTTTGATCCAGATCCCAATGGGTCTCACCTGGGAGCATCGCGATCTCTTTAAATCCAATAATTGATTGTGTCTCTGACTTTGGCCTGCTAAACTCCTTGTTCATCGCTACTTGAATTTCTATGATTTTTTGGAGTTTTATTTTGGTTAAGTTATGTGATCTTGATGCAAATGTTGATTGAAATGCTTTTTCCTTTATAAATGCTACAAATGTCTGTCTAACACATGATTTTCTAATGAATCAATTAATGTGTTTAAGTTTCTGGAAATGTGTTGATATTGAATAGAATCAAACTGCCTTTCCAAAATCCTGACCCTTAGGAACATACGATAGATAGTTGGATTCCGAACGAAATAGATGCCAATAAGCTGTAGGATGATGAGTTGTGAATCTAGCCTAACAACAAGTCGGCGTATGCCATGTGTGATGGCATCAGAGAGAAGCTCCATTAACACGTTGTACTCAGCGATGTTTTTCGTTGATCGACCAATACATATCCCACTGAAACTCACTAACTCGCCGCTTGGATCAAAAATGGCCTAGGCTGCAAAAGATAGATTCTACGTACTACAACTAGCTCTGTCGGCATATCCAACGAATGATTCCAACAGGTTCGACATTTGCAACAAATGAAAAGTGGATTACCTAACCAAAATGATCACTCTTGATGAAAAAAAAAATGTAACAAAAGAATATAAAGAGATTACTACACTTGATCAAGCATAGTAATGCTTAAGGTACAACCCATTTCGGGGTTGCGACAGTGGAATCCCATCGTAATCTTGATCTAGGTGGATCTTGGTGGAAACCTACCAAGTCCACCTGGACCCCCACCATTGTTTCTCTCAACATTTTTAGTTTCCTTAATTGTAGCACAACTTACTATTTTTAGCAGTTTTTCGGGTCCTGAACTTCCAGAGCCGTTTTGAGGCCCTAAACGACATTTTTTGGGAAATCTGGGGGCAACATGGGTCCATGGACCGATGTTTCCCTTCCCAAAGTGGTAGTGCTAGGATAGATCTTTCTAACGAGCTATTGTACGCGTCAAACGGAGATCATATGCCAAAGTTACGACCACAGGAAGTTGATGTACCAATTTACCCAAACGGGGCCCACAGTTTGGCATTTCATCTTCTAGGGTTAGGTTTTGGAATGTTAATGGTTTTCCATTATTTCTCAATAATAAATAGGCCTTCGAGCCTCATTATAGTTCAATTCAGAGGCATGTAGCCACCACATCTCTTCTCAGAGATAAGCTACCATTGCCCTAGCTGGTTTATTTCCATTACTGTTTGTAAGCATATTTCAGTATTTTACATTAATGAAATGAAGTATTATTTCCACTGCATATTTGTGTTTATGGTTATCTCTGTAATTTTTTGCGTTCCCATTTAAGTCTGGATCAGTGGTATCAGAGCGGTCTGCTTTTTTTCTCCGTTTTTCTTTGCATGTCCCCAACGAGGTCGAGATATAAGGAGTTAGGGCTTGAACTGGTCGAACCTTTGCAAGACCAGCCTCGCAAACCCCGACGGCCTCCCATGGCGGATGAGAATAAAGACGAGGGGCAGGAGATCCTATCAAAATCTTACTCGAAGAAGCCCTCGAGCAACAACGGAACGTGATGATGGACACTTTGCCCAGATCCTTCAGCGGCTACCCAGAAGTGATGCATCGGCTTCCAGCAGCTACTCTAGAAACGCCACGCCTTTTAAGGTACAAGTTAATTTTGAAATCCCCATATTCGAGGGTTAGATAGATGCAAATGCCGTAGATAAATGGTTAAATCTGCTAGAGGATTATTTTCTGTTCATGAATTTTCGAGTTGGGAAAAGATTGTTTTCGCTCTTCTCAAAGAAGCCCCCCACGTCAAGGACTAGTGGGAAACCTACTGCGAGCAGAAGGATGAAAGTACTGGCTCACTATTTTCAGCCGCACCCACCTGGAATTCATTCCTTGATGCCATCAAGGAGCAGTACTACCCTGTCGGAAGCTATGAGGATGAATACATAAAGTGGACCATGCTGCGGCAGGGAAGGGACCAAGACGTGCCGGAGTTCACCAATCTTTTCCATACCCGTCGCATAAAGTTGGGTATCAAGGATACGGAGCAGCATTTGATACTCAAATACTGCGGCTGCCTGCACAAGTACATCCAGGAAGAAATAGAATTCTTGAACATCTCCTCACTCGGCACAGCATATCGATATGTCGTCAAGGTCGAGCAGAAGTTTAAAAAAAAGAAGCGAGACTTTGGATCTGCGAATCCAAAGCAAGGGAAAGGTGACCCTAAACCACAAAACAAAGGACAAATCCAAGGCAGGGTAGCCCAAGAAAACCCGCCAAAGCTGCAAGCAAAGAATAGTGCCGCGAAGCCGAAAAAGGACACAGGAAAATGGTGTGAGTTCCATAAGAGCTCCACTCACAACACAAGTGAGTGTCGAGCCAAGCAGTCACTAGTGGCTGAGCTAAAGGTTTCAGAATCAGATCATTGATATGGATCCCAACTCCACTGTTGCTACCACCAAGATCCAGAAAAATGAACCTGAAGATCCAGAGGAGGAGGAGCATCTCTTCCACTCTTAGATGTGGGTAAAGGGCTCCCTGCTACAGTTCAATTTTGATTGTGGGAGCCAAAAGAACCTCATTTCGGTAGAGGTCATGAAGCGGTTGGGCTTACCGACCACAACACATCCACAACCGTACACCATCGGGTGGCTTCACCAAGGACGGGATCTTCGCGTGAGCCAACGCCTTCCATACAACATCAAGCCCTTCATGGATGAGGTATTGTGTGACATTGCTCCCCTTGAAGTTTGTGATGTATTATTAGGACAACCATACTTGTGGAAGCGACATGCTGTGTATGAATCAAGGCCCCGTGTTGTTATTATTACATTGGGAAATAAGTTGTACAGGATACCAAAGGTAGCACCACCTACCGCCATCTCTTTGGTTACTGTAAAACAATGCAGTAAGCTCATTTCCAAAACCGGGAAATTTGTTTCCCTGATGATACACCCTCAAGGAAAGAAGAAGATGGTGGCCACGGCCTCTAGACAGGGCCCCTACGCACAACAACTACAGATGGACAAGGTCATGGAGGACTACGAGGACATCTTCACCTCCCCCGCAGGGGTTCCTCTGCACTATCAGGTCAAACACTCCATCGATCTGACCCTAGTTGCGCCGCTACCCAATGGAACAATTTATCGGCACTCCGTTCTAGAGAATGATGAAATCAAGAGGCAGATTCAGGAGCTACTGCAGAAAGGTCACATCCATCTGAGTTCATCGCCTTGTGGGAGCCCGATCGTGTTGGTACAGAAGAAGGATGGGACTTGGAGACTCTGTATTGACTATCGGGCGCTGAATAAGATCAATGTCCATAATAGGTACCCGATCCCATGGATTGATGACCTCCTGGACCAACTAAAGGGGGCGAAATATTTCAGCAAGATCGATCTGAAGTCAGGATATCACCAGGTACCAATCGAACACTCTAATGTGTGGAAGACCGCCTTCAAAGCCAAGGAGGGCCTTTTCGAATGGTTGGTCATGCCTTTCAGATTGATGAATGCTCCTGCAACCTTCATGAGGCTAATGGATGACATCTTGCGGCCATTCACCAACTCATTTGTAGTGGTATACTTTGATGACATTCTGATCTTCAGCGAGAGTTGGGAAGAGCACCTCCACCACATCCGAGAGGTTCTCTAAACACTGAGGCAACACAAGCTATGTGCCAATTTGGAGAAATGCACTTTTGGCATGACCCAAGTTCAGTATCTGGGATACATTATTGATGAATAGGGGGTGCATGTGGATTCAGCCAAGATCCAAGTCATTCGGGATTGGCCATCTCCAACCACTCTGATAGAGCTCCGCAGCTTTCTAGGTCTTGCCAACTTCTACCGCAGGTTCGTGTTGGGGTTTTCTCATATCACTTGGCCCTTGAGTCAAGTCACCAAGGGAGGAGCGAAAGAAAAATTCTTTTGGTCTGAATCTTGACAGAAGGCATTCATAGAGTTGAAAGATCACCTCTGCACGGCACCAGTGCTCGTGTTACCAGATTTACAACAACCATTTGAGGTCGAGACAGATGCCTCTAACTATGCTGTTGGGGCAGTCCTTACTCAACACGGGCATCTAGTGGCATATCACAATGAAACACTTTCAGACACAGTTCGGAAGTATCCCACTTATGATAAAGATATGCATTCCATTGTGCAGGCCTATCGACAATGGAAGTATTACATTTTGGGGAAGGAAACGGTCATCCACACAGACCACTGACCCTTGCAGTTCATACAGACCCAAGGGAAATTTCAGAATGATCGCCATCAGAAGTGGTCAACATACCTGCAACAATTCCATTTGAATATCAAGTATAAGAAGGGCAGCACCAATAATGTTGCAGATTTCCTCAGTCGACCACCGATCATGGCATTAACCACCGTGCTCAACTCTTGTGGGCACGAGACTTCTGATTGGCCACTTCTCTATAAAAGCGACCTAGAATTCGGCCACACATACCTGACACTCTTGGAGGGTCAGCATGTTCCTGATTTTCACCTCCTGGATGCCCTATTATGCCACCTGGGTCACCTTTTGTTATAGACATTTTTGGGCACTACAACCCCAAGCATGAAATGTCCATAAACCAAGGGCTCCTAAGTCCCTAAAAGTGTTGTTCTAACCCCTAAAGGAACAAGTTCAACTGATTACAGCTTCTCCCAAAAGTTCTCCATGAAAAAATGCTCAGAATTGGTCAAAACAGGATCATTTCAGCTGCTCCACACGCCAAGTGCATTGCATCTCACCTAAATACACTGTGTGGGTGCGTTGCATTTCAAAAAGCCCTTCTATGGTGTTATAGAAATTTTTGTGCCTTACAGCATTGAGCATGAAATGTCCATAATCCAAGGGATCCAAAGTCCCTAAAAGAGTTGTTCCTACCCCTAAAGGAACAAGGTCAACCAATGACAGCTTCTCCCAGAAGTTCTCCACCAAAAACCACTCAAAAATAGTCAATTCAGGATCAATTCAGAGGCTCCACTAGCTGTCTGCGCTGAAATGTAGAGGTTACACTGGCTAGGTGCACTGCAACGCAGGTGGAAGCACTACCAGGGTGCGCTGAGCGAGAAATGACAAATGGCAAGCTCCTTCAACGAGGAGGAAAGACCCTGGAAGCTTCCAGAATCTTCCTCAATGACACTTGCCTCAATGAATTCGACTAGTGATGAGTAAGAGGTTCTCAACCTCCAAGTGGAAGCAAGAACTGACAGAGAGAAGCCACAAGTCAAAACATAAGCTGACTCATCCTCTCTGCTTACATCTATATATGGATCTCTCACCCAGAGGTTCAGGAGGCTGGAATTTTGTACTTTGCAGATAATTGCTGTTGGTTTGATATTGAGATTAGTACATTGGGTGATTTATGCTTTGTTGGAGGAGAGGAAGGGATTCCTTTGTTGGGAGGTAGATGCTGGATCGGGACTCACTTGGTTGTATCTCCTCTTGAACCTTGTTATCATATCAATAAAGCTATTTGAGTTTCTCCTATATGCTTGTATTTCAATGATGTTTTGTTGTATTTGCATATTTAGTTTATATCTGATCCTAAACTAGTTATGAATGTGAATCTATATCTTTTGTGTAGTTTTCCTCTCTTGTGATCTTGCAGGAACCCGGTGAAGCTGGACCAGTGAAAGAGTAGACAGCGGGAAGTGAACAAAAGAGAGAGTGACTGGATTGATAAACTAGCGGAAGACACCGGTTAGTTACATCCTTCTTTCTCTATTTACATCTCATAAAGAAGAATACTCAGATAGTTTTCCTTGTTTGTTGCTAAGGCACTATCACCTCTTAGAGTGGGATAGGGGCATTCCGAATTGGATACTTTTCCCAACAACAAATTGGTGACTCTGCTGGGGAGAGTATCTTGTTAGTCTATTTGTGTTTTTATTGTTGTTCTTCTCATAAACTCAGGAGTGCCGAATCGAAATCCATTTGCCATTTTCAAATGCAAAGTAGAGATCTGCCAGTCTAGTCCACTCACTGGGCCTATTTTTATGATCTGAACAAACTGATCCACAAGTGCTCTAACAGCCCTTTGTGATAGATCTTAGTCCTCCTTTAAATCATCCTCCTAATTGTACCTAATTGATAGCTTTTATCCGGCCAAAAACTGTAGATTTAACTGCAAACCGTGACCCAGAACCCAGAAACAACTCTCGTTTCTGCTTCAGCGCAGACTCTGTGAAGAGGTTCTGCATTTCAACGCAGGTCCCGTGAAGGATACCTACGCTGAAGTTCAGTTTCTCTGTGCTGAGGGTGCGCTGATCAGCCTTTGCCTTGTGCAGCTATGGTTCCCTGCTTCCTTTTGCTCAGTTTTATCTCTGTTTTTTGCAGCCTGTTATCAATCAGTGTACCTATCTGAAACCCCTTTTCTTTGCCTCAATTTTGCCTCAGTTGTATAAAGAAACTGTATTTGTTCTTTGTGTATTTGTTACATCATTTGCAGTTTCCCATTACAAAAGTAAACTAGTCATACTGTCGCCCTTAGATCTAGACCTGTCGTAAGTGTCGTTTTGATCTTAAGAGTGAGTTTGTTTGCTGTTCACAGTTGATTAAGCTTTTACTTTTGTCGTTTGGTTTGAATTTATGCATTTCTAGTGTCGAAACATGTAAATCATAAAGTGTCGTAATCGTCTTTTTGATTTTGAAAAAGGAACTTGTTTATGTTTTCACTTGAAGTCGAATTCAAATTTGTACAACAGCTTTCTTTTTAGGCATCAATATTAAGGAAGCGAAAACAAATACATGCATTTGTGCATTTTCGTTTTGATAGTTTGCATGCTTTGATTTAGGGAAAAGTGCATTACAGTGTGCTCTATGCTCTTTGAGAAAAGTTTGTGTCTTCCTTTTCCCCTTGTAGCTAGGATTTTCATTGTTGAAAAGATATAAAAGCTTGCTTATCATCTTTAGACTGCATTTAGGAATTGTATCATACATCTCGTGGTGATCCAAAAAGGCAAACTTCTAAGAAAGATAAACCTAAAAGAAATTGAATTAACTTAACAACGCTTTGTAACTTAACGCACAACATAGAGGTCTAGGTTAGAGACGTGTTCCGGCGTCGTAAAACCTGGTGACTGTCGATCTCGCTGATGGTTGGGTGATTCCTCCTGAGAGACGATAGCGCCAGTACGGATTGTGCTCCCATGTACTGTCGAGTATATATTGGGAGACCCCTATAGGCATAAAACCTTTATCCTTAGGAAGCCGTGTCGGCCGCCCTACTGATCGCAATGCACTGAACACATCATTCAAGAAGATTGACCGCCGGTACCTTAAAAAGTATTCTGCGGTTTTGCGAAAAGTTTGGCACACCCTCTACCTAGAACTCCAGAGCAGTTCCTTTTGGCCTTTTTCAGACTCTATAACGGAAAAAGTCCATCCGAGCATTTGTCACTTCGGGCTCGTTAAAACATCGAAGGCGACTAGAGTCATCTTTAGCTTTTTCTCGACTCTTTAAAATTGAAAAAGAAAGTTGTGTCTAAAGCGTCGTTAAAATTTATTTTAAACGGAACAATCACCCCTTTTTCCTGCGTTGATCTTTAGGTTGAGAAAATGGAGCCCACCAACCAAGGAATTCCCCTTGGTGGAAATCCTAGTCCCTTCTCCTCTTGGGGAGATGTTGGTGCGCCCCATATGGCCACATTGTCGCTTCCAGGACTGACAATTGGCTTGCCGGTCTGGCTCTTCTCAACCAATGTCGTTCAGAACACCACTATTCCTGAACAGTCGAATCAATAGTTAGACCAGTCCAGAGTTACCCACCAGCCTTCTACTTCCTCTAATTCTTCCTCTCCTCCTTCCTCTTCGCTTGACGGAACTGGTAAAACAAAAAACCAAGTTCCTAAGGAGAAGAAGGAAAAGAAGAAGAAAGAGAAGAAGAAGAAGGAGCCAAAAGCGACTGGGGGCAAACAAGTGTCATCTGACAACAATCCACACACAGCACTGACTAGGCCTAAATCGCCATGTGTCATATGCAAGGGAGACAACTTTCACAGAGATTGTCCCTACATCCCTCAGATACTAAGGGACTGGTCTCCCCGTTTGCACAATCCGGTGGCATCAACCTCTGATAGCCATGTTGAATGCACACCGTCAACTAGCGAAAGTGAAGTCCCTGGACAAAAAGGGAGAGCTAGATCTCCCTGTAGACTGTGCGAAGGCAACCACGCCATCCACCGTTGTCCCTTCTTAGACGAAGCGAAAAGAGTTTTGGATGATCGTCCGGTTTCACCGTTACGACTTCCTCCTGGATATAAAAAACTCTTGCCGAGTCCTTCGTTAGTTGAAAATCCGGCTGGCCCACTCAAGTGGTCAGCTGAAGCGCCGGTCATTGAAGATGAACCAGCTGAATCCATACCCGACGAAAGTCAAAAGGTCGAGGCGGCAGTTGACCCGGTCTTGCCTTCAGAGGATTTATCTTCGAATGATACAGTCACTGAAGAGGATAAAGATGACACCATCCAAATTCTCTTCATCAACACAGACTCTAACGAGCACGGGGGCAATCCCCCCATTCCTTTATCGCAGGAAGGAAGTTCATCAGAGCGATACCCGGCCGTCTTCTCGGTCCCACCACCAAGAAACCTGGTTGTCTCCTTCGACTGGAACCAACTAGGCAGACCCCGTTTGCCAGCAAGCATACCATTCAGAACTATCATCCAAATATACAGAATGGTCATGGCTGGCACCATCATTGATGAGGGGGCATCTGTGAGTATCCTTTCCTCTACTGCTTGGAAAGCGCTTGGTTCGCCAGCGCTTTTGCCTGAAATGAGAAATTTGACAGGCTTTGATAAAGGAACCAGTCGACCTTTAGGGATCCCCCCCAATGTGCCCATAACATTGAAAGGGAAGACAGTTCAAATGAACGTGATGGTCGCTCAAGGACCCTTGGATTATAACCTACTCCTTTGACGAGACTATATATATTGCATGGGAGTCATCGTCTCCTCACTCTTTAGAGTAATGTGTTTTCCGCACGAAGGAAGAGCGGTCAAGCTCGTGGACCAACTTTCATTTCCCGGATCATGCATCGCAAATAGTCATATACCATCCCTAAATGGTCTCTTCACGCAAGAAATGTCTCAACCCACGGTCCGTCCCCCCGATGAGCGCGAGTGATTCGGAAGGATATGACTGGAACCCAGGGGGCATGCATCATGTTCTGCTTCGGCAGGAAAACTTTGGGTATAAGGTAGGTTTCCGCGGGAGAATATGACTAGTTCGTACCCCGTCCGTGGTTGGAAGAGGGGTTGTTTTGGAATAGGATTCTCTTGTTAAAGTTATGTGTTTGGCGCTCATTGTCACTCACCTTTGTTTATCTCAGTAAACATCGCCGAAGAAGTGTTTTGTTTGAAAGATTAATAGAACAATCTTTGGGTAACCTGAAAGAGGTAGGCCTCTCTCGGTAAAACAATTTTTTTGGCGGAAGTGAAGTAGAGGTAACCTTGAAACTCTTTTTTATACCTGGGGGCATGCAACCCTTTTGGAGTGCAAGCAGAGAGCGGTTATTTATCTGTTTTTTGGGTTAATCATTTCCTAACTTGCATAAAGAAAGGATGCGGGGCATAGCTTTGGTAAGGCACAAGCTCCATAAAAAATGGAATCTTACATGAGACATTCTTATCATATGACTGGATAATTGAGTAGTTTTAGCACATAGTTCATGCTCGTTAAAAAATAAACATAAGACCAAGCAGTGTTTTTCCGCGTTTAAGCTCGTTAAAAAATGAACGATCTTCCGGTAAATAACCGCCGTGAATGTAACATTATCAGCCATTAAAGCCTTGGTCGTGTTTGCACCGTCACCTCCACTTTTCATTTGGCCGATCATTCACCTCCATAATGATTGTTTACCCATTTTGAGGAACAGCTGCGAAGAGTGATTTCACTAGCCATCCTTGTGACACTACCGTGACTGGAAAATTCCAACCCTTACCTGGAATCATCTGCTAACCCGTCTTATCACTCGTTCCTCAAAAGACGAGTCTTCTTTAAGCTCTTTTCATCTGACTCGTAAAATATGAAAAGATTTTCGAGTTTTGGCCTTCCAGCTCGTTCAAGTGACCGGAAGTGCTATCCCTCCTCTAAATTTTAATCTTTTTGGACCTGAGGGATTATTGCACAAAAAGATCGAGTGCTTGTTTTGTTCGGCTCGTTAAAACTATCTAAAATTCATCCCTTATGTATTGTTTTATACTTTTTCGGACTTAAGGGATTAGATGATGAAAAAGGAACTTTGGACTTATCTTTACGTACCTTTTCAGACTCTCTAAAATTGAAAAGGACCGAGTTATCTTTGTCGTTAGACTCGTTAAAAAACATTAAATAGCGACAAACTTGTCTTTAGACGAGAACGAGTTTCACTATCGCTAGTGTTATAGACATTTTTGTGCCTTACAACATGAAGCATGAAATGTCAATAATCTGAGGGATCCAAAGTCCCTAAACATGTTGTTCCTACCCTTAGAGGAACAAGGTCAGCAAACCACAGCACTTCGGATCAGTTCTCCACTGAAAAACACTCAAAAACAGGTCAATTTTGGATCATGTCAACTGCTCCACTGAGCACCTGCGCTGAATGTCAAAAGCTCCATGGTGTACCTGCGCTGAATGTCAAGTTCATCAAAGGCTACCTATGCTGAGCGAGTTTGGACATGTGGAGGAATCTTTCCTCAATGTGTCAGTGCCCAGGAAGCTTCCAAATTGACACTTGGATCAAAAGATTCGCCTAAGTGAAGAGTAAGAGGTTCTAAAAACTCCGAGTGGAAGGTAGAATCTCCAAGTGGACTCAAGAACTGAAGAACAACTGCGGTTGAAGAGGACACCAGTCACACATTCAGCTGACTTATCTTCACTCCAAAACTCTATATAAGGATCTCATCCCATGGGATCTGGGAGGACGGAATTTTGTGCAAAGAATTGTTGTTGGTTTACAGTTGGTATCATTGGGTGATTGCTTGAAGGAGGTGAAGAGGATATTTCTTTCCATCGGGACGGTGATGCTGGATTGGGCATCTTATGGTTGTATCACTACCTGAACCTTACTTTCTTCCATTAATAAAGCATTTGAGGTTCTTCTATTCGCATGTGTTTCAATGATGTATTGTCTTACTTGCATATTTGATTTATGCTAATCCTTGAATCAATTATGAATGCATGCCTCTTGAAGTTTCCTTTTCTTGTCTTGTTTGCAGGATCTCGTGTAGCTGGGCCCGTGAGAAGACTTGGAGCTGGGAGCAAGCGGCAAAGAGAGAAGATTGGATCGACCATTTGCGCAAGACATCGGTAAGTGGATCTCTTCCTTTCCTCTTTTGCATGTCATAAAGAAGTAATCTTAGATAGCTTTGCTTTGACTGTTGCTAAGGAACTATCACCTTTAGAGTGGGATAGGGTCATTCCGTGTCAGATACTTTTCCCTACAACAGACTGGCGACTCCGCTGGGGAGCGTATCCTGTTGGTAGCTTGTGTTTCTTGCTATTCATTTCCTAAACAAAGGGAGTACCGAATCGAACTGCATTCGAGTCCATCGAATGCAAAGTAGAGGGCAGCTACTCTAGCTCAGTTCTGGGCATGTTTATGATTTGAAGAGCTGATCCACAAGGACTCTTAATAGCTCTTTGTGATAGTGTTCATCTTCATTTAATCATCCTCTAGTGTATGCTTGATTGATAGCCTCTGATTTGGCCATAAACAATTGATTTTTGAGCAATCTGTGACCCGGATCCAAAGAGAAACGAGACTTTTCTCTTCAGCGCAGGCACTGTGAAGGCAGTCTGCATTTCAACGCAGGTCCCGAAGGGGCTACCTGCGCTGAATGTCAAACTGACAGTGTTCTACCTGCGCTGATCCAGTTTTGCATTGTGCAGCTGGGGTTCCCTGCTTTCTGTTGCCCAGTTTTCAGTATTGTTTTTGCAGCCTGTTGTCAACCTGTATACCCATCTGAAACTACCTTTCTTTTCCATCATTCCGCCTCGGTTGTGTGAAGAAACTGTGATTGTTCTTTGTTGTATTTCTTACTTCATTTACAGTTTCCCATAACGAAAGTGAACTAGTCTTGATGTGGCCTCTTAGATCTAGACCTGTGATAAAGTGTCGTTTTGATCCCAACAGTTAGTACTTGCTGTTCATAGCTGATTGAGCATTTGCTTTCGTTATATGGTTCGAATTCCAATATTTCTAGTGTTGAAACAAGTAGATCTTAAGGTGTTCTTTTGATTTTGGACAAAAGCTTGTTTGTTTTCGCTTGAAATTGAATTCGAAATTGCACAACAGCTTTCTTTTTGTAATACATCAACATTAAGAAAGACGAAAAGAAATACCTGCATTGTGCATGTGCATTTTGACAGTTTGCATGTCGATTTAGGAAAAGTGCATCAGTGTGTGCTCTATGATCTGTTTGAAAAAATGATGTCTTTCTTTTCCCTCAGTAGTTAAGATTTTCATAAGTTGAAAGAATTGAAAAGAGCTTGCTTTTCATTCTTAGACTGCATTTAGGAGTTGTACCATACATCACGTGGTGATCCATAAAGGCAAACCGCTAAGCAAGATCAACTTAAAATGAACTGAATTTACATAACAACGCTTTGAAACATAACGAAACACATAGAGGTCTAAGCTAGAGACGTGTTCCGGCGTCGTTAAGCCTAGTGACTGTCGTCTCGGGGAAGGTGGGTGATTCCTCCTGAGAGCCGGTAGCGCTAGTACGAACTTGTGCTCCCACGTACCGTCGCGTATATATTGGGATACCCCTATAGGAACAAATCTTTTCTCCATAGGAAGCCGTGCCAGCCGCCCTACTGATCGCGATGCAGTGAACACAACATTCATGAAGATTGACCACTCGTACCGTAAAACGTATTCTGTGGTTTCGCGAAAGGTTTGGCACACCCTCTGCCTAGAACTCCAGAGTAGTTTCTTTTGGCCTTTTTCAAACTCTATCACTGAAAAAGTCCATCCGAGCATTTGTCACTTCGGGCTCGTTAATACATCGAAGGAGACTAGAGTCATCTTTAGCTTTTTCTCGACTCTTAAAAAGTGAAAAAGCAAGTTGTGTCTTAAAAGCGTCTAAAATTAATTCATTTCGAAAATACATTTTACCCTGTGTATTTTTTGGTTGATCAAGTAATCCGCAATCGTGGAAGAAATTCAATCGATGCCCCGTCGTTCGTAGAGACTTACGAGTCAACCGTCTTTGTCTCTAGAATCGAAAACAACCCGAGCAAAGCGAACTCGTTTAACCGGTTCAGAATCTCCTATCAAAGTTAGAACAAGTGTTCCAACGACATCTGAGGTTCCGGTTACTCCAAGCATTTCTGGAAACCTTGCCCATATTGAAGAAGTTCAATAGCCCCAGAGGGACGGTAACGCTGATCCTAGTCTGAGAGCAAATACTTGTGTTACTGAATCGGTTCCATCGGTAATCGGTTCAGAGAGTCTTGCTCCTCAAACAACTGTCGCTGTCGAAACAACCCCTTCTTCGGCACCAGAAATATTTTACGGACCTGACGGTCTTCCTCTTCCACCCGGTCTGATTGCAATAGAGGAAATTGTGGAAGATCCGCAAGCAACTACTCCAACTCATTTTGGAGCAGGGGTCACTCTATTTCCTTCTGCATCAGAAGCTAGCCTATCACCAAAGGAAGTTCCTGCAGAATCGCTAGGCAATCTATTGGATAGACTCAAAATGTCTGAACAACCGTCAACATCTAGGACTGTGCCAAATGACACAGCGACCGCAGAACCCCCTGCAGTCACTCCGACAATGTTTGTCGGCATACCATCTGTCCCGGCTAGCTCTCAACAGCTGGAAGGAGCCCCTTCGGGGGCTGTAACGACAATGTGGTCCGTTCCTGTTTGTTCTCCCGGGATAATACCCGGTAACTCTTATGTTGGAACTCAACAAATTGATCCTTTTGGAAATCAGTTTGGGCAATCCGGTCCTCAAGGTTTGGTAATTCCTTTCAGTTCCGGACCACCACCGTATGGGGGGCAATATGCTTTTTCGTTACCCCCTCAGGGAGGTTACCCATACGGGAGTTCACAACCATATTCAGGTTATACTGGAATAACTACAAGCGGTTGGGTACCTATACTACCCCAGCAACCAAGAGTTGTATATTCTATGCAACAACAAATGCCTATGACGAACATCCCGACGACACCAGCGATTGTAACCGTGTCGCAAGTTCAAACGATCACTGTTGTATGTCAACCTCAGTTTTCTCAGGTTGTAATGCAACAGCCCTTTGACCCTGCAACTCAACCACAATCGCCAAACGGCGGGGCGCCACAAGTACATACGGGAACCATCAACCCCCATCTTGGTCCAGCGGTTAGTATAGCACAACAACACATGGCCTCACAACCATGGTTGGTGCAGTACCAACAACCGCAACTCCAGCAAGTGTACCAAGGTACCGAGCAGCAAATTTTTGCGAACAGTGGACAACCGTATATACAACACGGTCAAAACCAACCACTTTATAGTGGGGTCATCCACCAATCGTATCAATCATACCAACATCAATTACATTATGCTGGTATGCAAAGACCAACTGCTCAGGCGATTCCATCGTATCCTGGGTATGCTTCGCCTAATCTGAGTCAACAGTTGCCATTTGTGGAAACTCTAGAGTTACCCGATTTACATCGGTTGACAAACGATCCGATTGCTTATGCCCCTTGGTGGCCAGCAATTCCTCACAAACTTCCTTCGGACATTCCTAAATTCAATGGAAATCCAGGTGAAGACCCGTCGAATCACGTCATGACTTTTCATCTGTGGTGTTCATCGAACACTCTAAACGATGATTCGATAAGACTTCGCCTCTTCCAGAGGCCAGTGACAGGTCCAGCGGCTAAATGGTATATTGAATTGCCAAGGGCCTCTTTCAACAATTTTAGCTCCTTGGCCACGACTTTCTTAACCCATTTTCAATTACCAATCAGGTATGAAACAGGAACCGAAATACTGACCAACTTCAAACAAACGACAACTACTCACATATCTGATCATATACATGAGTGGCGTCATCGTCGTAGGATGGTGAAAACATACGTTCCTGATCAGCTATTAGCTGAATGGTTTATAAAGTCATTACTTCCGGCTATAACGGAAGATGTGGCCAAGGGGGGAGTCGTAACAAAGGAGCAAGTCATCGCTCGTGCTCAATATTTAGACTTAGTGTATACTCAGTTTGGCACGCTCTACGACAAAATACCTGACGCCCCTAGACCTGAATTTTCGATTCCTCCCCCTCCTAAATCGAATATTGACTCTCATGCCGGAGATGGCGTGACTGGCAAACACAAAATTTCTACTCAAAATGCAAATGAAGAACTTCTTGCCTCAGAAGTAAATGCCATGTCGACCGACAAGGGCAAACAACTGAAGCAACCAAGGGGCAAGAAGAAAAAGAAAAGGAAAGGGAAACCCCCGACAGGGTGTCATATATGCGATGAGGATCATTGGACGCAAGATTGTCCACATATAGCTAAAGTTAAGAGACTCTTCAAGAGTTCAAAAACCCCAGCAGTATTCACTGATCCGTTTCCTAATTCAGGTCAAAATCTGGTTGCTAATCAAAACGCTTCCCGATCCCAAGTGCTTATGTTGTCTACCTCAAAGCAGCAGAATAATGCTTTGACAAGGAATAAAGATTACAGGAATCCAAAGCAGTTGAAAAACAAGGCAAATAAACAACCTAGTAGTTCAACAACAACTTTGACCAAAGTTGTGCCACCCATCGTTCCTAAACCAATGATAAAGTCACCAAAGGGAGTAGTACACAAATCGACATTTAATCCTCGTGCAAAAATAACACAGGGTTACAATATAATGGAGGACCTGGCTCAATCGTCGTCCGCTATGTCGACACTTGAGGTAGCACAAAATTGCATCTCCCAAGAACAAGCTTTATTATCAACCATAGGTGGGATTGGCCCAATGGATTCCAATCTTGTGGCCTTTGATCATAAAGGATATGACCCTCAGATACCAGCTCAACTAGCTTTCCTTATTCAAGTGAAAGCCCTCAACAAAACTGTTCATCGAACAATTATTGATGAGGGGGCATCTACATGCCTTATGTCGATGAGTTGCTGGAAAAATTTAGGCTCACCACCCTTGTCGAAATCGTCAACGACATTAAAAGCATTTGATGGATGATCATACACTCCATACGGGATTTTAAGTAACTTGCAAGTTGAACTGGGGGGCAAAACAGTAGAAGTTGATGTTGAAGTAATCGACGGAAACCTCGATTACAACATCCTACTGGGAAGGCCTTGGATATATGCCATGGCTGCAGTTGTGTCAACCTAATTCAAGAGGATTGTATTTCCTTTTCAAGGAAAAATTACAATTGTCGACCAACAAACATTTCTCCCCAACAGTTCCCAAGTTACGGGAAGCAGCACAATGATCCATGAAAGTAATCAGTCGCTCCAAAATATTGGAGTAGGTCTCCTAAAAGACCCTGCCTTAATGGGTACTTTTGCCCTACCGCCGGCGGGTAATCTGGCGGAAGTAGCCACAGTGGAAACCTACAATATGAAATCTTCTATATCCAACGGATTCAGAAGATTCCTAAATATTTTGTCAACATGGATCATCGCCCTAATGGAAATACTGTAAATACAGTGGGCTCCGAGGACGGTTCTTATCTCGTGTCAACCTCGTTAAAAAATGAAACAAGGAGTCATGAGGATAGTTCTTTTACTGTGCCAACCTCATTAAAAAATGAAACAAATCCCCTTTTCAAAATTCAAAGGTAAACCTTCATTCCAACCACCAAGTTGAATGCAATGAAGCTTGGGGGGCACCCTCCTTTGACATGTGTTATTATGATGTTGGGGGCATGCAAAATAAACGAGCAGTTTTAGCACACAGTTCATGCTCGTTAAAAAATAAACGCAAGATCCGAGCAGTTTTAGCGCATAGTTCATGCTCGTTAAAAAATAAACATAACCTGTGAGCAAGCTTCCCCCCAGAGTTCAAGCTCATCCAGAAAAAATGAACCAGTAAATGACCATTTGAGACCGTAAATCCATCAGCCATAAAAGCCTTGGTCGTGTTTGCATCATCACCTCCACTTTTCATTTGGCCGATCATTCACCTCCACTTGATTGTTTACCTATTCTGAGGAACAGCTACGAAGAGTGATTACACCTAGCCATCCTTGTAACATTGCCGTGATTGGAAAATTCCAACCTGTACCTGGAATCTGCTGCTATCCCTGTTTATCACTCGTTCCTCAAAATACGAGACTTCTTTGAGCTCTTTTCACTGACTCGTAAAATATGAAAAGTTTGCCGAGTTTTGGCCTTCCAGCTCGTTAAAAGGACCGGAAGAGCTATCCCTCCTCTAGATTTTAATCTTTTTGGACCTGAGGGATTATTGCACAAAAAGATCGAGCGCTTGTCTAGTTCGGCTCGATAAAATTATCGAACATTCATCCCTTCTGTATTGTTTTACACTTTTTCAGACTTAAGGGATTGGATGACGAAAAAGGACCTCTGGAGTCAACTTTATGTACCTTTTTAGACTCTCTAAAAATGAAAAGGACCCAGTTGTCTTTGTCGCTAGACTCGTTAAATGAATTAAAATAGTGACAAACTTGTCTTTAGACGAGAACGAGTTTCCCTATCGCTAGGCTCATTAAAACATAGCGATGGGCTTGCCCGAAGGGCAGGTTATAGAACAAGCATATGTTATCCTCCTCAAGCTTGACAAAAATAAAGAGGTACTGGTCAGAAATGACTGGGGAAAAATTGGGAGAACCTCAAAGCTTAAATGGTAGCAAGTCGCTCTTG
This sequence comes from Pinus tabuliformis, assembly GCA_031772625.1. Classification (NCBI taxonomy): domain Eukaryota; kingdom Viridiplantae; phylum Streptophyta; class Pinopsida; order Pinales; family Pinaceae; genus Pinus; species Pinus tabuliformis. The sequence continues at coordinate 1,164,692,657 of CM062813.1, forward strand.
AACATGACACTTTTGCCTCCGTACCACATCGGGTTGGGTTGTTTTCATTCACCGGTTCCTTCGCCATGGTTTCGCCATACCATCCAAATTTGGGGTAATGCTACCGATCCATCACATCAGTGTCGTTATATGTTCAAGAGCTGTCATTCAGGAAAAAGTCAACCGTGTCCCATCCACTGCCATACATCATCTTTCATCCTTTCATGACCGCCACCCTGAATCATATTTCACAGATCGTTTTCACCTTCATCACAATCGTTAGCTCTGTTCCGTGTCACTGATGTGGGATTCATTAAGGCCCTCCTTTGATGGATCGCTTCTTGTCGACATCAGCTCATTATCCAAGAAGTTGATCTAGGAACAAACCCCCAGTACTTTGAAGCTTGCATGCCTCAATGGCAAGTTTCTCACTTCCGGCGATAGGTATACATCAATGACCTTCGACCGGAGGATTTTGCGTGGTGTTCGACACCAAGTCCTATATTCACGCCACGTGAATTGTACTGCAGTACCTTGAGGGTCATCATCATTATCGGTGATTCCTCTCGCGCTTGTTAACAGTTTACATTATTGACTGGTAATCAAGCGATGTCTTTCCATGTTCGACTCCAAGAAATTCTCACATGGATCGACTTGTACTTAGAGTGAAGATCGAACGAGTTTGAAGACCCCGGATCTAGTTTCATCCATCCGGGCTGCGATATATATTCAGGAGATAAAAAACATTAGCATGTGCAGCAGATGATCATCCTAAGTAAAGGATGATAATTTCAGCAGAGGATTATCAGTCTACCATCAGACGATCGTCTGTTCTATGTACAGAAAATGTATTTATAAAGCTGAGCATGGGAAATGCCCGCATCAGCTAGATCATGAAAGAAGTATGAAAAATAATGTATTGTATTGTATTTTATTACAGGTCACCTCCCGGCGATTGAATGAACTTCGGATCCTCCTAATAAAGCATTTCACCCGATAAATGACCTCATACTTTAGGGGGCAACTGTTATAGACATTTTTGTGCCTTACAGCATGAAGCATGAAATGTCAATAATCTGAGGGATCCAAAGTCCCTAAACATGTTGTTCCTACCCTTAGAGGAACAAGGTCAGCAAACCACATCACTTCGGATCAGTTCTCCACTGAAAAACACTCAAAAACAGGTCAATTTTGGATCATGTCAACTGCTCCACTGAGCACCTGCGCTGAATGTCAAAAGCTCCATGGTGTACCTGCGCTGAATGTCAAGTTCATCAAAGGCTACCTGCGCTGACCGGGTTTGGACATGTGGAGGAATCTTTCCTCAATGTGTCAGTGCCCAGGAAGCTTTCAAATTGACACTTGGATCAAAAGATTCGCCTAAGTGAAGAGTAAGAGGTTCTAAAAACTCCGAGTGGAAGGTAGAATCTCCAAGTGGACTCAAGAACTGAAGAACAACTGGGGCTGAAGAGGACACCAGTCACACATTCAACTGACTTATCTTCACTCCAAAACTCTATATAAGGATCTCATCCCATGGGATCTGGGAGGACGGAATTTTGTGCAAAGAATTGTTGTTGGTTTACAGTTGGTATCATTGGGTGATTGCTTGAAGGAGGTGAAGAGGAGATTTCTTTCCGTCGGGACGGTGATGCTGGATTGGGCCTCTTATGGTTGTATCACTACCTGAACCTTACTTTCTTCCATTAATAAAGCATTTGAGGTTCTTCTATTCGCATGTGTTTCAATGATGTATTGTCTTACTTGCGTATTTGATTTACGCTAATCCTTGAATCAATTATGAATGCATGCCTCTTGTAGTTTCCTTTTCTTGTCTTGTTTGCAGGATCTCGTATAGCTGGGCTCGTGAGAAGACTTGGAGCTGGGAGCAAGCGGCAAAGAGAGAAGATTGGATCGACCATTTGCGCAAGACATCGGTAAGTGGATCTCTTCCTTTCCTCTTTTGCATGTCATAAAGAAGTAATCTTAGATAGCTTTGCTTTGACTGTTGCTAAGGAACTATCACCCTTAGAGTGGGATAGGGTCATTCCGTGTCAGATACTTTTCCCTACAATAGCTAGGCTCGTTAAAACATAGCGATGGGTTTGCCCGAAGGGAAAATTATAGAACAAGCATATGTTATCCTCCTCAAGCTTGACAAAAATAAAGAGGTACTGGTCAGAAATGACTAGGGGAAAATTGGGAAGAAACTCAAAGAACTTTTATTGGTAGCAAGTCGCTCTTGAACATGACACTTCCGCTCCGTGCCTGAGTCGGGTTGGGTTGTTTCATTCACTGGTCACATCACCATGGTCTCGCCATACCATCCACCTTTGGGGTAAATGCTACCGATCCATCACACAAGTGTCGCCGATATGTTCAAGAGAAGTCATCCAGAGAAGTCAACTGTGTCCCATCCACTACCATACATTATCCTTCATCCTTTCATGACCGCCACCCTGAACCATATATCATCAGATCGTTTTCACCTCCGTAAAAATCATTTGCTCCGTTCCGTGTCACTGATGTGGGATACATTAAGGCCCTCCTTTGACGGATTGCTTCTTGTCGACATCAGCTCATTATCCAAGAAGTTGATCTAGGAACACCCCCTTCAGTACTTTGAAGCTTGCATGCCTCAATGGCAAGTTTCTCACTTCCGGCGACAGGTATACATTAATGACCTTCGACCGAAAGATTTTGCGTGGTGTTCGACACCAAGTCCTTTATTCACACCACATGAATTGTACTGCAGTACCTTGAGGGTCATTATCATTATCGGTGATTCCTCTCGCGCTTGTTAACAGTTTACATCATTGACCGGTAATCAAGCGATGTCTTTCCATGTTCAACTTCAGAACATTTCTCACATGGACCGAATTGTACTTAGAGTGAAGATCGAAAGAGTTTGAAGACCCCGGATCTAGTTTCATCCATCCGGGCTGCGATATATATTCAGGAAAAATAAAGACATTGACATGTACAGCATTTCAGCACAGATAATCATCCTACCAAAAGGATGATGATTTCATCAAAATCATCAGTCTACCATCAGACGATTGTCTGTTCTATGTACAGAAAAATGAATTTATAAAGCTGAGCATGGGAATGCCCGCCTCAGCTAAATCATGAAAGCAGTACAAAAAATAATGTATTGTATTGTATCTTATTACAGGTCTCCTCCCGGCATTGGAAGAACTTCGGATCCTCCTAATAAAGCATTTCACCCGATAAACGGCCTCATACTTTAGGGGGCAACTGTTATAGACATTTTTGTGCCTTACATCATTGAGCATGAAATGTCCATAATCCAAGGGATCCAAAGTCCCTAAAAGAGTTGTTCCTACCCCTAAAGGAACAAGGTCAACCAATGATAGCTTCTCACAGAAGTTCTCCACCAAAAACCACTCAGAAATAGTCAATTCAGGATCAATTCAGAGGCTCCACTAGCTGTCTGCGCTGAAATGTAGAGGTTACACTGGCTAGGTGCACTGCAACGCAGGTCGAAGCACTACCAGGGTGCGTTGAGCGGGAAATGACAAATGGCAAGCTCCTTCAACGAGGAGGAAAGACCCTGGAAGCTTCCAGAATCTTCCTCAATGACACTTGCCTCAATGAATTCGACTAGTGATGAGTAAGAGGTTCTCAATCTCCAAGTGGAAGCAAGAACTGACAGAGAGAAGCCACAAGTCAAAACATAAGCTGACTCATCCTCTCTGCTGACATCTATATATGGATCTCTCACCCAGAGGTTCAGGAGGCTGGAATTTTGTACTTTGCAGAGAATTGCTGTTGGTTTGAGATTGAGATTAGTACATTGGGTGATTTATTCTTTGTTGGAGGAGAGGAAGGGATTCCTTTGCTGGGAGGTAGATGCTGGATCGGGACTCACTTGGTTGTATCTCCTCTTGAACCTTGTTATCATATCAATAAATCTATTTGAGTTTCTCCTATATGCTTGTATTTCAATGATGTTTTGTTGTATTTGCATATTTAGTTTATATCTGATCCTAAACTAGTTATGAATGTGAATCTATATCTTTTGTGTAGTTTTCCTCTCTTGTGATCTTGCAGGAACCAGGTGAAGCTGGACCAGTGAAAGAGCAGGCAGCGGGAAGTGAACAAAAGAGAGAGTGACTGGATCGATAAAATAGCGGAAGACACCGGTTAGTTACATCCTTCTTTCTCTATTTACATCTCATAAAGAAGAATACTCAGATAGTTTTCCTTGTTTGTTGCTAAGGCACTATCACCTCTTAGAGTGGGATAGGGGCATTCCGAATTGGATACTTTTCCCAACAACATATGGGGTGCGATGGGTGAGAAATGACAAATGGCAGTGTCATTCTGCGAGGTGGAGAGGCAATGGAAGCTTGCAGAAACTTCTCTTGTGACACTTGCCTCTCTGAATTCGACCAAGGATGAGTAAGAGATCATCAATATCCAAGTGGAAGCAAGAACTATCAGAGGGAAGACACTAATCAAATCACAAGTTGACTCATCTCCCTTATAGATATCTATATATGGATCCCTCATCCCAGAGATCCAGGAGGCTGGAATTTTGCATATTGTAAGAAATTGTTGTTGGTTTCTTGAGACAAACATCAGATTGTTGGGTGATCTAATCTTTGTGTGAGGTGAAGAGGGGCTTCCTTGCTGAGAGGATGATGCTGGGTCAGAACAACTGGTTGTAACTCCCCTTGCCTCTTTCTTGTTTATCAATAAAAGCTATTCAAGTTTTCCTCCATACTCTTGTGTCATTTACGTTTGATGCATTTGTATGGTAAATTTACATCTGATCCTAGATTGTTTATGATTATAGATCCATTTTCTTATATAGTGCTATGCTACTATGATCTTACGGGTACTCTATGAAGCTGGGCATGCAAGGGAACAAGTAGCGAAAGACTATCAAGAAAGAGAGGAATCGAACCAAGAGATTAGCGCAAGACAGAGGTTGGTCTTCTTTGTTCTTCTCTATCTATACTTCATAAAGGAAAAATTAAAGTAGCTTTACTTTGTTTGTTTCTAAGGTAGCTATCACACCTTAGTGGGATAAGCAGTTCTGAGTAGACACTTTTCCCTGTAACAAAATGGCAACTCCGCTGGGGACGAACTAGTTTGTTTGCTTATCTTCCTTGTTGTCTATTTCATAAACTTACAAACGGAGTCTGAAGTCATGCCAGGTAGCTTTCGAACTGCATTTGATATGCAAATGCAAAGTAGATAAATGCTGCTTCAGTCAATCTCCAGGATCTGTTTATGATTTAAACAACTGATTCACAAACTCTCTGATTGCCCCTTGTGGTAGCTCTTAGATCCTCCTTAGATCTACCCCTGATTGTTGCATTACTGATTACCATTTGCTTGGCCAAAACCCATGAACTGAACTGCAAACTGTGACCCGGAACCCAAGCAAAGTCTTGTCTCTGGCCCAGCGCAGGTACTGTTCTGAGAATCTGAAATTCAGCGCAGTTCCCGATTGTAGTAGGTGCGCTGCATTTCAAATTCCCTATGTTACAGGTGCGCTGATCAGACTAGGCATTGTGTAGTTTTAGGTTCTGTGATTCATTCTTTCCAATTCTATTCATGAATTTTGTTGCCTGTGATCAGTATATCTCTGTTTGAAACCCCTTTTCCTTGCTGTTATTCCGCCTCCTTTGTACAAAAGAACTGTAAATGTTTTTGTGTGTTTGTTGAGTCATTTCCAGTTCTCCTTTACAAAAAGTAACATAATCGCACTAACGTCCTTTGATTTGAAAGTGTCGCAAGTGTCGTTTTCAGACATAGGAAAAAGTTTGATTGCTGTAGATAGTCGATTATCCTGTTACTATTGTTTTTGGTCTGAATTTGTAATTTTTCTAGTGTCGAAAACAAGTATTCATTTCCAAATCATAAGGTGTTGTGATTGTCACCATTTTTGATTTCGAAAAGAAACTTGTTGATAACTGTCACTTGAAAAGTAATTCAGATTTGTGCATCAACTTTCTTTTTATCATTTACATACTAAGAAATTCGAAAACAAATACATGCATGTGCATTTGCATTTAGACAGTCTGATTGGTTTGATTTAGGAAAGTGCATTTAGAGTGTGCTCTTTGCTCTTTGTGAAAGAATTATGTCTTTCTTTCCTTAGTAGCTAGGATTTTCATTGCACAAAGAAGATAAAAAGATTGTTTATCATCTTAGATTGCATTTTAGGAATTATACTACATCTCACGGTGAACCTAAAAGGAAAACTTCATAAACAAGATCAACTATAAAATAAATTCAATGAATCTAACAATGCTTTGGAACCTAACACACAACATTTAGAAGTCTAGGCTAGAGACGTATTCCGACATCGTAAATCCTAGTAACTATTGTTCTCACTGATGGTTGGGTGATTCCTCCACTTTGAGACGATAAGTGCCAGTACGGACTTGTGCTCCCACGTACCGTCGAGTATATTTTGGGAGACCACAATAGGCTTAATCCTTTATCCATAGGAAGCCGTGTCTGCCACCTTATCGATCACAATGCACTGAACACAGCATTCGGGAAGATTGACTGCCGTACCGTAAAAATTATTTTGCAGTTTTTCGATTGGTTTGGTAATCCCTTTACCTAGATTTCCAGAGCAGTCCCTTTCGTTCCTTTTTAGACTCTTTAATGGAAAAGGTCCATCTGAGCACTTGTCACTTCAGGCTCATTAAAAATCGAAGGCAACTAGAGTCATCTTTTGTTTTTTCTCAACTCTTAAAAATTGAAAAAACAAGTTGTGTCAAAGCGTCTAAAATTCATCTAATTCGGAAACATACTTCCCCTTTATTTTTAGTTGATCGAGTAATCCGCAATCGTGGAAGAAAGTCAATTGAAACCCCATCGTTCTCGGAGGCTTACGAGTCAACCATCTTTGTCTCCGGAATCGAAGTTAGTATGGACAAAGCTAACTCGTTTAACCGGTTCCAAATCTCTTGTTAAAGTTAGAACAAGTGTTCCAATAACATCAGAGACTCCGGTTACTCCAAACATTTCTGGTATCCCTACCTCTACAGAAGAAGTTCAACAGCCACAAAAGGACAGTGGTACTGATCCTAGTCTGAGGGTAAACACTTGTGTTACTGAACCAGTTCCATCTACAACCGGTTCAGAGAGTCTTGCTCCTCAAACATTTGTCGCTGCCGATTCCATACCTTCTTCGGTACCAGAAATATTCTACGGACCTGACGGTCTACCCCTTCCACCTGGTCTGATTGCTATAGAAGAGATTGTGGAAGATCCTCCATCTAGTACTCCACGGCAATTTGGAGTCGGGATCAATCTGTATCCTTCTTCATCAGAAGTTAGTCTACCGCCAGCGGAAGCTCCTGTAGAATCGCTAGGTAATATTTTGGATAGACTAGAAATGTCTGAACAACCATCAACATCTAGGACTGTTTCGTCTGACACAGCGATGACAGAACTCCCTGCTATCTCTCCAACAATGTTTGCCAGTATACCTTCTGTCCCAACTAGATCTCAATCGCTAGAAGGAGCCCACTCAGGGGCCATTTCGACAGTATGGTCTGTTCCTGTTTGTTCATCCAGAATAATATCCGGAAACTCTTATGTTGAGTCTCAACAAATTGATCCATTTGGAGGTCAATTTGGGCAGTCCGGCCCTCAAGGGCAAACTATTCCCTTAAGTACCGGATTGCCACCATATGGGGGGCAGTATTCCCTTTCATTATCCCCTCCGGGACGACAGCCATACAGGAGTTCACAACAAAATTTGGGTTATGCTGGAATTACTTGAAGCGGTTGGGTACCAATACTACCTCAACAACCAAGAGTTGTATATTCGATGCAACAATGCTTACCTATGTCAAACATACCAACTATGCCAGCTATTGTGATGGTGTCGCAAGTTCAAGCACTGCCTGTTGTATGCCAACATCAGGTTTCTCAGGTTGTGATGCAACAGCCCCTTGACCCTGCAACTCAACCACAATCGCCGACTAGTGGAATGACACAAGTTCAAACGAGTACAATTACCCCTCATCTTGGTCAAACAGTTAGTATCGGGCAACAGCACATGGCTTCACAACCATGGCTAGTGCAATACTAACAACCGCAGTTCCAACAAGTATACCAAGGTTCTGATCAATAGATCTTTGCAAATAGTGGGTAGCCATATATTCAAAACGGTCAAAATCAACCATTTTACAATGGTCATGCCCACCAACCTTACCAAAGTTACCAACATCAAATGCATTATGCCGATATGCAAAGACCAACTACTCAGGCAATCCCATCTTATCCTGGGTATGCTTCACCTAACCTGAATCAACAGTTACCCTTCGTGGCAACTTTAGAGTTACCTGATTTAAATTGGTTAACAAACGATCCAATCACTTACGCCCCTTGGTGGCTAGCGATTTTGCATAAACTTCCATCAGATTTTCGTAAATTTAATGGAAATTCGGGTGAAGATCCATCGAATCATGTGATGAAATTTCATCTGTGGTGTTCATCAAGCACCCTAAACGATGATTCGATTAGGCTTCGCCTTTTTCAGAGGACGTTAACTAGTCCGGCAACAAAATGGTATATCGAATTTCCTAGAGCTTCATTTGACAACTTCAGTACCCTAGCCACAACCTTTTTAACTGATTTTCAGTTACCGATAAGGTACGAAATGGGAATGGAACTTCTTACCAACTTCAAACAAACGACGGCCACTCACATATCTGATCATATACACGAGTGGCGACGTCATCGTAGAATGGTGAAAATGTATGTTCCTGATCAGCTTTTAGCTGAATGGTTTATTAAGTCATTACTGCCTTCCATCACAGAAGATGTGGCAAAAGGGGGAGTCGTCACAGAAGAGCAAGTTATCGCTCGTGCGCAATATTTGGACTTGATTTACACTCAGTCTGGCACGCTCTACGATAAAATACCTTACGCCCCTAGACCAGAATTCTCAGTTCCTCCTCCTCCTAAATCAAACAATGACTCTCATGCCGGCGATGGCGTGATTGGCGCAACAGACACGAAATCGACAAAGGCTACATCCAAAAAGGCCCATAAGATTTCTGGTCAAAATGCAAATGAGGAACTTCTTGCCTCAGAAGTAAATGTTGTATCGACAGATAAAGGAAAAGAAACCAAGCAACCAGGGGGCAAGAAGAAAGGCAAGGGGAAGAAGAAGAAACAGGAAGAATCATCACCTAAAAAATCTTCTGCAAACCCTCCTGGAAATAGGAAACTAAAATATCCATGCATGATATGTGATGAGGATCATCGAACAATAGATTGTCCACACAAAGCTGAGCTTAAAAAATTCTTCAAGAATTCAAAAACCTCAGCAGTGTTAACTGATCCATTTCCAAACCTAGGAACAAATCTGGTTGACAGTGGAAATGCTTCCCCGTCTCAAGTGCTAATGTTGTCGGTTTCAAAACAGAAAAATGATGCTTTGATATCGACAAGGAACAAAGATTATGGGAATCCAAAACTGTCGAACAACAAGGATAAATATCAACCTAGTAGTTCAACAACAACTTCGACAGAAGTTGCGCCGCCCATCATTCTTGAACTGACAATAAAACCGCCAAAGGGAGTAGTACACAAATCGACATTTAATCCTTGTGCTAGAGTAGCACAGCATTATAATATAGTGAAATATCTGGCCCAATCGCCATCCGCTATGTCGACTCTTGAGGTACTACAAAATTGCCCATCCCAAAGCAGGCTTTATTATCGGCCATTGGTGGGATAGACCCAAAGGATTCCAATCTTGTATCCTTCAATCATAAAGGATACGATCCTCAATTACCAGCTCAACTAGCTTTCCTCGTTCAAGTGAAAGCCCTCAACAAAACTGTTCGTCGAACAATTATTGATGAGGGGGCATCTACATGTGTTATGTCGATGAGTTGCTGGAAAACATTAGGATCTCCAACCTTGTCGTGATCTTCGACGACATTAAAAGCAATTGAATGACGAACATATACCCCATATGGTATTCTAAGTAACTTGAAGGTTGAACTAGGAGGAAAAACAGTAGAAATATATGTTGAGGTAATCGACGGAAATATCGATTACAACATCCTACTGGGAAGACCATGGATATATGCCATGGCTACTGTTGTGTCGACCTATTTTAGGAAGATTGCATTTCCCTTTCAAGGAAGGATTACAATCGTCGATCAACAAAACTTCCTCCCCAATGGTTCTCAAGTTACGGGAAGCATTCCTATGATCCATGGAAGCCCCCATTCGCTTCAAAATATCAGAGTAGGCCTACTAAAAGATCCTATATTAATGGGAACTTTCACTCTTCCACCTCCAATCAATTTGGCGGAAATAGCGTCAGTAGGAACCTGCAACATGATATCTTCTGAAAAGATCTCAGAAAATGATATCAACATGGATCATGTGCGGGTTTTGCCTCCAAGCTCAACAGAAATATTGTAGCAATCAATGTTCCTGGCATGGGAGGCAAACCCAAACCAATGCTCATCAATCATTTGGATAGATAGGTCTAAGGAATATGGTACCCCTTCAGATCCTTGGTCGCTAGTGCATGTCACCGACGAAGGAATTGTTCAATCAATGGTAATTGAAGGAGCACCATGGGATGATTACCACCATCGTTCCCTTCTTCCGAATTATGAAGAAAATACTCCTGATGACCTTTATCATCCTTCAGTTTTTGATTTTCTATCAAATACTGTAAACATGGTGGATTCTGAGCGAAACTTGCCCAACATTGAAGAGACTATCGCCATAAATATCTCAACCAAAACAGATGTTGTAGAGAATATTTATGTTGGCAAATGTTGTTCTCCTTCAGAACTGGAAATATATAACGCTCTTTTTTGCGAATTCAGAGATGTCTTTGCTTGGTCATATAGTGAAATGCCAGGCATTGACTCGAGTATTGTTGAACACAAAATCAAGATGTATCCAGATGTCAAACCAGTATGACAACGGCTACGACAGGTGCACCCCAAGAAAGCCGCTGCCATTAAGGCAGAAGTTGAAAAAATTCTCCATGCTGGTTTCATTTACCCGGTTCCTCTAACCGATTGGGTATCGAATATTGTCCCTGTTATGAAAAAACAAGGAACAATTAGAGTGTGTGTCGATTATAGGGATGTAAATCAAGCTTGTCCAAAAGACAACTACCCTACACCCTTCATCGACCAGATAATTGATGAATGCGCCGGATGTGAAATCTTTTCATTTATGGATGGATTCTCTGGGTATAATCAAATAAATATCCGCCCACAGGACCAGTCAAAGACTGCATTTATTTTTCCGTGGGGCACATTCGCATATCGAAAATTACCCTTTGGTTTCAAGAACGCAGGGGCAACATTTCAGAGGGAAATGAATTATGCCTTCCATGACATCAAAAACATCGTTCAACCATACCTCGACGACCTTTTAGCTCATTCACGAAGGCAGACTAATCATCCGCAACATTTAAGAGCGATATTTCTACGTTGCCGACACTACAAGATACGACTCAATCCACACAAATGTGTATTTTGCGTCAGTTCTGGTCGTTTACTTGGCTTTGTAGTCTCGAAGGACGGGATTCGTCTCGACCCATGTAAGGTTCAGGCAATCATAAATTGGCCTCCACCTTCAAATTTGCTTCAGATTCAGAAACTCCAAGGGAAAGCAAACTTTCTGAGGAGGTTCATTCCAAATTACGCCAAACTTGCTAAAGGTTATACGCGTCTTTTGAAAAAGGAAGTACCCTTTGTCTGGGATCAGGTTGCGCAAGCTTCCTTTGATGCTTTAAAAGAATCCCTAATGAAAGCATCATTAATGTATGCTCCTGATTATCAAAAAGACTTTAACCTGTATCTGGCTGCAGCGGATACGACCATCGCAATGGTTTTAGTTCAAGAAGACAACGGAATCGAACATCCTATATATTATTTAAGTAAGAACTTAAATGATACAGAAAGCAAATATTCTTATGTTGAAAAGCTAGCGCTCGCAGCTGTTCAAGCGATACAGAGATTTCGACACTATGTCCTCTTTCGAAAAACTACCATTCTGTCATATTGCAACCCCATGACTTATATATTGTCGCGACAGTTGCTGGGGGGCAAATATTCAAAATGGATAGCAATCCTACAAGAATTTGATCTGGAATTTGTAAAATCCAAGTCAAAGAAAGCTCTGGTTTTCGCAGAATTATTATGCGATCTCCCATCGTCGTCCAACGATGAAACATCCGAAGAAATGATCGTGGATGAAAATTTGTTTCTGATATCTTCAGTGATCAGTGGTATGGGGATATAATCATTTATCTCCAAACCCAAAAATATAGGCCAAATACCTCTCGCTTTGAACAAAAACGTATTTGATACCAAGCAAAAGACTACATGATCGTCGGTGATACACTTTACCGTCGCGGTATCGATACAGTTCTGAGAAGGTGCCTCACCCATGAGGAGGCCAAAAAAGTCCTGAATGATTTCCATTCAGGCGCGTGTGGGGGGCATCAATCCGGTTATGCTACAATGCAAAAAATCTTACGAGCAGGATACTTCTGGCCAACAATGTTTAAAGATTGCATAAACGCAGTCAGAAGTTGCCATGCTTGTCAAATTTTTGATAGCAAAACCAAAAGACCACCCACACCTCTGCAGCCAATAGTTGCTGTGGCCATTCGCCAAATGGGGCATCGATTTCATGACATGTAACCCCACCTCGATCGGGGGGCATGGGTATATCATAGTCGTAGTTGACTATTTTACCAAATGGGCCGAGGCGATGCCTACATTAGATAATACTGGTGAAACAACTGCCCTCTTCTTTTTCAATCATGTAGTCGCCAGATTCAGCGTCCCACAAGCTATAGTCACAGATCATGGATCGAATTTTCGCAATCACATGATGGTCGAATTAGCTGCCAAACTAGGGTTGTCTCACGAAAACTCTACTCCATATCACCTGCAAGACAACGGACAAGTTGAAGCAATCAACAAGGTCCTGAAGCGCATGCTGCAAAGGATGATTGGAGTTCACAAAACAAGATGGCACCTAATCCTGTACTCAGCCTTGTGGGCTTACCGAACATCGGTAAGGAATGCAACCGGGTTTACACCTTTCCAACTGGTATATGGCTTGGAAGCAATCTTACCAATCCAGTGTGAAATCTCGTCCCTCAAACTCGTAATTGACCTCCTCCCCGGAACTTTAAAAGAAGAAGCTCATTTCTTGGAACTAATCCAATTGGATGAAACCTGTCGTGATGCCGCTTTGGCTAACGAAGCCCATAAGAAATGAGTCAAAGTGAAGTTCGACAAAAATGTCAAACCCCGTGTCTTCTGAGAAGGTGACTTGGTCTTGCTTTATGACCAAGAATCTGATAAATTGGGAGCAGGTAAATTCAAGTCTTTATGGATGGGCCCCTATATTGTTAAGCGAGTGTTAGTAAAAGGAGCCTATGAGTTAATGGATTATGATGGAATTCCACTGGCACAACCTCGTAATGGGTTGTACCTCAAGGTTACTATGCATGATTCAGTATAGTAACCTGTATGCTTTTGTTATGTTTTTGTTCTCGCTAAAGTGTTTGTTTTGGTCAAGTAATCCACTTTTTACATTTATTTCAGATGTCAAACCTATTGGAGTGATGTGTTGGATATGCTGACGGGGTGAGTCGTAGTTCGCGGAACCTATCTTCCGCGGCCTGGGCCATTTTTGATCCAAGCGGCGAGTTAGTAAGTTTCATAGGGGTATGTATTGGTCGATCACCGAATAACATTGCTGAATATAGCGCGTTGATAGAACTTCTCTGTGATGCCATCACACATGGTATACGCCGACTGATTGTCAGGCTAGACTCACAACTCATCATACTACAACTCACTGGTATCTACTCTGTCCGAAATCCAGCTATTTATCGCATGTTCCTAAGGGTTAAGATTTTGGAAAGACAATTTGATTTTATTCAATATCAATATATTTCCAGAAACTTAAACACATTAACTGACTCATTGGCAAATTATGTGTTCGATAGACATTTGCAACGTTTATAAAAAGAAGCATACCATCAATATTTGCATTTGGATCATGTAACTTAACCAAAATAAAACTCCGAAAATAAAAAATATATATATAACTGTTTATGGTTTACACATAATGTTCTGTAACCAAGACAAAATTGGTCAAATGACCAAAAACGCAAAACTCTAGGGGGCACCCTAGTCTAATGATGCTCGTGATAGCAAGTCACGGCCTGTGCGATCATGCGTAAGAGCCGAGTCCATCGTCTTGGCACACCAGTAGTATGCTGCTGCAACCTTAAGGGCAGCTCGTCAGTCCTCACATATGGAATACCAAGAGTGAGGCCCTCAACCTGTTCCTGTAATGCTGTGAGAGTCTTGGCCACATCGAGGTCACGAAGGATAGCCCTTCCAACAGCCTCTCCTGCTGGGGCGGCAGCTGGCACTCTCAAGCGTACTACTGGCCAAATGGGACCAACATCTGCATGAACACATGAGTTTGATTAAGTCTTGATAGAATAAAGCACAAGGACATTATAAGAGAAAAACGATAAACAGGAATATGGTCAAAGAATTTACCAATGGCACCCCACTGTTCGCCAGCCGGCAGTACTAAATCTGGGTCACCCCGGAAGTCCATACCAGCGTATGGGTACTCGGAATAAACCATCTCCTGACGATCAAACCACCTGAAGAAGGTATCAGAAAATGAAATCTGAGACTGACCAGCATGCCTAGACATATGGTCAACCCATCTCTGCATACGTGGTTCAGTCGGTGAAGGTAAATCGAGTGCAATATACTGCGGCTGCATCAGTGGTATCTTTTCCAAGGAAAAGGCGGTCAAAATAGAACCATACCCAAAGTTCTTCAACCTCCCACTCTTTACCTTGGTCAACTGTTCTTTCATCACAATAAGTATTGTGTCGCACCAGTTGAACACCTTCGGTTGGAGGCATCCCAAGGCATACTGCATATAAGATCGGTTGGCTACATGAAGAGCCGCACCACCAGCCATCCTACCAAAAGTAAATAGAATAGTCCTGAGGGACCTGTCAGTGACATCATGGATGATGATATTTCCGTCTTTACTCGGCTGAGATCCCTCTCTGCAATACCGGCGAACATAATCTCTCACAGATTCACCTCCTCGAGCCAAACCTGATAAAGAGATGGGGGCACCCCACCTCGACAAGCCAGTCAAGAAATAGATGTCCACTACAGTCAAGGGGATGGATTTTCCCCTGATCTGGAACACATTGTTGGTAGGATCCCAAGCATCGAGCAAATACTGTAGTAAGTTGATCTGTTGTCTCATGCTAGAAATGTAGAAAAACTTCAGCAAGCCACAGTTGCGCAGTGCGTTTACTGCAACCGGATCATGTAGGGCAAGCATGTCCTCTTCTTCAAGCTCACATTCTCGCCATGTAATAGTCATCTTACTCCAAAGATCTCTGAAAAACAAATAAGAGAAGAGTTAGATCTTGATTTTGGTAAGAAACAGGCAAAATTTCCATCAAAAACTCTGCATAAAATTCCTTCTTTGCACCCATCGCATCTACAGTAGTGCTCTGGGTGCGTTGCATGTCAAATGGCCAGTAGACAGGCCAACATCCAACGCACTTTTTGATACATAGAGGGTGTGCTGAAGGCAGAGCGAGTTTTTCAAACCCCAGAGGCTCAGAAAAACCAGGAATCAAGCTTAGAATGCAAAATGGAAGGCATGAAATGAAAGAGCTCAATTTTAGCTCCTACCTGGTCCAGATGGTGCCAAGAATCGTCCACAGAATCTCCTGAAATCAGCTGATGAAAATCAAATGGGGAAAGCACCTCCAAAGCTCCAACAAACCAAAGTTCAAATGAAACGGTAAAATGAGAGGTAAAAGCACTTTTACATTACTTTTTACGTAGTTCAAAGTAAAATATTAGTGTTCTAACTCATTTTTCAAGCATATATTGTTCATTTCTGACTAGTTTTTCAAGCATATATTGTTGAAAGAACAAAGCTATTTAAGGTAAAGTCAAGAAGAGACCATTGTATCGAGCAGTTTTATGACATAGTTCAAGCTTGTTAAAAAATAAACATAAGTCATGAGCAAATGTTTCCCCCCCAGTGTTTAAGCTCAATAAAAAAAAATGAACCGATTTCCCGGTAAATAACCATCGTGAATGTAGTATTTTAGCCTTTTAAAAGCCTTGGTCATGTTCTCATCATCACCTCCACTCTGTATTGGCCGATCATTCACCTCCATTTGATTGTTTACCCCTTTTTGAGGAACAACTACGAAGAGTGATCTCACTAGCCATCCTTGTAACACTGCCGTGATTGGAAAATTCCAAACCTTACCTAGAATCAGCTACTACCCATTTTATTACTCGTTCCTCAAAAGACGAGTCTCCTTTAAGCTCTTTTCAGTTGACTCGTAAAATATGAAAATATTGTCGAGCCATTGGCCTCTCTAGCTCGTTAAAGAGACCGGAAGTGCTATCCCTCCTCTAAATTTTAATCTTTTTGGACCTGAGGGATTATTACACAAAAAGATCAAGTGCTTGTTTTGTTCAGCTCGTTAAAAGTATCGAAAATTCATCCCTTCTGTATTGTTTTATACTTTTTCGGACTTAAGGGATTAGATGACGAAAAAGGAATTTTGGAGTTTCCTTTACGTTCCTTTTCCGACTCTCTAAAATTGAAAAGGACTGAGTTATCTTTGTCGTTAAACTCGTTAAAATTTTAATAGCGACAAACTTGTCTATAGACGAGAATGAGTTTCACTATCGCTAGGCTCGTTAAAACATAGTGATGGGTTTGCCCAAAGGGCAAATTATAGAACAAGCATATGTTATCCTCCTCAAGCTTGACAAAAATAAAGAGGTACTGGTCAGCAATGACTGGGGAAAAATTGGGAAGAAAACTTGAAGAAACTTTGTTGGTAGCAAGTCGCTCTTGAACATGACACTTTCACTCCGCATCCAAGTCGGGTTGGGTTGTTTCATTCACCGGTCACATCGCCATGGTCCCATCACACCATCCACATTTGGGGTTAATGCTACCGATCCATCATGTCAATGTCGTCGATATGTTCAAGAGAAGTCATTCAGAGAATTCACCTGTGTCTCACCCGCTACAATACATTTACACTCCATTCTTTCATGACCACCACCCTGAACCTTATATCACCAGATCGTTTTCACCTCCATTAAAATCATTTGCTCCATTCCGTGTCATTGATGTGGGATTCATTAAGGCCCTCCTATGACGGATCGCTTCTTGTCGACATCAGCTCATTATCCAAGAAGTTGATCTAGGAACACCCCATTCAGTACTTTGAAGCTTGCATGCCTCAATGGCAAGTTTCTCACTTCCGGCGACAGGTTTACATCAATGACCTTCGACCGAAAGATTTTGTGTGGTGTTCGACGCCAAGTTCTTTATTCACACCACGTGAATTGTATTGTAGTACCTTGAGGTTCATTATCATTATCGGTGATTCCTCTCATGCCTGTTAACAGCTTACATCATTGGCTGGTAATCAGGAGATGTCTTTCCATGTTTGACTCCAGAACATCTCTCACATGGATCGACTTGTACTTCGAGTGAAGATCGAACGAGATTGAAGACCCCGGATCTAGTTTCATCCATCCGGGCTGCGATATATATTCAGGGAAATAAAGACATCAAATGTACATCATTGCTACACATATAATCATCCAATCAAAGGGATGATGGCTCTACCAGAATCATCAGTCTACACTAAGACGATTGTCTGTCCTATGTACATGAAAATGAATTTATAAAGCTAAGCATGGGAATGCCCGCCTCACCTGGATCATGAAAATATTTTGAAGATAATGTATTGTATTGTATCTTATTACAGGTCTCCTCCCAGCTTGAAAGAACTTTTGGATCCTCATAACAAAGCATTTCACCCGACATCAAAAGATTAATGACCTCATGCTTTAGGGGGCAACTGTTATAGACATTTTTGGGCACTACAACCCCAAGCATGAAATGTCCATAAACCAAGGGCTCCTAAGTCCCTAAAAGTGTTGTTCTAACCCCTAAAGGAACAATGTCAACTGATTACAACTTCTCCCAGAAGTTCTCCATGAAAAAATGCTCAGAATTGGTCAATACAGGATCATTTCAGCTGCTCCACAGGCCAAGTGTGTTGCACCTCACCTAAATACACTGTGTGGGTGCGTTTCATTTCAAAAATCCCTTCTATGGAGTGCGATGGGTGAGAAATGACAAATGGCAGTGTCATTCCGCGAGGTGGAGAGGCAATGGAAGCTTCCAGAAACTTCTCCTGTGACACTTGCCTCTCTGAATTCGACCAAGGATGAGTAAGAGATCATCAATCTCCAAGTGGAAGCAAGAACTATCAGAGGGAAGACACTAATCAAATCACAAGCTGACTCATCTCCCTTACAGATATCTATATATGGATCCCTCATCCCAGAGATCCAGGAGGCTGGAATTTTTCATATTGTAAGGAATTGTTGTTGGTTTCTTGAGACAAACATCAGATTGTTGGGTGATCTAAGCTCTATATGAGGTGAAGAGGGGCTTCCTTGCTGAGAGGATGATGCTGGGTCAGAACAACTGGTTGTAACTCCCCTTGGCTCTTTCTTGTTTATCAATAAAATCTATTCAAGTTTTCCTCCATACCCTTGTGTCATTTATGTTTGCTGCATTTGTATGGTCAATTTACATCTGATCCTAGATTGTTTATGATTATAGATCCATGTTCTTGTATAGTGCTATGCTACTGTGATCTTACAGGTACTCTGTGAAGCTGGGCGTGCAAGGGAACAAGTAGCGAAAGACTATCAAGAAAGAGAGGAATCGAACCAAGAGATTAGCGGAAGACAGAGGTTGGTCTTCTTTGTTCTTCTCTATCTATACTTCATAAAGGAAAAACGAAAGTAGCTTTTGTTGGAAATAATACTGAGAGGGGGGGTGAATCAGTATTATCACATCAATAAAACTTTTTCATTTCCATATTCAGATTCATATATGCTACTTCCACAACTTCTTATGATTCAGTTAGTTGATCCTTAATGAGTGCATTAGAACATTATCAACCATATTAACAGTAAATAGGTGCAGTAAAATAGAACAAATCATCACACATAAGCCACACACATGAACACCATGTATAAGGTGGAAACCCAATGTGGGAGAAAACCACCTGCTGCAAGTCATCTCAATCTTCTTCTTAATAAGAAAATCCTTTTACAATATTTCTGTACTGGTGCAGTCTTATACCAGTACGCAGGCTTCTACCTGCAGAGAGCTACAACCCCCATAGTTCTTGTACTGGCCGATCCATTTACTAGTACGCAGGCTGCTACCTGCTACAATGCTCCAAAGTTTTCAACTGCTACTAGAAGGGAGCTACCACCCCCGTAGCTCTTGTATTAGCTAAGATACTAGTACGTAGGTGCCAGCCTACAATCTTCTCTCCTCCGGGTACCACGTTTCATATATTTTCAGACTGGATACACCTGAAGCAAAACACATAATCTGAAAGGCCACATTTCATCCAATTTTCATACTGGACCCATAAATATCATTGAAGCACATAACCAATCAATCTTCTGAATCACCCAATCACCAGATCAATACATATACAAGGAAAATATGAGTGTTAGCAACCCGATCTAGTCCATTAGATCCATTACTAGATCTCATCCATCAACACAATCAATCAAACTGAATATGTAGAATACTGACACCATTAAACAGTCATCAGAACACATCAACAACCTGAACCACCTGTAACTTTAAACATCATAGCTCAAATGGTATATGCTACTACAATGAACCAAACCTGCGTACATACGTGCTTTCACCAAAGCCAACCCGCGTACAGATCTATAAATATTCAATCATGACTTGCAGCGATTTCAAACTTAAGTTATACCCAGTTCAGATCATTACAAGTGTCAGTATACAGATTTAGAATAAGCATAATAAACTATATAGAGATAGTTCATTTCAAACCATTTGATCCCGATCTATCCTTAGATCTTGTTCTCCATCAACCGGTGAGATCCCTCTTTAGCTCAGATCCAGATCTGCACCATAACCCAATCACAGTATTCCAGATCTAGATATTCAATAATTCAGATGATGCTTTGCCAAATGATCTCCTTCCTCTTTTATAGTCTTAGGCCTTTCACAATACCACGGTCCAAAACCATAATAACACAATACCACGGACCCAATACTTGGGATCAACACTTTTGGATGCAATACCACGGGCCAAAACCATAGGATCAAAAACTATCGGACTAATACCATGAACCAACCATGAAAGTGCGTGAGATCAACACTTTTGGATGCAATACCACGGACCAAAACCATAGGATCAAAAACTGTCGGACTAATACCATGAACCAATCATGAAAGTGCATGAGATCAACACTTTTGGATGCAATACCACGGGCCAAAACCATAGGATCAAAAACTGTTGGACTAATACCATGAACCAACCATGAAAGTGCGTGAACTTTTCTCTTGCATGAAGGGAAATTTTCTCTGCATGAAAGTGCGTAAACGTTTCTCTACATGAAATAAACTTTTCTCTGCATAAAAGTGCGTGAACATTTCTCTACATGAAATAAACTCTTCTCTGCATAAAAGTGCGTGAACGTTTCTCTACATGAAATAAACTTTTCTCTGCATAAAAGTGCGTGAACTTATCTTTACATGGAATAAATTTTTCTCCGCATAAAAGTGCGTGAACTTTTCTCTACATGGAATAAACTTTTCTCTGCATAAAAGTGCATGAACTTTTCTCTGCATAAAAGTGCGTGAAATTTTCTCTACATGGAATAAACTTTTCTCTGCATAATAGTGCGTGAACTTTTCTCTACATGAAGGAAACTTTATTGCACTATAATTTATCAAATAAATTTGCTGCACTATAATTTATCATTTGTGTGATTTGCCATCAAGGACAACACTTGTCTCATAATGCCAACAATCTCCCCCTTTGGACTTGTCATACTGAGAATTGTCATCTGATATCTCTTCCGTAGATTCATCTAGATATATATAAGTGAGATGATCTTCTATGATTTGTTTGCCATCAAGTACAACACATGCATCATAATGCCAACAATCTCCCCCTTTGGACTTGATGGCAACAATACCAAATCACTCTCCCCCTTTGACATCAAGGGCAAAGGGCGAACCAAGATATTCTCTTTCCTAGAAAGGCATTCTTCTGTTCATACTCCCCCTGAGTACCTGTTGAAATCTCTGAATGAGCTCCCCCTTTGTATATGCCATGGTGCACCAATCTGTCCATGCTTTTTCTGAGAACATGCTGAAATCTCTGCTCTGTTGAAATATGCTTGTTCATGCTCCCCCTGACTGTTAAGCAAGGTATGCAAAAAGATGTTCTACAAGAAGTACATGACTCTATACATCATAAATGACCTTCCTATCGCCAAAGACTCATACATACATCTATCTCCCATCACAATGGTGATATACCAAAAGTTTACAGATAACATAAAAGAATAAGATCATTCATCCTAGGCATAGTGGGGAAACCAACATAGGTCGTTACATGACCTGAAGAGATCTCATCAAATGACTACAAAAGATAGAGACACACTATTACATCATGAGTCTTGATATGACCTTTACATCGAATGATATACATGACATTTATATAGAGACCAAACACCTAAACATCAGCAACGACACTGTATGATCTGCTCCATAGTATCTATCATCATATAGGTAAGAACTCATCATCATCATGTCTCCAACAATGCAACATTGAATAATCATCCATGTATCCAGCCAACAATCCTCATCCATATATGTGCCAAGAACAATAGGAATCCTGCATCATAACTGTAATATATGATCTTTATGCATATGAAGACAACATCATATGAGTGACTCATCATCAAGTAAAGAAGATGTGAATTCAAGCTATGTACTTCTCCTTATCCTTATGAAGATCACCATGTAAGTACCATTAGAGAATCAACCACAAATCTGATCTAAATATCAACTATGTAACCCCAAGAATCATCTGAACAACTCATAACCATATCATAGCAAGATGAATCATTTATCCATATAAGCATCATGACCAAGGACTATTAACCATAATGCCAACAATGCATTAAGAGCATATGCTCCCCCTAAACCTGTGCCATCTGTCAGATCTGATCATGCATATTAATAAGAAGTATCAAGACATCAGCAATATCAAGTTAGAACCAAAATACTTCTAACCATCATATCCACACATCATTAGCAAAATGCAACCATTATCAATTAGAGCAAAACTGATCCTTTTCTTGAATCTGTCCCTACTGCCTTTCTTCAAACAATCATATACGCGACTGTGCAGTAACAAATTCACGTATATATGCAACTTCCCTTTATCAAGCTTGCGTAGGAGATTGAAGTTTTACATTTCTGGCTCCCTCTATTATGTCTGTATAATGTGTTGTGCCGCCACTTTCTGACTGAACTTCCTTTTTCTTCCATATCTTCAAGTGTGATGATGTTTTCTCCTTTTGGCGTGATGTCCGTGCTTTGTTCCTGCATTCCTTTGCTATATGTCCAAGCTTGTTACATGCATAACATCTTACTTGTTTCATATTCCTTTTGTAGCAATCAGCAGCTTTGTGACCAAACATATTGCAAGCAAAGCAATATCCATTAAAGTACCTTGACTGAGATGATCTGTTTGTTTGATGATCTTGAACCCTTCTTCTTTCACATCTGGCTGCAACATGTCCAAGGTTATGACATACATAACATTCAACATTATTCATAGGAGGAGTAAAAGGTTTTCTTTGAAGAATTTCTTTCCTTGGTTGATGATGAGATTGACCTTTCATCTCTCTTATCTCCTTGTTGATCATTTTAGATTTCTCTTTAAAGTTCCTTGCCTCACCTTGTGAACTAGATTCACCTTCAACAGATTCATGAAAGCCAAGACCAGTTTTGATAGCAGGAGATCTTTGACTATTAAGAATATCATCCAAGACTTTAGTACTATCTTGAAAATGTAAGAGCTTATCCTTTTCTTCTAATTTACTTTTCAAGATATTTACCTCAACCTGAAGTTGTTCTTCTTTTTCTAGATATTTCTTCTTCATGTCTTCTTCAGCTTTCCTTTCTTCTTCCAACTGATGCTTTAGCTTGAGAATCTCCTTTTCTTGTTCTTCATTCAGATCCTGTTGCATTTGACGAATTCTGAAGGCACATTCTAGCTGAGATTTTAAGCTGATAACTTTGTTTCCCTGTTTTTCAATATCTTGGACTAGATCTTTATTCTGCTTCTTTGATTCTTCAAGATCTTCCTTTAGAGAGCGGATCGTGGCTTCAAGACTTTCATAGTAACTGGATCTATCTCTGAGTTTCTTGATGGTTATGTTCTTTTCATTGACTTCATTTCTTAGAGATGTTGCTTCAACCTGCAACTTTTGATATTTCTCCTTGAATAACTCTCGTTGAGCCTTTTGTCTAGTAACAACTTCTTTGAGGGCACCACTCTTTATGTTCAGAAGTCTTTCTTGTTCACTAATTTTGTTTGTCAGCCTGTTAAATTCTGCTTCTATTTGATATCCTTCTTCCTCACCCATAAGAGCACATTCAGTTGTTTCGTTATCACTTCCATCTTTTCCAAATGGATAGATAGCTGGAACATCAGAGGATAGCAAATTCATACCTGATAGTTCATCTTCATTCTGAAATGATTCTGAATCTGAATCTGAATCTGAAGAGCTTCTTATACCTAATCCCCAATCGAGTCTCCCACTGTCATAGTTCTTCTGATATGTCTTCTTCTTCTTATGAGCTTTCTTCTTAAGCTTCTTTCCCATTGTTCCACGGATCTCCTTCAAGCGATCAAGCTTCTACCAAAGAACCTGCTCTGATACCAATTGTTGGAAATAATACTGAGAGGGGGGGTGAATCAGTATTATCACATCAATAAAACTTTTTCATTTCCATATTCATATTCATATATGCTACTTCCACAACTTCTTATGATTCAGTTAGTTGATCCTTAATGAGTGCATTAGAACATTATCAACCATATTAAAAGTAAACAGGTGCAGTAAAATAGAACAAATCATCACACATAAGCCACACACATGAACACCGTGTATAAGGTGGAAACCCAATGTGGGAGAAAACCACTTGCTACAAGTCATCTCAATCTTCTTCTTAATAAGAAAATCCTTTTACAATATTTCTATACTGGTGCAGTCTTATACCAGTATGCAGGCTTCTACCTGCAGAGAGCTACAACCCCCATAGTTCTTGTACTAGCCGATCCATTTACTAGTACGCAGGCTACTACCTGCTACAATGCTCCAAAGTTTTCAATTGCTACTGGAAGGGAGCTACCACCCCCGTAGCTCTTGTACTAGCTAAGATACTAGTACGTAGGTGCCAGCCTACAATCTTCTCTCCTCCGGGTACCACGTTTCATATATTTTCAGACTGGATACACCTGAAGCAAAACACATAATCTGAAAGGCCACGTGTCATCCAATTTTCATACTGGACCCATAAATATCATTGAAGCACATAATCAATCAATCTTCTGAATCACCCAATCACTAGATCAATACATATACAAGGATAATATGAGTGTTAGCAACCTGATCTAGTCCATTAGATCCATTACTAGATCTCATCCATCAACACAATCAATCAAACTGAATATGTAGAATACTGACACCATTAAACAGTCATCAGAACACATCAACAACCTAAACCACCTTTAACTTTAAACATCATAGATCAAATGGTATATGCTCCTACAATGAACCAAACCTGCGTACATACGTGCTTTCACCAAAGCCAACCCGCGTACAGATCTATAAATATTCAATCATGACTTGCAGCGATTTCAAACTTAAGTTATACCTAGTTCAGATTATTACAAGCGTCAGTATACAGATCTAGAATAAGCATAATCAACTATATAGAGATAGTTCATTTCAAACCATTTGATCCCGATCTATCCTTAGATATTTTTCTCCATCAACCGGTGAGATCCCTCTTTAGCTCAGATCCAGATCTGCACCATAACCCAATCACAGTATTCTAGATCTAGATATTCAATAATTCAGATGATGCTTTGCCAAATGATCTCCTTCCTCTTTTATAGTCTTAGGCCTTTCACAATACCACGGTCAAAAACCATAATAACACAATACCATGGACCCAATACTTGGGATCAACACTTTTGGATGCAATACCACGGGCCAAAACCATAGGATCAAAAACTATCGGACTAATACCATGAACCAACCATGAAAGTGCGTGAGATCAACAGTTTTGGATGCAATACCATGGACCAAAACCATAGGATCAAAAACTGTCGGACTAATACAATGAACCAATCATGAAAGTGCGTGAGATCAACACTTTTGGATGCAATACCACATGTTAGCTACCTATACCAATAGGTTTCATTTTTCATGATTGGCAGAGGAAGTGCCAATATGATCTACTTTGGTGATACAAAGATCTCATATTCTTGTGGAAGACACATATTTACATTTGGTGGATGCTGCCCTACTTCTGAATGGGTGATCCAACAGTCTAACCTGGATCATGCCATGTTTCAATTTTTGTTGTAGAATAGAGAAAGAAGTCTGTCCAAACTGTTTAATCTTGGCAGACCAGTAGTTAGGTAGAGAATTAAGGTTCCCAACTGCTTAATCTGGGACCTTGGAAGCAATAAGGGTAGTTCTAGATAGAAAATCAAAAGAAAAAGCCAAAGGAAAAGCAAAGGCACAAAAGGGTTTGCAAGTCCAAGTGCACCCTCCTAGAAGTAACAAAAAATGCTAGGCAATAGAATGGGTAGGTAGTTGGGGTTGCAGAAAGCATGGTTTATGGCATTTCACTGGCCTAAGCAAAGCTAAAAACATGGTGCCAGTGCAGGTCTCTTATTCAGCAGTTTGGCAGCAATACAATGAAGCATGTCTAACTTCCAGATTATCCCCCATCAAATTCATTGCTAACATCCCAATACTACCTATGTTCATGAAAGAAAGTCAAGGTCTTGTGGTGGTTCTTGTTTCTTTAAAAGCCACATTCCTTGTGTAAAATTCTTTTCATTTTGATCTACTTCCTAAACTAGGTTGATATCATATAAACTTAGTGATATCCCTTCTCATCCCCATCTTCCACTCATATTAACCCCTAACTTCTTACTATGTAACTCCATATACCCCCTATTCCCCTATTACTATGTAAATTATGCAAAAAAAACCCAAAATACTTATGTATCCGCTTCCCCGAGCATTATAGCTCTATGATTGGTTTCAAATGTTCGAGCGCTAAACATTAGAGCGCGACCCACAGAGCGCTATAAATTAATCCTAGGATTAATCCGAGATCAGCTTGGATTAATAACCTGAATCCCAGTTTTGTAAATAAGCCCGTGCATAAACCCATTTAACACGTAACACTGCAAAAAACCATAAAAACCCACTTTTTATAAAGTGCCGCCGGGCACACATTTCAGAGAATAATAATATTTTATTGGCCCCGCTTCCGTATCGCCCTGGGATCTGATTGACCCCTCGACCGTCGGATCTGGGTTTTCCCATCCGACGGCCCATATCCATATCGGGTCGGCCCCGACGACCGTAACTTACCTCCCGAGAAACTGTCAGAGGGTGATGTCAGGCCTCTGCCACGCGTCACCCCCATATTTTCTCGGGTCGCCCTCTGACAATACTGCTTCCATATCCAGAGTGGTCTGAGAACTTACCACTTACCACTTCCGGTTTCCGCTGACCAGTCACGCTCACGTCACATCCTCGTCATCACCACGTCACTCTCACATCATGCCACATCACCGCCGCATCAACACCCCCGCCCGCCAGTGCTCCGACATGTCTGCCACCTATGCAATCCCCGTGGACCACTCACAGGCTGCCACGTCACTCGATGACGTCATGCTGACATCACTCGAACCTGACCCCACCTGATGACGTCATGCTGACGTCATCCAAAAAAAGCGCCAATAACCCAAAAAGTCCATATTTTGGCCAAATTTCATGTTTTTTGTCACTTTTGCTAAATAGACTGTTGCTCACCTCTGCATGCAAATTACGACCGTTCATCGCCAACCTGTAGAAATCAACCCAAGGACCGTTGGCACCTTCAAACCCACCTGCATTTGCAACCATTTCTGGCATTGCACCAGGTATTTATCCGAATCATTCCTTCCCCGCTTGGTTGTGTCCATAATTGTCCGAAACTAAGTTAAAAAGAGTGAGGAAGCCTATATTTACTGGCAAATCCCCGGTAGCCAGCCTTCATTTCCAAGTGTTGAGTCGAAATTCACCTGCAGAGCCTCGTTTAGCCAAATTTTCACAAAATCTACAGTCAGCCCGCGCATTCGCGGACTTAAAACCCGAGCTCCACTAATTCACCTTGGAGAGAGTTTACCAGTCCCGGCATTCGCTCTATCAGTCCTCTGTGCAGTTCTTCAGTTGCTGCCACTACCAGTTACCCTCTGTTCGTTTGCAATTCACCTCTCTGTTCCAGAAATACCCCTCTGTGTTGCTCTGTTTAGTAACACCAGTTCACATACAAATCAGAGGCCTTATTAGCCATGGAAACACCAATAGCATTAAATATAGCACCTCTCAATGCCCCACAGAGAGAGTTAGAATGGAAGGCTCTGGGTGATAAAGATTATCAGATGATAGACTCATTTCCACTAAATTCCAAATTTAACATCCATATGCTGAATGAGTTAAAGGCTCAACACC
The DNA here is from genome assembly GCA_031772625.1 of Pinus tabuliformis. Lineage (NCBI taxonomy): Eukaryota > Viridiplantae > Streptophyta > Pinopsida > Pinales > Pinaceae > Pinus > Pinus tabuliformis. The sequence goes on from CM062813.1 coordinate 1,164,720,427, forward strand.
TTAGTGGAGCTGATATATTAGGGATTTGGGACTCCAATTTGCCCATTTTTAACCTTCCTCAAGTCAATTCCCTTCCAGACTTGATCCATAGATGCTGTGAATGCTATGATCCATGTCAGAGAGCTGTTGTCAGTCCCACGGGCTCAGTCTTATTCCACATCACCCCTGAGGCCATAAATGAGATGCTGCACTTTCACACTGCAAGACCATTGACTCCTCTCTCCATGTTGGACTTATTAAAGAAGGGGGGCAACCTGTCCAGTGCCCAGATCATCAAAATCAATCAGTTATTCATACAGCCAAGCTCTGAAACTGTGAGAACGCCTCCTATTGGAAATCCATACCTCAATGACTTGGGCAAAATGCTTGTAGATTTGATCAGCTATGTCTTGGGCTACAAGGGAATTGAGGATGTTGATGACACCATTATGGCTATGCTGTCCATATTTTCTCCTGGAAAGCCTCCTGCTGTGCACTATGATTATGCTACATATATTGCAAACAAGATTCATGAGCAACTGATGAATCTAGAAAGGGAAAAGGTGTTTAGATACACCTCATACATATATCATCTGTTCTTATTCTATCAACCTGACAGTTTCCCTATTCCTCTCAAGAAACTTGATGCCCAGGGAAATCCAAGGTCGGTTGTGTTTTGGACTTCAGTTTTTCATTACACCTCTTGCTCACCATACACATACTGTGAATTCATAGACCTTTTCATTCATCCAGCTTTGACCTTGTTATATGGTGTTCCTCCTCCAAGATTGACTGATGAAATGCAAAGAATTCTTCACCTCTCAAAGGCCTACAACATTGGTGATTGGTACTTTTACCAACACCATACAGTAATCAGAATATATGGCTGTGAGTTGAACCCTTATAGGCTGCCAAGATATGTCCCTATGAGACATTTTGCCTTAGAATATTTCAGGCAGTTTGGAAATGCAGACTTTTTCCATTTGCACAGTAAAAACAAGAAGGTGCAACTAAAGGTAAGGAACCAGCTAGGCCCATTTCTATACAACAAAAGGGAGGAAGGATGGAAGGAAGCAGATTTGATCCTAGAAACCCTCAGATTGCAAACCAGTTTCCAATGGGTACCTTATGACCCTAATCATTTCATTTCTCTCAGGAGGGTAAAACATAAATTGGGTGGCTATGCTCATGTCAGATTGCCTCACATTGAGAAGTATGCCAACTTATTGAGTTGGAAAGAGGGCACCCTAGAAGAGCCAATCACTAGAGAGCAAATGCTACAAAGAGAGGCAAGAAATATTGAAAAAGAGGCTGACTTGGAAACTTGTGGACAGGTTTCCTCTTCCTATCAAAGGCAACTTAGAGCAGCTGCCTCATCTTCTACAGCACAGCAGCAAGCAGCCGGAACTACTCAACAGACATCCAGCAAGGATAAAGGGAAGCAGATGGAGCAGGAACAACCACCTCCTATAGCAGAACAGCAAGTAGAAAAGCAAGTAGAATAGCAAGAAGAAGGGCAAAAAGAGGGGCAGCCAATGCAGCAAGAACAAATAGCTGAAGCCCCAGTATCTACTGAGCAACAGGCTCAAGAGAATGTGCCTCCTAGGCAAGAAAAGACAGTGGAGGCCTCAGTACTACAAACTCCACAGAAAGAAGAAAAGGGAAAGAAGAGGGATAGAGAGCAGGAGACTCCCCTCACCACATCCACGAATCAAGGGGAGAAAAGGCATAGAATGAATCCCCTCTCCGAGGAAGAAATGCCTATTGGGCAATCATTGGGCATGGGCCCACCAAGTATAGAGGCATCTGCAAGTTCCTTTCAGCAGGAACAGGAAAGAACAGTTGGAGGAGAAGTCAACTCCTCAAGCCAGCAAAGGGGAGCTGAAACAGGCATCAAACAACAGTTTATTGATATTAAAAAGAGGAATGAGCCAATAAGGATATAGTTGTACAACCACTTATTGAAAATGGCCGCTACAAACCAGCAGAGGTTGATGTCTACATACGATGTGCAAGAGGACAAAATGATAATGAGCCACTTCATGCCAACCATGTTGCAGCCACAGTCTGCAGCTGATTATATAAGGACCAACCTTGAGGTCCTTGCAAAGGACATCCACCCTATGGATCAAATAGAATTGCACAAGCAAACGGGTGAGATGGTATATGCCACCCTTGCAGACAAAACATTGGTGAATTATACGCTGGAAAATAGCCTAAATAATACAGCTGCCCAACATGAGTTGGAGAAAGCATTCTCCCAGGCAAAGGACAACCGAATCAAAGCATTGGAGGATATCATTATAGAGCTTGGGCATGATCCCAAGGACACCAAGGCTATACAAGCGCTGTTGAAATTAAGAGATGCAGACATGGCAGCATTAAGAAAAATGGTTAAGATCCCAGCAACTCTTCATCCTCAGACAGAAGAGGTTTCCCAGCTAAGGCATGACCAAGATGTAGCAGCTATGCTGGTATCATTATACAAATAGCTGATCCAGACACAAGAGAAATTGGGAGAATCAGAGGCTGCACTGCAGGCAGCCCTACAACAAAAGGAAGGAGGCCAAAGATCTCAGCCCCCTCCACAAATAATCAACCTTGAGGAACCTCCTCAAACTACTGCTCCTCCTACAGAACAGACAGCTCAAACAGCGCCATCTACATCAGCACCAACACCAACAACAGAGCAGGCTCCAAGCCTTGACATGCAGAAGCTAAAGAATGAAATTCAGGCCTTAGAATCCCAAATGGCAGAGCTAAATGCAGCCAGGGAGAATTTAGCTAAGCTGAATGAAAAATATGACAAATCAAAGCAAAGCATAGCTAAAAAGGGAAGAGAAGTGAAGGCTCTCAAAGAGAAGATAAAGGAGCTGGAGAAAGAGCTCACCCTTAACAAAGTGGTGGCTGAGCTCAAGACAGTTTTATGGGCCAACATTGGCCAATCAATTACAGATCAGTAGCATTACATTGAGACTATCCATGAGCAAATGGAGCTCATAGGCAAAGCTCACAGGGAAGTCCAGAGAGCAAGGGCATCTCTAGGAAACATGCCTGAGGTAGCCAATAGAATGATTAACGTGCTCAATAACCGTACAGGTCCTCAGCTGGCAGCAATGGGAATTCCCAACAGAACTGAAACCATCTTGCTAATAAAGAGGGTCCTTACATTGAGAAGCCTGGTACAAACACTGGAAAGAAGAAGCCAGGACATGCAGACAGAAGTAAACAAGTTTATGGATAAGTTTGCAGCATTACAAGGCAGAGGTCTTCCTGGCTTACTGAACAGCGCAGGGAGGCTACTATCACATGAGAATTATGCAAAAAGGGTGAACACATTTGCCACCAACCAGATCACTCAAGGATCAGGTACCTCAGAAGTAACAGGACCAGCATCTGGGCAAAGTCTCTATAACAGAGTAGAGAACTTATTTTTCATTATGAATGAGATCAAACATTTGTTTGAAGTGCCTCCAAACTTCTACAAATATACAGAGGTAGATGAGACCTTGGATGCAATTTTGAGATATCAATTGCCCACATAGGAATGGTGGACCAAAATGATACAGCTGATACTGTAAACAAGAGCCTCTCATCAAGTTTTTTCATCAAAAAACATAAGTCATCATGTTAAGAAAAGTTGATGCATTTAGTATGACTGGAGAAAAATGGACTGAGCCAACTCAGCAGAACGATTCGGCCACTAAAGCAGCACCGACAGTTACAGATGACAGGGCCGAGAAAGCTACAGGATGACAAATCCGTAAAGACACATCATTCAGCATTAATAATAAAACATTCAACCGACTCAGTGGCCTCCAAAGGTCAAAAAGGCTTCTGACAAAATTAAAGACTATTCATTTTGTATTTATAGCAGCAGTGACTTCTTTATCTAATATTTGTAAAGTTGGTGAGCGTATTTAATTACCAAGTGACTCAGTGGTTCAGATATTTTTGAAACCAATTGTATATATTCCCCCTCGCATAAGCTTGCAGGGGTTGTTGATTTTCTCTTGAAGACATCCTATGCTGTAATTATTCAGAGTTTAATACAAAGAGTTGATGGAATTTCGCAAGTTCTGAGTTGTTTGATGCGTTATGGTGTTTGCTGAATGCTGCAGGATTCCTGTGTATTTCATAATACAATAAGTTTTCTTTACCCTCTTCGTTATGGATTTCATTCCTTCATAAATCATTCATGTTCTATGTTCTAAAAGTTTAACAGCAAAGAAAAAGAATAGTTTCAGGATTTATTCATGCAATACCCTGAACTCAATCTATGCTGTTAATGAATGTTTTCTTCAGTTATAGTGTGATAAGTGTAATTCTTAATTGCTGCACTTCCAGATTATAATTTTCACAGTGATCTTTGTTCAGGAATTCAAGCCTGCTCCTGTGCAATATATCTCATTTTCACTCCATCAGTTTAGTGGGAAATTCTTAATTTCCTTCCACTGGCTAATCATATTTCATCACCATAGTTTCAAGTTTGTTTCATGAAATATTCAAAAGGCCCTACAGTTTAAACAATCCCACTAGAACATTTCAAACAACCCACGGCTATAGACTCCATTGCCCAATGGACTAAACTGTCTGAACATCTCACCTTAGGTACTAAAGACATCATTCAACCAAAATTAAAACCAAATCCTCACTTCATATCTAGCCTAAAATCTTCACAAAACAGAGCTAAAACTTAAAGAGAGAGCCCTCTCTGATTATAGGTAGGCTAGGACCTATAATCCAAAGCTTGGTTAGTGGTTACCCCGGCCGTATTCCCTTGGGAGTCAAAGGGAACAACCTGGGTGTTAACATAAATGGCGACTCCACTGGGGACTTCCTCAGGATTTTCTAATTGCTGTATATTTCCTAAAGCTACAGATGAAGCCTGAATGTCAGCCAGGAAGCCTTCAAAACTGTTTCTGTTTTACATTAACAGGTTTAGATAAAAGCTGCTTCAGTCAATCTTCATGCTAGCTTTGAGATATACACAGCCATTCCAAAATCTTGTCTAGTCCTTGCAGATACTAGAAAATTCCAAAAAATACTCAAAAAACAAGTTCAGAAGCTGGCTCCCAAGAAGAATCCACGGTACACAAGGTCAAATCCTGACCCCAATCCACCAACTATTTTTGAAAACCCTAATACAATCCCTAAAATCATTAGGAAACAGCAAGGGCAGGAAAATCCTACTGATTTGAGTCCTGAGACAGTTTACCCTAAACCTGTTCCTACTCCAATCAAGGTTCTATTCCGGTCTAACCCTGATTCCCCTAGTTCACCATCTACATCTCAAAGCCCTCCTTTCACACCTTCATCCACTGCACATATTTCCTTGACCAACACTTTAGTCTCTGCCATACCCATTACCCCTGTTGTACCAATTGTTCCTGTTATCCCATTTATCCCTGTCAATCCCATAAACCCTGCAAATATGGCCAATAGATATGCACCCCTGCAGTTACCTGCTAATGCTGCAGCTCTACCTCAGGACTATCAATCCAAAATCTCATATTTTGACTCCACTGGCCCTTTCACAGCTATTCAGCATGCCAAAAGGATGCAAGATCATTTTGAGAACTATGAAATAGATGATGACAGTGTGAGAATGAGAATTTTTGTTCAGAGCCTGACAGGTGATGTAAGAACTTGGTTTAGATCACTTGCTGTAAATACCATAACAACTCCTGATGAGCTTTATCAAGCCTTTACTAACAGATGGGAGAAAAAGAAAGATCCCTTGCACATACTTGGTGAATATGATACAATCAAGCGAGGTCCTCAAGAGACCGTTTTGGAGTATTGTGCAAGATTCAACAATGTATATAACGCAATACAACAGAATTTAAGACCTCCTCCCGATTTAGCCTTGTACAAATTTCCTGATGGTTTTGACCCTGATATGGCATATCAGTTAAAAGAAAGAGCCCCTGAAACCCTTGAAGATGCCCAAAAGGTTGCTGTCACAGTAGAGGCTAACCTGATTGCCAAAAGAAACAAAGCAAGACTGGAAAAGAGAACCACCTTTAAAGAAGAACCCTCAGCCTTTGATCAGAAACTGGATGCAATACTCACTGGTATGAAGAGACTGGGTGATAGAGTGGAATCAGTTGAGAGAAAGTCATCATGGGAAGCACCACAAAATAACCCTATCAGGAATCCCAATTTTAGGAGAAATCAAAACCCAAACGTTGGCAAGGCCAGTTCTGATCCAGAGATAAGACCTCCGTTCCAGGAAAACTATACTGAAGCATCCACTTCAAATGAGCAAGTAGATGACACCCACATTAACCTGATGGGCCTAAATGATGAGCAACAAGTTTTTCTGAGTCAAGAAGATCATAAGGATGATGACATTAAGCAGTTCCAAACCAGGTCAGGTGAGTCATTTGACTTTAAACAAGGCTATGACACAGCTGTTTATGAAGTTCATAAGCAATACAAGCTAAGAAGCAGAACTGTAAATGTAACACAGCCTGAAAAAACAAAGGATAGCCTGCAGCCCAAAAGAGCCACAGTCACAGAGCCAATTGGCACAACTGATTCAGCTACAAATGAAGTAACAGTTGAAGAGATAACTGAACCATCTCCCTCAAAACAACAACCAATAGCTACATCACCCTTGCAGCCTAATCCAAGCATTACTTCCCAAAAGATCAATAAAAAGGACAAGCCTTAAGATCAGACTGAAAATCAAGAAGAAAACTTACATAACAAAGAAAAGGTTGTCAAGAAAGACACCAAGATCCAACCTGAAAAACCCTTTGACTTAGAAGCTGAAATTGGTAAATTGAAGATAGCCATTCCTCTTTCAGAGCTAGCCAAGCATGACATTTACAAACTACAAATCAAGAAGTCTCTTCAACTTACCCCTAATAAAGATGATGTTAATGTGTTGGATGACACCCCAGAATTGCTTTTCGGTCCAGAGGTTGATGGAAAAACAGCAGTTACAGGGATCTTACCTTTCTATGTCAGCTTGCATGTTCATGATAAGATACTACATAATGCAATGTTTGATTCAGGCGCCTCTCATAACCTTATGCCTAAATCAGTGATGGAGAGGCTCAACCTAGACATTACAAGACCATATAAGGACCTATTTTCATTTGACTCCAGCCAAGTTAAATGTTTAGGCTTAATAAAAGATCTATGTGTATCACTTGTCCAGTATCCAAACAAAACAATCTTAATGGATGTTGTAGTTGCTGATATCCCACCCAAATATGGAATGTTGTTATCAAGATCATGGGGGGCTAAACTCCAAGGTTCCCTACAATTAGACATGTCATATGCCACAATCTCAGTCTTTGGTCAACCCAAGAGGTTATATAGAGAGTCACTTATGAAATACATGGTCAGCAGTGAAGAAAAACCTCAAAACTTTCCCATATATGCTGTCCATTCTGACATAGACTCCTATATTCTCTTCAATGATAATACAGGTCCCACAAATGATGATGAAACCAAGACACTCAAACAAGATCAGCATATAAATGAACAAACTGCTGCTCTAGAAATAATGGTTGAGCAATCAATAAACAAAACTGTTCAAGAAGACAAACCAAGTATAAGCCAAGGTCTCAAGTTGTTGATGCCAAGTCCCATGATAGTTGACAATTTTTCCCTTAACCAAGAAGTCCTCTGGTTCCTTGAATTTGATGGATCAGTCAACAAATTAGGGGCTGGAGCAGGGGTTTGTATACATAACAAACAAAACAGTCATGCAGAGGGCCGAGCCTATAGATTAAACTTCAAGTGCACCAACAATATGGCAGAATATGAAGCTCTCTTACTAGGCCTCAAGCTAGTAAAATCCTTACAAGCCATAAAGGTTTCAATCCTAGGAGACTCAGATCTAATTATCCATCAAATAAGGGGAAATTTTGTCACCAATGACAAAAGACTGAGATCTTATAGGTCTGCTGCTGCTGAACTACTCAATTCCTTCACTGAATTTCAAATTACCAAAATTCCTAGAACCCATAATCTGCATGCTCATAGTTTGGCTACATTTGCAAGCACTTGTAAACTTCCTTTTGAACCCAATCACTGCTTTACAGCTGAGATAAAACACAGACCATCTGTCCCAAACAATGTCAAGGATTGGCAAGTATTTGAGGATGATACACAAATAAATAATTTCTTGACTTTGCAGCAAGAATTTTCAGGACTAAACATTGATACAGAGGTTGCAAGTGATTCACAAACACTAGGTGAACAGCACCAAACAAATATCTCACTCAAAACAACAAATCAAATGCTACATCCAACAATTTTTGACAAAGAAAACATACAAGAACTTAAACAAATCAGTCGTGAGGAAATAGCTGATGCTGAAGCTGAAGTTATACAATTGAAAGACAATTTTCTTCCAACAGGATTAGCTCCATTAGAGGACATGTTTGACTCAAATGATGTCCCTAGCAAACCAAAATTGCAGCCCCTTAATGCTGCCATTGAAGAGTGCAACATTGGAACTACTGAAAAACCCAAGATAATTAAATTGTCTGCATCTTTACCACCTGATCAGAAACCTAAATACATTGACCTCTTTAAAGAATTCCAATATGTCTTTGCATGGAGTTATGAGGATTTAAAGTCCTATGACACCTCTATCATTCAACATACTATCCCTCTCAAGCCCAATCAAAAACCCTTTAAACAGAAATTGAGGAGAATCAATCCTATGCTTCTCCCTTCAATTGAAAAAGAGGTACAAAAAATGTTTAAAGCTGGCATCATAGCACCAATCAGATTTTCAGACTGGATTTCAAATTTGGTGCCCACAAGGAAGAAAACTGGTGAGATAATACTTTGTGTTGATCTAAGGAATTTAAACCAAGTATCCCTCAAAGACAATTATCCCTTACCTAAGATGGATCATATTCTCCAAAGAGTGGTAGGGGCCTCAAGAATTTCATTACTTGATGGATTCTCAGGCTTTAATCAGATCCTTGTTCACCCTGATGATCAGGACAAAACAGCATTCACAACCCCATGGGGAACTTTCAAATATGTAAAAATTCCTTTTGGATTGAAAAACGCAGGGGCTACGTTTCAAAGAGCAATGGATATTGCTTTTGCCAAGGAGATTCATGACTTCCTTGTTATTTATTTAGATGACCTCACAACTTTCTCAAAATCTGACCAAGAACACTTGAATCACTTGAGACAAATATTCTTAACATGTAGGAAATACGGAGTTTCCTTGAATCCCAAGAAGTCTCTATTTGGTTTGGAAGAAGGTAAGTTGTTAGGTCATATCATTTCAAAGGATGGCATTAGAATTGACCCGGACAAGATACAAGCTATCTTACAAATGCCCCACCCAAGAAACATCAAAGAATTACAAGCTTTCTTAGGAAAGATTAACTTCTTAAGGAGGTTTATCCCAAACTTAGCAGAATTCATCAGATTACTAAATAACATGCTAAAGAAGGATTCAAAAGTGAAATGGACAGTAGAAGCAAATCAAGCTTTTGAAGGCATAAAATTGGCCCTTACCCAAACACCAGTCTTAACAAATCCTCAATTTGACAGAGAATTTATCATTTTCTCCTTTTCCTCCCAGCATACCATTGCTGCTGTCTTATTACAGAAAGATGACCAAGGAAATGAGAGACCAATTGCTTTCTTTAGTAGAGATCTTAGGGATGCACCTCTGAAATATCAGATCATGGAAAAGCAAGCTTATGCTTTAGTCAAAGCCATCAAAGACTTTAGGATTTACATCCTATACTCCCATGTTATAGCTTATGTACCAAGTCCCATTGTGAAAGACATACTCACTCAAGAAAACTTAGAGGGCAAAAGAGGAAAATGGATTGCCAACATTCTAGAATTTGACATTGAAATAAAACCCACAAAACTGATAAAAGGGCAAGGTTTGGCTAAATTAATGTCTGAAACAAATTTCCAAGCCTTGGACATCAACCAACTGGACAGTGAACCGGAGCTGGCGACTCCAAAGATCAATGTGGCCTTTGAACAATCTCTGTGGTATTCTGATATCTGTTATATATTACAAAACCTGTGTGCTCCCCCAGGATTGTCCAGAACTAAATGTAGGTTTTTAAAAATGAAAGCTTCAAGATTTTTTGTCATGGATGGAAATTTGCTTTGGAAAAACCATGAGGGTATATTGTTAAACTGCTTAATTGAGAATAAGAATAACAATGTCATGAAAGAATTTCATGCAGGTGATTGTGGTGGACACTTGTATTGGAAGTCCACTGTGGATAAAATACTGAGGGCTGGTTACTATTGGCCGACTCTGTTCTCTGATGTTAAAAATCTCACTACCTCATGCCATAAGTGTCAAATATTTGAGGGAAAGAGAAAGTTACTGACACTCCCTTTGAGGCCTATTGCAACAGAGAGACCTTTTCAACAATGGGGCTTGGATTTCATTGGGGAAATTCATCCCTCATCTTCAGGCCAACACAGATGGATCCTCACAGCCACAGACTACTTCACCAAATGGATTGAGGCTATCCCATGTAGACAAGCAAATGATTCAACAATCATTCAGTTTTTGGAGAATAACATGTTGTCTAGATTTGGTTGCCCCAACAAGATAATAACAGACAATGTTGCTGCTTTTAGATCCAAGAAGATGGTGAACTTCTGCCACAAATTTCATATTACCTTGGGCCATTCTACTGCATACTATCCCCAAGGAAATGGCCTAGCTGAATCATCAAATAAAAGCCTTGTAAACATCATAAAGAAGGTGTTGGAAGAAAACAAGAAGAATTGGCATAAGAAGCTTGTCAATGCCTTGTGGGCAGACAGACTAACAACCAAGAGATCTATTGGGGTCAGCCCATATGAGTTAGTCTATGGATTAGAAGCCAAATTCCCTTCATCACTAGGGGTTCCTGTTATGAAACTAATTCAAGAAAGTCAAGCTGAGCCCAATGACATGCAGAGAAGGATCAATCAAATAATATGTTTGTAGAAAACTAGAGACCAAGTTTATAGCAGAGTTCAGATTTTACAACAAAAGTTAAAGAAGGCTTTTGATAGAAGAACTAAGGCTGAAGATTTCAACATGGGTGACAAAGTCCTCAAGTGGGATTCAAGAAGGGAAGATAAAGGAAAACATGGAAAATTTGATTCTCTTTGGAGAGGACCATTTGTCATCCAAGCAGTACAAGGAAACAATAGTTACTTCCTAAAAAATCTGGATGAAACTGACTTGGATGAAGGTCCTGTGAATGGCAGGATGTTGAAGCACTATTTTGACTACTTTCCATGAACATAGCATGGTTGTTCCCCTGTACATAATCTGTTGTATATAATAATCTGTTGTATATAATGTTTTCTTTCAGCATGTGAATAGCTCAGTTTGAAAGGTCTTGCAGAATCAGGAAAAGGCTTTTAGTTCAGCAAGTTTCACAAGTATGATAGATTCTAATTTTGAGATTTCAAGGAGGAAAACTCCATAGATTCTAATTTTGAGATTTCAAGGAGGAAAACTCCAAATTTTGGTAAAAAGAAGTCAAAGGGCCAAGGCGTTATGACCTGCTATTCTTGGTCTTTCAAATGGAAAAACTATCCCCAAGTGGAGCCACTGTTAGCTACCTATACCAATAGGTTTCATTTTTCATGATTGGCAAAGGAAGTGCCAATATGATCTACTTTGGTGATACAAAGATCTCATATTCTTGTGGAAGACACATATTTACATTTGGTGGATGCTGCCCTACTTCTGAATGGGTGATCCAACAGTCTAAGCTGGATCATGCCATGTTTCAATTTTGGTTTTAGAATAGAGAAAGAAGTCTGTCCAAACTGTTTAATCATGGCAGACCAGTAGTTAGGTAGAGAATTAAGGTTCCCAACTACTTAATCTGGGACCTTGGAAGCAATAAGGGTAGTTCTAGATAGAAAATCAAAAGAAAAAGCCAAAGGAAAAGAAAAGGCACAAAAGGGTTTGCAAGTCCAAGTGCACCCTCCTAGAAGTAACAAAAAATGCTAGGCAATAGAATGGGTAGGTAGTTGGGGTTGCAGAAAGCATGGTTTATGGCATTTCACTGGCCTAAGCAAAGCTAAAAACATGGTGCCAGTGCAGGTCTCTTATTCAGCAGTTTGGCAGCAATACAATGAAGCATGTCTAACTTCCAGATTATCCCCCATCAAATTCATTGCTAACATCCCAATACTACCTATGTTCATGAAAGAAAGTCAAGGTCTTGTGGTGGTTCTTGTTTCTTTAAAAGCCACATTCCTTGTGTAAAATTCTTTTCATTTTGATCTACTTCCTAAACTAGGTTGATATAATATAAACTTAGTGTTATCCCTTCTCATCCCCATCTTCCACTCATATTAACCCCTAACTTCTTACTATGTAACTCCATATACCCCCTATTCCCCTATTACTATGTAAATTATGCAAAAAAACCCCAAAATACTTATGTATCCCCTTCCCCGAGCATTATAGCTCTATGATTGGTTTCAAATGTTCGAGCGCTAAACATTAGAGCGCGACCCACAGAGCGCTATAAATTAATCCTAGGATTAATCCGAGATCATCTTGGATTAATAACCTTAATCCCGATTTTGTAAATAAGCCCGTGTATAAACCCATTTAACACGTAACACTGCAAAAAACCATAAAAACCCACTTTTTATAAAGTTCCGCCGGGCACACATTTCAGAGAATAATAATATTTTATTGGCCCCGCTTCCGTATCGCCCTGGCATCTGATTGACCCGTCGACCGTCGGATCTGGGTTTTCCCATCCGACAGCCCATATCCATATCGGGTCGGCCCCGACGACCGTAACTTACCTCCTGAGAAACTGTCAGAGGGTGACGTCAGGCCTTTGCCACACGTCACCCCCATATTTTCTCGGGTCGCCCTCTAACAATACTGCTTCCGTATCCAGAGCGGTCCGAGAACTTGCCACTTACCACTTCCGGTTTCTGCTGACCAGTCACGCTCACGTCACGTCCTCGTCATCACCACGTCGCTCTCACGTCATGCCACATCACCACCGCATCAGCACCCCCCACCTCCCCCCCCGCCAGCGCTCCGACATGTCCGCCACCTATGCAATCCCCGTGGACCACTCACAGGCCGCCACGTCACTCGATGACGTCATGCTGACGTCACCCGACCCTGACCCCACCTGATGACGTCATCCAAAAAAAGCGCCAATAACCCAAAAAGTCCATATTTTGGCCAAATTTCATGTTTTTTGTCACTTTTGCTAAATAGACTGTTGCTCACCTCTGCATGCAAATTACGACCGTTCGTCGCCAACCTGCAGAAATCAACCCGAGGACCGTTGGCACCTTCAAACCCACCTGCATTTGCAACCATTTCCGGCATTGCACTAGGTATTTATCCGAATCATTCCTTCCCCGCTTGGTTGTGTCCATAATTGTCCGAAACTAAGTTAAAAAGAGTGAGGAAGCCTATATTTACAGGCAAATCCCCAGTAGCCAGCCTTCATTTCCAAGTGTTGAGTCGAAATTCACCTGCAGAGCCTCGTTTAGCCAAATTTTCACAAAATCTACAGTCAGCCCGCGCATTCGCGGACTTAAAACCCGAGCTCCACTAATTCACCTTGGAGAGAGTTTACCAGTCCCGACATTCGCTCTATCAGTCCTCTGTGCAGCTTTTCAGTTGCTGCCACTACCAGTTACCCTCTGTTCCTTTGCAATTCACCTCTTTGTTCCAGAAATACCCCTCTGTGTTGCTCTGTTCAGTAACACCAGTTCACATACAAATCAGAGGCCTTATTAGCCATGGAAACACCAATAGCATTAAATATAGCACCTCTCAATGCCCCACAGAGAGAGTTAGAATGGAAGGCTCTGGGTGATAAAGATTATCAGATGATAGACTCATTTCCACTAAATTCCAAATTTAACATCCATATGCTGAATGAGTTAAAGGCTCAACACCTTAGTGGAGCTGATATATTAGGGATTTGGGACTCCAATTTGCCCATTTTTAACCTTCCTCAAGTCAATTCCCTTCCAGACTTGATCCATAGATGCTGTGAATGCTATGATCCATGTCAGAGAGTTGTTGTCAGTCCCACAGGCTCAGTCTTGTTCCACATCACCCCTGAGGCCATAAATGAGATGCTGCACTTTCACACTGCAAGACCATTGACTCCTCTCTCCATGTTGGACTTATTAAAGAAGGGGGGCAACCTGTCCAGTGCGCAAATCATAAAAATCAATCAGTTATTCATACAGCCAAGCTCTGAAACTGTGAGAACGCCTCCTATTGGAAATCCATACCTCAATGACTTGGGAAAAATGCTTGTAGATTTGATCAGCTATGTCTTGGGCTACAAGTGAATTGAGGATGTTTATGACACCATTATGGCTATGCTGTCCATATTTTCTCCTGGAAAGCCTCCTTTTGTGCACTATGATTATGCTACATATATTGCAAACAAGATTCATGAGAAACTGATGAATCTAGAAAGGGAAAAGGTGTTTAGATACACCTCATACATATATCATTTGTTCTTATTCTATCAACCTGACAGTTTCCCTATTCCTCTCAAGAAACTTGATGCCCAGGGAAATCCAAGGTCGGTTGTGTTTTGGACTTCAGTTTTTCATTACACCTCTTGCTCACCATACACATACTGTGAATTCATAGACCTTTTCATTCATCCAGCTTTGACCTTGTTATATGGTGTTCCTCCTCCAAGATTGACTGATGAAATGCAAAGAATTCTTCACCTCTCAAAGGTCTACAACATTGGTGATTGGTACTTTTACCAACACCATACAGTAATCAGAATATATGGCTGAGTTGAACCCTTATAGTCTGCCAAGATATGTCCCTATGAGACTTTTTGCCTTAGAATATTTCAGGAAGTTTGGAAATGCAGACTTTGTCCATTTCCACAGTAAAAACAAGAAGGTGCAACTAAAGGTAAGGAACCAGCTAGGCCCATTTCTATACCACAAAAGGGAGGAAGGATGGAAGGAAGCAGATTTGATCCTAGAAACCCTCAGATTGCAAACCAGTTTCCAATGGGTACCTTATGACCCTAATCATTTCATTTCTCTCAGGAGGGTAAAACATAAATTGGGTGGCTATGCTCATGTCAGATTGCCTCACATTGAGAAGTATGCCAACTTATTGAGTTGGAAAGAGGGCACACTAGAAGAGCCAATCACTAGAGAGCAAATGCTACAAAGAGAGGCAAGGAATATTGAAAAAGAGGCTGACTTGGAAACTTGTGGACAGGTTTCCTCTTCCTATCAAAGGAAACTTGGAGCAGCTGCCTCATCTTCTACAGCACAGCAGCAAGCAGCTGGAACTGCTCAACAGGCATCCAGCAAGGATAAAGGGAAGCAGATGGAGCAGGAACAACCACCTCCTATAGCAGAACAGCAAGCAGAAAAGCAAGTAGAACGGCAAGAAGAAGGGCAAAAAGAGGGGCAGCCAATGCAGCAAGAACAAGCAGCTGAAGCCCCAGTATCTACTGAGCAACAGGCTCAAGAGAATGTGCCTCCTAGGCAAGAAAAGACAGTGGAGGCCTCAGTACTACAAACTCCACAGAAAAAAGAAAAGGGAAAGAAGAGGGATAGAGAGCAGGAGACTCCCCTCACCACATCCACGAATCAAGGGGAGAAAAGGCATAGAATGAATCCCCTCTCCGAGGAAGAAATGCCTATTGGGCAATCATTGGGCATGGGCCCACCAAGTATAGAGGCATCTGCAAGTTCCTTTCAGCAGGAACAGGAAAGAACAGTTGGAGGAGAAGTCAGCTCCTCAAGCCAGCAAAGGGGAGCTGAAACAGGCATCAAACAACAATTTATTGATATTAAAAAGAGGAATGAGCCAATAAGGATACAACTGTACAACCACTTATTGAAAATGGCCCCTACAAACTAGCAGAGGTTGATGCCTGCATACGATGTGCAAGAGGGCAAAATGATAATGAGCCACTTCATGCCAACCATGTTGCAGCCACAGTCTGCAGCTGATTATATAAGGACCAACCTTGAGGTCCTTGCAAAGGACATCCACCCTATGGATCAAATAGAATTGCACAAGCAAACGGGTGAGATGGTATATGCCACCCTTGCAGACAAAACATTGGTGAATTATAGGCTGGAAAATAGCCTAAATAATATAGCTGCCCAACTTGAGTTGGAGAAAGCATCCTCCCAGGCAAAGGACAACCGAATCAAAGCGTTGGAGGATATCATTATAGAGCTTGGGCATGATCCCAAGGACACCAAGGCTATACAAGTGCTGTTGAAATTAAGAGATGCAGACATGGTAGCATTAAGAAAAATGGTTAAGATCCCAGCAACTCTTCATCCTCAGACAGAAGAGGTTTCCCAGCTAAGGCATGACCAAGGTGCAGCAGCTATGCTGGTATCATTATACAAACAGCTGATCCAGACACAAGAGAAATTGGGAGAATCAGAGGCTGCACTGCAGGCAGCCCTACAACAGAAGGAAGGAGGCTAAACATCTCAACCCCCTCCACAAATAATCAACCTTGAGGAACTTCCTCAAACTACTGCTCCTCCTACAGAACAGACAGCTCAAACAACGCCATCTACATCAGCACCAGCACCAACAACAGAGCAGGCTCCAAGCCTTGACATGCAGAAGCTAAAGAATGAAATTCAGGCCTTAGAAGCCCAAATGGCAGAGCTAAATGCAGCCAGGGAGAATTTAGCTAAGCTGAATGAAAAATATGACAAATCAAAGCAAAGCATAGCTGAAAAGGGAAGAGAAGTGAAGGCTCTCAAAGAGAAGATAAAGGAGCTGGAGAAAGAGCTCACCCTTGACAAAGTGGTGGCTGAGCTCAAGACAGTTTTATGGGCCAACATTGGCCAATCAATTACAGATCAGTGGCAGTACATTGAGACTATCCATGAGAAAATGGAGCTCATAGGCAAAGCTCACAGGGAAGTCCAGAGAGCAAGGGCATCTCTAGGCAACATGCCTGAGGTAGCCAATAGAATGATTAACGTGCTCAATAATCGTATAGGTCCTCAGCTGGCAGCAATGGGAATTCCCAACAGAACTGAAACCATCTTGCTGATAAAGAGGGTCCTTACATTGAGAAGCCTGGTACAAACACTGGAAAGAAGAAGCCAGGACATGCAGACAGAAGTAAACAAGTTTATGGATAAGTTTTCAGCATTACAAGGCAGAGGTCTTCCTGGCTTACGGAACAGCGTAGGGAGGCTACTATCACATGAGAATTATGCAAAAAGGGTGAACACATTTGCCACCAACCAGATCACTCAAGGATCAGGTACCTCAGAAGTAACAGGACCAGCATCTGGGCAAAGTCTCTATAACAGAGTAGAGAACTTATTTTTCATTATGAATGAGATCAAACATTTGTTTGAAGTGCCTCCAAACTTCTACAAATATACAGAGGCAGATGAGACCTTGGATGCAATTTTGAGACATCAATTGCCCACACAGGAATGGTGAACCAAAATGATACAGTTGATACTGTAAACAAGAGCCTCTCATCAAGTTTTTTCATCAAAAAACATAAGTCATCATGTTAAGAAAAGTTGATGCATTCAGTATGACTGGAGAAAAATGGACTGAGCCAACTCAGCAGAAAGATTCGGCCACTAAAGCAGCACCGACAGTTACAGATGACAGGGTCGAGAAAGCTACAGGATGACAAAGCCGTAAAGACACATCATTCAGCATTAATAACAAAACATTCAACCGACTCAGTGGCCTCCAAAGGTCAAAAAGGCTTCTGACAAAATTAAAGACTATTCATTTTGTATTTATAGCAGCAGTAACTTCTTTATCTAATATTTGTAAAGTTGGTGAGCATATTTAATTACCAAGTGACTCAGCGGTTCAGATATTTTTGAAACTGATTGTATATATTCCCCCTCGCATAAGCTTGCAGGGGTTGTTGATTTTCTCTTGAAGACATCCTATGCCGTAATTATTCAGAGTTTAATACAAAGAGTTGATGGAATTTCGCAAGTTCTGAGTTGTTTGATGCATTATGGTGTTTGCTTAATGCTGCAGGATTCTCGTGTATTTCATAATACAATAAGTTTTCTTTACCCTCTTCATTATGGATTTCATTCCTTCATAAATCATTCATGTTCTATGTTCTGAAAGTTTAACAGCAAAGAAAAAGAATAGTTTCAGGATTTATTCATGCAATACCCTGAACTCAATCTATGTTGTTAATGAATGTTTTCTTCAGTTATAGTGTGATAAGTGTAATTATTAATTGCTGCACTTCAGATTATAATTTTCACAGTGATCATTGTTCAGGAATTCAAGCCTGCTCCTGTGCAATATATCTCATTTTCACTCCATCAGTTTAGTGGGAAATTCTTAATTGCCTTCCACTGGCTAATCATATTTCATCACCACAGTTTCAAGTTTGTTTCATGAAATATTCAAAAGGCCCTACAGTTTAAACAATCCCACTAGAACATTTCAAACAACCCACGGCTATAGACTCCATTGCCCAATGGACTAAACTGTCTGAACATCTCACCTTAGGTACTAAAGACATCATTCAACCAAAATTCAAACCAAATCCTCACTTCATATCTAGCCTAAAATCTTCACAAAACAGAGCTAAAACTTATAGAGAGAGCCCTCTCTGATTATAGGTAGGCTAGGACCTGTAATCCAAAGCTTGGTTAGTGGTTACCCCGGCCGTATTCCCTTGGGAGTCAAAGGGAACAACCTGGGTGTTAACACCACGGGCCAAAACCATAGGATCAAAAACTGTCGGACTAATACCATGAACCAACCATGAAAGTGCGTGAACTTTTCTCTTGCATGAAGGGAAGTTTTCTCTGCATGAAAGTGCGTAAACATTTCTCTACATGAAATAAACTTTTCTCTGCATAAAAGTGCGTGAACATTTCTCTACATGAAATAAACTCTTCTCTGCATAAAAGTGCGTGAACTTTTCTCTACATGAAATAAAATTTTCTCTGCATCAAAGTGCGTGAACTTCTCTCTACATGGAATAAACGTTTCTCTGCATAAAAGTGTGTGAACGTTTCTCTACATGGAATAAACTTTTCTCTGCATAAAAGTGTGTGAACTTTTCTCTACATGGAATAAACTTTTCTCTGCATAAAAGTGCGTGAACTTTTCTCTACATGGAATAAACTTTTCTTTGCATAAAAGTGCGTGAACTTTTCTCTACATGGAATAAACGTTTCTCTGCATAAAAGTGCGTGAACTTTTCTCTACATGAAGGAAACTTTGTTGCACTATAATTTATCAAATAAATTTGCTGCACTATAATTTATCGTTTGTGTGATTTGCCATCAAGGACAACACTTGTCTCATAATGCCAACAATCTCCCCCTTTGGACTTGTCATACTGAGAATTGTCATCTGATATCTCTTCCGTAGATTCATCTAGATATATATAAGTGAGTTGATCTTCTATGAGTTGTTTGCCATCAAGTACAACACATGCATCATAATGCCAACAGCTTTACTTTGTTTGTTTCTAAGGCAGCTATCACAGCTTAGTGGAATAAGTAGTTATGAGTAGACACTTTTCCTTGTAACACCTTTGTGTTCCTTCAAGCGAGCATGCCAAGATGATTTGGGAAGCACACTACAGTTGGGCTGCTGGCCATTTCGAGGTCGAGAAAATGGTGGCAGTACTGCAAAAGTATTTCTATTGGCCAAATCTTTAAAATGATGTTGGGAAGTACATCAGCTCATGGATTACATGTCAGGCCTTCCTTCCACTAAGCATGGAAATGACTATGTTTTTGTGGTCGTCGACAGGTTCTCGAAGATGGCCATTATGGCGGCCTGCAAGAAGAATATCACAACAGAAGCCAATGCTAAACTCTTCTTTGAACGAGTGTGGGTGCACTTTGGGATCCCACAGTCTATCATCTCAGATCGGGATAGTCGGTTCCTCAGTACGTTTTGGTCTAGTCTCTGGTCAATGCTGGACACCAAACTCACTAAGTCCACAGCCTTCCATCCTCAAACTGATGGCCAGACAGAGGTTGTCAATAGGATGATTGTGCACATTCTACGCATGTACAACTCAAAGCATCCACGCACATGGGATGAGAGCCTCCCCTATGTTCAACATAGCTACAACCGAGCTCTTCACAGCTCGACTGGCCACAACCCTTTTCAGGTGGGCTTGGGATTCCAGCCACTATGCGCCATTGATGTGGCCATGCCACTTCCAGCTACTCACATAGATTCGGCTCATGTCTAGTCTAAAACAAACAAGGAAACCAGCTTCATTGAGCACATCTAACATATTCGCCAGCAGGTCCATGACATTCTGGAGAAATCAAATGCCAAGTACAAGCAGCGACATGATCAACATCGGGTGCCATACAAGTTTCAGGTGGGTGACAAAGTTTGGTTGCATTTGCCAAAGGGAACGCCTTACCAGAGCCTATCGGAAATTGAGACCGCTCCGATATGGTCCTTACACCATTACTAAGGCTATGGGAGACAATGCATTTGAGCTCAGCATTCCCCCATTTCTTGGCCTGCACCCAGTGTTCAATGTGGACTGCCTTCGCCCATTCTTTCCACCATTGCTAGACACATCCGACATTGCAGAACAGCTCACACCCACAAAATTAAATCCAGATTGCATGGAACAAGCTGCAACTGATTGGATCATGGACACACAGATCAAGAACACTCGCCAACAGAATATCCAACTATACCGAGTTGTCAAAGCAGGCCAACTCCTTCACTAGGGACCAAGTTCAACAAAAGTTTCCTCATCTCGTGGAGGAACTTAACGCAATGGGGACCATTGCTTCGTAAGGGGGGAGGAATGGTCCAGGTGGATCTTGGTGGCCACCTGCCAAGTCCACCTAAACTCCCACCATTGTTTCTCTCAACATTTTCAGCTTTCTTAATTGTAGCACAACTTACTATTTTTAGTAGTTTTTTGGGTCCTGAACTTCCGGAGCCGTTTTGAGGCCCTAGATGACATTTTTTTGAGAACTTTGGGGGCAACATGAGTCCATAAACTGATGTTGCCCTTCCCAAAGTGGTAGTGCTCAGATAGATCTTTCTAACGAGCTATTGTACACGTCAAACGAAGATCGTATGCCAAAGTTACGACCCCGGGAAGTTGATGTACCAATTTACCCAAACGGGGCCCACAATTTGGCGTTTCATCTTCCAGGGTTAGGTTTTGAAATGTTAAGGGTTTTCCATTGTTTCTCAACAATAAATAGGCCTTCGAACCTAATTGTAGTTCAGTTCAGAGGCATTTAGCTACCACATCTCTTCTCAAAGATAAGCTACCATCGCCCTAGCTGGTTTATTTCCATTACTATTTGTAAGCATATTTTAGTATTTTACATTAATGAAATGAAGTATTATTTCCGTTGCATATCTGTGTTTATGGTTATCTCTGTAATTTGTTGTGTTCCCGTTTAAGTCCGAATCAAATCTACTAGCTCGTAGGCTCCTTTTGCTAATACTCGTTTAACAATATAGGGGCCCATCCACAAAGGTTGGAACCTACCTGCTCCCAATTTATCGGATTCCTAATCGTACAACAAGACCAGGTCACCTTCTGAGAAAACACGGGGTTTGACATTTTTATCAAATTGTGCCTGGACTCATTTCTTATGAGCTTCGTTAACCAAAGCGGTGTCATGATGGGTTTCATCCAATTGGATTAGTTCCAAGAAATAAGCCTCTTCTTCCTAAGTTTTGGGAAGTAGATCGATTGTGAGCTTGAGAGATGAAATTTCACACTAAATCAGTAGGACCGCTTCTAGGTCATACACCAGCTGAAAGGGTGTAAATACAGTCGCATTTCTCACTGATGTCCTATATGCCCACAAGGCTGAGTATAGGATTAAGTGCCAATTCCATTTGTGGACTCCAATCATCCTTTGCAACATGCGCTTCAGGACTTTGTTGATGGCCTCAACTTGTCCGTTAGCTTGCGGATAATACGGAGTAGAACTATCGTGGGACAGTCCTAATTTGGCAGCCAATTCAACCATCATGTGATTACGAAAATGCGATCCATGATCTGTGACTATAGCTTGTGGAACACCAAATCTAGAGACTACATGATTGAAAAAGAAAAGAGCAGTTGTTTCGCCGCTGTTGTTTAATGTAGGCATCGCCTGTTATGTACCTAGGGGGGGTAATATGGGGTACCAAGGGAGGTACCCAAGGTAATAATGTAATAATGGGATGGGCCATAGTAATAAATAAGGTGGTTAACCCATGTCATGTAAGGGACCACAAGTAGTTAATAATAATGTAAGGGGCCCATGGTATTAGTTGATGGTATAAGGAAACCATGGTAATGGTACATGGTATTGTATGTATGAGGCATATATAAAGGCTAGAGACTCCATATGAAGATGAAGAGAAGTATTATTGTATGAACAGGCATATGGCTTGTGGAGTGTTCTCCTTCCTTAAGGAGTGAATGTATGGTGTTGCCCTACCTTAAGGGTTTGATAATAAAGAAGCTTTTCTATCTATTTCTATCTTGTTATTCTTGGGTTTATTTCTGTTATCATATATCTTTTGGATCAGATCTACAACAAGTGGTATCAGAGCTCTTTCTTGGGCAAACGGTGGGAGCATTTTTTTTTCATTTTTGCAGGGATTTTTTGGGTGGCGAATTTGCAGATCAGATCTGTACGTTTTGGTGTAAGATCTGCAGAATCTAATTGCAGATCTGTATTCCTTGTGCAAAAATAGCCGATTTCAAAAAAAAAATCAGTTGAATCGGAGCCCGGATGAAGGAGATATCACTGATCTAAAAATCAGTGGGGTTGTAGACAATTTTCAGGACAGCGACTTTGCGGCGCAGATCTAGACATCTTGGTACAAGATCTGCAAAATCTAATTGCAGATCTGGATTCTTTGGAAAAAAATACCCAACTTCAAAAAAAAAATCAGTCGAATCGGAGTCCGGATGAGGGAGATATCGCTGATTTAAAATCAGCTCTTTTTTCAGAAATTTTGGGTGACGGCGGGAAAGTAGCAGCGCAGATCTGTAATTCCAGTTTCTGAATCAGGATTTCTATCACATGGGCAGATACAGAATGGTTGTTCCATTTCCAAAAACAGGTTATAATAGAGATTCTGAGCAATATTGACGAAACTGTGACATTTTCAAATTTTCGCCAAAACCCTTCATGGCTTCTAGCAAGGATTTATGTTTTACAGGGAAAGATAATGGTCCTACTATTGAAGAATTCATACAAAGAATAAAGGCTGAATATGGGACATGTTGGAAAACTATAGCACGGTTTAAGACTCAATTATCACTTGACTACGATCAGTTTATCAAACTTTCAGATGCAGAATTTGAAAAAGTCCTTTTAGACAAATGGTCTCGTGCTAGAAAAAAGGAGAATGAGCCACGTAAGGGGTTATCTTCTACTGGTGTCTCCTTATTGCAGGTGCATGGATTGATTCAGAAAGAGAAGATCATTGTTTCTATCAATCCTAGTTGTAAACATAATTTTATCAGTGTTAATTTGGCAAAAAATTTGCAAGTCCCAGCAAAACAAATTGAACATACACGGGTTGATAATGAGGATGTTCAAGTGTACAAGGATTTGAAGATTTTTATGGATAAATATGTGTTGCATGGTGATTTTTATGCTTCAGAAATGGATAATATGGATGTTGTTTTGGGATATCCTTGGATGAAATCCATGGGTACTATCAATATTAATGTGCAGAAGAAATTCCTCAAGCTATGGTATAAAAAGAAGAAAATTACATTACAGGATATTTCCATCCATAAACAGGTAGAGCACAGGGAGGCTGAAGCAGAAGATGTTCAAGGGACTGACATATCAGATGATGAGCCTTTGATGATCGACAATCAAACACAAACAGAGGCTGCAGAAGAAAAGGTTACAGGTGATGATACATCAAAGGAGGGCTCAGTGGTTGAAGTCATATTGAAAAAGAAGACACCACAACAGGCACCACAGCAGGGTGAAGTCAAGCAAAAGCCATCGTGGGTTAAAACTTCAACATATCATCACCCACATCACCCTGCAAGACAACCATCATGGAAACCAAGTAGTCACATGATGGATAGAAAGGAGAGACGATCCACCTACTACACATCAACACAGAAGAGCTGCCACGGTCAACTTCCATCTCAAGCGAGCGAGGCACCAGTGAGATCGAGGGTTCACCTTTCTCTTGGATGGCTAGATGCACGTGCATGGTATCAGTGGACTACTCTTTTGAGTAGATCTTATTATTTATGTTCTTCCCATGTTTCGGGGACGAAACATGTTTAAGGGGGGTGGAATGTTATGTACCTAGGGGGGGTAATATGGGGTACCAAGGGAGGTACCCAAGGTAATAATGTAATAATGGGATGGGCCATAGTAATAAATAAGGTGGTTAACCCATGTCATGTAAGGGACCACAAGTAGTTAATAATAATGTAAGGGGCCCATGGTATTAGTTGATGGTATAAGGAAACCATGGTAATGGTACATGGTATTGTATGTATGAGGCCTATATAAAGGCTAGAGACTCCACATATGAAGAGGAAGAGAAGTATTATTGTATGAACAGGCATATGGCTTGTGGAGTGTTCTCCTTCCTTAAGGAGTGAATGTATGGTGTTGCCCTACCTTAAGGGTTTTCATAATAAAGAAGCATTTCTATCTATTTTGATCTTGTTCTTTCTTGGGTTTATTTATGTTATCATATATTTTTGTATCAGATCTACAACAAGTGGTATCAGAGCTACAACAAGTGGTATCGGAGCTACAAATATGGGGTACCAAGGGAGGTACCCCATATTACCCCCCCTAGGTACATAACATCGCCTCAGCCCATTTTGTAAAATAGTCGACTGTGACTATGATATACCCATGCCCCCCAGCCGAGGTGGGGTTACATGTCATGAAATCTATGCCCCATTTGGCGAATGGCCCAACAGCAACTACTGGATGCAGCTGTGTTGGTGGTAGTCTAGTTTTGTGGTCGAAGATCTGACAAGCATGGCAACTTCTGACCACGATTATGCAATCTTTGAATATAGTAGGCCAGAAGTAACCTTCTCGTAAGATCTTTTGTGTCTTAGCATAACCAAATTGATGCCCCCCACACACACCTGAATGACAATCATTCAGGACTTTTTCAGCCTCCTCATGCATGAGGCACCTCCGCAAAACTATATCAACACCATGACGGTAAAGGGTATCACCGACGATCATGTAGTCTTTGGCTTGGTATCGAGTATGTCGTTGTTTGGAGCGAGAGGTATTAGGCCTAAAGGTTTGGGTTTGGAGATAGATCAGTATATCTCCATACCATGGATTGCTTGATGATATCAGAAATAGAGATTCATCCACGATTGATGCTTTAAATGTTGAATCGTTGGACGACGATGGGAGGTCGCGTAGTAACTCCGCGAAAACTAGAGATTTCTTTGATTTGGATTTTGTGAATTCCATATCAAACTCTTGCAAAATGGCTATCCATTTTGAATATTTGCCCCCTAGTAATTGATGCAACAGAATGTAGGTCATAGGGTTGCAATATGACAGAATGGTAGTTTTGCGAAAGAGGATATAGTGTCGAAATCTCTGTACTACTTGAACAGCTGCTAGAGCCAACTTTTCAACATAGGAGTACTTTCTTTCTGTATCATTTAAGTTTCAGCTTAAATAATAGACTGGATGTTCAATTCTGTCGTCTTCTTGTACTAAAAACATTGCGATGGTTGTATCTGCTGCAGCAAGATACAGGTTAAAGTCCTTTTGATAGTTAGGAGCGTACATTAATGATGCTTTTATTAGGGAATCCTTTAAAGCATCAAAGGAAGCTTGTGCAACCTGATCCCAGTTGAAGGGTACCTCTTTTTTCAAAAGACATGTATAACCTTTAACAAGTTCGGCGTAATTTGGAATGAACCTCCTTAGAAAGTTTGCCTTCCCTTGGAGTTTTTGAATCTGAAGCAAATTTGAAGATGGAGGCATGTCAATGATTGCCTGAACCTTACATGGGTCGAGTCAAATCCCGTCCTTAGAAACTACGAAACCATGTAAACGACTAGAACTGACACAAAACACACACTTGTGTGGATTGAGTCGTATCTTGTAGTGTCGACAACATAGAAATATAGCTCTCAAATGCTGCGGATGATCATTCTGCTTTTGCGAATGAGCCGGTAGATCGTCGAGATATGGTTGAACGATGTGCTTGATGTCATGGAAGGCGTATTTCATTGCCCTATGAAAAGTTGCCTCTGCGTTCTTTAAACCGAAAGGTAGTTTACGGTACGTGAATGTGCCCCGCAGACATATAAATTCAGTCTTCAACTGGTCCTATGGGCAGATGTTTATTTGATTGTATCCAGAAAATCCATCCATGAATGAAAAGATTTCGCATCCGGCACATTCATCAATTATCTAGTCGATGAAGGGTGTAGGGTAGTTGTCCTTTGGACAAGCTTGATTTACATCCCTATAATCAACACACACTCTAATCGTTCCTTGCTTTTTCATGACAGGAACAATATTCGATACCTAATCAGTTAGGGGAACGGGGTAAATGAAACCAGCATGTAAAAGTTTTTCAACTTTTGCCTTGATGGCAGCAGCTTTCTTCGGGTGAACCTGTCGAAGCCATTGTCGTACTGTTTTGACATCTAGATACATCTTGATTTCGTGTTCAATGATGCTCGAGTCAATGCCTGGCATTTCTTCATATGAACATGCAAAGACATCTCTGAATTCGCGAAATAGAGCAGAGTATATTTCCAATTCTGAAGAAGAGCAAGATTTGTCGAAATGAATATTCTCAACAACATTAGGTTTGGTCAAGATATTATGGCTATAGTTTATTCAATATTGGACAGATTTCGCTCGGAATCGACCGTATTTACAGTATTTGATAGAAAATCAAAAACTGAAGGATGATTAAGGTTACTGGAATAATCTTCGTCATTATATTGAAGATGGGAATGATGGTGGTAATCTTCCCATGGTGCCTCTCCTATCATCATTGACTGAATGATTCCTTCGTCTGTAGAATGTACATGTGACCAAGGATCTGAAGAGGTGCCATATTCTTGAGACCTATCTATCCAAACACTTGATGAGTGTTTATTTGGGTTTTCTGCCCAGGCCAAGAAAATTGATTGCTACAAAACTTCTATGGGGCTTGGAGGCAATACCTAGTGATGATCCATGCTAACAAAATGTTTGGAAATCTTCTTAATCTTTGCTGATGTAGAAGATACCATATTACAGGTTTCCACCATGGCCACGTCCGCCAGATTACTTGGAGGCGGGAGGGAAAAAGTACCCATTAAGGCAGGGTCTTTTAAGAGGCCTACTCCGACATTTTGAAGCAATTGAGAGCTTCCATGGATCATTGGAATGCTTCCCGTAGCTTGTGAACTGCTGAGAAAAAAGGTTAGTTGCTCAACGATTGTAATTCCTCCTTGAAAGGGAAATGCAATATTTCTAAAATATGTTGACACAATAGTAGCCATAGCATAAATCTAGGGCATTCCTAGTAGGATATTGTAATTGAGGTTTCCATCGATAACTTCGACTTCAATTTCTACGGTCTTGCCCCGTAGTTCAACTTGCAAGTTACTTAATATCCCATATGGCGTGTATGTTCTTCCATTAAACACTTTTAATGTCGTTGATGATCGCAACAAGGGTGGTGAGCCTAAAGTTTTCCAGCAGCTCATTGACATTATGCAGGTAGATGTGCCCTCATCAATGATTGTTCGATGAACAATTTTGTTGAGGGATTTTACCTGTATAAGGAAAGCAAGTTGGGCAGGTAACTAAGGTTCATATCCTTTGTGGTTAAAGGCCACAAGATTGGAATCTGTTGGGTCGATCCCACCTATTGTTGATAATAAAGCTTGCTTTTGGGAGGGGCAATTCTACAGTACTTCGAGTGTCGACATAGCAGATGGCGATTGAGCTAGATCTTCTACTATATTATAATTCTATGCTACTCAAGCACGAGGATTAAATGTTGATTTATTTACTACTCCCTTTGGCGGCTTTATTGTTATTTCAGGAATGATGAGTGGCACAACTTCTGACGAAGGTGCTGTCGAACTACTGGGTTGATCTGTAGCCTTGTTGTTTGACATCTGTGGATTCCCATAATCTTTGTTCCTCGTCAATATCAAAGCATCATTTTGCTGCTTTGAGACAGATAACAAAAGCACTTGGGATGGCGAAGCATTATCTATAGCAACCAGATTAGTTCCTGGGTTTGGAAACAGATCAGTCAACACTGTTGTGGTGCTCGAAGTTTTTAAAAATTTCTTGACCTCAGCTCGATGTGGACAATCTTTCATCCAATGTTCTTCATTACATATGAAACATGGTTGACCTGGTTTCTTTCACCCAGTAGGGTTTTCAGAAGATTTTTCAAGAGGTGTATCTTCCTGTTTCTTCTTCTTGTTTTTCCCTTTCTTCTTGCCCCCTGGTTGCTTCGGTTCTTTGCCTTTGTCGGATGACACAGCATTAACCTCCGACGCAGGAAGTTTGTCATTTGCTTTTTTGCTAGAAACTACAAGGGCTTTACCAGTTTGAGCCTTTACGGTTTGCGTACTTGAGGTACCAATCATGCCATCGCCAGCATGAGAGTCCCTGTTTGATTTAGGAGGTGGAGGGATGGAAAATGCTGGTCTAGGAACGCCAGGACTTTTGTCATAGAGCGTGCCAGACTAAGTATAGATCAAGTCTAAATATTGTGCATGAGAAATGACTTGCTCTTCAGTGACAACTCCTCCTTTCGCCACATCTTCTGTAATAGAAGGTAATAATGACTTAATAAACCACTCAGCTAGAAGCTGATCAGGAACATAGGTCTTTACCATTCGACGATGACGTCACCACTCATGAATATGATCAGATATCTGGGTGGCTGTTGTCTGTTTAAAGTTGGTAAGGATTTATGTTCCCATTTCGTACCTTATGGGTAACTGAAAGTGGGTTAAAAAGGTAGTGGCAAGGGCATTGAAGTTATCGAATGAAGCTTTAGGCAATTCAATGTACCATTTAACAGCTGGACGAGTTAGCGTTCGCTGAAAAAGGTGAAGCCTAATCGAATCATTATTGAGGGTGTTGGATGAACACCACAAATGAAAAGTCATTACATGATTCAACAGATCTTCACCTAGATTTCCATTGAATTTAAAAATATCTAAGGGAAGTTTATGAGGAATTGCTAGCCACCAAGGGGCATAAGCAATTGGATCATTCGTTAACCGATTCAAATCTGGTAATTCTAGAGTTGCTACGAAGGGAAAATGTTGATTCAGGTTTGGCGAAGCATACCCAGGGTAAGGTGGGATCGCCTGAGCAGTGGGTCTTTGCATACCAACATAATGTATCTGATGTTGGTAACTTTGATAAGGTTGATGGGCATAACCATTATAGTATGGTTGTTGATAACCGTTTTCAAAATGTGGTTGTCCATTACCTAAAGCACCTTGTTGCTCAGGTCCTCGGTAAACTTGCTGGAATTGGGGTTTTTGATATTGCACCAGCCATGGTTGTTGAACCATTTGTTATTGCCCAATACTGGATGATTGACCAAGATGTGGAGTCATAACACCAATTTGAGCCTAAGTCGTTCCAGTTGAGGAAACACTAATCTGAGATTGTGACGGAGCCGTAGAGACAAGAGGTTGTTGTATCGCAACCTGAGTAATTTTAGCTTGACATACAACAGGTTGTGCTTGTACTTGCGACACATTCATAATAGCAGGGGTAGTGGTAATATTTGACACAGGTTGGGTTGGTTGCATTTAATATACAACCCTTGGTTGTTGAGGCAGTATTGGTATACAACTGTCGGATGTAATTCTAGTTTGACCTAAATTTTGTTGTGAGCTCTCATACGGTTGTTCTCCAGGAGGGAACAATGAAAAAGCATACTGCCCCTCGTATGGTGGCAATCCAGTGCTCAAAGGATAGATGGGTCTTTGAAGACTGGGTTGCCCAAATTAAAATTGGTATGCAGGATCAATTTGCTGAGCTTCAACATAAGAAATGCCAGACAGGATCCCGGAGGAACCAATGGGAAAAGACCATGTCATCGAAAAAGTCCTTGGGTGGACTCCATCTAGCGATTGACAACTAGTTGGGACAAATGGTATACCAGCAAATATCGTAGGAGTGGTAGCACGAGGTTCTGTTGCAGCTGTATCAGACGGCATAGTCCTAGATGTTGACGGTTGTTTAGACATATTTAGTCTATCCAAAAGATTTCCTAGCGATTCGACAAGAACTTGCGATGAAGGATGATTGAAGGAACTAACTTCAGGAATAGAAGGGTATAAGTGGATCCCAGCTCCAAAATGCAATGGAGTACTGGATGGAAGATCCTCTACAACTTCGTCTATAGCAATCAGTCTAGGTGGAAAAGGTAGACCGTCAGGTCCATAAAATATTTGTGGCGCCGAAGAAGGTATAGTTTCTACAGCGACAGATACTGGAGGGGTGGCACATTTTGAATTCTGGAACTCAACTCCCAGATGTTTAGGTGAGTGGACTTCAGTTTCTGGATCAGCTCTAGATGAAGTTGTTTTAGGTATTTAGGCGACACTAGGATTAGTTCTAATGTCCTCTTGTAACCGTGGAACTTCTTCTATAAAGGTAGATGTACGAGAAATGATCGAAGTAACTGTAGTCTCTGATGATGTTGAAAGACAAGTTTCAAATAAACCAATAGAGTTGGACTTAGTTAAACGAGACTGTTTCACCTAGAATGGTTTCGTTTCAGGAGTTAAAGATGGTTGACTTGCTAGCCTCCACGAACAATGGGGTTTTGATTGACTTTCTTCCACGACTGCGGATTACTTGATCAACTCAAAATTAAAAAGGGGAAAATGTTATTCTGAATTAAATGAATTTTATGACGCTTTGACACAACTTTTTTTTCAATTTTTAAGAGTTGAGAAAAAGCTAAAGGTGACTCTAGTCGCCTTCGATTTTTAATGAGCCTGAAGTGACCAGTGTTCAGATGGTCCTTTTCTTTTAAGGAGTCAAAAAGGAACGAAAGTGACTACTCTGGAAATCTAGACAGAGGGATTACCAAACCAATCGCAAAACTGCAATATACACCTTGGTGGTAAATTAAAGAGAAATTACCAAGGACTTTATGTATGGGAGTCAATCTTCTTAAATGTTGTGTTCAGTGCATTGTGATCGATAGGGCGGCAGACACGGCTTCCTAAGGATAAAGGATATCAGCCTATTGTGGTCTCCCAATATATACTCGACGGTATGGGGAGCACAAGTTCGTACTGGCACTTGTCGTATCAAAGAGGAGGAATCACCCAACCTTCGATGAAAACAATAGTTACCAGGCTTTACGACGCCAGAATACGTCTCTAGCCTAGACTTCTATATGTTGTGCGTTAGGTTCCAAAGCGTTTTTATGTTCATTGAGGTTTATTTTAGAGTTGACATTTTTTAAGAAGTTTTCCTTTCAAGGTTCACCGCGTGATGTAGATGTAAAATTCCTAAATATGCAATCTAAAATGATAAATAGCTATTTGTTTTCTTTTAGCAACGAAAATCCTAGCTACTAAGGAAAGAAGAGTACGATCCTTTCAACAGAAAGCAGAGAGCACACACTAAATGCACTTTTCCTAAATCATTTATGCATGCAGATTAAATGCAAATGCACATGAATGTATTTGTTTTTCCATTTCCTTAATGTGAGAATGCCAAAAAGAAAACTAAGTACAGATCTGAACTACTTTTCTTCAAAGCGACACTTCAACAATTTCTTTTCAAAATGAAAGGAAGACTAAGATGACACTTTCAATTTCGAATGGAAAACTGCTTTCGACACTTCAAATACTGATAATTCAAGTCAAATACAATGGTAAAAGTACAATCGGCTATCTAGAAGAGGAAAGATTTATGACACTCTTCTTTTCGACTCACAATGATAGTTGCGACACTTTTGAATCAAAAGATGATAGTTCGATTAAGCTACTATCTGCAAAGGAGGACTGTAAATAATGAAAAATACATAAAAAACATTCACAATTCCTTATCAATGGAGGCTGAATAATGTAAAGGAAGAAGGCTTCAACAATGATATACTGATCATATGCAGCAAAACCACTGAATAGAGCTGAAAACAATGAAGAAAAAACCAAATTCCAGAGAGGCAAACAGGCTCATTCAATCATCGCACCTGTCCTTAAGGGAAACAGGGATGCATCTCACCTGCAACACACATGAGGTGCGATGCATCCAGACTGCCAGTGAGAGATAGTGCGGTGGACCAGGAAACGAAACTGTGCTTGGTTTTTTCTCAAAACTTGCAGCTAAGTTCAGTGATTTAGGCTGAGCTATGATGGACAGTAACAACAAAGTATAGGGGTATGATCTTATGAGGTTAATGAACTACCACCAGGGCACTTAGGATGTTTGCAAGTCAGATGTTCAGTTCATAAACCAACCTGGAGATTGACTGAAGCAATGTTGATCTACTTTGCAGTTGCATGGCAAAAGTACTTCGAAGGCTAGCTAGCTTAACTTTAGGCTCCGTCTATAGTTTATAAAGAAAACAACAGTAACAAACAAATAAACTATTCAATCCCCAGTAGAGTCACCATTTTGTTTCAGGGAAAACTAGTGTCTATTTGATCTACTAGTCCCACTAAGGTGGGTAGCTATCTTAGAAACAAACAATTCAAAGTAACTTGGGTTTTCCTTTATGTATGATAGATAAGAGAGAAGCAAAGAGAACCAACCTTAATCTTTCGCTTGGCTCCTTGCTTATTTCCTCTCTCCTTTGAGGAAGCTTGCCACTTCTTCTTCACTTGTCCCACTTCAAAGAACACTTGTAGAGACAAAGCAACAAAACACCATCAAAGCATAGAGATCTATAATACCATAACTAATGCAGAATCAGAATTACATTAACCATACAATTGCATTCACAAATACAAGATTCACAAATACACAAGTATATGGAGGGAAACTCAAATAACTTTATTGATAGTAGAAGTAGAAGAGAGGATTACAACCCAACTGTTTGATCGAGCATCATCCTCCCAGCATGAAAGCCCTCTTCACCTCATGAAAAGCAAGATCACCCAACAATACAATGTCTTGAAGAGAAACCAACAACACTTCCTTACAAATTACAAAATTCCAACCTCCTAGATCTCTTAGTTGAGGGATCCATATATAGATATCTGTAGAGGGGTGAGTCAGCTTCTAGGTTTTTTATTAGTGTCATTTCACTAATAGTTCTTGGTTCCACTTGGAGATTTCATGATCTCTTACTCATCCCTGGGCGAATTCAGAGAGGCAAGTGTCATATGAGAAGTTTGTAGAAGATTCTTTGGGTTTCCATTTAACAAACTGTCTCTGCCATTTGTCTAGTCTCGACCATCGCACCCTACAGAAGGCTCTTTCAGTATGCATCACACTTGGCCAGTTTTACAGTCAGTATGCATCACACCCTTAGCATGGAGCAGTCTGTATGGTCCAGTCTTGACCAGTTCTGAGTGGTTTTTCAGGGAGAACTTCTGGGAATGATGTAATCAGTTGACCTTGATCTTTTAGGGTGTGAAAAAACACTTTTAGGGGGTTTAAGAGCCCATGGTTTATCGACATATGTGATTGGGGTTGCAGTGCCCAAATATGTCTATAACACACCTTGGCACTCCCTAGTTGTCATGCCCCCTATGATCCTCCACAACGTCTCAGGCTGATGAGGAGATCAAAGGAGGTAACCACAGACCAAGCTTTTAGTTTAGTATCTATCCCTACCAAATGAGAGAGGGCTCCCTCCATGAAATCACAGCCAAGATATGAATAGAATGTAAAGGATTTTAGGCTAGATAGCTAGGCTCAGGTGGGTTTTTGGAAAATTTTGGGACTTGGAACTCTATCCACCAGTGTCTTGTCTAGAAGGGACTTTATCAAGGAAGTAGGAACTTAGAACTCTATCTAGGATAAAGCACCAAACATTCATGATAGAATCTCCCTAGAATAGAGTACCTCCTACCTAGAAGAGTGTCCCTTGCTCAAAATATAGAACCCTTCTCTACTGTGCACTTTTCTTAAACATAAATCTATGCATAAAATAGTATTAAAAAAAGAACCTAAATTAAGAAAAGTGATCATCTAAGTCAAACTATAAAACTATACTAAATATGGCTCTATATAAGTTTGGGAAACACTAGACAAGCATGCTTGCATACAACAACCATAAGATGACTAAAATTGATGCGCTTCTTTCATCATTGCCATACCCTCACAGAAAAACTAGAATATGTAGCATGTACCCCAAGGTTGTATGCATTTATCGGTGTAGATTGAAAGGATCTGCTGAGATGAAGTACTATTGAAAGAGAAACACCTTCAAAATAATAGATAAAGTCTACCATGAATTCAAACCATTTCCACATAGACCAAGGCTGCTACTAGGTACACTTCTTCGCTGAATGGAAACTGCAATGTATTGCAGTGTTGAAGAAGAAAAAACACCTTTAGTGCAACACATATAAAACTTTAACAGATATTGTCACCATGGTCTCGGTTGTAAATGATCTTATCAATATAGGTAACAACTTTGATAATTGAAAAAACAAAAGGTGAGCTGTAGAGATCAATTGAAATGACAGATTTGGGCATACTTTATTATTGTTTAGGAGTGTTAATATAGAAAATGTAAGGCAGCATGTTGTGTCTTTATCTCACAAGCCAAGGATGCGAAGAAATACATAAAATATTAAATAGCATGGTATAAGTCAATTGAAGGCTCTTTTGAAATGGGAATGGAATTCTCCTTGTGCGGGTTCTAATCTAGTGGGTATAACTTTAAATAAGAAACTGATAGTTATGGGGTTGGTATTGTCTCACAATTCATGAAAAGTATCAAATTTGTTCACTAGAAAGAAGCAGAGCTAGTCGCTCGGTTTATGGAAGGGAATACCCTATTCGCAGGGAGATAGCTTTAAATTAGTCAGGAATATTATTTCTCCTCTTCTTGTACGTGTGTGCTTTGAAAAGATAACCACATGTAAAGACTCAATAACAACTCTAGTAAAGTTTATAGATGTGAATCACTTCTGAGAAAACCCATCGCTTAATGACAATTGAGTGAGGAATATGTCGAAGGATTCAATCTTGCACTCAGTCATAAAAAGAAAGTTGGGGTATCTAGCATCTTTCCAGCAAACCGACTCCAACCATAACGTGAAAGGCAGGTTAACTATGAAACCTCTTTCCCACTTTGTAGTATTGTTGCGTCTTGAATTCCAATAGGTATCTGGCTGCTTAGATCCACAAAACTCATGCCAGGTAAACTATGCATGATATAATTGTGACGTGCAAGCTTGACACACACTCTAGTTTCCCTCTAAAAGAGGGCAAGTCAAAATATTATGACAAACTTAACTGTAATTTGATCATGCACTATTCAGGTATTGCATGGGATAAACAATATACTATCAATGCACTAATGAAGAACTCAACATAAACGAATTTCTTATTGCTACAATAGCGCCACTCTTGGGATTCTCAGATAAAGCACCTAACTTGCATGGAAAAAGCTTCCTAGAATAGAGTACCTCCTACCTAGAAGTGTGTCCCCTACTCAAAATATAGAACCCTTCTCTACTGTGCACTTTTCTTAAAGATAAATCTGTGCATAAAACATAAATAAGAAAAAAACCTAAATGAAGAAAAGTGAGCATCTAAGTCAATCTATAAAAGCATACTAAATATGGCTCTATCTAAGTTTGGGAAAAACTAAACAAGCATGATTGCATACAACAACCACAAGATGCCTAAAATCGATGCACTTCTTTCATCGCTGCTACACTCTCATAGGAAAGCTATAATCTACAACATGTATCCCAAGGCATTGGATAGGTACTTCCACATAGGTCTAATAGTGTAAACATGTCACAATAGTAAAAAAGACTCTTAACCTTGAAAATTACTTTAATTAATAGAATTATTAAAGTAATTGGATTTTATAAGAAAAAGTGAGTTAACCTAATGAAATGCAGAGGTTATTTGTATCAATAAATTAAATGAATCTCAACCATTGATCTCAAGTGATGTTGAGATCTAATCTAAACAATGAATCGCCTTGGAGACCAGAGTTTTGGATTCAATCAATAACTCAAACTTATAAAGGGAACGCTAGGCTAAAAGAGAAGACACATTAGTGAGCACAAGACAATGAGGTAGTGAGGATCTCAATGATTGGCTGGAGGACATTCATCCAAGTGTACGGAGTCTGAGGAGGAGTGCAAGGGATAGCAAGGAAAAAATGATCCAAATTAGCCAGCAAGATCAAATGATGAGTTTTGGAGGGTTTGATGTGGAATTTTCCAAAGTTTTGTTGTATTTGTATTTTTCCTCAATGGGCCATTATACCAGTAAGGGAGCCCTTGTATGCTGAAGATTAATTGATAAAACATTAGATTTGAAAGGCGGAGATCTATGTGTGCATGCGTATGAGATTGATGTGATTATTTTGCTTCCACTGTTTATTTTTGTTTGTGTTAAAATCTCAGCAATTTTTCTTATTTAGTAGACCTGCAGCAATAATTATTTAATCAAAAAGGAATCTATCGAGTCAATGATTAGCCAAAAGTTGGGGTTAGAGAAATCAACACACACACATGGAAAACTTCAAAACAAACACCTTCAAAGAATTTGGCACCAAAGAAATATGTCTATTTGTGCCATATGCATACTTTTATGAATATATGCCTTTTACACAGATATTTGAAGGCATAAAATTCACAATTCTAAGAGAGTTTTCAACATTTTCCTAAAGAAAACCTCACAAAAAAACCCCTAGGATTTTGCACACATGCACAGTTTCAAAAGAATCACCTCGCAAAAATTAGGCAACAAATAAATATGTATCTATGTGTGTAATATTTTCACTTTAACAAATATATTCTTTTTACATAGATATTTAACAACATAAAGTTCACAATGTGGAGAAAAATTTCAACTTCTTTTCTAGGAAAAACCAAGTGAGGAAAACCCAGTCACTTCCCTACAATTTGCAGATGGTATCAAATGTAAACCCAAACTAACCCACTAAGGATGTCGAGAGAGGCACACAAAATGGGTATCCAACCCTGGGAAAGAACCCTGAGAACTCCTACATGAAGCTCAAAGCACTCAAACACTAGAGCTATCCCATGGAAAGAATTTTCAACTTACACATAAGAATACAAACTTAGTTTCCAAAACAAATTAAATAGGAGAATACCTGGCCAATGACTTAACTGGTTCATAACTACCATGCTCACACTTGGTTATAACTGGTTAATGTTAAGGAGAGGGAGAAGCAAGGGAGATTCTATGATTCCAATTTATCATAAGATAGGCTTATCCAGAGTATTCTTTCACACAGAGGAACTCACACCATTATATAATCCAAATCCAACCTACTAGGAATAGACCAAAACAAAATAATGAATGAATGAAAGGGCGGTGCAGACTATTAATTGTTGTGCATACTTGATGCCATTGGCTATATATAGCCTTAAAAAGAAGTAACTACCTTTCACGCAATTAATGGAAATGGGGTTAAGACTCATTCATATCTCCTCTTCACGAGGAATTGAGAAAAAAATAGCAGGGGAATTTACCCACAATTATTGGCAATGCCACTTACATTCAGTCACATTCAGGGTAGCTCATTCAAAAATATTACTTTATAAGGAAGTGAGGAGGAGAGGAAGAGGATATTTTCATAAGGAAGTGAGGAGCAGGAGAGGAGGAGGAGATTTTCTAATAGGGGAAAGTCACCTATCTTATTATTGTTTTTCACAGATATTTAAGACCAAACAAAGAACCAACTAATTATTATCAATAGTAGAAAATCTTTTTATAAGCTTCAAAACAATTGCAATAATTGAAAATTAGCTGAAAAAAAAATGATTATAAAATAAAATCCTTATTATAATGTCTAATTCAAAGTTAATACACCCTGTCATATTTTCCTGATGTATGTAAATATATTGTTAATATATTGTTCTTACCTAGGGTTCACCAATCCACATGAAAGGTTTGGAAGCCAAGCCTCTAGATTGCTCAAGATGGCTTTTATGCCACCAATCGTTTAATAAAATGCTCTGTTCTCCATGTAGGAGAAGGGTTCCTTCACACCATCGGCAACTGCTACATGAATTGATCCATACAAACCCGCAGACCTTTGCATTCCGTAGTGGCCATGGTAGAAAGACGTCCCAAGCTGCACCATATAATTACACCGCACGTCATGAATCTCATCATATAAACCAAATTGAAACAACTATGACACTACAGGTCATGAATCCCATTGTGATATGAATAATGAAATTATGAAACTGTGATACACATTTGTAGACGAAAGTCTCTTCCTGCATGATGGGACACTGCTTAACTCCTTTTCCATCACTCCATGGTGTTTTACGTTGCAAACACAAAAATTAGTTAATGAATATGTTTTCATATTAATTAAGAGCCATGCATTAAGAATGTTCAATAGAAAAGATGAAAAAAAACGAAGTCAATTATTCACACTTAGTATATGGTGCTTAATATTTTAGCCCAAAAAATTGTGCAGAGAAATAAAAGATCATGAATACCTGGCGAATTCCGTGCCAGTGAATAACAACATTCTCAGTTGTTGAATATAATTTCAACTGCAGGTTTATTTGATTTGCGATGCGATGAGATCACAGATCGCATATCGCATGTGTGCTTGGATCCTCCGCTTTGTTCACTTGATTTCCCCGATTACGATGGTGTGATGCGATCCGATCGCATATCGCAGATCACACCATATGTTTGTGCTCCGTTTTTGTTTGTTCCACCAAATGCGATTTCTGCGATGCGATCCAATTGAAGTCAATAGTTGAAGTACAGGCCAGTAGCAAATAAATTTGACGTGAAGTAAAAGTTTCTTTACCGCCAGTAAATGTCAGTAAAATAGTAAATGGAATTTACTGTGGGTTGGTAAGTTTTGGTAAGGATTTTAATTTTATTTCAGCGGGAGTATAGGGACAAGGAAAGGTTGGTAAAACCATTTAATTTTATTGTTTTTTTATTTTACAGCAGGATGCCAAGTGAAAACGTGAAGTAAGTTTTTCTTGTTGTCATATATATATGTAATATTTTTTTTGTGTTAATGTGAGAAGAGGGAAGAACGCAGCAGTGCGTATGAAAATATACACAGCAGTGTAATTTGAATTGTAATGCACAACAGTGCGAAGTAAAAATATAGAACGCAGCAGCGTGTGAATGAAAAAGAAAGGCAGCAGCAGTAAAATAGAATATACAGCAAACACAACAGTCTGAGTCTTTTGTTTTTGTAAAGCCCTCTGAGAGAGAGGAAGATCATATTTTTGTAACAACAGTTTCTTTCTTTTATTAATGAATAGAAATCTTTGGTGTGTGAAAACTCTGTCTCCTGCAAATAAATTTTAAGTTTCCGCTGTGTTAATGATCCTATGTGTGGAGGAAACAGAGCATTGTTCTCTGGTCTTTTGAGTTTGAAATCACCTGAAATTTCCAACAACTGGTATCGGAGCTAGTACAGGCTCTTTGAAGGGTTCAAAGAAGCTGAAGGAAGGATTCTTACTGCAGCAACTTCTCCAGCAGTGTGAAGACTCAGGCAAAAGAATCCAAGGTATTTTTTTTCAGTGATTTTTAATACATAGTCAAGTATTGCAAGAATGGCCAACACAAGTAATAGCATGGGTATGCAGCTCCCACTATTTGATGGCAAAAACTATGACTATTGGGCAATAACAATGAAAGCCTTGTTTGCTTCCCAAGACTTATGGGAAATAGTTGAGGATGGTTTTGAACAACCAGCAGATGAAAATGAGTTTAATGCATTAACTCAGGGAGAGAAAGATTCGTTGAAGAGCTATAAGAAGAAGGACTCAAAAGCCCTCTTCTTCTTGTATCAAGCAGTGCATGGAAGTGTGTTTCCAAGGTTAGCAGCAGCTAAGACATCCAAAGAAGCATGGAAAACTCTCAAGACAACCTATCAAGGCATGGAGAGAGTGAAGACAGCTAAACTACAGTTGCTGAGGAAAGATTTTGAGAACCTGTGCATGAAGGAGTCAGACAATATTGACTCATTCTTCACTCAAGTAATTGGCCTGGTCACACAAATAAGATCTCATGGAGAGATACTTGAAGAAAGGAGGATTGTGGAGAAACTATTGAGGTGCCTACCCTCAAGGTTCCATGTAATTGTCACCACCATAGAAGAGACAAAGGATCTCTCAAACTTTTCAGTTGATGAGCTTCATGCATCAATGATCACACATGAGTAGAGGTTGAGTAGAAATTGTTAGCCTCCTGCTGCAGCAGGTTAATCATCTTTCATGATCGACATTTTACATGCCAAATATGTCATACTATGCATGCTGCAATGCTCCATATTTGCTACAGATGGCCAGAGAAGTATCCATGAGAGTGTGCTAGTCTAAATGCCACTGCTGTGTTCCAGTTTTGATGAGTAATCCATTTTGATCAGTTTTCAAGTATAGGGAGGTCCAAACAGCTTAATCTTGGCCTCCCTAGATTTCAATTTCCTGTTGTAGAATATAGAGAATGAACATCTGTCCAAACAGCTTAATCTTGGCAGATTTGTAGATAGGTATAGAAACAAGGGTGCTCAACAACTTAATCTGAGCCCCTGGCTGAAATAAGTGTAGAAGTAGATAGGAGCACAAGCAACAAGAAAGAATGAAAAGCTGGGTATGCTAGTTCAAGTGCACCCAAACCAAAAAGAAGAGAAAATGCTAGGTGAATAGGCCGGGTAAGTAGCTTTGTGGTTGCAGAATCATGGCTTGTGATCCATTTCATATTGTCAAGTGTTATATCTATCATATCACAAGTTGAAGGTGATTTTTCAGTTGGAAGACTTCAAGAAATGCATGTCTAACTTTCCCCTTCCTCCGTTGTCCCCAAGTCACTCACTAACTTTCCCTAAAAAGGTCAAGATATGCTTGATACCTCTTAGATTCATCATTCTCCATATCATCTTCCTTGGTGAAGATCTGCTTCACTAAAGGAATGTTCACACTTCTTCTATCAGTCATTTTCCCCCATTGATAGCCTAAGACTTCATTCTTAGCGCTTTTTCTCATCATTATCATATTAACTACTAACTTTATTATGTAACTCCCTATCTATTTCCCCTTCCCCTACTAAAACTATGTATATAACTCCCCTGTATACTTATCCCTTCCCCTTGGTTGAAAAATAACCATATATATCCTCGGGAATTGCTAAGTTTATCTGAAACTCAGCAAGAACCCTCACTGACCCCTCTAACCATCTTCCAAATGCAAAAGGACTCATTCCTTTGCATAGTTTACCTTCATATGTATAAAATCATCCCTTTGGCCTTGGTTTGCCTTTATAAGGCATGAAACCCTCTTTGGCCACTAAACCCCTCTCAAAACCACATCACTTTCCCCCTAAGTGCCTTTGGACTCCTTCCAAGGCATAAGAATGCAAAAACCATGAAAAACCTTCAAAAAAGGATAAAATCCTCCCTTTTTTGGCTATCGGACCCCTTCCGATGCCTTAGAATCCATGCCAAACTATAAAGGAACCCCTCCGATTTCCCAAAAGGCTTGGCAGTTCACAAAAACATGGGTCCGGTATAATAAAGCTTCATTTGGACCCCCTCCGATGCGATATCGCTATCGGGAGGGGGCAATCATATGTTTAAAACATCATATATAACCCCTCTGAATTCATTTGCCTTGCCTTTTCATAAAAAAATGTGCTCCGATGAGAATAAAGATCTGTTTGATCTCCCTCCGATGCGATATCGCTATCGGGAGGGGGCAGTGGCATATATAAGCGAAAATGGCTAAGTCTCAAGGCATGGGGCATAGCGCCGATGGGCCAGACCCAAAAACATATAAAGTGGACCGGTAATAGTATATCGGGTCCGCGCAGTTCGGCGATCACATATATGTCAACCCTCTGTCCCGTCGATGGGCTGGACCTGAAATAAAATAAAGAGGGCCTGTATAACTTATCAGGTCCGATGGGTTTCGGCGTTTTTATGTGGCAACCCCATGACCCCGTCGATAGCGAATTGCCGAGTTAATCTCAGCCGCCCATTCAGGCCCAGAGATCAACGACCCATATTTAATCGCATCACTCCTATATGGCTCCGACGAGCGGAGCCGAAAAGTAATAAAGCGCGGCATAAAGGCATATCGGGTTCGAAAGGGTCCGCACTGTGTGCTCCTATATCCCAAAGCCGAAAAATATTAAAGGGTAGTTTTAAAAGATTTCGGGTCCGCATATTGATTTTGTTAAAACCCGCCGATATGAAATCGCCGACGGACCGGACCCGATCTCCATAAAGGAAGGGCATATAAGCATTTCGGAGGTTTTATGTGTTGAGACCAATGGTCCGCCCCGATGTGAGTTAGCGCCAGCCGTTGGATCTGCCTTCGCGTGATCCAACGACCAGGATTTAATCTCCGCTACAATGCCACTCCTTATGTTTTTCACGAATTTTACATAGAAATTGGTCTTTTTCTGTGTAAAAGAAAAGGCGGCATTTGTTCATATTTTCACATATATGCCCGCGCCCGGCTCCCGATAATGGAATTCATGCATCCCTAAGCTTTCTGAGATCGCTCCAAGGCCCAGTTTTGCTTCAGATAGCCAGTTTCGGCCTGGGCACAGTCGGCAACACTTTTTCCTCCTGTTTGCACCATTTGTTAAAGTTTAATGCTATTTTTGATCGTCCAAGCGCCGATTGCACCCAAAGGCCACGAAGGACCTTAGCAGCAGTTATTTTTTCATTAAAAGGCAGAAGGGGGCGATGGGATAGTTTAAAGAGTATGAGCGGAGAAAAAAGGCCCATATTCAGTGCCAAAGTGTATCAGGATGCGGCAAAGAGTATCAATCCAGTTTTTCAAAGCAGATGAAAGCAAAGCAAGCCCAGCAAAGTCAACAAAGCATCATTCAGCCATTAAGGCTCACCAACACTTCTTTTGTTGCTTTAAAGCCACCTAAAGGCATAGATGAAGGCTTTCAAGGCAGAGTTATTGCAGAGACATTGTTCCCAGTCATATTTTTGGAGCAGCGCTGCTTCCTTAAATGCATAGTTATCACACAGAGGATAGCGCGTGGCTCAAGGCACTCTTTCAGTCCATTTTTGAAGCTGCAGGACCCTGTGCAGCCCTAAAGAGCCATTTTGATGAGGCTGCTGCCTTATGTGCAGCTGTTTTAGATATTTTATTGCATTTATTTCCAGCACAACTTAGCATTAGAAGCAGTTATTGCACAGATCTCTTTTGAATCTGTTTTGATAGATATTTTGAGATATTTTCTCCCTTGACACCTGTTCAAGGGATGTTTGTAAATATTTTCTATTTAAACCACCCTCTGCACTGTTTTAAGGGTTGGTTGGTCGATAACTTCCTCTAGACTTGCATTGTATTTTCTGAGAGTCTCTATAATCAAAGATCGCTGGAATGTTTGGGA
Source organism: Pinus tabuliformis (assembly GCA_031772625.1). NCBI lineage: Eukaryota > Viridiplantae > Streptophyta > Pinopsida > Pinales > Pinaceae > Pinus > Pinus tabuliformis. Next base: position 1,164,763,909 of record CM062813.1, read on the forward strand.
GATGAACTGGCTGTTGTGTTTTAATGACTGAAGAGTGACTATGGAATCCTAACGCTTCTACATAGCCCAATAAGTGTTTCTTATCTCTGTTTACAGTTTATATGTGTTTATGCCATCATTGTTTCACTATCTAAATAGCAGAAAGAAGGAATAGTTCAGACCTCACTTAGTTGTATTCCGTTCTCAATTTCTGTGATTTATCTATGTTTTCCTCTTAATTAGTCCTGAATATGAATACATATTTGCTCATATTTACACTAGTTCCTTCATATATGAATGTTTTTTAGGAATCCTTGACTGCTCCTATATCGATGTTCATTCACCTTCCCTCTGTTAGCATAATGAGAGCTACTTAGTTACCTTTCATTCACTGACCTTCATTCCATCCTTATTCCAGCTTGATATTGTTTTATGTGTAGCTATCCTACTCTATATTTCTCTTGTGACCAAGAAAACGCAACAGCAAGCCTAATCCATGACTCCATGCCCAATGGTTTGAATTTCTCACACTATGCATCCCAACTCTGTTTGAAAGAATCCTCCATCCCACCAAAATCAAAACAAAACCCAAGAAAATCATAACTAGCCTAAAATCAACCCAAAACAAAGCTAAGTTATAAAGAGAGAGCCCTCTCTGATTGCAGGTAGTCTAGGACCTGCAGTCTAAAGATTGGTTTGTGGTTACCTCGGCCGTATCCTTTAAGGAGATTTAAGGACAACCTGAGTGATAACAGAAATGAAAACTCATCTCTAGAGCAAGCCTTCAAGACCCAGATGTCCTTTGGAAGAGGAAGAGGTCAAGGCAGAGGAAACAAGAGAGGAAGAGGCAGAAGCCAGAACAGAGGTGGAAAGAACAGTCCAGCAAATGCTCAAGGAAGAGGCAGCAACCCAAATCAGAACCAAGGCCAAGGTAACAGCCAACAAAGTGGACAACATCATGCTCAAGGACAAAGATATGAAAAATCGAATTCCCAATGGTATAATTGTAAAAAATATGGGCATTATGCCAGTGAATGTAGGAAGAAGCAGCATGATATGAATAATAGATATAGTGCAAATATCACTAGAGAAAATATCAGTCAAGATAATGTATTGTTAGCTTGTAATATGGCTGAAACAAATAGTGAAGATATATGGTTTCTAGACTCCGGTTGCAGCAACCATATGACAGGAAACATAGCCCTGTTTTCTGCTTTAGATCAAAGTGTTAAGTCACAAGTCACACTTGGGACTGATAGCAAAATTTCTGTTATGGGTAAAGGAGAAGTTAAAATATTTACAAAGCAAGGTGAAAAGAAAACCATAGCAGATGTCTATTATGTTCCTGGAATGAGATGTAACCTCTTAAGTATTGGACAGCTTGTCCAAAAAGGTTACAATGTTTTCTTTGAGAATGATGTATGCACCATCATGGATATTGCACCCAGCAAAAGATGTATTGCTGAAGTGAGGATGACGAGGAATAGAATGTTCCCTCTTAGAATAAGAGCAGATTTGAAAAACAAAGAAGTAATTGCAGCAGTTTCCCAAGAGGCTCTCCAAAGTGTGCCAAAGGATGAAAATTGGTTGTGGCATTTGAGATTTGGACATCTCAATTTTGGAGGCCTTAATTTGTTGAGTAGAAAAGGAATGGTAAGAGGATTACCATTGATAGAAAAACCTGATAGCCTTTGTGAAGGCTGCATATTGGGAAAACAACACAGAGAAAGTTTTCCATCCGGGAAAAGCATAAGGGAAAAAGCACCCTTAGAAATTGTCCACTCAGACTTATGTGGACCAATGCAAACTCCATCTTTAGCAGGCAGCCAATATTTTCTAACATTCATTAATGATTTTACAAGAAAGACTTGGGTTTATTTCTTGAAAAACAAAAGTGAAGTGTTTGAAAAATTCCGAAATTTCAAAGCACTTGTAGAAAATCAAAGTGGGTTGCGTATTAAAGTCTTGAGAACTGACAGAGGAGGTGAGTATATCTCCAAAGAATTTTTATGTTTTTGCAGAGAAAATGGAATACACAAGCAATTTACAGCAATGTACACCCCACAGCAAAATGGAGTTGCTGAAAGGAAGGACAGGACCATTATGGATATGGCAATGAGCATGTTGAAGGCAAAGCATTTGCCAAATGATTATTGGGTTGAAGCCGTAAACTGTGTTGTATATATCTTGAATAGGTGTCCTACAAAAGATGTGATGAACAAAGTGCCAGAAGAGGCATGGAGTGGGAGAAAGCAAGGAGTCACCCACATGAAAGTTTTTGGATGTGTGGCCTATGCACACATTCCTGATCAGCTAAGGAAGAAGTTGGACAGGAAAGGGGAGAAATGTATCTTCATTGGATACAGTGAGGAATCCAAAGCTTACAGATTGCATATCCCATCTACCAAGAAGTTTTTTGTGAGCAGAGATGTTCAATTTATTGAGGAGGAAGCTTGGGATGGAAGCATAGAGAAAACAATTAATGTTAAAAATTGTTTGCCTCATGATGAAGATGATGAGGACATGATTGAAATGCATCCCCAAACAATAGTGCCAACACAAGAACAGCAAGGAACACCTTTGAGAAGAAATGAGAGTGCTTCTCCAAGCACACCACAAGGAGGAGATTCAAGCGCATCTTCAAGCACTTGCACACCAAGTGAAAGAGGTAATAAGTTCAGAAACTTGAGTGACATTTATAATGAAGGAATGAATTCTTTGTTTGCATTATATTGTCATGTTGATGACCCTATTCATTTCAAAGAGGCAATTAAAGATAAGAAGTGGATAGAAGCTATGGATGAGGAAATGAATGCCATAGAAAGAAACAAGACATGGGATTTGGTTGAGTTACCAAAAGGTAAAGAAGTTATTGGAGTCAAATGGGTCTATAAGACCAAGTGCAATGCTGAAGGCAAAATTGAAAGACACAAGGCAAGACTTGTTGTCAAGGGATACAAGCAACAGTATGGGAGAGATTATGAGGAGACTTTCGCACCGGTTGCAAGAATGGAAACCGTGAGATCAGTGCTGTCCATAGCAGTACAAAACAAATGGAAAGTCTACCAGATGGATGTGAAGTCAGCATTCCTAAATGGAGTGTTAAAGGAAGAGGTTTACATTGAACAACCTCCAGGCTATGAAAAGAAAGGTGAAGAGCACAAAGTTTGCAGATTGAAGAAATCTCTTTATGGGCTGAAGCAAGCGCCAAGAGCGTGATATAGTAGAATAGATTCTTATCTACTGGAAAATGAATTTGACAAATGTGAGGGAGAACCCAGTGTCTACATCAAAGAAAAGGATGGCAAGATTCTGATTGTTGTCTTGTATGTTGATGATGTTATTTTTATAGGTAATGATGACTACCTCATTGAAAACTTCAGATCAGTCATGAAAGAAGAATTTGAGATGACTGACCTGGGTTTGCTGAGATACTTCTTAGGAATAGAAGTAGATCAAAATGAAAATGGAATCTTTATCTCTCAAGCAAGATATGTAAATGAAGTGTTGAGCAGGTTTAATATGCAAGAGTGCAAAGCAGCAATCACTCCCACAGTAATGGGATTAAAACTCAGCAAAGAGGACAGCAGCAAGGATTTTGATCCTAGTTTGTACAAGAGCATAGTTGGCAGCCTTATGTATTTAACTGCAACTAGGCCTGACATAATGTTTGCTGTTAGTTTGATTTCCAGATTCATGGAGAGGCCAAAAGAGGCACATTGGCAGGTAGCAAAAAGAATTCTGAGGTATGTCAAAGGTACAAAAAGATTTGGCATTTTGTATACTTTTTCAGAAAGTTCAGATTTGGTTGGCTACACCGATAGCGATTGGGCTGGAAGTGTAGATGATCAGAAAAGCACATCCGGTTATGTCTTTCACATGGGTTCAGGAGAAATTTCATGGGCTTCCAAGAAACAGCCCATTGTGGCGTTGTCTACAGCAGAAGCAGAGTACGTGGCAGCTACAGCAGCAGCGTGTCAAGCGGTTTGGATGAGGAGACTGTTAAGAAGTCTATGCCAAGAGCAGGCAACAGCAACGGTGATTTTTTGTGACAATAGTTCAGCGATCACATTGTCTAAGAATTCTGTGTTTCACAAGCGAACGAAACACATTGATACAAGGTTTCACTACATCAGAGAATTGGTGAACAATGGAGAAATTGTTTTACAACATTGCAACACTCAGGAACAGGTTGCAGATATTCTGACCAAGCCATTAGACCAGAAAAGTTTTGAGTTTTTAAGGAAGCGTCTGGGTATGATTGATAACCCAGCAGTTGAAATTAAAGGGGAGTGTTGAAATATAATTTCAACTGCAGGTTTATTTGATTTGCGATGCGATGAGATCGCAGATCGCATATCGCATGTGTGCTTGGATCCTCCGCTTTGTTCACTTGATTTCCCCGATTGCGATGGTGCGATGCGATCCGATCGCATATCGCAGATCGCACCATATGTTTGTGCTCCATTTTTGTTTGTTCCGCTAAATGCAATTTCTGCGATGCGATCCAATTAAAGTCAATAGTTGAAGTACAGGCCAGCAGCAAATAAATTTGACATGAAGTAAAAGCTTCTTTACCGCCAGTAAATGTCAGTAAAACAGTAAATGGAATTTACTGTGGGTTGATAAGTTTTGGTAAGGATTTTAATTTTATTTCAGCGGGAGTATGGGGACAAGAAAAGGTTGGTAAAACCATTTAATTTTATTGTTTTTTTATTTTACAACAGGATGCCAAGTGAAAACGTGAAGTAAGTTTTTCTTGTTGTCATATTTTGGTAACAACAATTTCTTTCTTTTATTAATGAATAGAAATCTTTGGTGTGTGAAAACTCTATCTGCTGCAAATAAATTTTAAGTTTCCGTTGTGTTAAAGATCCTGTGTGTGGAGGAAACAGAGCATTGTTATCTGGTCTTTTGAGTTTGAAATCACCTGAAATTTCCAACATCAGTTTCCATTTGATTAGTGAGTTGAACGTGGATGGTGTCCCCCACCTGGGCCTCGATGGTTGGGCCTGGAAATTGGCCATTGATGGTAATCACCAATTTCTCATAACAATCAGGAGGTTTATATTCATATCTCACATTCCATCTATAATGGTGAATTCTTGCTTCTAAAAATGATGGTACCAGCACTAGTGAAAGAAATAAGAGGCACCAAATACACATTCCATGTTATCCCCAATTCATTTTATTGTCCACGAAGCTGCAACGAATATTAGGATGATTTTCTAACTGTTGCAGTACGTCTGCAACCCTAAAAAATGAATTGGAAATAATCTATGATTCAGAAGTTGAAAGATGTGTAATATATAGAGTCACTATGTGAACGAGAGAAATGATTTTCTAATGTGTAGGGAAGAGTAACAACAAAGAAATATCGCAGAAACTCACTGGGCAGTCAATTCAGAAACCTCTACAAAATTACTACCACACAAAGTCTTTGGAAGTCTTTGTCAAGGATTTTTACATGTGAGATCCTAGAATTAACACAAAATTCCAAAAATGTGTGATAAAGACTCGAAGAATATTTCAATCACCTACTCTCTGAAGACCAAAATCTGTGATGAAATTGAAGGCTGGAAATTTCGTTGGAACATCTCGGAGAAAAGTACCTTTGAGTAAACCTAACTTCTAGATATATACCATGGAATTTTAGAAGGAGCCTTAATTTCCTTTTCTCATACGAGAATGTGGAACAGGAAGGATGCCAAAGTGATGAAGTGGTTTGGTTTGAAGTATTTTTGTTCATTTTTGGAGTGGGAAAACGAATATCGACTTTGGGGAAAGGGATATTCACAATTATTGCAATTGTTTCGAAAGTCTCTCCCATGACCAACTAATCATGAATATAGTAGAAACACCAGTCAATCAAACCAACTAGTTTGGTTTGAGCAGATGCAACTACCCCAGGTTCGATTCTCACCACGTTCCTCTATGGACTATGTTGAGGGCCCCGAAATCGGGTCAACAACAAGGGGGATACCCACCCGGTCGGGAACCTGGTTGGCGGCTCCTTGCCCGTTTGGTGTAGTGGGTCCGACTGGGGATAATGGGACCAGCTTCCCAATCTAAAGGATGTGTGTGTGTGTAGATTTTGACGATGCTAATCTAAAGGTAATTTTAAGCTAATTTAATTCTAGACTCTAAACTGACTCTATGCTACTGTAATCTAATAAAAAAAGCACATCTAATCTATACTAGCCCGGGGTAAAATTATTTCATTATGCGATCTAAAAATATTTCATATAACAACTGGTAATAAAGATCAGTCAGCTATCATAAGAATATAAATCAATTAAGATAAACCATTCTGCATAAGAAGTTAGGCAAAACAGTTGTGAACAACATATCGCATAATCAGTTATTCATATGTAAAGCACAAACAAATGACTCCACCGTACAAAAGTGCCAAATGGTAACCCACACATTCATACATTAACATATAAACAACTCAGCTGTATATCACTCTAAGAATATGAGCAGAAATTAATCAAGAGATAAAAGTACCATTTATGACTGATTTCACTCACAAACTTCAAGCAATAACAATTTATCTCTACTTACTTCTAACATCTACTAAGAGTACAGAAGTGCAACATCAGTAGCAGATATTAAAATGCAAACATAAATAAATCTCGATCCATCCATTCATCAAAAACCCCCTCCGAGGGTGCAAAAGTGCATGTTCTGAGGACAAGTTTTTTGACAAATTTCCGGACCCTTCTCCAAATTCCATGAGAAGGGTTAAATACTACTAACTAACTAATCTTAATTACACAAATTTAGGGAACGGCTTCAAATGACCGCCCTTTTACTAAAACAAATTTATTTCTAAAAATTGAATCTAATTTCTAACCGTTTCTGTATCTGCTCCTTACTGTTGTAAGCAATGCAAGGTTCGCCTGGAAAGAGTCGGCTGGTTGTCTTTTTCCTTTGCTCAAGCGATAAAAGTAGAAATAACAAAAGCTGGCACCTCTCTCTGACAAACTAGAAGATATTTTTGAAAATCTTCCTTTGGCTGGGTGTATTTGCTGTGTGTATACTTAGTATAACCCAGATTTCTTTCAAACTGATTGTGTTGTTGCTATTTTGGTTTCCGGCAGTGCGAATGACTCAATGAGTTAGGGATTTCATTGCCTGAACAATCCTACGTATTGAAAATTGCTTCCATTCTTTGTTCCAGGCTTTTCTGAAGCATCATCCCTTTTTAGCGTTTTTCTTTTTGCTTTATCCAATCTGAGCTTCAGGATCTTTTACAAACATGCTGCTTCTGTGCGCCTTTGACTCTGAGTCTTGGATAGTCTATTTTCATCAGTGTCTGTGGAGTGATACTCTGGAATCCGCGGCTCTGCTGCATGCGGCATCCATTTGCGAAGGCATCTCCTCTCTATTCTCCAAGTATTGGCGCTTTCCCCTTTTCCTTAGATGTTTCCTGCATATAGATTTATATTAGTTGCTGCCTTACAGTTCACGCAAAGGAAAAGAGAAATGACGAAAAGATTGACATGAAAGCTTTAAGTTCTAATGAATGCATAATCATGACACTCATAATGACTTGACTCTTCGAAAAACGCAACACGATCATCTTTGGATACTAAGGCGTGCAATCATTAATTTCCCTTAAGGTGAGCGCTCGATTTTGGGTTTACAGATCACGCCGAAGAAACTTTGCGATGAGTGGTTCCTGCGATTTGTATCGCAGCAATTGATAGTCTCCTTCATCGCAGATCGCAAATCGCAAAATCGCAGATTGTAGGATCGCATTTTTCATTTGATCACTGTGCGTTGCTTATGCGACGTTGCGATATGCGACGTCGCATATCGGCCGTCGGCGATTCCTTAGATTTTCTTTTAAAGGCGCTTTCAAAAATATGCGATGCGATGAATGTCGCATCGCTTCATTGCAGCTTACTTATGCGCATAGGAAAACGCTTCACTCTCTCTTTGCGATGCGATATAGCTTTTAGGGAGTTAAATACAAAAAATTTTAATAAAAATATTTTTTGGATTTTTTGTTAAGGGTCCCCCTTTGTTTGATATTATTGCTAATACTAAACAAAGAGGGGGGTTGTTGGTGACCACAACAATGGCGATTCACTGTGAAGAACCAGTTATCTCTGCTTTTCTATTGACATTTCCACTTCCGAAACAGAAAAATTTTCATATGTCTAAATTTTGTTATGGACAGATAGAGTAGATTACCCCTTACCCTGTCAATGATACTTTGTCTCAACCTTTCTTTTATTCCAATTGTCTGCTTCCTTAGGCTTAGTTCTTGCATTCATACCAGACATTACTCGGTCCTTTTTAAAGATAAAATAAGTTCTTCTCTACGTACTGGCTTTAAAATATGCTCATTTGTCGTAGGTAGAGCCTCTGATGCCCGCAAGCGTCCATAGCCTCGACAGGGTTACCATGTTATCCAGCAATGATCCTTTTTCCTGCTTGAGGTTATTTACAACATTTCAGAGAAAAATCCTTTTTGACACTTTTTCCTTTTTTATTCTCTAAAGAACAATGTCTTGGCTTGGTGGCCAAATTATGACATAGTCATTCACTTGATTTACACTTTTGTTGAACAAGCTGGCTCGTGATGAGTCCCCTTGTCTTTTGATTGCAACAATCTTGAGTCGTTGCCCTGTTTTGATAGACAGTATTGGCAAAGTCAGCAAGTTATAATATTTGTGATCATGATAAGCCGGCTCGTGATGAGACCTCTTATTCTTTGAGATATAGTGTTTTCTCGGATTGTTTCTCTGAATGTTGCGGTTTCCTTTAGCAGGGAGGAAGTCATTGTTTTTCCTTAAGAAAGCTTTGGACGACAATAATAGAGTTTGAAAACAACAGCTTTACAGAGAATATTTATTTTATTATTGATGATACCTTCCATTGTGCTGGCATAAAACAATTTTTTACCAAAGGTTGCTTTCATCAAAGTTTTTGAGAGGTTGAAACTAATATCATATTCAGGGTAAAGTTAACTCTATTTGTCAATAATAAAAATCAGATTTTTCGAAAAGTTTTGCTATTTGTACAAGTGAAATCAAAATATGATAGAGAGTTAGTGTGCCCTTTCATGAATCCTTTTCAATGATCGCTTACAACCAGTTTTATTTATAAGAAAGAGAAAAACAAAATAAAAATAAAAACGAACTAAAACTATCCTACAAAAATAGAAGAATGATCTTCTTATGGAAAATACATTTTAAGAATCTGTCCATTCACAGGCAAAGAATCTCTTCTACCTGCCAAATCCTGCAACACAAACGTCGATGGGCCTATGACTTCTACAATCTGAAAAGGACCAAGCCACAGCTTCTGAAATTTCGTATGCTTGCCCTTTTCTTCATGAGCCTTATCCCATTTCAAAACTAAATCTCCCATCTGAAAGTTCTTTCTGGTTATGATGCTTGAGTCAAAAGATGATTTTATTAGTGCTTGGTGATGAGCATGGGTTTTCTTAGCTTGTTCTCGGCGTTCTTCTAGTTTGATTATCTCCATTTGTCTAAGTTGTAAAGAGGAAGTGGGTACTTCATCGATGTGTTGTACTAAAGACAAAGAGGGAATGACTAAGTGAGTTGGAAGAACCACTTCTTTCCCATAAACTAAATTAAAGGGAGAAGTGCCGATTGAAGCTTTCTTCGTGATTCTATCTGCCCATAAAGCATTTACTAGCGCTTTGTGCCAATTCTTTTGGTTTTGGTCGACTGTTCTTTTAATAATCCTAATTAGGTTTTTGTTTGTTGATTCAGCCAACCTATTACCTTGCGGATAGTAATTGGCAGAATATTTCAGTTTGAACCCTCTTTTCAGTGCAAACTCAGTCATTGCATTTCCAGAAAAGTATGATGCATTATCAAACATTAAGGCCATTGGCAATCCAAACCTAGTGATGATAAATTGATCTATGAATTCAATAATGTTTTCAGAATTAACTGTCTTGAGAGGAACTGCTTCTACCCATTTAGTAAAATAATCTGTTGCCATGAGGATATACCTATGCTGCTTAGAAGAGTGAGGAACGATCTCACCTATTATGTCCAAGCCCCATTGGCTGAATGGTGGCTCGATGTTAACCGGCTGTAGTGGCATGGATGATTTCCTTTGTTTCCCTGCAGCGGTCTGGCAGATTTTGCATTTCCTTACGTAATTGTATGAGTCTTTGAACAGCGTGGGCCAATAATATCCTGCACATAATATCTTATGCGCAGTAGCTTCTCCAGCATAGTTTCCACCTGCTGGTCCATCGTGGAGTTCCTGCAAAACCTTTCGGCTTCAGTTTTCTCAAGACACCTAAGAAGTACAGGATCGTAATTCCTTTTAAACAGAACATCATTTATGAGCTGGTATTGTTTAGCTTTCAATCTCAGAGCTCTTTTCTTGGTGTGATCCAGATGTGATGGAGCATACCCGTTCTTAAGATAATAAATGGTGTCCGCATATAATGATTCTGCGTCGTTTAGGCTTACCTCATACGTGTGTACCTCTTCAGATGAGTTCTCAGGAATTTTCAACACTCCAGCTAACATCTTGCAGAAGCCTTGACCTCTTACGATGTTTGCTGGTTTGATCTCAAGATCGTATTCTTGTAAAGCGGTAATCCAATTTGCTCTCTTTTCGCCCACGTCCTTCTGTACCAAAAGGTTTCTTACCGCTGGAAACGGTACTACGACTTTGGTATGGGCTTTAAGTAAGAAAGGTCTGAAATATTTGATCGCTTTGAAAACGGCATATGCATGTTTCTCCACGTCTGAATAATTGGGTTCAGCACCTTGTAAGTTCGAGCTAAAGAATGCGATTGGAGCTTCTGCCTTCTCTTGATTTACTTGAGTTAAAATCGCGGCATAAGATTTCTCTGAGGCAAAAGTGTATAAGATGAAAGATTCTGAAAAATTTGGGGTAGCTAAAGATGGAGCGTTGATGATAGCTTGTTTGATCAAGTTGAATGCTTCATGCTCATCTTGACCCCATTTAAAATTTGAATTCTTTTTTATCATATTTTGTAAAGGAGAAATAATACGTGAAAAATCCGGGACAAACCTTTTTACAAAATTGATCTGTCCAAGGAAAGATTGCATTGCCTTTTTGTTATGGGGTATGGATATTTCGGAAATTTCTTTGATTCTGTCAGGTTCAATGTGAATACCAGATTTCAACACTATGAATCCAAGCAATTTCCCTTCACTTAATGCGAAAAAAGATTTCTTTGGGTTAAGTGAGATTCCATACCTTAAGCATCTTTGAAAGATTTGTTCCAAATCTTTGAGATGGTCGCTTCTCTTCTTGGAGTACACTGTTATATCATCCAGGTAAATCACTACCGATTTATTGACTAAACCTTTAAACACGATGTCCATGGCTCTCTGAAAGGTAGCGCCGGAATTGATCAGACCAAATGGCATCTTCTGATATGCGTATGTGCCCCATTTGGTTCAGAATGTGGTTTTCAACTGATCATCGAGATGTACCAGCACTTGATTGTATCCTGAAAATCCATCCAGGAAAGACATTAATTCTGAGCCCGCTATTGCCTGTAGTATTTGCTCCATAGGTGGGAGGGGAAAATTATCTTTCTGACAGGCTTTGTTGAGATTCCGGAAATCAATACAGATCTTGATATCTCCATTTTTCTTTCTAACGGGCACCATATTGGATACCCATTTGGAGTGTCTGATGGGGAAAATTATTCTGGCTCTCAACAATTTATTTAGCTCAGTCTTTATCTGATTTTCTAAGTTGGGGTGGATTTTTCTGAGCTTCTACTGGACAGGTTTTTCATTGTCAATCATAGGGATAGTGTGTTGAATGATAGAAGTGTTGTATGTTTTCAGCTCATCGTAATTCCATGCAAAAACGTTTTTGTATTGTCTCAGAAGACGGATATATGCTGATTTTTCTTCAGGGGCTAGGTCGTGGCCCAGATTAACGTTTTGCAGCTTATGATCGGTTCCTAGGTTCACTAATTCATAGTTCAGAGTTGAACTGTAGAGTTTAGAATTGGCAGACCTTTTAAACCGACTTTTAAAATCATATAAATCTTCTAACTTAACCACCGATTTAGGTATAGCATTATCAATGCTATTTTGCTGAATTTGGTGATCATGATGGTCTTCGTCAATTATTTGATTTGAGTAGGATCCTTCAGAAGTGAGGAAATTTACAATGTCTGGATCGTCGTTGAATACTCTCCAGTTGGTGATGTTGTCAGGGATGGATGGTTTAAAGATTAATTCTATTGAAAACCTATCGGGACTAAAATCTTCGGAGGGAATAAGTCTAGAGGCTACGTTAGCTAACAGGTCTGTGCTCGCATTTTGGAGTCTTGGGATTGACGAAATATTGAATGCTATGAAATGTGAAGTCAGATCTTGTACTAATGATTGATAGTGCTTTAAATGACTTGATAGGCAATGTATGGTGTTACGTACCTGTTTGACGACAATTTCAGAATCTCCAAAGACTTGAAGATACTTAACATCCATCCCGATTGCTTTGTATAGGCCTTGCACCAAGGCTTCGTATTCCGCTGTATTGTTTGTGCAATCGAACTCAAGTATGCATGTAAGCATGGTCTTGTTCCCATCTGGGTTAATCAGAACGCATCCTGCTCCTGCTCCCTCGTTAGATTTAGATCCATCAAAATATAATTTCCAAAATAAAGATGTATTTACAGAGTTATCTAAAAAATTAAAACACTTTGAATCATCAGTTTGGGAAAAATTTTCAACTTGGGACACAACTGAATTTTCTAAGTAAGGTGAGGTGTGAGCATTGAAATTGCCGAGGAAAGAATCTACCGAGTAATTGCCTATGATATTGCTGTTGTATGTTATTGCTTCGTTCTCTCCTTCCAATTCTGTCACTATGTACTTTTGGTGCAACTCTCGTTCAACCTTTATTTGATTGGGTTTACCGTTGTAGGGTAACCACATGTGTGACCAGTCGGTTGAGAAATATCCGTGGAGTTTCTCGGACCAATCCCCGCTAAGAATTAAACCATAGAATTCAGGGATATCAGCTACTAGAATGTCGATAACCTGACATACTTTCGGGTTAGACAACAATCTTATGGTCACCTGGTTAAGTTCACCAATCACTTCGACTTGAGATCGATGAAGTTGAACTATGCGCACTGCAGATTTCTGAGGCTGAACATTCAATTTGGCACATATTGATTTGGGTAGAATATTCGTTGAAGCACCAGAATCAACCAAGCAATTGTGCACGTTTTTATTGAAAATTTCATAAGTGAGAAGAAAAGGAGGAGCATGGGATCTTGACCTTCCTCCAATCAAGGCAATGTCATTCGGATCAATCTTATTGATCATGTTGGTTGGAGGTCTTCCCATGTTGTGGGAAGCTACAGCTGTAGGTAAAGATGTAGTAGGCACAGCATGTAATTCTTTCATCATTATTTTCTGTTGATGTTTCAATTTGCTCAATTCGTAAAGAGTGATATTAGCCCTAGTCTTTTTCATGTCATCGATAATATTATACTCCATTTCATCCGACACTATCAGTGTTCTTGATGGAGGTGCTTGATCTGATTGGACTGGGCTAAATTGGGTCACTCTAGCAGTTGTTTTCTTTGTTGCGACCTTATCTTTTGTTGCAGGGCTTGCGCCCTTCTGTTTAGGGGTAGTTTGGGGAGGATCAAGTTGATTTTTGCTTCGTGTGCTAACCGGAAATGCTTCTTGATCCTCTTCTTGTGGGAGGATGAAATCCCACATTCCTTGTAGTTCCACAACTTCTTCATCATCGGTCTGCCCTTCAGTGGTATTCTCTTCTTCTTCTTCTTCTTCAGATTCGACGTTTGAGACAACATTGGGTGGTTTCACCTCCATGGGAGGGTTTCTTTTAAAAGATCTGTAGGGCTTTTTTGAAGAAGTTTCTGCTACTTGTTTTCTTATGTCAATCATCTTATTGGACATGGCCTTTAACACTTTTTGTAATCCTTCCATATCGAAACGATCTTTCGTTTGCTTCTTCTTGGTATCTTCTTTGAAAGAGATTTTCTTGGATTTGTGTTCTTCTATTGCAGATCTCTTTTCTAGGGCAACTACGCGTTTTTCTACTGCTAACGCCTCAGTTAAGTTTTCAACTAAGGTCGTCTTGTTTGCCCTATCTACGAAGATAGCCAAGTTTGATGGTAAGGCTGTGATGTACCATTCACGTCTCACTTCCTCGCTGGGTTGAGAAGCAGCGGGAATTTTGTTGAGGATCTTATTGAACCGTAAATTGAAATATTTAATGGGTTCTCTAGCCTCAGATTTAAGATTAGATAGGTCATTGATCAATGTCGCTGTTGATCTGTCATCGCCAAACTTGGTGAGGAATTGACTTTGAAAGATGTCCCAACTTGTTATGGACCCAGAAGGTAACGAAAAGTACCATGACCTGGCTGTTCCTTGCATTGTGTAAGGAAAAAGTCGGACGACAGCATCTTCGTTAGTAACTCCGTTGAGATTAACAGAAAGCATGAAATTATTGATATGCTCTTCAGCTAGCATGCCTGTTTCTGGATTGAATTTAGGTAGCCATTTCTCAGGATGGGCCGGTATTGGGCTCAGGGGTGGAGGCATTAAAACCGCCCCAGGATTGTTCCATGGAGACTGGGCCATCGTAGAGCTGCTAGTTAATGAAAGTGCAGAAGATAATCCCTGATGCTGAGAAGATGAAGATATTATGATCTTTGATGATTGAAGAGGAAGAGTTGTGGAAGATGGATGAGTGATTTGGGATGAGGATGTGGGTGGTTGACTTCGCGGTGAGGGTGTTGAAATGGACGAAGTGGATGAAAGAGTCTCACGGTCAGACTTTGGTGGTGCTTTCCTTGCTCTTTTCCTAGTAGGGAGAGGGAGTTCACTTGGTTGAATACCAAATTTTCCACTCTTCAATCTGGTCAGAGGATGAGCAGGATTGTACTGCGAAGTCACGCTGCTGTTAGATTTATCAGACCTATGAGAAAAAATATAGAATCCCTGAAGTTTACGAATCAAAGTTTGAATTTTAGGGGGTTCGATAATGAGTTGGTCTGATATATTGGAGTAGGTAGCAGCGGTGGATACTCGAGCGACTTCTAACTCTGGGTTTAACCGTAGTGGAGAAGTCGGGGGAGTTGATGAGGGCGATTTACTCCCAGAATGGCATTTAGATTTTGACTTAGTTGCCATTCATAGTTCGTGCCCTCCTTCTAGTGCGAAATATGTTGAGGGCCCCGAAATCGGGTCAACAACAAGGGGGATACCCACCCGGTCGGGAACCTGGTTGGCGGATCCTTGCCTGTTTGGTGTAGCGGGTCTGACTGGGGATAATGGGACCAACTTCCCAATCTAAAGGATGTGTGTGTGTGTAGATTTTGACGATGCTAATCTAAAGGTAATTTTAAGCTAATTTAATTCTAAACTCTAAACTGACTCTATGCTACTGTAATCTAATAAAAACAACACATCTAATCTATACTAACCCGGGGTAAAATTCTTTCATTATGTGATCTAAAAAGATTTCATATAACAACTGGTAATAAAGATCAGTCAGCTATCATAAGAATATAAATCAATTAAGATAAACCATTCTGCATAAGAAGTTAGGCAAAACAGTTGTGAACAACATATCGCATAATCAGTTATTCATATGTCAAGAACAAACAAATGACTCCACCGTACAAAAGTGCCAAATGATAACCCACACATTCATACATTAACATATAAACAACTCAGCTGTATATCACTCTAAGAATATGAGCAGAAATTAATCAAGAGATAAAAGTACCATTTATGACTGATTTCACTCACAAACTTCAAGCAATAACGATTTATCTCTACTTACTTCTAACATCTACTAAGAGTACAGAAGTGCAACATCAGTAGCAGATATTAAAATGAAAACATAAATAAATCTCGATCCATCCATTCATCAAAAACCCCCTCCAAGGGTGCAAAAGTGCATGTTCTGAGGACACGTTTTTTGACAAATTTCCGGACCCTTCTCCAAATGCCATGAGAAGGGTTAAATACTACTAACTAACTAATCTTAATTACACAAATTTAGGGAACGGCTTCAAATGACCGCCCTTTTACTAAAACAAATTTATTTCTAAAAATTGAATCTAATTTCTAACCGTTTCTGTATCTGCTCCCTACTGCTGTAAGCAATGCAAGGTTCGCCTAGAAAGAGTCGGCTGGTTGTCTTTTTCCTTTGCTCAAGCGATAAAAGTAGAAATAACAAAAGCTGGCACCTCTCTCTGACAAACTAGAAGATATTTTTGAAAATCTTCCTCTGGCTAGGTGTATTTGTTGTGTGTATACTTAGTATAACCCAGATTTCTTTCAAACTGATTGTGTTGTTGCTATTTCAGTTTCCGGCCATGCGAATGACTCAATGAGTAAGGGATTTCGTTGCCTGAACAATATTACGTATTGAAAATTGCTTCCGTTCTTTGTTCCAGGCTTTTCTGAAGCATCATCCCTTTTTAGCGTTTTTCTTCTTGCTTTATCCAATCTGAGCTTCAGGATCTTTTGCAAACATGCTGCTTTTGTGCGCCTTTGACTCTGAGTCTTGGATAGTCTATTTTCATCAGTGTCTGTGGAGTGATACTCTGGAATCCACGGCTCTGCTGCATGCGGCATCCATTTGCGAAGGCATCTCCTCTCTGTTCTCCAAGTATTGGCGCTTTCCCCTTTTCCTTAGATGTTTCCTGCATATAGATTTATATTAGTTGCTACCTTACAGTTCACGCAAAGGAAAAGAGAAATGACGAAAAAATTGACATGAAAGCTTTAAGTTCTAATGAATGCATAATCATGACACTCATAATGACTTGACTCTTCGAAAAACGCAACACGATCATCTTTGGATACTCAGGCGTGAAATCATTAATTTCCCTTAAGGTGAGCGCTCGATTTTGGGTTTACAGATCACGCCGAAGAAACTTTGCGATGAGTGGTTCCTGCGATTTGCATCGCAGCAATTGATAGTCTCCTTCATCGCAGATCGCAAATCGCAAAATCGCAGATTGTAGGATCGCATTTTTCATTTGATCACTGTGCGCTGCTTATGCGACGTTGCGATATGCGACGTTGCATATCGGCCGTCGGCGATTCCTTAGATTTTCTTTTAAAGGCGCTTTCAAAAATATGTGATGCGATGAATGTCGCATCGCTTCATTGTAGCTTACTTATGCGCATAGGAAAATGCTTCACTCTCTCTTTGCGATGCGATATAGCTTTTAGGGAGTTAAATACAAAAAATTTTAATAAAAATATTTTTTGGATTTTTTGTTAAGGGTCCCCCTTTGTTTGATATTATTGCTAATACTAAACAAACAGGGGGGTTGTTGGTGACCACAACAGACTACTGAGACTCAATGACATTATCCCTCGGCCCCAAAATGGCACAGTTCTATAAAAAAAAACAGAATTGTAGACTAAACCAAAACACACAACATTATCTAAAATTTCATCACAGACTAACGCAACAGGAATCGAGAACCACTCTAAATTGGGTAGGAAAAACCAGGGCAACACTAATTCTACTCCATTAATAATGATAGGATCATCATCATTTTCATCACGACATAGAACATATCCATTTTTTTCTTGATAATGAACAAGCACCTTCTCTGTTTGGAGGCGAAGAAAACATTCTGATTCTACGAGTAGAGCTGTAGCATTTCGCCTATATAGGGCCACCCCAACAAACCAGGGGGCAAGCTCAACAAGCCGCTGCAAACGGATTTAAGCATGCGCCACAGCCGTATAAGGACCACGGCTGCCAAGAAAATTAGCCCAAATCCTACTAAATTCATCGTAGCGGATTCTATCAGGGAATTACAGAGCAGGGGAAGAACAACAATGTGGACTTCGTAAAATGAGGAAGCCAAGTGGATTTTATGGAAAGACATCGAGGAAAGAATGTTATATATAGGAGAGATCTTGCGCTCTACAGCCACTTGGCCAGCTCGACCCACCATGATTCCAGCAATTTGACTGACAAAGACTCCTCGATATTGCGGCTCTTAATACAATGATAAGATAGATTATTGGCAAACCAACCCCAAGCAATTACCCTTAGAATTACAATTAAGGAGCACCCCTTCCAAATCTAGTGAAGCAGAAATACATATTCATACCACCGAGACCATGTAAAAACCCTACAATAAACCCAGACTAACACACTAGGGATGTCTAGTTAGGCACACAAAAGGGGCATCCAGCTCTAGGAAACAACCCTGAGAACTCTTACATGAAGCGTAAAGAACTTAAATATGCAAAGAATTTTAAACTTAGAAATAAGAATTCAAATACTAGAGCTATCTCATGGAAAAAAATTTCAACTTAGACATAAGAACACAAACATAGTTTCCAAAAGAAATTAAATAGTTATGAACCAGTTAAGTCATTGCAGATAATACAGTATTCCAAATTCAATCTAATAGGGTTTCTCTTCTCTGGCCTATTTTCGTCCCTCTTGTAATGGTCATTCCCTTGAATACTGCAATTTTCCTTTCCCTTTTAAGCGAGATTTCCATCTTTATTTTCCAAATCTGACACTTACGGTTCGACCCAAAATCGAATATGTTTTGCCCTGGCTCATCGAAACTTTGGCGACCGCGCAGGTGTTTAAATGCTGCTATTTCCAATCCTAATTGAGGTATACAGACGCAGAGGTAACTGGTTTCGCTCCGAGTTGGAAAATTGACATTGTAGAATTGCAATGATAAGCAAGCATAAATACTTGGTGCATGGGAATGTGAATTCAGGAATGTGATATCTTGCAGATCGAGAAGCCCCACATGTCTAAAATGGATTTAAGAATGCGCCAGTGAAGATATTGTCATAATTTAGAAAATGGAAATGGTGGAGTGAATATATCGTGAGAATTTAGAAAATGAAAATGGCGGAAAAGAAAGGGGGCAGAATTTAAATTTGAGATGAGAATGTGTGCACTTGGGTGTTTAATAGTGCTTAGAAATTATTGTTGACTCACAAGGTTTCGCTCCGAGTTGGAAAACTGAGATTGTAGAATTGCAGTGATAAGCAAGCATAAATCCCTGGTGCATGGGAATGTGAATTCAAGAATGTAATATCATGCAGATCTAGAAGCCCGCATGTCTAAAATGGATTTAAGAATGCGCTAGTCAAGATATTGTCATAATTTAGAAAATGGAAATGGTGGAGTGAATATATTGTGAGAATTTAGAAAATGAAAATGGCAGAAAAGAAAGGGGGCAAAATTTAAATTTGAGGTGAGAATGTGTGCACCTGGGTGTTTAATAGTGCTTAGAAATTATTGTTGACTCACAAAATTTTACCGTGTAATTCTCTTTGATAATTATAGTGTGACTAAATTTCTTAGCCATTTTTGTTATAGGCTGAAATTTTACAATTAGCATGGATATTATGTTAAAATGTTTTGGAGTGAAGTACCCAATTTTATAAATGATTTGATAAAATATTAATATCTTAATTTAAGAATAAAAAATAAAAAGTATATTAATAAATAAGTTGTTACATTTTGTAAATTTAAGTAATATTTTCTAAAATTAATAGGTTTGACTCTATTCATGCTTTTTTACCCATCTTTATGAATAAAAAGCGGTTGAGGATTGATTTTTATAAATTTACTGAATTATATTAACTTTCTTCTCTTTATTTTTTTACAATATAGATGGGACACTTATCCAGCATTAGAAGAGTGTGTTTTTTAATGGAATAAATTGGCTTGGTAATAGGATCACTTAAAAAGGCACATAGATTATTTCAACATCTTCTCTTGCACTCTTTTCTCATTAAACAAAGTAGCTTTTATTTAATTTGGAAGGAGAAAAAAATCATGGTTTTAATTACTATGTTTTCATTCTCCACCCCTTAATCCCATGTGATCACAATTAAATTTGGTAGAACAATCAGGGCTTAAACAAAAGTATTTGTAGTATTTGAAGCTAAATCTAGTAACATTTTTGAATCAAAGGAATCATTTCAATTATCCATGGAGCTACAACAAAATTATTCCAATTTATCTAAAATTAGATCTTGAATGACTAAAAAAAATCAAGATTGTGGATATGGCATATTTATGTTGTTTGTGTTTTTGGGAGATGACTATATGATAGAATGAATGGAATGCAAACATGCAAGATAGATTCAAAAAAAAAATGGTGAGCTTACTTAAGAAATTGGTTGTGCTAGTTAAGGTGGCAGTTAGACAATAGTAAGAAGTCAAAACTTCTAAGGGGTAGAAAAAGTAATGTGGCATCTCCATCCCATGCATTTTCAACCATAGATGGATAGCCACTTATAGGCCATTAAAATTTCGGCCCTTGAGGGACGATTTCTCCATTATAACATAAATATGTTTTTATTAAGGAGGTATGTAATTCATTTAAATGCACACATATGGTGTAATAACAAAAATGCAATGGGATTAAACAAGCATTCATTAACATTTCATAGCAACCAAGAATCTATGTTTAAATTAAAACTGAACACACATAACATGCATAATCCATGTTAATTTATTACATTAAATAACATTCAATCAAATTTCATAGACATTTGTTTTTTAACTAAGAATGGTCCAAGGAAATTAGTTTCATATGAACAATTTTCCTCCTAATCATAGGCATCCACTTCAGATGTCATCCCCAAGTTGGGTTATCAGGTCACTAGGGAAAATCAATGTAAGATATAGGCTCCCACTCACTCAACCCAACTCACAAATATCAATGGCACTCTCTTTCACTTCCCTACACGACATAAGGAAGATCTTCCCCTATTATTGTTGACAATGCCTTAGGGATTTTCTTCCCTTTAATTCTCTTTAGCGTAGGCAGAAAGAGTCCAATATGTTGAATGTTTTTTAGGAATAACTTGGAAGATTAAAATGTGCCTCTCAAATAACTAATGATCAATTCAACTAATGGGTGAAAAATTCTTTAGTTACCCAATCTCTATGCTCATCTACAACCTCTCTATATCTTCACCCAGGACAATTGATTCCCCTTTCATGGTGTTTATTTTGATCATCTTCATATTTATGGTTAATTAGTAGAAGATAATTAGCAAGCACTACAACCATAACCCTTTTTTTATGCCTCAAATGCACCTTGAAATTACTTATGAAAAAGGTTTTTTCGACCTATTGTGTGACTTTGTGATCCACCCATATTTTAAATAAGGGTCGCAAATTAGGTTGTTAATAAAGTTGAAAAGTATTTTGTCAAAAAAACCAAAATAATATATGTCAAAAATCTCGGTCAAAATTATTTATAAAAAGCATAATTTTAGATTCAAAAACATATGTTAAAAATGGATATTACAAATGTGATTGAAAAAAGATTTGATAGCTTCCCTTTATTACACAAATATTATAAATGAGGTAGAAAATTATTTTGAAAGTTTAATAGGAGGTATAGGATGAAACTTTTATTTCAAAAAAGTGTTCTTGATCAAAGATGATCCTAGTCCTAGTTAAAGATCAAATCCTAATCCTAAACTCACTTCCTACTCTTAAGCTTTGTTTGCCAAGCCTAACAACTAGCTGAGTCTAAATCACATTCTAAGTAACTATATTCAACTTTGGATTCATAAGCTCCACAATGATTTATATATATGTTATGTTGTTATGCTTTACATTTAGATTAATGTTTGAATCTCTCTCCATTATTAATGTCAATTACAACAATATAATTTAATGTCATAGCATAATCAAACAACAAATTATGGTTGTTGTTGGATTGCATAGTGTTAAACGAATGTATATGGAATGTTACTTAAAAGCACTCCATCACAGCATGATAACTTCACTATGTAGAGCTCCCCACATATATAATGCCTTCGTAACACTCCTCAAGTGAGGCCTTCCTTGCTTCACGAATTGATAATGTTAATGCTAGACTAGTACATTGTATGTTGGACACTTAAGTGGACCCTAGTTTACCAATTAAAACCAATAAATGACTATTTTGTTGGGAACATGACATGATTTTGAGGCCTTAGCAAAATGAAGGAACGACTGGCTAAACTAGAAGTGGAAGATTGTTTTGATGATATAATGAAATATTTTCTAACGAGGAAGCCCCACTATTTTGTTGGAGAATGGAAAAATTCAAGGAGACATTCATGTATGAAGACATCTTCGAAATTTTATGTATAGAGTTTTCTAATGAGTTTGTGTGAATGGTTTCATATGCTTGATGAAGCACCACGTCACCATTGAGGAGACAAGAATACAAGTAAGTCGAATCTTAAATCCAATAACTTTGGAGCATTGTGATCACTTGGTTAATCAAGCAATAGACTTTTGGGGAGAGCAAACAATGGAAGGACTGTTGGGCCTCAGTTTTGTCTCAGTTTTCACTCAAAATCTCTCATGCTACTATTTGATTAAATCATTATTGTTGCAAGTATTTGTTACTTCTTTTTCTTTAACAAGATTAAAATACCATTAATGGAAGTTTAATAAAGGTTTGTATGTTGCAGGTTAAAATTGATTCGATCATGTTTTGAACCTACACTTACATACCTGCACTGCGCAACAGATTCCTGCACCAACTGAGTTCTTACAACGCGCCTGCACCAGTGCAGTTAGCGTGCCTGCACCAATGCAGTTAGTGTGCCTGCACCAGTGCAAGTTTTACAGCATGCCTCCACCAATTTGGGGCTTTCATACATTGACACATTTCTGGGAGAATTTGAAAGAGGTTTATGATTAAAATGTCATTTGAACACTTTCACATAAGCCAAGACACACCTAGGTCATACAGATTTATATTTAGAGAATAATTAATGCTACAACCCTGAATTTGTAGCAATTTCCAGACTACCTATTTACACCTCGATTTCTGCGTCGATCATAGTGAATCTCATAATTCTGAAACATAGGTTTTTCTCCTAGCAAAGGAAATTGAGCAAGCCTCGGGCTATTTTCCAAAATTCGTAATTGTTAAGGAGATACAAAGGGGGATTTGGAGGAAGTTTGTTAAGAATACCAACTTTTCCAGAATTCTAGAAAATGCCTAGATTTGGGAAATTCATGGTAAATCTCCATTATTTCAGTAGGGAAACGGTTGTACTGATATTCTCTTAATGATAATTAGTTGGGATTTAATCCCCGTGATGTTTGCAAAGGATTGGCTTGTTTTATGCCAAGTTTGTAATGTAAAAAGATTATAAAATAAGAGCTATGGCTCCAAGCCTAACTAATTAATTAGTCAATAAATTAAGAAGAGGGAAAAAGCACGCATAGGTAGGCACAACGGAGAAGGGAGGAGAAGTTCTTCCAATGTAGCAACACGTGGATTTCAGTGTGGAATTGTTCTCCTACTTGTTGGGATTAGCCGATGTCTGCATTATGTAAAACATTGTTTTTTTAATTAATTGAAGCAAATTTTATTTATGCTTTGTCTATTCATCCATTGCACATTAATGAATCTAATTACTGTGTGAACCAGGTTAATCGAGGGTGTGAGCTGGCTGGGTTGGCTGCCATACCAGCTCGACATTGCTCTCATCTTTTAGATTCAATAGCATTTAGATTATTAATTGTTCTGTGAATTTTACAGTTTCTTTCTGCCTTCAATTTCTAGTTCTAGAATTAATTTGATCTACTGCAACGTTTATTTAGAGTTTTAAAATTAATTTCCTTTTTACTCCAAATTATTCTTGTACTTAAATTATTTTTTATTTTTCTTGCATGAAAGATATTTCTTTATAAACATCGCATCCTCCAGATTGACTAACTGGCTTATGCTAAGAATCCTCTGCTCTAGTCGATAATTCATGGGTCTGTGTTTTGATTGGGTTCACCTTATGCATTTAATAATTATGAAATGGTGAAATCATCTAGTCATTAACTCATGCATCATTAAAGAAACAATCGCATATAAGTTTATCTAAAAGTTGTGATTCTTACAACGCAAAGCCAACATGTATAAAAGGGAAATTGCACTATGCTAAATGCTTAATTAATATTATGGTTTCCTTTAACTTTTGGATTGTTCTTACACATAATTAGTGCACGCAGATTGTTACACAGAATTAGTGCATGCAAAATTAGTACAAGCATAATTAGTGCAAGAAGAATTAGTAAAGGCAAAATTAGTGCAAGCAGAATAGTTTGAATTTCTTTTGAATTTATTCCAGCGTTTACAATATTTTCGTTATTGTGCTGGCACCTCTTGATTTCCATTTCTGATTTCCCATTTGTTTACTTGCAAGTAGAACTTCCTTTTGCATTGATTGTTTTTGCTTTCCCGTATGCTTTTAATTGTTTGGATTAGTGTTTCTCGAACTAGTGCAGGATTACATTTATTTTCGAGATTAATCGCAAGATAGACGAGAATTTGTTTTGCAGGTTATCAGGGACTCTCTCTGGCATTTCTAGTGCTACGTCTCGAAATTCATGAACTCTTCGGATTGACAAATTAAATGTTGCTACATTTATAGACCCCATACTGCACCCAACATTTTGGCGCCATTGCTGGGGAGGTGCTTAGGGGATTGACCTTGGTGACCTGCTACATTTGGTTTCTATTCCTTCACCTAGTTTCTCTTGCAATTTTATGTTCTTTGAGTTTATTTGTTTCCTGCATTTTTGCTTTAAGGTTTATCATTTTATTTAATGTTGTAAGAACCCCCCACCCACCCTACACACACACACACACACATATACACTATTCATGTGCTAACAAATGTAGTAGTGGTCTCGTTGAAGATAGAAAAATGGTATTTTGAGGCATTTTTCAATGAAGAGTTTGAGGCTAACATCAATCATTCAATGCACCAATTTCACTAATTAGTTTCCAGGAACATTCAAAGAAGGAGTCTCAAAGTAGTACATGGAGAACCTCTTTTAGTTTGGTAAGAAATGGAAAACATTGTTACTTTTGAATTTCCTATCAAAGATCTAGGAGTGGCTCAAATGCATAATATTCCCCAATCTGCACTACCAAAATTTCATGGTTTGGAAAATGAAGACCCAGATACATTCTTATTTGAGTTTGAAGTACTTTGTAGAGGATATGGTTATTTTAATAATTCTCAAAGGTTGCAAGTGTTTCCTCTTACTCTTAAAGGAGTAGCTCTATGCTGGTTCATGAGCCTTGGTGGGAACTGCATTAAAACATGGGAAGACATGAAAAATGCATTCTTGGAGAAATCAAGACTATTGCCAGGCCGATGAAGATATTTTTTGAATAACACAAGGGGAAAATGAAATCTTGGAGGATTATGTGGAGTGATTTAGATACAACCTCCAAAAATCAAAACATAGGAATATGGTAAAATATGCTTTGAAAACACTCCTACTCAAAGGAATCAAAGATGAATTTTTAGTGTAGAAATTCTCACTGTAGATCACCTGATAATGCAATATACTAAAGCAAAATACTAGATCTACTTCTACAATCAAACTTTGTGGAAGCTTAATCAATTTGAGCTAGATCAATCGGAACACATATAACAGAGAAGAAGAAATCAATAAACATGAAACACAGCAGAATACTCTGGGGAAAGCCTCAGCTAAAAACCCCGCTATCTGGATTATCATACAAGTGGAAATATCTCAGATATTACACAAAGCTTAGCTCTCACACAGCTATACAGCTCTCAATACAATCCCTCACAGCTTATAGACAGAATAGACAACTCATATGCCTTTCCCTCTGTCCTCCAAGCCTCCTATTTCCTTGGGTAGTTTGTTGGAAATAGTACTAAGAGGGGGGGTGAATCGATATTATTCAAATCAATTATTTTTTCATTTCATACTCTGATTTCTATATGCTACTTCAAAGAAGGTAACTCGCGTGTACATGCAACTGTCTTTAAGGAAACTAGCGTATATCCAGCAAACTTATAACTCAGTTAATTCATCATATGTTCATATTTAATCAATGCATCAGTACTTCATTAACCATATAAACAGTAAGCATGTGTAGTAATAACAGAGCAAACAATCACACATAAGAAACACACATGGACACCAAGATTTACGGTGGAAACCCAATGCAGGATAAAAACCACCTACTGTTGTCTTCTTTTAATATAAGAAAAACCTGTTAACAATCTTGTACTGGCGCAGACTCATACCAGTATGCAAGCTTCCACTTGCAAAAGGCTACAAACTTCTCTCATTCTCCAGCTTCTACTGGAAGGGAGCTACAACCCCCTAGCTCTTGTACTGGCCAATATGTTTACCAGTACGTAGGAGCTGGCCTACCTTCTCTCTTCCTCCCTTCTCTCTTCCTCTAGGGACCACGTTTCATAAATTTTCACATTGGATACTCCTAGAAGATAAAACCACAATCTGAAGGCCATGTTTCATCCAATTTTCATACTAGACCCATCAATAACATTGAAGCTCAAAATTAATCGCATTACCATACAACCATCAAATACATCTGTATCAACCAATCTCTGAAACTCAATCACCAATCTTTGATATAACTGAAACCCAATTATCAATCTCTGAACCAACCACAACTGAATCAAACAATCACTGACAACCCATCATTGAAGCAAATCACAATCAATCAATCTGATCATTCAGAACACTATTACCATAATACAGTCACCAGAAGACAGAGCAGAACCCAGAAGTCTGCAATAGCAACCAAAAACAACTGAAACTTTAAATATCACACTTCATAAGGTATACTCTACTTAGCTATGTTGAACCAGTGTGTATACGTTGTTTTTCCAAAGGGAACCAGCATACAGATATGAAAATAATTACTTATAATTTCACTGCAATTCTCCACTTCAGACATACCTAGATCATAATGTATAAAGAATAAAACATGCATCAGTATTTAGATCTATACTAAACATGATGAAACCATATAATGATAATTCATTTCAAGCCTTAAGTTCCTGATCCATCATTAGATATTATCCCTCATCAACCACTAAGGTTCATCCTTAGTTCAGATCAATTAAAGCACCATAAGCCAATAACCTGCATACTAGATCTCACACTTCATCAGATTTTCGACACTTGCACACCTTGGCCTAATGATCTTTTCCTCCTTATATATTTTTAGGCCTTTCTCAATACCATGGATCAAAACCACTTAGGACCAATACCTTGGACCAAATACTTTGGACCAAATACCTCGGACCAAATACCTTGGACCAATACCATGGATCAAAATACCTTGGACCAAATACCTTGGACGAAAACTTATTTTTCCAAGATATACACACTTTTCCTTTTGTGAAAGTGTGTGTGTATGTATACTCTCATCTTTTTCAGTCAACTTGCGTGTATACGCAGCTTGGTCAAGTCGAACCTCCGTATACCTCTCTTTCTTCATTCTTTGTAATCTGATCTATAATTTTTGGCTGTTGACATGTTGTATTGTGTTCTCTCATATGAATGAGTTGTCATCAAGGACAACACCTGTAGCATAATGCCAACAATCTCCCCTTTTGGACTTGATGGCGACAACAACACCAATTCACTCTCCCCCTTTGACATCAAGGGCAAAGGGCAGACCAAGATATTCTCCCCTCTTGATATGCATTATGTTATCCATGCTCCCTTTGAGTACATGCTAAATTCGCTGATTGAGCTCCCCCTTCGTTCATACTGAGATGCACTAAAACATCCATGCTAGCCCTGAGCACATGTAGAGTCTGCAAAAATATTTTCAAAAGAATAACATGACTCTATAACTCAACTAGGTGAGTATGACCTTCCTATCACCAATGACTCATACATCCATCTCCCAACCGAGTGGGGATATACCAAATGTTTATACATGAAAGAAACAAGAAATATTACATCATCCATCCCATGTAAAGTGGGGATACAAATTACATCATGTGTCCAAGAGGACTCATATCACTTCTTAGACATTTACATGACTTGAGTAATAGATGGTATAAATATCTGAAGCCATAGCTGGATATAATGCCAACAATGTTGAATGTATGAGAAGGCTAATACTCTGCCTGAACCTATGCCATATGTTCATTGTCAGATCTGATCATTGTAAAATATAAGTGAGAGACATCAAAGCATCATCATTAATAAGATATACTTCAACTTTTTAACACCTTATTAGTACCAACATATTTCCACATATCATCAGCATATTGTAACCATCATCACACAAAGTAAATAATTGACTGAATCATATCAGAATCCCTTTCCTGAGTCTATCCTGCTGCTTTTTCTTCAACATATATGCGACTATGCAGCATGTAACTCACGTATATACGTGACTTCTCTTCATAATAGTTGCGTATGAAAATTGGAATACTGAAGTTTTACACTTTCAGCTTCCCCTGGGTCTGTTATGTCTGTAGACTGAGCTATGCCACATCTTTCTGACAATTATTCCATATTCTTCAATACTTTGGATTGTGATGATGTATGCTCCTTTTGGTTTGGTGTTCAAACTTTGCTCCTGCATTCCTTTACTTTATGTCCAAACTTGTTACACACATAGCATCTTACATGTTTCTTATTCCCTCGATTGCAATCAATAGCTTTGTGACCAAACATATTGCAAGCAAAATAATATCCTTTAAGGAACTTGGAACATGATGATCTTTCTGTGTGATGGTCTTGAAACATTCTACTTCTGCATCTGGCTACAACATGTCCAAAATTATGACATATAAAACATTCAACATCATTCATTGAAGGAAATAACCGACTATTACTTCCACAAAGGGATTTTCTTTGAAGAATTTCTTTCCTTGGTTGTTGATGGGGTTGATTTTTTATCTCCTTGTTGATCATTTCATATTTTTCATTGGTGTTCCTTACCTTATCTTGTGAGCTAGATTCACCTTCATGATAACCAAGACCAGTATTTATAATGGGCGAACGTTGAACTTTGATAATTTCATCCAACGTTTCTAATCCTTTAGCAAATCTAAGATTCAGAGTCTTTGTCTTTTCAAGTTCTTTTCTTAGACTTACTACTTCACATTCTAATACTTCATTGTGTTTGTCCTTTTCAGTGAGTTGATGTGTCACTGTGTTTATGATGGTATTGTTTCTGCCAAATTGATTTTAAGTTGACTGATTTCTTTAAGGAAATCTTCTTTTTCTACGACATTATTTTCATATGCCATGAGTGGTTTAATTTCTTGATCATATTCATCACTATTGGACAAGCCATCACTATCATCATGAGTATAATAACTTCTATTATCTTCTGCAAACATCTTTCCTTTGACATGAGGGCATCTAGCAGCATAATGACCAACTCTACTACAAGAAAAACATTTGAAAGGTAGCTTACCTTTGAACCTTCCAGAACCCCTTTGAAGCTTCTTGACAAAATTTACCTCATCTTCTTCTTATGAAATGTGTCCTGATTCATTATGTTTTTCTCTTTCATTTCCCTTTGCTGATGCTTTAAATGTGGCTTCTCTCATATCTGATGGTCCTTCTTTTCTCATCTCAAAGGCAGTTAAGATTCCATGAAACTGTGTCATAGTGATATTTTGCAGATCTTGTTTTTCTTCTATTGCAGACACTTTGGATTCAAATTTAGCAGACAAGGATCTCAAAACTTTCTCAGCTTCCTTAATTTCTTCACCCAGATTCTTCATACCATTGACAATCTCATCTATACATAGGAAGTAACTAGCTATGATTTCATCACTATGCATCTTAAGAGTTTCATACTGAATTCTGAGACTTTGAAGCTTAGCACGTTTTACCTGAGAGTCTCCTTCATAGCTTAGAATGATTTTGTCCCATATTTCTTTGGCTAATTTAAGATACATGACCTTGAAAAATTATTATTTTGACAAACTTCCCAATAAAGTAGTGACAACTTTGGCATTGGTTTCATATTGCTTTTTACTTGCCGTGTTGTAGGAATTGTTCTTGGAAAGTTATATCCTCCTTCCACAATTTCCCAGACATTTGTTCCAAGAGATTGTAGATAAACTATGGTTCTTATTTTCCAATAAATAAAGTTGCTCCCATCGAAGATTGGCGGTCTAATGCTCTCGTGATCATTCATCTTGATGGATCTTCCTTCAAGTGATCAAGCTTCTTATGAAGGACCTGCTCTGAAACCAATTGTTGGAAATAATATTGAGAGGGCGGGTGAATCAATATTATTCAAATCAATTACTTTTTCATTTCATACTCTGATTTTTATACACTACTTCAAAGAAGGTAACTTGTGTGTACACACAACTATATTTAAGGAAACCAGCATATATCCAGCAAACTTATAACTCAGTTAATTCATCATATGTTGATTTTTAATCAATGAATCAGTACTTCATTAACCATATAAATAGTAAGCATGTGTAGTAATAACAGAGAAAACTGTCACACATAAGAAACACACATGGACACCAAGACTTAAGGTGGAAACCTAATGCGGGACAAAAAAAACTTGTTGCTGGCTTCTTTTAATATAAGAAAATCATATTTACAATCTTGTACTAGTGCATACTCATGCCAATACATAGGCTTCCACTTGCAGAAGGCTACAACCTTCTCTTGTTCTCCAGCTTCTACTGGAAGGGAGCTACAACCCCCTGGCTCTTTTACTATTGATATGTTTACCAGTATGTAGGCACCGGCCTACAGAAGGCTACAACCTTCTCTCTTCCTTCAGGGACCACGTTTCATAAATTTTCAGACTGGATACTCCTAGAACACAACACCACAATCTGAAGGCCATGTTTCATCCAATTTTCATACTGGACCCATCAATAACATTGAAGCTCAAAATCAATCACATTACCATACAACCATCAAATACATCTGTATCAACCAATCTCTGAAACTCAATCATCAATCTCTTATATAACTGAAACCCAATCATCAATCTCTGAACCAACCACAACTGAATCAAACAATCACTGACAACCCATCATTGAAGCAAATCACAATCAATCAATCTGATCATTCAGAACACTGTTACCAGAATACAGTCCCCAGAACATAGAGCAGAACCCAAAAGTCTATAATAGCAACCAGAAACAACTGAAGCTTTAAATATCACACTTCATAAGGTATACGCTACTTGGCTGTGTTGAACCAACATGTATACGCTATTTTGCCAAAGGGAACCAGCGTACGGATCTGAAAATAATTACTTATAATTTCGCTACAATTCTCCACTTCAGACATACCCAGATCATCATGTATAAAAAATAAAACATGCGTCAGTATTTAGATCTATACTAAACATGTTCAAACCATATAATGATAATTCATTTCAGGCCTTAAGTTCCCAATCCATCGTTAGATCTCATCCCTCATAAACCGCTAAGGTTCATCCTTGGTTCAGATCAAGCAAAGCACCACAAGCCAATAACCTACATACTAGATCTCACACTTCATCAAATATTCGGTACTTGCACACCTTGGCCTAATGTTCTTTTCCTCCTTATATAGTTTTATGCCTTTCTCAATACCATGGATCAAAACCACTTAGGACCAATACCTTAGACCAAATACCTCAGACCAATACCTCAGACCAAATACCTTGGACCAATACCAAGATTCAAAATACCTTGGACCAAAACTTATTTTTCCAAGATATACACGCTTTTCCTTCTGTGAAAGTGCGTGTGTACGTATATGCTCCTTTGGTTCAGTCAACCTTCATGTATACGCTTCTTGGTCAAGTCAAACTTGCGTATACCTCTCTTTCTTCATCCTTTGTAGCCTGATCTATAATTCTTTGTTGTTGACATGTTGTACTATGCTCTCTCATATGAATGAGTTGCCATCAAGGACAACACTTGTAGCATAATTCCAACACAATTTTCCTTGGGTGCTCCTATTATAACCTTGTGTGATACTGCTCTCACACACTGCTCCAACACACTGCCAGAACTGCGCAATCCTAAAGGAATGAATTCCTTCTACATGGATGAGTTTATTTTATAGGAAAATTCCTCCATTTGATAGTACATTGTCCCTTCCTTTAATCTCAACTAGGTCTTTGTCTGAACTAACATGCATGAGTTATTTATGAGATATTATTTAGTTATTTGGAGGAGACTAGTTTCATGCATGCATGCATTAACTAACTGATCTCTCAACTAGTTCCACAAATTGTTTAGAACTAATCTAATTGGACTTAGCTCAATTAACTGAGCTGACTAATTACAACTCAAATACAACTCATCCTTATCTCCTTAATTAAGGGATAACTTCCTCAATCAAAGGAATAATTGTTGCATGAATTCACAAAGACTTCATGTTTTATTTTCTTCAACTAATTAACTCACGATGAATTAATTAATTATTTTTCAAACGGCTAGTGAGAGTAAATTCGAATTTCAATTCAGGGACAAATCAAAATTGTAATCTATCCCAAAATTCTATTTATAGTAATGCCATTTTTTGCATTTCTATTTTTTGTTATTTCCAATAGAGTTGGAGTATATCCTGAAATGCTATTTATAGAATTTCTATTTTTAGCATTTCTTGTTGCTATTTTCAACACTCGCTCTCAACAAGAAAGGCATTCAACTTGATCCTGATCCTGAACCTTTGGAATGTTCTACACGCAACACTACTCTCTAGTGTTGTAGCTCTAGCAACACAGAAACAAAAAATATCCAACCTGAATCAGAATGATGACTCTGTCATCAAAGTCTCTGACTGCATCAATCCCATTGATTCCTCCTGCTACATCCATGCTGTTGCTAGTCCTTTCACCTAGCACTGCATCCGCACTACACCTCCTCTCATCATGTTGCATCGTGTTGCCCACTGTTGTACTCCAACTCAGTTACTAAGAAGTAAGTAACTGCTCTCCCAACTAACCTCCCTATTGGGCTAGAAACACCCTCTAATGTTGAAGCTCCCTCTCTAACCTTTATGCTACTGCAACAACTCGCTATATCTCGCACTGTTGCACACCTCTTTGTGCCATCCTGCACTGGTGCAACACTCCTCTGCCTCTCTCATTGTTGCAGCTTGCTAGCTCTGTGCTATCTTGGGACTCCTGCACTGTAGCTCTCTCTACCGCTCCATTCACATCCGTATCTTCCCACTCAGCCAATCCTGCTACTCCTTGTCGAGGCTCCCGTAGCAAGGTCTAATCCAAGAGGCTGGGTACCTCAAGGATCCTACCCCTATTTCAGCCTTCTTGGGATTATCACTTCACATCGCCCCACCTCTCACCTGGAGGTATGGCTGCATGTGATCCCTCTACCCACTTGGCTCAAAATTTCCGCCTACTGGAGGTCTCTGCATGAGTGGATGCCTCCACTCGATCTCCTCTCGGCTTCTCTAGTTGTGGCTGCTCCACAACCTCCTGAAGCTGCTTCACCAATTGTGGCTACTCCACAATTGTCTAAGACTTCTTCTATGGCTACATGTTGATAGGTAATGTACTTTCCCTCTGAACCACCAAGTTTCCAATACTTGCCTTGCTCCTCAAGGTTTTGCATGCATCTTGAACCTCTAGAGCATACAGGTTCTTGACTCGTGAACCTATCTACTTCACCTGTCTCGTGTGATGTGTATAAGGAAAACCTTTCCCTTACTGAAGACTACATCATAGCCTTTGTTCCCTAGCATCGCGATCGATACCAAGTTCTTCTTCAGTCCTGGCACATACTACACATATGTCAAGGTAATGCGAGCTCCATGATCCCTCTGAAAAGCAACTGTGCCTACACCTGAAACACTATACTTCTCATCATTACCCATCTCTATGTGCATCTAGAGGTCTTTCTCCTCCAAGGTACTTAACAAACTCTTATTGCCAGTCATGTGGAATGAGGCTCCACTATCAAGAAACCAACCACAACCCATCATTGATGAAACCATGCATGCAATGAGGGTAAAATCCAATTCAAACTGAGAGGCTAGGGCCTCACCTTCAGATCCTTTCGAGGATCGCTTCTTGGATTTCTTCAATGGATAATTAGTTGCATAATGGCCCACCTCATGACAATTAAAGCATCTCACTTTAGATTTGTCAATATTCTTCCCTCCATGAGAAGAACTCGATTTGGGATGAGAATCCTTCTCCTTCCCTTTCCTTGCCTTACTCGCTAAGGCTAGATTTTCTTCATCAGCATGCTTTGATGAAGACCCATCTCTGGTGCTTCTCCTGATCTCCTTCTACATCAGATCTGACCACAGTCATTCCCGATCTGGCAGTTTCTCTCTTCCATTCACTGAGTCCTGGTAGCCATTCCAGCTCTTAGGAAGACCGAGGAGAGCAATACTCACCATATCATCATCGACTATCGTGATTCCTACACTTCCAAGCTCATCTCTGCAGATGGTGAGCTTGTTTAGATGTGTAGAGATCGTGTCGCCCTTTTCACACTTGATTTTCTGAAGCTTGTCCTTCAACACCAGCTTCCTCTGGTTACTGTTGTTCTGATATAGATCCTTCAATGTCTTTCACATTGAATACGGAGTCTCTTTCCCATGGAGACTCAAGACAGTATCGTCTCAAACTCCCTCCAGAAGAATCATCCTCGCTCTAGCCACACATTTCTTCCATTCCGCCAATTCTTGGGCATTAGCTGCTACTGGCTTGGGAACTTCTTGATCAATGAAGTCCTTGAAACCATTATCTTCTAATACCGCTTCCATGTGATCCTTCCATGCTATGTAATTCGAGCTGCCATCAAGGGCATACTCGAGTCTCAAGCCATTGAATGCCATTGGTGAACTTTGAGATGTGATAAGAAATCAATTTTGTACCTACAACCAAGAACTTCAAACTTCAAACTTCTCCCTTCTTTGTATATTGTTCTCCGCTTTGATCACCTTTGCTCTGATACCATGTAGAAATTATCACTGTAGATCACCTGATAATGCAATATACTAAAGCAAAATACTAGATCTACTTCTACAATCAAACTTTACGGAAGCTTAATCAATTTGAGCTAGATCAATCGGAACACATATGACAGAGAAGAAGAAATCAATACACATGAAACACAGAATAATACTGTGGGGAAAGCCTCAGCTAAAAACCCCACTATTTGTGTTATCATACAAGTGGAAATATCTCATAGATTACACAAATCTTAGCTCTCACACATCTATACAGCTATCAATACAATCCCTCATTACTGATAGATAGAATAGACAACTTATATGCATTTCCCTCTATCCTCCAAGCCTCCTATTTCCTTGTGCAATTTTCCCTGGGTGCTCATGCTGTAACCTTGTATGATACTACTCTCACACACTGTTCCAACACACTATCAGAATTGCGCAATCCTGAAGGAATGAATTCCTTCTACATGGACGGGTTTCCTTTATAGGAAAATTCTTCCCTCTGAAAGTACATTGTCCCTTCCTTTAATCTCAATTGGGTCTCTATCTGAACTGACATGCATGAGTTATTTATGAGAGAATATTCAGTTATCTGGAGAAGACTAGTTTCATGCATGCATGCATTAACTAACTGAACTCTCAACTAGTTCCACAAACTATTTGGAACTAATCTAACTGGACTTAGCTCAGTTAACTGAGCTAACTAATTACAACTCAAATACAACTCATCCTTATCTCCTTAATTAAGGGATAAATTTGTCAATCAAAGGAATAATTATTGCATGACTTCACAAAGACTTCATGTTTGATTTTCTTCAACTAATTAACTTAGGATGAATTAATTAATTATTTTTCAAACAGCTAGTGAGAGTAAATTCGAATTTCAATTCAAGGACAAATCAAAATTGGAATCTATCCCGAAATGCTATTTA
Source organism: Pinus tabuliformis (assembly GCA_031772625.1). Lineage (NCBI taxonomy): Eukaryota > Viridiplantae > Streptophyta > Pinopsida > Pinales > Pinaceae > Pinus > Pinus tabuliformis. Next base: position 1,164,799,569 of record CM062813.1, read on the forward strand.
TAGCATTTATATTTTTTGTTATTTCCAACAGAGTTGGAGTATATCCTGAAATGCTATTTATAACATTTTTATTTTTAGCATTTCTTTTTGCTATTTTCAACATTTAGAACCTTTAAATCTTATAGGAGCAGGTGATGTTTCTCACTTACCATATGATGATGTTTTTGAATTGTGCATTAGTTATTCAAGGGGAATCTCCAAGATTGGTAAGAATTCTCGAGAACCTTCTTCTCAATTTTTGGAATCAACTACAAAAATAGGAGCTACAAAATCTTGTCTAAATTTACAATTGGATGATTTGTAGGAAGAATGGAAGCAGTGCAAGGAGGATCATTCAAAAAATTATTTGCCATCATTTTCAGGGTTTCAACAAGTATTTAAGGAATCAAGTAAGGAAATAAATCGACCGCAAGGTATAACTCAAAACTCATCTTTTAACACTTGGAGAAATATTTATTGTCCCCAGAAGGTTCCTCAACACATCTACAACCCTACCGTTCCATGGAAAAATTATGATCCTCCTTTGATTCAATACCCCACCTTATGGCCGCAATGGTCCTCATCCTTGAGCCAAATATCTCCATGGCCTCAAGAATCGTTTGGATCTTTTTCTCTAGGGAAATCTCCCATGCAAATTCAATCATATGAGCACCAACAACAATCACAATTTCTTTCCAATACACCATTATGTTATCCTCCTACATGTTCCCAGCTGCATGTGCAACACTATCTTAACCCTAGTCCATACCCTCATCCATATCCTAGCCTTAATCCATACCCTCATCCATATCCTAACCTTATGATCCAGGTGGATATTGGTGGCCACCTGCCAGGTCCACCTGGACCCCCACCATTGTCTTTCTCAGCATTTTCAGTTTCCTTAATTGTAGCACAGTTTACTATTTTTAGCAGTTTTTCGGGTCCTGAACTTCCGGAGCCGTTTTGAGGCCCTAAACGACGTTTTTTTGGAATTCTAGGGCAATCGAGCCCTATGTTGCCTCCCAAAGTGGTAGTACTCGGATAGATCTTTCTAACGAGCTATCGTACGCGTCAAACGGAGATCGTATGCCAAAGTTACGACCCCGGGAAATTGATGTACCAATTTACCCAAACGGGGCCCACAATTTGGCGTTTCATCTTCTAGGGTTAGGTTTCGGTATGTGAAGGGTTTTCCATTGTTTCTCAACAATAAATAGGCCTTCGAGCCTCATTGTAATACAGTTCAGAACAGTTCAGAGGCATGTAGCCATCACATCTCTTCTCAGAGATAAGCTACCATCGCCCTAGCTAGTTTATTGCCATTTCTGTTTGTAAGCATATGTCAGTATTTTCCATTAATGAAATGAAGTATTATTTCCGCTGCATCTTTGTGTATATGGTTATCTCTGTAATTCGTTGCGTTCCTGTTTAAATCTGGATCACCTTAATCCATACCCTCATCCATACCCTAACCCTATTCCATGCACCCATCCATACCTTAACTGTAATCCCAATCCAAACCATCAAGTTGCACAATAGTTTGAACCTCCTATTCTTTCTGCTAATTCCCATATTGAACAAGATGTTACACCTTCCATATTGGGAAAGGGAATGAATTTGGAAACTTCCCCCATTATTGTAGAACATTTACCCGAGAAGATATAATTCTAACTCCACTTGAGGACCATGTTGGGTCCCTATAATACTAGTGATTACCCCATTACTATTGTAGTTATACCCCTTACTTATATTGTTGTGCCCCTATTACCCCCATATTGTTATTTCTGTGCCCCATAGAATCCCTCTATTGTTATTTTTGTGGCTTTATATTATTATTGTTAGGTCGGCTGGATTATATTGTGACTCCTTAGACTCCTATATATAGAAAGGAGGTTTTGTCATTTGTATCATCCAAGAATTGTTCATTTATGTAATGTAAAGGAGGTTTCCCCCTCGAAGAGGCTGAATTCTAAGGCGTTGATCTATCTTTTCTATCTTTTCTTGAGCTGGTTTCATAACATTTGGTATCAGAGCTTTGGATTCTAGGGTTTCGCTGCTCCAAACAGGTCATCGTGGAATTTTTGCTATAACTTTTTTTCTGTGACGTTTCAGAAGTCGCAAAAAAACCCATTTGAGAAGAAATCGCGCTGAACCTTGGGTCCGAATTTCAGAGCTTTTCGCGCGATATTTGCGGAGATATGATCTGAGGAAGTTGGTCTTTTTGCAGACTCCTGAATTACATTCAAAACAGGTGACCTGGGGAAAATCATCATAACTTTCTCTCTGGGGATCGGATTGAAATTTCGTAAGAAGGTATAGAAAGAGGACGGACTGTAGTTTCTTGTATGCATTTTTCAGATCCATAGGTCGAAACAGTGACTCGTGGCACGTCGTACAAGTTCACTCTACTGAACTAGTCTATAATCAAGTCACTGTGGGAGATTTTGCATAACTCTTCCTTGGAGAATCCAATTTGGGTCAGACTTGTGGCATTGGAAAGAGGACACAGAAGGCTACTATAGGTCGCAATTTTAGAATTGGAGGATCTGGAATTACAGAGATACATCAGATTCAATATCAGGCTTCTACAAAGTGAAAAAAGGTGTGTAGTTTTTTTTTAAATTTTTGTGTAAGTTGGGTTTGAAGGAATTCAAAGGGCATAGTAAAGAATTATTATCGGTAACTGATGCCCCGAGGAAAGAAAATGCAAACACCTAGTAAGGAACCTGAAAGCTCTAGCATGACTCATGAAGAAGAGGAAGAAATGCTACATGATATATCAAAATTACAAGAACAAGTGCAACAAATGTCATGCTCACAAAAGCTAACAGAAGCTAAGATAAATGGCATGGAATCTAAGATAAAGGGCGTGGAAGCTAAGATGGATGATTGGAAGACAGATTTAAAGACAGACAAGGAAGAATTGAAGATAGATTTGAACACAAACTTGAAGACAGGCATGACAGATATGAAGATAGATTTGACAAACTTTCTACAAGAAATACTTACTAATGGTGAAAAGGTAGTAAAGGAAACTCATGATGCGAACAAAAGAAATGTTAATCATGATATCATAGACTCTAATGTTGGATCGAAGACCCACCATATTCCAAAAATCGATATGAGAAAGTTTGATGGCAAGGATCCCGCCACATGGATATTACAAATGGAGCAATTCTTCGATCTCAATAATGTGCAAAACGCACAAAAGGTACGTATGGCAACTGTATATTTGGAACCAAATCAGTTTGTATGGTATCAATGGCTTTGTTCTCGTAAACAATTTATCACTTGGGCAATTTTTACGGAAGAATTGATAGCACATTATGAGGATACAAAAAGCAACACTTTTTTTAGCCAATTGATAAGTCTCAAACAAAAGGGTTCAATAATGGAGCACATTGAGGAGTTCCAAAAATTGAACATAAGGGTAAAAGATATTCCAGAGGAGCATAGGATTGATGTGTTCATAGGGTCTTTAAAGGATAATATCCAACATGATGTTCGCCTTTGGGAACCTGATTCATTAGAGAAGGCATTCAGGTTAGCAAGAAAAATGGAAAGCAAAATTATGGCAACTAGGAAGCATACCACTCACAACTATAAAGACGGAAGTGTTGTTGCCCTAGTCTTCCACAACCTACAAGGTTGACACCACAACAATTGGAAGAAAAAAGAGCAAAAGGGCTTTGTTACAATTGTGATAGCAAATACACAAAGGTCATAAGTGTGCTGAGAAGAAATTATTCTACATAGATTGTGAAGAGGAAGAAGAAAAGGAGCAAGAAAGGTCAAAAGAAGAGGATATACTCCAGGAACAAAGCCTAGATGAAGAACAAATAAATCCGACCATATCTTGTAATGCATTGGCGGGAATTACCACTCCTCAAACCATCAAGATAGAAGGACAAATCAAGAAGAAAAAGGTAATAGTGTTGATTGATTCAGGAAGCACCCACAATTTTATTCATTGTAGGGTAGCAAAAGAATTGAATTGCTTCCTATATCCAGCACCAGAGTGTCAAGTGATGATTGCAAATGGAGGAACAATAAATTGCTCTGGAAAGTGCCATAATATCAAGCTATCCATGGGAGAATATGTATTGACTAGCCCAATGCTTTCCATTCCAATGGGAGGTGCTGATGTTGTACTAGGAGTCCAATGGCTACAATCCTTGGGTACAATAGCTTTTAATTTTCAAGAACTTTTCATCAAATTTTCTATGGAAGGAAAGGAAGTTGAATTAAGGGGTATTGCAGGGAAACCAGGAAAGATAATCAGCTCTAATGGCATGACAAAGCTTCTAAAAAAGGAGCAAAGAGGTGTAATTGCACAATTATGTTCGCTAGATGTTTCCACATTGGAATCATCTATTTCTCCAGATCTCCAAAAAGTCTTGGACAATCATTCCAAGGTATTTGAGACTCCCAAAGGTCTCCCACCTATGCGTGATCATGATCATGCTATTCATCTGATTCCAGGAAGTGTTCCTCCAAACATCAGGCCGTACAGATATCCCTATGTCCAAAAAAGTGAAATTGAACGTATGGTTGCAGAAATGCTAGAGGCTGGTATAATTCAACCGAGTCAAAGTTCTTTCTCAGCTCCAGTAGTATTGGTGCACAAGAAGGATGGATCATGGCGCATGTGTCCGGATTATAGGGAGCTCAACAAGCTCACTATTAAAGATAAGTTCCCCATTCCTGTCATTGATGAATTGCATGGATCAATTTACTTCACCAAGTTGGATCTTCGTTCGGGATATCATCAAATCAGAATGAAGATTGAAGACATTCTGAAAACGACATTTAGAACTCATGAGGGTCATTATGAATTTTTGGTCATGCCTTTTGGCCTTACCAATGCACCTTCAACATTTCAAGGTTTGATGAATTCAATTTTCAAACCATTCCTTAGAAAATTTGTGTTAGTATTTTTTGATGATATACTAATCTACAGCAAGTCTTGGAAGGATCATGTTGAACATGTTGACAGGGTGCTACAACTATTGGAGGAGAAACAATTATATGCAAAAAGATCCAAATGTTTCTTTGGAGTCCAGGAGGTGGAATATTTGGGTCATATTGTATCTCATGAAGGAGTTAAGGTAGACCCTAGCAAAATTAAAGCCATTAAGGAATGGAAAATCCCCACATCCATAAAGCATCTGCGAGGATTTCTTGGGTTGACAGGGTATTATCGCAAGTTTGTTAAGAATTATGGGAGAATAGCAGCACCTCTAACAACATTATTGAAGAAAGATTCATTTTCATGGACTCCGGAAGCAACAAAGGCCTTTGAACATCTTAAAGAGGCAATGTGCCAAGCACCGGTCTTAGCTACACCGGACTTCACAAAAACCTTTATTGTGGAATGTGATGCTTCAGGAAATGGAATTGGTGCTGTTCTAATGCAAGATGAAAGACCCATTGCTTTTGAAAGTCGTCCAATCAAGGGAAAGTTTTTAAGCAAAGCTATTTATGAGAAGGAAATGTTGGCAATACTCCATGCACTTAAGAAATGGCGACCCTACCTAATGGGAAGACACTTCAAGGTAAAAACGGATCATGATAGCCTTAAATACTTTTTAGAACAAAGATTATCCTCTGAAGAGCAACAAAAGTGGGTCACAAAGATGTTGGGTTATGACTTTGAAATCATCTACAAAAAAGGGAAGCAAAATGTGGTGGCAGATGCACTCTCAAGAAAGGATGAGGATGTGGAAGCATTGTTGTGTGCCATTTCTATTATCCAACCAGATTGGATAAACGAAGCAAGGGAGGAATGGAAGAATGACGAAGAAGTGTGGGCACTTATTCGAAAGCTACAACAAGATTCCAGTACTTCTGATACATTTAGCTGGCAAAATGATTCGTTATGGTACAAAGATCGCTTATACCTCTGTAAGAATTCCCAGCTAAAACAAAAGATTCTTATGGAATTGCACACTTCTCCCTTAGGAGGGCACTCAGGATTTTTAAAAACTTACCACAGGGTTAAGAAGGAATTTTTTTGGGATGGCCTTAAATCAGATATTCAAAAGTTTGTGGCGGAATGTTTGGTTTGCCAACAAAATAAAGTTGAAACAATTAAGACACCGGGTCTATTACAACCTTTATCCATTCCAAGCCAACGTTGGGAGGAGGTTTCAATGGATTTTATCACAGGTTTACCCAAGTCTGAGGGAAAGAGTGTCATCATGGTGGTAGTTGACAGACTTACCAAGTATGCACACTTTTGTGCATTATCACATCCATTTAAAGCCAGTACAGTTTCTACTGCATTTATGGAAACAGTTCAAAAGCTACATGGAAACCCAAAGATTATTGTAAGTGACAGAGATCCCATTTTCACTGGAAATTTTTGGACAAAATTATTTTCTTGTCTTGGTACTCAGTTAGCTCATAGCTCATCTTATCATCCTCAATCTGATGGGCAAACTGAGATAGTAAACAAATGTTTGGAAGGATATCTTCGTTGCTTTGTATCTGATAAACAGACACAATGGGTCAAATGGTTGCCTCTGGCTGAATGGTGGTATAACACTTCCTTCCATACAGCAACAAAAATGACCCCATTTATGGCACTTTATGGGTATCAACCACCATCCATCACATCATATTTAAGAGAAAATTCTAAGGTTCAGGCAGTGGAACATCACATCGAACATCAACAACAAGTCCTCCAACTCTTAAAGGATAACCTCGTGTTGGCACAAAATAGAATGAAACAACAGGCAGATCAACATCGCAGTGAAAGAAGTTTTGATGTAGGTGATTGGGTATTCCTACGGCTACAACCATATAAGCAAATGTCCCTAAAGCAAGCTAAGAAGGATAATAAATTATCACCAAAGTATTATGGTCCGTACAAGGTGTTGCAAAAGATTGGTACTATGGCATACAAATTGGAGCTTCCTGCAGCTTCTCGATTGCACCCAGTTTTCCATGTTTCATGTTTAAAGAAGGTTATAGGCGACAAGCTCCCAATTCAAACAATATTGCCAGAACTTGACGAGGAAGGAAAAATTATATTGGAACCGGAAGCAGTCACAGAAACAAGAACTCGACAGCTACGAAATCGATCAATTTCAGAGTATCTTATCAAGTGGAAGAACTTATCCGCTGAAGATTCCACATGGGAGGATGAGAATTTTATGCAGAAGTATCCAGAACTACTCAAGCGTTGAGGACAACACTTTTTTGAAGGAGAGGGGCATGTTGGGTCCCTATAATACTAGTGATTACCCCATTACTATTGTAGTTATACCCCTTATTTATATTGTTGTGCCCCTATTACCCCCATATTGTTATTTATGTGCCCCATAGAATCCCTCTATTGTTATTTTTGTGGCTTTATATTATTATTGTTAGGTCGGCTGGATTATATTGTGACTCCTTAGACTCCTATATATAGAAAGGAGGTTTTGTCATTTGTATCATCCAAGAATTGTTCATTTATGTAATGTAAAGGAGGTTGCCCCCTCGAAGAGGCTGAATTCTAAGGCGTTGATCTATCATTTCTATCTTTTCTTGAGCTGGTTTCATAACAGACCAATATTTCATTGGAACTTGTTCTGAAAATGTTGTTGAAACTCAAAGCCCTAGAATCTCAACCTTTCTTGTGAATCTGAAAATCAAATATTTTAGCCTGGACTTGAGGGATTTATCTTTTGTCTTTCAGCAGATTTTTTGTGCTTATAGGAGAATGACTATCAATCTGTGGAAGACTTGCATTAGTTGGAGAATCATACATACGTGGATTCCATTCAATCCTCGTTTTGAGAAACCATAAACCCATCTTATTTCTTCATCATTCAAAAACTCTTGGTAACATGTCAATTAAAGAAACTGGTTTCTCACACTTTGGTATGTATTGAAGTTTATTCTTTAAAACTAAGTGTCAGTATAATCAGCATTTTGTTATGCACATGGCTTCATTGGAAGTACGCCTACACTTAAAGGTGATATTTATCTCTTTAAAAATAGGGTAGGGTAATGAATAAAGATGAATAACAACACTCTTGAACTTGTGATTCCATAAAAGCACAACTTTTGAAATTTTTATTATTACGCATTCTCATGTTAAAACTTGTCAAAAGTACTTTACACTTAACGCTTCATATTTTTAAAGTGACTTTGATTATGGATCAATATGTATTGTTATAAGTTACATGTAATACTTTTCTCTTATTCTAACAAACTATCATCGAGAAAATCTTTTCAAGTCCTTCTTCGAAGGAATCAATGAAAAACCTCTTATGGTGGACCACGTTTCCAAAACCATAATAAGCTTTCATAAAGAACCCTAGCATGATAAACTCAAGGAATCCTTTTGTTCATTATCTGATATGTTTTTTTAATAAAGTTCTTAGGGTAGCATAACCAACCAGTAAAGAGTAGTAATTTAAAGATTTTCACACCATCCTACACTCTTAAGGAGTAGACTTTCTTCCCCACCTATTAAGTAACATATCTAAGGTTAATCATAATCAGATGATCCAAAAATGGATCCTGGATAAACCTCTAAGTCTAAAAGACTTCATATAAGAGGTAAAAGGTTCCAAATGGCACAAATCCTTTGTAAATAAGAGGAAAATGAAAATCACAGGCTGCTCCTGGAAATAGTCTCATTGTAGAGATCTCGTCATTCTAAATTCAACGCAACTTAAATGGACGAAAACGGACTCCGGATGAAGGATTTATTGTAAAATAAAAATTGCCCAATGTCCTTAGAAAAGGAGGCGATTTCATTAAATTTTGAACTATATTGAAAGTTTTGATTTTAGTATAGGCTCACGGGCCAATCCACAGCTAACACATGGTAGGCCGGGATTGGGCCACGTGTCCTTGTTTGATTGGTTAAAGAGGAAATATCGCATCCCAATTATTTCAAAGGGAAGGACCTTCGGCCATTAGCGATTGCGATAGGCAATTGTCGCTTTATCGCATTGCATAGATCCATGGGAGAAGGGCCAATGTCTCGAGGCTTTAAGAAGTGTGATGCACTGATTATGACGAGCACATTACAGTCGTCGGATTGGCAAAGGGAAGCAACGGTCAAGATCTGATCATTGATCGGCGATCGGGGAAGCGTAAGGGCTGCAAGCCATGGAACTGCCAAAATATCGGTGGGCCGATATGCCGAGATGTGATAGTGCCAATCGGAGAGATACAAGATGCGAGATCGGATTGGAGCAAAGCCAAAAGGGAGCATCGGGCCCTTAGACTGTGCGACATTGCGATAAGTGACAATGACCAATAGGCAGACCTAATGGGAGAATAGGGCGCAGTTATGAAAGTTTGAAGTCTGATACATTGAGTTTTGGCAGATTTTCTCCGTTTAAAATACATTTTCCTGTGTAAAACAGAAAGCGACTGTGTTTGGGATTTTGAAGAATTTCAAGAGGCTCGAGGCACTCTTACATTACAGAAATGGTGGCCACCTTCCCTTTTGGCATTGATTAATGATTGTATAATGCTTAGAAGAGAGGAATAGTCGGAGGCACGACTAGAGAGGCATAGCCAGAGGAAGGCGTTTTGGGAACCAAAGAGGCTTTGGTAACCATTCACGAGCGCTGGAAGCATTATTCTTGGTGGACTCAAGGAGTTCGAGCCATCTCGGGGGATAAATCCCATTGTTGTAGAGCTAGCGAGGGGGAGCTCACGAATGGTAATGATCCCAAAGAGCCCGAGGAACAAAGAGCCCGAGAGCAAAGGATCCTTAATCCCAAGAGGGACAGGGAGCCACAATCCCACAGAAAAGCGGGAGGTGGAGTGAAAGAGGCCAAAAGACCCACAGAGAGCCCGAAAGCCAGAGAGTCAGGGCCGGTCTGAATTTGAGTGTGTTGTTAGCTCCAATAGTTGAGGAAAAGTAGAATTATGATGGAGTCAGTGTTTGAAGAAGTTCAGGATAGCTAGGAGCACTGATTGAAGGAATCAAGTCCAAGGGAGTTTGGATCTGTTTGCAGCATCAGGTAGGGGTTAGATGGTATTCTAAGCCCATTGGTTCATTTGTAAACCATATGGAGTTGAGTGACAGACTTGTAAAAGAATTTGAGCCATAATCCCAAAGAGCCAAGTCAAATTGGCAAGAGCTCACGGAGATGTAGCCCACAATAGTTTTGGGTGAACTCCTCATTAAATTGTTGTCTTATGTGTATTGTTTTACTACTGCATTATTCACTGTTATATGCATTTATGTATATGTTCAAGCACATTTAAATATCAGCATACACAACAGATTTTAAAGCACATAAATAGTCAACAATAAATACAAGCATATACCTATACTTTCAAGAATTTCTTAATTCTGCATTGATTAATAATTAAAGACTTGGGAATATTCAAGCTTTGGAAGTGGGAGAGGTTCTTGTAGGCTAGACAAGAAGCCTAAGAGCCCCATTTTCAGATCATCAGAGCTTTGTTCTAAAAACATAAATGAATTAATTAAGGGATAGGAGGTCTCATTGCGAGCTGACCTACTATGATCGTGGGTCCTAAGGGGAATGAAATTACCACGCTGGTCACCAAGCCACGGTAATGGATTTTAGTTGAAAAACTGAAAGACAAGAAGTCTCATCGTGAGCCGACTTGTTCATTCTTGTTAGTTCTTGTGAATAACATTGTCATTAGCTGGTTACCAAGCCAGGACAATGTCCTTCAATTAACTTATAAAAAGAGAGAAGGGTAAATTCTCTTAAATAACTCTGAATCGATATCTAATAGGTGGGACACAAGCATTTTGTATGGTTAAAAGGCATCCCTATCGAGGTTATGGACGCTTGCTGGCCCGCAGCAGGGCCATGCGTGTGGTCTTAAAGTTAACTCTACACTATAATTTACTTGGTTGATTTTGCTTTTCGTGAACTCATTATCAATCTCTTTGAGAATGGCTTTAAAATCCTTCTATTGTTATACCTTGGAGTTCTATCTTTTTTAATGATTTCTATGGACGTGGGACCCTTAGTGTAGGTAATTCACTATGCTCGGATAAGAGGAGATTTAACTATACATGGATATAGTAAAATAATCAATATGAGAAGGTATTACTGTGTCTACCTGTAACACCATATCTTTTAAATCATGTCACTCATGTTTATAGTGAGGATGTTAAAGTGAAACTTCTGATCACAGATGCCTCTGAGATATTATTTTTGAAAATTTTAAAAGCTCTCTATTTTTCTCAAGTTATAACACCATCCTTGCAATTTAGTTTTTCCATGGTAGTTTTCATTTTAGGTTTTCTTGAAATCAGTTTAAGTAAATAAAGATTCTAGTAGACACTCTATTTTTAAGAGCAAGCTTTATCAAGTGGAGGAAATGTAATCATGCAAAATTGCAGGAACATCATTATGAATGTTTATACATGTTTCTAATTTTGTTGTTTTGCAAAGGAGTAACAATATCAAATTTTCTTGCATGAGGACATGCAAGATGGCCGTCAGCATGGGGGGATGTTGGGCCTCAGTTTTGTCTCATTTTTCACTCAAAATCTCTCATGCTACTATTTGATTAAATGATTATTGTTGCAAGTATTTGTTACTTCTTTTGTTTTAACATGATTAAAATACCATTAATGGAAGTTTAATAAAGGTTTGTATGTTGCAAGTTAAAGTTGATTTGATCATGTTTTGAACCTACACTTACCTGTCTGCACTGTGCAACAGATTCCTGCACCAACTCAGTTCTTACAACGCACCTGCACCAGTGCAGTTAGCATGCCTGCACCAGTGCAAGTTTTACAGCGTGCCTCCACCAATTTGGGGCTTTCATACATTGACACATTTATAAGAGAATATGAAAGAGGTTTATGATCAAAATGTCATTTGAACACTTTCACATAAGCCAAGACACACCCAAGTCATACAGATTTATATTTAGAGAATAATTAATGCTACAGCCTCGAATTTGTAGCAGTATCCAGACTGCCTATTTACACCTCGATTTCCGCATCGATCATAGTGAATCTCATAATTCTGAAACATGGGTTTTTCTCCCAGCATAGGAAGTTGAGTAAATCATAGGCCGTTTTCTAAAATTCGTAATGGTTAAGGAGATACAAAGGGGGCTTTGGAGGAAGTTTGTTAAAAATGCCAACTTTTCCAGAATTCTAGAAAATGCCCAGATTTGGGAAATTCATGGTAAATATCCATTATTTCAGTAGGGAAACGGTTGTACTGATATTATATTAATGATAATTAGTTAGGATTCAATCCCCATGATGTTTGCAAAGGATTGGCTTGTTTTATGCCAAGTTTGGAATGTAAAAGGATTATAAAAGAAGAGTTATGGCTTCAAGCCTAGCTAATCCATTAGTCAATCAATTAAGTAGAGGGTAGAAGCACGCATATGCAGGCACAGTGCAGAAGGGAGGAGAAGTTGTTCCAATGTAGCAGCACATGGATTTCAGTGTGGAATTCTTCTCCTACTTGCTGGGATTAGCCGATGTCTTCATTATGTAAAACATTGTTTTCTTAATTAATTGAAGCAAATTTTATTTATGTTTTGTCTATTCATCCATTGCACCTTAATGAATCTAATTACTGTGTGAACTAGGTTAATTGAGGGTGTGACTTGGTTGGGTTGGGCACTAGACCAACTCGACACCACTCTTATATTTTAGATTCAATAGCATTTAGATTATTAATTGCTGTGTGAATTTTACAGTTTCTTTTTGCCTTCAATTTCTAGTTCTAGAATTAATTTGATCTTCTGCAAAGTTTATTTACAGTTTTAAAATTAATTTCCTTTCTATTGTAAATTATTCTTGTACTTAAATTATTTTTTATTTTGCTTGCATGAAAGATATTTCTGTATAAACATCACATCCTCCAGATTGACTAACTAGCTTATGTTAAGAATCCTCTGCTCTGGTTGGTAATTCATGGGTTTGTGTTTTGATTGGGTTCACCTTATGCATTTAATAATTATGAAATGGTGAAATCATCTAATCATTAACTCATGCATCATTAAAGAAACAATCACATATAAGTTTATCTAAAAGTTGTGATTCTTATGACGCAAAGACAACATGTATAAAAGGGAAATTGTACTATAATAAATGCTTAATTAATATTATGGTTTCCTTTAACTTCTGGATTGTTCTTACACATAATTAGTGCAAGCAAAATTAGTTCAAGCAGAATTAGTGCAAGCAGAATAGTTTGAATTGCTTTTGAATTTATTCCAGCATTTACAGTCTTTTCGTTATTGTGCTGGCACCGCTTGATTTCTAGTTCTGATTTCCCTTCTGTTTACCTACAATTAGAATTTCCCTTCACATTGATTGCTTTTACTTTCCTGTATGCTTTTAATTGTTTGGATTGGTGTTTCTTGAACTAGTGCAGGATTACAATTGTTTGGATTGGTGTTTCTCACACTAGTGCAGGATTACATTTATTTTTGAGATTAATCACAAGATAGACTAGAATTTGTTTTGCAGGTTACCAGGGACTCCCTCTGGCATTTCCAGTGTTGCATCTCGAAATTCACGAACTCTCCGGATTGACAAATTAAATGTTGGTATATTTATAGACCCTATACTGCACCCAACAAGGATGCATTGTATCTATTTTGTAGTAGAATTGTACTATTTGTACTCAAACTCTAAGGACCAATTTTAGAATGGGTTTTGAGAGAGATTGGTGAGCACAAACCCTACAAGGATAAAAATGTTGTTTGTGAAGGAAAAGTTATTTCCTACTAACCCACTGAGCATGTTGTTGTAAAACCTTACATTAAGGAATGGGTTACAAAAATTTTGGCAAAGATGAGAGCTCAAAGGACCAAGTGACCATGGAGGACACAAAAGCTAAAGAGAAAGTTGAACAAGATTTGAGGAAGTAGAGATAACTAACTAGTAGTGGTTGAACTAGATGTGAGAAAATGAAGAAAGCCACGAGGAGTTACAAAATGAGATTAGTGAGGAAGGGAGTAGTGAAGTGAGGATGAGATATTTGGAGAATTTGAATAGGAAAGGTGAGTTTGTGAAACAAAGGTTTGGTGATAAATATAGCTCAATAAGGAGTAGTAGTCAAGGCACCTCAATGAGGTCTGATGAACACATTGGAGTGGGGTTACAAGAGATATGTGATTAGAAAGTGATAGGTTGGATACAATGTAGAATGATATTATGGATGAGAAAGAATAAAATAAACTAATGGGAAACCATATTCTAAGGCCTAAATATGTGCCCCTTCTATCTAGGGAGAATAAAAACCTAGTAGTGTGTACAGCACTAGACATTAGCAACGTTGGCCTCATACCATCCCCACCCCTTATGCTTCTTAAATACAATTAGGTAACACTACACTAGCTTGTTAATAATGGTTCAAGTCCACCTAGTAGTTAGCTTACTTATGGAGGAACAATAGGAATTAGAGGAATTAGTCTTAACAATAGTGCAATTTGAATATTAGGAGTAGCAAAATTGGGAGTTATAGCTATTTAGAGAAAAAAATAAGATTTTCATGAGTTTTAGTACCTATGATGTTTTGAATTATAACATAGGAGAATGTAAGAGACATAATATTAGAGTAATGTACTATTTAAAAAACTTAGTCATATGTAAATGATTTGGAAAAAAAACATAATGATACGAATACCTTGATATAAAACAAACCCTAAAAATGTCATTCTTAAAATCCCTTGTGTAGTTACCTAACATCGTTCGAGTAGAATATCCCAATTATTTATGTTAGTAATGGTGTGATCATATTTTTCATTCTCTTAAAGAAACTCTTTCTAGACATGCACCCCATCAAGCATAAATCATCCTAACATATATCTTTGAAGTAATACAAATCATCCAATGACTATCCTCAAAATAATTCTCACCCATAGACTTGGTGATGGTGTAAGGATCATATTAAAGTGGTACGAGATTCTTATGGGAGTTTGTTAATTTATCTTAATGTGAGTCCAACCATAACTTGCCACCAACCTAAAACTTATGTGAAACCCAATGGATTGTGTATCTACTTGTACTTGGAGTTGGAAACTTTCTACAAAATATCATGAACTCATTGTTGAATTTGTTGAATACATTCCTCAAAATTTGTTGCTTTGCTTACCTCATTCCAAGCATGGGAGGTATCTTCATGTGTTATTCCATGAATATAGCTACATTAATTTGTGCCAATTGTTGGGACCCTAATCACACCTAGAAAGGCTTGTGGCTAATAGAAATATGAATAGATATGTCGAATTTCTATTGAAAATATGGAAGGCTTTCAACATGTGTATGTGGATGCTCACAATTTTATATTCTAAGGACATCTACAATAATCATATTGACTACTTTTTATTTATTGATCTAGGGATGGAAGGCAATGGATTTGGTCAAGCTTGATGTCCATCATGGACCAAGGGTTAAACTAGAAAATACTAAGGAACCAACTATCCCTATCAGGAAATATGGTCTTTGGAAGCCTAAAATGAACCAAAATATGCTCGAAGAAGAGCTTATGAGTGGATTTTGTTGTGACACTCTTCTTATAGGGTGTCAAAATTCCCATCCTAAGGAAGCAATCAAAAACAACAAAAACACATTCATTACCATGCTTGACTGATGAAAAGAATGACATAAAATCCATGGGCACTAACTCCCAAGGATTATCTAGAGTAGGAAAAATCTTACAACTATTGTAGATGGCCATTTTCTTTGGCAGAATATAATTCTTCCACTACTTATAGGCTTTGAAAATAGAATGAAACTCATTGTTATAAATTGGGTATCTATGAAACCCATTATAGAGTGTCTAGCTATGATAAACCATTGAACGTTCGTTTTCGTGTGAGAACCACAGCGATGACATGAACGATTGGCTCATAGTGTCCTTTTTGTGTAATATTGATGAAAGCTACTTCCTCGATGAGATAGAAGTGAAAACTGATAGTTGCAAAGGTTGGATAATGACATGAACCTTGACTTGGTAACTTGTAACTTGTTAAGTGGGATAAGTACTTGAAATTGGACATGAGTAGCCTAAGATGAGTTATAGTCAGTTCTCAGGTGAACAAGACATAGTCTAGTTGTAGTAACTGTAACTTGGTCAAGTTGTTGTAGCCGAGGAAGGACTTGGATGGGTTCCCAAGTCCCAAAAAAAGTGAGGGTAGTTGTGAGGGCATGATAGCTAAGGAGTGCCAGGGCATGATAATGAATGAAAAGGCATCCCAAGGAATGAAAAGGCATGCTAACACATGCTAGACAGTGTCAATGCATATACTAAGGAGTGTTAGGGAGTGCCAGGGCATCACAAGGGAGAACTAGGTCAAAATGCATGGAAATGAATGAATACGAGTGTGTGCCAAGGAGTGTCAGTGAATTCTAGGTGTCCCAAGGATGAAGTGTACTAGGAGATGTTCATAATAGGAATTGTAGGAGGTAATACTATGGTTGTGATAAGGGGCTAGAAAAAGCAGTTTTGAACAAAGGGAGACTTTGGGTTGGGCACAATACTGTTTTTCCAATGCCTTTGTTGGGTTCCCAAGCCGCAAAAAAAGTAAGGTTGTCTATGAAGGCATGGAAAAAAAGTTCTAAGGTGTGTAAGGGAATGCTAGGAAGTACTAACACATTCTATATATTTCCAAGGCATGTTAGGCATGCCAATATGTTCCAAGTGCTAAGGCTTGCCAGGATGTTTCAAGTACCAGGGTGTGGCATGCACACATGCTAGGGAGTGTTAGGAGCAGGTGTCAAGGAAACACAAGGGAGCACTAGTTTCAAATTAATGGAAATGAAGTGACAATGAGTTCCAAGTGTGCTAAGGAGGGAGTGATAAGATGTGATAGATAGTTCCAAGGCATGCTAGAGTGTTAGGGAATCATACCAATATCTGCTAAGTGCCAAGGTGTGCCATTGTGTGCTGAGTGTTAGGGAGTGTCATGGAAACATAGGGGAGAACTAGGTCAAAATGCATGGAAATGAATGAATAAGAGTGTGTGACAATGAGTGTCAGTGAGTTCCATGTGTGCTAAGGAGGGAGTGCCATGGTATGCTAGGAAATGCTAGGTCATGCTAGTGTGCCAAAGCGGTATGTAGCCAAGATTTCCCAAGTGCCAGGGTGTGCCAACACATGCTATGGAGTGTTAGGGAAACACAAGGGAGCACTAGGTCAAAATAATGCATACAAATGAACGATTAAGAGTTAGGCATTGTTAAGGCATGCTAGAGGCTAGAGAAACACACCAAGATGTGCCAGGTGATAGGGTGTGCCAATACATGCTAAGGAGTGTTATGGAGTGCCAGCAAAATGCAAGTGAGCACTAGTTTCAAATACATGGAAATGAATGAATAAGAGTGTGTTATAGGGAGTGTCAACGAGTTTTAGTTGTGCTAAGGAGGAGTGATAAGGTATGATAGGTAGTGTTAAGGAATCTTAGAGTGCCAGGGCATGTCAGGGAGTGGTAGGGTGTCTTAGGGAGTGCCAAAGAATGCCAAGGAATGTAGGGGATGCTAACACGTGCCACATAGTGCCAAGGTATTGTTAGACATGCCAGGTGTTACAGCATGTCAAGATGTAAACTATGTTGTTTAGTTGTTTTTATGGCCACGGTTGGACGTGAGCCTTGACTTGGTAACTTGTTAAGTGGGATGAGTTAAGATTGGACATGAGTAGCCTAAGATGATTTATAGGTAATTCTTAGGTAAACAAGACTTGGTTGGGTTCCCAAGTCTAAAAAAAATAAGGGTAGTTGTGAGGGCATGATAGATAAGGAGTGCTTGGGTGTGTGAAGGAATTAAAAGGTGTGCTAACACATGGCAGAAAAATTCAATGCATGTTGAGGAGTTTTGGGGAGTACTAGGGCATCATAAGGGAGAATTAGGTCAAAGTGCATGGAAACAAACGAATAAGAGTGTTTGTCAGGGAGTGTTAGTGAATTCCAGGTGTCCCAAGGAAGAACTATGTTAGGAGAACTTTAGAATAGGAATTGCAGGAGGCAAGCCTTTGATTGCGATAAGGGGATGGAAAAATCAGTTTCAGACAAAGGGAGACTTTGGGCTAGGCACAAAACTATTTTTTCAATGACTTGGTTGGGTACCCAAGTCACAAAAAAAGTAAGGCTATCTATGAGGGCATGACAACTAGGGAGTGCCAAGGTGCAGGGAATTCCACGAAGTGCTAACACATTCTAGATATTTTCAAGGCATGTTAGTCATGCCAAGACATGCCAAGTGCTAAGATGTGTTAGGTGCTAGGGTGTGGTGCCAACACATGCTAGGGAGTGCCAATGAAACACAAGGGAGAACTAGTTTCAATTTCATGGAAATGAATGAATAAGAGTGTGTGATAGGGAGTGTTAGCAAGTTCTAGGTGTGCTACGGAGGGAGTGTCAAGGTATGCTAGGCAGCACCAAGGCATGACAGAGTGTTAGGAAAGCATGCCAATATGTTCCAAGTGTCATGGTGTGCCAATGTGTGCCAAGGAGTGTTAGGGAGTGCTAGGGAAGCACAAGGGATCACTACATCATAATGCATGGAAATGAATGAATAAGAGTGTATGACAGGGAGTGTAAGTGAGTTCCAAGTGTGCTAAGGAGGAGTGACAAGGCATGTTTGGTAGTGCTAAGGAATGTTAGAGTGTTAGGTCCCTATAATACTAGTGATTACCCCACGCCCCTACACTAGCGGTAGTCTTTCAACCACTTATAGCAAGGTGCAGCACCACCAAACACTTTCTTTTCACCAATACTTATGTTCATGGACTACAACTTAACGTTCGATACTTAGTTTATTTTTCATTACCATGTATTGAGATTATCATTTATACTAATGAACACCCATACACATTCATTATCCACATCAATTAACACATATACACAATTGCAACAGTATAAAGGGAGGGGCAACTCCCTGATATGAGTCTGCCCGATATCAATATATTTTCCACTTTCATAAAAATACAAGTAATACCTTGGAAACCCCAAGTTTCATACTTAGACAAATTTCAACCTATGTCCTTGTCACTGGGCACCCACCTTGTGCACACCTTGCATGGTGGTCACCTTACAATCCACACTTAGTCGTTTTTCCAAGTTTGCACAACTCGTGTGCACGGGCGCCCTCACTCAGGTCACCTGCCACCCTCAGTTGGTTTGTATCACCCAACTCATGCACGACTTCGTTTGGGCAGGCATGCCTTCGTGTAGCCCTCCACCCAACTTGCCTTCACCCGAGTTGTTAACTCACCGGATGGGCGTGACTTCGTGCGACCCTCCACCTGAACTTCGCACGACCGTCGGGTGGGATCGCCTTCATGCAGCCCTCCACCTGAACTTGCCTTCCCCCTGAGTTGCATGATCTTCAGGTGGGCGCACCTTCGTGTGGCCCTCCACCCAAGTCGCCCTCATTCATCGAAACTCCACCAAGTCCCATGTTGGTCTGCCCGATGGGCGGGCACATGAATTGCACCTACGGTTCTACGCTTCCCCTCCACCTCGTTCTTCCACTTCAAATTTGAGTTCGATTGATGATCAAATGCTTTGATCGATGCCTTTCTGCCATGTCTTTCCCTCCAATATATATGGTGGGTGGCGGGGGTCGTGCCACCCGGCCGACCCTCCATTTCATCCTTCGGCCGACTTGTTTCATATGTGAAATCTAACCGAGACTCAATATGAGCACATTGATCTTAAGTGTACACAACTTGAAGATGAAGTCGAGGAGATTGGAGAAGCAAGAGACTGAGGTTTGGCAGAAATATTGAACTTGCAGAAATCTCTTGATGAAGCAAAAGTTGAGATAGTGGTGTTGAAGAAGGCCGTGAGGCATGACTCAAGTGGAGGAGTGTCTCATGTAAAGATCAAGGAACCAGAATCTTATGATGGTACAAGAAGTGCGAAGAATCTTGGTAACTTTCTCTGGGATATGGAGCAATACTTGGAACGCTTGGGTCTATTCGATGATGAGACAAAGGTGAAAGTAGTTGTTCAATTCTTGACGAAGGATGCTAAGATGTGGTGGCGAAGGAGAATGGATCAGATTGCCAATGGTAGTGCTGATGACATAACTTCGTGGGATGACATGAAGAAGGCTTTGCAAACCCACTTCAGTCCTCAAGATGAAACATGGGAAGCAAGGATGAAGATTAAGTTTATTAAGTAGACAGGGAACCTACAAACATTTCAGCGGGAGTTTGCAAGTGTAGTTCTGGAACATCGTGACTTGGTGGAGAGGGACAAGGTGTTCAACTTCATTATTGGACTGAAACCTTGGGCACGCAATGAAGTGAAGGTGAAAAAGATTAAGACACTTGAGGAAGATTTTGCTGCTGTGGATTGATTGGTGGAGGATTATGAAAAAAATTCTAATGAGAAAAAGAAGAAGTTCGATAAGCCAAAAGAGAAGAAGAAAGATAATGCTTTGAAATCAGATGAGAAGACGAAGATGAAGAAAGCGTTGAAGTGTTGGATACGTGCTAAACCACATACGGTGAAGAATTGTCCTTCCAGACCGAAAGTGGTTGTTATTGCATAGTCTAATACGAAGAAAGAATAAGCTTATGTGGGGATGATGCAGATACTTGGAGCTACAGCCGCTACGGAAGTGGTCTCTCGAAGAGATCCAGAGAGGAATAGCTTGGAGTATGTTCGGATGAAGGTTGGGAGTGCTGATGTGCTCACTATGGTGGATAGTGGGGCTACTCACAACTTCATGAATGAAGATGTTGCGAGAAGGATTGGGCTGAAATTTGTACCAATGAAGGCACAAATGAAGACAGTGAATTCTCCTCCTGATTCTGTGATTGGTGTAGCTGAAAGAGTGGACACAACACTAGGTGAGTGGACTGGGAAAGTCGACTTCACTATAGCGTGGATTGATGACTATGAAGCTATGCTGGGGATGGAATTCTTGAAACAATATGATGTGATGATTGTTCCACATTTGAAGAAGCTGTACATTTATGATGGAGGCGAAGATGTACCCATTGGTGTTCCAACCATTGGTGTGACAAAGCCTGATTGTAAACTAGCAGTGATGTAGATGGAGGATGAAAAACGTATGGATGATGTGTGTAAGTGGTTGTCTATTGCTGAGGCAAAGCTTACTGAATAGTCATTGGTTATCAGGACACTATCTGATAGTATCTTGGATTTTTCAAGAAGGCTAGAAGAGGTTGAGGATGATGATGACGACGATGTTTATGTGAGGCCGAATGTCCATGAGGAGGATTGGGTTGCTTATCTGCAGACGATGGAGATAGAGAATCTTGACAGATGGATTGAGCTTATTAGTGAGGGTGAGCCTTCAGGCTCTACTCCCTCCACATCTTCTTAGATGACTTGGAATATGGGGCTCATTGTTAGCTGCTCATGGCAGTGAGTCCTTAAAATAGGTTGAGTAGGTATGACAAGTGATGCAAGAATGGTTTGGCATTAGCATCATGACATGTTGCAGATGGGATGGAGTTTCCATGGACCTGAGCATGGGAGAGATTCTTGGTGAGTCCAGGATGTGGCAGAGTCTGAGAAAAGATTGGTGTAGACATAAGGATGTGCATTCTTATGATTTGAGCATGACAGTTGGACTGATCACCCGACTAGTTCGAGTCATGAGGGCTAGCAGTGTACCAGAGAGATGTTGGCATTATGTTGGAGTATCTGACGATAGTTCACAAGATGGGATGACACATGGTGGAGACAGTCGTTTTGCATATGTTGCAGGGATGTTTGCAGTATATGGACTGGTTGATATCATGGACCAGGGATGAGATAGTTATCTTGGATGAGATGATGATCTTGGTGGCAGATGGTTACCGAGATGGTATATTGTCGAGGACGATAATGACTTCAGGTGGAGGAGGATGTAAGGAACTACGGTCCGAGGCCTCATCATCGTGCAAAGTGCGTGTGAAGGACTTAGGTGAAATGCGAAAGAAACAAAGGTGGAGACGAGTTTCTAGATGCTGGGTGAGTTGAGGGGGCAGTCCCATGAGTTGGGCGGGCCGACCCACCTCACGAGCGAGTTGCACGCTATGAATGAGTCGGTTGGCTGAGTTTGGCACGGGTCAGTCGGGCAAGCTAACCTTGCCACCGCCCGTATATATTGATGGATGGCTGGACGAGCTGGAGGGGAATTCAAAAACCATCACAATGAGTTCATACAAACCAAGGTTGAGGTGCAGGTCGGAAGTGCGAGTAAGTGCGCAAATATTATGTGCCTGCACTTCGGGCGAGCTGCAGACCAATGAATGAGTTCGGGCAAGCTGTTGTTGTGCCATGGGAACGGAAGTGCGGTCAGGTAGGAGTCTTGAATGAGAACTTGGGTAAGGGTGAGTTCGGGTGGAGGGCTTCATGAAGCGCACCCACCCAGAGGTCGTGAAACTCGGGTGAATGCGAGTTCGGGTGGAGGGCCGCACGAAGGCGCGCTCGCCCGACGGTCGTGCAACTCAAGTGAAGGCGAGTTCGGGTGGAGGGCTACACGAAGGCGCGCCCTCCTAATGAGTTAACAACTCGGGTGAAGGCGAGTTGGGTGGAGGGCTGCATGAAGGCGCACCTGCCCAAACGAGTCGTGCGCACGAGCTGGGTAACACGAACCAACCGAGGGCGTGGGTGACCTGGGTGAGGGTGCCCGTGTACACGAGTTGGGCGAGCTTTGAAAATTGGCTAAGTGTGG
Organism: Pinus tabuliformis; assembly: GCA_031772625.1. Taxonomy (NCBI): domain Eukaryota; kingdom Viridiplantae; phylum Streptophyta; class Pinopsida; order Pinales; family Pinaceae; genus Pinus; species Pinus tabuliformis. The sequence goes on from CM062813.1 coordinate 1,164,822,166, forward strand.
ATTGTAAGGTGACCACCATGCAAGGTGTGCACGAGGTGGGTTCCCGCTGATAAGGACACGAGCTGAGATTTGTCTAAGTATGAAACTTGGGGTTTCCAAGGTATTACTTGTATTTTTATAAAAGTAGAAAATATATTGATATCGAGCAGACTCATATAAAGGAGTTTCCCCTCTCTTTATACTGTTGCAATTGTGTATATGTGTTAATTGCTGTGGATAATGAATGTGTATGGGTGTTCATTAGTATAAAGGCTAGTCTTAATACTTGGTAATGAAAAATAAACTAAGTATCGAATGTTAAGGTGTAGTCCATGAACATAAGTATTGGTGAAAAGAAAGTGTTCGGTGGTGCCATACGTCGCTATAAGTGGTTGAAGGACTACCACTAGTACTCAGTTAGCTCATAGCTCATCTTATCATCCTCAATCTGATGGGCAAACTGAGATAGTAAACAAATGTTTGGAAGGATATCTTTGTTGCTTTATATCTAATAAACAGACACAATGGGTCAAATGGTTGCCTCTCGCTGAATGGTGGTATAACATTTCCCTCCATACAACAACAAAAATGACCCCATTTATGGCACTTTATGGATATCAGCCACCATCCATCACATCATATTTTAGAGAAAATTCTAAGGTTCAAGCAGTGGAACATTACATCGAGCATCAATAACAAGTCCTCCAACTCTTAAAGGATAACCCCGTGTTGGCGTAGAATGGAATGAAACAACAGGTAGATCAACATCACAGCAAAAGAATTTTTGATGTAGGTGATTGGGTATTCCTAGGCTACAACCATATAAACAAATGTCCCTCAAGTAAGCTAAGAAGGATAATAAATTATCACCAAAGTATTATGGTCCGTACAAGGTGTTGCAAAAGACTGGTACTATGGCATACAAATTAGAGCTTCCTGCAGCTTGTCGAGTGCACCCAGTTTTCCATGTTTCATGTTTAAAGAAGGTGATAGGCGACAAGCTCCCAATTCAAACGATATTGCTAGAACTTGATGAGGAAGGAAAAATTATATTGGAACCGGAAGTAGTCACAGAAACAAGAACTCGACAGCTACAAAATCAATCAATTTCAGAGTATCTCATCAAGTGGAAGAACTTATCCACTGAAGATTCCACATGGGAGGATGAGAATTTTATACAAAAGCATCCAGAACTACTCAAGCGTTGAGGACAACACTTTTTTTGAAGGATAGGGGCATGTTAGGTCCCTATAATACTAGTGATTACCCCATTATTATTGTAGTTGTATGCCTTATTAATATTATTGTGCCCTTATTGTCCCCATATTGTTATTATTGTGCCCCATAGAATCCCTCTATTGTTATTTTTGTGCCTTTGTATTATTATTGTTAGGTTGGCTTGGTTATATTGTGACTCCTTAGACTCCTATATATAGATAGGAGGTTTGTCATTTGAATCATCCAAGAATTGTTCATTTATGTAATGTAAAGGAGGTTTCCCCCTCAAAGAGGCTAAATTCTAAGGCATTAATCTATCTTTTCTATCTTTTTGTGAGCTGGTTTCATAGCATTTGGTATCAGAGCTTTGAATTCTAGGGTTTCGCTGCTCCAAACAGGTCATCGTGGCATTTGCACTATAACTTTTTTCTGTGACATTTTAGATGCTACAAAAAAAACCCATTTGAGAAGAAATCGCGCTGAACCTCAGATCCAAATTTCAGAGCGTTTCGTGCAATATTTGCGGAGATATGATCTGAGGAAGCCAGTCTTTTTGCAGACTCCTGAATTACATTCCAAACAGGTGACCTGGGGAAAATAGTCATAAATTTTGTTTTGAGCTTCAGATTGAAATTTCATAAGAAGTTGCAGAAAGAGGATGGACTATAGTTTCTTGTGTATATTTTTCAAATCCTAAGGTCAAAACAGTGACACATGGCACTTCACACAAGTTCGCTCTTTTGAAAAGGTATATAATCAGGCCATCTTGGGATATTGTGCATAACTCTTTCTTAGAGAATCTAAATTCTATTAGACTGGTGGCATTGGAAAGAGGATGTAGAAGGTTACCGCAGGTCATAATTTCAAAACTAGAAGATCTGAAATTACAGAGATACATTAGAGGTAATATCGAGCTCCTACAAGTGAAAAAAGGTGTGTAGATTTTTTAAATTTTTGCTTAAGCTTGGTTTGAAAAATTATTTTGAAGGAATTCAAAGGGCATAGTATAGAATTATTATCGGTAACTGATGCGCTGAGGAAAGAAAATGCAAACACCTAGTAAGCAACCTGAAATCTCTAGCATGACTTATGAAGAAGAGAAAAAAATGCAACATGATATATCAAAATTACGAAACCAAGTGCAACAAATGTCACTCGCACAAAAGGTAACAGAATCTAAGATGGATGGTTTAAAGAAAGATGTAGAAGCTAAGATGAATGATGTGGAAGCTAAGATGGATGATTTGAAGATAGATTTGAAGACAGATTTGAGGACAGGCATGGCAGATTTGAAGACAGAGTTGACAAATTTTCTACAAGAAATACTTACTAATGGTGAAAGGGTAGTAAAGGAAACTCGTGATAAGAAAAAAATAAATGTTAATCATGATTTCATAGACTCTAACGTTGGATCTAAGAACCACCATATTCCAAAAATCAATATGAGGAAGTTTGATGGCAAGGATCCCGCAACATGGATACTACAGATGGAGCAATTTTTCGATCTCAATAATGTGCAAAACACACAAAAGGTATGTATTGCCACTTTATATTTGGAACCAAATCAGTTTGTATGGTAACAATGGCTTTGCTATCATAAAAAAATTGTCACTTGGGCAATTTTTATGGAAGAATTGATAGCACATTATGAGGATACAAAAAGCAACACCTTTTTTAGCCAACTGATAAGTCTCAAACAAAAGGGTTCAATGATGGATCACATTGAGGACTTCCAAAAATTGAACATAAGGGTAAAAGATATTCCAGAAGAGCATAGGATTGATGTGTTCATAGGGACTTTAAAGGATAATATCCAACATGAAGTTCGCCTTTGGGAACCTGATTCATTGGAGAAGGCATTCAGGTTAGCAAGAAAAATGGAAAGAAAAATTATGTCAACCAGGAAGCCTACCACTCACAACTATAAATATGGAAGTGTTGTTACCCCTAGCCTTCCACAACCTATAAGGTTGACATTACAACAATTGGAATAAAAAAGAGAAAAAGGGCTTTGTTACAGTTGTGATAGAAAATACACTAAAGGTCATAAGTGTGATGAGAAGAAATTATTCTACATAGACTGTGAAGAGGAGGAAGAAAAGGAACAAGAAATGTCAAAAGAAGAGGATATACTCCAGGAACAAACCCTAGATAGAGAAGTAACGAATCCAACAATATCTTGTAATGCATTGGTTGGAATTACCACTCCTCAAACTATCAAGATAGAAGGACATATCAAGAAGAAAAAGGTAATAGTGTTGATTGATTCAAGACGTACCCACAATTTTATTCATTGTAAGATAGCAAAAGAATTGAATTGCTTCCTATATCCAGCACCAAAGTGTCAAGTAATGGTTGCAAGTGGAGGAACAATAAATTTCTCTAGAAAGTGCCATAATATCAAGCTATCCATGGGAGAATATGTATTGAGTAGCCCAATGCTTTCCATTCCAATGGGAGGTGCTGATGTTGTACTAGGAGTCCAATGGCTACAATCCTTGGGTACAATAGCTTTTAATTTTCAAGAATTTTTTATGAAATTTTCTGTGGAAGGAAAGGAAGTTGAATTAAGGGGTATTGCAGGGAAATCGGGAAAGATAATCAGCTCTAACAATATGACAAAGTTTCTAAAAAAGGAACAAAGAGGTGTAATTGCGCAATTATGTTCGCTAGATGTTTCCACATCAAAATCATCTATTTCTCCATATCTCCAAAAAGTCCTCGACAGTAATTCCAAGGTATTTGAGACTCCCAAAGGTCTCCCACCTATTCATGATCATGATCATGCTATTCATCTGATTTCGGGAAGTGTTCCTCCAAACATCAGGCTGTACAGATATCCCTATGCCCAAAAGAGTGAAACTGAATGTATGGTTGCAGAAATGCTAGAGGCTAGTATAATTAAACCTAGTCAAAGTTCTTTCTCTACTCCAGTAGTATTGGTGCACAAGAAGGATGGATCATGGCGCATGTGTCTGGATTATAGGGAGCTCAACAAGCTCACTATTAAAGATAAGATTCCCATTCCTGTCATTGATGAATTACTAGATGAATTGCATGAATCAATTTCCTTCACCAAGTTGGATCTTCGTTCTAGATATCATCAAATCAGAATGAAGACTGAAGACATTCCAAAAATAGCATTTAGAACTCATGAGGGTCATTACAAATTTTTGGTCATGCCTTTTGACCTTACCAATGCACCTTCTACATTTCAAGGTTTGATGAATTCCTTTTTCAAACCCTTCCTTAGAAAATTTGTGTTAGTATTTTTTTATGATATACTAATCTACAACAAGTCTTGGAAGGATCATGTTGAACATGTTGACAGGGTGCTACAACTATTGGAGGAGAAACAATTATATGCAAAAAGATCCAAATGTTTCTTTGGAGTATAAGAGGTGGAATATTTGGGTCATATTGTATCTCATGAAGGAGTTAAGGTAGACCCTAGCAAAATTAAAGCCATTAAGGAATCGAAAATCCCCACATCCATAAAGCATCTGCGAGGATTTCTCGGGTTGAAAGAGTATTATCACAAGTTTGTTAAGAATTATGGGAGAATAGTAGCACCTCTAACAACATTATTGAATAAAGATGCATTTTCATGGACTCCAGAAGCAACAAAGGCCTTCGAACATCTTAAAGAGGCAATGTGCCAAGCACCGGTCTTAGATACACCGGACTTCACAAAAACCTTTATTGTGGAATGTGATGCTTCAGGAAATGGAATTGATGTTGTTTTAATGCAAGATAAAAGACCCATTGCATTTGAAAGTCGTCCAATCAAGGGGAAGTTTTTACACAAATCTATTTATGAGAAGGAAATGTTGGCAATACTACATGCACTTAAGAAATGGCAACCCTACCTAATGGGAAGACACTTCAAGGTAAAAATGGATCATGATAGCCTTAAATACTTTTTAGAACAAATATTATCCTCTGAAGAGCAACAAAAGTGGGTCACAAAGATGTTGGGTTATGACTTTGAAATCATCTACAAAGAAGGGAAGCAAAATGTGGTGGCAGATGCACTCTCAAGAAAGGATGAGGATGTGGAAGCATTGTTGTGCGCCATTTCTATTATCCAACTAGATTGGATAAACGAAGCAAGGTAGGAATGGAAGAATGATGAAGAAGTGTGGGAACTTATTTGAAAGTTACAACAAGATTCCAGTACATCTGATACATTTAGCTGGCAAAATGATTCGTTATGGTACAAAGATCGCTTATACCTCTGTAATAATTCCCAACTCAAACAAAAGACTCTTATGGAATTGCACACTTCTCCCTTAGGAGGGCACTCAGGATTTTTAAGAACTTACCACAGGGTTAAGAAGGAATTTTTTTAGCACGGCCTTAAATCAGATCTTCAAAAGTTTGTGGCAGAATGTTTGGTTTGCCAACAAAATAAAGTTGAAACAATTAACACCCCGAGTCTATTACAACCTTTATCCATTCCAAGCCAATGTTGGGAGGAGGTTTCAATGGATTTTATCATAGGTTTACCCAAGTCTGAGGGAAAGAGTGTCATCATGGTCGTAGTTGACAGACTTACCAAGTATGCACACTTTTGTGCATTATCACATCCATTTAAATCCAGTACAGTTTTTGGTGCATTTATGGAAACAATTCAAAAGCTACATGGAAACCCAAAGATTATTGTAAGTGACAGAGATCCCATTTTCACTGGAAATTTTTGGACAGAATTATTTTCTTGTCTTGGTACTCAGTTAGCTCATAGCTCATCTTATCATCCTCAATCTGATGGGCAAATTAAGATAGTAAACAAATGTTTGGAAGGATATCTTCGTTGCTTTGTATCTGATAAACAAACACAATGGGTCAAATGGTTGCCTCTAGCTGAATGGTGGTATAACACTTCCTTCCATACAACAACAAAAATGACCCCATTTATGGCACTTTATGGATATCAACCACCATCTGTCACATCATATTTAAGAGAAAATTCTAAGGTTAAAGCAGTGGAACATCACATCGAGCATCAACGACAAGTCCTCCAACTCTTAAAGGATAACCTTGTGTTGGCGCAGAATAGAATGAAACAACAGGCAGATCAACATCGCAGCGAAATAAGTTTTGATGTAGGTGATTGGGTATTCCTACGGCTACAACCATATAGACAAATGTCCCTCAAGCAAGCTAAGAAGTATAATAAACTATCACCAAATTATTATGGTCCATACAAGGTGTTGCAAAAGATTGGTACTATGGCATACAAATTGGAGCTTCCTGCAGCTTGTCGAGTGCACCAGTTTTACATGTTTCATGTTTAAAAAAGGTGATAGGTGACATGCTCCCAGTTCAAACAATATTTCCAGAACTTGACAAGGAAGGAAAAATTATATTGGAACAGGAAGAAGTCACATAAGCAAGAAATCGACAGCTACGAAATCGATCAATTTCGGAGTATCTCATCAAGTGGAAGAACTTATTCGCTGAAGATTCCACATGGGAGGATGAGAATTTTATACAGAAGCATCCAGAACTACTCTAGCGTTGAGGAAAACACTTTTCTTGAAGGAGAGGGGCATGTTAGGTCCCTATAATACTAATGATTACCCCATTACTATTGTAGTTGTATCCCTTATTAATATTGTTGTGCCCCTATTGTCCCCATATTGTTATTACTGTGCCCCATAGAATCCCTCTATTGTTATTTTTGTGCCTTTATATTATTATTGTTAGGTCAGCTTGGTTATATTGTGACTCCTTAGACTCCTATATATAGAAAGGAGGTTTTGTCATTTGAATCATCTAAGAATTGTTCATTTATGTAATGTAAAGGAGGTTGCCCCCTCGAAGAGGCTAAATTCTAAGGCGTTAATCTATCTTTTCTATATTTTTGTGAGTTGGTTTCATAACATGTGCCAACGCGTGTAAGGATGCGTTAGCTGGGAGTGTGCCGGGGAGTGTCAATGAGTGCTAGATGTCATGCAAAGGAGGGAGTGACAAGGTATTCTAAGCATGGGTAAGGCATGCCAGGGAATATCAGGGCATGTTAAGATGTGATAGAGTGTGCTAGGTCATTCCGGGGTGTGATAACATGTGCCAAATAGTGCCAAGGCATGCTAGGTGCTAAGACATGCTAGGATGTGTAAGGTATCAGAGTATGCTAATATGCATCAAGGAGTTTCAAGGAAAAAAAAGGAATAACCAAGCTAAAAGGTAAGGAAATGAACACATAAGAGGGTTAATAATTCAGGACTTTATCTTTTTCAAAAGGGGCATGCTAGGCACACTAATAATATGTTCCAATACATGCCAAGTGCCAATGTGTGCCAATTGCTAATGTTTGTCAATGCAATATTATTCCAAGGTGTTCCAGGGCATGTTAGGGACTACAAGGCATGCCAACACATGATAGGGGAGTGTTATGCTATGCTAGGGCATGCCAACATGTGCTTGGGTGTCCTACTCATGGCAAGATGTTCTAGGTACAAAGATGTTCCAAGACATGCGAGGTGCCAAGGAATGTTAGTGTATTGTTACAAAGCATGTTAAGGTGTGCCATGAGTGTTGAGGAGTGCTAGGTCTCTCTCATTAATATAATTGTCAGAGATTGATTATGTATTAAATAATATAGTTCCTACACACACTAGTGGAACTTTATTTAAAGGAAATTTGCTAGATAATAAACCTAATAGAGATGAATCATGTGGTGACTCATAATAAAAATATGTTCTTATGACTTGAGGGAAATGAAACACACTAATTACTTCTTAACAAATTGACTGACTATAACCACTATGACCTTGGACACATAATGAAAAATACTCCACAACCATGGTCTTAAATTGTTATCTTTTGACAAAAAATACAGTAACAGGTACATAACATCTTCAAAAACTCATTGGAATGATCAATGATGACGAACATTTTTTGACCGTCACCAAAAGTAACCAAAAAGAGCATTGGTGGGGGTTAGTAAAAGATCATCACTAGAAGTGTCACCAAAGAGAGAATTAGTGATGGGCCTTTAATGACCCTCACCAAAAGTGTCACCAAAGAGAGAACTAATGACGGGCCTTTAACGACCCTCACCAAAAGTGTCATTGAAAATGGCTTTGGTGACAATCCTTAAAGGACCATCACTATATACACTCACAACAACGTTTTTTTAAAGACTATCACCATATGCGACATTGGTTACCGACCTTAAAAGTTCGTCACAGGCATGAAGCATCATCAAAAACTCATTGGAATGATCAATGATGATAAACATTTTTTGATCCTCACCAAAAGTAACCAAAAAGAGCATTGGTGAGGGTCAATAAAAGATCGTCACTAGAAGTGTCACCAAAGAGAGAATTAGTGATGGGCCTTTAACAACCCTCACCAAAAGTGTCACCAAAGAGAGAATTAGTGATGGGCCTTTAATGACCCTCACCAAAAGTGTCATTGAAAATGGCTTTGGTGACAAACCTTAAAGGACCATCACTATATACACTTACAACAACGCTTTTTTAAAGACCGTCACCATATGCGAGATTGGTGACAGACCTTAAAGGTCTGTCATAGGCATGACCCTCACTAATGACCTTTCTTCTTGTAGCGATATGAAGAAGGCAACGTTGGTCAGCGCTCTGCAGGATTGTGCGCTGACCTGGTACATTAAGCATTCCAATGACAATCCGAATACGAGGATCGCGGATTTCCAAGTTGTGCTAAACAAGGAATTTAGCAGGCCAAAGTCAAAGGTGCAATTGATCATTAGGTTCAAGGAAATCACAATGATACTAGGTGAGACCCCTTGGGAGTTGGATCAGAGATTGAAGGGCACAATTCGCGAAGCTACATGACATTGACAAATGGAAAACACCGCAAATGGTTTGTAGCATCGTTAACGCCGCATCTAAGGAACGCGCTATCACAACAGAGGCTAACCACTTAGGCTGAGGCCTTGGAGGTTGCAATGAGATTGCAATAAAACCCGATATGGAATCCCAACCTGGGATTTCAGCAGATTCATGCATAGTTGAAAAACTTGTGCTTTGAGATACAGAGATTGAAACAAGACAGGACAACTCACTTAGAAAGTGCGCAATGAGGTATGGTGCATAAAGTGCAAGGGTCAGGGAAATGAAAAGGACCACTGCCCAGTGTTCGTGAATTACCTCGTGGGAGGAGGACCAATTCCATTAAGACCAGAGGCATAAGTAGGACCGAGCACGACGCCTGCATTATGGTGCGCGATTTGTGATATAGGAGGAAAGCATGCTACAGATAACTGCCATTTATTGCAAAAGTACACGCAAGATTCACAACAGTTGTTCTATAATTTATGTATATAAATGGACATGATGAGAGCACCTGTAGAAGTTATGAGTTGATAATGGATCGAACTCCTACTTACAGAGTTTAGGTCGAAATATAGCCCCTTGACCAAAACGCAGGGATGGCGCGAACCGGATTTCATGGGCGCAGACGAGGCCTGAGGTGGAGGAGGACCAGGAAGAGGTCCCAGATAGCTAATATGTTATAATTGCGGAGGGCTAGCAAATTATTCCTGTGATCGTACAAATCCAATGTGGCCATCATGTTTGTATTGTACATTGTTTGATCACGAGACAGAGGATTGTCCCACACTGATAGCATGATTGCGCGTTAAAGCAACACTCCAACCTCCCCCAACTCAAAACCTGTAAATGATGAGGTCCGAGCCACGCGAAGAAGACCCTAATGTAAATATTATGCTTCGAAGTGGAATTATGATAGGGGATGATGAAGGCAAGCAGTCTGAAGACAGTACTTGGGTTCCTAAGGCTCCAACAAAGGAACCAGAGTTTGATTTGGATCGCGCTAAGGAGACCTTCATGGAAGCCAAGAGGAGCTTCACTAGTGCCACCACTTCAGGAAGTAAGGATAGACTAAAGCCGAAAATGGACCCATCAATGCTCACCACGTTCCTGGAAACATGCATGAAGCTGTTGCGCGACAACAAGGCTGTAAAGGAGATACACGAACTCATGAATAGATGCGTTGGGACTGCTCAAGGAGAACCACGCGTAGTCCGAAAACTCAGAAAGCACACAATGCGAATGGGAAGGGAGATGAGATTGACTGCACAGATTGGAGAATATGAGATGGACCAAGTGATTTTGGATCTAGGATCAGACGCGAATGTCCTGCCGAAGCAGAAATGGGAGTGCATGGGAAGGCCTACACTGCAATGGTCTCCTATCCAACTATGAATGGTGAACCAAAAAAAGATCCTACCTATGGGGAGATTGTAAGGAATCATAGTAGATATTGAAGGAGCAAGTGCGCTAGTAGATTTCGAAGTGATAGAGATTGTTGATGACAACAATCCCTACCCTGTGCTATTAGGAATAGATTGGGCCACTGACATGAATGGGGTGATAAATCTGAAGAAGCGCAAGATGATTTTTGAGAAAAAGTCTCTGCGCATGGTTGTACCTTTACACCCTACAGAAGGATCGTGCTACACGAAGCCGGTGCGCGACTACAACAGCGATGATGACTTGGAATACATCTACAAGATAACCACGCAAGAGCAAGATTGGGTGAATCCGATCGCGGATGCACGAATCTCATGGGAGTGCGAAAGCTCCTGCACATCGGATTTGGATGAGGAAATAGAATAATGATAGAACTGGTTACACGAGGTGACCACACTATGTTGAGATTGCAACAAGATGATGGAGCTTAGTGAAAAGAGTCGCCTTCACTAAGTGGGCCCGCAGGCTATTTTTGGCGCAAGTCTATTTTTAGACATATGGATCATGTCTATGTTTATGGATGATTGATCAAGTTGGGAAAAATAGATGGACTTCTATTTTTGATGAAAGTGTGAGTGATCACAGTGTGAGTGATCAAGTCTATTTTTAGACTGGCTGTCAAAAACAGAAAAGTCAAATATTATTATCTCACAATAATATTTGGACTATAAACTTAATCTTATTCTCTTGCAGCACTTCAGTTTGAGCTACGGAAGTGGCACATGCAGCTGTCAGAAGGAAATTCGTTTTTCTTATGAGTCAGTTGAGTTGTTGCATGCATGACTTCAGTTAGAACTCAAGTGAGTTGAGTTTAGTGGACTGGAGGTACAGTTGATGGAGTTGTGTTCAGTTTAACTTAGTTAAACTGGTTGTAGTTAGTCTAACTGCAGATAGACTAATGATGAGTTGTTAAACTAATTATTAACTCATAATACAACTAAAGAATACATTAGTTAACTCAGTTGCATGTCAGTGCATGTTCAGTTCAACAGGGACAGGTGGTAGAGAATCAGATTGCTATCAGTTGTGACTATAGTTGTGCACCAGATCTTGCACAATCAAAGGATTGAGTATGCCAATGAGTTTGCTCACGTATTTGGCCCGCATTTTAGCCTTTGCTCACATCCAACAAAGAGTGAGTGACTATTTTGCAGGTGAAAATCGAGTTTGGGAAGCAATTCTCATCAGTTCTTGAGCAGGTATTGAGCAGTGGAGGCAGGCAAGCAGTGGAAGAGATTTGGAGATCAGATCTGAGCTGTATTGTGTGTAACAGAGGTGGAGATACTTGTGAGAAGTATTATGCTGTGTAATGTTACATGACTCAATCATTAATATACAGATAGTGTGGGGTTTTTAGCGAGATGCTTTCCCCGTGATACAAACTGTGTTAATGTGTGAATGCTCTTGATGTTTTATTGTTATTGATGCTGCTATATTCTTGATCAACGTAGAGGAGCTTATGTATTGTGTATGTTTTCCGAATTAGTACATGATCAGGATAATCTCCATTGAATATGTGTTAAATTATTCAAAATTTCTACATGGTATCAGAGCTAGATGATTTGTAGAAAAAGTTTCTACATGGTATCAAAGCTAGATAATTGTAGAAAAAATTTCTACATGGTATCGGAGCAGCTTGATTTGTAGAAGAGATTTTTACAGGATATCAAGCGAGGGTTGATCGGAAGCAGTTGAGTTGGTAGCTGGTGGAAATTCGAATTTGCAGCAGTGTTGTTGAAAATGTCTTTCAACGGATTGCAAATGTTATTCCAAAGCAAGAGCGACCTGGCGCTCAAGGATAAACTCAGTAACAATAAAGGTGAGAATGGATCTTTATCAAAGGTATCTGATGAAGAGAATTGCGCTTTGGCTGCCAAAGCAAAGAAAGGGAAGAGCAAGAAAGCTTCTCAGTCTGGTGCGAAAGGCAAGAAGCAGGATATGTCCAAAGTGAAGTGTTTTCACTGTCACCAGCATGGACACTATGCCACAAATTGTCCGCAGAAGAAGAAGAACAAGCAAGCGGCTGGATCTGCAGGGGGAGAGGCTTTAGCCTCTCAGTTTGAGCTTGATTTTTCATTGATCGCATGCTTGGTTTCAAGTGTGATGGGATCAGTGTGGTTCCTGGACAGTGGTGCGTCTTTTCACATGACAGGAGATAGAGATTTGTTCTCTGATCTGGAGGACAAAGATCTTGGAGTGCACATCGAGATGGGCAATGATGGTAGATACAGTGCGACCGGTATCGGTACCATTTCCTTTGAGAGGGAGTCTGGTAAACCCTTTGTATTGAAGGAAGTCATGCATGTTCCAGGATTGAAGAAGAATCTCATCTCAGTGGCGATGTTAGAAGACAAGGGGTATGATGTTTTTTTCAGCGAGGGAAAGGCCTTCCTGCGCAGCAAGACAACTGGTGAGACCCGGAAGATAGGGGTTCGAGTGAGGAACCTTTATCAGTTGCATGTAGATGGATGCGCAGCAATGGCAAGCAAGGCAGAAGGATTGGTGAGCCGGGATGATGGCGAGTTGTGGCACAGGAGATTGGGTCACCTTCACCATGGAGCCTTGAAGATACTGCAGCAGATCACTACAGGGCTTCCTAAAGGCACACTTGCGCAGTCAGATCAGTGCAAGGGGTGTACTTTGGGGAAGTTTGTGAAAGCCACCTTTCACGAAAAGGATAGTCGCGCCACGACGATCCTTGAGAGAATTCACACAGACGTGTGTGGACCTTTCTCAGTTGCTTCGACAACAAAACACAGGTATTATGTGATTTTTGTTGATGATTTCTCTCGTAAGCGCTGGATCTTCTTCATGCAGAAGAAGAGCGAGACATATTCAAAGTTCTGTGAATTCAAAGCACTGGTCGAGAAGGAGTCGGGGAAGAAGGTGAAGGCTCTTAGGAGCGATAATGGTGGTGAATACATCTCGGACGAGTTCAAGGATTTCTGCAAGGCAGAAGGGATTCGTAGAGAGCTCATAGCTCCCCATAACCCACAGAAGAACGGGGTAGCTGAGCGGAAGAACAGAATGATTGTGGGTGCTGCACGGGCAATGTTGCATGATCAGGGCCTACCCCTTCACTTGTGGGCGGAAGCATGCAATACAGCAGTTTATGTGCAGAACCGTTGTCCTCATAGGATACTTGGCATGAGTACACCCGAGGAGGCTTATTCTGGTAAGAAGCCTGATCTTTCTCATTTGAGGATTTTTGGTGCTAACGTTTACATGCATGTGACGAAGGATGCCAGAAAGAAGTTGGAGCCGACTGCAGAGGTTGGGATATTTGTGGGGTACACTGATACGCCCCACAACTATCGTGTGTATTTGCCAGACAGTGGTAAAATTGTTGTGCGACGGGATATAAAATTTCAAGAGGAGAAAGCCATGAAGTGTTCGCTTGAGAGGGAGCTACACTTGCATGCAGATGAGGAGCTATTAGTTCCTAAGGATGAGCTTCAGGATGTGGATCAGCCACAGGACGAGGTTCATGGAGTGGAAGAGACCACTCATGCAGCGCCAACCATTAGAGGGCGAAAGCGCTTGACAGAAGCTGAGCGACTGGCTCAAGATGCAGAGAAAGTTGTAGGACCACCTACAGCCCAACGCAGGTAGAGACAGTCACCTGATTGGTACACTGGATACATGGCTCTTATGAGCAAGTGTGTTGTGACTGAGCCATCCTCTTTCGAGGAAGCTGTGGAGGATCCCGCATGGGTAGACGCCATGGTGGAAGAGTATGATTCTATTGTCAGAAACAGTTCATGGGAGATTGTTCCTAGACCGGAAGGGAAATCAGTGGTGGGTTCGAGATGGATCTACAAAGTTAAGCAGGCAGCTGACGGGAGTGTGGAGAAGTACAAGGCAAGATTTGTTGCCCGAGGCTTTTCACAGATTGAGGGGATCGATTATGAGGAGACCTTTGCACCTGTCGCAAGGTATTCTTCCATACGGACGATTCTTGCTCTCTCAGCACAGATGGGATGGCACATTCATCAGATGGATGTGAAGACTGCGTTCCTCAACGGAGTCATTGAGGAGGAGGTGTACATTGAGCAACCCGAAGGCTTTGAAGTCTTCAGCAGCGAGTCGCATGTGTGCAGGCTCAAGAGAGCGCTGTATGGGTTGAATCAAGCACCACGTGCTTGGTACACACGGATAGACAGCTATTTCACAGGACTTGGATTCTCCAAGAGCGAGGCGGATCCGAACCTATACCAGATTGTGGTGGAGGGTAAGTTGCTTATCATTGTACTGTATGTTGATGATTTGATTCTAACGGGTGATGAGCTGTTGATACTGTCATGCAAGAAGGATCTTGCTACAGAGTTTGAGATGAAGGACTTGGGCCTCCTTCACTATTTCCTAGGATTGGAAATATGGCAGCGCAGTGGTGGACTGTTTGTTTCTCAGGGCAAGTATGCTCGGGAGATACTGGAGAAGTTCAACATGCATGGCTGCAAGCCTGTTGATACTCCTCTTCCTGGAGGTTGGAGGAAGGAGGATGCCACTTCGGGAGAAGAAGTGGATGCCACTGTTTATCGACAGTTGGTGGGGTCGCTGATGTATTTGGTCATACACGACCTGATATATGCTATGCAGTTAACCAGCTTTCACAAGCTATGGTTAAGCCTACCAAGCTCTTCTGGAAGGCGGGAAAGCATGTATTGCGCTACTTGAGAGGCACATCGGGATATGGTTTGTGGTACAGACAGGAGGATGAGGTGAAGCTATGTGGCTTCACGGATGCAGATTGGGCAGGGAGCCCAACAGACAGAAAGAGCACATCAGGAGGGGTCTTCAGTATCGGATCGACAGCAGTTTCTTGGTACAGCAGGAAGCAGAGATCCGTGGCACTCAGTTCAGCGGAGGCCGAGTATATGGCAGCAAGTTTGGCTGCATGCGAGGCTATATGGATGAGGAAGATCCTAGTTGGTTTGTTCGGTTCTCATTTGGATCCTACTGTGATTTACTGTGACAACCAGAGTTGCATTAAACTCTCGGCTAATCCTGTATTTCATGATAGATCTAAACATATTGACATCAGGTACCATCATATCAGAGATTGTGTGCAGCGGAGGATCATGTTACTTTCGTACATTCCAACGGAGGATCAGGGTGTTGATATTCTGACGAAGGCTCTCACCAGGAGCAAATTCAAGTACCATCGAGGCAGGATAGGGGTTGCTGATAATCCATATCTTGTCGAGAGGGAGTGTTGAGATTGCAACAAGATGATGGAGCTTAGTGAAAAGAGTCGCCTTCACTAAGTGGGCCCGCAGGCTATTTTTGGCGCAAGTCTATTTTTAGACTATGTCTATTTTTAGACATATGGATCATGTCTATGTTTATGGATGATTGATCAAGTTGGGAAAAATAGATGGACTTCTATTTTTGATGAAAGTGTGAGTGATCACAGTGTGAGTGATCAAGTCTATTTTTAGACTGGTTGTCAAAAATAGAAAAGTCAAATATTATTATCTCACAATAATATTTGGACTATAAACTTAATCTTATTCTCTTGCAGCACTTCAGTTTGAGCTACGGAAGTGGCACATGCAGCTGTCAGAAGGAAATTCGTTTTTCTTATGAGTCAGTTGAGTTGTTGCATGCATGACTTCAGTTAGAACTCAAGTGAGTTGAGTTTAGTGGACTGGAGGTACAGTTGATGGAGTTGTGTTCAGTTTAACTTAGTTAAACTGGTTGTAGTTAGTCTAACTACAGATAGACTAATGATGAGTTGTTAAACTAATTATTAACTCATAATACAACTAAAGAATACATCAGTTAACTCAGTTGCATGTCAGTGCATGTTCAGTTCAACAGGGACAGGTGGTAGAGAATCAGATTGCTATCAGTTGTGACTATAGTTGTGCACCAGATCTTGCACAATCAAAGGATTGAGTATGCCAATGAGTTTGCTCACGTATTTGGCCCACATTTTAGCCTTTGCTCACGTCCAACAAAGAGTGAGTGACTATTTTGCAGGTGAAAATCGAGTTTGGGAAGCAATTCTCATCAGTTCTTGAGCAGGTATTGAGCAGTGGAGGCAGGCAAGCAGTGGAAGAGATTTGGAGATCAGATCTGAGCTGTATTGTGTGTAACAGAGGTGGAGATACTTGTGAGAAGTATTATGCTATGTAATGTTACATGACTAAATCATTAATATACAGATAGTGTGGGGTTTTTAGCGAGATGCTTTCCCCGTGATACAAACTGTGTTAATGTGTGAATGCTCTTGATGTTTTATTGTTATTGATGCTGCTATATTCTTGATCAACGTAGAGGAGCTTATGTATTGTGTATGTTTTCCACATTAGTACATGATCAGGATAATCTCCATTGAATATGTGTTAAATTATTCAAAATTTCTACACACTAAACTGTAACATGATGACGAGATCGTTGCACTGCATATCCACGGAGGTAAGGGATCTGCCTATGTATAATGGGTTAAGTGAAGTAGATGAGTTCCTGAACAAATTTGAAAGGGAAGTGTCAGAACAGCTAGTGAGTGCCAGTATTGCAGCAAGAATGCTACAACTCCTAGGCTTCCAACTTTACTTTTATCAACTCGGTAGTTCATAACAAACTTGGAAGCGTCGGTGCTATATGCACAAGTACTAGTTCTCATTGTAAGTTGTCACTTGGTCAGCCCGGCACGATATCACTAGGAGCTCAAGTCAACTTCTATAGATTTCAGAAGAAGCTCTATGTGCGATTAAAGGAAAGAAATATTACTCTACAAATTCTATTCTAAATGCAGAAAGGAGAAAGACTGGAATGTAAAGAAAAACCTAGTAAACCCTAATTAACAAGCTAATTCTACTTTTGCCAAAGCACTATGAAAACCATGAAATAAATTCCATTACCTACTCAAGTAAACAACATATAACCATGCTATTTTTTGAAGTAAATAAGCAAAAAACATATTTTTGGATTTTTATGTGTTTTTATGTGAATTTAACATGCATCTAATTTATTGTGTGTGAGTGTGGTAGCGAACAGGTGGCGTTAGAGGGCGGTTTTGGAGCTTGGGAGGATGTAGGATGGTGTAGATGGGTCCTAGGAGGTCTTAGGTTGCCTATTGGAGGCTTTTCCCACAATCGGCCTTCAAAAGAAAGTCTACAGGAAAAACTACAGGAGGACACAGGAAAACTACAGGAGGAAAATAGGGAAACTACAAGAGGCCTATAGGAGGAGGCCGAGAGAAATTTTGCTATTTTGAGGGTGTGAGAGTGGGTGAAAATGGTGGATGAAGGTTGGAATGAGGTGTTAGGGTGCCTAAAGTCTACCATGAATCACCAGGAGAGAGAAATATTATTGGGTTTGCTCAAGGAGAGAGGAAGAAGTTCTATGAAAAATGAAGGAAACTAGGGCAGAATTGAGGTGAGGTTTGGGAGACCTATAGGGCATGGATCAGATGGAGGGTGTAATTTTTGGTAAGCTAGCCTACTGCTGGAAGAGATATTTTGCATAGAAGCTGACAGCCAACCAAGAAAATCAAGCAACCAATGAAATGAGTTCATCCAAGGAAAAACAGAGTTTTGCATTAAAATGGCCTAAACTATGATGTCTAGAAGGAAATGCTGGGAAATGTTGTAAGAAAGGAAAGCATGCAAAAGGACTATTACAAATTAGGAAGTGAACATGATAAAGAATATCTAAAGCAAAGTAAAACTAGACTATCAACCTACTAGAGAGCTGCAAACACTAAAAGTCCTAGGAATGAGGAAAATCTGTGTTTTTGGGGCAACAAGAGAGTCTTTGCCTCAAATCATGGTCCCAGAGGGAGGAAGAGAGGCCAAGGCACTATTGCTAGCCTTTTGAATCTTCTCTAATCACTGTTTAACCTGCTACAGAAAGCACAAATGTAAGAAAACTACTAAATCATCAAAAGCAACCTATTCTTAACCGTAAGAGAAATACATCTAACAACAAACTAATCTACAAACTGAAGTAAAGTATACAAATTCAAGTAAATAGGATCATGGCTGCTTATATTGGGTCCTAACCCAAGAGCTTCAGCCCTCTAAGGTAACTCAGTACTAGCTCAAAAAGGATTTCATCTTCATTATAAAAAAATAGCAATATTACATAAAACTGTCATAAAATAGTAAGCTCGAAATTTGAGCAGAGTTTAGACAAGCAAAAAGAATCCAACCCTAGTGAGGCCCTATGCCTCTCTACTTATACATTTGAAGCTACCAAGAGCTTCCTTAAAATCATGGAGGCTTGGCTCCCAAAACTCGAGATAACTATCAATCATCTTCCACTTGCTCGACTGCTTTCTATTGCATGATTCGGCTGCTTGTACTCCGAGGTGAATGAAGGGGAATTCGAAGTGAGGAGAAATAAATGAGGGGGATTCCCTCCTATAAGTCCTCTCGTCTATCTACTTCGAGTTATTATTGCATTTTTACCACTAGATCCTTGACTTTGACCTCAAAATCCATCAATAATATGCATTAAATACATGCTAGACCACATGGCATAATAACTAACTCAACTCACCCTATAAGCATAAATATAATCAGGAAATCATAGAATAAGCTAAGAGAATGGTTGATTTGACTAGGTTAGGAGGTAAAATGAGCACATATAATTACCCATTTATGAGGCTCATCATCACCCCCTACTAAAGGCATTGCTCATCCTCTGAGCAACCTAGTCAATCTCTTCGTCTTTCATGGCCCTGGTGGCCTCCCTAGAATTCCAGGCTTATGATATGGTCTGCTCTTGTTCTCCATAGAATCCTACCTTTCTATCTATGTCCTTCCACTAATCCTTCTCTTCTTCTTCTCTTCTGCCTTCCAGCATGCCTAATATGAGTGGAGGACTCAGTTTGAGGCCAATCCAGTTGACCTTCAGCCTTTGCATGGAGTGCTTGTACATTGGCACTCTTTTCAATGCCTCCTCCAGCCTCATGGGGGAATGGTATTCTTTGATCTACAAGCTATGGGGTAGGGTGTTCCATCTTCTCATGCATGTATGCACACAGTCATCCCCAAGTAGCCTAAACATATCTTCAAAGTGTGCAATGGCTTGTTCCTGATTGGCTAGATATTTAGGGGCAATCTGAGGGTCATTGGCAAGCAGGTTGTGTGCGTTGATGAGTGCCATAGTATCTAATGGCTCAACTCTTATCATCAATGGTTCATTCTGCTCTTTTATTAACAATATTTTCATTTCTGCTGCCCTCAATCCTTCATGGTTCATCCATGATGCCATGGCCATTAATTGTAGATCCCCTATCTTGGAATTCGGGTCCCACACATTCAGGTCTGTGAGGGCCATGTTTTTTAGATAGAACTCTGCCATATTTTCTTTGTCCTCGTAGGTGCTTTGGTCACACAAATCCATGAACTACCTGTAGTCTTGGAAAGGCATTATGCCTCTTTGTGCCAAAGATTTCATTTGGAATTGAAGCCTTTAATCCTTCAGATAGAGGCCATAAGATTTGGCTGGTGTTCTGCATTGTAATTCTTCTATGGATAAGTTGGCCATGTATGTCAAATGAGTCTCTTTCTCCTGCAGCATTCTCCTTAGTATTTCATTCTCATTCTCAAGGTGGCTTCTTGTAATAGCTTCTCTGTCTCTGAGAGCACTCAATTCCCCGCCCATTTCCCTAATTTTGTCTTCCATGTGGCCAATACCCTCAACTCCTTTGGACTTGGCTATCTGCATCCACCTATGAATTCTCACTCTCTCTTTTTCCAATTCGAAAAAGAGTGGAATTGCAAATTTCTATGGGATTATCTTGCCTCTCTCAAGTAGTCTATAATAGGAGTCAAGATTAGGCTGGGGGTCAAGTTCTTGTAGCTCTTATGATTCCTCTTTCACCTCTGGCTATCCTCCTATCTTTTCCTCAAGTTTTTGTGTCTCTTGTAGGACTGTTTTAGCCTCCTGTAGGTCTAGTTTGGGGTCCTGTAGAATTTCCTTTCCCTTCCATGTAGAATATCTTGTATTCCTCCTTTCATAGGTTATGGGTGTCTTGGAAGGATATTATTTCACCTTAGTAGATGGTGAATCTTCAATGTTAATGGGAGTCTTTGATGAGGGCTGAGGTTTGCCTGTTTTAATTCTGGTACTCTTCCTTGCCCTGAAATACATGGAGGTTTTTCCTTTCTTCTTCTACTTCTACTTGACTGGTGTACTGAGGGCAGTGAGGATAGTTGCTACTTCTCTTTCCAAATTTTTATGGGACTCTTCTCCTTACTCTGCCCTCTCTGCCTCCCCTTCTCCCTCTTCTGTCTCTTTTTCCTCCTCCTGCTCTGTCTCTTTTCCTACCTCCTGTTCTGTCTCTTCAACTCTCCCCTCCTCTATTTTGTTTCTTTCCTCCTTCCTCTTTTGCTCTGCTATGTCACCACTGGCTTCATCTTCTCCTCCTTACTGTTCTCCCTCCTCACTAATAGCAGGACTAACATCATAGGTTAATGCCTTGATGCCATCCTCAACTGTCATATTTATGAAAACTTCCCATGCTATAGGGATTATAAGGGTATGGAGGGCTTCTTCTCCTAGGATCTTGATTAGGCCATGGTGAGCTAGCTGCTATGAATTTCCTTCTTGTACTTTGGTGGTGGAGTCAATGAGGGACTGAAGGAGAAAGTAAGGGATACTGAGCTTTTGATGTGCTGGGGCATCCATGCCATATCTGAATTCTTGGAGGATTATGAAATGATATCCATAAACAATGTTGTACCTCCCCTCACAAGAAATGTATTTGATCACTTGGTAGCTAACCTCATCACAGGGATATGGTATACTAGCCCTCCTAATTCCATTTTTGTCTTCAACAGGGGTTTCATTATCTTGGAAAAATTTCTTCTTGGCAACCTGGCCAATTGTTTTCTCATCTTTACTCCAAGGCAGCCAAAGAGGAAGGGTACTACCCTACTGGTGAATTCAAGGGTTATTTCAATGGAGAGGCCTCTAATGGTTATAATAGCATGAGTTCTTGTGTGAGGGACCAGAGAGAGAGACAATTCATGGGAAATTTAGTCATCAAACCCTCTAAACTTCTCAAAGAAATCCATCCAGTTTGCCCTTGTAAATATTTCCAGCACTTGAGGATGTGCATGGAGTCTAGTGGAGTTAGTGGGCTCTTTTCTCATAAACCCCCCTGTCATAAAGCCTATACTTCCTTTGAAAAACTGGATATGGAGGTGGAGACAAGGAATTTTGAGTGAAATAAAGAACATAATTTTTTTTTAATCTATTTCTATCCTTTTAAAGACTCATTTTATCTTCAATTTGAAACCAATTATTTTACATTTTGATATTCAACAGGGGGCATTCATGAACCCTACCTCTTCAGACTGAAATTCATGCCAAAGGTCACATTTCCTCCCTTCAAAATGACTCACTGCCCCTCCTGTAGAAGCCTGTTGTCCCCCCTGTAGATTTCCTATAGGTGCTCCTGTAGATTTCTTGTAGGTGCTCCTGTAGAAAATGCTGAGAGAAAAAATATGGAGGAAATCGATGGAGGATGGTGGATACGAGGCTGTGGGGGCATATGAAGATTGTTGTGTGGCTAAGTTATGAGGAGAAACTGAAGAAAAGGTGGTGAGAATGCATGGGGAGGAGTGCTCATTACCTTTTATGGTTGTTTTCAGTGATGAGTGCTGAGCTGGCAAGGTGTATGTTGCCCAAATTAGGACCGTTGGTCCCCACCTGCTTGGTCATAACAAAGACACCATGGCTGATGAAGAATATAGGCCACACAGTGAAGAAGAGGGATCAGACAGAGAGGGAAATATAGAGTAGAGAAGGCCACATAAAGGAGGGGAAATCCACAAGTTTGAGCGCACAGATCTCAAAGAGCTCCTAACTTCTCCTATGACAGTGACATCCTTCAAACGGTTAGGGTGTTTTGAGTTTTGTGAGTAGGGCCAAGCAGTCTAGTACCACCCTGAATTGACTAGGATTTTCATAACCAAAATTCAAGATAACCAAGTCATATTTGTAGACATAACCTTCACATTGTCTACTGCCATCATATCAGCTGCCACCGAGATTCCAGAAGTTGGGGAAAAATGGTTCAAGCAGGGTGAAATAGAAGCACATTTTTATGAACCATACATCAAACCTAGGTACAGAAGTAAAAGAAAAGGCTATTTCCCTTTCTCATACCTCCTTGACAGATATGCACCTATGACGAGGATTATAATGAAGTATTTTTCATGTGAGGGTAGATTCTCTAGGGTCTATTCTTACCACATCTGGTTACTTATGCATTTCGCTAGGGTTAAAATGCTCAATATAACCTACTATCTCTTTAGGAGTGTTGAGAAGATAATCCACATTGCTGAAAAGAGAGAATACAAAGATAAAATGAAAAGCTTATTTCACCGTTCCCTCATAAAGATCATAGTTCTTTATCACCATCAAGAACTTAACATTGCATGGAGTACATTTATAGCTAAACCCATTTTCACTCAAGTTTCCACTCAAAATGCTCAATACATTCCATCATCATCTCATCCACCAACCTCCATTCCTCCATCTCAGCCCATGCACACACTATCACCCCCACTATCACCACTCCATGGACCTATTCTTTCATCTGACAGGGAAGAGGATAGTGACAAAGAACAAAGTGATCAGGGTCAAAGCTACAAGCCCAGAGGGACTAATTTAGGTACTGTGGTGAATACCTATCAGAGAGGAAATAAGAAAGTGTTTGCCCCACAGATTTTGGGAGGGGCCTTGCTCTCTTCATCAGCAAAGCAGGTACAGAAAGGAAAGTAAAAAATGGTTGAAACAAAAATCCAAAAGTAGGAAGAAGACCCCCATGAAACTGAACAAGATTTTGACTTGGGGGACTTAGATGAGGAAGATGAAAAGGAAAACACCAAAATGATCCTCAAAGAGAAAAAAGCATTGATAGGTGAGTTTCAATTGAAACTACAAAGAGAAAAATACATTATATCTTATTATGAATAGGAAAATAAGCAAATGGAGACCAAGCATGAGCTTATGGAAGTTCAACTCATCAAAGCTAAAAGGGAAGCTGAAAAGACTAAAGTCCAACTCAAGAAATCTTATGGTGACTATGGTGAGCCCATAGAGGAAGAGATTCCTAGGAGGAGGCCTAGGACTAGAGGCCTAAAGCGAGCTTTGGAGCTTGAAAGAGAAAAAGAAGCTCAACTTGCCAACCAACTCACCTTAAATGAAAAATTTGACATAATGATGAATGAGAACCAGGAATATTGGATTGAGAGGGTTAGCACTCATCTTGAGGACCTATTAGCTAAAGCTAATAGAGATACATAGGTTAAAAGAAGAATGGCCAAATACTATGCCATGAGGAACAAAATTGCTAGAGCCAAGCTCAAAAGCGCTTATGCAAAAATTAAGGCCTTAACTCATCAGAAGGAGAAGGACAAGCTTGACATATTGGTGGAGGCTTCACTCCATGCTTAGTCAACTTTACATTAGCTATATCAACCATTTTTGAATACCCTAAAGTTAGTTTTTTCTTTTTAGCATTTCCTGTTTTCTCTAGGTAAATTTTGTATCAATCCCTTGGTCAAACGTGCAACGCCTAAGCCACTGCGCACATTTTGGGGGAATTTTTTGGAGGAATGGCCACCATGAATCAATTCAGAAGATCATTTACACCCAAGAAAACCATGTTTCCGGATGTGAAAGTCAAAACTACTAGGTGGAAAAGGAAAAAAACCACCGAAAAATCATGTTTCTGCCTATTTTCTAAGCCAGGCACTGGGTGTTTAAGAAGTCTTGGGAGATTGCAGTTTTGAAGGGGAAAATCAAGCTCAATTTGGAAACTAATGGCAGCTATGGAAACTAGATAGGATAAGCTTTCCAATGAGCTATCCGAAGCTAGATTTTGACACTAGGAAGGCAGTCAAAACTCTCCTTCAAGATGGCGCTATGCACTTCCTTCAGGCGCTGCACGTTTGACACTGGTGCTGCGCACTTGACAGGCAGCGAAATTTTTCACTGTTTCTCTCAGAAAATACTTTTCACCTATGTGATTTTGAATTTTTATTGATGTAATTCATAATGATGATGTAATTAAAGTATGTTTTTTGTTACCTAGGGTAGATACATCAGATGGATGGCCTAAGTGGCATGTAATGAATTAGTTTGCTTCATGTTAGGGAGGAGTCAGTTTGACCACCCTAGTCTTTAGCTATCAGTTCATTCTTTTGTGCATCTATTCCTCCTCTCATGGATTTGACCCCTGAGGCTTGGATCAGTTGTTTTGAGGCCTATATCATGTAGCTTATCAGTCATTTTACAGGCTGGACTCAATTGGATGCTCAGATCTTGATTGTACACCTTTTGTAAGAAGTTTGGTCGGAGACTAATAAGAATTGTGCTATTTTTGTGGGATTCCTGTGGTATATATTTTTAGTACAATTTATTCTTTTGTGATTATGTACTTATATGTTTTATGTGTGCCATTTATCATTTCATTGCTTCTGGTTTAATGTTTTCAAGTTTGATAGGCAGAATTGATTGCATCAGTGCCCTGTCTTGGGAAACCATTCATCATTTTATGTTTTCAGCAGTCCAGGAAGGATCCATGATTGTTACATGCCCTTCTTAGCTCCTCACCAGTCTAAAATACCTCACCCCATTCAACCCAAGAGTGCTAAATCCTATGCCTACCTCGCCCCATAGAACACTCTGCATTTCTGACCTAATTTCTAGACCTAAATTGTCCAACTCTTCCTGATCTGGCAAAACACCTTCAAAACCCAAACAAAACTTTGTGCTACTATACCTAGCCTAAAATCCTTTTCCTGATCCAGTCATCTTGGCTGAGATCCTTATGGAGAGAGCCCTCTACCGACCTAGTAGGGCTAGCTACTTGGCTAAGCGTGGTTTGTGGCTACCTTGGCTTGCCTCCCTTTAGCCTGAGGTTCAATCCAAGTGATAACAGAGTGTGCACGTAACATGTTAAAAGGTAAGAACCTATCTAATGGTTTTTGTGTAGAAGAAATAAAAACTACAGTGTATTTAAATAATAGGAGTCTGACAAAAATTATTGATTTTAAGACTCCATTCGAAGCTTTATTAGGTTTTAAGCCTGTAGTTAATCATTTAAGAGTTTTTGGCTTGAAAAATTTTTCTCATGTTCCAAAATAGGATAGGAAGAAACTAGATTCAAAGGCCATTAAATGCATTTTCATAGGGTATTGTACAGAGTTTAAAGCATATAAATTGTTTAATACCTCTACTCACAAAGTGTTTGCGAGTAGAGATGTAGTATTCCATGAGGAGGTTGATGATGGAAATTGTGATAAAGGAAATGAAGAGTGGCACATGCCTTTGCTGGTGGAAGATGGAAGTGATGAAACAAGGGACAGCCATGAGCAGAAGCAATGACAGAAGGAAGAATCAAGTGATGCATAAATAGTTAGCAAGACACGTCCACCAAGGAATGAGCAAGACAGATTTGAGGCAAGTCCACCACTAAGGATATCAGGTAGGTAAACTCAATTTCCAACAAGATATAGGGATCATGCTCTTATAACTAGTATGTTACATATTTTTGAACCCTCAAATTATAAAGAATCAAGTGAATATGATGAATGGAGGGTATCCATGTAAGAGGAATATGAGCCAATACTTGAAAACAAAACCTGGGATTTAGTTGAATTGTCGAAAGGGAAAGAACCTATAGGTTGCAAGTGGTTATATAAACCTAAATTGAAATTTGATGGTAGTGTAGAAAATTACAAAGCTAGGCTGGTAGCTAAAGGTTACTCAAAAAGAGAAGGAATTAGCTATGAGGAAACCTTTGCTCGAGTATCTAAGCTAAACACTATTATAATCGTGATAGCTTTAGCTACAAAACATCAATGGAGTCTACACCAAGTAGATGTGAAGTCTACATTTTTAAATGGAGAATTGAAAGAATAGGTTTATTCAAAACAACCTAAAGGGTTTATCAAACAAGGGCAGGAGAATTTAGTCTGAAAATTAAAAAAGGCATTATATGGTTTAAAACAGGAACCTAGGTCGTGGTATGAAAAGAATGATTCAATTTTCCTATCGCAGAGTTATAAGAGGAGTAAGAACGACCCAAATCTGTATAATGTGTTTGATGAAAAGGAGAAAATAGTTTTGATTTCTTGATATATAGATGATCTTATTATTACAGGAAATTCTAATGATCTCATTAAAGAAATAAAAGTGCAGATGTCACAGGTTTTTGAAATGAAAGACCTTGGAGAGTTACACTATTTTTTGGGTCTTGAAGTCTAGAGGGATTCTGGCCAGACCTTTCTGTATCAAGAAAAGTATTTCAGGAGATTATTGAAAATTGTTCAAAATGGATCAGTGAAAATTTGCCTCAATGACTTTTTAGGAGAATTTCAAACTTCACAATGACGATGGTTCTAAGGAGGTGGATGCAAAACTATACAGACAACTAGTTGCGAGTTCGATTTATCTAACTACCACTAGACTTGATTTAGCTTTTGTAGTCAGTGCTTTGAGCCAGTTTATGTCAAAGCCTCTTGAGAGTCATTGGGTGGCAATGAAAGGAGTCTTAAGGTATCTTCAAGGAAACTTAGACTTTGGTATTAAATATACTGAATCTTGTGATGTTAGATTGACATGATTTTCAGATTCATATTGGGCCGGAAAACTAGATGACGGAAGATCCATAACAGGTTATGCATTTAGCATTGGGTCCGGGGTCATTGCATGGAGAAACAAGAAGAGGAATATTGTATCCTTGTCTTCACTAGAAGTAGAGTATCAAGCAATGCATGCAACAACGTGTGAGGCAATTTGGTTGAGCAGACTTCTCCATGATGCCTGAGAAGAACAAAAAGTTCCTACAATTATCAGATGTGACAATCAAAGCTCAATTAAACTTGCAAACATTTCGGTTTTTCACAAAAACACAAAGCATATTGATACAAAGTTTCACTTTGTTAGAGAGAAGGTTAAGTCAAAAGAAATTTATATTGAGTACTATAATACTTGTGATAATGCAACATACATTTTTACCAAGCCCCATGGAAGAACTAAATTTGAATTATTTAGGGAAATGTTAGGAGTACTAGTGAACCCTTTCTCCATTAAGGGGGAGTTTTGGAATTAATGGAGAATGTGTTATTGGAGAGAGTCCATTCCTTAGTAGAGTGTTTGTCTTAGTTCATGAATTAGTTCCTACATTCTAGGTGGTTTGTTATAGACATTTTTGTGCCTCGCAGCATGGAGCATGAAATGTCAATAATTACAGGGATCCTCAGTCCCTAAACATGTTGTTCTTACCCCTAGAAGAACAAGGTCAGCAAACCACAGCACTTCCCATCAGTTCTCCACCTGAAAACACTCAAAAACAGGCTATTTTTGGATCATGTCAGCTGCTCCACTGAGCAACTGCGCTGAATGTCAACTGCTCCTCCTTGTACCTGCGCTGAAAGTCAACTCCAATGAAGGCTACCTGCGCTGGGCGAGATTGGCCAAGTGGCACAGTCATTCTGCAAGGTGTCAACTGCCCAGGAAGCTTCCAAACTGACACTTGGTTCAAGGGATTCGCCCTGTGATGAGTAAGAGGTACTTGATCTCCATGTGTAAGGAAGGATCTCCAAGTGGACTCAAGAACTGAAGATTAACTGAAGAGGGAAAGGACACAAGGCAGCTTTATGTCAGTCTCAAGCTGACTCATCCTTTCTTCTTCTATCCTATATATAGAGCTCTTCTGTGAGGTCTAAGGAGGCTGGAATTTTGTGCAAAGCAAGGAAGTGCTGTTGGTTTATAGTTAGAGCTATTGGGTGATTGCTTTTATAGAGGTGAAGAGGAGATTTCTTGTTCCTGGGGAGGTGCTGCTGGATTGGAGCCATTGATGGTTGTAACCTTCTCAGAACCTTTTACTTCTATCAATAAAGCTTTGAATGTTCTCCTATATACTTGTATTGCATTGATGTATTGTATTTACTTGTATATCTGATTCACTCTAATCCATGCATCAGTTATGAGTACATGTTTCTTGTAGTTTCCCTCTCTTGTTTGTGCAGGATCTTTGTGTAGCTGGGCTGGCAAGGGAACAAGGAGCTGGGAGCAAGGGACGAAAGGAGAAGACAAGATCGACAAAAGCGAAGGATATCGGTTGGTCAATCTTTTCTTCCTTCTCTGTACTTTCATAAAGGAAAATATCAAAGCTTTACTTTCAGTTGTTGCTAAGGAACTATCGCCCTTAGAGTAGGGATAGGGTCATTCCGAGTCGGATACTTTTCCCCACAACAAACTGGCGACTCCGCTGGGGAGCGTATCCATTTGATTTGTGTTTGTAGTATCTTTGCTATTCATTTCCTGAAGAAAAGAGTACCAAATCGAAAAGCTTTTGACTATATCAAAAGCGAAGTAGAGGGACTGCTACTCTTGCTCATTCTCTGAGCAGATTCATGATTTGAAGAGCTGATCTACAAAAGACTCTTGTGCTCTTTGTGATAGCTTTTCATCCTCTTGATCATCCCTTAGCTTGTACTTGACCTATAGCTTTTTATTTCAGCAAAAACAGTGAATTTTTGAGCTTTTTATGACCCGGAAATCCTTGTAAACGCAACTCTCGTGTCTCAGTGCAGGCTGTCCACAGGCAGTCTGCATTCCAGCGTAGGTACTCCCTTCGGGAACTGCGCTGAGAGTCAATTTGACAGACCAGAGCCTGCGCTGATCCAGTTAGGCTATGTCTTCCTGAGGTTTCCCACTGTGTCTTAGCCCTGTTTTCACTGTTGTTTTGCTGCTGATTGCTTGTCATTTGTACTTGCTGTAAACCAACTTTCCTTGACATTATTCCGCCTCAGTTGTGTGATGAAACTGTGATTGTTCTTTCAGTATTTCTTACTTCAGTTACAGTTTCCCATTGTGAAAAGCAAACCAGTATAGTTGTGGCCTCTTAGATCCTGAACTGTAAAAGTGTCTTTGTGATCTTAAGAGCTAGTTTTGTTACTGTTCATGGTTGTTTGAGTTTGTTTGTTTTTCATTTTATGGTTTGAATTCATACATTTTTAGTGTCGAAACAAGTACCTGTAAGGCGTCTTTTGATTTTAGACAAAACTTGTTTGTTTACGCTTCAAATTGAATTCGAAAATTATACGACAGTTTCCTTTTGTTTACATCAACATTAAAGGAAAAGAAAAGAAATACATGCATCTTGCATTTGCATTTGTTGATAAGTTTGCGTGATTGATCTAGGAGAAAGTGCATTAGTTTGTGCTTTGTGCTCTGTGTGGAAAGATAATGTTTTTCTCTCCCCTCAGTAGTTAGGATTTTCAAAGCTAAAAAGATTGTAAAGCTTGCTTATCATTTTAGCTGCATTTAGGAATTTGTACCAATACATCTCGTGGTGATCCTGAAAGACAAACTGCTAAACAAGATCAACTTAAAATATACTGAATGAATCTAAAAACGCTTTGTAACATAACGCTCACAATAGAGGTCTAGGTAGAGACGTGTTCCGGCGTCGTTAAACGTAGTGATTGTCGATCTCTACGAAGGTGGGTGATTCCTCCTGAGGGACGATAACACTAATACGGACTTGTGCTCCCGTGTACCGTCGCGTATATTGGGAGACCCCTATAGGCATTTACCCTTTATCCTTAGGAAGCCGTGTCGGCCGCCCTACTGATCGCGATGTAGTGAACACAGCATTCACGAAGATCGACCACCCGTACCGTAAAACGTATTCTGTGGTTTCGCGAAAGGTTTGGCACACCCTCTGCCTAGATCTCCAGAGCAGTTTCTTTTGGCCCTTTTCAAACTCTATAACTGAAAAGGTCCAACCGAGCATTTGTCACTTCAGGCTCGTTAATACATCGAAGGCGACTAGAGTCATCTTTAGCTTTTTCTCGACTCTTAAAACATGAAAAAGCAAAGTTGTGTCTAAAAGCGTCTAATAAAATTCATTCAATACGGAAACATAATTCCCCTTTTTGTATTTTAGTTGATCAAGTAATCCGCAACTGTGGAGGAAAGTCAATTAAAACTCCGTCGTTCGAGGAGACTCGCGAGTCAACCGTCTTTGTCTCCGGAATCGAGAGTAGTACGGACAAAGCGAACTCGCTTGACCGGGTCAAAATCTCCCATTAAAGTTAGAACAACAGTTCCAACAACATCTGAGATTCTGGTCACTCCTGATATTTCTGGAATCCCTGCCTCTATTGAAGAAGTTCAACAGCAACAGAGGGACAGTTGTACTGATCCTAGTCTGAAGACAAGTACTTGCATAACTGAACCAGTTCCATCTGAAACCGGTCCACAGAGTCTTGTTGTTCAAACAACTGTCGCTGTCGAAGCAACCCCTTCTTCGGCACCAGAAATATTTTACGGACCTGACGGTCTTCCTCTTCCTCCTGGTCTGATTGCAATAGAGGAAATCGTAGAAGACCAGCAAGCAAATACTCCAACTCATTTTGGAGTAGGCGCCACTCTTTTTCCTTCTGCATCAGAAGTTTGTCCATCGCCACTAGAAGTTCCTGTAGAATCGTTAGGCAGTTTATTGGATAGACTTAAAATGTCTGAGCAACCGTCGACATCTAGGACTGTGCCAAATGACACAGCGACAGCAGAAGCTCCTGCCGTCAATCCAACGATGTTTGCCGGCATACCAGCTGTCCCGACTAGCTCTCATCAGCTAGAAGGAGTCCACCCAGGGACTATTACGACAACTTGGTCTGTTCCAGTTTGTTCTTCCGGTACAATACCCGGTAATTCTTATGTTGAAACTAGACAAATTGATTCCTTTGGAAATCAGTTTGGGCCATCCAGTCCTCAAAGGCAATCTATACCCTTGAGCTCCGGATTATTACCGTATGGGGGGCAATATGCCCTTTCACTTCCCCTTCCGGGGGGATACCCATACGGCAGTTTTCAACAACATTCAGGTTTGACTGAAGTAACGACGAGTGGTTGGGTACCTATGTTACCCCAACAACCAAGAGTTGTATATTCCATGCAACAGTGTGTACCTATGTCTAGTATCCCGACGACGCCAACAATTGTAACCGTGTCGCAAGTTCAATCGATGCCTGTTGTATGTCAACCCCAAGTTGTAATGCAACAGCCCATTGACCCTGCAACACAACCAAAATCGCCAACTGCCGGGACGACACAGATACAAACGGGAACCATAACCCCGCAACTTGGTCCGTCGGTTAGTGTCGCACAGCAAAACATGGCTTCACAACCATGGATGGTGCAATACCAACAACATCAGTTTCAACAGGTGTACCAGGGATCTGAGCAATAGATCTTTGCGAATAGTGGGCAACCCTATATTCAGAACGGGTTAAATCAACCACTTTACAGTGGCCAAGCCCACCAGCCGTATCAGTCATATCAACATCAGTTGCATTATGCTGGTATGCAAAGGCCTACTGCTCAGGCGATTCCATCGTATCCTGGGTACGCCTCGCCAAACCTGAATCAGCAGTTGCCATTCGTGGCAACCCTAGAATTACCAAATTTACATCGATTGACGAACGATCCAATCGCTTATGCCCATTGGTGGCCAGCGATTCCTCACAAACTTCCTTCAGACATTCCTAAATTCAATGGAAATCCTGGTGAAGACCCGTCGAATCATGTGATGACATTCCATCTATGGTGTTCATCGAATACCTTGAATGATGATTCAATAAGGCTTCGCCTTTTCCAGAGGACATTGACTGGTCCGGCGGCTAAATGGTATATTGAATTACCTAGAACCTCTTTTGACAATTTTAGTTCCCTAGCCACAACTTTCTTAACACACTTTCAGTTACCTATAAGGTACGAAACTGGAACAGAGATCTTGACCAATTTCAAGCAGACAACAGCCACACATATATCAGATCATATACATGAGTGGCGTCGTCGTCGCAGAATGGTAAAGACCTACATTCCAGATCAGCTATTAGCTGAGTGGTTTATAAAGTCGCTTCTTCCTGCTATAACAGAAGATGTGGCCAAGGGAGGCGTCGTAACAGAGGAGCAGGTTATTGCTCGTGCTCAATATTTGGACTTAGTATATACTCAGTCGGGCACGCTCTATGATAAGATACCTGACGCCCCCAGACCGGAATTTTCAATCCCTCCTCCTCCCGGATCAAATAGTGACTCGCATGCCGGTGATGGCGTGATTGGAACTGCAAACGCTAAGTCGACAAGGGATTCAAATAAGAAAGCCCGTAAGACTTCAAATCAAAAAGCAAATCAAGAGATTCTTGCTTCGGAGGTAAATGTTGTATCTACGGATAAAGGCAAAAACTCCAATCAACCAGGAAGCAAGAAGAAACAAAACAAAGGGAAGAAGAAGAAACAGGGTGAGTCATCCCCTCAAAGAACTTCTTCAAACCCTCCTGGGCAAAGGAAACAAATTTATCCATGTCAAATATGCGATGAAGATCATTCGACAAAGGACTGTCCGTTCAAAGCTGAGTTAAAGAGGTTCTTTAAAAGTTCCCAAACTTCAGTTGTGTTGACTGATCCATTTCCCACCCCAGGTCAAAATATGGTTGATAGTGGAAATGATTCACCGTCTCAAGTGCTTATGTTGTCGGTTTCTAAGCAAAATGATGCTTTGATCTCGACCAGGAATAAAGATTACGGGAATCCGCCGGTGTCGAACGACAAAGGGAAAGATCAACCCAGTAGTTCGACAACAACTTCGGCAGAAGTTGTACCCCCCCTCACGCATGAATTAACAATAAAGCCACCTAAGGGAGTAGTACACAAGTCGACATTTAATCCTCGCGCCAGAGTGGCGCAGCATTATAACATAGTGGAAGATTTGGCCCAATCGCCATCTGCTATGTCGACTCTTGAGGTACTGCAAAATTGTCCATCCCAAAGGCAGGCATTGTTATCAGCAATTGGTGGAGTGGATCCTAAAGATTCCAATCTTGTATCCTTTGATCACAAAGGATATGATCCTCAGTTACCAGCGCAACTAGCTTTCCTTATTCAAGTGAAAGCACTCAACAAAACCGTTCATAGAACGATTATTGATGAAGGAGCATCGACATGTATCATGTCGATGAGTTGCTGGAAAACTCTTGGATCTCCAACCTTGTCGCGATCTTCGACGACATTGAAAGCATTTGACGGTAGGACGTACACTCCGTACGGTATCCTAAATAACTTTAAGGTTGAACTAGGAGGAAAAACAGTGGAAATTGATGTTGAAGTCATTGATGGCAATCTTGACTATAACATCCTACTGGGAAGACCATGGATATCTGCCATGGCAGCTGTAGTGTCGACATATTTTAGGAAGATCGCATTCCCGTTTGAAGGAGGGATTACGGTAGTCGACCAACAGAATTTCCTCCCTAATGGTTCACAAGTTACTAGAAGCATTCCCCTGATCCATGGGAGCGACCATTCAGTGCAAGATATCGGAGTAGGTTTGTTGAAAGATCCCACAATGATGGGAACTTTCGCGTTGCCACCTCCTTTCCATGTAGGGAATATCCCGTTTGTAGCAACATGCAACATGGTATCTTCTTCAAAGGTCGCAGGAGACAAAGTCGTCATGGATTATCAAGTGGTTTTGCCACCTAGCCCTATAGAAATATTGTAGCAATCAATGTTTCAGGCATGGGAGGCGAGCCCAAATCAACGCTCGTCAAGCGTTTGGGTAGATAGGTCTGGAGAATATGGTACCCCATTAGATCCATGGTCAAAAGTTCATGGGACTGACGAAGGAATCTTACAATCAATGATGATTGAGGAGGCACCATGGAATGATCACCACCATCGTTCCCTTCTTCCAGAGTGTGAAGAAGAAACTCAACACGACCTATATCACCCTTCAGTGTTTGAATTCCTAACAAATACTGTAAATACGGTGGATTCAGAGCGAAACCTATCCAATATTGAAGAGACCGTAGCCATAAACATCTCGACAAAATCTGATGTTGTAGAGAATATTCATGTCGGCAAAAGTTGTTCCCCTTCAGAACTGGAAATATATGGTGCTCTATTTCACGCATTTAGAGATGTCTTTGCATGGTCATATGATGAAATGCCAGGCATTGACTCGAGCATAGTTGAACATGAGATTAAAATGTATCCTGATGTCAAACCAGTAAGACAACGGCTTCGGCAGGTGAACCCCAAGAAAGCCGCTGCCATTAAGGCAGAAGTTGAAAAACTTCTCCATGCTGGATTCATCTACCCGGTTCCTCTAACCAATTGGGTATCGAATATTGTCCCTGTTATGAAAAAACAAGGGACGATAAGAGTGTACGTCGACTATAGGGATGTAAACCAAGCTTGTCCAAAGGACAACTACCCTACACCCTTCATCGACCAGATAATTGACGAATGCGCCGGATGTGAAATCTTTTCCTTTATGGATGGATTTTCCGGGTATAATCAAATAAATATCCGCCCACAGGACCAGTCTAAGACTGCATTTATTTTTCCGTGGGGCACATTCGCTTATCGAAAATTACCCTTTGGTTTAAAGAACGCAGGGGCGACGTTTCAAAGGGCAATGAATTATGCCTTCCATGACATCAAGAACATCGTTCAACCTTACCTCGACGATCTTCCGGCTCATTCGCGGAAGCAGACTGATCATCCGCGGCATTTGAGAGCAATATTTCTACGTTGCCGACACTACAAGATAAGACTCAATCCGCACAAGTGTGTTTTGCGTCGGTTCTAGTCGTTTGCTTGGCTTTTTAGTCTCTAAGGATGGGATTCGTCTCGACCCCTGTAAGGTCCAGGCAATCATTAATTTGCCTCCACCTTCAAATTTGCTCCAGATTCAGAAACTCCAAGGGAAAGCAAACTTTCTGAGGAGGTTCATTCCAAATTATGCAGAACTTGCCAAAGGTTATACTCGTCTTTTGAAAAAGGATGTACCTTTCGTCTGGGACCAGGTTGCGCAAGCTTCCTTTGACGCTCTGAAAGATTCTCTAGTAAGAGCATCATTAATGTACGCCCCGGACTATCAAAGAGATTTTAACCTGTATCTAGCTGCAGCAGATACGACCATTGCGATGGTCTTAGTGCAAGAAGTCGATGGAATTGAACATCCTATTTATTATTTAAGTAAAAACTTAAATGACACAGAAAGTAAATATTCCTATGTTGAAAAACTAGCACTTGCTGCTGTTCAATCGATTCAAAGGTTTCGACATTATGTCCTCTTTAGGAAAACTACCGTTCTGTCAGATTGCAACCCCATGACGTATATACTGTCGCGACAGTTGCTGGGGGGCAAATATTCGAAATAGATAGCAATCCTTCAAGAGTTTGATCTGGATTTTGTAAAATCCAAATCGAAGAAAGCTCTAGTTTTCGCGGAATTATTGTGCGATCTCCCATCGTCGTCCAACGATGAAACATCAGAAGAGTCAATCGTGGATGAAAATTTGTTTCTGATATCAGTAAGCGATGAGTGGTATGGAGACATCATAGTTTATCTCCAAACCCAAAAATTTAGGCCTAATACCTCACACTCGGAACAGAAGCGTATACGATACCAATCTAAAGACTACATGATCGTCGGTGATACACTTTACCGTCGTGGTGTCGATACGGTTCTGAGGAGGTGCCTTACCCATGAGGAGGCCGAGAAAGCCCTGAATGATTGTCATTCAGGCGCGTGCGGGGGGCATCAATCTGGATATGCAACAGCACAAAGAATCTTACGAGCAGGATATTTCTGGCCAACTATGTTTAAAAATTGCATAATAGCTGTCAGAAGTTGCCATGCGTGTCAGATCTTTGATAGCAAAACCAGGAGACCGCCCGCACCTTTGCAGCCTATAGTTGTTGTTGGGCCTTTCGCCAAGTGGGGCATCGATTTCATGCAATGTAACCCCACCTCGACCGGGGGCATGGGTATATTATAGTCGCTGTTGACTATTTTACCAAATGGGCCGAGGCGATGCCTACATTGGATAACACTGGTGAAACAGCTGCCCTTTTCTTTTTTAATCATGTAGTCGCTAGGTTCGGCGTTCCGCAGGCTATAGTGACAGATCATGGATCGCATTTTCGCAATCACATGATGGTTGAGTTAGTTGCCAAACTAGGGCTATCGCACGATAGCTCTACCCCATATTATCCACAAGCCAACGGACAAGTTGAGGCAATCAACAAGGTCCTGAAGCGTATGTTGCAAAGGATGATCGGGGTTCACAAAAGAAGATGGCACCTACTCCTGTACTCAGCATTGTGGGCTTACCGAACCTCGGTAAAGAACGCCACTGGGTTCACACCATTCCAATTGGTGTATGGCCTGGAGGCAGTCTTACCAATCCAGTGCGAAATTTCGTCTCTTAAACTCGCAATTGACCTCCTCCCCGGAACCTCAGAAGAAGAGGCTTGTTTCTTGGAATTGATCCAGTTGGATGAAAACCGTCGTGACGCCGCTTTGGCGAACGAAGCCCATAAGAAACGAGTCAAAGCACAGTTCGACAAGAATGTCAAACCTCGTATCTTCTCTGAGGGTGACTTGGTTTTGCTTTACGACCAAGAATCCGACAAATTAGGAGCAGGAAAATTTAAGTCCTTATGGATGGGTCCCTATATTGTTAAAAGGGTGTTAGCAAAAGGAGCCTACGAGTTAATGGATTATGACGGGATACCACTGGCGCAACCCCGCAACGGGTTGTACCTCAAGCGTTACTATGCCTGAATAGTAACCTGAGTGCTTTTGTTGTATTTTGTTTTCGCTAAAGTGTTTGTTTCGGTTTAGTAATCCACCCTTCTCGTTTGTTGCAGATGTCGAATTATTCTGAGACATATGTGGGATATGCCAACGGAGCGAGTCGTAGTACGCGGAATTTGTCCTCCGCAACCTGGGCCATTTTTGATCCAAGTGGCGAGTTAGTGAGTTTCAGAGGTGCGTGTATTGGGCAGTCAACGAACAACATCGCTGAGTATAGCGCGTTGATTGAACTCCTCTCTGATACCATCGCTCATGGTATACGCCGACTAATTGTTAGGCTAGACTCACAGCTTGTGATACTACAACTCAATGGTATATATTCAGTCCGCAATCCAGCTATTTATCGAATGTTTCTAAGGGTTAAGATTTTGGAAAGAGAGTTTGATTCAATTCAATACCAGCATATTTCCAGAAACTTGAACACATTAACAGATTCATTAGCAAACTATGTATTAGATAGACATTTGCAACATATATAAAAAGAGATGCATCGGTGCTATGCAAGTGGATCGCAAATAAACCAAAATAAACCCCGAAAATCAAAATATATAAAGCTGTTTATAGTTTGTACATAATGTGCTGTAATCAAAACAAAATTGGTCGTATGACCTAGAACTCAAAAAAGATGCTAGGGGGCACCCTAGCCTAGTGGTGCTCATGATAGTACGTCACGGTCTGTGCAATCATGCGCAAGAGACAAGTCCATCGTCTACACACGCCAATAGTGTGCCGCTGCAACTGTAAAGGTAACTCGTCAATCTGTACATCCGGAAGACCACGAGTAAGGCTCTCAACCTGCTCCTGCACAGCTGCAAGTATCTCAGTATCACCAAGGTCGCGAATAACAACTCTCCTAGCAGGCTCTGCTGCTAGGGCAGCAGCTGGCGATCGTGGACGGGCTGCTGGACGAACAGGACCAACATCTGCATGCACCCAAGAGTTTGATCAGTTTTGCACAGTAACATCATGAGTAAAAACAATAAACAGTGATATGGTCAGAGATTTTACCAATAGCGCCCCATTGCTCGCCATCCGGTAGCACCAAGTCCGGATCACCTCGGTAGTCCATACCCACATATGGATACTCAGAAAACGCCATCTCCTGACGCTCGAACCACCTAAAGAAGGCCTCAGTGAAAGTAATCTGAGGTTGACCAGCATGTCGAGACATGTGGTCAACCCACCTCTGCATGCGTGGCTCAGTCGGAGAAGGCAAGTCAAGTATGATGTACTGAGGCTGCATCAATGGGATTTTCTCCAAGGCGAAGGCAGTCAGAATAGAACCAAATCCAAAGTTCTTCAGCCTCCCGTCCTTTACCTTGGTCAATTGACTTTTCATCTGAACAAGTACTGCATCACACCAGTTAAACACTTTCGGTTGGAGACACTCCAAGGCGTGCTGCATATAAGATCTGTTGGCAACATGTAAAGCTGCGCTACCGGCCATCCTACCAATGGTAAACAGAATGGACCTAAGAGACCTGTCAGTGATGTCACGGATATTGATCTTGCCGTCTTTGCTCGGCTGTGAACCTTCCCGGAAATACTGACGAATATAGTCTCTGGTGGAATTAGTCCCTCGAGCCGTACCTGACAAAGAAATGGGGGCACCCCGCCTTGACAACCCAGTCAAGAAGTACATGTCCTCTATGGTCAAGGGGATGGTTTTCCCCCTAATCTGGAATACTTGGTTAACAGGATCCCAAGCATCAAGCATATACTGCAGTAAAGAAATCTGTGCTCTCATGCTAGAGATACGGAAGAACTTCAGTAGGCCACAGTTCCGAAGCGCGTTCACCGTGACCGGGTCATGGAGTGAAACCATGTCCTCTGCTTCATGCTCTCGTTCTCGCCATGTAAGGGACATTTTGTTCAAAGTTCCCTGCAAGCAAACAAGAGAAGGAGTAAGTTCCTAATTTTGATGAAAAACTGGCGAAAAATCATCAAAAAACACATGCAGGATCAGTTTTTCTAGGCCCAGCGCAGGCAGAGAGTCTCTCCCTTGCGCTGAGGCGCAGTCTGCCTTAAGAAAACCTGACATACAGCGTAGGTTTCGAAAGGAGAACCTGCGCTGATGCCAGGGCACCTTGATGAAACCCCTGAGGCTCAGAAACCCTGAAAAATGTGCATAAAACTGAAAAAGGAAACCATGAAAGTGAAGGGCTAAGGTTTAGCTCCTACCTAGTCCAAACGGCGCCGAAAATCGTCCACAGAATCTCCTGGAATCAGCTGGTGAAAATCAGGGAAGAAGAGGCACCTCCAGAACTCCAACAAGCAAAATGCAAATGAAATGGTAAATGAGAGGTAAAAACACCTTTTTTATGACTTTTTACACAGTTTAAAGTTAAATATTAGGGTTATAATCTCCTTTTCATGCAAATATTGTCCATTTCTAACAAAATTTGTTGCAGCAATTGAAGGTGAAGTACTACATTTGAAAAGAGAAAAGCTAGTAAAAGTAAAAATCAAATTTGACCATGAATCGAGCAGTTTTACCACGGAATTTATGCTCGTTAAAAAATAGAAAAGTGTGAGCAAAAGTTTCCACCAGAGTTCAAGCTCATTAAAAATGAACCTATCCCGGTAAATAACCATTGCGATCGTAAATTTATCAGCCTTAAAAGCCTTGGTCGTGTTTTCATCCATCACCTCCACTGTCATTTGGCCGGTCGTTCACCCCCATATGTGTGTTTACCCATTTTGAGGAACATCTGCAAAGAGTGATTTCACCTAGCCATCCTTGTGACACTGCCATGATTGGAAAATTCCAATTTGTACCTGGAATCAGTTGCTATCCCTGTTTATCACTCGTTCCTCAAAAGACGAGTCTTCTTTGAGCTCTTTTCACTGACTCGTAAAATATGAAAAGTTTGCCGAGTTTTGGCCTTCCAGCTCGTTAAACAACCGGAAGAGCTATCCCTCCTCTAAATTTTAATCTTTTTGGACCTGAGGGATTATTGCACAAAAAGACCGAGCGCTTGTCTTGTTCGGCTCGTTAAAAGTACCGAACACCCATCCCTTCTGTATTGTTTTATACTTTTTCGGACTTAAGGGATTAGATGACGAAAAAGGAATTATGGAGTTAACTTTCTGTACCTTTTCAGACTCTCTAAAAATGAAAAGGACCGAGTTTTCCTTGTCATTAGACTCGTTAAAATGATTAAATAGCGACAAACTTGTCTTTAGACGAGAACGAGTTTCCCTATCGCTAAGCTCGTTAAATCATAGCGATGGGCTTGCCCGAAGGGCAGGTTATAGAACAAGCATATGTTATCCTCCTCAAGCTTGACAAAAATAAAGAGGTACTGGTCAGAAATGACTGGGGAAAAATTGGGAGAGCATCAAAGTTTAATGGTAGCAAGTCACTCTTGAACATGACATTTTTCCTCCATTCCACATCGGGTTGGGTTGTTTCATTCACCGGTCTCATCACCATGGTCTTCGCCAAACCATCCACATTTGGGGTAATGCTACCGATCCATCGCATCAGTGTCGTTATATGTTCAAGAGAGGTCATTCTGAAAGTGTCAACCGTGTCCCATCCACTGCCATACATTATCCTTCATCCATTCATGGTCGCCACCCTGAATCATATGTCACAGTTTGTTTTCACCTCCACTAAAATCATTAGCTCCGTTCCGTGTCATTGATGTGGGATTCATTAAGGCCCTCCTTTGACGGATCGCTTCTTGTCGACTTCAGCTCATTATCCAAGAAGTTGATCTAGGAACACCCCCATCAGTACTTTGAAGCTTGCATGCCTCAATGGCAAGTTTCTCACTTCCAGCGACAGGTATACATCAATGAACTTCGACCAGAAGATTTTGCGTGGCGTTCGACGCCAAGTCCTTTATTCACGCCACGTGAATTGTACTGCAGTACCTTGAGGGTCATTATCATTATCGGTGATTCCTCTCGCGCTTGTTAACGGTTTTCATCATTGACCGGTAATCAAGCAATGTCTTTCCATGTTCGACTTCAGCGCAATTCTCACATGGATCGACTTGTACTTAGAGTGAAGATCAAACGAGTTTGAAGACCCAGGATCTAGTTTCATCCATCCGGGCTGCGATATATATTCAGAAAATATAAAAGCATTTGTCATGTACATCATTGCAGCAGATGATCATCCTATTCAAAGGATGATAATTTCAGCAGAGAATTATCAGTCTACCATCAGACGATCGTCTGTTCTATGTACCAAAATGTATTTATAAAGCTGAGCATGGGAATGCCCGCCTCAGCTAGATCATGAAAACAGAATGAAAAATAATGTATTGTATTGTATTGTATTACAGGGCGCCTCCTCAGCACTGGAATGAACTTCGGACCCTCTAGATAAAGCATTTCACCCGATAAACGGCCTCATACTTTAGGGGGCAACTGTTATAGACATTTTTGTGCCTCGCAGCATGGAGCATGAAATGTCAATAATTACAAGGATCCTCAGTCCCTAAACATGTTGTTCTTACCCCTAGAAGAACAAGGTCAGCAAACCACAGCACTTCCCATCAGTTCTCCACCTGAAAACACTCAAAAACAGGCTATTTTTGGATCATGTCAGCTGCTCCACTGAGCAACTGCGCTGAATGTCAACTGCTCCTCCTTGTACCTGCGCTGAAAGTCAACTCCAATGAAGGCTACCTGCGCTGGGCGAGATTGGCCAAGTGGCACAGTCATTCTGCAAGGTGTCAACTGCCCAGGAAGCTTCCAAACTGACACTTGGTTCAAGGGATTCGCCCTGTGATGAGTAAGAGGTACTTGATCTCCATGTGTAAGCAAGGATCTCCAAGTGGACTCAAGAACTGAAGATTAACTGAAGAGGGAAAGGACACAAGGCAGCTTTATGTCAATCTCAAGCTGACTCATCCTTTCTTCTTCTATCCTATATATAGAGCTCTTCTGTGAGGTCTAAGG
Source organism: Pinus tabuliformis (assembly GCA_031772625.1). Classification (NCBI taxonomy): domain Eukaryota; kingdom Viridiplantae; phylum Streptophyta; class Pinopsida; order Pinales; family Pinaceae; genus Pinus; species Pinus tabuliformis. The sequence continues at coordinate 1,164,864,202 of CM062813.1, forward strand.
AGGCTGGAATTTTGTGCAAAGCAAGGAAGTGCTGTTGGTTTACAGTTAGAGCTATTGGGTGATTGCTTTTATAGAGGTGAAGAGGAGATTTCTTGCTGCTGGGGAGGTGCTGCTGGATTGGAGCCATTGATGGTTGTAACCTTCTCAGAACCTTTTACTTCTATCAATAAAGCTTTGAATGTTCTCCTATATACTTGTATTGCATTGATGTATTGTATTTACTTGTATATCTGATTCACTCTAATCCATGCATCAGTTATGAGTACATGTTTCTTGTAGTTTCCCTCTCTTGTTTGTGCAGGATCTTTGTGTAGCTGGGCCGGCAAGGGAACAAGGAGCTGGGAGCAAGGGACGAAAGGAGAAGACAAGATCGACAAAAGCGAAGGATATCGGTTGGTCAATATTTTATTCCTTCTCTATACTTTCATAAAGGAAAATATCAAAGCTTTACTTTCAGTTGTTGCTAAGGAACTATCGCCCTTAGAGTAGGGATAGGGTCATTCCGAGTCGGATACTTTTCCCCACAACATGGTTGTTCTAACTCTCCTATTTGCATGTAAACTTATATATTCTTGATTATTAATGATTAAGGTGTAGAGATGTTACACGTCAATTTTTTGCCATGACACTTGATCAGTTTATAGATATTTTTACCATCTGTGAACATGTTGAAACTATCTCCCTTATAAGTCAAACAAATCAAAATATGTTAAAGTACATGAGAAATATGTTAATTTCACTTGCACCGATTTCTCTAGAGTTTCCTACGCATGCGCTGAAATGGACTCTGATAACAGTGCAGAGCTGAGCTCTGTCTGCAACTATAAACTCATGTAGGTGAATTCTAGAAAGTAAAAATAGAAAGTACATTCTAGAAACTGAATGCTTCCAGGTGATGACTATTCGAACTATAACCCTCGTAAGATGCATATCCATCCCATTTCTCATGGTAACCTAATCCTTCATTAAAGGATTTTCAGCCTCTTCTTAGGGATCTAAAACTTCCCCCTCTTTGATCTATAAAAGGACTAGAGGGTTGAGGGATGAAGGAGGTCAGAATTCAGAGAATACAAAATTATGTTGTTGGTTTGAGATTGGAGAGCTTGTCATCTGAGGAGGAGATTGAAGGCATTTGGGAGGGATCTCATGGCATCAAGGCGAAGGTTGTAAGGCTCCTCTTATCTTCTGATTAATAGAAATGAGCACTTTCTCCCATTGACATTTTCTTTTGTGAATGATGAATAGTTTACAATTGTTTATTGTATTCATTAAGGAAAATTCAATCCCTAATTTCCTTGACCATTAGGCTAAGTTGTTTGAATTATTATATCACATGTGTTTTTGAACCTTATATGGTTTATGTTTGTAGGTCCTATCAAGCATTGAAGAGTTGCATCAAGTCCCAATGAGGGATCTTCATCGGGAAATTCATGAAACCGGTAAGAGGTCTATCCATTAGCTATACTACTTATAATTTAGACAAGTTCAACTTAGGGAAAAATTTAGTTCATTTGTCATGATTGTTTCTAGTTTCCATTTTGGATCTAGGGAGATCATTCTTGTCCATAAGAGGGATTGTCTCGTGTAACAAACTGGAAACCATACTGGGGAATGTCTTTGTTCTCATCTTCTTTCCTTAGCCTCACTTTCTGATTTTTCTAATTTATCCATACCTGAGTCTTCATAAATTAATGGCATTTTAGATCTAAGTGGTTGATTCTTAAATTTTTTATCTTTTCTTTAGGTTTTCATCCCTGTGCTATGTTTGTTTGTAAATAGAGCGCAACTCTCCACCTTTTTTTCTGCAGTAGCTGAGCGCATGCGCTCTGTTTCCTACTGAAAGCTTGCGCATGCCTTGAATTTTTTCGAAAATTTCATGCTAGCTTCAACCCAAACCTAAATTTTTCTTTCTGAAAGTGTCATTCTATTTTTTTAGACTGTGTGTTATCTCTTTTGAACTCAGTTGATTTCTTTGTTGATGATTTTTGAAGATTAGGTCTTTTTGAAAGAACACCTTAGGGATTTTCCTAATTGATTTGCTGATTGATCAAAATAAGTTTGAATGTCTTTTTGTAACTGATATTATTATTTTTTTCTGTCAAATACACTAGTTAAGCCTTAAATATTGCTTATTTGTGGTCAAAATCACTTTGAATTGTAAATTAGGATTTCTGAAGACCTTGTGCTTTTGTGAAAGAATTGCGATTATTTTTGCTTGATAAAAGAAGTTGTTGCTTTCATCTTGGGAAATTTTTCGTGATTGCACTGTTATTGCCTTTAAATCAAAGAATTTATATGATAATATGTCTTTTCTCCAACCTTCTTGATTGATTTATGTGTACTTGGAAGTTTTGAGTGATTAGAAGAAAAGAGTGTTTACTTTTATTTTGATGATTAGGGAAATCTGAAAATTAGTTTGTTGACTGCATGTTCATTACAAAATAGTGAAATTAGTTGCTTTAGGAAATTGGAAAAGTTGTGAGTTTTTGTATTTCATTTCTCAAAAAATCAAAGAAAATCTTTATTTTCTCTAAACAGAATTTCATCGAAATTGAAAGTTTCTTTTGCATTTTAGAGTGCATTAAGATTTCGAGTCGTGTCACAACATCATAAGTTTCACCTTCATCACCCATTGAGTAAAAGAACAACTTAATAATACAACGTTAATTAAAATTCACCTAGAATTTTATATTTTTAGGGTTCTTTTCACCTACAGTAGCTTAAGTGTAGGGCTTTGGAATAGGGAAGGAAGTAAACTTTCCAAAGCTACGAACGAACAATCTAATCTTGAGTTAGGGAGAGAAAATCCAATTATTTCCATTTTTCTCTGGGAATCTCTTCTTATACATGAGTTAAGCACAAGGTCGTACCAACTTTGGTGAAGTGATATGACCCACTTCATTAGCTTAGATACAGTGATTTTCACGTATTACAATGGTACTAAAAGGTACTTGGGGTCACTTGAAAGTAAACCTCCAATTGATCATGTGGAGGAACCTTTAAGGGGATTGAGCTTGTTACTCTACCCTTGTGTGTACATCAGATCTACGACTATCCCCACAGGTAACCTTGTTGTATTTTGTAAACTTAGTGACTATAATCCTAGGGCTCTACCTAAGGTGACGACAGAGGGAAGGTCCTGTTGTACCTGGAACAGACGTTGGTTGGACTCACAAGGACTCTCTGGAGGGTAATCTTTGCTCGAGATGGTTTATAGCAGAGTTACTTGCACCAGACCGTTTCATTAAGAAGGTTGTTAGAGTAACTGATTCCAAATGCTCACTTTCTATAAAGTTTTTCACCTTGATCTCTTCGATGTTGGATTTCATCACCAACTAGTAAATATTGATCTCTGTGAAGAGTAAGTTTGTATGGTTTGAACTCCTAGATTTGTAGTGTGTGTTACTTTATGTGTTGTTTTTTACTTTTTAGAGACCTTAGGTGTAATTTAGATATTGTTTGATTAATAAATTGAATTTTTTTCATTGTGGTGGAACTACCAAGACAATCATGTAGGATATTCGGGGATCCCCCTGAGTATACACTGAGTTAGTTAGAAAATATTAAAGAAGAAAAGCCTAAATTATATAAAACTAAAACTGCAACAAAAACTAAAACTACTACTATTTAGATTCTGATGTCAGAGGAATTGAAGTTAACATCTACTATTTTATGCCTTGAAGTGACAGAAACTGAATCTGATCAAACTCATAATTTAACATCACACTCAGCAACAACTGATTTTCAAATTACTAAAGTCATTCAAACTGAATCAGATACTCGAGAATCTTCTGATAGAAACCCCCTTTCCGAACCTGATATTGACGAACCTATGTCTGATATTTCCGAGCCTGAAAATCATACATCTGCTACAACAGATATTCTGAATCCCCCACTTTCACCGCATGTGAAACTTATTATTATTGATAGTCTCCCTCCTGGTCTTATTGCCATTGAAGAACTTGTTTTAGATGAAAAGGAAGAACCTATAGTTTCTACCAATTAGCTTGTGGATATCTCAGAACTTTTGTTTCAGTCTCTTCACCTTGACCCTTGGTCTTTTACACGCTTGAATTTTTTAGGACAAGGGATTATGCATTGCACGAATCCTTATTCTACCATACTAGGTTTTGACTGGTCCACAATGTTTCCTAGAAGTGCCGTGTCAGATACATCTATGTATTCCACTTCTCAGGAGTCCACATAGTATGGTGGTTTTTTACCACTTGGATATCACTCTCTCACAAGAGCTTATTTAGGAGCTTCTACCTCGAACTGATCTTCAAACATGTCAACTGGTGTAATTAACCCTACCCATGAAGGTTTAGCAACTGAACAAGTCATTAATATGATTTCTGGTAATTTTTGTAATCCACAAGCTAACCCAATAGGTGGATATTATCTGCCTGGGCGGCAATCGTCATATCCTCTGCCTGGAGGATAGCCTTTTGGTGGACCTTACACTGCAAATGGGGGGAACCCCTATCGAAAACTAATTTAATTATGTTCAAATGCCTCAAACCAATTTTGGCCAGCTTGTTATGCCTCAACTTGCTATTGGAATGCCTTACCTTGGATTGAATACAATTTGGAACCCTTCTCAACAGTTAATTCATGTTGCTTCTTAGGTGCCTTTGTATCATCTTGGCCAACCTCTTCGACAACCTATGCAACAACTTCCTTTTCAAGGTATGCATTTTCAAGTCCAACCAACCATCCAAGCTAATCCATCGACACCTGCCCAACAATTGCTTCAGCAGCCCTCCCCGAGCGCTCATGAAACCGTGGGGCAGATTGGTAAGTCAATGACTTTTCAGAACCTACGTTCAAGTTCGCCTAAAACTCCCATTCCAGGAGTATCACAAATAACTATCCCACTTACATCAGATGTTACTATGCAACCACTTGTTCAGTCTTTACCTCAGGCATCTGGTGTTCAATCCATTCCTACAATTCCTTCAGCACCTCAAATACCTATTTTTCAGCCAAGCGTCCCATATATGCAAGTAAATTTTCAAGGGCTACCTTTCCAAGGTTTATCCCAAATTCAGTTTGTTCAAGGTACACCTTTTCAAACTCAATTTATCTAAGGTCAACCCTTGCAAATTCAACCATTTCAAGGAAACTTTCTTCAAAGTCAAATGGGTCAGAATCTCCCCTTCCAGAATCAACTATATGCAGGTCATATGTTTCAACAACCTATTCAACCGCAATACAATATGGCTCATCTTGGATACCTAGAAGGTATGCAGATTCCAACTGCTTAGGCTATCCCAGGATATCTTGGATATCCTCCTCCCTATACAGGACTCACCCCTCAAGGTTATCAATATCCATCATAGGACCTTAATCACTAGTTGCCCTTCATTGCAACTTTGGATTTGCCTAAACTCTCTCAATTAACTAATGATCCACTTCTTTATGTACCCTATTGGCTGGCTATTCCTACTAATCTCCCCAGTGATATTCCTAAGTTCGAAGGTAAGTCGGGTGAAGATCCGTCCAACCATGTCATGACCTACCATCTTTGGTGTGTGTCCAACTCATTAAATGACGATTCTATTAGATTACAAATTTTTCAATGAACCTTAATCCGTTCGGTACCAAAATGGTATGTAGAATTGCCATGCGCTTCCTTCAAAATGTTTAATGCCCTTGCTACAACCTTTTTGACCCATTTTCAGTTACCCATTTGGTATGATAATGGAACTGAACTTTTGACTTGTTTAAAGAGGTCAACATCAACCCATATCTCATATCACATTCATGAATGGAGACACGGATGTCGCCCAGTTACAGTTTACATTCCAGACCAGATTTTAGTCAAATGGTTCATAAAGTCGCTTTTGCTAGTAATAACTAAAGATGTGGGCAAAGGGGGTGTTTTAGCTAAAGAGCAGGTAATTTCCTGCACTCAATATCTCGATCTTTTTTATACTCAGTCCGGTACTTTGTATGAAAAGATCCCAAATTTACCCCAATCTACTCCAAGTAATCCACCTCTTCCACGATCACATGCCACAAATGGCATGATTGGTTCAGTGAGCCATAAATCTAATAACAAAAAGGAAAATTGTAAGAATTTTTAGGTTTCGACTCTATCTGATTCACCTAACAAAGATCCTTCTCCTGGAATTACTTCTGAAATCAATGCCGTAGATTCATCTACTGGCAAGGGTAAGTCATCAAGAAATAAGAAAAAGGAAAAAGGAAAAACTAAACAAGACAACTGCTCTAAGGAGAAATCAATCAAGAAAGAACCATCTGACGAAAGGAGGAAACCTCACTATCTTTGCTTGATTTGTGAGGAATATCATTACACTAAGGAGTTCCCTCATCGGGCCAAAGTTTCCAAATTCATCAAAAGTTCACCCACACCTGTTGTTTTCAAGGATCCTTTTCCTCCTCAAGGTAGTAAAATGGTCTCTCATGATCAATCCTCTTCATCCCCATCGGCAGATATCATGATGATGTCTTTTAAAGTTATGGTAGCAATGAGATCCAATATTACACATCAAAGCGTCCTGTTAAAAATGGAGATGACTCACATCTACTCCTCATTCTTTTGAACCATTACATGTTGAAAAACCAAATCCTTATATGATAATTCATCCGCCTCCTAAGGGCATGCTTCGTATGTCAGCCTTTAATCCTCGTGCGAGGGCTGCCCAAAATTATAACATCATCAAAGATCTATCTATGTCACCTTTGGCCATGTCTTCCCTTGTGTTGGCTCACTAAGATGTCTTTTTACAAGAAATCTCAATTCCTACATTAGTTGTCAACCCGAGGTAAGTCTTTTTATCTCAAGAGTGTCAGCATAGTATATGCAGTGAATCCAGAGGTTATCTAATGATGAATCATTGCAATCACTAATAACTAATTCTTCAATTCAATCCACGCAATTCTGGAAATAATTATGGAAGAAATACACTTAACACACTTTGCAATTCTATTCAACTTATTCCGAAATAAAATGAAACTGAATGCAAATAATAATCACACTTGGGAATGTTCAAATAGACTTAAGGCTAACTCACTCAATCAAGGAAGGGAACTATAATTATTGAATAACATTGTTGATCTATAGTAATCCAAATTAAACAACAATATCAATTGAACAACAAACAGTAATTGAACAGCAACTGGTAATTGAATAGTAAATAGTAATTGAACGACAAATGGTAATTGAACATTAAGCACACATACAAAAATAAAGGATTTCTGAATAGCAAATGATCTATATTGCAACCTGTGGAAATTAATTAGAATTATCTCTAGGGTCTATAATAACATCACTCAAAATGAACAGAAATCTACTATTGGCACTAATTCACTCATTCCAATCAAAGCATTTCTTAATTATGTCACACGGCTTCACTATGAATCTAATTGAACAACAGTATGAATCAATATCACAAATCTTTACGATAAATGGAATAACCAATGACTGAACATTAATCACACAACAAAGACTAAATATAAATATTATAACACAAGGAAGTAGTAGAAATTCTCGTGACCGGGCCCAGAGTCACTAGAAGTCTCCAGTTAATGTAAACTCAAAATATAAATATGTATCAAACGCAACCTTCTTTCATTAATGCAAGTAACAACTTACAACGTCACTGAGATAACAGTTTTGTATGTTTTCAAAAAGAATAATTATAGATTATCAAAGTTTGAACTTTTCCATTTTCCTTTCAGCCCTATATAACATAAAAGACTAACTAGAGAAAAGCGAATCCTTAGGATCAGGGGATCTTGAGGATTTCACAATACATAATCTGATCTTGTGATAAAATAGAATTGTTCAGGTTGATCTCCCATTGCCTTGTCTACCAAAGACGCTATAGTTTCCCTTTTATGGCCTCGTGTTGCTCTGTCAACTGAATGGCTTTTTCCTAGTCCGCATATTTTGCACACAAGGATAGTAAAAAATCAGTTTCTTGTGCTAAATTTTCCTATTTTGTCACCAAATGCTTTCATCGAACTTTAGCCATTATTTTCCTTATTTTAATCCATAAATAGAGATAATCATATAAGTATGAATGTTAAATAAAGAAATTTATGAAGAGAAATCATACCTTTTTCCTGACCCAACATACTCCCCAGCGTACCTTGTTGCATGTCCACATGCAATTGAGTAGTTTAGATGCAACTAAGTTAGGGAATAAGCAGGATTTACCTCCTCCTTATAACTCCTAAAACCATTTTTCTACTTAAGGACAGTGAAATCCTGGGTTACCTCTTGATCCTTCAAGTTATAGTCACTGTGGTATTGATTGGGAGGACACCATATGATTGGGGATCTGTAACGACATCCTATCCAATTAGGCCCCATCGTTAAAATAATATTACTGTATTTATAGAAATGAGAGGACACGGCTTTGAAGTTCCAATATCCAAATGGCTTTCGATTCCTCACTATGTTGCTGGAGAATTCCCAACTATATCTTGATGCAGACAAGGATTCTTCCTTAATTTCCTGGAAATATTCCTTTCAAGCTTGGATGATATAATGGCCCCAATTTGCCTACAACACTGGCTCACTTCATAAACTATTTATGCCTGCTATATAGATGTAATAGTTGTGTAGGCTCCCCTTTGACCCATAGGTCAATGCCATACTCACGTCTTCTAAAAGTATTGTGAGCCTTGGCCCATTTGAATTGGTTGGTAGCAAATGAGAGGAATGCCTGAAATTAGACATCTCCTACAAAGGGGCCAGGGTGGCTGTCCCTATCATCTTCTAAAAAGAAATTGTGCATATAAAGTTCACATAGGAGGCGTTGAACCTTCTCATTGTGCTCTCTGAAGCATTTGATAAAGTCCGGGGTGGTTTTGATCTCTACCGACTTTCCAGCCTTAGCGGCTTTGACTTTTAGCAAGAGGAATCTTTCCATGAGGAATAAGGCATAATTTGTAGTAGGGGCTTAGCATGATAAGGTGTCTGAATAAAGAGAGCAGACGGTCTTCATTTTCTCTCTAGCCTTTTGCAATTTACCCCTTAATCTTTCAACCTTCTTTTGCTCAGCCTTATACTGAGCAAAGGTCTCATCTTCAGTCATGGTAAGTGATTCAAACTTCTTCCTCAACCCTTGATGTTCATGCATGGGGACCACCTTTTCTTTGTGCTGAGCCAATTCCTGTTGAACCATCAGTAGCTCATTCTACAACCTTCTGATGATGACATCTCTTACCAAGGGAGTGCAAGTAGGTGTCTCATCTGTTTGGGCTTCTCCATCCTGGGTCTCCATAGGATCGGTCTGCACAACAGCTTCAACTTCCTCTTGAATTATGCAATAAATTTGAACGTCTTCTTCAACATTTGTTTGGACAACAATATCCATAGTGGGGTGGTCCGTTTGGGTCTCTTGTGAAAAGACACAAGGGTCCTCATTTTGCATTTCAGTGTCTTCTACTAGACATGGCTCAGTCTAAGTTTCTTTTGGACAGACCATAAGAAACTCTGTTTGAGTCTCAACTTCCTTTCTAGAACATTGTTCTGTCTATGTTCCTACGGTTTCCATTTGCACTTTCAATTTCCTGGTTCTGGTTGCCTCTTTTAACCAATGTTTCAACTTCTTGATTACTTGCTTCTGCCTTTTATACTTCTTGAACATTTTTCTGAACCTGTCTCTGTAGGACTTCTTTACTCTAGGATCTCCATCTGATGGTGGGTTAGTTGCGTTATCCTCTAGTTCCTGTACAATTCTATGTCAGCATCAAGGATGGTTCCAATTGGAACTATGTCTACTAGTGGAGCTTCACCTTCTAACTCCTCCTTATCATGTATTTATTTTTCAGGAGACCCCAACGCAATGGTGTCTCTTGAACAATTATCGTTCTCCAGGTCTTCTCCTGGGTAGGCCTCTTCCTCAGGGGACTTAGAAAACGAGAGTATTACCTGGTTGATTGGCATCTCCCATGGTTTTATCTTCAGGGTTTCCTTCAGGTGGAGGGTCCACTGGATCGATGCTTACTATCTAAATTTCTTCTCTGATGGCTTCCCCTTCATGTACCTCGGCTTCGAGGAGCGTTTCCACATAAGGCATTGATTCCCTCTGTTCCTCCATGGAAACAGTGAATGGTGAGGTTTTCTCACGACCAGGACTGTCAGTAGGGGCAGATCGGTTGGGGGTACAATTTTTCTCTTCAATGCTCCCTCGTTGTTCTCTATCCTCAGTAAACATTCCCATGTTTTCCAATACCCTAGCCACTTCCTCCTCATAGTCTTGCAAAGGGGGATTTTGGGGACTAGGAGGTGGTGTGCGGGATGGTCCGACCTCATCTGCTTAAATTGGGATACATCGCTAGGCTTTCACTTGCACAGAGCGCCTACGCTTTGCTGGGTTCAAGGGCACAGAGGAATTCTTTCTCTTTAGTGTTCTTCTCAGACCTGGGGTTCTTGGCCCTTGTTGATTTGTTACCACATTTTCCAGGGGTGGAGCCAAAGTAGGATTTACGATACTATCCCATGTTAACTACTGTTGGACCAGTCTATTTGTGATAATTAATTTAATCAATCCATGATTACTTACTACACTATGTCGGTCTTTAGTTGTCCTAACTCGTCGGGAGACATCATGTAATAGGGAATTCAGACAAAACAACAAATTAATTGAAATTCTTTGTTTTAAAATGGCTAGAAGTTTCATTTGTCAGGGCTTTACCACATCGTGTCAACCATCACAAGTAATGTATCTTTGGATGATGACCATCAATTCTTGCCATGACTACTTTAACATCGAAGGATGAATTCCTTTCCCTGTTCATACTAGTCGCTCGCCCGGATCCTGGAATACTTCAATTGCACTGTATAAAGGACATGTTTATCTGTCCATTTCGCCCCCTCTACAAGAAGTCTAATGACTTCAGCTAGGACCACTTTAGAAACCATCATACTTCTACCTTTTACCACTGTGCTACTGTTCTGCAAATTCTGCAGAAATTCCAGTGTTAGCTCCTCATGAAATCCCTGCAATCTGTTTAAATACTATACCTAGCAAACGCATTCAAGAATTGCGCGAGCTTGATCCGATACCATAAGCACTGGAGGTTCACTCCAGATATCTCTTCTGCCCATGGCTGCTGCACCTGTGGTTGGTTAACCTGTATGCAATTGTGTTTTACTTCTGTAATTTAGAACAATAGCGGAGTATGTTACAGAAATTAACAGAGAAATGACATTGTTTGGAAGATTATTATCATATTTAGTTAAGTCATTTGTCTCGTTAGCCATACATAACATGGGATCGTAAGTTCACATGCCCGCCATAATGGTTGTCATTCTTCGTCCATTTGGAAATACCTGCTAATTATTACACATTCATACTCATCATGTGGTTCATACTCTGGAGTTAATCCGAATGATTGTCACATAGTTATCCATAACTGTGACACGTGTCGTGCATATGCAGGCCATCCCCCCTGATGAGAAAAGGGTGTCCATATCCTTTCAGCACGTGAAAAGCAAGAAAATACTTTGATGCTAAATAAATGCCAGTAACCAATCTCAAAAAACATAGCATGCAAATCGATAAATCAATTAAAGTAATATTCTTCATCGGATGTGAATTGGCTGAATCAAATAAAAACAAAAATTTTAATTCGTTATGTCAAAGATCTTCATCGTGAGCAGTATTAATAACATCAGCATAATCGATGGTATGTGTGTAATGATTTTCATTAAATGATTGGACATATGGAATATAATGAATTTAGATATAAGTGACCATGCAATTCGGCTTGTAAGAGTGTTGCTCAAACGGAAATTCTCTTTAGAAACAAATCCATAGGTGATAAGAGCTAAAGGACATATGGCAATATAAGGTGACACTCCAATACCACAAGCAGAGTTGTTGCTGCCAGCAGGCATTCATAGCCTCGATAGCGTTGCTTTCTAACCCCCCCAAATGAGCCAGAGTCCTCCTTACAGTTACTTCTTCTTTTCTTGTCATAAAGAGATCGCTATGCTAGCATGGTGACTAGATAACCATAGTGCCATTCACCAGGGTGTAACAAAGTGATCAAGCTGGCTCGTGAAGAGACCCCATGTTATTCTGACATTTTTAACTATCAAGAAGGTCATTAACTTGGTTTGGTGACCAAATTGGAATGTCACCTGTTACATCCTTATGATCATGGTAGGCTGGATTGAAATGAGACCCCCTATCCTCTTTATGACAATGTTTTTAGCATTTTCATATTTCACTATTTCCATTTTTCTTTTGCAATTCTTATTGTAAAAATAGGGAGGCTCATTTGCTCCTTAAGAGTCAGGGATGGTGTAAGAAGTAAAAAGACGCCAATGAAAGTTTTATACTATTATCCCCTTATCATCAAATCAATGAGTTTTATCCATTTGGAAGTATAAACATAAGCCAACATGGATTAAGAATAATGAATCATTTTATGATGTGTCCAAAAGAAAAGATGTTCAAGCAGTCATTGTAAAGATACACTGTATTAGCTTATGAATAAACATAACCATGAAAAGGCTTTAGAAGTCATAATGATATTATTATTACCATTTTTCCTTAAAAGAGGCACAAATCAATTCAAATGGTGTTTATTTTCAATACAAAAAAGAAGAAGAGAAAATGACATAATCATTAAAAAAATGAGAAAAATTCACAAATTATCCTATTAAAAGGTGTTTTTCAATCAATTGAATGACAATCATTCAATTGTTTGAATGGCGAAATCAATAGAAAATGAAAAGTGTTGTTCAATCAATTGAATAGCAATCGTTCAATTGTTTGCACAATGAAATCAAGAGAAGTAAAAAGTGCTTTCCAATCAATTGAATGGCAGGCGTTCAATTGTTTGGTCAACGAAATCAAAAAAACCAAGAAGTGTTGTTCAATCAATTGAACGACATGCGTTTAATTGTTTGGATAGCGAAATAAAAAAAAACAAGAAGTGTTGTTCAATCAATTGAACAGTAGGCATTTAATTTTTTGAATAACAAAATTAAAAAGAAACAAAATGTGTTGTTCAATCAATTGAAGAACAGTCGTTCAATTGTTTGAACAATGAAATCAAATAAAAGCAAAATATGTTGTTCAATCAATTGAACGACAATCGTTCAATTGTTTGGACAAAAAAATTAAAAAAGAAACAAAATGTGTTGTTCAATCAATCGAATGGTGGTCGTTCAATTGTTTGAACAATGAAAAACAAAAAGAAACAAAATGTGTTGTTTAATCAATTTAACAATAATCGTTCAATTGTTTGAACAACTAAAAACAAAAAGAAACAAAATGTGTTGTTCAATCAATTGAACGGTAGGCATTCAGTTGTTTGAACAATGAAAAACAAAAAAAAACAAAATGTGGTGTTCAATCGATTGAACGACAGTCGTTCAATTGTTTGAACAACAAAAACAAAAAGAAACAAAATGTGTTGTTCCAAACAATTGAACAACAGATGTTCAATTGTTTGAATAACAAAAAAAAAAAAAAAAAACAAATGTGTTGTTCAATCAATTGAATGGTAAGTTTTCAATTGTTTGAACAACGAAAAAAAAAAGAAACAAATGTGTTGTTCAATCAATTTAACGACACATGTTCAATTGTTTGAACATTGAAAAGCAAAAAGGGGGAAAAAACTTCCAAACTTGTGAAGCTTCCCTCAAATAAATTCATATTTACATGGTAATTCCTAATCTCAATTATAAAGAATATGTACATTATTTATAGTTTCTAAAGAAATTTCAAATTTTTAAAGGAAAAGATATTGGGTCCTCATTCCCTGCAGCTAAAATTTGCATGGAGGGGTCCTCGCGTACCTGCTCGCAGAAAGATTCCTTCGTAAGTGGTTGATGATAGAGGCACACTCGGTGCACATTTACCTTAAAAGAATGGTTGGATCCATCGATGGTAGTCAAGGTGAGAGTACCATTATTATGCACTTCTTGAATCTCGTAAGGGCCAAGTCATCTTGTTTGCAACTTGCCTGGGAAATCTTGGAATCTGGAATTGTACAGGAGTGTCCAGTCCCCTTTTCAAAACATTTTCTTATTGATAAGGCTGTCGTGCCATTTTGCCCTTTGCTACTGAATTATTGCAGTCCTTTGCAAAGAAAGCAGTCGAGCCTCATCTAGTTCATTGATCTACTGAAGTCGCTTGGTTTGGTCTTTTGTTAAATCTAGCCCCACTTCCTAGGCTGTTCTTAGAGTTTTTATTTCAAATTCGATTGGAAAAATTGGTTCTTTACTAAACACAGGTTGGTATGGAGATTATCCAGTAGTATTCCTCCAAGTCGTACGATAGGCCCATAAGGCCTCTGGTAGTCTAGCCACTTGCTAGTGTGTTGAGACTGTCTTGGTCAAAATCACTTCTATAACCTTATTGGTTCTTTCGACCTGCCAATTCACTTGCGGGTGATACAGAGAAGTGATCCTGTGCGTAATATGATGGTTTCTAAGAGTGGCAGTAATCTTGTGCCCCATGAATTGCTTTCCCCCATATTTGATCACTTCTCGCTGTAATCCATACCACACAAATAACCCAAAAAGTAAGTTATTCACTACTTCCTCTGTGGATCCTGGTAAATCTATTGTTTCCACCTATTTTATTACATAATTTGTGGCTACCAGTATGTAGGCCTTTTGATTAGATGGCAGATCGAATGGACCCATGAAGTCTAATGCCCAACGCTCAAAGGGCTCTATGACTAATTGGGGCTGCAGAGGCATTTCATCAGATTGGTTAGGTCGGCCCATCCTCTGTTAGCTATCGCATGCCTGGGAAAATTTCATAGCATCCTTAAAAATAGTGGGCCAATAATAACCCATATGTAATACCTTATGTCCTATCCTTCGATCTCCGAAATTTCCCCCACAGGACTCATCATGGCAAGCCTTCAAATGTCATGGATCTCATCCTCGGAGATAAATTTGCATATACACATGTCAGCCCCTGTATGAAAAATATATCTGCCTATCCAAGACAACCACCCGATGCGCTGAACGATCAATTTTCTTTCTCTTGTCATCAAATTTTAGGTAACTTCCCTACTTCCAGATAATTTGCCACATCTGCATACCATGGCATCTTGACTACCATGACAAACAGGTGTTCATCCAGAAATTGGTCATCTATCACCAGTGGATTATTCACCTTCGGGATTTGAGATAGCAAATCAGCAATTGGGTTTTCCTTCCTCAAACGATCTTTGATAGTAATGTCAAACTCTTGTAGAAGCAATATTCGTCGTGTTACTGGACCATTTATGATAGGTTTATTAGCTAGATACCGAATGATAGAGTTTTCAGTGTACAAAAAGGCTTGGTAGCCAGTTATATAGTGTCTAAATTTGTTTATTGCATAAATAATAGCTAAGAATTCGTTTTCTGTCAATGTATAATTAAATTCTGTAGAAGTGAGATTTTTGCTAATATAATATATAGCATAAAGTTTCTTTTCCTCCTCCTGGCCGAGGATAGTGCCTATAGCTACATCTGATGCGTCTATGGATATGTGTAAATGCAGCTCCCAGTTTGGTCCACGTAATACTGGTGCTATCGAGACTAATTTCTTTAAACCTACAAAGGTTGTGTCACACTTGTTAGACCAACTGAAATCAACATTTCCAGTTATAGCATATAAGGGTGCAACAATCTATGATTTCTTTTAATAAACCTACGATAATAACCTGCATATCCCAAGAAGCTACGTACCTCTATCTGAGTGCAAGGGGTAGGCAATGAAATAATTACCTGTATTTTTGCTGGATCTACCTGTATTCCTGTTGCAGAGATATAATGTCACAGGATAATGACCTCCATCATCATCATGTGACACTTGACATTGATTAAACATAACCTGGTAGCAATGCATCGTTCTAAGAACTTTTCTAGCATTTGCAATGCTTGATCGAAGTCATCCCCATATGGAGTAAATTCATCCATATATACTTCAAGTCCTCCATTTATTAAATCAGAAAAGATGTTGAGTATAGCTCTCTGGAACGTGGTTGGGTTATTACACAAGCCAAATGGCAATACCTTGTATGCGAATGTGCTCTAGGGACAGGTGAAGGTTTTTTTATCCTAGTCTTCAAGGGCAATCTAAACTTGATTGTAGCCACTAAAATCGTCTAGAAAGGAGAAAAATAGCTTCCCTACCAACGTATCAAGGACTTTATCAATGAATGGGAGGGGGAAGTGATCATTCTGTGTTGCCTTGTTCAGCTCCCGATAGTCTACACAAATACGCCACTTCCCATTTTTCTTAGGGATGACCACCAATAGAGAGACCCATTTACTATCCGAGATAGCATAAATAAATTTTACATCCAACAGCTTCTGTAATTCCTCTTTCACAATGTCTTTGAGGTGTGGGTTCAAACTCCGTTGAGGCTGCCAAATGAGTTGAGCATCCTTCTATGTATAGATGTGGTGTGTACATAATTGTGGGTCTATTCCTTTCATATCAGGATAATCCCAGGCAAAAGCCCCTTTATTTTTCTGTAAGGCCTAGATAAGCTTTTGCTATTTTTCACTATCCACACTATCATTGATATTTAGAACTTTTCCTGGCTCAATCTCAAAGGGTTTGCTATTATGAACAACAGTTGTCTGAATATGCTAGTCATCTACATCCTTCAGAGGATCTTCCATGGCCTCATTATGAAGGATTTCTTTCAACATCTCACATTGTACATTGCTCACATTAGCTGGCTGATTTATAAAATTATTGATAACGTCATCCTCAGTCTGATCTTTAAATTCTAGTGCCTCTACTACTGTGAGTGGTGAACAAATGCTCTCTTCCAGGTACACTGTTGGCTGCTTACATATTTTTACAATGGGAAAACTTGCCTAGTAGGAGGATATAACACAAGATTTTTTATAGGATCCCCCTTTGCAATAGTCATGCTGCCTTCTCGGAAGCTAATATATGCATTAGCTATTGCCAACCAAGGTCAGCCTAGAATCAAAGGATGCCCATCCAACCGATTCCTTGGGTTTATAACTAGAAAATCTACTCGATACTCCCATGAGTCAATAGAAACAATGCTATCTTGTAAAGTCCCTTTTGGTCTCACCACCGATTAGTGAGAAAGTTCTAATAAAGTGGTGGTTGGTTCTAGGGCTGTAATACCAAGTGCTTGACAAGTTTCTGTTATTAAGATATTAATGGTGGCTCCTAGACCGACTAGTGTATTTGGAAAAGAGCGGCCATATATGTGAACTATCACTATGGGGTTTCCAAGATCTTCATACTTTATTGGATTTTCCTCCCCCAAGAGTAAATCGGATAAGGTTCCTACAACATGGATAGTGGGTGAGGTTTTTTCCTTCCTCACAGGCTTCCTTACACACAGTTCTTTGATTGTTTTGGCATAGATGGTAATGTCTTGAATGGCCTGGAGGAGAGGGATCTTAATACACAAAATTTTTAGTTCCCCTACAAGATCGAAATCAGGGTATGTGATAGGTTTGGGTATCATTAGTCTTTCGGGGAATAGAGGAGAAGTGACTATAAGTTTTTCAGGATCATTATGCTAATCCGTCTCTTCCCCTTGCTTTGATTCAATATTAATTATAAGTGGTGGAATATGTACAGGTGGAGTTACACTTTCAATTGAAGCATGTTCCATGTTTTCCTTGGGGGTGATGATACGCCCTAACCTCATATTGAGCTCATTACATTCTTTCTACTCAATATCATACTCTGGGTTTTTAATAATCTGTACCAACTGGACTGCTCTGTTATTAGGATTCGGGTTCAGCTGAGCTGGCAACTGCGGGTGTAGATGAGGTTGATAATTCTGTTGTAATTTATACAGAGGTGATAGTGCGGGTTAAGGCTAAGGGCATGTCCCCATAGGTACATTGGATATCCCTAGAGATCGTTGCCAATTTGTAGACCAGTTCGGATTTTGAGAGGTTGAGGCAGGCCACTGGATTGATAGGGATTGCCTTGCCAAATAGGAGTAAAAGGAGAATTTGGCTAGCCATTTCCCAAAAAAGATTGTGTTGTCTAGGATGTCATAGGGAATGGCAGGATTTTCCAATTTGGGTATGATGATTGGCCTTTCCAGGCTGCCCCAAGGTTCTATTGCCGATTCAACTATGAGGAAGGAAAGAATTGGAATGTGTCTTGTGACATACTTGTAGGTTTAGCTTGCCACTATCAACGTTGGTTCATCATATATACTGGTTCTGTTTCTTCCTCTGCTTCTTTGAATACTACTTTCAGCCCTGGTAGTGATGGACATTGTTCAGTGGCATGATCTTTAGTACAGATAGCACATGTCTGCACCATGTCTAATGGGCATTCCCGTTGGTTGTGCTTCTTTCAACAACATGGGCAGAAGATGGCCAAACTTTGTTTTGCTTAAGGCCTATTTTTATTTAGCCTGTAGGATGTCCAACTGTGTTGTAAGAGTGCCTAGGATGTCTGTATTAAAATATTCCAGGAGGTTTCTGATTGTTACAAAATTATATATTACGGAGCAATGGAACACATAAAATATTGCAGAAATATAAATACAGAAAATGCATAAAACAAGAGAGACACAGATATACGTGGTTCACCCAGTTTGGGCTACGTCCACCCCGAACAGCCAATCCTTCCTTTCTATTATCCAGCAAAATGAAGAGACACAACCTACAACAGATCCACTGTAATTTCCTCTGTTTTCTCTCACAATCTCACCTCTCTGCTTCTCGCTCAGAGAACACACATATATATCACAGACTCAATACAATGACCTCATACAAAGAGAGGGGTTGCCTTCTAGGGTAAAAAACCCTAAACTAAACATAAGTTCTACCGTCAGATCATCTGCCTAATGAACGGCCCAAATTGACTACAAATTACTATACTTTTACAAGGCAATTTTACATCTGTTTTTAGCTTCGAGGGTGCTACCCCCGAAACCCCCCGCCAAGGGGGGGCTCCCCAAAGGTTGCGGCTGCCCCCCCTGGATCCCCCCTGTAGCGAATATTTTATGGGCGGCGTTGCCACCCCATTTTGAACTGGGGTCCAATGTGGCAATACCTTTGAATACAGAAGATAATCATGCTCCACACCCAACACTAATCTCCATCTATGTTACGCCTCCACTATGTGGTTTGCTTCCTCTGCTCATGGGATCTCGGCTTCCTGCTCCTGTGCGTGTGCTTCCTCGTGAACACCTGATACACAAACGAATAATTTCATCGTAATATTCCTAAGAAATATCTCCTTTTCCCATTAAGTTTAGAGTTACTACCCATTCCTCTTTCATTCCTTTAATTAAGATAGCTCTTAGGACTTCTTTTGGTAGGGCAGTGTGTGGAGACATCTGCAAATTATAATTAAATTGTTCTACATATTCTTTCAGTGTTTCATTATCTTTTTTAATCATCTTAAAAATCTCATCTTTCAGTTCCCTAGTTTTACAAAAATCCTGGCATCTTTTGAGGAAGGAGGTTTTCATCTCATCCCAAGAATTAATAGTTCACCCACCTAGACCAATAAACCATCTTAAGGCTGCTCCTTTCAAAGTGGAAGGGAATAATTTTAGCTTTTGGGGGTCGGTGGTATAGTCATACCCTCTACAGAGGACATCAAACCCAAACAGGAAAGCATCATGATCCTCTGTGATCATCCCATGGAAAGTTGGGATGCTCTGCAGAGGAATTGCCTTGATGGGGGCATTGGCCACTTGGTTGATTATGGGGTACTCTAATGTCGAGGTTTGACCTTGAGGTGGTTGATCTGCCATTTGGTCAAAGATATGCCAATAATCTTCGAGGGCTTCAAGGGGTGCTTCTTAAGTAAGCGGAGAGTTAGCAACCCGAGCTAGCTTTGTAGCACTACCTGCGTTTGGGATCTCAGGATATCCTTGTTTAGACAGTTATGGTTCTGCCTTAGTAGTGCCACTAGTTTCTCCTTTTCCTTCGCTTAAATCACAACATTTTCCCTCTTGTAGAGGATCAGAACGTAAACTTATTGTAGCTTGAAGACTTTGCTCTGATCCTCCTACATGGCTTTGAATCTCAGTGTAAGCTACAAATGGTGAGCCTACTGCTTGAGGGATAATAGTGGAACTTTTTCTAGGTATAGCCTGGAAACCTACTATCGCTAGAGAATCTACTCTTCTTACCATTTCGTCAATAAAGGTTGTTCTCCTAAGGTTCACCGATCTTTTGGGTTTTATGGGTTTTGGTGGAGGATTCTACTCTTTTTCTATTTTTCTATTCCTAGTCATTCATAAAAACAAATTCCTATTTAACCTCTAAGATTTGGCTAAAAATCGAGTTTTTAAGTGATCCAAGTCTGGGTGTGACAAAGGACCCTTCCAAGACCTTTTAGTTTTGTGATGTGTTATATTTCATTTTTAAAATAACATAAATGAATACATGTGCATGTTGTAAAGAAGAGTAACATGTCAATCACCACCAACATAAAAACATAAGTCGTTGATAATAGAGTTCATCTAGGAGGGACTACGTCTCCGGGCCATGGTGTCAAGATGGTGTAGGCCGCTGCATTAAGTGCCGTCAATAGTGATGATGTACATAAGAGGTGATGTCTCTATCATACAAGGAAATTCCCTCATGCAGGAGTGGCTCTAGGAGATGTTCCACTACAGGAACTCTCAGTCAAAAAGGACTCCTACTGAATCTGCAAATCTACTGCTTAAAAGGCAAATTTGACCTCGCCATGGCATTCCCTACGAAAATCTGTGAAAATTAACTGTAAACTTGGTTACATTCTGATAAAAAGAATTTTTACCTCCCTGAAGAATCTTTGGGCATCAAGGAATATTCTGCCTCGAAATGCATGTCAAGGTTCTGCCTCCTCCGCCTCGAAATATGTTCCCGCTCCTAGTTCCCCCATCTACCCCTTGCACTGAGAAAACTGGGTTTATATAAGTTTTGTTGGCAGAGTTTACAAGAAAGTAGTTTGGCATAGTGGTAAAATTGGTATTTGGTTGAGGAAGGGTTGGGGGATCAAATCTCACCCCTCCCTATTTTTTTATTACATTTTTGTTTTAATGTTAAAAATGGGCATACTGTGTCATGGCACATTAACTTGTTTGTTGGGCGCATAACACGTTTGTTGGTACATAGTTACGGTACATTGCATTGATGGTATGCTTGTTGTATCACATGGTTTTGTGTGTTGGGCCGTTGGTACCTCATATGAGGCCGCTTGGTGGGAGCCGACCCACATGGCCAGGTGGGTTCAACTCCTACTGGGCTCACCTTAATTGTTTGTTTGTAGTAAGAGTTATGGAGAGGCATGGGGTGGTGGGAGTGGTGGCCCACCACCCCACTTTTTATATATTTTTTAATGTTTAATAAGGCATTTTCAAAAATTTGGATTTGAGGCCGAAGGACAAAAACTAATCAGGCCACAAATTCACTTGGAATCAGGCCCAGGTTGGCCTGAATCCAGTGGCCGGATTTGGTCCAAATTGCGGCCTCCTTAAGCTTGCCCAGTTACCAAAATCAACCTGAACTTTGTCTGCTTCTAACTTTTGCATACGGACTCGGTTTGATGAACCATTCACACCACCGCGATCAGGATGACGAGATCTACGCTTTGGTCCTGGTTTGAGCATAATCCAAACACTTTTATTTTTGAGATTTCATAAGCCCTCTTTGTCCTGTGTGTGTCTCTGGAACCACCTAGATCAGTCGTCCCCACTAAGGAGCTTTTGGTCCTCCAAAAGCATGAAAAATAATCCACAAATTTTATGTACCTTGTTTGCATCACAAGTGCCCTCAAAGGTCTCGCTTCCATCTCCTTCACCTTGTTCTTCGGAGCCTTAAGTGATGAACCGAAACCTATCACCTCTGCAACCTGTAGCACATTGTTTTGCAAATTACATGCTTGAATTTCATGACCAACTAATGAGCCAAGCATCCCACACTTTCCACGAGTTTATAACACATACTCAGTGGTCAGAATACCCCAACTATGAACACAAGGCCAACATATCATTGCTGCTTCAACAAGTGATGGAAAACACTTCATCACTGCAACACATGATTTACAAAGATCATGCCAAACAATATTTTGTTTTGACAAGTGATGGAAACACAACATCACTTTCAGAGTATAAAATGCAACTCAAAATAAGACCAGACATCATTGTTGCTGAACAAGTGATGGGAAACACATCATCACTTTTACATCTTAAAATGCAACAAATGATTTACAAAAGCATGACCATGACAAGCTAATATATCTAGAAACCATTTTTCACTTATTAATGTGAATGGGTCACCTCCTTGTGGCGGTTTTTCTTGTCGAACAACTACTTCACTTGGTTCATGCACCGACACCTTGTCTTTAAGGCGCTGATTTGGATGGAGCCTCAAACAAGTGGCTCTTTGATGGTCACTTCTGTCACAATGACTGCAATAGGTTTTCTTCCTCCAGATCTGCTTAACATGTTTCTTTACTTGCCGTTGAGAGGGTCTTTCACGCCGCTTCTTTGTTTGTGTTGCTATTCTTTTCCAACACTTAGAAAATGTATGGTTATGTAATCCACAAAAGGTACATGTTTTTCGATGCCATGTTTTATGTTCATCATTAAAGACATGATTATAACTAAAATGAACATTCGAATGTCAAGAGTGGTTATACCTTTCCTTGTTGTCTTTGGTGTAAGTATGGCGATGAGAGCTTGCCTCAGTGGTTTCCTTGCATTGGAAACTACCATGGGATGATGGGGATGTGTTCCCATCATTCTCTTTCCTCGACGATTTCGGCGATGTCTCGGAAGATTTTGACACCTTCGAGTATTCTCCTTTGGTGTGTCTCAAGACTGCAAATTGAGGTCTCTACATAACCTCCAATGGTCGAGTTATGCCTTGGTTATTAACACCAAGTTATTTTTCCTCCTCATGTCTCGTCCTTGTAAGGAGCCTCATGTTTGTCCGTGTAATTGGGATCTCCAAATCTCCAACATAAATCATACTATGTGATGATGAAACTGAAAGGAGATCAACATCTTGTACCTCCTCTATCGATGTGGAAAGAACTAATGAGGGCTTCTCATCATCTTTTGTTGGTGGTTCGCTAGCTGTCTCAATGCATTCACCAACTTCTTTTCTCACATACCCAAGTCCTGCTCGACATGGTAATTCTTCTACTTTGATGGGGTTGACAATGCCTTGGCCATTCACGCCAAAGCCTTTTCCTTCATACCCCATTTTCTTCAATAGTTTGGAGCCAATTCCTGTGGTATGATTTTTAAAAACAGAGAAATCATCATCAAGATACATACATCAATTTGGAGAACTACTTTTTACCTCACATGGGTCACGCTGCATCTTTTCCAAGGTCTCGTCCTTTGCTTGCAGGTGTCATAGCAAACTATGTTTCTCCTCTTTCTCTTCATGTAGAAGCATCTTCAATTCAATGTTCTCTATTTGAAGATTCTGGTTGTGGTGTTTTAGTTCTTCCAGGGCCTCTTCCATGGCTTGCAACTGAATCTGCAATCGCTCCTTTTCCTCTGTCTCTTTTTGTATAGTTTCATAGATTATTTCCACCCTTTTGGAAAGCTTGAGCAAGGTCTCGTACATCGCTTTTCATCCTCCATCGCTGCACGTTCCATTGTTCACACTACAATTCACATCCATGCAAAGACCACTGTGATACCACTTGATCCAGGTTCGGGTGTGACAAAGGACCCTTCCAAGACCTTTTACTTTCGTGATGTGTTAGATTGCATTTTTAAAAGAACATAAATGAATACATGTGCATGTTGTAAAGAAGAGGAACATGTCAATCATTAGCAACATAAAAACATAAGCCATTGATAACGGAGTTCATCCAAGAGGGACTACGTCTCTGGGCCCCAGTGTCAAGATGGTGTAGGCCACTGCATTAAGTGTTGTCAATAGTGATGATGTACATAAGAGGTGATGTTGCTATCATACAAGGAAAATTCCCTCACGCAAGAGTGGCTCCAAGAGATGTTCCACTACAAGAACTCTCAGTCAAAATGGACTCTTATGAGTATGACATAAACTCATGCATGGTGATCATCCTACCAACGTGGCATAAAAGGGATCTCAATGCAAACATACATGGCGACAACATGAGTATCCCATAAACATACGACAAAGGGATCTAAAAACACAACATGACGAATCATGACAACAAGTACATTGCACAAATGATTCCACATCACATCAAGTAGGAATCATGAAAACGAGTAAGAAACAAGATCTCACATCAAGCATCAAACAAGGATCTGTGCAGCACAATGCATAGCAAAAGAAGTACATGAACACACTACATATACCTCACATCCAGGGCCATCTGAAGAAGTAGATGTCAAACTCCTGAAGCCATTCATGCCATCGATCTCATGGCATCCATCACATGGAAATGGTTGCTCGCACATAAATGTTGACACATGCACTCCACTTTGATAAGTGGTTGAAAAATGAAATGAGCAAATGAAAAATCTGAACGCACCATCAAATTTGTGGTGTCAAATAGTGCAAAATCGGCTGTCAAATTTCTGAATTTTGAGAAGGTGGAAATCTGGGGCTCAAGGAATCTTTCAGATTCCCCCAAGATTCCTCAAAGATTCCCTCCTCTAGGTCCTCTGTAAATATGCTGCTCAGATCAAGAAATTGAGTGGGCCATCAGGTTCCTTGAGTATGAAGTTGGTTTCATTTTGACTCTAGCGAATTTCAGCCTCCCAGGAATCTGGAAGATTCCCTCCATTGGGAATCTGCAAATCTATAGCTCCAAAGGTGAATCTAACCTTGCCATGGCATTCCCTATGAAAATCTGTGAAAATTGACTGTAAACTTGGTTACATTCTGATAAAAAGAATTTTTACCTCCCTGGAGAATCTTTGGCATCAAGGAATATTCTGCCTCAAAATGTGTGTCAAGCTTCTGCCTCCTCCACCTCGAGATCCATGCCCACTCTTGGTTCCCCCATCTACCCCTTGCACTGAGAAAACTGGGTTTATATAAGTTTTGTTGGCAGAGTTTACAAGAAAGTAGTTTCGCATAGTGGTAAAATTGGTATTTGGTTAAGGGTCGGGGGATCAAATCCCACCCCTCCCTATTTTTTTATTACATTTTTGTTTTAATGTTAAAAATTGGTGTACTATGTCATGGCACATTAACTTTTTGGTTGGGCACATAGCGCGTTTGTTGGTACATGGTCACGGTACATTACATTAATGGTATGCTTGTTGTATTACATGGTTTTGTGTGCTGGGCTGTTGGTACCTCATATGAGGTTGCCCAGTGGGGGCTGACCCACATGGCTAGGTGGCTTCAACTATCACCAACCTCACCTTAGTTTTTTGTTTGTATTTAGAGTTATGGAGAGGCGTGGGGTGGTGGCCCACCACCCCCTTTTTATATATATTTTTTAATGTTTAATAAGGCATTTTCAAAAATTTGGATTTTAGGCTAAAGGAGAGAAACTAATTAGGCCACAAATTTGCATGGAATCTGGCCCAGGTTGGCTAGAATCCGGTGGTTGGATTTGGTCCAAATTGCAGGCTCTTTAAGCCTACCCAGTCACCAAAGTCAACCTGAACTTTGACTGCTTCTAACTTTCGCATACAGACTCGGTTTGATGAACCGTTCACACCACCGGGATCAAGATGACGAGATCTACGCTTTGGTCCTAGTTTGAGCATAATCCAAACACTTTGATTTTTGAGCTTTCATAAGCCCTCTTTATCCCATGTGTGTCCCTAGAGCCACCTGGATCAATAAGCAAGTACTTTACTTGCTAGGTATGCAGGTTCTTACCTTCCGTTTTTAAAACCCAATTCTTTCACAGAAAAAATAAAAACAATCACTTGAAACACTCTCCCGGGCAACGACGCCAAAATGTTGGCTCACTAAGATGTCTTTTTATAGGCAATCTCAATTCCTACATTAGTTTTCAACCCAAGGTAAGTATTTTTATCTCAAGAGTGTTAGCAGAGTATATGTAGTGAATCCAGAGGTTATCTAATGATGAATCATTGCAATCACTAATAACTAATTCTTCAATTCAATCCACACAATTATGGAAGGAACTAACTATGGAAGAAATACTCTTAACACACTTTGCAATTCTATTCAACTTATTCCGAAATCAAATGAAATTGAATGCAAATAAGAATCACACTTGGGAATGTTCAAATAGACTTAAGGATAACTCACTCAATCAAGGAAGGGAATTATAATTATTGAACAACATTGTTGATATATAGCAATCGAAATTAAACAACAATCTCAATTGAACAACAAATAGTAATTGAACGATAATTGGTAATTAAATAGCAAACAGTAATTGAACAGAAAATGGTAATTGAACAACAACCACACATACAACAATAAAGGATTTCTGAATAGCAAATGATCTATATTGCAACCTGCGGAAATTAATTAGAATTATCTCTAAGATCTATGATAACATCACTCAAAATGAACAACAATCTACTATTGGCGCTAATTCATTCATTCCAAACAAATCATTGCTTAATTATGTCACACGACTTCACTCAAAATCTAATTGAACAACAGTATGAATCAATATCACAAATCTTTATGATAAATGTAATAACCAATGACTGAACATTAATTAAAGAACAAAGACTAAATAGAAAGATTATAACAAAAGGAAGTAGTAGAACTTCTCGTGACCGGGCCCAGAGTCGCCAGAAGTCTCCGCTTAATGTAAACTCAGAATATAAACATGTATGAAATGCAACCTCCTTTCATTAATGCAAGTAACAACTTACAACGTCACTAAGATAATAGTGTTGTATGTTTTCAAAAAGAATAATTACAGATTATCAAAGTCTGAACTTTTCCATTTGCCTTTCAGTCCTATATATAACATAAAAGAGTAACTAGATAAAAGCAAATCCTCAAGATTATGGGATCTTGAGGATTTCACAATACATAATCTGATCGTGTTTGTCAGGTTGATCTCCCACTACCTTGTTTGCCAAAGACATTGTAGTTTCCCTTTTACGGCCTCGTGTTGCTTTGTCAACGGAACGACTTTTGCCCAGTCCGCATATTTTGCACACAAGGATAATAAAATTTCTTGTGCTAGATTTTCCTATTTTGTCGCCAAGTGCTTTCATCCAACTTTAGCCATTATTTTCAATATTTTAATCAATAAACAGAGATAATCATATAAGAATGAATGTTAAATAAAGCAATTTATGAAGAGAAATCATACCTTTTTCCTGACCCAACACCTTGAAGTGCTCCAAACTTGTCTAGCACAAAGGAAATTATTATTATTATCCATAGGAGTTGTAGTTCCTCAATATTCCCATTTGATTGTTTTTTATATCGAGAATCATATCTCGCGTCTCCCCATATCAATTGGCTTCTCAGATACCACTTCACATCAAAACTCGATGATTTTTTCAAATAGTGATTGACGAAGGAGCATCAAAATGTATTATGTCCATTTCCTATTGGAAAGCCTTGGGTTCTCCAACAATCAATCAATCTCCCACAATTTTTAAAGCCTTGGATGGAATAGATTTTCATCTGTATGGAATTTTAAATGATTTGCCAATAGAGTTAGAGGGAAAAACATTTGCAATAGATGTTGAGGTTGTTGATGCTCAACTTGGCTATAACCTTTTACTTGGTCAGAGCTGTACTTATGCCATGGCAGTAGTAGTCTCGTCGTATTTTAGGATGATTGCATTTCTTCACAAAGGAAGAATTGTGAAAGTGGATCAATTGTCCCACTATACCTCTGACCCTAATTCCACCAAAAATATCCCGTTTGTTGGAAAATTCACCACTCCATATGAAGAAGTTGGTGTTGGCCTGCTCAAAGACTCATCTTTGATGGGAACTTTCCCATTCCCTCCACCCGTTCTTCTTCGTAATGGAGCATAGATCAACATGAATACATCAAGTACTTTTGAAATGGGAGATCCATGGAAAGTACCATCAGAATCAGAAATGATCTTATATGGCGATGAAATGCCTCGTAGCCCTTTTGAGTTAGCCTATGAGGCCATTAAATCTTTTTCCAACTCATCAACATCTTATGATGATCGAATGAATACAATCATTGATGAATATTCTCATTTGTCATTCTTGGAACCAATCTCTATGCCTAGTCCTTTTAACATATATTTTATAACTGATGAAGGGATTATGGAAGTTATGACCTTGGATGAAATGCCATGGAACGATACTCATCATTGTTAAACTTTCTTACCATCCTTTGACAAAATCGAGAATAATTTCTCATCATTATTTTCATCTAAGATCCTTAGCTATCCTCAAAATCCAATATCTACCATTTCTTCTAGTTCTGAACAGTGTTTAGGGAACATATCGGCAATGATACCTAACAATATCTCAGTGAAACCCATAATAATTGAAAATATTCATATAGGAGCCTCTTGTTCATTATAAGAGATTTCAATGTACAAATCCGTATTTCAGGAATTCCATGACATTTTTTGCTTGGTCCTATGAAGAGATGCCAGGAATCGACCTTAGCATTGTTGTGCATGAAATAAAAACTTATCAGGATGCTAATTCAATTAGACAACAACTACGTCAAATACATCTGTGCAAAGTCGCAACTATCAAAACTAAGGTTGAGGAATAGTTGAAAGTAGGATTCATTTACACTGTTCCTTTATCTGATTGGGTATCCAATGTTGTGCCCATTAATAAAAAGCAAGGAACTATTCGAGTGTGTGTCGATTACTGAGATATAAACAAAGCTTGTCCTAAGGACAATTATCCAACTTCGTATATCGACCAATTTGTTGATGAATGTGTCAGGAATGAAATTTTTTCCTTCATGGATGGATTTTCTGGCTACAATCAAATAAACATACTCCTTGCCGATCAGTATAAAACCACATTTATATGCCCATGGGGAACGTTTTCTTATCGCCAACTCCCATTTGGCCTAAAAAATGCTTGCGCAACTTTTCAACAAGCAATGTCTTATGCATTCCACGATATCAAGCATATTATTCAGCCTTATTTAGATGACCTAACGGCTCATTCCATGAAATGGCAAGATCACCCATTTCACTTAAAAGCAATTTTCATTAGGTGTAGGCATTACAATATTCTCTTGAATCCACACAAATGTGTTTTTTGTGTGCAATCTGGTCGGCTTCTAGGTTTCATCGTTTCAAGGGAAGGAATTCATGTTGATCCCCTCAAGGTAGAGGAAATTTTGAATTTTCTTGCTCCTTCTAGCCTTACTCAACTCCAAAGTTTGCAAGGAAGGAAAACTTTATGCGTAGATTCATCCACAATTATGTTGAACTAACACAGGGTTTTACTCAACTGTTGAAAAAGGGCATTCATTTTTTGTGGGATGAGCTTGCTGATAAATCTTTCGATGCATTAAATCATTCACTGACTAATGCACCCTTACTGCATCCACTCGATTATCATCGGGACTACTTTTTGTACTTAACTGCATCTGATGCCACCATTCGCATGGTGTTAGTCCAAGAGGATGATTCTGATAGTGAACATGTGGATTAATATTTGAGTAGGAGTCTCATTAAAACTAAGATTAAATATTCACATGTGGAGAAGCTAACCTTAGCACCTGTGTAGTTGTTCAACGATTCCGTCACTATATACTTCTTCGAAAAGGGACCGTCATTTCAGATTGCAACCCTATGATATGCATTCTCACGAAACAACTGCTAGGGGGAAAATACTCGAAGTGGATGGTCATTCTACAAGAGTTTGATTTGGAATTTGAAAAATCAAATTCAAAGAAATCCTTGATTTTCACTGAACTATTGTGTGACTTTCCCTATACTGATATAGAAATTGTAGCAGAATATTCTTTTGCTGACAAATCTCTCTTTCTTATTATTACATTAGATTCATGGTATGGATACATCATTATATATCTCCAAACACAATATTTTAGGCCCGAGTTATCCAAAACTGATCATCAGTGAATCTGATACCAATCGCAACAATACAATATTGTTGGTGATACTCTTTATCGTCGTGGCGTCGATTCTATATTCCGACATTGTTTAACTTTTGAAGAACCCAAAAAAAAATTAAATTCTTGCCACTCTTGAGCATGTGGCAGTGATATGTTTGGGTATGCAACTGCCCAAAATATATTACGTGATGGCTATTTTTGGTCATCAATGTTTAAAGACTGCATCATTACAGTGCTCAAATTCCATAATTGCCAAATTTATGATCGCAAAATGCGAGCACCTTCCACTCCTCTTCACCCAATCATAGATGTCAGTCCTTTTGCAAAATGGGGCATCGACTTCATCACTTGTAACCCTCACTCAGCCGAGGGGCATGGATATATCATCCTTGCAGTCAATTACTTTACAAAATGTGCTGAGGCGATGACTACATATAGAGACAATGACGAAATTGCAACTATTTTCATTTTCAATCATGTGATTGCTCGGTTCAGCATCCCACAAGCTATTGTTATAGACCATGGTAGTCATTTTCATAACTTTATGATGGTCGAACTATCCACACAACTTGGCCTACACCATGATAGATCTACCCCGTATTATCCACAATTTAATGGTCAAGTCGAAGTTGTCAATAAAGTTTTAACCAATAGGATTAAATGGATATTTGGTATGCATAAAGGAAACTGGCACTCTATGCTCTTTTCATCACTATGGGCTTACCATACTACTATAAAAATGTCAACTAGTTTTATCACTTTTCAACTAGTTTATGGTTTGGAAGCCATATTACCTATTGAGTGTGGAATTCCATCTCTTAAATTAGCTATTGAATTGTTACTTGCTACCTCTGCAGACGAAGAATGATTTGTAAATTTAGCTCATCTAGATGAAAATCACTGTAATGTTGTACTGGCTAGCGAAGCTCACCAGAAACATGTCAAATCCCAATATGATAAAAAAATTAATCCTCATACATATTTAGAATCTGACCCGGTCTTAGTCTATGATCAAGCTCATGACAAGCTAGGTGCAGGAAAATTCGAGCCCATGTGGCATAGCCCTTACATCATAAAATGTGTATTAGCTAAAGGTGCCTATGAGCTGGTTGATTACGATGGTATTCCTTTTGGAAAGCCTAGAAATGGTCTTTACCTAAATAAATATTTTGCATAGACTTTTGGTGAAGGTTTGTACATTATTTACTGTTTTTTGTGATAATTAGTGTTTTTACATTTTTTACTAATTCCCCTGTTTATCTCGATTTTACACTTGATTTGCAGATGTCGACGTTTTCTTTGACTTACATTAGCTTTGCCAATGGTGCTAGTCGTAGTACTCAAAATTTATCTTCTGCAGCCTGGGTTATCTATTCACCCAGTGACGAGCTATTCTCTATTCATGGAATATGTCTCGATCAAACAACGAACAATATAGCATAATATAGCATAGTCATTGAGCTATTAGTTGATTCCATTACATTTGGTATCTAGTGCTTGATCGTTAGGTTAGTTTCACAAATTGTAGTATTACATTTAAACGGTGTCTATTTAGTAATGATTCTAACCATGTGAAGGGTGTTTTTACGAGTCTGTCTCTTAGAAAGGAAATTTGATTATATCGAACATCAACACATTTCGAGATATTTAAACACATTGATAGATGCATTGGTGAATCATGTGTTAAATAGACATTTGCAACATTTATAAATTAAAAACAATATTAGTTGATATTGTTAGCCTCCTATACCAATAGGTTCTCATCTCTCATGATTGACAGTGGAAGTGCCAAAAATGCTCACCTTCCATATCACTAAGGTTCCATTTTTGTGAAGAAAGCACACATGTTAAAAAATGTAAAGAGGGTATGCCTTAAAAGAAAAATCAAAGGGCAAGAAAATGAATTGGTCAAAGAAAAAATAAAAGAAATGAGCCCCAAACAAAGACCATGAAAGTGGCTAGTTCAAATTGCCACTGCTACTTTGATGGGTTGCCCAACAGCTCAAGTTGGGCCTCACCATGTTTTAAATTTCATGTTGTAGATTAGAGAGGAAGTACCTGTGCAAATAGTTCAAGCTTGACAGATGACTAGGTGGATAGAGAAAGAAAGGAGCCCAACTGCTTAATCTGGGCCCTTGGAAGTCATAAGGGTAGACTTAGATAGGAGGGCAGCAAAAAGAAAAGAGAATTATCAGGGTTTGCAAGGCTAAGTGCACCCATACAAAGGAAGAAAAAATGTTAGGCATAATAGGCAGGGTAGGCAGTTGAAGGTTGCAGAAAGCAAGATCCAAGCATATCACTTGGAATAAATCACAAAGTGGTCATCAGCAGGAGAAAGGCAAGAGCAATGGCCTATTTGGCATACTACTAAACCATCACTAACTTCCCTCATCCCCTTCAAAATTTTTTACTAATCTCCCCATGAGCACTGCAGGATCTGCCTGATCAGTCCTCCTCACACTCTTCATTTGTACAAATTTCATGTCATAAATGACTTCTTTCTTTGAAAAGAAGCCACATTTCTTGTGTAAAAATTCTTTTCATTTTGATCTACTTCCTAACTAAGTTTGATTCCTGAAAAGCTTAGTAACTACCACTTCCCATTCTCATTCCCCTCCCAGTACTAATTACTAACTGTATCTACATTAAATCCCCTATGTTCCCCTTTCCCTATTATTATAACACCATGGTGTATAAACCCCAAACAATGTATAAATATCCCCCCTTCAGCATTATAGCTGAATAGCTGGTCTAAGGGAGACATTAGTCCACCAGGGACTATGGTCAACCCTGCTTTGGGATTACTCTAACCTCTGGTCAGAGTAATAACCTACACTAAACCCTCATTTCCCCTCTTTTCCGAAAATTTCATAAAAAACCCCCTTCCCTCTGCTCAAACCTAACTCTAACCCTTTGTCCCCCCCCGACAGATTAATCCATACCCCAAAAAACCCACAGAAACTCCCTAACCCAAAGTTCTAATCCCGCGCAATTTAAATAAATATTTATTATCGGGCGGGACCCAACCCAAAGTTGCACGATGGGTCGGGGCGCCCGCCAGCCGTCCATCATCCGCCGCCCCCGATCCAACGGTGGGCGGTCTTTTTCAAATCTCGACCTGTCTCCCTTTAACGTCCGGGGAGATGGCGGTATTGGTAGCCGTACTCGGGACGCGTGGCAGTCGGCGGGGTTGTTCGGAGCCCCCCTCCCCGATACCGCCTTCGCCCAAAGGTGGTGCGGGGAGACCGCTTACCACCTTCCCGATACCACCTCCCTCGTCGCATCACCTCCACGTCATCATGACGTCACCTCCCCGATACCGCCCCCGCGCCTCGTAGCCTCCACGTAACCTTGCCACCCCACACCGCCCGCCACCATGTCCCACCACGCTGGCCTCCAGCTCAGCGCCCACGTCACCCTCCGTACCCTAGGCCCGCCATGACATCATGCTGACGTCATCGGCGGAAAAGTGCCAATGACCCTTTTTGTCCAAATTTGTCGTTAAAATGTGCGTTTTCGGCCGTTTTGTGTCATTGTCATTTGAAATAGTCGCCAGAGACGTTGTAAGCTGTCCAAGTGCGAAATTCACCTCCAACCGCCAAATTCAAAGTTGCAGCTGCCACAACTTATCAATTCAACTACATTGTGCACCCGCTGCTCAGCCCGAAGGTTTTCCGCACTGTTCATCCAGGTATTCACCGCAATTTTCTTGTTTTGCCCCTGTGCATGCCGTTTCTCTGCAAATTCTCCATTAAGCACCTGTCAAATACCAAATTGAAGACTATCTACTACTTAAATTTGAACTAAGCAACCTGCATTGCCCCAGCTCCATAATTTGATATTTAAGCGACAAACTCACGGTCTAAATTTACAAATTTATCCTCGAGCTGCCCGGCATTGTTCCCTTTTGCCGAGTGCATGCCCAAAGCTACATTTCACCAATTTGAAGCCTACACACCCTCTGTAGTTCATCCTCATCAATTCACAATCCCTGTGAATTTACCCAAGCAAAGCAGAGGCAGTCCTGCATAGCCTGCCTATTCCATTTGAAGAAAATTTCTAGCATTATCTACATTGACTCTGTCATTTGAGCTTTGAGGAACCTTGCAAGCTATTACACTTACCTTGTTTAATTCAGAAACTACATAATGGCTGCTCCTGCACCCACACCTTTCAGTGTTGCCCCCATAGATCCACCAAATAAAGACCTGGAGTCCTTGCCTCTTGCTGATAGGGACTACCTCATCCAAGATTTTGTAGGTGATAGAGACCATTTGCAGACCTTCAGGGAATTGAGAGATGATTATTTAAATGGTAAGGATACATATGGGATATGGGAGTCAAATCTGCCATACTACTTTCTCCCATCTGTTAACATTTTTCCAGAGATTATCCGCCTATGTGCTGAGAATTATGATGCAAACCACAGAGCTGTCAAGTCTCCATCTGGGAGCATCCTCTTTCACATTAATGCTGAGTCCATCAACCAGATGCTCAACTTCAAACAAACTCAGCTGTTGTTCCCTTTCTCCATGAACTATCTGCTGGATACAGGTGCCAAGATGACCACTGAGGACAGGCAAAAGATCACCCAGACATTTATGAGGCCTGACTGCCAGCCCACAAGGCCACCTCCCTACTTATATGTCCACTTTACTGATGTAGGCAAACTTCTGCTAGACATGATTTCATATGTGTTGGGCTATAAAACCAGTGAATTTGTTGATGAGACAGTGCTGGTATTACTATCTACTTATAGCCCAGGCCAGCCTCCTGACTACAAATATAATTTTGCTAAGTTCATAGCCAACAAGATACATGAGCAGCTTTTCAAAGTGGACAGGGAGGGCATCTTCAAGTATTCATCTTATATCTACCACCTATTCATGTACTATCAGTCTGAGGCTTTTCCATGCCACATTAAAAAGCTCGATTCTAAAGGAGAAAGAAGATCTGTTATCTTCTGGACATCTGTCTTCCACCGAGTGCAAAATTCACCTTATTCTTATTGTGAATTCATTGACCAATTTGTTTATCCAGTCTCTTGTTTGTTGATGAGGTCCCCTCCTCCCAGAATTTCATTTGAAATACAGAAAGTCCTGCAGCTCTCCAAGAATTATAAAATAGGTGATTGGTACCTATACCAGGATCATACAGTCATCAGAATCTATGGCTGTGAGCTCTGTCCATACAGGCTCCCAAAATATGTGCCCATGAGACTGTTTGCCTTGGAGTATTATAGGCAGCTCATTCACTCTGATCTCACTCACTTCCACAGCTCCAAAAAGAAAGCCCATCTCAAGTTCAAGCACCACCTAGGCCCCTTCATTATGAATAAGAAAGAAGGATGGCAAGATGCTGAGCTAATCCTTAAAGACCAGTACATGCTCTCCAAAAGCTTCCGGTGGGTCCCCTATGACCCTGAAGGCTTCATCACTGCTAGAAGAGTCAAGTACAGGCTGCTAGGCTATGAGCATTGCAAATATCCACACATTGAACAGTATGCCAATCAGCAAGAATGGAAACCTGATACATTAATTGAAAAATTGACTGAGGAAGAGATAATGCAAAAGAATGTCAAGGATTTAGAAAAGACTCTTGACCTAGATTCTGTGCAGCAGGTACCCTTCAAACGACCGCACCCAGTAGGAGAAGGGACCTCGGCCACAACAACTGCACCAGCCACACAGGCACCTTCTACAGCAGCACCAGGTACAGATAAAGGTAAAGGGATAATGGGAGCTGAAGAGGAAGCACCAAAAGAACAGCCTGCCCCTTCAAGTGAGCAGCAACAAGAGCAGACCCCCCCTCCACAAACTGAGCCACCAGCAGCTCCAATCTTGCAAACTCCAGCACATGAGGAGAGGGGTAAGAAGAGAGAAAGAGAAGAGTCCACTCCTGCAAGTGGATCCTCCCAGCAACCGGAGACCAAAAGGCAAAGGGCTGACTCCCCTGAGATAGAAGTAATCAGTGAAGAAGTCCTTGATAGCTCAAGGAAAGATGGGGAGGGCAGCCAGCAAACAGGTACAAGCTCCTTTCAGCAGGAGCAGGGAGTGCAGCTTGGCTTGGAGGTGTCATCCTCCACTCAGCAGAGCAAGAAGCCTAAAAGCACTAAGGCTTCTTTCAAGCAAATAAAGGCACAAAATGACTTGCTGAGAGTAGAAGTGTATAAACAGTTTCTAAATGCAACACCAGCCCAGAAAGAAAGGCTAATGTTTGTATATGACATTCAAGAGGAGAAAATGATCCTCAGTCATTTTAAGCCTAAAGTGTCGCAGCCTAAATCAGCTGCAGATTTTGTAAGGACAAGGGTGGAGGTCATGGCAAAGGACATTCATCCCATGGACCAAATAGAACTCCACAAGCAAACTGGAGAAATGGTCTATGCCACCTTGGTGGACAGGGCAACCATGGCCCATGAGTTAAAAGAATCACTGAAAAATACCAACATTCAGTTGGATTTTGAGAGAATGTCCTCCATGGCTAAGGACAACAGAATAAAATCACTGGAGGACATCATCATCGACCTAGGACATGATCCTAAGGATCCAAAGGGCGTAAGGGCCCTCCTGAAGAAAAAAGAAGATGACCTCAATGCACTGAAGAAAAGGTTGAAGCTGCTGCCCACAGAGCACCCTCAAACAGCAGAGTTACAGAAGGAAAAGGAGGCCGATGAGCAACTGGACCTTATAATGCAGCTCAACCAAAAGGTCCTTGATTTGGAGAAGGAACTTGAAGGAGAATTACAAGATAAGCAGGGAGAATCCACATCCCAAGCTCCTCCAACTACTTCAACCACTGCAACAACAACAGAGGCAGCAGTAGCCCCTGTCACAACCACAGCCACAACAGAAGCAGCAACAACAACAGCTCCAGACTCCAGTACAAGCATGGAAGATTTGACTAAGGCTATTAAAGAAATGGAGCTCCAGGCCACTGAGATAAAACAAGCCAAGGAAAAGTTGGCAGAGCTGGATACCAAATATGATAAATCAAAAATGACTGTGGCAGAGCAAGGAAGAGAAATAAAGGCCCTCAAAGAAAAGATAAAGGCCTTGGAGAAAGAGCTTAATCTAGAAAGCACTATGGCTGAAATAAAAAGAATTCTATGGGCCAAAATTGACCAATCCATCACTAAACAATGGAAGTCAATTAAAACTGTACATGAAAAAATGGATTTAATTGGCCAAGCACAGATAGAAATTCAGAAGGCCAAAACAATGCTGGGAAACAGGCCTGAGCAGGCCAATAGAATGATTGATTTTTTGAATAACCAGACTAAGGAAGAACTGGCAGCCTTCGGCATTGTCAACAGAACAGAGGCTGTCCTCACAGCTAAAAAGGTGCTAACTCTCAGAAATTTTGTACAAACCGTGGAGAGAAAATGCTATGAGATACAGGCTGAGGTGGATGAGTACAAACTCAAGATGGGAGCACTGCAACAAAAGGGACTGCCCAGCCTACTAAACGGTGCAGGAAGACTGATCTCCCGAGAGCAATATGCCACCAGAATGTCGAATTATATTGAAAATCAAATCACTGCATCTGGCAGCACTTCTGAGGAAACAGGCCCTCCAACAGGGCAAAGCCTATACAATAAACTTGAAGGTCTATTTTTTATTGAAAATGAAGTAAATCACCTTTTTGAAATTCCTCCAAATTTTTACAGATATACAGAGGCAGATGAAACTTTAGTGAAGATTCGAAGACATCAAATGCCTAAGGAGGATTGGTGGCAGGCAATGCTTCAAATTTTGCCACAATAGCCTCAGTTGCTCATTCATTGCCAGCTCCAACTCAGCAGAAGTCAAGCAGCAGAATAAAGTCAGCATTTAAGGTAGCCGAAAGGTGACTCAGCATATGGACAACGACAGCAAGCCCAAGAGATAAGAAATACGCAATTTTTGGACAGCGTATCCTCAGCCGACTCCAACAGCCACAAAGTCAACAGTTTCTGACTATTTTGGACAGCTAAGGCATTGAAGAGTTATTACAACATTTACTTTCTCAGCTACCATGCTCCAGGAGTTGGCACGACATTAATGAAACATTTACTTATCAGCTAGATATTTTCTTATGTAAATTATGTATATATACCTCCCCTAGCAACGTATAAGGGGTTGGTGATTTTCATTCTGAGGCAAATGTATTGTATACTTTCAGATTATCTAATGAAAAAGGCTGGAAAAGCTCAGTGATTTTCCTGAATGTTTGATGTCTTGGTGATGCTATGCGTGCTGTTGCAGAACTCCTGTGCTATCTGATGGAACAATAAGTTTTCTCAATCTATGTTTTGTCTTCTTATGTTTATCTAAATCATATACATGTTTCACTAATCTAGCAGTAGGGAAAAGGAATAGTACAGGAAATGTTTGACTACACCTTGTGCTCAATCTCTATTGCTGTAAATGTTTTCTTCAGAATTGACCATGAACATGAATTCTTAATTGCTCATGTTTTCATTAATTCTATAAATATGAATGTTATGTAGAAATTCTTCACTGCTTCTAAATAATATTCTCACTGTTCTCCATACCAGTTTGTTGAAAGATTCTTAATTGCCTTTCATACCCTGGTTATATCACATTTAATCACAGATTCAAAGAATTGTTTCTCAGACACCTATCTGGCTCTGCAGCATCACTATGGCAACAACTCAGACATAACAAACTGATTTAGCGTCACTGACTCCACGCCCAATGGCCTAGAACACCCTGGTAAGCACATATATATCTTGACTGAAGTCACCATCCAGCAAATTCCTAAACAAAACCTTGAGCATCATAACTAGCCTAAAACCTTATACAAACAAAGTTAAATCATAAAGAGAGAGCCCTCTCTAGTCACAGGTAGGCTAGAACCTGTGACCAAAAGATTGGTTAGTGGTTACCTCGGCCGTATTCCCTTGGGAGTCAAAGGGAACAACCTGAGTGATAACAGATACATTGATCGAGATAAACATAGATAAAAGTAGTAGGTTTTTCTTTAAAATAGAGTTTGGGTGTGTCTACAAAATATGTCATCCAAGGACATAAAGGCTCCATGGCCTTTTATTTTTTGAATATGCTGACACCAAAAAGTAAGAAATGGTCCTATAAACTATAACATCTAGGCATGGTGATGCTCATGATAACACACAATAGCACGAGAAATTCGACGCAGCAAATGTCTGAGAGGCCCTGGAACCCCAACTACATGCCTCTGATAGGCGCGCGAAATGTCATCAACTCGAGTCTCTGGGATATTGGCAGTCAACCTCTCAAGGTTGTGCTCCAACTCTGTCAGGATGTCATCTACTTGTGGGTTCACTATCACAGCTACTATAGGCTGTTCGCCTCGTCTCTCATACCGTCTCATCCCGGCAGGTCAGGTTGGACCCACATCTTCACATGCATTTCAGATAATTAGCCTCTGAAGACAAAAAACACTTAAAATTTGAAAAAAATTGAAAATATTTCAAAATGAGAAAATTCTTACCTAGATCACCCCACTGAGCTCCGGCTGGAAATGGGATATCAGGATCACATCGGTAATCCATCCCAACATATGGAAAATCCTCGATCAGAACAATCTACTGGACTAGCCAGTCAAAAAAAATTGTTGTATACCTCACTACAGGACCATCATCTACATGACGTGTCATCAGTGCAACCCACCTCATCAAGCATGGATCCCTCGAACCTCCCTTGTCTTCCAGAATCTATTATAGCCAAAGAATAGGAACCCTCTCTAGGTAAAAGACAATGATAATGACACCATAACAAAAAAAAATCAATTTACCATTCTTGCACCTAGTCAACTAGCTCTTCATGTTTACCACTACTGCCTCGCACCCATTGTACACTATGGATTCCCAGCATTCCACAACTGTTTGCATATGTGCCCCTATGGCTAGATGAAGAGTAGCACTACCACATAGTCTGCAAACAGTGAAAGCAATGGACCTCAAGGGTTAAAGTTCGATGGATTGAATGTCAATCCGTCCATATTTGGGTGGTGCACCCCTGGAAAAGCGCCATAGATATCCATTAGTAGTATCTCCCCCTTCTCTCGATCCAAATAGTGAAAGATCAACTCCCCGATGAGACAACCCAATCAAAAAATAGATGTCATCAACATCAATGGTGAGGCGGTTATCAACAATCACAAAGCACTGTTATTGGACATTCTAAATCCTCACCAACCATGTCATCAGATCTACTTGGGATTTCATCCCAGGCATAAGCCAATATTTCATGAGGCCATAAGTCCTGAGAGCCTGCAAAGTGGCCAGATCAACCAAGGCATCCAAATCATTGGCTTCATGCTCTCTTTCCCTCCACTCCATTTTCGAGCAATCAAATGACCTTAAATGACCATTTAAAAGTAGTTAGAGGCATTTTTGAAACTCATTTCATGTTTTTTGGGGTTAAAAACTTGTTTTAAAATTATCCCCTAGTGCCTGCGTGATCCCCCTTTTATGGACAGAGTACAGCTATGAGGAATTTTCTAGAATAATTCTGTGCAGGCCAAGATTTTCCATATGGAAAATTTAATCAGCTTGCGCGGGCTCGATTGAACAAAACCCGCACAAGGCCAAGGGTGCATTTTTGAACAAATATTTGTCCCAAAAAACCAAATGAAAGCTTAAAATGAAAAAATAAATTGATAGAAAGCTAAGTTATGGAGAGGTATTCTACTTGGAGGAAACGGTGTGTGATTCAGTCCTGGAAATTCGATGGTAAAAACTCCTCTCTCTGCTCTGGACTGGTGAAAATGAAAATGGTAAAAATAAAATTAATTTTTCCCATTTTTATAAGTTTTTTGAGCTTAAAAATTATTATTTTTATATTTTGAATCTTTTTGAGAGTGAAAACACCCTTTTGAGCAGTTATGACGGGTTATTGAGTTTAAATGTGGAGGATCATTTATGGAGTAAAGATAAATCATTTTCAACCTTTTAGCAGACTTTTATTGCTTTTTATGCTCTTAAAAAATTACTAAAAGCGAAAATCATGAAGTATTCTTTTAAGCCCTTTTCAGACTTCTTCAAAAACAAAAATATTGCCGAGTACTTTCTTGTTCGAACTCGTAAAAGTAAATGAACAATCGCCCCCTTAGTATAAGTTTACCCCTTTTACGGAATGAGCCAGGACCATTTACGAAAAGGTATGCATTGATCAAACATGGTCAATAGAGTTCTCCCCTGTATTATTTTATCCGTTTTTGGACCTGAGAGACTAAATTGATAAAAATAATCTGATGGTGTCTACTTATGTTTTTCTTCTGACTCTCTAAAAGTGAAAAACGTTGAGCTTTACTTTCTCTGGGCTCATTAAAATTTTACGGTTAAAGAGCTGGATGAGTTTTCTTTTTGTTTCTTTTTCAAACTCTTAAAATAAAACAACATAGAGTTACCCCTTTACTGGAGTTGTAAAAAATTAAACCATATAGGACTCGTTAAGCATAACGAGACCGAACCATTCTTTCTTAGGGTCCGTTAAAAATACTTTGATGGACTCATCCGAAGGATGAGCTTATAGTCCAAGAATATGTTATCCTCCTCAAGCTTGTAAAAAATAAAGAGGTACTTGCCAGTAATGGTGGGGGAAACTTGGGGAAGGTGTCCATTTTACATCATCATTAAAGGGTAGCATGTCGCTCTTAAACACGGTACTCTGTCACATTCATGTCCAGGTTCGGATATCTATTTGCCTTACAGTTAATCAACCTCATTGAAAATATTCATGGTTTTAGGTATTATCATTGAGTCAAATTTTGCCAAATCATTATAGTCTCATTATGTGTTCAAGAGAAATTCAAACTTGGTTCAAATCCCTTTGTAAAATCTTTGCCTTCATTCGCATCGGCCATCCTTGAGTCAGTCCTTGCAAACTATTTTCAAAACTTGACATCATGTTTCGTGTCGTACGCTTTCCTATGATGGATCACTTCCTATCGACTCCAGCTCATTATCTAGGAATTTGATTTAGAAACCTTCAGTACCTTGAAGCCTGCATGCCTTAATGATGGGTTTTTCACTTTCGACGATAGGTTCTCATCATTAGCCTTCAATTGAACGATTCTATGAGTGTTCAAATTCAGATCACATATTTGCACTTCATAGATTGTACTTGGTGTACCTTGAGAACCATTTTCATTATTTGTGGTTTCTCTCATACTTTTTAACAGTTCACATCATTGACCAATAATCAAGTGGTTTATGCCATGTTTGACT
This sequence comes from Pinus tabuliformis, assembly GCA_031772625.1. NCBI lineage: Eukaryota > Viridiplantae > Streptophyta > Pinopsida > Pinales > Pinaceae > Pinus > Pinus tabuliformis. The sequence goes on from CM062813.1 coordinate 1,164,906,334, forward strand.
TCGAGACATTCACTCGCATGGTTAGAATCTTATTGTGGATTGAGAGATGGAGATCAAGACCCTGGATCTAGTTTCATCAATCCAGGTTGCGAGGAGATTTTATATTCATGATTATGTAGATAGATGGTTGTGTCCATGTTGTGTCTACCATCTATATGATCTTAGTTTTTCCATGCTTGTTCATTGAGTTCACTTTACTCTAAGTATGGGAATGCCTACCTCATAGATGATTTTTGATATTTATTTTGCATTGTGTTCCCTTGAATGTCCCTTGTAGGTTTTTGACCATTGCCTCTGATCCAATCCTTGGAATGATAAAGCACTTCAATCTTTAAACTTATTTTTCAGACTTTGCACTTTAGGGGGGAATCTGTTACACGTCAATTTGTTGCCATGACACTTGATCCGTTTATGGATATTTTTATCATCCATGAACACATTGAAACCATCTTCCTTAGAAGTCAAACAACTCAAAATATGTTAAATTACATGAGAAATCTGGGTCAAATATCCCTTACACATTGTTAAGTTCCATCTGCACCGATTTCTCTACAGTTTCCCCTACATGTGCTAAAATTGACTTTGAGAATAGCGTAGAGCTGCGCTCTGTCTATAACTATAAACCCGTGCAGGTGAGTTCCAGAAAGTAAAAATAAAAAGTACATTCTAGAAACATAGTTGGTTGAATATTTCCCAACTGAATGCTTCCAGGTGATGATTGTTCGAACTATAACCCTCATAAGATGCATCTCCATCCCTTTTCTCATGGTAAACTAATCCATCATTAATGGAGGTCCATACTCTTCTTTGGGATCTGAAACTTCCCCCTCTTTGATCTATAAAAGGACTAGAGGGTTGAGGGATGAAGGAGTTCAGAATTCGAAGAATACAAACTTATGTTGTTGGTTTGAGATTGGAGAGCTTGTCGTATGAGGAGGAGATTGAAGGCATTTGGGAGGGACCTCTTGGCATCAAGGTGAAGGTTGTAAGGCTCCTCTTATCTTCCAATTAATACAAATGAGCACTGTTACACAAAAATATCGTCACCATGATTATTTGCAGTCAGTATGGGTCTATCATCACTTGTATTGTCCTCCTAAGCAAGTCTAAGACCTCAGCTCTTCAAATCAAGCTTTAGAAGTGGGAGAAAGACATTAAATATCAATGTAACTCTGGTTCCGCACTTTCTCTCATGGTCACCTTCGGTCCCGCACCTTCTGTGTACAAAAGCTGCGTACCTACCCGCTCTGTTCCTAACGGTGTAGGTGCGGACCCCTGTGAATGTCAAAAGGCGCAAGTTTTATCTTTAAAAACTCACTTTGGGTTAATTCTAGAGTTTTCTAGAAGGAATTTTGACGTGGATTGTTCGCTTTGAGGTGGTTCATGCATCCCAAAAGAGGAGCTAATCCCTTGACTAAAGGAGCTATCCCTTTGAAGGAGGGCTTTATCCCTTTGAAGGAGGACCTAGTAACTTCCCTCCATTGCACTATAAATATAGGCATTGGGGTGAGGACTAGGGAGGTTAGAAGCTGAACATTTTGAGGGTAAATGCTGGTGAAATTGAGATTCTTTGGTTGAGCTTGAGAGGAGAGATCACATACCTCTTGGTTCCATTGGAGAGTGAGTGAAACTTGTCAAAGTAGAGGAGACATCTTGTTGGACCCTGGGAGGAGCTTGTACAGCGTCAAGGCAAAGGTTGTAAGGTTCTTCTTCTTTTGAATTAATACAATCAAACTCATTTTTCTCAACAAGTATCTTATGTTATTTGTTTCATGGACTCCTTGACTTTCATGTTAAATATGTTTTATGCAATTGGCTTTTCAGGTGTTATTTAAGTTGTTTGCCTTGTTTGTGTTTGCAGATTCGCAAAGAGGAGCTTATTTGGATCAAAGGAGCGAGGGCATCCACAAGCTTGTGTTGGACCAAAGGTAGGCCCTAAAACACTTGTTTGCTATTGTTTATTAAAGCATATTTAGAGAAAGATAGTGTCTGGTTGGTTTGCTTGTCGTTAGGTCCTCTTTAGATTCTAGGAAGGTCTATCTTGTCTGCAAGATCGACACTTTCCGTGTGACAAAATGGCGACTCCGTTAGGGACTTGATTGTTTTCTTTGTCTATACTTTGACCTGAGAAACTGTATTTTCTGTTTCTGTTTTTGACTTGATGATTGTGGGATTGGGTGAATTTAGTTAATTTTGAGTTAGTTTTCATTTTTCATAGTTTTGGGAGAGGTACGCACCCTCTGAGTTAAGCACAGTACGTACTTCTACGCACTTTTACTTTGTGCACAGAGCATAGACGCACCTGTGTAAACAGGTTGCTTGTGTACCCTGTCAAAAATTTGAAAAAATTTAAATTTTTCTCTTTTTTATCAGTTTAGAATTTGTTTATAGGTTTTAGCCATTGCCCAGACCTGCTTGTTCCCTGTCAAAAACTTTCCTTGGTTTAATTTCATTAGCATTAGGGTTTTAGGTAGAATTCCTAGGAATTTTGCTTGTTGGGTTTGTTTTTCGTTTTTGGTTGTGTAGTGGCTCTGAGCTTAGAAGCCGTAGGGACCTCAGATTACCTTGGTGTCTACCAGTCTTCTTATGAGTCTGACCATTGATGAAATCTCCCCTTGTTGAGGAATCTGCTTTGAGTTTTCTCATTTCAAAATTTCAAAAAGCTTGTAGTTGAAAGTTTGGAATTTTCATTTAAAAAAAAAAAAGAAAACGAAAGATTGGTTGTTTTTTGACTAATTGTGATTCTGCATAAATTAGTCCTTATCTCACATTTAGCTAAGTAAAAAATCCTAAAAAAGACTCTTAGTAAGCTTTAACTTCAAGTAGCTTTTTATATAGTTTGTAGCTCTCAAAGTTAGTCGTTTTCATTAGTTTTGAGTGTTTTATTTACAAAATATAAAAAGAAATCTCTTTTGAAAAGTTTGTTTTTTGTAGTGATTGAGTGCTTTGAAAAGAAAAGGGAAATTGTGTGAAATAGCTAGTTGTCTCGTTTTGAGTGCTTTGGAAAGGAAAAGCTCTTCTTTAAATTTGTTTAATTGAGAAAGATTTGTGTTTACAAAGTATTTGCATTCTCAAACTCTTTCTTAGTTGAGAAGTTCATCGAAGAGAAAAGATTGTTTAAATCATCTTAGGTGCATCTTTTTAGTGATTTCGAGTCGAGTCTTTACACCACGAGTTTCATCTCCGCCACCTCTTGACTTAAACAACAACCACTAAAATTAACGCTTAAAGTAAAATTCACCTAGTAACATTTTATTTCTAGGGCTCTGATACACCAACTTAGCTTAGGCTAGTGTCTTGGAGTAGGAGAGTAATTAACTCTCCAAGACAGTAAAAACAAACAAGTAGCTGTATCTTGTGGTAGGAAGAAATCCAATTGTTGCATTTATGCTCTGGGAAAGCTCCTCTTAAAGGAGAAGCACGAGATTGTGTCTGAACCAGTGTGGGAATCAATCCTTCCTCATTGGGAACGACGCTAGATATTCACGTATTAAAAACAGTAAACCTCGAATTAACCATTGTCGAGGAGCCTGGGGTCTCTTGTTGGTAAACCTTGGATTATGTCAAGGAGCCTTCAAGGGGATTGAGCTTGCTACTCTGCCCTTGCTTGCGTATCGGATCGTAGACTGTTCCCCCAGGTGTATTTGTCTCAGTTGGTAACCTTAGTGGCCATATTCTTTAGGATTCTTCCAAAGGTGACAGTGGTGGGAAGATCCCACTGTACTTGGAGCAGACGTCGGCTAGACTCACTTGGATTTTTTGGGGGGTTCACTTCACTCGAGACGGTTAAGTGGAGGAACTTGGTCCAGTCTATTCATTAAGCAGGTTGCCGGGGTAACTGTTCCAACCGCCATTTCTGTACTAAATTCTGCGACGTTGGATTTCATCACCAACTAGTGTTTTCGGTCCGGAAAGTTACTATTTGTGTGTGTTTGATCTCTAGATTCTTTAGGCGTGTGATTCAAATTTGTTTGGTTCTTTAGAGGCTTTAGGTGTTTTTCATTGAGATTTTACTTTGTTTGCATGTGAAGTAGTTAAAAGTTTTTAACTGTGGCTGAATTACCAAGACAGTCCCGTAGACTTCGGGGCCAGTCTCCTGAGTTTGTAACCGTGGCTGATTTATTGAGGAAGTCCCATAGACTTCGGAGCCAACCTCCTGAAGAAGTCCTGAGCCATCTTGAAGGCTTGAAAGTCCTCGTAACTCCTAGTGGCAGTAAAGTTGGGTCACCTGAAGAAGGAGAGTCTTCGTTGGTTGTACATCCTGATTACCAAACTCTAGAAACAAGTTATAATCTTGAATCTATTTCGGTTTCCGAACTTGCTGGTAGCTTTTCATCTACTAGTGATATAGGTGAAGAACCGGAGATATCTGAACCTATTACTCCAACATCGGGGTTTGTCTCTCCAACTTCTAGTGGTCCTAATTCACCTAGGGTAGAAAGAGTAATCACCAAAAATCTTCCTTCTGGTTTGATAGCTATTGAAGAACTTGCTCCAGAAGAAGAAGTATGCATCCCTATCCCTGAAAATCAACCGGTTATTGATCTAAGGGAGCGTGAATCAATTTTTTACAGTCCACCTAGAAGTACTACTTGGTATCTTTCTTTGACTAATTATTTGGAAAACCTAGTGTTAAGTTTTTCACCACCTCATGCTCCTTATCACCCTAGAGGTTTTTATACTCCCGTAAATATGTCAGGTCAGTCATCCATGTTTACTCAATCGCCTGAATCTTTTTTGTACGGTGGTCCTTCTGTTCCCTCTGGGTATCAGTCACTTTCTGGTACTTTTTCGGGAGCATCTCCTCAACCCATTGAACAAGGGTTCTTCACTGGAAACAATGGTGCAAAGCCGTTGAGCGTAGAAGACATTTTTATGATGTCAGGTTCTATTCCCAATTCTCAACCTCAAGGTGGCTAGTTACCGCTTGGGGGATAGCCTCAATTAACGCCTGGGGGGCAACCTCAAGGTACACAATTTTAATCTGGGGGGAAACCTCAAGGACAGTACGTACCTACGGTACAATACGTTCCTCAAGGTCAACCCCAGACTCAATATGTACCCCAAGGTCAACCCCAGTATCAATTTATACCTCAAGGTCAACCCCAGTATCAGTACGTGCCTGAGGGGTATCTACCCCAAGGTCAGTACTCGAACCAAGGTTTCCAACCACCCCAAGGTCAATCTTATGTTCAAGGAACGGGAAATGTACCTTTCAATTATCAATCCTACCCTCAACCTGGTTATGGTCCTCAATATTCTCAACCTGTTACGGGTCAGTACCCCAGAATGAACATAGTGTGGGATCCATCGCAAACTCAACAGGTGTTGCAGCCAAATGTACAATTGTCATCTCAAACTGGACAACCCTTAGTTTCTGGTTCACCCCAGCAACTAGTCAAGTCTAATATTCAAACTTCTGTACCTTCGGTAGTTTCTCAGTCTGGGCCTACTGCGCCTCGTACTCCATCTCAAATGGCTGCTGCAACTGCCGTAACATCTGTTCAATCTACCCCACCTACTTCTGGAGTATCGACAGCTCCGGTTTCTACTGTTCCTGTATCTGCTCCTCAGACATCTTTACCACCGTCTGGATCCACGATTCAAACTACGGTTCAGATGCCTGTAGGACAACCTGGTTTAAGTATGGTTGTCACAAGTCAACCACAATTCACCTATCAACCGTACCAGGGACAGTACCAATTCGGTTTTGTTGTCCAGCAGCCAGTTTATTAGTATCAACCGTATCCTGGGTACACTTATAAACAACCTCAACAACCCCAGTACGGTCCGGTTAATCCTGTTTTTCCGAGAGGATACAATATCCCGAACGGGATTCCTATTCCTAGTTATCCTGGATATCCTCCTCCTGGGGCTGGTCTCATGACCCAGAATTTTAGGGATCCTAATCGGCAGTTACCATTTATCGCAACTTTGGACTTACCAGACTTGTCGTGCCTAATGAACGATCCGATTACTTATCTTCCGTTTTGGCCGCCAATGCCGAATAAGTTTCCCAGTGACATTCCCAAGTTCGAAGGTAAATCTGGTGAGGACCCATCGAACCATGTGATGACTTACCTCCTCTGGTGTGCGTCTAACTCCATCACAGATGATTTGATCCGTCTTAGACTTTTCCAGCGCACTCTAATTGGTCTCGCGGCCAAGTGGTACATTGAGTTACCGCGAGGCACTTTTTATAATTTTAGTCAGTTAGCTACCTCATTTTTAACTCATTTCCAGTTGCCAGTCCGATATGACAATGGCACGGAATTGTTAACTTCGCTAAAACAATCAACATCCACGTATATTTCAGATCATATTCATGAGTGGAGACGTCGACGACGTTTAGTGAAGGTATTTATTCCGGATCAAATCTTGGCTGAGTGGTTTGTAAAATCTTTGTTGCCAAGGATCACTGAAGATGTTGCTAAAGCCGGATTTGTTACTGAGGAGCAAGTGATTGCTCAAGCACAGTACCTTAACTTGGTCTATACTCAGTCAGGTACGTTACACGAAAAGATCCCCGATCTTCCCAAGTCAAATCAAATCACTTCAGCTCCTTCAGGATCTCATGCCGTTGACGGTATGATTGGTACGGTTAACACTAAAAGTAAGAAGAAGTCTTCCAAGAATTCTTCTCCTATCATAACCTTGCCTGATTCCCCGACAGGGGATTCTTCTGCAGAGGTTTCCGCCGATATTCACGTTGTAGAGTCATCTATGGCTAAATCAAAATCTGGTGGGAAGAAGAAAGGAAAGAAGAAGAATAAAACAGACAAAAGTTCAAAGGAGAAACCTGAAAAGGCGGAATCCAATGATGAAAAGCGCAAACCTCGTTATCCATGTCTCATTTGTGACGAAGAACATTTTACAAGAGACTACCCTCATCGAGCAGAGGTTGCGAAGATCGTCAAAGGTTCCCAAACTCCTGCTGTCTTGAAGGATCCATTTCCAAGTCAAGACAGTAAGATAATAGGTCCTTCCTCGAGTGCCAATGAAGAACCCATATTGATGATGTCCCATGTAAGGATTGCAACTCAATCACAAGATTATGGTAGTAAAAGTCCTGTTGATGGCAAAGAAGCAAAATCTTCTCATTCTAATCCATCAACCTTAGCTCCCAGTTCTGATCCTCTACAGATCGAGAAACCTAATCCAGACTTAGTAATCAAACCGCCTGCCAAGGGTATACTTCGAAAGTCAGCTTTCAATCCACATATGAGAGCAGCTCAGAATTATAACATTGTTGAGGATTTAGTTGTTTCACCCTCAGTAATGTCGGCTTTGGAAGTGCTGCAATCATGCCCAGCACAGCGTAAATTACTTTTGTCGGCTATAGGAGTTGTTGATGTTCAGGACCCGAACCATGGGCGTCATTTTCGAAACGTTATGATGACCGAACTTACAAGCCAGCTTGGTTTACATCACGATAGTTCAACTCCTTATTATCCACAAGCGAATGGTCTGGTTGAATCCATCAACAAAGTTTTAGTTATCATGATCCGACAAATCATTGTGATTCATCGGTCGAATTGGCACAACATGCTATTTTCAGCGCTTTGGGCGCACTGAACTTCAGTAAAAACATCAACAGGGTTCACTCCTTTCCAACTAGTCTATGGTTTGGAAGCTGTGTTACCCATTGAGTGCGAAATGTCGTCACTGCAAATGGCCATCGAGTTACTTCCAACTACTTCCGAAGAGGAAAAGTGTTTGTTATACTTAGCTCAATTAGATGAGAATCGACGTGATTCTGCATTGGCGATCGAGACTCACGCAAAACGTATGAAAGCTCAGTATGATCGGAATGTGACCCCTCGAAATTTTTCAGAAGGAGACCTAGTGTTATTGTATGATCAAGCTAATTATAAATTAGGCGCTGGGAAATTCGTTCCTATGTGGCATGGTCCCTATATTGTTAAGCGAAAGCTAGCAAAAGGGGCCTATGAATTGGTAGACTTTGATGGGGACTCTTTGGGTAAACCCAGAAATGGCCTTTACTTGAAGAGGTACTATGCTTAAAAGAATGGGGTATGGAGATTTTTAGTTATGATAGTTTTTCTTTCTAGCTGGTGTGTTTTAGTTTACAAAGTGTGCTTAGTTTAGAGAGTGTTTTTCCGTCATTATTCCTGCTTATCTTGGTTTTACTCTTGATATTGCAGATGTCGATGCCTCTCCAAACATACATTGGATTTGCTGATGGTGCTTGTCATAATACACAGAACATCTCTTCCGCAGCTTGGGTTATCTATTCGCCCTCTGACGAGTTAGTTTCTATGCATGGGGTAAGCCTCAGTCAAACAACATACAACATTGCAGAGTATAGTGCAGTGATTGAATTATTATCTGAATCTATTTCATTTGGGATTCGGAGTTTGATCATGAGGTTGGATTCTGAACTCGTTGTATTACAGCTTAATAGAGTGTATGCCATTAGAAATCCAGTGTTATTAAGATTATTTTTGAGAGTGCGTCTCTTGGAACGTGAGTTTGATTACATTGAATATCAGCATATTCCAAGGTCTTTAAATATATTAGCAGATGCAATTGCTTCTCGAATGTTAAATAGACATTTGCAATAATCATACATGTAAATTTAAAACCATTCCATAACATGATTTACAAGATAAGTTGGTAATAGTGATATATATATAGGAGTGTGTCAAAAAATACATCGTCTTCGATCATAGGTTGAAAAACACCTTATGATCGGCAAAAATGATAAGTACAAAAACAAAAATGTCACATGTGCCCACAAAAGGCGATCATCCTATCACTGGTGATGATCTCTATAAGAAACCACTGCCTGGGCCACCTTGCAAAGGAACCTCCTAAAAGGTCCCGGGACTCCAATCACATAGCGCTGAAGTCGACGAGGAATGTCGTCTATAGTGGTCTCAGGAATATCCCCTGTCAAGCGCTCCAGATGACCCTCCAACTCGGCCAAAACCTCTGCTGATTCGTCCTGTGGGGCTGGCACAGGTACAACTAGTTGCCTCCTCTCGAAAGGCCGGAGAGTGGCTGGTCGTTGTGGACCCACATCTGCATTTGAAATTTTTACTATCAGTTTTGAGACGATGAAAAATAATAAAAAAAAAAATAGGAAAAGTTGAAAAGGATTTTACCTGACTCGTCCCACTGCTCTCCTGGTGGAAGAGCCATGTCTGGGTCACCACGGAAATCTATCCCAGCGTAAGGGAAATCCTGAATGGAAAAGACCTGGTTTTCCAACCATTGGAAATACTCAGGTTTGAACTGAGCAACTTCTGTCCTCTTGTCCGGGTGACGGGCCATGACTGCGACCCATCGCATCAGTTTGGGCTCTCGAGGAAGCCCAGCTCCAATAGTAAGGTGCTGTGGGATCAGCATAGGAACCCTCTCCAGGCCAAAAATCACGACCAAAGCCCCATAACCAAAGGTCTTTAGTCGTCCGCTCTTGGCCCTGGTCAGTTGGCCTTTCACATTGGCCAGCACAGCATTGCACCAGTTGAAGATGGTGCCTCGAAAGCAATCAATTGCCATACGCATCTGGGATCCGGTGGCAACATGTAATGCGGCACCTTCGCAAAGTCTGGTGATAGTAAACGCAATCACCATGAGCTCAGGACGGGATATTGTCTTTATGTCTATCCCTTTGTCTTTAGCCTGGCTGTTGCAGTACTCTAACCGGAGGCTATCGACAGACTGGCCACCTGACCTAGTCCCGAATAGAGTCAAGTCTTCACCTCTCTTAGGCAAACCAGTCAAGAAATAAATGTCCTCCGGCTCAATTTCGAGCCGGTGCCCGCCAATGAAGAAGCACTGGTCCTGTATGCTCCATCTGTCAACCAACCACTGCAAAAAATCTACTTGAGCCTTCATGCCAGGAATGGTCCAGAATTTGTACAGTCTGCATGCCCTCAAAGCATCAAGTGAAGGCTGATGATTCCATGCGGCAGTATCCACGTCCTCATGCTCTCGTTCACGCCAATCTAGCATGATATACTCTCTGCATCAAGTATAAAGATTAATTAGATTGCTAGAAAACATTTTGATTGGTCCATTTTTGAGAAATTTTGGGTTCAAAACCCTTGCTGCGGGGTACGCACCCTCCACGTTAGACACAGTGCGTGGGTCCGCACTTTGTCTACATGGAAGGTGCGGACCCCGAGATTTTTCCCAATGGAGAAAAAGTCAGGGTCCGCGGGTCCGCAATGGTAAACCTACGGACCCCCGCGCGCGGGTTTTGCGCCTAAAAACCCTCCCAAAAAATGAAATGAGGGACTAAATAAAAAAACTAAATGGTTGAAAATGAAGAGTAGGATGATGTGGATTACCTGGAGAAGACGGCGCTCGATTCCGACGGTTGGATTTTCCACAATCTTCAAGGGAAGTTTTCTAAGAAAAAGCACTATTTTCTCACCCAAACTCGAACGGTAAAAATGAATTGACAAAGACCCTTTTTATAAGTTTTTTGAGTAAATAAATCGCAAATTTGTTTATGTTTCACTTTGAAAAGGTATTTTGCAATGCTTTTATCCATTTCAAACAGGTATGAGTAATGTTTGTGTTTCTGTGCAGAATAAAGGATTATTCAGGCGAAATCTATCATTTTCAACGAAAAAACAAGTAGAGTCATCTTTAAGCCCTTTTCTGACTCCTAAAATATGAAAAGATTGCCGAGCGTTTCTTTTACACTCGTTAAAACGGAATTAAAAGACGGTCCACTTACAGCTCTTTTCCGACCGTAAAAACATGAAAAGATTGCCGGATTTTTGTCGTTTCGAATTCGATATTGGTTATAAAACGACGTGTCGTTGATCGCTTTTTTACTTTTTCGGATCAGTGACACTAATAACGAAAAGTACTCCTTGGTCGTAAAAGATCAAGCGGTTCTCTCAAGTATTATTTTATACTTTTTCGGGCTTGGGAGACACAAATTTACGAAAAAGGTCAACCCTGGAGTCTTCTTAAGTTTTTTCAGACTCTCTAAAATTGAAAAACGCCGAGTTTCTCCTATACTGGACTCATTAAAATTTCACAGTAAAGGACCTGTTCAATTACAAACAGGAACGAACCACTCCTTCTTAGGGTTCGAATCTAAACTAAGTTGGACTCATCCGAAGGATGAGCTTATAATCAAGCAAATGTTATCCTCCTCAAGCTTGTCAAAAGTAAAGAGGTACTTGCCAGAAATGGTGGGGGAAAAGGAGAAAAATAAGTCTGTTTGTCATACCTTGTAACCACTCTTGAACACGACACTTTTATTCACCTAGGTTGGGAAATCCTTTGCCTAACAGTTGATCAAACCACATTGAAAGTCTTCAGCCCCTTTCTGGGTATTAACTTTGGGTCAATTGTCACCAAGCCATCTGTCGTGTCGTTATGTTGTCAAGAGGTCACTGCCAATAAGCCATTCATCTGCAAAATATATATCATCCATCTTGACCATCCCTGAGTCAGTCCTTGCAACTAAATTTCTTCAACTTGATCTATGATTTCGTGTTGTGGGCTTGCCTACGATGGATCGCTTTCTATCGACATCAGCTCATTATCTAGAAAGATGATCTAGAAATCGTCAGTACCTTGAGATCTGCATGCCTCAATGGCAGGTTTCTCGCCTTTGATGACAGTTTACATCATTGACTTTCAATCGAAGGATTCTATGATATGTTTGACATCAACACATTTATTCACATCTCATGGATTGTACGGGGTACTTTGAGAGCCATTGACATCACTGGTGGTTTCCTCACACTTGTTAACAGTTTACATCATTGACTGGTAATCAAGTGGTTTCTACCATGTTCGACATCAACACATTTATTCGCATGGATAGAATCGTACTATTTCGGGAAGTAGAAATGAAGACCCTGGATCTAGTTTCCACCATCCAGGCTACTGGTGGGCTCCAGTATTGTAGCAATAATGCTACAACTCCTGGAACTCCCTTCTTTAATTTTATCAACCCGATAGTTCGTAACAAACTTGGAAGCGACGGTGTTGTATGCACAAGTACTAGCTCTTGCCGCAACTGTCACTTGGTCAGCTGGCACAAGTCCGCTAGGGGCTCAAGCCAACTTCTATGAGCTCTTAGAAGAAGCTTTTTAACTGATGGATGAAAGCTAACTCAAAGGAAGCTAATCTACTTGCGGAAAGAAACTGAAAGCCAAAAAGAAACGCAAACCCTAGCAAACCCTAATTCTACCAACTAGTCCTACTGATGCAAAGGAGAGAATGCAAACTACGAGAAGAGATGCCATTACTTCTATGAAGGTAAAATACATGTGTCTACACTGCCTCTAGCTGAAGAAAACATCTTTTTGTATTTTTGACTGAGTTATTAGAATTATCATGCATGTGCTTTTAACTGGCTTTTCACTGTGCAGGGGTGGATCAAGGAGGAGAAATGCTTGGAAAAGGTTGGGATGGTACAGAGAGGGCCTAAGGGGTCCCTAACACCCTTCCAGAGAGTTTCACAGAGTTTGGCTATCAAGAAACCTCATTCGTGAGCTTCTACAGGAAGTCTGCAGGGGTTCTACAGGATGTTTAGGATTTCTACAGGATGTTCTGTAATTTTTCTACAGGATGTTTAAAAATTGGATTTTGGAGGATGGGTGAGTGAGGTAAGGTGCATGAATGGATAGGGAGGCAGAGTAGGGGCCTGAAATGACCCAAGGACTGATGGTTGGAGTGGTGAGAGGGTGTGGAAAGCTGGCTTGACTTAAAGAAGGCTAAGACAATGGAGGAGCAATAAGGTAGGGTTACGTGGGCAGAAAGACAGTTGTGAGACGAGGAACCTAACTAGGAGATGGAGCAGCTAGCCTGGACGAAGCTTGGGTGAATGAGAGAGAGATGGAGATGCCCTGCACGGTGTACACTTAACTGGATCAACTAAGTCCTGCACACAATCGAAATCTTAGCTAATCTAGTCTAACTGTCAATGAAACAAATGAACAACAGCTTTATTCATAAAGAGAACCATGTACAACACTTAAGAAAAGAAGCATTTCAAAAGGCCTGAACGCATGATTAACTCCTACAAATGAAAACATTACACCAAAGATTGCATGGACAAGCAAACTAGTGTTTTTGTTGGGCAGCAAGGTCACCTTTGTCCCAACTCACGATCCCACTGAGGGAGAGGTAAGATCAGAGGTGCTTGAGCCCTTTTTCCAAGGATCCTTTATGTTATTAACCTATCAAATCAATCTGAATATGAAAATCTACTTTAATCGTCAAAAGCAACCTAAATAAGAAAACAAGATTTAGATCTAAATGGCAGATTTTATTCTAAGAATGCAGCAAAGACACATAAAGGTAAACAAAGGAGGTACTGGGTGCTTGAGATGGGCCCAACCCCAAGAGCTACAGCCTCCTAAGAGAGATTTAGAGCTGGTGCAAAGCTGGATTCATCTTTATTGATCAAGAAATGAAGAGTTACATCAAAACTGTCCACAAGGAGAACTTGAAAATGAGCTGACAGCAAAACTAATCTATTGCCTAAAAATCGAAATACAAACTAGCTAACTTCTGCCTACAAAATGACTAACCATTGGCTAACTACTAGCTACAAAATGACTAACCACTAGCTAACCCAAAATGACTAACTGAAATGAGGCCCTAAGCCCTCTTATTTATACAAATTGAGGACCCCAACAGTCCTCCTAAACTTTAGGGACTCGGCTGCCCAAAACTTGTAGTTAACAGCAGTCCTACTTGACTTGCTTGGCTGCCCTTGTGTTAATTGATTTGGTGGCCCTTGAACTCCGAGCTGATGGTGGAGAATTCAAGGTAAGGGCCCATAAATGAAGGGAACACCTTCCTAAAAGTACTCTCCACGAATTTGGCTGCCAAGTGCTCATTTCAACCATTGATTTTGTCTCCAAATTGACCAAAAAGGCTACACAAAGCACACATTAGACTTGTTGGCATAATGACTAACCCAATTCACTCTATTAGCATAAATATAATCAAAAACATGCAATAAACTAATGAGAATGGTGAATTAAGTTGAATTAGGAGGTTGAATGAGCCCAAATAATTGTCCATTTTTGGGGCTCATCATCACCCCCCTACTGAAAGTGTTGCTCATCCTCTGAGCAACCAATCTATCTCCTCATCTTTGATGGCCTTGGTGGCCTCCTTGTCATGCCAAGCTTCTGAAGTGATGTCCTCTTCTCTGTCATGAAACCATGCTTTTCTCTTTGCTTCTTCCCACTGCCTGTGCTTCTTTTCCTAGAGAATTCTCAACTTTGGTATGATTGTGCAAGTATATTCAATATGATGGTGGCAATGGTGGTGAAAGGAGATGAAACTAGTGGAGGATGGAAGAAAAGAGTGGTTGCATGCCTCCTCAGCAGACTTTAAGCTTCAAATCCCTCTCCATAATTGATTCTGGCCTACCCAAAGGCTTCTACAGGATGTTTCTGGTAAAAATACAGAACTTCCTGTAGAAAGTCCTGTAGCTTCCTGTAGAAGGTTGAACCATGACTAAATTGTGCCTGAACCCTGAAAAAATGAGTGTTCATGGAGGGGATGGATGTGAGAATGCCTGGGAACTTGGTAGGGACCCTTTTGCTTGTGCTGGGAGGCTGTTTTCTGGCTTCCTGTAGAAGCAGTCAGTTGGCTTCCTATAGAAATAGTTTTCCTTGATTTGGCTTACTTAGCTGGGGGTGCCTTCTCTTTGACTTGTGTTTTGGTTGCCTTGGCTGTGCCCTTACTTGTTTGGACATTCTCAGTCCTCTCTGCCCGTGTTTGCAATCATTTCTCCCTTGGTGTTTGTGCCTTCATTCCACCCACAGTTTTGGCCTCAACAGCTTGGCATTTCACTCATTCTTCTTGTTCCTTCTGTGGTGGTCTGTCTTGTGTTTCTTTTCCATGTCCTTCCACTGCTCCTCCTATTCTGCTTGTTTGAATTCTTGTGCTTTTCTTGGCCTTAATGCAGCAAGCACAGCTACTGCTTCCCTTGCCAACATTTTAGGGGATTTCTCTTTTTGCTGTTCTTTCCCTTCACTTCCTGTAGAAATCTCTAGGCCTTCGTGTTGCTCTAATTGCTTTTTCAGCAGTGCATTTTCCTCCTGTAGCTGGGATTTTTGTAATGCTTTCAATGTGTCTCACCATGGCCAATTGTTCTCTTAATTCCTTTAGCTTGTCCTCCATGTGGTGTTGAGTGTTTTTTTTTCTAAATAAAATGCTCAGGTGAGAAAGCAGGTAGAACTGAAAACAGAGGGATAGCTGAATTTTCACCTTT
This sequence comes from Pinus tabuliformis, assembly GCA_031772625.1. Lineage (NCBI taxonomy): Eukaryota > Viridiplantae > Streptophyta > Pinopsida > Pinales > Pinaceae > Pinus > Pinus tabuliformis. The sequence continues at coordinate 1,164,921,569 of CM062813.1, forward strand.
TTCTGAAACCAAACAAGGAATTTCCCCATGTGCTTCTCCTTACAACATCAAATTGCAATATTTCCCTTTGTTTTAAACTGCTTTTATCCTGAATTTGACTCTCTGCTTTTGAAAAGAAGAATTTTGTTTTTACACACAGAGTACAGAGATCAAGTTTTCTTCTCAGCCCACATACAGATATGCAAATTTAAAATTTTTCATACACAGGCTGGCCTCCACAGCTACATATATCTTCCCTATAGGAGAATTTTTTTGTTTTTTTTTAAAACAGGAAACGTGGAGGAGAATCTTGATGCAGAAACAACTGGGAAACCCAGTGCAATACACAGGCAAATGTTTTTCTTCCAATTCACAGGCAGATTTTTTCTCTGATTCCCCAATCTTATGCTGTTCAATTCACCACCTTTTCAAAACATACCATGCATAGAGGAGTTTTTTTTTTCAAGCCTACCTCGCTTTGAGATTTCCAATTCCGACGCAACAGACACGGGTTTCTCTACTTCAGAAGGATATACTGTATTTCCTGTAGAACGTCTTCCTGTAGAACGTTGGTCGGCTTTTGTAGGATGTCTCTGCGCCTTTGAACGATCTTGGTATGCGGGATAATTTTGAACAAGCTGAAAAACTTGGTGAAGGACGTCAGTTTAACAGAATTCAGAGGCAGAGGATTCAGCCGAAGAGGTTTGCAAGCGTAAATGAATCAGCAGTTAACGTGAGTCTTCAGCCGAGCATTCCTTTAATTACTGCGTGATTTGTAGTGAGGTGGTAGAGACGTGCGCTGCTCATGCAAACTGTTGGTCCCCTGCAGTGCCATCTACCTGTAATCCCTTACCATTAGTTGCACTGGAGTTTAAAATATCCACAACTGTCTGTGTTTTTTCAAATTTCACGTGAATGACCATACACATATGCTGCGTGATTTTTGCCTGAGCGCTAGAGAACTGTATGCGGGGTTAACCTTGCTAGATTCATGGCTTACCCCACCATTCCATTCATTCATGCATTTCTTTAATTAGATTCATGTAATAGAGGAACAAGTTTTAGTCATGTACCTGAAGTCAAATGGCTGCTGTGACCTATCATTTGTTGCATGCACTGGTTTTTGTGGTTGCATGTGGCTTGGCTACTAATTTTTGGTTGTTTTCCTTATGCAGGTGTCCTCTAGCCGGATGCATGCTGCAGGAGTTCATTTCCATGCTCAGATCTGCACCCTCAAGCTGCTGCTCCTGAATTTTCACTGGATAGAAACTTGTTTTCGCCATTGTTCCCAAACGGTAAACTAGATCGATCTGAAACTTGCTAAGAATGTTCCTATCATCATTATGCATCTCCCATAGCAAAATTGTGATCAATGGATGCACAAATTTCGAGAAAAATGGAAAATGGTTGAAGATTTCAAAGATCAATTTCTCGGAAACCGTGCATCGGAATTGGCTGAAACTGCTTGGGTATGTTACTATCACCCATATGCATCTCCCCATGAAACAGGTTTTGAAACGGATATACGGATATAGAGAAAATGCAAAAATGGCTGATGGTGATGGAGGCGGATTTCTTGGAAACCGTGCATCGGAATGGGCTGAAACTGCTCGGGCATGTTTCCATCATCCCTATACAATTCCCTGTAAAATGGTTTTTCAAATGGATGCATGGTTTTCAAGTTCGGGCAAAAACAAATTATGTTCTATGTATTTTTGCTTCAAGGCATTCTGCAGTTTTGTTGCATGGTAAGAAAAATGAACTTGGGTTGTGATGTAGGTATGGAGATGATGGAGGAGGAGTTTTAAGATTGCAGGAGGACTTCTGAACCCTTGAGGAAGCTACCATGTTCGCCAAACCACCTTTTTGAAATCCATTTCTAGATTCCTACAATTTCTACAGGAACTTCCTGTAGAAGCACAATGAAGAAGCACAATGAGGTGGAAAAGATGATGGAAAAGGTGAGGAATGGGAACATGGATGCTTGCAGGCATAACCAATGGATTCCAAGCTTTAGATCCCCTTCGAAAATTGAATCTGGCTCGCTTGAAGGTTCTACAGGATGTTTCCTGTAGAAATACAGAACTTCCTCTAGAAGGCACAAAAACTCCTTTGTCTTTGTTTTGAGTGATCCTCCTGACCTGCAATGTCATTGCTGCAACCTGAAATTATTCAATGGAAATTAGATTTATTTTTCTTTTTCTTTTTCTCTCTTTCTTTTTGAAAAACAACTAGGGCGCCTCATGGAGGTTTTCACCCTAATTGCCTGCCCTGGGCGCCTCCAAGGGAGGTTTTCACCCAGAGATCTTATTCTCTTTTCTCTTTTTTCCCAACCCATTGACTGCCTCATGGAGGTTTTCAATCAATGAGCCAATCTAAGGTGCCTCCAAGGAGGTTTTCACCTTAGATTTTTATTTTCATCTTATTTTCATTTTTTCCTTTTTTCCTTTTTTTTTTTTTTTCCTACCCTACCCTACTTGAAAAACAAAATTCTTTTCAAGTATAAGAATACTTCCAATGAAGCCATGTGCACATCGAGATTAGAGATAAAATGATGTGGCAGCTTGAAATGCATGCTTTGACAGCTATCCAGATCTTAGAGGCCAAATGATCTGACTTTGAAGGGATCAAACATAGCTGAGGAAGAGAGTACCGCTGCAACTTAGTGACCGTCTGAAACCATATCTCAATATAGCTCTGATATCCTTGGTTCTTTTGCTGATCTAGATCATGTTTCATGTCACCTTCTAACATGACTTCCTCATCTTCCTCTTTTTGCTGATCTTTCTCTTGAATACATGGAAGATTTGATGGTAACCATGAAGGATCTTTCTTTATCTCTGCTTCTGATGTCTTCTCTTCATCAAGTAAAGCCCATGGTTCTTTGATTTCCTCTTCTAAATCTTCTTTTGCCTGATGTGGTCCTTCAATGCTTTCAATATAGTCTCTTTTTTGCAATACTCTTCCTGAGCTATGGTGAAGATCATTGAGCTCAAGAGCAGTTGTTTGGACATGTTGTGCCTCAGCTTTGCAATTGGGTTGAGTTGCTCCATGGTATGGTTTTGGAAATGGTGGTACGGGTAGTTGAGTGGAGGTGTGTATTTGAGATGGATGCGGATGGGGTTGTGGTTGGGTAGGCATTTGGGGTTGCCTTGGTGGAGGAGGAGGTGATGGTTGCGGTTGAGCAGGTGGTGGAGGAAAAGAAGTGGGAGGAGTGTTGTACTGGGGCCTCCACCCCTGATGAGGTGCATTCCACTGAGGCTGTGGCTGAGCATAAGAGTGAAATGAATGAGCAGCTGGTTGGGCATAATATGGATCTATGAAGGAACAAGGAGGAGGTGTGAACCAAGAAGGATGAGCAGGGGGACCCCAAGAAGGCATGAAAGTGGCTTGATAGGGGTCATAATAGGTCTCGAATGTCCCTTGCAGTTCCTGCTGATAAGATCTAGGTTCATGTGGCCTCCTTTGGTTCATATAATAGATCGATTCAGTGGCTCCTTTGGCTCTCTGATATGCAGCTTTGATTTTGGGTAAGGAAGGGCACTGATCTGTAGGATGGTATTCTTCACATACAAAACACACTTCTATGGAGTACAATGGACATTCGTTCCTAGGATGCTTTCTAGTGCACCTAGGACAAAAAATGGCCAAAGCCCTCTTGGCTTCTTCTTGCTTCTTTTGGATCCGCAAGGTATCCAGTTGCATGGCAAGAAACTGCCTCATATCACTCTTGAAATCTTCGATCTGATTTTCAAATTCATCTTTGGACAAGGTGTTGCTCCCAACATTTCTGTTTGTAGCCATTTTCTCTAGAGGAATGGTTTCTTCTTCTTCTTCCCTTGAGGTTCTTCAAATATGTCTTGTTGTCCACCTAAGGGTTCTTTAATCACAGCCATCGAAGAAGAGAGAATGTTGGCTGTGTGAAGCAGTGGGGGTGTTGTGCAATCATTTTTCTAACTTATCTCTACTCCTACAAGGCATGAAATGAAATATTTTTGGTTGATTTTTGTTTTTTTCTACTTCTACCTGCAAAACTGAAATAGATTGAACTACAACTAACTATCTTGCTAAAATGAAAATGCGGAATTGAAATGAAAGTAGGAAAGGACTAATCTATTTTGCTCAAATGAAATTGCAGGAATGAAATGCTAGTCTATGCTTGCGGAATTGAAATGCTAATCTACGCTTGCAGAAATGAAATTGCGGAATTGAAATGCTAATCTATGAAGGCGAGAAATGCTAATCTACTTTTGAATAAACGAAATTGCATAATGGAAATGAAATAAACTACTTAGCAGAAGATTGTAGTGGAAAATAGAAAAGAAGCGACAATCACCAATACTCTGACGCTTCCCCAGCAATGGCGCCAAAAAGATGGTGGGCTCCAGTATTGTAGCAATAATGCTACAACTCCTGGAACTCCCTTCTTTAATTTTATCAACCCGGTAGTTCGTAACAAACTTGGAAGCGACAGTGCTGTATGCACAAGTACTAGCTCTTGCCGCAGCTGTCACTTGGTCAGCTGGCACAAGTCCGCTAAGGGCTCAAGCCAACTCCTATGAGCTCTTAGAAGAAGCTTTTTAACTGATGGACGAAAGCTAACTCAAAGGAAGCTAATCTACTTGCGGAAAGAAACTGAAAGCCAAAAAGAAACGCAAACCCTAGCAAACCCTAATTCTTCCAACTAGTCCTACTGATGCAAAGGAGAGAATGAAAACTACGAGAAGAGATGCCATTACTTCTATGAAGGTAAAATACGTGTGTCTACACTGCCTCTAGCTGAAGAAAACATCTTTTTTTATTTTTGACCGAGTTATTAGAATTATCATGCATGTGCTTTTAACTGGCTTTTCACTGTGCAGGGGTGGATCAAGGAGGAGAAATGCTTGGAAAAGGTTGGGATGGTATAGAGAGGGCCTAAGGGGTCCCTAACACCCTTCTAGAGAGTTTCACAGAGTTTGGCTATCAAGAAACCTCATTCGTGAGCTTCTACAGGAAGTCTGCAGGGGTTCTACAGGACGTTTAGGATTTCTACAGGATGTTCTGTAATGTTTCTACAGGATGTTTAAAAATTTGATTTTGGAGGATGGGTGAGTGAGGTAAGATGCATGAATGGATAGGGAGACATAGTAGGGGCCTGAAATGACCCAAGGAATGATGGTTGGAGTGGTGAGAGGGTGTGGAAAGCTGGCTTGACTTAAAGAAGGTTAAGACAATGGAGAAGCAATAAGGTAGGGTTACGTGGGCAGAAAGACAATTGTGAGATGATGAACCTAACTAGGAGATGGAGCAGCTGGCCTGGACGAAGCTTGGGTGAATGAGAGAGAGATGGAGATGCCCTGCACGGTGTACACTTAACTGGATCAACTAAGTCCTGCACACAATCGAAATCCTAGCTAATCTAGTCTAACTGTCAATGAAACAAATGAACAGCAGCTTTATTAATAAAGAGAACCATGTATAGCACTTAAGCAAAGAAGCATTTCAAAAGGCCTGAACGCATGATTAACTCCTACAAATGAAAACATTACACCAAAGATTGCATGGACAAGCAAACTAGTGTTTTTGTTGGGCAGCAAGGTCACCTTTGTCCCAACTCACGATCCCACTGAGGGAGAGGTAAGATCAGAGGTGCTTGAGCCCTTTTTCCAAGGATCCTTTATGTTATTAACCTATCAAATCAATCTGAATATGAAAATCTACTTTAATCCTCAAAAGCAACCTAGATAAGAAAACAAGATTTAGATCTAAATGGCAGATTTTATTCTAAGAATGCAACAAAGACACATAAAGGTAAAAAGAGGAGGTACTGGGTGCTTGAGATGGGCCCAACCCCAAGAGCTACAGCCTCCTAAGAGAGATTTGGAGCTGGTGCAAAGCTGGATTCATCTTTATTGATCAAGAAATGAAGAGTTACATCAAAACTGTCCACAAGGAGAACTTGAAAATGAGCTGACAGCAAAACTAATCTATTGCCTAAAAATCGAAATACAAACTAGCTAACTTCTGCCTACAAAATGACTAACCATTGTAGGAATTTACAGGGTAAGTTCCTCAAAAATAACACCAAAAGGACACCGCTCACAACCAGATCACAGATCAATACACCAGTATTTTTGACGTGGTTAAAACCCTCAAAGAGGGAAACTGTTGAGATTGCAACAAGATGATGGAGCTTAGTGAAAAGAGTCGCCTTCACTAAGTGGGCCCGCAGGCTATTTTTGGCGCAAGTCTATTTTTAGACTATGTCTATTTTTAGACATATGGATCATGTCTATGTTTATGGATGATTGATCAAGTTGGGAAAAATAGATGGACTTCTATTTTTGATGAAAGTGTGAGTGATCACAGTGTGAGTGATCAAGTCTATTTTTAGACTGGCTGTCAAAAATAGAAAAGTCAAATATTATTATCTCACAATAATATTTGGACTATAAACTTAATCTTATTCTCTTGGAGCACTTCAGTTTGAGCTACGGAAGTGGCACATGCAGCTGTCAGAAGGAAATTCGTTTTTCTTATGAGTCAGTTGAGTTGTTGCATGCATGACTTCAGTTAGAACTCAAGTGAGTTGAGTTTAGTGGACTGGAGGTACAGTTGATGGAGTTGTGTTCAGTTTAACTTAGTTAAACTGGTTGTAGTTAGTCTAACTGCAGATAGACTAATGATGAGTTGTTAAACTAATTATTAACTCATAATACAACTAAAGAATACATCAGTTAACGCAGTTGCATGTCAGTGCATGTTCAGTTCAACAGGGACAGGTGGTAGAGAATCAGATTGCTATCAGTTGTGACTATAGTTGTGCACCAGATCTTGCACAATCAAAGGATTGAGTATGCCAATGAGTTTGCTCATGTATTTGGCCCACATTTTAGCCTTTGCTCACGTCCACAAAGAGTGAGTGACTATTTTGCAGGTGAAAATCGAGTTTGGGAAGCAATTCTCATCAGTTCTTGAGCAGGTATTGAGCAGTGGAGGCATGCAAGCAGTGGAAGAGATTTGGAGATCAGATCTGAGCTGTATTGTGTGTAACAGAGGTGGAGATACTTGTGAGAAGTATTATGCTGTGTAATGTTACATGACTCAATCATTAATATACAGATAGTGTGGGGTTTTTAGCGAGATGCTTTCCCCGTGATACATACTGTGTTAATGTGTGAATGCTCTTGATGTTTTATTGTTATTGATGCTACTATATTCTTGATCAACGTAGAGGAGCTTATGTATTGTGTATGTTTTCCGCATTAGTACATGATCAGGATAATATCCATTGAATATGTGTTAAATTATTCAAAATTTCTACATGGTATCGGAGCTAGATAATTGTAGAAAAAGTTTCTACATGGTATCGGAGCAGTTTGATTTGTAGAAGAGATTTTTACAGGATATCAAGCGAGGGTTGATCGGAAGCAGTTGAGTTGGTTGCTGGTGGAATTCGAATTTGCAGCAGTGTTTTCTTGGTGACAACGCAGCAATGTCTTTCAACGGATTGCGATTGGAGTATGCTCTTGAGGGCAGCTCAAACTATATTGCATGGAAGGACAGGATGGAGGCAGTATTGGATGATAACGGGCTGAAGGAATTCATAGATACGGATATCCCAAAGCCTACTGATGCTACTCAAGCTGATGCTTGGCAAAAGAAGATCGCAAAATGTCGAAGAATTTTGTTGGAGGGCATGAAGGATCACATTGTGTCCAGCCTCCATGGAAAGGCTACTCCATATTTGATGTGGAAAGCATTAACAGAATTATTCCAAAGCAAGAGCGATCAGAGGAAGCTGGCGCTCAAAGATAAACTCAGAAACATCAAATGCGAGAAGGGAGACAGTATTCCCAAGTATCTCACGAAGTTCACTCAGTGTCGAGATGAGCTGGGAAATGTGGGGGTTACTGTCGATGATGAGGACTTGGTGAACTTGGCTCTCCTTGGTCTTCCGAAGAGTTGGCATTCCTATCAGGACTCTATCAATGGTCGGGAGAAGTTGCCAGGATGGGAAAGACTATGGTCAGATCTTGTGCAGGAGGAGATCAGGCGGAGTACCAGGGACGGATCTTCGTCAAAGGGAGCTGATGAAGAGAATTGTGCTTTGGCTGCCAAAGCAAAGAAAGGGAAGAGCAAGAAATCTTCTCAGTCTGGTGCGAAAGGCAAGAAGCAGGATATGTCCAAAGTGAAGTGTTTTCACTGTCACCAGCATGGACACTATGCCACAAATTGTCCGCAAAAGAAGAAGAACAAGCAAGCTGCTGGATCTGTAGGGGGAGAGGCTTTAGCTTCTCAGTTTGAGCTTGATTTTTCATTGATCGCATGCTTAGTTTCAAGTGTGATGGGATCAGTGTGGTTCCTGGACAGTGGTGCGTCTTTTCACATGACAGGAGATAGAGATTTGTTCTCTGATCTGGAGGACAAAGATCTTGGAGTGCACATCGAGATGGGCGATGATGGTAGATACAGTGCGACCGGTATCGGTACCATTTCCTTTGAGAGGGAGTCTGGTAAACCCTTTGTATTGAAGGAAGTCATGCATGTTCCAGGATTGAAGAAGAATCTCATCTCAGTGGCGATGTTAGAAGACAAGGGGTATGATGTTGTTTTCAGCGAGGGAAAGGCCTTCCTGCGCAGCAAGACAACTGGTGAGACCCGGAAGATAGGGGTTCGAGTGAGGAACCTTTATCAGTTGCATGTAGATGGATGCGCAGCAATGGCAGGCAAGGCAGAAGGATTGGTGAGCCGGGATGATGGCGAGTTGTGGCACAGGAGATTGGGTCACCTTCACCATGGAGCCTTGAAGATACTGCAGCAGATCACTACAGGGCTTCCTAAAGGCACACTTGCGCAGTCAGATCAGTGCAAGGGGTGTACTTTGGGGAAGTTTGTGAAAGCCACCTTTCACGAGAAGGATAGTCGCGCCACGACGATCCTTGAGAGAATTCACACAGACATGTGTGGACCTTTCTCAGTTGCTTCGACAGCAAAACACAGGTATTATGTGATTTTTGTTGATGATTTCTCTCGTAAGTGCTGGATCTTCTTCATGCAGAAGAAGAGCGAGACATATTCAAAGTTCTGTGAATTCAAAGCACTGGTCGAGAAGGAGTCGGGGAAGAAGGTGAAGGCTCTTAGGAGCGATAATGGTGGTGAATACATCTCATACGAGTTCAAGGATTTCTGCAAGGCAGAAGGGATTCGTAGAGAGCTCATAGCTCCCCATAACCCACAGCAGAACGGGGTAGCTGAGCGGAAGAACAAAATGATTGTGGGTGTTGCATGGGCAATGTTGCATGATCAGGGCCTACCCCTTCACTTGTGGGCGGAAGCATGCAATACAGCAGTTTATGTGCAGAACCGTTGTCCTCATAGGATACTTGGCATGAGTACACCCGAGGAGGCTTATTCTGGTAAGAAGCCTGATCTTTCTCATTTGAGGATTTTTGGTGCTAACGTTTACATGCATGTGACGAAGGATGCCAGAAAGAAGTTGGAGCCGACTGCAGAGGTTGGGATATTTGTGGGGTACACTGATACGCCCCACAACTATCGTGTGTATTTGCCAGACAGTGGTAAAACTATTGTGCGACGGGATATAAAATTTCAGGAGGAGAAAGCCATGAAGTGTTCACTTGAGAGGGAGCTACACTTGCATGCAGATGAGGAGCTATTAGTTCCTAAGGATGAGCTTCAGGACGTGGATCAGCCACAGGACGAGGTTCATGGAGTGGAAGAGACCACTCATGCAGCGCCAACCATCAGAGGGCGAAAGCGCTTGACAGAAGCTGAGCGACTGGCTCAAGATGCAGAGAAAGTTGTAGGACCACCTACAACCCAACGCAGGCAGAGACAGTCACCTGATCGGTACACTGGATACATGGCTCTTATGAGCAAGTGTGTTGTGACTGAGCCATCCTCTTTCGAGGAAGCTGTGGAGGATCCCGCATGGGTAGACGCCATGGTGGAAGAGTATGATTCTATTGTCAGAAACAGTGCATGGGAGATTGTTCCTAGACCGGAAGGGAAATCAATGGTAGGTTCGAGATGGATCTACAAAGTTAAGCAGACAGCTGACGGGAGTGTGGAGAAGTACAAGGCAAGATTTGTTGCCCGAGGCTTTTCACAGATTGAGGGGATCGATTATGAGGAGACCTTTGCACCTGTCGCAAGGTATTCTTCCATACAGACGATTCTTGCTCTCTCAGTGCAGATGGGATGGCACATTCATCAGATGGATGTGAAGACTGCGTTCCTCAACGGAGTCATTGAGGAGGAGGTGTACATTGAGCAACCCGAAGGCTTTGAAGTCTTCAGCAGCGAGTCGCATGTGTGCAAGCTCAAGAGAGCGCTGTATGGGTTGAAGCAAGCACCACGTGCTTGGTACACACGGATAGACAGCTATTTCACAGGACTTGGATTCTCCAAGAGCGAGGCGGATCCGAACCTATACCAGATTGTGGTGGAGGGTAAGTTGCTTATCATTGTACTGTATGTTGATGATTTGATTCTGACGGGTGATGAGCTGTTGATACTGTCATGCAAGAAGGATCTTGCTATAGAGTTTGAGATGAAGGATTTGGGCCTCCTTCACTATTTCCTAGGATTGGAAATATGGCAGCGCAGTGGTGGACTGTTTGTTTCTCAGGGCAAGTATGCTCGGGAGATACTGGAGAAGTTCAACATGCATGGCTGCAAGCCTGTTGATACTCCTCTTCCTGGAGGTTAGAGGAAGGAGGATGCCACTTCGGGAGAAGAAGTGGATGCCACTGTTTATCGACAGTTGGTGGGGTCGCTGATATATTTGGTCAATACACGACCTGATATATGCTATGCAGTTAACCAGCTTTCACAAGCTATGGTTAAGCCTACCAAGCTCTTCTGGAAAGCGGGCAAGCATGTATTGCACTACTTGAGAGGCACATCGGGATATGGTTTGTGGTACAGACAGGAGGATGAGGTGAAGCTATGTGGCTTCACGGATGCAGATTGGGCAGGGAGCCCAACAGACAGAAAGAGCACATCAGGAGGGGTCTTCAGTATCGGATCGACAGCAGTTTCTTGGTACAGCAGGAAGCAAAGATCCGTGGCACTCAGTTCAGCGGAGGCCGAGTATATGGCAGCAAGTTTGGCTGCATGCGATGCTATATGGATGAGGAAGATCCTGGTTGGTTTGTTCGGTTCTCATTTGGATCCTACTGTGATTTACTGTGATAACCAGAGTTGCATTAAACTCTCGGCTAATCCTGTATTTCATGATAGATCTAAACATATTGACATCAGGTACCATCATATCAGAGATTGTGTGTAGCGGAGGATCATGTTACTTTCGTACATTCCAACGGAGGATTAGGATGCTGATATTCTGACGAAGGCTCTCACCAGGAGCAAATTCGAGTACCACCGAGGCAGGATAGGGGTTGCTGATAATCCATATCTTGTCGAGAGGGAGTGTTGAGATTGCAACAAGATGATGGAGCTTAGTGAAAAGAGTCGCCTTCACTAAGTGGGCCCGCAGGCTATTTTTGGCGCAAGTCTATTTTTAGACTATGTCTATTTTTAGACATATGGATCATGTCTATGTTTATGGATGATTGATCAAGTTGGGAAAAATAGATGGACTTCTATTTTTGATGAAAGTGTGAGTGATCACAGTGTGAGTGATCAAGTCTATTTTTAGACTGGCTGTCAAAAATAGAAAAGTCAAATATTATTATCTCACAATAATATTTGGACTATAAACTTAATCTTATTCTCTTGGAGCACTTCAGTTTGAGCTACGGAAGTGGAACATGCAGTTGTCAGAAGGAAATTCGTTTTTCTTATGAGTTAGTTGAGTTGTTGCATGCATGACTTCAGTTAGAACTCAAGTGAGTTGAGTTTAGTGGACTGGAGGTACAGTTGATGGAGTTGTGTTCAGTTTAACTTAGTTAAACTGGTTGTAGTTAGTCTAACTGCAGATAGACTAATGATGAGTTGTTAAACTAATTATTAACTCATAATACAACTAAAGAATACATCAGTTAACTCAGTTGCATGTCAGTGCATGTTCAGTTCAATAGGGACAGGTGGTAGAGAATCAGATTGCTATTAGTTGTGACTATAGTTGTGCACCAGATCTTACACAATCAAAGGATTGAGTATGCCAATGAGTTTGCTCACGTATTTGGCCCGCATTTTAGCCTTTGCTCACGTCCACAAAGAGTGAGTGACTATTTTGCAGGTGAAAATCGAGTTTGGGAAGCAATCCTCATCAGTTCTTGAGCAGGTATTGAGCAGTGGAGGCAGGCAAGCAGTGGAAGAGATTTGGAGATCAGATCTGAGCTGTATTGTGTGTAACAGAGGTGGAGATACTTGTGAGAAGTATTATGCTGTGTAATGTTACATGACTCAATCATTAATATACAGATAGTGTGGGGTTTTTAGCGAGATGCTTTCCCCGTGATACATACTGTGTTAATGTGTGAATGCTCTTGATGTTTTATTGTTATTGATGCTGCTATATTCTTGATCAACGTAGAGGAGCTTATGTATTGTGTATGTTTTCCGCATTAGTACATGATCAGGATAATCTCCATTGAATATGTGTTAAATTATTCAAAATTTCTACAGAAACAGTCCACGGCCTGCGCCAACGTGGCTACTACAGGCAATTTATTAATCAAAGAATGAAAATTTACATAAGCTTCTCTCATGCACGGATTACCCGAACAATGACCCTCCATGCGCTTTAAATAGAACTCATGGACCAATCGGGTGTGAAGCCATGGATCAAGTGTCGGTAATACCGAGGAGAGAGTGAACCGTCGGATCACTACATATCGTGACCGTCGAATTGTAAGTTACAAAATGTACAACGGTAAAGAAACAAACTTTACCTAACTCTATACCTAACTCTATACTAGACCAAGTTGAACTTAACTATTTCCTATGTGTCAGAATATCCTAACATCCCCCCTTAAGAACAACTTGGGATAGGATTGAAGGATTTACAAATATGACACAATAGGAGAAGGAAGGAGGCACTAGAGCCTATCCCCCCTTAGTGACAACTTCCTGAACTCCAAGCATATATCGAAGTTTAGTGAACTTCGCCTCTGTGAGAGCCTTTGTGAAGATGTCTGCAACCTGATCATCTGTTGAACAATATTGCACTTCAAGAACATGGTCATGAATGAGCTTTCTGATGAAGTGCATGTGTAGTTCAATGTGTTTGTTGCGCTGATGCTGGACTGGATCTTTGCATAGCTGAATGGCACTTTGATTATCACACCAAAGTGTGGTTGGATGCTGCTGCTCAAAGCCAAACTCTGATAGGATCTGACGAAGCCACAAGGCTTCCTTACTAGCTTCCACGGCACCACGATACTCTGCTTCTGCTGACGAAAGAGAAATGGCAGCCTGTTTCTTACAAGCCCATGTAATAGGTCCTGAACCAAGAGTGAAGACATAACCGGCAGTAGACTTCCGATCATCAGGGTCACCAGCCCAATCAGAATCAGTGAAACCAACTAATAGAGGAGCTGCTTTGGCACTGTAATGAATCCCAAACTGTACTGTACCTCGAACATAACGAAGTATTCTTTTAGCTGCTTTCCAATGACTTTCACGGGGGTTTTGCATAAAACGAGCAACAAGGCCAACAGCAAAGGAAAGGTCAGGACGAGTATGGGTTAAATACAAGAGTTTTCCTACAAGTTGACGGTATAAGGTAGCATCAACTTCAGGAGAAGTACAAGAGACTGAAAGTTTGACTCCAGACTGAAAGGGAGAAGGGGCTGGCTTACAGTCTTCCATGTGAAAATGACGAAGAATATCACAAGCATACTTGGACTGGGAAAGGGAAATACCCTCCTTGGATTGCAAGACTTGAAGACCGAGAAAATAGTGTAAGTGTCCTAAGTCTGTCATTTCAAATTTCTTTTTAAGGCTAGACTTCACATGGTTTATAAGGTTGGGATCACTACCAGTAAGGATAAGATCATCAACATAAAGAACAAGGATGATAAGAGAGTTGCCCACTTTCTTGGTGTAGACAGTATTGTCAGAATAACACCTAGAAAAGCCAGATTCTAAAAGAAAGCTATCCATTTTGGCATACCAAGCCTGAGGAGCTTGCTTGAGACCATAAAGGGATTTCTTAAGTCGACATACAAGGCTGGAGTCTGTTTGGATGAAGCCAATGGGTTGTTCCATATAGATTTCTTCATGCAAGTCCCCATGCAAGAAGGCAGATTTAACATCCATCTGATGGACTTCCCATTTTAAAGAGGCAGCAAGGGAAAGAACAAGGCGGATAGAGTTCATTTTGGCAACAGGGGAGAAGGTTTCAGTGTAGTCAATGCCTTCAACCTGTGAAAAGCCCTTAGCAACAAGACGAGCTTTATGTTTATCAACTTTCCCATCTGGTCCATACTTGGTTCTGTAAACCCATTTACATCTAACAAGTTTGCGTCCCTTTGGTAGAGGAACAAGATCCCATGTATCATTTTCCAACAATGAATGATATTCTTCATTCATAGCTGCTTCCCAATGTGGATGGCCTGAAGCTTCTGCAAAAGTGTCAGGATCATGATTTACTGGAGCTTGAGCCAGTAAAGAAGAGGCTCTTTCAAACTGAGAACGTGTACGTCGCTGATCTGTAGGATCACCGGCAAGATCACCTGCTGCATCCCGAGTAGCACGGACCCATCTTGGAAGTTGAGGATCCTGAGAAGGTGGGGGAGGATTTTCATCCTCACTTTCATCATCTGAAGAAGAAATGTTTTCAAAAGTAGAAGAGATAGGAAGAGGTGGCACATCCGCCGGACTAGGCTCGCAGGCCGATTTATTTTCATCAAATTTTACATCTCTTCTAATGATAACATTTTTGGACTTAAATGGAATAAGTCTATAACCTTTTACATCTTCAGAATATCCAACAAAAGTACATTTCTCACTCTTAGGTTCTAAAGCTTTATGCTTTTCATCTGGAATATGGGCCCATGCTTCACTTCCAAAAACACGAAAGTGACTTACATCTGGTTTAATGGAACTCCAAGCTTCTTCTGGAGTGATATTCTTTAGAACCTTAGTAGGAGTGCGATTTATTATATAATTTGCACAATTAATTGCTTCGGCCCAAAAACTAAGACTGAGTCCTTTAGATTGCAGCATACAATTAGCCATTTCCTTTAAGGTGCGATTTTTCCTTTCAGCTACACCATTTTGTTGTGGAGTGTATGGAACAGTATGTTGCATTTGAATTCCATTTTCGGTGCAAAAGTTGATGAATGTGTTTTTAACATATTCTCCACCATTATCAGTTCTTAGCTTAAGAATTTGATGTCCAGATTGTTTTTCAACAAAGGCTTTGAAGGCCAAAAATGTGTTAAATACTTCGCTCTTGAGTTTTAAGAAGTATACCCAAGTGCGTCTGGAGAAATCATCAATGAAAGTTAAGAAATACTTGCAGCCAGAGAATGAAGCAACAAGAAGTGGACCACATAAATCACTGTGCACAAGCTGTAAAGGGTGCCAAGAGGCACGTTTTTCAAAACTGTCCCGATGATGTTTTCCGAGTACACATCCGGAACAAACACCATCTCTGCAAGATACCATAGGAAGACCTGTCACCATATTTTCTTTACATAGATGCTGAAGGGAGCGATAGTTTAAGTGACCAAATCGCTCATGCCAAAGTTTGCTCACTTCATCATTATGAGCAACAAATACTGAGGGAAGATTTGATGACCCAAAGTTGTGAAACTTATACAACCTTATGGAATCATCAGCAATACCAGTAGCTAGAATCTGTTTAGGATCTCTTAGATCCTTGATTACAACATCATGAGGTGAAAATTCAACAATTTTACCTTCACCTGAATGAGTTATCTGATATACAGATAGAAGGTTGCAGGATAAGGTTGGAACACATAATACATCATTAAACTGACCATTGTCTAGATGAACAGTTCCAGTCCCTACAACATTAAGAGATCTATCATCACCAACATATATATTTTTGGTGTTACAATCATTTAAAGAAGAAAACATGGCTTTGTTTTTGGCCATGTGATAAGAGGCTCCAGAATCAATGAGCCACTCATGAGAATGAGAAGAAGAAGATACATTTAATGCATAACCAGACTGAGATGATTGACAACGACATGCAGAAAGTGCCATTCCTGAAGATGAAGTTGAAGTTGAAGTAGAAGAATGCTCCACATGGATGTTATGTTTCTTCATTGCGGCTTCCAAGGCTTCCATCTTCTTAAAGCATTTAGATTCTAAGTGGCCATCTCGATTACAAAAGTTACAATGTCTATCAGTCTTCTTCCATTTGTTTTTATTGGTCTTATCATTTTGCTGAAATGATCTTTCATTTTGAGGCTGAGTTTGCTTAGGACCCTTGTTTGGTTTAGGACCATTCTTTTTAGGATATGACTTCTTAGGATTCTTTGAATTTGGTTGCTGCTGGGCGGCTAACGCTTTCTTGGAAGAGTTTCCAAGATTAAGAAGACCAAGGTGTAAGAGTTTTTCTTGTTCTCTTATTAAAGAATCACAAAAAGAGTCAAAGGAAGGGGCCTTGTAGTCTTTTCCTTGACAAATGAAAGCTTCCCTTGTAGAATGGAAGGTGGAAACAAATACAGAGTAGGCTGGTCCCAACTTAGTAAGGATGGAATAAATAAGGTTACTATCTTCTTTCTTAACCTTAACACCTTCCAAGAGATATCTAAGGGTCTTGAATTTGGACAAGAAATCTTCAATGCAAGAAAAATTATTAGGATCCAATGTAAGCACCTCATTTTCAAGTTGATGGGCTCTAATTTCATTTTTAATCCCAAAAACTTTAGTGATTTGTTCCAATGCTTCATGAGGAGTTTCAAGTTCTGCAATATGGAATCTAAGATCAGGAGAAATAGACATCCCTATCAAACCACGTGCTTGATCTTGTCTATTTTCCCATTTTGCAACCTTGTCTTCATATTTTGGTTTCTTCTCTTGGTCTGTGGCTATTCTGTAGAGACCTTTACTTCTAAGTAAATCTACCATGTAGGATATCCATTGGAAGTAGTTAGTGCTGTCAAGAATGACTTGGCATGGAATTTCCATTTAAAAAAAAAATTGAAGCTGAAGATGCTGAAAGTAAGTGTTCCAATGGATAGATCTCGAAAAATTAGGCTGTTTTAAAAAAAACGGCTCTGAAAAATGCTTCCGGATGAAGAAGTTATGGCTTTTTGAAAAAATATTGTTGAAGTTGCCGGCAAAGTGCGCGAATGTGCGGGAATGAAAAAATCCGCCCCCACAAAATGGAGACTTGAACCCAAGACCTCTACTCTCTTAAAATAGCTTTGAACCAATTGATCTATACAAAAAATTTGAGAGAGAGAGAGAGAGGGGGGGGGGGCCTTGGTTTGCGTGCTTTCCTTGAGAAAGCTCTTTTTCCCTACAAAACACAAAACACAAAACCCAACACGGACATGCAAAGAAAACGAACCTTATGGCTCGAAGTTAGCTTTAGCCAAAAAACTAGATATTTAAAAAAATGAACCTTGCGGCTCAAAGTTAGCTTTAGCCGAAAAACTAAATATTTTTCTCAATGTTTCTGATTTTCCGAGATCACACTAAGGTGCAGGGAAAAGAGCATACGCATGAGAAAAAATCCTTCCTTTCTGTTTCTGATTTGCCCAGATCGCACAGAGTCGCAGGGCAAAGAGCATACGCAGAAATCAAAGGTATAGATCCGGTTAAAAAAAAAGCTAAATAAACCGAAACCGAAATAAGCAGAGAGAAAATAACAGTAAACTGCAAAAACACTGTATACCTCCAGATCTTAAAAATGACGCAGATAGGGCTACCGGAAACCTTTTCGCGTGAAACGAAAGGGGTTCCTCACTGGAACAGATGCTCCGAACACAACAGAGCAGTCATCTCGGCCCGAAAGCAGTCAGAAACAGCAGATCTAGGAAACGGCAGTCGGATGCAGTTCTACCGGCTTCAGATTTGGATCACCAACGGACGCGGTCCTCAAATAGCTCTGATACCATGTAGGAATTTACAGGGTAAGTTCCTCAGAAAGAACACCAAAAAGACACCGCTCACAACCAGATCACAGATCAATACACTAGTATTTTTGACGTGGTTAAAACCCTCAAAGAGGGAAACAGTCCACGGCCTGCGCCAACGTGGCTACTACAAGCAATTTATTAATCAAAGAATGAAAATTTACATAAGCTTCTCTCATGCACGGATTACCCGAACAATGACCCTCCATGCACTTTAAATAGAACTCATGGACCAATCGGGTGTCAAGCCACAGATCAAGTGTCGGTAATACCGAGGAGAGAGTGAACCGTCGGATCACTACATATCGTGACCGTCGGATTGTAAGTTACAAAATGTACAACGGTAAAGAAAAACACTTTACCTAACTCTATACTAGACCAAGTTGAACTTAACTATTTCTTATGTGTCGGAATATCCTAACAACCATTGGCTAACTACTAGCTACAAAATGACTAACCACTATCTAACCCAAAATGAATAACTCAAATGAGGCCCTAAGCCTTCTTATTTATACAAATTGAGGACCCCAATAGTCCTCCTAAACTTTAGGGACTCGACTGCCCAAAACTTGTAGTTAACAGTAGTCCTACTTGACTTGCTTGGCTGCCCTTGTGCTAATTGATTTGGTGGCCCTTGAACTCCGAGCTGATGGTGGAGAATTCAAGGTAAGGGCCCATAAATGAAGGGAACACCTTCCTAAAAATACTCTCCACGAATTTGGTTGCCAAGTGCTCATTTCAACCATTGATTTTGTCTCCAAATTGACCAAAAAGGCTACACAAAGCACACATTAGACTTGTTGGCATAATGACTAACCCAATTCACTCTATTAGCATACATATAATCAAAAACATGCAATAAACTAATGAGAATGGTGGATTAAGTCGAATTAGGAGGTTGAATGAGCCCAAATAATTTCCCATTTTTGGGGCTCATCAGCTGCAAGGAATTTTGTATTCATTATGTTGTGGACTATTCATAAACAGATGGCTGCGTCCATACTGTGTTCACACGAGTCTATACTTATGATGTTACAAGATCATTCCTATATCAGAGCAGTAGATAGTTTTCTAGTTAGTTTTGATCTGAGTATGGGAATGCCTACCTCAGCGATGATATGATCTCATATATATATCTTGCATTGAATGTTTTTATAGGTTCCGACTAGGCTCTCCACAAGATGATCCTCGAAATGATAAAGTACTTCACTCTTCCTATATGATAAATGAAATCCTCATCTACTACAGACTTCGCACTTTAGGGGGCAATCTGTTACAAAAAAATATCGTCACCATGATTATTTGCAGTCAGTATGGGTCTATCATCACTTGTACTGTCCTCCTAAGCAAGTCTAAGACCTCAGCTCTTCAAATCAAGCTTTAGAAGTGGGAGAAAGACATTAAATATCAATGTAACTCGGTTCCGCACTTTATCTCATGGTCACCTGCAGTCCCGCACCTTCTATGTACAAAAGCTGCGTACCTACCCACTCTGTTCCTAACGGTGTAGGTGCGGACCCCTGTGAAAGTCAAAAGGCACAAGTTTTATCTTAAAAAACTCTCTTTGGGTTAATTCTAGAGTTTTCTAGAAGGAATTTTGACGTGGATTGTTCGCTCTGAGGTGCTTCATGCATCCCAAAAGAGAAGGAGCTAATCCCTTGACTAAAGGAGCTATCCCTTTGAAGGAGGGCTTTATCCCTTTGAAGGAGGACCTAGTAACTTCCCTCCATTGCACTATAAATACAGGCATTGGGGTGAGGACTAGGGAGGTTAGAAGCTGAACATTTTGAGGGTAAATGCTGGTGAAATTGAGACTCTTTGGTTGAGCTTGAGAGGAGAGATCACATACCTCTTGGTTCCATTGGAGAGTGAGTGAAACTTGTCAAAGTAGAGGAGACATATTGTTGGACCCTGGGAGGAGCTTGTACAGCGTCAAGGCAAAGGTTGTAAGGTTCTTCTTCTTTTGAATTAATACAATCAAACTCATTTTTCTCAACAAGTATCTTATGTTATTTGTTTCATGGACTCCTTGACTTTCATGTTAAATATGTTTTATGCAATTGGCTTTTCAGGTGTTATTTAATTTGTTTGCCTTGTTTGTGTTTGCAGATTCGCGAAGAGGAGCTCATTTGGATCAAAGGAGAGAGGGCATCCACAAGCTTGCATTGGACCAAAGGTAGGCCCTAAAAACACTTGTTTGCTATTGTTTATTAAAGCATATTTAGAGAAAGATAGTGTCTGGTTGGTTTGTTTGTCGTTAGGTCCTCTTTAGATTCTAGGAAGGTCTATCTTGTCCGCAAAATCAACACTTTCTGTGCGACAAGGACTTTCTCCCATTGATTTTGTCTTTTGTGAATGATGAATAGTTTACAATTGTTTATTATATTCATTAAGGAAAATTCAATCCCTAATTTCCTTGATCATTAGGCTAAGTTGTCTGAATTATTATGTCACATGTGCTTTTGATCCTTTTATGGTTTATGTTTGCAGGTCCTATCAAGAATTGAAGAGCTGCATCAAGTCACAATAAGGGATCTTCGTTAGGCATTTTGTGAAACTGGTAAGAGGTCTATCCATTAGCTGAACTACTTATAATTCAGACAAGTTCAACTTAGGAAAAGAGTCAGTTCATTTGTCATGATTTTTTCTAGTTTCCATTTAGGATCTAGGGAGATTTCTCTTGTCCGCAAGAGGGATTGTCCAATGTAACAAGAGCATTCTGCCAGAGGCAGTCTCCACGTGAAGCTTCTCACCTGTGAGTTGTATAGTTTGAGAATATATCTTTTTTTCTCCCAATTTTAACAGTTGTAATGTAATGTTTAACATTTTAACTAAGTCAAATTACATAAAAATAAAAAATAAAAATTTAAATTTAAAAAAAAAATCTAAATAAAAAGATTAATGTAATGTAATGTAAACATTTTAACTTTTCAAAATAAAATTAAAAAAAATGAAAATGAAAATAACCGTATAACAATAAAATAAAATTGGCCCATGGTATTGAGAACCCATGGTATTCATGTCGAAGGTAGCATACTTAAAGAGGGAAATTAAATCATCCTAGATCCATCTTAACTTTGGATCTGCAAAGCCTAGAGAGTGATCAAATCTGTTAGATAGGGATCAAATTTGTTGATATGAAAAACTTTTTTAGAGTGAAAATAGATTTGACCACTCTCTATGCTTGGTAGATCTTGAGTTAAGATGGATCTACGCTGGTAATAATAAAGTTATAATTTAGTTAGTTTTTATGGTATTTTTAGTTTTTAACATGGTGAGATGTATAATGAAATAAGTGTTTTGATGTTTATTATGGATTATGGATTGATGTTTATCTACATTTATCAACAATTTCATTTATATGACTACCCTAGTTTGTAAAATTTCATTTACCAATCTTTAAGGAGGTCAACGTATAAGATAATTTCCTATCAAAGTCCAACTCTATATGCTTCAAATGATGTTAAATGCTTATAACCCTTTACAATAAAATTTTATAATTAAACCTCTATATAAAAGCACGTGAAATATTTGGGTAAATTATGTGGAAAGAAATAATGTTTTTAAAAAATGTTTAACCAATACACTATCTATTAGATCACATTCTTTCATCAAATAATATTTATGCAATTTCCATATATGGGTAAGTGTTATAGTCAAGTAAGCTTGAAAATATTTAATAAAAATTGTGTACACAAAGTTTTATTATATAAAGGATAATGTAGCCTTTTAATAAATTTATATATTTATAAAAAATGTATATATATATATATATATATATATATATATATATATATATATATATATATATATATATATATTTGTATTTTCATATTTTTTCAAAACTGAGTATAAATATAATTTTGGATTGATAAGCATAATTTTAATGATGCATTTTAGTTTTTGTGTCATAATATTAAATAACTAGTACAATTATTCATTTTAATTGTATTACGTAAATGTTAAAATGTAAACATGTACTCACATGGTGCCATTTGTTATTTAATAATTTGCATGGTAATTTCATAATAGTACTAGGTAAATGTGGAAAGATAAACATAGATTTAGAGATGCAACCTAGTTAATCTTTAAAATTCGATTCATTGATGTAGATGACAAAACCAAAATATTCAAAGATCTTTCATTTATGAACATAAGACTAATACAACCATATTGTTGAGGTATTGTCATTGATGTCAAAGCAATGGTTAAGCAGGGCCTTGAAGTCAAAAGCAAAACCTAATGTAAATCTAGTTGAGGAGGATATTGGTGGCCACCTACCTATTCCACCTAGACCTCTAGTTGGTTTCATGTGTTTCCTTGTTTATTTCAGCACTTACTATTTTTAGCAGTTTTGCGGGTCTTGAATTTTTGAAGCCATTTTGACCCCCTAAATGACGTTTTTTTGAGGTCCATTGCAGGCCCATAGCCATAGGCAAGGGCCATCCGTAAATCCTGTAGTACTCGAGAAGACCTTTCCAACAAGGTATCGTATGCACCAAATGGAGATAATATGACCAAGTTACAACCCGGGGAAGTTGGTTGCCCATCTAACCCCAACAGGGCCCACAAACTCTTAGTGTTACATCTCATGGGGTTAGGGTTTTGGTTTTTTAGGGTTTTCTCTCATTGTTTAATAATAAATAGACCCTTGAGCCTCATTGTAACATAGTTCATAGGCATGTAGCCGCCACATCTCTTCTCAAAGATAAGCTACCATTGCCCAAGCTAGTTTATTTACATTATGTTTGTAAGCCTATTTCAGTATTCTTATATTAATGAAATGAAGTGTTATTTCTTTTACATCTCTGTATTTATGGTTATATCTATAATTTGTTGTGTTCCTATTTAATTTCGAATCAGTCCAAATCAGAATGCACCTTTCCATCCTTGGTACCCTTCCACTCATCCATCATGGCCCAAACCTCCTCCTTGGGCTTATGCTCCTCAATATCCTCCTCATCATATTAACCCTCATTTCCAGCCATATCCACCTCAATCTTCCCAATGGGTCAACCTCTCACCAGGGTGGAGGCCTCAAACAACCCAACCTCCTACTTTATTTCCTCCACCTCAATCTCAACCTCAATGACAACTCCCTCACCATACCCCACCTAAGCAACCTAAAATTCCTACTCAACCCAATCCGAACCTGAAAAATAAGAAGGCACAACAGGTTTATAGTGGGGAGACATCCTATCCTGCTTATGTTATGGAAATCCAAGAGATCAACCTTTTTTATGGGAAGGTTCTCCCATATAATCACCCAACTTCTCCACGTGAAGAGCTTGAAGAGGAGAAGGAATAGAGTGTCCCTCAAGACAATACACCCCCTTATCCTGAAAGGTTGGTCCACTCTAAATAACACACCCCAGAAGAGGCTAAACTTATGGGAGAATTGAAGAAATTTTGTGTCAAAATACCCCTTCTCAAGGCCATCATGGATGTTTCTATTTACAACAAACTTATCAAGGAATAATGTTTCAAAAGTCCCGGGATAAGAAGAAGAGATACCCCACTATCAATGTTGTTGGACAACTATCTGATCTGATGCTTGGAAGGGTAATCTTCCCAAAGTACTTGGATCCTCGTATCCTAGTAGTGCATGTGCACATTGAAGAAATTATGGTCCCTAATACCTTGATTAACCTTGGGGCTTCCATCAATGTGATGACCAGGGAAACCATGCTCAAGCTCAACCTCCAAGGGGCCTTGAGGAAGACCACTACAATACCGCAACATGCATATAGATCCACAGTAGCTCCTGAGGGATTTATTGAGTATGTACTAGTCTCCATTGACTCTTGGGAGTACCCCACTGATTTCCTTGTCCTCCATCCAAAAACCAAGTTTAATGGTTATCCTATCATCCCAGGAAGAATTTGGTTGGATACTCCTAATGCCTACATTCACTGCAAGGGTGGCCTCATGACCATTAAGAATGGGCACCTGTCAAAAAAACTTGTGTTGTACCCTCATGAAGAACCTTCTATTGATCATGATCTTCCCTTGTGGTTATAGGATGAGGAAGAGGAATAATTTTATCAGAAACTCCCCTACCCAGTTTGCAAACTACACATTCTTATAGGGGGAGGAAACCTAATGAAGATGACCTTATTGACCATATCTTACAGAATCAACTTCCCACTACCATACCAGTTGATGAACTAATAAAGGAACCTAAAAGTAGTCCTTGGATTGATTTTGGGTCTGCTGACTCTGGACCAGAACATGCCAAGTTTGTGGAAATTATCCCATCCATAACTTTAAAGACCAACCCCTCTCTCTCAACCGAGCAGGAAGAATAATTATGCAGTGTGTTGAGGCAACACCTCAATGCTTTTTCTTGGGATTATACGGATATGAAGGGTTTGCATACCTCAGTCTTTACTCATCATATCTACATCAAAGAGGGATGCAAGCCTATGCACCAACCTCAAATAAGAACGAACCCATATCTTAAGGACGTTGTGAAAGAGTAATTATAAAAGCTACTGGATGCAGGGTTCATATACCCCATTTCAAATAGTGTTTGGGTGTCCCATCTCACTTTAGTCCCCAAGAAAAATGGTAAGTGGAGAATTTGTGTTGACTACTGAGAACTTAACAAGGCCACAAGGAAGGACAATTTCCCTTCACCCTTCACTGACCAAGTCTTATATGGCCTTGCAGGGAAGAAATTCTTCTCCTTTTTTGGGTGTGGAGCCTGATTATCTTCTTTACTCAGAGGTATCACCGCATTGGACCCCAGTTTGTAATGTGGCGGTAACTCCACCCTTAATATTTGCACTGAACAATGGGTCCAGGGGGGGCAGTGATCTTTAGGAGCCCCCCCCCCCATCAGGTGGGGGATTGGGGGCAGTGCCCCCGAAGCTAAAAATATATGTAAAATTGCCTTGTAAAATGTTGTAATTTCGTAGTCAATTTGGGCCATTCATTAGGCAAAGATCTGATGGTAGAAGTTATGTTTAATTTAGGGTTTTTTTCCCTAGAGGTAGCCCCTCGCTATATATGGGGGAATTGTATTGCGTCTATGTAGATCTGTATTTTGAGTGAGAAAGAGAGACGAGATTGTGTGAGAGCGAAGAGGGAATTACAGTGGATCTTTTGTAGGTTGTATTTCTTCAATTTGCTAGATAATATAAAAGGAAGGACTGGCTGTTTCTCTGTGGACATAGCCCAAATTGGGTGAACCACGTATATCTATGTCTCTCTTGTTTTATGTGTTTTCTATGTTTATATTTTTGCAATATATTTTATATGTTCCATTTCTCTATAATATATAATGTTCGAATAACTAGTATCAAATCCAAAGGTCTATTTGGCTGATAAACTCGCAGGAGATAAGGGTTCCTTGTTCGAGTGGGAGAAATGGCAGAAGATGGTAGGTTTGGGGTCGAAAAATTTAACAGCAAAACCTACCAGCTGTGGAAGATGCAGATGGAACATTAGTTGTACCAAAAATATCTGTACCAACCATTGAGTGGAAAGGAAAAGAAGCCGACAAGTATGACAGACACAAAATGGGATTTTCTTGACAGAAAGACACTTGGAACAATACGGCTATGCATAGCGGCGTCGGTAGTGTTTAATATTTTAAAGGAAACAAAAACAGAGGGTTTAATGAAGGCATTGGCCAAACTATATGAAAAACCCTCAGCCTCAAGTAAGGTATTTCTTATGAAGTGTTTATTTAATATGAAGATGTCAGAAGGTGGATGTTGGAGAGGTAAATCCCCTCTATGGATAGAGGCGATCCCTACTAGCCCAGCATGGGTCTAGCAACAATCAATCAATGCTACTATGCAAGCTCCTAATTGCAATTAAAAGGTAGGCAAAGAACACCTACTTGGATTCCAACGCTCTTGTTTGATGAAGAGATGCCACACTCGCTCCTTTGCTCCGGCCGGTCACAATCCTCCACTATCTTCCTGGGCGGACACCTGCACACACAAAGAGAAATGCAAACACAAGCGTGAAATCTAATAAAAGCAACCATACATCAGTCAGAAAGGATGTAATTCACATTTAACCATTGCATAGACAAATGAGAATGGAACCATAACAGTAGTCATCTATTATTAATCAATAATCAGAGAAAGATACAACCATTGTTCTGACGCTGAGTCCTTCTCAAGAGGGTCCAGCCAGCAAGTCTCATAAGCATTCACCCATGGAAATGGATCTCCCAAGTCAAGCAACTCTCTCTCACACAAAACTCTAAGACTTCAAAACCTTTCTCTAGCTCTCTAGCAATCCACAGTTTATCACACCAACTACCTACTAGCAGCAGCACACAAAAACACTATGAATTCCTTGTTGTCAAAAACTAGCTGCTGATAGTAATGGTGGAGGAATATATAGGAGAAGGAGTCTCCATGGAGGGTGGAAGGATAAGCTTATCTCCAAGAAAGGTGGCCCATATGACGAACAGACATGCCATAGAATGGAGGGCGATACTCACAAGGCCAACAACCAGGTCTGGAGTCATCTGGAAGGTTGGCTGTTAGAACAAATTCGCCCAAATAGGATCAGTGCGGATTATAAGGGAATTGGCGCGCTGATGTCGCACCTCAATAACTAGGAAAGTCATGTCAGCGCGACCCAATACAAAGGAGAGGTGCGCTAGCTCATGAAATGCGACCAGCGCAGAAAAGTGATGTGCTTCCGCGCTGGCAGTGCACTGAATACACTATGAGCCGCCAGTCAGCGCGGATATTTTAATAACAGACGCGCTGATGCAGTAAACCTTGGAAAAGAGGGCCATTTGGCCAATTCAGAGAGCATGAGTTTGATTTTATGACACAGTAGAGATACTGACTGGATGACAGTGACAATTTGCTGTGTAACAGATGCCCCCTAAAGCATGAAGCCCGAGAGAGTGGGAGGGGTGAAATGCTTTACAAAACTGCCGAACTGGAACACCACCAAGAAGGACCTGCATGTATGTACAACTGATAGCATGATTACATGTAGTCTAGGCATGGGTGCAGCCATCCAAAAGACATATGAAGAAAGGTCTGTGGTATGGACGCAGCCACCCAGCTGAAGAGACCATGATGATAAGAAGGTATGGTCGCAGCCATCCATCAACGAGTCATGTAATGACAATCCACAAAAATCGCAGCCTGGCTCGCAGTAGACTAGAACCAGGGTCTTGCGCTCCATCCCAATCCGAACAAAGTACAAGTTCAAGCATGTGAATACATGAGCTGGAGTCGAACATGCATGAACATCGTCTGATTACCAGTCAATGATGAAAACTGTTAACAGACGCGAGAGGGGCCACCAATAATGACAATGGTCCTCAAGGTACTATAGGTACAATCCATGGCATGCGAATCAATGAGCTGGCGTCGAACACCTGTGGAATCATTCGATCGGAGGCCAATGATGAAAACCTCACGTCGAACACGAAGAACCTGCCATTGAGGCATGCAGGCTCTAAGGCACCTGGAAGGGGTCTCTAAGTCACCATCCTGGATAATGAGCTGAAGTCGACAGGAGGTAACCTTGATCGAAGGTGGGCCATAATGTTTCCCACATCATCGACACGAGAAAAAGGAAGATTGTTGTGATGAATCAGAAGTATGTGAGGCGTCAGGGATAGATTGTAACTCTGTAGAGGTCAACTTCTCTTGAACATATCGGAGGCACAATAGCGGATTTGGCAGTATTTGACATCAAATGAGCAGAGGTCATGGTGACAAGGCAAATGAGCAGATGAGAAGTCAAATAGGATAAACCAAACCCACGGAGGCTAGTGAAAAGCAAGATGAGATGGTCCCACCCAGACACGAAGCAGAGGAGTGCCATGTTCAAGAGCGACATACCGCTGACACGAATATGATTACAGTTCCATTTTCCCCACCATTTCTGGTAGGTACCCCGATTATTTTTGGATGACAAGCTTGACGGGGATAGCATATGCTTGAAAAGTGTCATTTCGACGACGCCCGATGTCATTAAGTTTTAACGAGTCTGACAAAGGAAGAACTCGGTGTCTTTTCCTATTTAGAGAGTCTGAAAAGACAGCGGAAAAGAAAACTCCAGGGGGGTCCTTTTTCGTAAAGTTGTGTCTCTCGGGCCCGAAAAAGTATAAAACAATTCCCGACAGAACTGCCCGACCAAAATGATCGAGGAGTACTTTTCGTAAATAGTGGCTTCGACCCGAAAAAGTGAAAAAGCGATCAACATCACGTCGTTTTGTAACCATTAACGAACCTGAAACGACAAGGGTCCGACGATCTTTTCGTTTTTACACGGTCGGAAAAGAGTTTAAAGAAGACCGCCTCTCATTTACATTTAACGAGTCAAGAGGAAAGACTCAGCAATATTTTCATCTTTAAACGGTCGGAAAAGAGCTGAAAGCAGACCTCCATTTTTATTCTCTTTAATGATTCAAAAAGGGAAAAATACTCGGCAATCTTTTCACATTTTACGAGTCACAAAAGTGCTTAAAGGTGACTCGTCCTAGAGGAACGAGTGGTATAAAAGGTAGCAACTGGTTCCGGCAATGGTGGAACTGTTCAAAACATGTAATGGTCAAGAGGCTGGCTAATAAAACCACTCATTGCTGTGGTTCCTCAGGAAAGGATAAACAACCAAGTGAGAGCATATGATCGGCCAAAGAGATGGTGGCGATGGAATGAAACAACCAAGGTTCATTTAACAGAAATTAGCAGATAAAAGGCAATCACGAGATGTAAATCAGGTATGGGTTCATTTTTACACAAGCTTGAACCATGGAGAACTTTGCTTGGATTTGGTTTCATGTTTACACAAGCTTGAAACGAAAAACAATGTTTGTTATGAGTTCGCATGCCCCCTAGCATAATGACGCAAATTGAGGTACATGCCCCCCAAGCTTCATTGCATTCAACAAAGTGGATGGAATGAAGGTTCACTTTCGAGATCTAGGAAAGACTCGACTTGTATTTTACGAGATCGTAATCAAAAGACTCGATTTGGAAAGGGGGTTGTTTCATTTTTTAATGAGGTTGACACAGTAAAAGAACTATCCTCATAACCCTTGTTTCATGATTTTAACGAGCTTGACACAAGATCAGGAACTATGCTCGACCACCTTGTTTCGTTTTTTAACGAGGTCGCCATAAGATCAAAACTATCCTCGGACTAAGCCTAGTTTCATATTTTAAGGAGCTTGACACCGGAAAGGAACTATGCTCCAACCAGACCCAATTTCATTTTTTAAGGAGCTTGACATAGGAAAGTGAACTATGCTCCGACCGAACTTCATCATAATGAACAGGAAGTCGGGGCTTCCAAGAGTGGCGCTCCCGGTGGGAGGTCAATGTCTCGGAAGTCAGGACCCAATGCCCCCAGGACACTATGCACGACGGTGGCATTGCTGGATACAGGCATGGGAGAGGTGGCCACATAGTAGATCTGGGGTGAGACAGATGCAACTGGTGGATGAAAACCAAGAGGGAAGGACAATTGTGCCGGAGGGGCTTGTGGATGAACGAATGATAATTGATCTATTGTCACTATTCTTCCATCGTGTGGAAAGCAAACCACACGGAAAAGTGAAGAAACAAGGGCTCCCATGGCATACACATAGTCACGACCAAGGAGAAGACTGAAGTCTAAAGAACCTTGGGTAACCGAGACGTCTATATAGACAGTCTTGCCTCCCAAATTAATAGGGAACTTTGGAAGGATCCCTAATGGTTGACTCGTTCCTCCGTCATAAGCGGCGAGATTCGGTGCGACAGGTACAAGCGATGGGGAACCCAAAGCCTGCCAAGTTGATCAGGTGCTCAAGTCCTAGGTGTTGTAAAAATGCTCAAAATTCAAAGTGCTCATAACTGGTTCACAGCTAAACTACTGGAAAGTGCTCGTCCTCCCGATTCTGGCGCCGCAAACGGTTCGGAAAACGGTCGCCGTATGAGGGAGATATGGCCAAAAGAATATTTTGCCCAAAACATTAGAAAATTTGAATTTTTAAAAAAAAATTAAAAAAAGAATATTCCGAAGAATATTCCTTGGAATATTCTAGGGAATATTCCCTCTGCAACAGCCAATCACAGGCCGCCATGTGGCAGGCCCGGAGGGTGCCACGTGGCCCCATGATGACGTCAGCAAGATTGGTTGGGCGCATTCAAAAATTTGAAGTTTGGGAGGGGCCGGGTTTGAACCCGCGACCTCTACGTTAATACTCCACAGACTTACCAACGCACTACAACAAGCTCATTTGAAAAATGAGCGGAAGAAACGTATTTTAAAGTTGAAAAAAATTGAAGCGGGAAACCAAAGGGGCCAGCCCCGCTCTCCATGTGACCAGCGCCCGGGAACCAAGAGCTAAGCATTAACCGCCAGCACACCAACCGTCGGGCACGCACTCCGATGAAAACATTTAATGTAACTACAGTTAGCAGCGCGGATTATTTGGCGGAGCGCCAAATTTGGCGGCGGCCCCATAATTGGCGGACTTATCTGGCCATAACTAAAGTTCGCTGGAGTTCTTTTAGGGGAAACTGGCAGTCTGGAGTAAATGGCCATAACTTTGGCCCAGAAAGTCGGTTTTGGACGAATTTTTTTTTTATTTTGGATAATTTCGACCTTCTGAAGCCATTGGTGCAGGTCTTACAGCTATCAGAGGTCATTTGCATACTTTTTGGAGCCGTGAAAGTTCTAGGAGCCACCAGGGGCCAGTATTGGGAAGACTGTACAGGGTTGCAGGTATCCATTGGAGGTGATCCAATAGTCAATCCTGAAGGGTTCATGTGTTTTGAATCCATTTCTACCATCTATTTCTCCTGTAGATGCTTTTATTCAGCTGTATTTTCAATTTGAGCATTTAATAAAAACAAGGACAAGCCCATTTGGAGGCTTTGGACCCAGCAGACGTAGCCCTGGAGGGGGTGAACTGCTTTATCAACTTATTGTGCACATGTGGTTGGTTTATTTTGCAGAACAAATTCATTTTTATGTGTTAAACAGTAAAAGGAAATAATTCTGCTATGCTTAAATGGGTTGTAATCAGCTGAAAAATTCATGTGTTTCATTTCTGCAAGACATGGGAAGCTTTTAAATATGTTTATTTATGAATTGAATACCTTGCAAACGAATTTCAAGTAGTTTCATATTCAGATCAAGTTGGTATCAGAGCTCAGGGTTTTTGTGCAAAGATCTTCTAATTGTCTTGCAAGTATTGATGTTTACCAGGTTGAAACTTAAAAGAGGGGAAGGACAGTTGACTAGAGAACGAGAGAATCCTCAGTCAAGGAGGGCTAGAGAGCCATCTCCTCCACCTTCAATTTCACCCTCAAGAGTCTCAGCAGAAGCTTCAAGGATGTCTGAGCATGGAGGAGAAATTCCTCTAGAGACAGATCCAAGAGAAGAAGAAAGAATCTTCAGAAAGGCTTTCTTAGATCTCACTGAAATGGTGAGGATATTGTACCAAGAAAGAAATGAGAAATTGGCTGGAGAAGGGTCCAAACATCCACCTGAAGGAGAAGGCTCTTCAGGAGGTAAGAAGGATGATGATCATTCCAAGAAAGGACATGGAGGAAATGGTGATCCACCACCCCCATCTTCACCTTCTTCCTCTTCATCTTCGTCTTCTTCTGTTCATAAGCATAGATCCTCTGGAAAAAGTCCTTTTTTAAAGCTTGATGTAAAATTCGAATTACCTATGTTTAATGGTGAAGTGAATGCAGAAAAGCTTGACAATTGGATTAGGCAGTTGGAAGTTTACTTGAGGATCCAAAATATACATGATGATGCCACAAAGATTCAGTTGGCTTCTTTGAGAATGGATGGAGCAGCCTTGGTCTGGTGGGAAGCCAAGACTAAAGAGGAGATCAAGAAATTTGGTAAGGTTACCTTAACATGGCCTGAATTTATGTTAGCCATTAAAAAACAGTTTTATCCTCTTGCTCACATGCAGAAAGCCATTATGAACTGGCAAAATTTCAGACAACTTAAGGGTCAGAGTGTCCAAGACTACACCCAAGAATTCAGGAGAAGAGTTCTCTTGTTAGGGGTAGATTTACAGACCCAAGAAACCTTGCTGAAATACATTGGTGGTTTGCATAGCTACCTTAGACACACCATCTTGATGTTTAACCCTACTAGCCTGGACGAGGTTTGTGTCCAAGCTACCCATTTAGAGGCAAGGGGAAAAAACACATTTGAAGAGGGTAGAAACAAGCCCCCCAAGGGGAAAAGAAAAGAGAAAACCTCCAAGGGAAAAGGAAAAAAGAATGCATCTGTTAAACAGGAGAGTGAGAAAGTGATATGTAAACATTGTTCTAAACCAGGCCATGAGGAGAAAAACTGTTGGAAACTATATCCTGAAAAAAGACCTCAATTTAACAAATCCAAAGGGAAACAGAAAACTGCTGCTACTACATCTACACCACAAGATTTAGGGGAAGATTCAGGTGATGAAACCAAAATTGCAGCCATGGGTTTGAAAAACTTGAAGGGAAAAGAAATTGAAACTCAAGCCAGCACTAGTACCTCAAACTGCCATGTACAAGCTCCTAATGAGGAAGAAAGAATTGAACTGTTTCATGTGAGGGTGATTTCAAAACATACTAAAATTGACACACTTTTTGATAGTGGGTCACAATCAAACCTTATATCAGAGGACTTGGTCAAGCAGCTTAAACTTGAGACCGTTCCACATCCGAAGCCATATCCACTTGGATGGATTTGCAAGGATGCAAATTTACAAGTTTCAAGAAAGTGCACATTGCGCTTTGCAATTACTGCACATTTTATTGATACAGTTGAACTTGATGTGGTACCTTTTGATATAGCAGGAATTGTTTTGGGAAGTCCTTATTTGTTTGACAGGAAAGCTATCTTTCATCGCCATGAAAACAAATATCATCTGTTCAAAGATGGCAAGGAGTTCATTGTTAGAGCTCATCGCAAGAAGGCAAATATAGCGATGGTGAATGCACGACAGGTAAAAAGGCTGGTCAGTTCAAGTAAGAATTTTGTTCTTCTTATGATTAAGCCCAAGGTTGATGTGAATCATGAGTCATTTGACAATTGTGATCCAAAACTTAAATCAGATCTGTATGATGTAGTTGATGCATATCATGAGATGTTTCAGGAGCCAACAGGTTTTCCTCCTAAGAGAGAGATTCAGCATGAAATCCATTTGCATCCAGATTGTCCTCTTCCAAATATAGGCATGTACCGCATGTCTATTATGGAGAATGCTGAAATAAAGAAGCAAATCAAGGACTTGTTGGACAAGGGTTTCATAAGGCCAAGTACTTCGCCATGTGGGTCACCGATTGTATTGATTCCAAAGAAAGATGGCACTTGGCGTATGTGTGTTGATTTCAGGGCCTTGAACAAGATAACGGTAAAGAATCGTTACCCACTCCCAAGGATAGATGATTTGCTAGACCAGCTGAAAGATGCTCGATATTTTACTAAGCTAGACTTGCGTAGTGGATATCATCAAGTAAGAATTGAAGAAAGTGACATATGGAAGACAGCCTTTAAAACCAAACAAGGACTCTTTGAGTGGCTTGTGATGCCATTTGGTTTGTGCAATGCACCTGCAACTTTCATGCGGGTAATGGATGATGTCTTGCGTCCTTTTCTTGATGATTTCGTTATTGTCTACTTAGATGACATCTTAATTTTCAGCAAGTCTAGAGAAGATCATGTCATGCATGTTAGAAAAGTACTTGATGTTTTGAAGAAGAATCAGTTATTTCTTAAAATTTCAAAGTGTGAATTTGGAAAGACTTCTTTGGTTTATTTGGGACACATAGTAGGAGGAGGTGCTTTGAGAATTGATCCTGCCAAGATTGAGGCTATTGTGAAGTGGCCTACTCCCAAATCCATAACAGAGGTAAGAAGTTTTTTGGGTGCAGCTCAATATTGGAGGAAGTTCATCTCTAACATCTCTTCTATAGCAGCTCCTATGCATGCAGTGACAAGTGTGAAGCATGCTTTCCAATGGGGAGGCAAGCAACAAAAAGCTTTCGAATCTTTGAAAGAGAAGATTAGTTCAGCTCCAGTCCTTGCATTACCGGATTTGAGACAGCCATTTGAGATACAAACGGATGCTAGTGATTATGCTATGGGTGCAGTTCTTCTACAGCATGGTAAGCCTATTGCATTTCATTCTGAAACTTTTAATGGTGCTGTTGTAAATTATCCTACATATGATAAGGAGTTGTATGCATTGGTACAAAGCGTCAAAAAGTGGAAACACTATTTGATGGGAAAAGAAACTGTTATACATACCGACCATCAACCCTTACAGTACTTGCAATCACAAAGCAAGTTACAACAGTCACGACACTTCAGATGGATGGGCTTCTTGCAACAGTTCCATTTGGTAATAAGGTACAAGAAAGGTACTTTGAATAAGGTTGCTGATATGCTTTCAAGGCCTATTATTGGTGCTGTTACTTTACTTAAGAATGTTTCCATTGTACATGATAGTTACATAGAACAATATGCATCTGATGATGACTTTAAAGATGTGTATGCTAACTTGAGTAAAGGGAATCATGTAGAGGAAAATGATTATCACATGCATAACAATTTGTTGTTTCATTTGGGCAAGTTGTGTATACCACAGGGGGAGAGGATAAATGTCATGAGAGAAGCTCATTCTTCTCTTATTGCTGGCCACTTTGGTGTGAGCAAAACAGTAGCACATCTACAGAGGTATTGCTATTGGCCTCGCATGGTAGATTCTGTTTCAAGGTTCATAAGAGGTTGTTCATTGTGCTACAAGCAAGCCTAGCAATAGGAAGCTTGGTTTGTATACTCCTTTGCCGGTACCTTCTAGACCATGGGAGAGCATCTCTATGGATTTTGTAGGAGGTTTTCCAACATCTAGAAAGCAGCATGATTATTTATATGTAGTAGTTGATCGTTTCAGCAAAATGTGTATACTTATGCCTTGTAAGAAAACTATAACTGCTGAACAAACTGCTGAATTATTTTTTCATCATGTATGGATTCACTTTGGTTTGCCTACTTCCATTATTAGTGACAGGGATTCCAGATTTGTGGGGAATTTTTGGTCCAACCTATGGGAGATGATGGACACAAAGTTGAAGAAAAGTACTGCTTTCCATCCGCAAACAGATGGACAAACCGAAGTTGTGAACAGAACCATTGTGCACCTCTTGAGAGGTTATTGCAGCAAGCATCCCAAGCTTTGGGATGAACATTTGCACTACATACAGCATGCTTACAATCGTGCCAAGCACTCCTCCACCAACACCTCACCGTTTGAAGCTTGTTTTGGTTACTTGCCAAAATCACCTCTTGATTTCATTCTTGAGAAAGATGTTGCCATTGAGGGACATAGTGATATTGACAAAGCTCGTTCATTCATTGAAAGAATTCAGCAAATACATCAGCAAATTCAAGAACAGCTTGAGAAAAGTCAAAGCAAGTACAAGGAAAGACACGACAAGCATAGAGTCGATCACAAGTTTCAAGAAGGGGATGAGGTATGGTTGTACATTAGTAAGGAAAGGATGCAAGGAGAAGGTAAAAAGCTGAAGCCTATTCGTTATGGTCCATTCAAAATCCTCAAGAAGGTTGGAAATAATGCTTTTCAATTAGATTTGCCTTCCTACATGCAAATGTATTCTGTTGTCAATGTGGAGAACTTCCGTTTGTATGAACCTCCTTTGATTGCTGATCATAAAAGTGCTGTTCAGCTGCCATCTCTAGAAGATTTCTCGCCAGAATTTTTAGATGAGCTGAAAGAAGATACAATCCTTGACAGAAGGACACACACTTCAAGGAGGGGCAGTGTAGATTATGTTCGGGTTGGTTTCAAAGGCAGCAAACCGAACAAGGCAAAATGGATGGAGGTGGACAGAGTGAGGGAGCTGTACCCTCACCTCTTTAACAGGTAATTGAAGGCTTTTGGGATCCAAAAGCTTCCCAATGGGGAGGCGTGATCAGGTGCTCAAGTCCTAGGTGTTGTAAAAATGCTCAAAATTCAAAGTGCTCAGAACTGGTTCACAGCTGAACGACTGGAAAGTGCTCGTCCTCCCGATTCCGGCGCCGCAAACGGTTCGGAAAACGGTCGCCGTATGAGGGAGATATGGCCAAAAGAATATTTTGCCCAAAACATTAGAAAATTTGAATTTTAAAAAAAAATTAAAAAAGAATATTCCGAAGAATATTCCTTGGAATATTCTAAAGAATATTCCCTCTGCAACAGCCAATCATAGGCCGCCACGTGGCAGGCGCGGAGGGTGCCACGTGGCCCCATGATGACGTCAGCAAGATTGGTTGGGCGCATTCAAAAATTTGAAGTTTGGGAGGGTCCGGGTTTGAACCCGCGACCTCTACCTTAATACTCCACAGACTTACCAACGCACTACAACAAGCTCATTTAAAAAATGAGTGGAAGAAACGTGTTTTAAAGTTGAGAACAATTTGAGCGGGAAACCAATGGGTCCAGCCCCTAAGGGCCAGCCCCGCTCTCCATGTGACCAGCGCCCGGGAACCAAGAGCTAAGCATTAACCGCCAGCACACCAACCGTCGGGCATGCACTCCGATGAAAACATTTAATGTAACTACAGTTAGCAGGGCGGATTATTTGGCGGAGCGCCAAATTTGGCGGCGGCCCCATAATTGGCGGACTTATCTGGCCATAACTAAAGTTAGCTGGAGTTCTTTTAGGGGAAACTGGCAGTCTGGAGTAAATGGCCATAACTTTGGCCCAGAAAGTCGGTTTTGGACGAATTTTTTTTTGATTTTGGATAATTTCGACCTTCTGAAGCCATTGGTGCAGGTCTTACAGCCATCAGAGGTCATTTGCATACGTTTTGGAGCCGTGAAAGTTCTAGGAGCCACCAGGGGCCAGTATTGGGAAGACTGTACAGGGTTGCAGGTATCCATTGGAGGTGATCCAATAGTCAATCCTGAAGGGTTCATGTGTTCTGAATCCATTTCTACCATCTATTTCTCCTGTAGATGCTTCTATTCAGCTGTATTTTCAATTTGAGCATTTAATAAAAACAAGGACAAGCCCATTTGGAGGCTTTGGACCCAGCAGACGTAGCCCTGGAGGGGGTGAACTGCTTTATCAAATTCTTGTGCACATGTGGTTGGTTTATTTTGTAGAACAAATTCGTTTTTATGTGTTAAACAGTAAAAGGAAATAATTCTGCTATGCTTAAATGGGTTGTAATCAGCTGAAAAATTCATGTGTTTCATTTCTGCAAGACATGGGAAGCTTTTAAATATGTTTATTTATGAATTGAATACCTTGCAAACGAATTTCAAGTAGTTTCATATTCAGATCACAAGTAGTAACGGGCATTAGACTGACCGATGCTCCTTCGTCCAACACAGTGTCAGGCAGCGCCATATGGGAGGCATAGGCAGTGACCCAGAAAGGCACATGGGATGGAAGGGGAGGGGTAGTCAAACGACTCCAATCGAAGGAAATGACCGAACTACTTGGTGGGGGAACCATATGGTTGCCCCCCTGCTCGGAAGGAACCGAATCGGGATTCTCCGGAGAGGTTGGGATGGGAACACCATCACCAAGCTCGGGAGAATTTGACGAGACAAGAAGAACATGGGAATTTTGCTCTTCCGAAACAGAGTGGTCGACAGGAAATGAACTCGAGTCGACACTCTTTCCGACCAATGGTTGGTCTGGAACAGGCTGAATGTAGTCGGGTTCGGGAAGACGGGCCTGGACAAGAGAAGAATGTGAATCAATCTCTTTGTCGGGAGGCGAATGATCTGCAGCTGCAGAAAGACGTTGATATCCAACGGGGAATTGGGGTGAGGGAGTTGGGAGACTTTCCAAAGCAGTGGAGGCTTTATCCATGAGTGGACAAAGGTGAAGGGGATGATTGCCTTCACAAAGTCTACAAGGGATTCGAATCTTCCCTTGTCCCTTACCATTCCCTACTGATGAGGTAGCATCGCCGTGAGCCTCAGTGGACGATGAGGGCTGGGCCGGATCACGAGACCATGCTTCTAAGACTCTGGGAATGCCAGGACAATCGCGAAGAAGATGGTCCTCTTTGCATAATCGACAAGGAAACTTGGCCTTCCGCGGAGGAGGGGAAGGGGGCCTGACTTCAGGTGTACTCGAGGGGGTAACAATTGTGCTTGTAGCCTCTCCCTTAGGGGACTTCTTCTTCTTGGTCTTCTTCTTCTTCTTCTTAGCCACCTGGCTACTCGAAACGAGACCTTCACCAGGTGGGGTAGAGGATGAGGACGTAGAAGTAGGTGTCGAAGGGGAGAGGTCCACCTTAGGATCAACATGATGTTGTTCAGGTGGAGGGACTGATGGACTAACAGCCGACACGGTAGGGACCAAAGAGGTTGAAAACAACCAAACAGGCAACCCAACAGTTAACCCTGGAAGGGATAACGTTGCCATATAAGGAGCACCAACATTCCCGAGGGGAGGGAAATGACCAAGACTCCCGTCAGGAGGGGAGCTTGGGTTGGTGAACCCCGGAAAAGTTGCCATTGGGACAGAAAACAAAACCTACTGGAATTAAACTTGACCTTTTCATGTTTCAAGAGTCGAGAAAAGGACGAAAAGATGACTCCAGTCTCCTTCGAATGTTTAATGAGCACGAAGTGACAAGACGCTCACAGGCACCTTTTCGTTTAAGTAGTCCGCAAAGGATCAAAAGTGACTGCTCTGGAGATTCTAGGCAAAGGGTTTACCAAGCGATCCGTAAAACTGCTTATACACCTTAGCAATCATATGAGAGCCAAGGACTTTCCGTACTGCAGTCAATCTTCCCGAATGCTGTGTTCGGTGCATTATGGCTCACAAGGTGGCAGACTCGGCTTCCTATGGATCAAGGATGATAACCTAGTGGGGTCTCCCCTATATACGCGACCGTACGTGGGAGCACAAGTCCGTGCTAGACCACTATCGAGTCACAAAAGGAGGAATCACCCAACCATAGTGTGAAACAACAGTGACTAGGTTTAACGACGCCGGAACACGTCTCTAGCCTAGACCTCTAGATATTTGCGTTAAGTTCCAATGCGT
Organism: Pinus tabuliformis; assembly: GCA_031772625.1. Taxonomy (NCBI): domain Eukaryota; kingdom Viridiplantae; phylum Streptophyta; class Pinopsida; order Pinales; family Pinaceae; genus Pinus; species Pinus tabuliformis. Next base: position 1,164,960,600 of record CM062813.1, read on the forward strand.
TTTTAGATTTATTTAGTTTATTTTATGGTTGATCTTGAATTAAGTTTCGATTTCAGGTCCTGCCGTGTGTTCTCTCACAATTACCTAGATGCAAACTACATGCCAAAGAATACCATTTCGTTCGATGAATTCTAGCTATGAGAAGGTAAAGAATTTTCCGATCAAACAAAATGAACACAAGCAATCAAACAACCTAATGTAGCTAAAGAGCAAGGAAACGAAACTTTTCTTTTGAGAATGCAAATCAATGAAATGTTCTTTTCCTTTTCAATTATCGAAAGCAAAGCTACTATTTTGTTGTTTTTCTTTCAATGGCACAAAGCATCTAAAATGAATTTTGAGGAACAGGAACACCAAGCAAATCACTTAATGAAAGCACACAAAGTTCCCAAAACATCCAAAACAGATCTCCAAATCAAAAGGAAAAACCAAGGCTTGTACGAGCTATGTGATCTAAGCCCAACAAGACAAAAAGGAATTCAAGCAAGAAGGAAGCAAGTGTGAACTGATCGATCCAAACAATTGTGATTTATGCTTGGTAGTGAAGAAATCGAATCAACATAAAAAGGTGGTTCAATAATCGACACTAAAAATCAACCAGCAACAAGCAGTGAAAAAGCCTCAAGCAAATCAATAAGAGGGTTGTGGATGAACCTTGAATAGACAAGTAACCCAAGCAAACGGTTTCTCGATGAAACTTCTAAAGGGCTAGGTCACATGGTCTAAAAACACAAGACTCACTCGAATGAAATCAAAGAGAGAGCGTCCCTTAACCAAAAGCAATCAAAACAAGCTAATGAGGGACAAGAAACAACAGGGGATAAGAAAGATTGATGAATTCAGGAGATAAAGTTATAAAAACAACTTTTTAGGAATCAGCGCAACTTTTACACTGAGAACCCGAGATGATCAAGGGTCAGCGCAACTTTTACACAGACCACCCGCGCTGTCAGCGTGACTTTTGTCCAAAAAACCGAGCTGATCTCAGAAAAACATAGCTAGTAACCCAAGGTCAGCGCGGGTAAAAAGCTAGCAAGTGGCGCTGACGTCGCGACTATACACGTCTTTTCCGTACTGATCCGATTTCCAGGATCGTCGCGACTGTTAGGCGTAATTACGCGATGAACAGGATGTTGCAAAAGGGGGAGCGCGATATTAGCGCGACTGTTAAAATTAAATCCACGATGGAGCTCAAAAATAGTGACAAGCAAATCAAAACTCCCAAATCAAAACAGCTAATCTTTCAATCAAACAGGGGCATTTCCCAGATCAACCCAGGAAATGCAAAAGACTGATAATTAATCCCCAAAATTTCAAAAAGAGAGCAATCAAACAAACTCAAAACAAGGATGAATGAAAAAGGACAAAGGCCAGATCCCCAGCGGAGTCACCAAATTGTTGGAGAGGTAAATCCCCTCTACGGATAGAGGCGATCCCTACTAGCCCAGCATGGGTCTAGCAACAATCAATCAATTCTACTATGCAAGCTCCTAATTGCAATTAAAAGGTAGGCAAAGAACACCTACTTGGATTCCAACGCTCTTGTTTGATGAAGAGATGCCACACTCGCTCCTTTGCTCCGGCCGGTCACAATCCTCCACTATCTTCCTGGGCGGACACCTGCACACACAAAGAGAAATGAAAACACAAGTGTGAAATCTAATAAAAGCAACCATACATCAGTCAGAAAGGATGTAATTCACATTTAATCATTGCATAGACAAATGAGAATGGAACCATAACAGTAGTCAACTATTATTAATCAATAATTAGAGAAAGATACAACCATTGTTCTGATGCTGAGTCCTTCTCAAGAGGGTCCAGCCAGCAAGTCTCATAAGCATTCACCCATGGAAATGGATCTCCCAAGTCAAGCAACTCTCTCTCACACAAAAATCTAAGACTTCACAACCTTTCTCTAGCTCTCTAGCAATCCACACTTTATCACACCAACTACCTACTAGCAGCAGCACACAAAAACACTATGAATTCCTTGTTGTCAAAAACTAGCTGCTGATAGTAATGGTGGAGGAATATATAGGAGAAGGAGTCTCCATGGAGGGTGGAAGGATAAGCTTATCTCCAAGATAGGTGGCCCATATGACGAACAGACATGCCATAGAAGGGAGGGCGATACTCACAAGGCCAACAACCAGGTCTGGAGTCATCTGGAAGGTTGGCTGTTAGAACAAATTCGCCCAAACAGGATCAGTGCGGATTATAAGGGAACTGGCGCGCTAACGTCGCACCTCAATAACTAGGAAAGTCATGTCAGCGTGACCCAATACAAAGGAGAGGTGCGCTGGCTCATGAAATGCGACCAGCGCAGAAAAGTGATGTGCTTCCGCGCTGGCAGCGCACTAAATACACTATGAGCCACCAATCAGCGCGGATATTTTAATAACAGACGCGCTGATGCAGTAAACCTTGGAAAAGAGGGTCATTTGGCCAATTCAGAGAGCATGAGTTTGATTTTGTGCCACAGTAGAGATACTGACTGGATGACAGTGACAATTTGCTGTGTAACAGTGGATCTGTTGCTGATCATTCAAATGAATTTAATATAGTTACGAGTCAGTTAAGTTCTATAGGGGTAACTTTTGATGATGAAGTTAGGGCTCTGTTATTTCTGTGCTCATTACCAGAAAGTTGGAATGGTTTAGTTATGGACATTAGTAACTCTGTCTCTGGATATGGTACTTTAACGTTTTATGATGTTGTCGGTGTAATCCTTAGCAAGGAAATGTGATGGAAAAGCACTGGTGAGACATCAGGTAATGCTTTGACTATAGAGACTAGAGGAAGAAAAATGGAAAGAGGAAAGAGCTTAGGATATCATAGTAATTCAAGGAAAGGAAGATCCAAGTCAAAATCGGGGATAGTGTGCTAGAAATTCAGGAAGAAAGGACACCTGAAGGAAGACTGCAAGTCTCTAAAGGGAAAAGAAGGAGATGTGCAACAAGAAAATAATCATGAAGTGAATGTGACAAGTGATGTGTTGCAAGATGCTTTGATTCTTTCGCTAGAAAATATTATTGATGCCTGGGTGGTAGATTCAGGGGCCTCATTCCATGCCACACCTGATAGGAAACATTTTCATGATTATGTTCAAGGAGATTTTGGACAAGGTCGATTGAGTGATGATAAACCCTGCACAATCATTGCAATGGGTACAATTTTCATAAAACAGAAGAATGGAAATCAATGGCTATTGAAGGAGGTGTTATCACCCAAATATTTCTTTCGAAGTTAATGAAGGAGAAAAAGTCAAAGGTAACCACAAACCACTTTTGGAGATCAGGACCTAGCCTTCCTGATGCTCAGATAGGGCTCTCTCTTTATAATTTAACTTTGTTTTAGTTAAGATGATTTTAGGCTAGTTATTGTTTGTACTTGGGTTTTGGTTTGAAATTGGGTGGTGGGATCACATTACTTAGATGAATAGAGTTTTGGCTTTTACCATTGGCCTATGGAGTCGAATGTTAGACAAACAAGACTGAATTTAGTTCTAAAAACAATGTCTACAGGGCAAAATAGATGATTTACTATAGATCTCAAAGGCTAAATGGTGAAATGGTTTCGAATCGGATCCAAGGACCAATTAAGGGTTCCCTAGGCCAGACTCTGTAAGGAATGAAAGAAGTCAACTAGGATGGGAGAGCAATTAAGGGTTCTCAAATCCGGGTATTAGAGGAAAACATGTAAATGACTAACTATGCAAAACAGAGTGTACTTAAAAAATTTCTGAGTGATATCTCCAGTTAATTCATTCAAATTTAAAACACATTTAAGATTATGAAACACATAATAAGGTAACAAAATCAAACAAAGAAGATACTTCACTACAAATGGCTCATCTCATGAATCATGTAGCGAAATGCTTTATTACTTGCTCCAGTTTGTTGACTTGAAAGTGGTACAATCACCCTTAGGTTTAAGATCAAAATAACTCTATAAATGTAAAATAATCCACACGAAATACTTCAAATGAAGAAGTATTTATACAAATTCTAAACTGAAATATCTTGAAAAATATCAAGATTGGTTTCACAAATATCTCAAACTGTTTTACATTAATAGAACTTAAATAAAGGAAACTCAAAACTAATGAATATATTTGGCACTATATTTATGGATTTATGGTGAAAAATAAGAGAAATTAAAATTTGATAGCAACTCTTAATTGATGATGAGACTTCCAAGTCACTAACTACCTCCTTCCTTTGTGCATTCTGCCCCAAAAAATCTTGAAAATTATGGTCCAGTGATACCTTTGTATATCTCAATCCAAGATAGATATATAAAAAGTGAAATAGGTTATTGTAGATAAGTATGATATTGAGATAAACCTCTTTCAGTTTCCCAAAATTAAGCTCCAAATGTTCAAAAATATTCTCTGAAAAAAGATGTCAAAAACATGACTTTGCATAGTCCGAAAAGTAGGTTGTGAAGATATGCATTTATCTCCCTTTTTGTAATACCTGTGTAAAACATGAGATGGTTTTTTATAGATTGTCCTTTTAGGAATGAAAACCTCCTCCAGTTTCTCAAAATGCATCTTTTATTGGCCAAAATAGTTTCTGCAAAATTATGGCTTAAAGAGGGAATTTCTGGAAAATGTACCATTCCTGCTCTGATTTCATTTTTTAACCTTAATTTTCTTTTATTTTTTTTTACCTTTACTTTGGATAAACTTAACTGTTTTTGGTGAAAGTGTTTTCATCTCTGTTTAACCCTTACTTCCTCCATGTTTACTTTTACTGTTTACCTTGATTGCTTTGTTTTTTCATCTATCTTCACTTTGACATGAATTTATTTTATCTGTATGCTTTGTAACTATCTTCCATGTTGTTTGCCTTCCCACTGGATGCTTTTATTCACTTTGATTTTTCAATCTGATACACTTTTACTCATACTCTTTCATCTGGCTAATTTATCTTTTTCCTTTTACTGTGCTTTTTTGACTTTCACTGTAACCTTTTGACTTTTATTGTACATTTTCAAATCAGAGGGTCGTTCTGGTTTTTTCCCAAAATACCTCGAAATTGGTGAATTGGCTTGCAAATTGGTTTGAATGATGATTGCAGAGGATATGGTGGCTGTAGACGTGAACTAGATGATCAAATTGGGTGTCTGGAGCTTCTTCAGGCCGTAGAGGACAGTGAATTTTGGTCACAGAGGCTCTGGGTGTCGCAAACGTATTGCTAAGGTTTTATAGAAAAATGAGCAGAAATTTATAAAATGGGGTTTCTCATCCTTTTAAAGGACACCGGTTATATTTTGGTGGGGAAAGTATTTTATGAACAGTGGACGATTTTCATGTTGGGCAGGGAGGCGGTTTTGGAGGCCATCGCACTGCTTTTGGCAAGCGGGCGGTATTTCCCTAAGGGAACATGATCTATGCTAGAGGCTGACACATAACAAAATTATGTCCAAGAAAAACCGCGAATCTCATGTGCTCTTTGGCTAATAAAGGTCGGAGAGGGAGTGAGCGCGATATGGATGCACATCGTCAGATCTGGGGGTGAGAGATCTAACGACTGTCATGCGATGAAGCTACACGGAGGGAAATTAGGGTGAAGATTTGTGGGGTTTTCTTTAATGGCACCAAGGGTTGGTGGGGTAATAGGTTTATGTTGGGAAAATATGAAGCGGGGAGTTAATTTAAACAATGTGGGGGATGAAACTATAGTTTATAATTAAATCGTGGTTTGGATATTATATATGGAGTTATTTAATACGGGAAAAAGGTATATTGGGGAGCTAATACATTAGGTTAGTACGTTAATATGAAATGAATGCACGGAATGTAAAATATAGTAAGCATAATGTCAAATATGATGTTTGGCTTGAATTTCTTCACTGTGGTGGCCCAATATCAACATTTAACACTTATACTTAGGATAAAAGAATTTTTTGTGGGTTTTTGAGTATTTTGAATTAGAGAGGAATTAGTTAAAGGGGTTTTACCTTTCCTAGGTAAAATGTGTTTTAAACTTAGGAAAAGGGGATTTTGTAGGGTAAAATGAGTGATGTAAAGGGAAAAGGTTGTTTTCATGAATGAGAAGGGTTTCCATAAGGTGGAATCCAATACTTGATGTCCAGGAGTCATTAAGCCAAGGGTCCGGTCCCACCAAAAGTCAGAGAAATTCTTTGAGCCTTTATGACTAAAGGATTTTAGTATTGGAGCACATTGTGGCGAGGGAAATTAGTGATATGCCAAATGATGTTTATCCATGATTGTAAAAATTGCTTGTACCTACCCATATGCTATTTTAACATTTTATTCCTTATTTACATGGGTGCATTTGAGCTTGAAAACCCTTATTGATTTTTCTTTGAAACAGGAAACTAACTAATTCAAACCTTATTTCATCCAAGAGATCAGGTTAAACTGTTGATCTCCCTATCATTCACCAAGATTAAACTGTTTGGCTAGATCTTTATTCTCTATCTATCAATATTAAATTTAAAGGATGAAAATTCAAGATTAATTTGTTTGACTTATCATGGATTATGGTATTTTAAACAAGCTACACATAATCATTATTTGCAAAAAAAAGTAAAATAGTAGTGGCATTTGAATTTGCACACTTTCATGATCTATTTTTATCTCTTTTTGTGGGGTTCATATTTTTCACTTTTTTGATCTTTGTTTCTTTTTGTCCTTTGATTGTTATTTTAGGACATACCCTCTTTACATTTTTTTATTTGGGAATACATTTGCAAAAAGAAAAGGTATGTACAATATTACAATACTAAACATAGTCAATTCAAAATTATGAATCTTATTATTATAGGACCCTAACAGGAGGTAAGGCATGTTCTAGATCTGAAGAAAATTCTAATTTCAACGGGGCAGTTGGGAGGTGGAGGTTGTGTGACTACTTTTACAGATAAAACCTGGAAGGTCACTAAAGGAGCCCTGGTAATAGCTAATCTGATAATCACCCTATGAGTGACCTCAGTTAAAGATTTATTAAACAAAAGGTCTTACAGACTCATGTGCTGGTGTGTGTGTTCTGTGTTATTGAAACAAAGAATCGATTAGATTGCCAATACATAGAAAATAAATGGAAAGATAATAGAGAAATACAGTAAGGAACACAAAGACACAAGAAATTTTAATAAGGAGTTCACCCTATTCTCCAGGGCTACGTCTCCACTCCAGCTTTCAGTGGTGGCCTTGTTTTATTGTGTCTTACAGCAGAGAAATTACAATACAGGGACTCAGTATGAGTTCTCCTGAAGCAGATTTGCTTGGCAGGGTGGTTCTTGGATTCCCCAAGCCACTCGGAGTACACAGACTCGTTCTCTTCCTACCAGCTCTGTGACCCTTGGTCTAAAGTGGAAAGAGCCAACTGTGATGCTCAATCTAGACATATTCCTCTATGGGAAGGCTCGAATCTTCAAGCTCTCTGGTGCTCGATGTTGCATGTGGTCAGCTCGACCCTCTGTCTCCTCTGCTTGGCTTTACTGTTCTCTGTGTTCAGTCCTCCTCTCAGGGTTCACTGTTCACTGTCTCTCTTGGTTGCTCGAACTCTTTTACGACTTCCTCCGCCTTTGCCGACTGTCTTTGTTCATGGCTTTAGCCATTCGATCCCTGTGCCTATTCGGTTCCTCTCCCGCCTGCGTCGACTCACCTTCTACAGCTATGCTTGGAGTTCCCTATTCGGCGTCATCATGAATGCTTGGGAAGTGGTCACGTGTCTCCATATAACTGGCGCCAGCATGTTTCGTCGGTTCGTTTCTTCCGTTATACTGTGGATACGTTCTTTCTCCACCGTGGAGGTCAACAGATTCCAAATACCTCTAAATCACTGCTTAATTCCCTGTCGATTCTGCTTCTTTCTATCGGGCACAATCTCAGCCATCCGATTTGGGCTCCTCCAGATCCAACGTCATACGCACGTCGAGCATGGTATACTTGCTCGACCGATAACGCACGATCACTGCGGTTTTTCTCTCCCCTCCGCTACCACGCGTCGACCGCTGAGTGGGATCGCTGCACTCTCCTCCAAAACCTCTTACCGTTCAAGGGCGCCATGATCAATACTACTGGTTTTCCAGAGCGCAGGTCCTGCCTTTTGTCTTTTAGCTCTTTTTGCTTTCCACTCGCGGTTCTCCGGCTCCAACGTGACTGAGTGCTTAGGCTTTCCCACTTTAGCCCTTTTTGCCTAGCGCATCAAAAATCGCCTCCTTTTCCTGATCCGGGGCTCCCAGGGGCTGTTTTGGCCCCTTGCGCAGTCTCCATGGGCCTCGGTCAGTGTGCTTTGACCAAGGTCCTCGTCGTCTCCACGCTGGCGGCCATTGCCATTGGTTCAAGGTGTTTTTGATCGCTGTTTTGGAATTTTCAGAGATTTGTTCAACTCGATATAGTCAAGGTTCTTGACAGTCTTTCATGGATCCGATTCGGATCACGGCCTCCCTACTGAAAAGCTTTTGGACCACCAAAAGTTGGTTTTCTTCAAGCATCGACTAAGTGAGGAAACTACTGCCTCACTTGTCCAATCTCAATCCATTTCGCATTGCTCGGCTTCGAACCTTTAAGCCCAATCCTGAGGTATTCCACTTGTCCACTGCGTGTCGTCCTTACCTTCCTATCCAGCACTGTATCTTCCTGCAACTCATTAAGATATTCAGGCAGCAGGTCGTCAACAGAAGGTAATTGGCTATGCTCTTCAGGGTCCTCAATCATTGAAGGTTCAAATAACCTCAAACAGTTTGCATTTACAACTGAGTAGATGTGCATGTAAGCTGGTAGATCAAGGTGGAAGGCATTTTCACCAATCTTCTCAAGTATCCTGAAGGGTCCATACCTTATAGGTTTTAACTTTTTACCTTCACCTTGCATCCTGTCCTTGCTGATATACAGCCAGACTTGGTCTCCAACTTGAAAACTATGCTCCATCCGATGCTTGTCATGCCTAGCCTTGTACTTGGTCTGGCTCTTTTCCAACTATTCTTGTACTGCCTGGTGGATCTCCTAGATCTGTTCAATGAATCTAGTTGCCTTGTCCACATCACTGTGTCTATCAACCATGGTATCTTTACCAAAGACAAAATCCAAAGGAGACCTTGGTATGAAACCAAAACAGGTCTCAAAAGGATATCTCTATGTAGAAGAGTGTTTGGCTCTATTGTAAGCATGCTGCACATAGCACAGTGCTCATCCCAAATCTTAGGATGTTTGCTGCAATATCCTCTCAGTAACTGGATCACCGTCCTATTAACTACTTCTGTCTGGCCATCTGTTTGTGGATGAAAAGATGTTCTTTTCTTTAACTAGGTGCCCATTAGTTCCCATAGGATTAACCAAAACTTTTCCACAAATCGGGTGTCTCGATCAGATACAATAGAAGTGGGTAATCCAAAATGAACCCATACATGCTCAAAGAATAATTTTGCAGTTTTTTCAGCTGAAATCTGTTTACTACAGGGTATCAAAATACACATTTTGTTGAACCTATCCAGAACAACATATAGATAAACATGACCTTTCCTATATTTAGACAGTCCTCCAACAAAATCCATGGAAATGCTTTCCCAAGGGTGAGAAGGAACTGGTAATGGGGTGTATAAGCCTAGTTTTCTGATACTGGGCTTGCTTTTAGCACACATAGCACATCCCTTCACATATCTAGAAACTATCTCATTCATTTTAGGCCAATAGCAGAACCTTTGTAGTTGTGCAACTGTTTTACTTACCCCAAAGTGACTTGATATCAGAGAAGTATGTGCTTCCCTAATTACCTTTACTCTCTCAATTTGTGGAATGCAGAGTTTCCCACAATGATATAAGAGTCGGTCCTTCACATGATAGTCCAATTATTCTACTCTTTTGCCTTGACTCAAAGTTGCATATACATCTTTAAAGTCCATGTCTTGAGCATAATGTTCTATGTAGCTTTCATGCAGCACAGAATTATGCTTAAGTATGGTAGATTCATTTATAATGGGTCTAGATAACATATCTGCAACCTTGTTATGTATGCCTTTTTTATATCTGATGACTAAATGAAACTGTTGTAGAAAACCCATCCATCTGTAATGTCTTGATTTTTGCAACTTAGTCTGCGAGTGTAGATATTAAAGTGGCTGATGATCAATGTGTATCACTGCTTCTTTCCCCATTAAGTAATGTGTCCACTTTTTAACACTCTGAACTAATGCATACAATTCTTTATCATAGGTAGGATAGTTAACTACCGCAGGATTAAAAGTCTCAGAATGATAACATATGGGTTTACCGTGTTGTGTCAACACCGCTCCCATGGCATAGTCATTGGCATCGGTTTGGATATCAAATGGTCTTTGTAGATCTGGCAGTGCTAGTACAGGTGTTGTACTAATCTTTTCTTTTAAGGTGTCGAAGGCTTTCTGTTGTTTTCCTCCCCACTGAAACACCTTGTTCAATCCTGTCAAAGCATGTAAGGGAGCTACAATTGAGGAAAAGTTTGAAATGAACTTCCTCCAATATTGTGTTGCTCCTAAGAAGCTTCTCACTTTTGTAGCAGACTTGGGTTTAGGCCAGTTTACAATGACTGCCACTTTAGAGGGATCTATTTTCAATTCAACTCCCCCTACTATATGACCCAAATAATTTAGAGAGGTTTTTCCAAATTCACATTTGGATAGTTTAACATAAAGTTTTTCTCTTTTCAAAACATCTAATGTCTGCTTAACATGCTTTAAATGTTCTTCCCATGTTTTACTAAAAATCAAAATGTCATCCAAATACACAATAACAAAATCATCAAGAAAAGGTCTGAGTACATCATTCATTAATCTCATGAAAGTAGCAGGAACATTAGTTAGGCCAAAAGGCATAACCAGCCATTCATACAATCCCTGCTTTGTTTTGAAAGCAGTCTTCCATGCATCTTGCTCTGCAACTCTGACCTGATGGTATCCACTATGCAAATCCAGCTTGGTGAAATAAACATCTTCCTTCAATTGATCTAAAAGACCATCTATGCGGGGAATGGGATAACGATTTTTTATTGTTATCTTATTCAGTGCTCGGTAATCAATGCACATTCTCCACGAGCCATCTTTCTTTCTCACCAAGACGATTGGTGAGCCACATGGTGATGTGCTAGGCCTGATGAACCCTTTCTCGAGCAACTCCTGCACCTGCTTCTTGATTTCAGCATTCTCTAAAGTAGACAACCTTGTATACATGTGGCTACAATGATTGTTTCATCTCCCGAGTCTGACCCCAAATCTTTCTAAATAGTTGCAGCAGTCTTCTTCTTCTTGCCCTCGGACTTCTTAGGTCTCAGCTCTGGATGCAGAATCCAACAGTGCTCATCATCATGCCCCTCCTTTTTACAGTGAGTGCATGAGGCTTTGCCTTTTTGTGCAGTATTATCCTTTCTTGCTTTCCACTTCTGCTTCTTTTTCTCCTTGCTCTTTCTTACAGTGTGTTGGGATGGTTCCCCAACTTCTGGATTTCCATTCTTTCCTCTAGCTTCTAAATGAGTAGCTTGTATAGATACCTCATCTATACTAGTGGGATTAAACATGAGGATGGTATGCCTCATGTAGCTGTGTAGACCACCAATGTACTTCAAAAGAGTCTATGGTGAGTCTAATGAGATACCCAACATCAATGCTCTCTTTCTGAACTCTTGAGTATACCCTTGTACACTTTGCCCTTTTAACTGCCGAAGAGTTTGTCAAATCATCATGGCTTGTTGCATGTAGGCCAATGGATAGAACTGCTTTTTGATTGCAGCAACAAATTCAATCCAGACAGAGATGGCTTTACCATGTCTTTTCACATCAACTTGGGTTCTACCTTCCCACCAAACCAGGGCAGTGCCTCCTAGGCGTAGGCTTGCCAACTGAATCTTACTCTTGTCTGAGTCTATGTTCTGTACCCTGCAATACACATCAATTTGTCTAATCCAATTTTCCAACTTTTTAGCATTTAGCTCTCCATCATATATAGGCAAATCAAATTTAACATCTAACTTAATCAAAGATGCTTTCTTATTATGCACAAGGCTATTAGGAGGTGTGAGAAAGCTTTCCTCTTTCCCCTTTCCTTTGGAGTGGTCATGGGAATGAGACTCATCTTCTTATTTTTCTTGTTTAAAACCTAATGAATCTTCATCCTTATGCTTTCTAAAGTCCTTATACATTTCTTCTACCATAGACTTTATAGCCAGGAAACATTCTATGAATTGAGGGTCTGGCCCTACAGAACCTTCCTCTAACATTGTCTTCCGAGAATAGACTCTCCCAATCTCAGGGTTAGTTTCCACCAACTCTCCTTCTCCTAATTTGAGCTTTGATCTAGTGAGCATTCATAGCTAACCCAACACAAGCTTGTCTAACCTTACAGCCTAAAGCTCTGATACCACTTGATCTGATAATCACCCTATGAGTGACCTCAGTTAAAGATTTATTAAACAAAAGTTATTACAAACTCATGTGCTGGTGTGTGTGTTCTGTGTTATTGAAACAATAGATCGATCAGATTGCCAATACACAGAAAATAAATGGAAAGACAACAGAGAAATACATTAAGCAACACAAAGACACAAGAAATTTTAATAAGGAGTTCACCCTATTCTCCAGGGCTACGTCTCCAGTCCAGCTTTCAGTGGTGGCCTTGTTTTATCGTGTCTTATAGCAGAGAAATTACAATACAAGGACTCAGTATGAGTTCTCCTGAAGCAGATTTGCTTGGTAGGGTGGTTCTTGGATTCCCCAAGCCACTCAAAGTACACAGACTCGTTCTCTTCCTACCAGCTCTGTGACCCTTGGTCTACAGTGGAAAGAGCCAACTGTGATGCTCAATCCAGATAGATTCCTCTATGGGAAGGCTCGAATCTTCAAGTTCTCTGGTGCTCGATGCTGCCTGTGGTCAGCTCGTCCCTCTGTCTCCTCTGCTTGGCTTTACTGTTCTCTGTGTTCAGTCCTCCTCTCAGGGTTCACTGTTCATTGTCTCTCTTGGTCGCTTGGACTCTTTTCCAACTTCCTCCTCCTTTGCCGACTGTCTCTGTTCATGGCTTTAGCCATTCGATCCCTGTGCCTGTTCGGTTCCTCTCTCGCTTGCGTCGACTCACCTTCTGCAGCTGTGCTTGGAGTTCCCTGTTTGGCGTCATCATGAATGCTTGGGAAGTGGCCACGTGTCTCCATCTAACTGGCGACAACATGCTTCGTCAATTTGTTTCTTCCGTTATGCTGTGGATATGTTCTTTCTCCACCGTGGCAGTCAACGGATTCCAAATACCTCTAAATCGCTGCTTAATTCCCTGTCGATTCCGCTTCTTTCTATCCAACGCAATCTCAGTCGTCCGATCTGGGCTCCTCCAGATCCAACGTCATACGCACGTCGAGCGTGGTAGACTTGCTCGATCGATAACGCGCGATCACGGTGGTTTTTCTCTCACCTCCTCTGCCACGCGTCAATCGCTGAGTGGGATCGCTTTGCTCTCCTCCAAAACCTCTTACCGTTCAAGGGCGCCCCGCTCAATACTGCCGTTTTTCTAGAGTGCGGGTCTCGCCTTTTGTCTTTTAGCGCTTTTTGCTTTCCGCCCGCAGTTCTCCGGCTCCAATGTGACCGAGTGCTTAGGCTTTCCCACTTTAGCCCTTTTTGCCTAGCGATGCGCGATTAGCGCTAAGTGTTAATTGCGCATCAAAAACTGCCTCCTTTTCCCGATGCGGGGCTCCCAGGGGCTGTTTTGGCCCCCTGCACAGTCTCCATGGGCCTCGGTCAGCGCGCTTTGACCAAGGTCCTCGTCGTCTCCATGCTAGCAGCCATTGCCACTGGTTCAAGGCATTTTTGATTGTTGTTTTGGAATTTTCAGAGATTTGTTCAACTCGATACAGTCAAGGTTCTTGACAGTCTTTCATGGATCCGATTCAGATCAATAACATAAGGAGAAAAGGTTGGTATATTGTATTATGAAATGGTATTTCTAATTCTGTTAATCCTTTAACCTCTACAAGAGAAGATACAACATTGTGGCATCATAGGCTCGGTCACATGAGTGAGAAGGGGATGCAAATTATTCACTCAAGAAATTTGTTGCCAGGTTTGAAGCATGTTGATTTAAAATTATGTGAGAATTGTGTTTATGGAAAACATAAGAGAGTCAGATTCCTCAGAGTTGGGAAAGAAAAGAAGAGCGAAAAATTAGAGCTTGTGCATACAGATGTATGGGGACCTGCTCAGGTATCATCTCTCAATGGCTCTCATTATTATGTTACTTTTATTGATGATGCAACCAGAAAAACTTGCATTTATTTTATTCAAAATAAATCTAATGTATTTGATACTTTCAAGAAATGGAAAGATTTGGTTGAAAATGGGATAGGAAAAAGGTTGAAGTGTCTTAGATTAGATAATGGAGGTGAATATTGCAGCAAAGAGTTTGATAGGTACTATTCAGAGAATGGAATTCGTAGAGAGAAGATAGTTCCAGGAACACCACAAGAAAATGGTCTTTCAGAATGGATGAACATGACAATCATGGAGCGTGCAAGGTGCATGAGATTACATGCAGGATTGCCTTTACAATTTTGGACAGATGCTATAGATACTAATGTTTATCTAATAAATAGAGGGCCTTCAAGTTCCTTGGATGGTGGTATTCTAGAGGAGGCATGGACAAGTAAAAAGGTAAACTACTCATTTTTAAAGACTTTTTGCTGTGAAGCCTTTGTCCACATTAATAAAGAAAATAGAACAAAGCTTGAGGCAAAACCAAAGAAATGTACCTTTATTGGATATGGTGTTAATGATTTTGGTTATCGCTTTTATGATTATGAAAAACAAAAAACCAATAGGAGCAAAGATGCCACATTCAATGAAAAGGTTTTGTATAAGGATCAAATGCAGGAAAGGAAACAGGAAAAAGAAAATAGAGAATACACAGTTCTTTATGACATCACAGAAAAAGTGAAGGTGTCTGAAAATCATAATGATCAACATCCAGAACAACAACAACAACAAGCACCTCAAACAACTAAAAGTGGGGTTAGAATATCTACTAGGATAAGTAGACCCCCTGAACGATACTCTCCTTCATTATATTATGTATTGCTGAATGATTATGATGAACAAAAACGTTATGAAGAAGTAGTCTAGGTAGAAACCAGGAAGAAGTGGGAGGAAGCCATGAAAGAAGGGATGGACTCTTTAGCACATAACTAGACTTGGGACTTATTCAAGTTGCTTGCAGGTAAAACAAAATTGCAGAATAAATGGGTTTACAGGTTGAAGGAAGAAGATGGAGGTAGAAAAAGGTATAAAGCTAGACTTGTGGTGAAGGGGTTTGCACAGAAAAAGGGTATAGAATTTGATGAAATATTTTCTCCTATTGTTAAAATGACTTCAATCAGGACTATTTTAAGTCTAGTAGGAGCCGAAGATTTGCATCTTGAGTAGTTAGATGTAAAGACAACCTTTCTCCATGGGGATTTGGAGGAAAAAATATATATGCAACAACCACAAGGATATGATCTAAAAGGGAAGGAGAAACTAGTGTGCAGGTTGAAGAAGAGCTTGTATGGCTTAAAACAAGCTCCAAGGTAGTGGTATATAAAATTTAACAAGTTTATGTCTGAACAAGGTTATATTAGATTCCACTTTGATCATTGTGTTTATCTCAAAAGGAAAAATGATGGTAGCTATATTATATTGTTATTGTATGTAGATGACATGATTGTTGCAGGTTCTAACATGCAGGAAATAAATGTGCTCAAAAGAAATTTTGAAAACTCATTTGCAATTAAGGATTTGGGTGCTGCAAAACAAATACTTGGTATGAGAATAATTAGAGATAGGAAGAATCGCAAATTAACATTGTCTCAGAGTGAGTACATACAAAAGGTGTTGAAAATGTTTAATATGTATAATGCAAAACCAGTTAGCATACCTTTGGCTAGCTATTTCAAACTAAGTAAATGTGCCCCAAGACTTAGGAAGAAATGGATTATATGTCTAAAGTTCCATATGCATCAGTAGTTGAAAGCTTAATGTATGCATTAGTCTGCACAAGGCCTGATATTGCACATGCAGTGGGATTTGTAAGCAGGTACATGAACAATCCAAGAAAAGAACATTGGATGGCAGTGAAGTGGATTCTCAGGTATTTGAGAGGTACCACAAATCAAACATTATGCTTTGGTGGTTCAAACATTGCTCTACAGGGATATGTTGATGCAAATATGGCAGGTGATATAGATAACATGAGGAGCACAACAAGGTATGTGTTTACTGTAGCTGGAACAACTATCAGTTGGGTTTCAAAACTTCAAAATGTTGTTGCACTCTCAACAGCGAAAGAAGAGTATGTTACTGCTACAGAGGCTAGTAAAGAACTAATTTGGTTACAAAGGTTTCTGGATGAATTAGGTAAGAAGCAGGAGTTGGGTAGGTTATACAGTGACAACCAAAGTGCCATATATCTTGCAAAGAACCCTGCATTTCATTCCAAGATTAAACATATACATCTCAAGTACCATTTCATACGGCCAGCATTGAAGGATGGACAGTTGAAGCTGGAAAAGATACACACTAGCCAAAATCCTGCAAATATGTTAGCAAAAGTTCTAACCAGGGAGAAACTGAGATTCTACTCAGTTTCAAATGGTCTTCAAGTATGATGATGAATATGAGAAACAACTAGGTTCAAAGTAAAGTCATTTTCCAAGAAAAGAAGCAGTGGTGCAGGTGCTATAATCAATCTCCGAGTGGGAGATTGTTGGGTGTGGAGCCTGATTATCTTCTTTATTCAG
The DNA here is from genome assembly GCA_031772625.1 of Pinus tabuliformis. Lineage (NCBI taxonomy): Eukaryota > Viridiplantae > Streptophyta > Pinopsida > Pinales > Pinaceae > Pinus > Pinus tabuliformis. Next base: position 1,164,977,358 of record CM062813.1, read on the forward strand.
AGGTATCACCACATTGGACCCCAGTTCGTAATGTGGCGACAATGCCACCTGAAATATTTGCACTGAAAGGGGGGTTTGGTGGGGGTAGCAATCTTTAGGAGCACCCCCCCTCGCGGGGGATCGGGGGCAGTGCCCCCGAAGCTAAAAATGGATGTAAATTTGCCTTGTAAAATGTTGTGATTTTGTAGTCAATCTAGGCCCTTCATTAGGCGGAGATCTGATGGTAGAAGTTATGTTTAATTTGGGGTTTTTTTCTCCCTAGAAGGCAACCCCTTGCTAAATATGAGGGAATTGTATTGCATCTATGTATATCTATATTATGAGTGAGAAACAGAGAGGATATTGTGTGAGAGCGAAGAGGGAATTACAGTGGATCCACCGTAGGTTGTATCTCTTCAATTTGCTGGATAATATAAAAGGAAGGATTGGCGGTTTATCCGTGGACGTAGCCCAAATTGGGTGAGCCATGTATATCTGTGTCTCTCTTGTTTTATGCATTTTCTATGTTTATATTTTTGCAATATATTTTATGTGTTTCGTTGCTCTATAATATATAATTTTCTAACATCCTTCCTGGATGGATTTAGTGGGTACAACCAAACACAGATCAACCTTCAAGACCATGATAAGACCACATTCACATGTCCTTGGGGTAACTTTTTCCATAGGGTACTTCCATTCGGTCTGTACAATTCCCCTACTACCTTCGAGAGGGAAGTTCTAAGTAGCTTTGTTGAACTTGTTCACGAAAGAGTAGACATATACATGGATGACTTCACTCCTTATGGATGTGACTTCCAAGAAGCTCTTTCTAATATGTGCAAAGTCTTAAAGAAATGCATTGAAATGATTCCTTCTTTGAGTCCCAAGAAATGTGATTTTTTTTATGAATGCAGGGACTATCCTTGGCCATTCCATATTCAAGGAATGGATACAAGGTGACCCAAACAAATTTTCCTTCATTAAAAGGGTACCTATCCCTAAAAAAACAAAGAGATGTTCAAAGATTCCTTAAATTAGCTGGGTATTATAGAAGGTTGATTAAAGACTTTAGTAAATTGGCTTCACCTTTGCTTTGACTACTAACTAAAGATTCAGACTTTTGTTGGACAAGCAACTTTAAAGAGGCATTCGAAATGCTAAAAGAAAAGTTGACCACTACACCCATCCTTAGAGACCCCAACTAGGAATTACCTTTCCATATACCCACAAATGCATTAGTTAAAGTTGTATGGGTTGTATTAGGAAAAGTGGATGACAAATTTCCTTATGCTATCTATTTCATCAGTAAGAACCTTTCTAATGCTGAGTTAAATTATACAATCACTAAAAAGGAACTATTTGTTGTGGTACAGTCTTTGAACAATTTTAGGCATTACATCACTGATTATCAAACTTTTGTTCACACTAATCATGCAACCATTAAGTATTTAGTGAATAAACCTGATGTAATTGCTAGGATAATTAGATGGTTATTGTTATTGCAGCAATTTGATTTGACTATTATTGACAAACCAGGAAAAGAGAATGTGTTTGCAGATTTCTTGTCAAGATTAACCTTGCCTGCAGACAAGGAAGAAATGGTAGATGATCAACTCCTAGATGAAAACCTCTTTTCCATCTCGATGCTCTCTCCTTGGTTTGATGATATAGCCAACTACTTGGTTGCTATGATTTTCCCTCCTAATCTATCCTCCAAGGATAAAAGCAAGATTGTTAGGAAAAGTGCCCCACTCACTTGAATTGTGGGAAATATTTTAAAAATGGGGCAAGACCATATCTTGAGGAGATGTGTGAGGGAACAATATGTCTTCTACATCCTCTCAACATGCCATTATGCACCTTGTGGAGGCCATTTTGTTTCAAATAAAACAACCTTCAAGGTTCTATAGGCAGGTTACTATTGGCACACTCTACATCAATATCCAAGAAGGTACACCACCAGGTGCGATCAATGCCAAAGGATGGGTAAGCCCACACCTAAGGATGAAATTCCCTTATACCTGAAGTAACTCTAGATCAATTTGAGAAATAGGGCATGGAATTCATTAGGCCCATTGATCCCCCAACATAACAAAATAAGTATACCATTGTGTGCACTGATTAATTGACTAAATGGGCTGAAACAAAGGAAGTTAAGGAGACAATTGAGCAAAAGGTAGTTGAGTTTATGAGGGAGAACATATTCTACAAGTTTGGTTTTCCAAGAGAGTTGGTCATTGATCAAGGAACACAATTCACATCAAATATGATCGAAGATCTCATGAAGCAAAACCACATCAAGAAGAAGAAATGCACTTCCTATCACCCTCAGGAAAATGGGAAAGTGGAGGTCACAAATTAAGCATTGGAGAACATCCTGACCAAGGTTGTTAGTAGTAGTAGAAATTATTGGGCAGATAGACTTGTAGAAGCCACTTGGGCCCACAACATCACTTGGAAGACCACCATTGGATTTACTCCATTTGAAATATTCTATGGGAAGAAGGCTCTATTGTCCATTGAATTTGAGTACAATACCTTAAGGATGGAATCTCATTTATACTTGGACCTCACTACAACACAACAAGAGAGGCTTCCCCAGCTCAATGTTTTAGATAAATTCGGGATACAACCTCTCCTACACATTGAGGTAATCTAGCTACAGAGGAAGATTTGGCATGACAAACACATTAGGGAGAAGAATTTTCAAGAAGGTGATTGGGCCCTGCTGTATGATTCCATATTCAATAATTTCAAGGGAAAATTGATGACAAGATGGATGGGTCCTTATCTAGTGGAAATATGTTATGAGAATGGGTATGTCCAAATCAGAATAATTGATGAGGAAAACATTCCCTTTCTTGTTAATGGTTATAGGTTGAAATTGTAAAAAATACATCTATTAAAGAAGAATTTATTAGTTCAATCAATAAAGAATTGAATGTGATTGGTAGGATCATAGCCCTTAGTCAATCAAGCTTCTAAAAAAAAAAGAGTCCTAGATGAAAACCTCCATGAGGCATCTAAGGCCAACTCTTGGGTTGTAAACCTCTGTGAGGCAACCCAAGAGCAAGAAAATAATAGAAAAAATATTGTTGGGTGAAAACCTCATTTGAGGCACTTAGGGTAGGCATGCAGGTTGAAAACATCTCCAGAGGTAATCTGCATGTCTCAAAAAAAAAAAAACACAAGGAGGAGTCCTTACATCAATTCTGCTAACATTTATTTTTGCACGACTCCAGATAGTCAAAGGTATAGTGGTTACAAGAAAGAGTGCACAACCTGTTTCTCCATTTTTCTAAGCTATCCACTACATTCCCATCATCATTCATCCACCTCCCTACCTCTCTCCATAATCTAGCAAGAAACTGAAACATATTTTTCCTCCTTGCATTGCTACAACAACAATCTGAATTGCTACAAGGGAAACCTGAAATGCTACAGGAGCGACCTAAAATGCTATAGGAGGGATATCTACCTGGAAAAAGGGGCCAACAGATCATGTTGTCCTCAAGAAATGTTGGGAGAGGTTGTATAAATTCATTGTAGATTCAAACTGCATATTGTAATATATTAAAACAATCTACTCTACTTATCAACAGAAACAATGAACGATCAATGAAATAACGAAGCATAAAAGAGAAATAATTCAATCACACATAACAAAATAATTTTATGGGGAAAGGCACAACTAAAAACCCATGCTATTTGTATATTTCATTAATCAAAAGATATGAGAAGATTACAATTCTTTTCTCAATCCCAGGCAACATATGCACTATGTCAATCTATCTCACTGCTTCACAAAATATCTCCAGTCAATACTTAGCCAAATTTGTTTCCTTCCATGCTCCTATTTCCTTGAAAAATTTCCTAGTGAACTATCCCATATTTAATTGGGAAATTCCTCAATAACGAACTACACAATCCTCATACGCCTTCCTCTGATTTCATGCACCATTTGTACAGTTCAGATTATTATATAACTGATAGTACACTGTCGCTAAACTCCAATTTCAACTGGATCTTTCTCTGATTTGACATGCATGAGTTAATTATGAGTGAATCTTTAGTTTACTGGTTAAGCATTGTTGGTTATGCCCCACTACTGGATCTCCAACTAATTCCTCGATTAGTTGGAACTAGCTTAACTGAATTTAACTTTGTTAAACTAAATTAAATAATTACAACTCAAACTAAGCTCAACCTAGGCCCCTAAAATTGAGGAACCACTCTACATGACTCTAGATAGACTCCCAACTCGAATTAGGTCAGCCAACTAAGTCAAATTAACTTACTTAACTATTACAAGTTTCTATGAGAATTAGAATTACACTTTAATTCCTAATTTAATTCAAGAACAAAATTAAATAAAGGTTTTCTTGTTGCATTTTCAACACACCCGCTCAACAAGAAAGGGATTATCTGCTACCTCGATCCTATCTCTGTGAAACTCAAATTTTCATCTTGACAATGCCATTGTCAAAATATTTTCATCTTGATCCTCTATAGGAATGTACTCTAGCAACATCACTCTCCTCTACACACAATTTTGTAGATAGTGATATTGGATGTTGATATGCTTGGATCGATCATGAAAAATTGGATTCTTAGAGAGTTAGATATAACTTTGATTGTCATAGTAAATCACAGTAAGATCCATCTGCTAACCAAATAACCCAACAAGGATCTTCCTCATCTAGATAGCCTCACAATATGGTTGACTAGTAGCCATGTTATCTACTCTACTGAACTTAGTGAAACTGATCTCTGCTTCCTGCTTTACCAAGAAACTACTACTAACCCAACATTGAAGATTCCCCGTGATGTTCTCTTCCTATCGGATGGAATCCATACCCAATCTGCATCTATGAAGCCTTGAAGCTTGACTCCCTCTATGCATATGTACCAAAGACTAAACTAAGTGGTGCCTCTAAGGTATCTCAACACCTTTTTAGCTACCTTCCAATAACCTTTGGTTGGATTAACCATGGCTTGACTATGTTGGTTAACAGAAAAACACATGTCTGGTCATGTGTTCACCAAATACATAAGTGAAACCACAAGATGTTTATAAATAGTAGCCTCCACTACTGCACCTGAAGTAGCATCTTCCTTCCTCCAGTTACTTGCTAGAGGAGTATCCATGGGTTTACTGCTCTCCATGTGGAACTTCTTCAGTATTGTGTTCGCATACTTGCCCTGAGAGACAAACAATTCCTCATCTCCTTGCCATTCTTCCATACCAAGAAAGTAATGCATGAGCCCCATGTCCTTCATCTTCATTCTCTTGCAAGATCCTCTTTGCAAGATTTTATCAACTTCTCATCACCTGTTAGAATCAGATGATCGACATATAATACTATAATCAACAATTTACCTTCAACCACAATGTGGTAAAGTGATGAAAGGAGACATTGGGGTAAGGAAAAACAACCTTTCCTTTCTAAATATTGATCATGAGGCCTGTGGATTATGGCCCACTTAACTTATCAGAAGTGTTTTTCATTGCTTAAGCCCTAGAATTTGCGACCATTCAACTATCGGGATTTTCTTTAAAACCTTCGGGACATCCTCTTTATTGGAAATACACGGGAACAATGGAAATACAAAGGAAAAACCCCACCGGAACACAAAGCCAGACTTCAAAAATTATACACTCGCTACTATAAATCGTCGGGTCTACATATCAAAGCCACCTCCATGACGTTGCTCCTCCGATCTCCGACCAGTCTGATCTCCGATAGCCAATCGACTTTATCGCTATCGGCATGTCGTCCCAACAGCATATCGACGTTCCATTGTCGCCAGTCGTTTGACCTTCTGGAATGCAATTTTTGATCACATCAAGACGATCGATCTAGCCTCTGATCCAATTGTTGCGATTAAATCGCATATCGCTATCGCTCTGTCTCTATGGTTGGGGTCCGATAAAACCCAATGGTTTTCGCCGATGCGATATAACATACTCCGCTCCTTTGCAATTGGATCTAGTTTGTTGATCACAAAGATCCAACGGCTCCTGTGCATTCTTGTATGCTTCCTCTTTAACTTAATCTCATTCACCTTCGAAGGATTTTTTCTTTAAGACATAGTTTTGCCACAGTCTATCAAAGCACACAGAACTTCCATTCAGCATCTTTGGATCGCCATCGATTCTTTCAGTGATCGATGGTCGATCAAACCTGCAACATTTGAACACATAGACTATCTATGAACACACACATACACACAATTCAACAATGAAAACACACTATCTCATATTACACACGATATGATTACAGATCTAAGGCATTTCAGCCTTAGGAACAATCTCCCTTCTTATTACATTTTTATCTATCTTTGTCTTACAAATCTCTATATCTCACTCTGTATTCTCCCCCCTTCTATTGAACACGCAGGTTCATAATATAATAGAAATATTGGATCGGATCACGGAAGGATCCGATCAATCCTCTAACAACCCCTAAATCTCTCTATATGCATACATATGTGGCGGATTACATTTAATAAGTCTCCTCGAGACTTTTGTCCATTCCACCTAATTAGGTTTGTTTAAACAAAATCGTCCCATGTTTAGCTCCGATGGTCCATGTCCTCTCGTTCTCAGCTTTGGATTCCTCTTTTGATTAAGGGGGGTCATATGCTTCTGCATTAGACTCTCGAGGCACAAAAATTTATGACCTCCTGGTCATATGCTTCTCCTTATCCTTAGCAATTCTACCTACTTCTTAGTAGAACTGCCTTCATGATCTTCTATGAGTTGCAACCAACCTCTGCAGTAACAATCTTCCTCTGCTACATGATACCTCACCAAGATTTCTCCTGATCTTTAGTCTTTCGGCATCCTTTTGGTTCTCTCCTCTAGAACCATTTGAGCTCTCGATGCTCTAGGCTTGCTGCAAGTCTCACCTTTGGCTGTTGCTATCTCTGCACGTTAGTAAGACCACAAACTCTCCAGCTTCAACAACTGTACCTCTTTCTCCTTCTCGCAGGAAACCCTTTCCCTACTCTGATACCACTTGATGAGATGAGACTTTAGGCTAAGGAAAAATCCCCTTTCCTTTCTAAATATCGATCCTGAGGCCTATGGGTTATGGCCCACTTAACTTATTGGAAGCGTTTTTCATTACATAAGCCCCAGAATCCGGGACCATTCAACTATTGGGATTTTCTTTAAAACCTTCGGGACATCCTCTCTATCGGAAATACATAGGAACAAGAGAAATACAAAGGAAAAACCCCATCAAAACACAAAGTCGGACTTCAAAAATTATACACTCGCTACTATAAATCATTGGGTCCGCATATCAAAGACACCTCCATGGTTTTGCTCCTCTTATCTCTGATCAGTCCGATCACCAATCGGCTTTATCGCTATCAGCATGTTGGCCCATCGGCATATCAGTGTTCCATTGCTGCTAGTCGTTCGACCTTCTGAAATGTGATTTGCGATCACATCGGGACCGTCGATCTGGCCTCTGATCTGACGGTTGTGATTAAATCATATATCGTTATTGCTCTATCTCTATGGTCGGGGTCCGATAAAACCCAATGGTTTCCGTCGATGCGATATAACTTACTCCGCTCCTCTGCGATTAGATCTGTTCCATTGATCACAAAGATCCAATGGCTCTTATGCATTCTTGTCCGCTTCCTCCTTAACTTAATCTGAATTTCGTTCAATGGATTTCTGCATTAAGACACAGTTCTGCCACAGTCTGTCAAAGCACGCATAACTTCCATTCAGCATCTTTGGATCGCTATCGATCCTTTCAGTGATCGATGGTCGATCAAACCTACAACATTTGAACACATAGACTATCTATGAACACACACATGTGCACAATTCAATAATGAAAACACACTATCTCATATTACACACGATATGATTACAAATCTAAGGCATTTCAGCCTTAGGAACAAGCTCCCTTCTTATTACATTTTTATCTATCTCTGTGTTACAAAACTCTATATCTCACTCTGTATTCTCCTCCCTTCTATTAAACATGTAGGTTCATAATATAATAGAAATATTGGATCAGATCACGAAAGGATCTGATCAATCCTCTAACAACCCCTAAATCTCTCTATATGCGTACATATGTGGCATATTACATTTAATAAGTCTCCTTGAGACTTTTATCCATTCCAACTAATTAGCTTTGTTTAAACCGAATTGTCCCCTGTTAAGCTCTGATGGTCCACATCCTCTTGTTCTCCACTTTGGATTCCTCTTTTGATTAAGCGAGGTCAGATGCTTCTACATTAGAAAGGTTTGTATCTTCTTCACTTTTGGTGAATCCCAACCCAGTCAAATAGTTGTCAATCCTAGTGTAGGAAGCACGAGGTGCTTGATTCAGTCGATACAATGCTCAATTTAGTCTTCACACATGAAAATCTATATTGAATGTCTAAAATCCTTTTGTATGCTCAGTATACACCTCTTCCTCAACCATACCATTGAAGAATATTTTCTTCACTTCCATGTGATGTATCTTCCATCCCATCTGTGCTGAGAGTGCTAGAATAGATCTAATTGATGAGTACCTTGCTACTGGAGAAAATATCTCATTGTAATCAATTCCCTCCAACTAAGAGAACCCTTTAGACATAAATCTATCCTTGTGTTTCTCCACACTCCCATATGCTGCTTGCTTTACCTTATAAATCCATCTGGAACTCACCACTGACTTGTTTTCTAGTTTGTGACCACTTCCCAAACGTTGTTTTTGAATATGGAGTCATACTCCTCAACCATGGCATTAACCCATACTAGTTGCTACACTGCTTCCTCGAATGAGGATGGCTCAAATTCTACACTCTCACTCATTAGATCCATGTAGCCAGTGTACTAATCTGGTGACCTCCTATGCCTATGTTGTGATATGAGTGCTCCCACATTCTCTCTAGCATCATGCATCAATCTGTCAGCCTCTCTAGTGTGCTTCCTTCTATCTCTAGAATTCTCTGCATGAGTGGGAGCTTCCATTCTCTTCTCCTCTGCATGTGGCTTCTCCACATCATCCTGAGGTTCCTCCTTTAGAGCTAAAATCTCCTCATTTTCATGTAACTAAATATCCCTCTCAAGGGAACATCTCATGGACTTCTCTTCATCGAACTTCACTTCTCTACAAACCACTATCATCTTGTTGGATGGTAGGTACTGTTGGAGAGGTAAATTCCCTCTACGGACAGAGGCGATCCCACTAGCCCAAAATGGGTCTAGCAACAATCAATTCACGCTACCATGCAAGTTCCTAGTTGCAAACTGAAAGTGGATTATGAGAACCAACCTGGAGTCCGACGCTAATGTCGAAGAAGAGTTGATACTCCCATTCCCTTGCTTCGGCAGGTCACAATCCTCACGATCCCCGCGAACGGATACCTGCACATGCAAAGAACGAAGCGAATACAAGCATAAAATCCACTAAAATACAACTATATTTCAGTCAGAAAGGAAATAGATCAAACATTATCATGATGAACAATAAGATCGGAACCATAATAGTAGTCGTTTATTAATGAATAATCAACAGAGAAAGATACAACCAAAGTTCTGACGTTGAACCTCTCCTCTGGCTGGGCGAGCAGCTATACATGTCTTGCAATAGACCTTCTCTCTCTCAGACTTCTAGCAGCATAACCTCCCTATGCTTCAAGACTCTTACTATCACTTAAGACAAGCGTTATCATAACTAGCATTACTCCAAAACTAGCTTGTCAAATGCACGAGGACAGACTTTTATAGACGGAGAAGGGAGGAAGATACAATGCATCAAGACACCCATTGTGGATTGGCATTATCTCCAAATGTCGTTGTAGATAGATGTCAAGGATAGATGATGACTCTTCAACATCTAGAAGATGAGCTTTATCCTCAAAAGACTTCGTGACTTGAAGGGAAAAAACATCTGGGCGCGCGTTTGTCAAAAATCATTACCAAACTTGGTTGGCGCGGGTGTTGTTCCAAGACAGAGCGCCAATGGTCACACCCTCTTTTGAGGATCTCATTGATTGGTGTGGGTAGGACATTGTGGACCCGCGCTAATGGAAAAAGGGCAGTTTTCAGGGATATTTTGCAGGAGGTGTCTTCAGGGAACATGAAGTACATACTTAGGGGAACATAATGCAAGTGTTTTTAGGTTATGTCACTGCTCACAGGTCCCGGAATGAGTCCTCCAAAGTACGGAAACAAGGGTAATAGGGACGGTGACCAATGGTGACAAATTACTGTGTAACAGATGCCCCCTAAAGCATGAGGCCCGAGAGAGAGAGAGAGGGGTGAAATGCTTTACAGGAACACATGTAGCTGTCGCCGAGAATCTGCATTGGGAGATACAACTGATAGCTCAAGTACATGATGTATGTGGTATGGTCGCAGCCATCCATAAGAGAGTACATAATAATCTAGATCCATAGTATGGACGCAGCCATCCAGTGAATGAGTCATGTATCAAGAATCATGCCTGGATTACAACAGACACAATCCAGGGTCTTGCGCTCCATCTCGACCCAAACAAAAGTACAAGTTCAAGCATGCGAATATATGAGCTGAAGTCGAACATGCATGAACATCGTCTGATTACCAGTCAATATTGAAAACTGTTAACAGACGTGAGAGGTACCACCAATAATGACAATGGCCCTCAAGGTACTATAGGTACAATCTATGACGTGCGAATTAGTGATCTGGCGTCGAACACCCGTAGAATCATTCGATTGGAGGCCAATGATGAAAACCTCACGTCGAACACGAAGAACCTGCCATTGAGGCATGCAGGCTCCAAGGCATTGGAAGGGAGTCTCTAGATCAGTTTCCTGGATAATGAGCTGAAGTCGACAGGAAGTGACCTTGATCGAAGGTGGGCCATAATGTTTCCCACATCATCGACACGAGACAGAGAGATAATGTTGTGAATCAAGATTATGTGAACTATCAGTGGGAGGTTGTTTCTTTACAGAGGTCAACTTCTCTTGAACATATCGGCGGCACGATAGTGGAATTGGCAGTATTTGACATCAATGGATCAGAGGTCATGGTGACGAGGCAATGAGAAGATGAGAGGTCAAACAGGATTACCCAAGTCCACGGAGGCAAGTGAAAAATGAGATGAGATATCCCCACCCAGACACGAAAGCAGACAAGTGCCATGTTCAAGAGCGACATACTGCCGACACGACAATAATTATGGTTCCTTTTTTCCCCCGCCATTTCTGGCGAGTACCCCAATTATTTTTAACAAGCTTGATGGGGATAACATATGCTTGTGGTGCATCATCTCGACAAAATCCGATGTCATCAGATTTTAACGAGTCTGACAAAGGAAGAACTCGGCGTCTTTTCATGTTTAGAGAGTTTGAAAAGACAACAGAAAAGGAAACTCCAGGGGTGTCCTTTTTCGTAAAGTTGTGTCTCGCGAGCCCGAAAAAGTATAAAACAATGCTCGAAAGAACCGCCCGACCATTACGATCGAGGAGTACTTTTCATAAATAGGGATTTCGACCTAAAAAAGTAAAAAAGCGATCTTTTATGTTTTAACGGTCGACAAAAAGAACTTAAAACGACCGCCCCTTATTAACGTTTAACGAGTCAAGAGGAGTAACTCGGTAATCTTTTCCTCTTTAAATGGTCAGAAAAGAGCTGAAAGCGGACCTTAAAATAACCTTTTCACATGTTTTACTGAGCTTGAAAAAGTAGAAAAAGGAGCTCGTTTCATTGCTTGAGTTGCACCAACCCCTGTCATCATACAAAAAATAGTGTAAAACCCACTTCGACATAAATATATTCCAAAAATACCCAAAAAATATTATTTTTAATGTATTTTTAGGTCAAAAAATGCTATAAATAGTGAAATGGTAAAAAACAAATTTACTTTTTACTTTTCACCTTGTGAGTTTACCATTGGAGGGTTTTGGGTGCAAACTTCAACTGCTGATCGTGATCAATCCAGGAAAGCAATCGAGCCGCCGTCTGAAGCAGGTAAGAGGTCTCATCCTTAGCTTCATTTTCATTCCATTTTTTCAGTTTTTCATCCATAGATGGGTCCCCTGCAAGAGGAATTGCAAAATTTTAGGGCTGCGCCATTGGCGCGAGTTTCCCGCGCGGGATCGCGCCAATGGGATTTTTTCCCCAAAGGGGGCGCGACATTGGCGCGACTGTTTTGAAAACAGTCGCGCCAACCGCGCGACCTAATTTTCCCATAGATTTGACCGTTGATTTTGCAATTTTCTTTCAATTTTGGTTTCATCAGTGATCTAATGATGATATTTTCGACTTTGTGGTTGCAGGGATTCATCAGAATGGCTGTAGAATGGAGAGAAAGAGAGCATGATGCCATAGATGCCATGGAATTGGAGGATGAAGCCTGCATGGATGCTTTGAGGGACTGCGGCTTGAAGAAATTCTTCCTTACCTCCTACTTGCGTGCACAACCTGAGTTACTACGGTTTATCGTGGATGCTTGGGATACGGAGGATCAGGTATTCTGCCTGAAAGATCAGACATTGGAACTGGATGTTTCCGATGTCTACTTTATCACTGGATTATCGCGGAGAGGTGCACGGCCCATCTTGACTGGTAGTAGGCCTTCCGGGGAAAAGATGGGGGAGGTGATGGAACGAGTTTGTCCTGGGGCACAGTTTGGATCAAACAGTGCCAAGGTAGATATTATCACAGTCCCAGACCTGGTGTTACGAGTGATATTGTTCACTATCACACAGATGGCTGGGGTATAGGTGCCCCACGAGGCCAGCAAGAATCACTTACTGCTGGCAACCGAGTGTCTCCAACCTACACTGTTTGATTGGGCCACGGCAGTGACTACAAACATCAAGAGGCAGCTTACGAAGTGTAAGCGTGGCAACAAACAGTTCGGGTATGGGTCCATCGTGGTATCTTTCTTCCTGGAGCGACTGCCGATATTCCGGATTCAGGGAGGTATAGTGGCAGATCCAGTGCCACGGGAGCCGAGGTTGGCTCGATGGGCAGCACTCATGCCCAGAGGAGGAGGGGGCCAGCAGATGGCCTGGAGGCCCGAGTTCTTCATATGGCTCCGTCACCAGATGATCGTTATAGAGGACTGGCCCTATGCGGGCACTGATTTTACTGGAGACCCAGATCTCCCATTGCCTGCGGGAGAAGACTGGGATGAGGAGCTTGGTAAGAACTCTTTGTGTTTTTGATGTTTTTTATGTATTTCATTTTTTTTTTGTGTAATACATGCATGTCTCTGACAACAGCTATATATATGTATGCAGATGTTGGTGCAGAGCGACCAGCTGGTCTGTCTCATATAGCACGGAGGGTACAACCCGCAGCCGACCCTCAACAGGCAAGGGGTGCCAGAGGAGAGGAGCTGCTGGTGCAGAATCTCGAGGGTCTTACCCAAGGGATTCCGGACTATGCTAGGCTAGCGGACGTGCCTTTCGAGTACCAGAGGCACACAGTGGGAGTACCGACTCGCGTCCACCGTCTGCTGAGACGTTTGGTGCGAGCGGTGACATGCTATCACGAGCATCACCATGATTAGACGCCTAGGTTTCATTTTTGCATATTTTGAGAGACATGTTGTCTGCGGCCATATGAGATTCGGACATGTATTATTTTTTGGATTATGTAATGCGTGTGGCACAAACATTATAACACACACGTATATATATACACATGCCTATGGTTTATTATTGTGTTTTCATGTGCTTGCTTGTATAATGTTTTGATTACAAATTACGCAAATGTCTATCTAATACATGATTAGCCAATGCATCAGATAATGTGTTTAATTGTCGTGGAATATGCTGATATGTGATAAAATCAAAGTTCCTTTCCAACAATCTCACACGTAAATACAACCTTAGAATGTGATGGTCTCTGACGGAATATTGCCCGTTGAGCTGGTGGACGACAAGTTGAGAGTCCAGGTTCACTACCAATGTACGAATGCCGAGATTAATTGCTTCAACAAGTAGCTCGATTACAACACAATATTCGGCGACATTGTTAGTGGTACGACCCAAACACACACCTTGAAGATCTATCAACTCGCCATGAGGATCATAGATCACCCACGCCGCAGAGGACAAGTTGCGAGTACTGCGGCAGGCACCATCAGCGAAACCAACATAAGGTGCATCAGACATCTGCACAAGAAGCGAAAGACACAATAAGTGGCAGCTACGCCTTTAAAAATAACACACATACACACAACACACTTGCTAGAGTACATGTATGTACAAAATAAAATGTACCAGCATCATGCATAGTACTTTTTTAAATACAGCCCGTTTCGGGGCTTCCCAAGAGGGTTCCCTTCATAATCAATTAGCTCGTAGGCCCCTTTCTGTAAAACTTTCTTGACAATATACGGGCCTAGCCACATAGACTCGAGCGTTCCTGCTCCTAGCTTATCTTTTGCCTGATCGTAGAGCAGGACTAAATCTCCCTCAACAAAAGAACGTGGACGTACGGTCTGATCGAAGTGAGTCTTGACTCGCTTCTTTTGTGTTTCGATGGCCAAAGAGGCCAGGCAACGGATCTCATCTAGCCATTCTAGGTAAAGAAGGCGTTCTTCTAACGGAGTAGTGTTGGGAAGTAGCTCGACAGCCAATTTTAATGAAGGGATTTCACATTCAATTGGAAGGGTAGCCTCTAGTCCATAAACGAGTTGAAATGGAGTAAAACCAGTGGCATCCTTCACAGAGGTTTGGTAGGCCCACAAGGAAGGGAACAACATCAAATGCCAGTTAGACTTATGCATGCCAACGGTATGCTGAAGCATGGTAACCAAAATCTTATTGACAGCTTCAACTTGGCCATTGGACTGGGGGTAGTATGGAGTTGAACTATCGTGCTGCAAGCCTAGCTGGGCGAAGGATTCGTCATCAGTCTCAACCATACCGTATCTTTGGACACGCCAGGGCGAAAGGAGGACGTTTGCAGATAGATAATGATATCACCGTACCAGGGATCGAGGGTGCTAATGAGAAATAAAGTCTCATCCGGAATTTGATCCTCTACATTAGAGGGTGTGGAAGAAGATGGCAAAGAGCACAGTAACTCAGCAAAGACAAGTGATTTCTTGGACTTGGCAGTGGTGAATTCCAAGTCGAACTCTTGGAGGATGACAATCCACTTTGAGTACTTGCCCCCCAGCAACTGGCGTGACAAAATATACGTCATGGGGTTGCAATCAGAAATCACGGTAGTGGTGCGCAGCAGAATATAATGACGGAAACGTTGGACGGCACAAACGACGGCCAAAGCCAACTTCTCGACATAGGCATATCGAGTTTCCGTGTCTAAAAGATTGCGGCTGAGATAATATATAACATGTTCAGTGCCATCATCATCAGCTTGAACGAGAACCATGCCGATAGTGGTGTCGGCGGCGGCCAAATATAGAGTGTAGTCACGATGATAGTTCGGAGGATGAAGCAATGGAGCAGAAACAAGGAGACCCTTGAGACACTCAAAAGATTCCTGAGCCATGGTATCCCAATGAAAAGGAACATCGTGCTTTAGTAATCATGTAAAACCTTTGGCCACCTCGGCATAGTTTGGAACGAAACGATGTAAAAAATTTGCTTTACCCTGCAAGCTCTGCAATTGCTGTAAAGAAGCAGGGGGAGGAAGATTCACTATAGCTTCGACTTTAAGGGGATCCAAACGGATGGCCTCCCGGGAGATGACAAATCCGAGAAGTCGACCGGATTCAACGCAGAAGACACATTTGTGAGGATTAAGCCTGATTCGATAGTATCGACAGCGAAGAAAGATCTCGCGAAGGTGAGTAGGGTGGTCCTGACGTTTGGCTGAATGAGCTGGAAGATCATCTAGGTATGGCTGCACAATGTGTCGAATGTCATGAAAAGCATAGGACATTGCACGTTGGAAGGTAGCACCGGCATTTTTGAGGCCGAAAGGGAGCTTCTTATAGGCAAAAGTGCCCCATGGACAGATAAAGGCGGTCTTGTGTTGATCAGCGGGAGCAATATTGATCTGGTTGTATCTAGAAAAACCGTCCATAAAAGAGTACATTTCACTTCCGGCACACTCGTCAATAATTTGATCAATGAATTGTGTGGGAAAATTGTCTTTAGGACAGGCTCGATTTGTATCACGATAATCAACACACACATGGATTGTACCTTGTTTTTTAGTCACAGGTACGATATTGGAAACCCAATCTGTGAGCGGTATAGGATAAATAAAACCAGCTTTAAGAAGCTTCTCGACTTCGGCCTTGATAGCTGCAGCCTTTCGGGGGTGTACGGGGCGTAGACGTTGACGAACAGGCTTAGCACCTGGGTACGTGATTATCTCATGCACCACTATGCTGGGATCAATGCCGGGCATTTCTTCATAGGACCATGCAAAGACGTCACGAAATTCGCGAAAAAGGTTGGAATAAAGTTGAATCTCCTCCGGAGTACAAGTGACTCCTATGTGAAGATGCTCGACAATCCCTGGCTTGACAGAGATGTCGATGGGTTGGGTTTGTGTAATGTTCGCAAGATTTCCTTCAGAAGACATTTGATAAATCTGAATAGGTGTTTGCAATGGGAGGCAAGGAGCAAACCGCTCAAGGCAAGTGAGAATATCCTGAGGGGCAGGGAGAAACGAGGAACGATGGTGAGAATCATGCCAAGGAAGTTCCTCGAGAGAAATAGTCTCAATAATGGCTTCGTCGGAAGGGAAAGTTTCTTTTAAAGTGTCCGAAGAAGTCTCTTCTAGAAGCCCTGAGGATAGAGCAAGTTCAAAAGAGGGAGCAGATGCAGCAATGATTTCGACATAGTTGAGCTCCGCAGGACTCAACGGCATCTGGTCACCCCAGGAATCTACTTGGTCTATGGGAGGGATGATCCACAGATCAGAACAAGTAGTAATCATATTGACAGAAGCGACGTTAGGAGGGGGGAGTGGAAAAACACCCATAAGGGCGAGATCTTTGAAAAGTTCGGCTCCCAGACTCTCAGATAAATTTGAGGTATGCTCCACAAAAGGAATGTTGCCTTCTGAAGAGGAAGCGAAGAATGATAGCTGGTCTACGGTAATAATCTTCCCTTGATGAGGGAAACGAATGATACGAAACAAAGATGAAGCAACAACTTTCATCGCATATATCCAGCTACGTCCGAGAAGGAGGTTGTAGGTAAGGGTAGCATCAACAACTTCAACTTCCATTTTGACCGTCTTCCCTTCCAAAGAGATGGGAAAATGTTGGAGTATACCATAAGGACGGGATGCTCTTCCATCAAAGGCTTCCAAGGTTGTGGGAGACTGGCTCAGCGTCGGAGATCCGATGGCTTTCCAACAGGCAACAGACATGATGCAAGTAGAAGCACCTTCATCAATGACTGTTCGATGAATCGTTTTGGAATCAATGATAACCTGTATAAGGAATGCGATTTGGGGAGGCAGTCTCTGCGTATGGCGTTCTAAGTCAAAAGTAATTAAATCCGAGTCGGCCGGGTCTATGCCACCAATAGCAGATAGCAAGGACTTCCTCTGAGAAGGGCAGCTCTGGAGAACTTCTAAAGCGGACATAGCCGACGGAGTCTGCGCTAAGTCCTCAATGATGTTGTAGTGCTGTGCAGCACGAGCATTTGGGTTGTAAGAAGATTTCCGGAGTACTCCTTTTGGAGGGGGTCGAAGAGGCGTCTCAGTGGTAGGTCTCTCAATGTGGAGCGGACCTGAACTGAATGGTGGAGCACTAGAGGGGATCTTAGGTTCTTTCCCGGCAGATGGCGGATAATCTTTTGTTCGAGTACTGATATTGACAGGTATCGTTCCAACCATAAACACTTGAGAACCAAAGGAAGAGGGAGGCTGAGAAGGGTCAGCCACCATTTGAGTTTTTTGAGTTTGTTGTGAGGGAAAGGGTTCTTTGAGCACCGCAGGAGTCCCGAGAGCGCCTTTCAACAAACGACTAACTTCGGACCGCCTAGGGCAGTCTTTGGTATAGTGATCCTCATCACAAATAAGACAAGGATACTTGGGTTTGCGTTTGGCACCCTCCTCGGGCGGAGGTTTAGGGGCGTCCTGCTTAGGTTGATCTGGTTTATTCTTCGCTTTCCCTTTCTTCTTTCCTTTCGAGGCTTTGTCTGCCGTGGTGGATTGGACGGCGTTGACCTCGGAAGTAACATTCGAAATGGGTGCTACCTGGGAAGTTTGTTCACTCGAAGCAGTTGGTTTTTGCTTCCCAGGGTTCGCGGAATTTTTCTTCGAGGATGAACTAACAGAACCAATAATACCGTCAACAGTTGGTGTTGGCGGGGCTTTGGATGTTCCTGGTCTCGGGGCATCAGGCAGATAGTCATACAATGTACCTGACTGAGAGTAAACCAAGTCAAGGTACTGAGCGCGCGCAATAGCTTGCTCTTCAGTGACACATGCCCCCATGGCAATGTCCCGAGCTATTGGAGGAACGAACGAAGTCGTAAACCAATCGGTAAGAAGCTAGCCGGGAATCCAAAATTTGATCATACGTCTACGCCGTCTCCATTCATGGATATGATCGGAGATATGCGTAGCTGTTGTCTATCTTAAGGATGTGAGGAGGTGTGTACCCGTTTCATAACGAATGGGCAACTGAAAATGTGTGAGGAATGCCATAGCCAACGAGTTGAAATCCTGAAAGGATTCGCGATTGAGCTCAATATACCACTTAGCTGCAGAGCCAGTGAGAGTCCTTTGAAAAAGGCGAAGCCGAATTGAATCATCAAGCCATGAATTGGATGAGCACCAAAGGTGATGAGTCATGACATGGGCTTGTGGATCTTCATTAGCTTTACCATCAAACTTTGGACAGTCACCGGGAATTTTCGTTGTAACCGGAGGCCAATATGGATTATGTAGAATAGGATCATTGGTCAATTTGGACACATCCGGTAATTCTAGAGTTGCTAAGAAAGGTAATTGAGGATTAAAGGACATCTGGGGCTGCTGGTGGGATGGAGCACCAGGGTTCCAACCAATTGGCGGTTGGCCCCAAGGGCTTGGTCCAGACGGATTTGGCCCCATAGGGTTTTGTCCGTAGGGGTTTGGGTTCTGCCCCCCAGCGTTCCATGGATTACCAAACGGTCCTGCAGGAGCACCATATGGTTGCAGATAATTCTGATAAGGATTCGTCTACAGTTGTTGGTAATTTTGATACGGGGCAAACAAAGGTTGCCCTTGAGGTTGCTGGTGACCATACGGTGGCTGGACTCCAAACTGAGTTTGAGAAACAGGCTGAGTTTGATAGGCTGGTTGAGATTGAACTCCAGCTTGCATTTGAAAACCAGATGGGGTCGGGGGTCTAGCCGGGGGCAAAAAACCAGGTTGAGCAGTGCCAGAAGGATGTCCTGTAGATTGGGATATCTGGCCGGAAGGATAACATTGTTGATATTGAGGTTGGCCTCCCTGCCCAGAAAGTTGTACCTGCTGGGAAAGGAGTTTTTGTTGCACAACTGAAGGTTGTCCTAACGGACCAGATGGATGTGTGGGCTGGGCAGTTGGTTGGCCTGATTGGATTTGAGGCTGACCGACTTGCCCAGAAGGTTGACTATACTGGACGGTGGGCTGACCATGTGGTTGAGCAGCTTGTCCAGATATTGGACCATACTGGACATTGGGTTGGTTTGGGTTAACATATGATTCACCAATTTGTCCAGTAGGGTAACCTTGCTGGATACTAGGTTGGGATTTTTGAACAGAAGATTGACCTGAGTTACCAGAAGGTTGAACATAAGAGGAGAAAAACGGACCACCAGAGGCAAAAGGGTTTCCATGGAAGGATTGCCCTTGTTGGTCTTGAGGAGGTTGTCTTGGAGATTGCGCAGACGATACTTGGCCACCATGAAAAGAGGTGGAACCCCAATCAATTGACAACGGAACTGATACCTCAACAATCGGTTGAGACGACAAATATCGATCGTATGGCCCCTCTGTTGGGACATTTGACGTAGGATCAAAGACTCTGAATAAAGAAGCCGAAGGACGACTAAAAATAGGAGTCGAAGAGGCTGCACATACCGTTGGAACGGTTGTGATTGAGGTGACAGACGTACTGTGAAAAGGCTCCATGGTAGGAAAAGCGAGTGGTGACCAAATAGAACCCGTGAAAGGAGTTCCAGAGGGCATAGTATCCCTTAATGCTTTATAGCCTGGTGGTAGGTTCCCAGTAGTAGGAGTACTACTGATAGGTGTGGGTTCCGTTGCGGTGGGAATTTCACCGCTCGTCGCAACGGACTCGTCAGTCGTAGTAGGGGACACGTCCTCCATGTTGGAGGAGAAAGGTGGGACTGAAACACGAGGAGAAGTGTAGTCCCAAAAAGGGACACTGTCCTCAGCAGGTTCCCAAACAGGGTTCCAATGAAACTCGTAAGTCTCGTCGCCTGGAGCACGAGAACTAATCGGTTGTATACTCGGAACAACAGAAAGAGTTGCACTCACAACCGGTATCTCGGAAGACGAAATTGGTAATTCCGCCAGGATGAAACTTCACAAAACCTAGGGAATCTAACGAGACAAAACCCTACTCAAACTAACGCAAACAAAATCTAACCGGGTAAATGTTATCGTGGCCGAATAAATTTTAAGACGCAAAGACACAACTTGACCTTTTCATGTTTTAAGAGTCGAGAAAAGGACAAAAGGTGACTCTAGTCTCCTTCGAATATTTAATGAGCACGAAGTGACAAGACGCTCACTGGCACCTTTTCTTTTAAGGAGTCCGAAAAGGATCAAAAGTGACTACTCTGGAGACTCTAGGAAAAGGGCTTACCAAACAATCCGTAAAACTGCTTATACACCTTGGCAATAAGATGAAAACCAAGGACTTCCCGTACGGCAGTCAATCTTCCCGAATGCTGTGTTCAGTGCATTACAGCTTGTAAGGCGGCAGACACGGCTTCCTGTGGATAAAGGATGATAACCTAGTGGGGTCTCCATTATATACGCGACGGTACATGGGAGCTCAGTTTGTGCTAGACCACTATCGAGTCACAAGAGGAGGAATCACCCAACCGTAATGTGAAACAACAGTGACTAGGTTTAACGACACCGGAACACGTCTCTAGCCTAGACCTCTAGAATATATGCGTTAGGTTCCAATGCGTTGTTAGATTCATTCGGTTTATTTTACAGTTGATCTTCAATTAAGTTTCAGTTTTTAGGTCCTACCGTATGTGATCTCTCAAAACTTCCTAAATGCAAACTATATGCCAAAATTATATCATTTCGTTCAATGAATGCTAACTACAGGAGAGTTGAGATTTTCAAACAAACAAAATGAACAATAAACAATCAACAAAGATCCTAATGCAGCTAATAACAAGAAATGAAACTTTTTCTTTTTCTTTTTAAAAGCGACTAATTGCCAATAACAATAAATGCTAACTAATATAATGCAAAAAGATCATTTGTTTTTTTCTTTTAAAATGGCATAATGCATTTAAACAAATCTCGAGAGATATTAACAAGCATAAACAGACAAAATTCACTCAATGCAAATAGAACCAAGTCTGAAACACCAAGATGAACTGTCAAAACAAGGAAAATCGCAAAGACCTTCAATGAACCATGTGATCTAAGCTCAAATGAAGTCAAGCAAAATCCAAACGAGCTAGAGGTGAATTGCCCGAAGCACAGAATAATAAGCTTTAACAACCACTAGACAGGTGCGGAAAACAACCAAAAAGTTGACTGGACAATCACAGAACCAAAACTCCCACAGAAGGCTCGATATACAAAGCCACTAGATACTCTAGGGCTGGGATATAAAATCGATAGAAATAGGCAAACAACCGAAGGACAAAGGTAAAAAACCAGTCAAACAGAGTTCCAACACACTTCCAGAAGCTGCAAAGGATGTAAAAAGACAAAAATCTGAGTTTAAAGAGCTTTCAACACACACACTAGAAAAGTTCACAGGACTGGCGCGACTATCAGCCTGTAACTTGCGCTATTAAGGAATTGGCGCGAGTTGCTGTTGTGCAACATGCGCCAACTGGCGCGACTGTCAGGTAAAAAAATGCGCCAACACAGTTTGCTGGCCCAAAAAATAAATAAAGCAGCCCAGGGTCTGGTCAACAGTACTCAGACAGATCCAACAGCAAGAAACAACTTTAAAACTGACCCAGAAAGCTCATTTACGCAAGCA
This sequence comes from Pinus tabuliformis, assembly GCA_031772625.1. Lineage (NCBI taxonomy): Eukaryota > Viridiplantae > Streptophyta > Pinopsida > Pinales > Pinaceae > Pinus > Pinus tabuliformis. Next base: position 1,164,999,482 of record CM062813.1, read on the forward strand.
GGCAAGAGAAAACTAACATGCAAGACAAACTCCAAGCTGTTCGGTTCATAAACCAAACCGGAGATTGACTGAAGTGGCGTTGATCTACTCCGCTAATGCAAAGCAATAGCGTTTCAAAGGCTGCTTGGCCATGCTTCAGACTCCGCCCAAGGTTTATAAATCAAACAGCAAATAGCTTGTCCCCAGCGGAGTCGCCAAATTGTTGGAGAGGTAAATCCCCTCTGCGGACAGAGGCGATCCCACTAGCCCAAAATGGGTCTAGCAACAATCAATTCACGCTACCATGCAAGTTCCTAGTTGCAAACTGAAAGTGGATTATGAGAACCAACCTGGAGTCCAACGCTAATGTCGAAGAAGAGTTGATACTCCCGTTCCCTTGCTTCGGCAGGTCACAATCCTCACGATCCCCACGAACGGATACCTGCACATGCAAAGAACGAAGCGAATACAAGCATAAAATCCACTAAAATACAACTATATTTCAGTCAGAAAGGAAATAGATCAAACATTATCATGATGAACAATAAGATCGGAACCATAATAGTAGTCGTTTATTAATGAATAATCAACAGAGAAAGATACAACCAAAGTTCTGACGTTGAACCTCTCCTCTGGCTGGGCGAGCAGCTATACATGTCTTGCAATAGACCTTCTCTCTCTCAGACTTCCGGCAGCATAACCTCCCTATGCTTCAAGACTCTTACTATCACTCAAGACAAGCGTTATCATAACTAGCATTACTCCAAAACTAGCTTGTCAAATGCACGAGGACAAACTTTTATAGACGGAGAAGGGAGGAAGATACAATGCATCAAGACACCCATTGTGGATTGGCATTATCTCCAAAAGCCGCTGTAGATAGATGTCAAGGATAGATGATGACTCTTCGACATCTAGAAGATGAGCTTTATCCTCAAAAGACTTCGTGACTTGAAGGGAAAAAACATCTGGGCACGCGTTTGTCAAAAATCATTACCAAACTTGGTTGGCGCGGGTGTTGTTCCAAGACAGAGCGCCAATGGTCGCACCCTCTTTTGAGGATCTCATTGATTGGCGCGGGTAGGACATTGTGGACCCGCGCTAATGGAAAAAGGGCAGTTTTCAGGGATATTTTGCAGGAGGTGTCTTCAGGGAAAATGAAGTACATACTTAGGGGAACATAATGCAAGTGTTTTCAGGTTATGTCATTGCTCACAGGTCCCGGAATGAGTCCTCCAAAGTACGGAAATAGGGGTAATAGGGACGGTGACTAATGGTGGAAAATTACTGTGTAACAGGTACACCCAATAGTTGTGAGGAGTATCAATGTACCCCACAAATATTCCCAACTCATTTGTTCTATCCATCCTTGGTAACATGATAGTAGACTGGTGAACCAAATATCTTGAAGTATGCCACATCTAGTTTCTTACCTAAAAACACTTCTTTTGGTGTACTCATCCTGAGAATTGGATGAGGGCTTATGTTTTACAAATAAACAACTATGTTGCATGCTTCTTTCCACAAGTGCAACAGTATGCCTTGATCATGTAACATTGCTTGTGCCTCTCCCAAAATACTTATGTTCTTCCTATCAACCACACCTTGTGTTGTGGGTTATGAGGTTCTATCAACTCTTTTCAAATGCCTTCTGAAGCACAGAAGTTCTTGAATTGATTCGACATAGATTCTCCACCGTTATTTCTTCTGAGATATTTAACTTTCTTGGTAGTATCCTTCTGGACAAGTGCTTTAAATTTACAAAATTTAGCAAACATCTAATCTTTCTTTTGCATAAAAAAATATTTCTTGTGCTCGATTGTTTTTATCGTGAAAGGAATATTTGGTGTACTTTCCAAATGTACACCCTTTGCATGTGTCTCTCTGCTCTAGTGTACCCTTGAGAAGTCCTGTATAAATTTTCTACATGATCTTCAATGCTCTATGGTGCAAGTGACCCAATATTCTATGCCACAACTCACCGATGTCTTGACTTTGTACGTTCTCTGCTTTAGTCCTCAATGTAGTGCAGTCTTCTACGTCCAATTTATAGAGGTTCTTCACCCGAACCTCGATCCGCTTCACCTATCTTGAGGGTATGTGATGAAGGAAATCCTTTCCCTTTCTAAATATCACATTGTATCCACGTTCCACCAACATGGAAATTAAAACCAAATTCTTCTTCAAAAACTAAACATACATGACATCTTTAAATGTGAGAGGAAAACCAGAATCCCTCTGAAAGGAAAAAATACTGATGTCGGTCATGCAATACCTCCCTTCATCTCCCATCTTGATGTGCATCTAGAGGTCCTTCTCCTCCAAGTAACTGAAGAAATATTTATTTTCGGTCATATGGAATAAGGCTCCACTATCCACATCATTGATGTCACCATACAAGCGATGAGGGTGAAATCCAGTTCGAATTGTGAAGCAAGAGCTTCACCTTCTGATCCTCCTAAGGGATTCTTACTGACCTTCTTGTGTGGACACTTTGTGGCATAGTGTCCCAGCTCATGATAATGAAAAAATTTAATATATGACATGTCCTTCTTCTTTCTGCCCTGACTGGAATCTAATTTGGAAGGGGATGACTTCCCCTTCCCTTTCTTCACCTTTCCCACTAAGGCACAATTCTCCTTATTATCATGCTTGGATGAGGATCTGTCTCTCGTGTTCCGTCAGATCTCTTCTTGTACCAAGTTGGACCATAATTTCTCCCACTTTGGTAGCTTCTCCCTTCCATTAACTGAGTCTTGGTAGTTATGCCAGCTCTTGGGAAGTCCTAGAAGTGCTATTCTCACTAGATCGTCTTCAACAACTATAACACCAACACTTCCAAGCGCATTCCAACATTGGGTGAACTTGGTCAAATACTTCGGTATTGTGTCACCCTTCTCCATCTTGATATTTTCAAGAAATATAGTTACACTTATCCTCAAGGGAATATTCAAGTCTCAATCCATAGAATGGCATCCTGTTGGCTCTGAAGTATGATACTACAAATTTTATTTCTCTTGTAAAAGACAAACTCGTCTTCTCCTCTTCTATAGTGATTTCAGCTCTAATACCATGTAGAAAACTTCTACAAATATAGCTCTTATTCCATGTATAAATGATCTAGATTGGATCATTATATTATTTGTCATCCATCTCGATGCATTTGGAGTGGAAAAAGTGGACGAATTAGCTCATGGGACTATTTTTACTAGCGGGACCCAGTTTGGCAAAATGGGGTATGAAACTTTCCGTGAGCATTTTGAGGCTTCAAACAATGTTTTTTGGGGGTAAATAGTTTCCCCCTAACATTTCACCTTTTCATGTTATTCTACACACAAAGATCTTTCCAACAATCCAATAATTGCGTCAACCAGAGTCTGTATGCAAAAGTTATGCCACTCAGAAGTTCACATTCCTTTTTTCGCACCTATATTTCAGAAGGATGTCGTGTCTGCTTACATTATTCATGGACAAGGGGCTAGCCACGTTTTTTTGATGTAAAATACTCTAGAAGAATCTATGTTATAACTTTAGTTAATAGTTGATGTAGTTAATCGGGCCACTAGGAGGAAGCGAAATTCCATTCTTTCGAGAGCATTTTGTTCCATAGCTCAGCAAAGATAGTGAGGATAGGTAGGAGGTAGAGAATATAGAGAGGATTTGTGCACTCTAGTAGCCCACGGGCCACAGGCATTACTTCTTTTCACCTGGAGCCATATTTCCAAACAGAGAAAGAGAGCGAAGCAACCTCACCTTCCAGTTGGGTTTTCTCCCGAAAGGGTTTCCCAGAGAGCATATCTTGTATCTTATGTGTGTGTGAGCTTGTTTTTTCATTCTCTACTTTTTTGTATAATTTATATTCACATGCATTCACTAATTGTAGTTAAATATATAGATATTAGAGTTTAATAAAACTGTAGTAGTGTAGAATCTCAGATTTTCATATAATATTATCAGATCTATTGTGACAAACTATCCAGTGGAATATCCACGACAGTTTATGGATCATTTGGTATCCGAGCGGGTTTCTTTGGGTATTTTTTCGAGATTGTGAGGATTTAGTTCGATAGGATCAAAAATCGTAAAACCCTAATCATGGGTGACGAATCTGTAAATAAACGTCGTGATCCTCAGAAGTGAGGTTTTTGTGGCTCGAAAAGCAAGTCTCAGATATAAACCACAATGTCAACCTCCTCATGGTGGCCCTAAGAAATAAGTTCGGGATATTTGGAAAAAATGGGGGTTCGAATGCATAGGAAAAATCCGAACTGGGAACAGAGGTTCGGAGAGAAACAGAGAACCAGTCGAAAAAATAGCCCGAAAAAAATCAACCCAGTTCGAATGTCATGAATCAATCGTAGTTTGTATTTAAAGTGGATGAAAAAATTGATTTTAGGCCATATAATGGTGAGATCGACGCTTTGAAGTTGAACCACTAGTTTCAGCAACTAGAAGTTTATTTCAGCGTCCATCAGATTGAGGAAGGGAAAAAAATCTCATTTGGCCAGCTAAAATTGGAGGGCCATGCACTGACTTGGTGGGAGAGGCACACGGAAACCCTGAGGTTGGATGGAGAACCTCTAGTAACTAAGTGGGACGATCTCAAAACCCTCATTAAGTCACAATTTTATCCCATTGGGTACATGGAAGACCAATGCATTTGTTGGCATTACTTCAGGCAAAAGTCGGGATAAAGCATGTAGGAGTACACCACAAAATTCACGAAGATGGCTATAAGGATGGGTATATCTCCAAAAAACCTAGATGTACTCTTCAAGTATTTGTTGGGTCTTCACCACCATCTGCGTGAGCAAGTGATGTTGTTCAAGCCCAAAATAGTGGACGAGTCTTGTGTATAGGCACATTATCTAGAGAACATAGGCCTGGAAAAAGCGCAATCAAGTGGATCAAAGCAAAAGGAAAAACAAGATGCTTCTAAGGAGGGGAAGAAGAAGAAAAAAGGGGGAAAATATAAGAACACAACACACCAGTTCAAAGATCCTAGCAACCACTACAACATTGATGGCCATACAGAGGAGAAGTGTTGGAATTTGCATCCAGAGCTAAACTCGAAGTACAAGAAGAAAGATAACAAGAAGAAGAATCTCATGTCCGTTGATTCGAGCAACCAAGTTGAAAGAAACTTGGACGTGGATGAAAATATCATCTGTACATCAGTGAAAAAGGAGGTCAATCTGAGTAGCCTTTAGCAGCAGGAAGAGAAATAAATTACCAAACTCTTCCATGCAATGATATAGGTCAAGAAGATAAAGATTGATGCTTTGTTTCATTTGTTGAAAAATGTGCAACAAGAAATGTTAAATTTAGAATGTGCTAAAAATAGACCTTCTAAAAATAGCATGTCTAAAAATAGCAGTTTGGCCAGTGAGGTCATTGGCCACATTGGGTCAGAGGTGAAACTGCTAAAAATAGAAATTTCTAAAAATAGCATTTCTGGGTCCCTTCCTATTTATAGCAGTCCCTAGTCTATCTATAGGAAGTAAAATTAATTTTGGTCTTAACAGCAGCTGGAAATATTAATTAATTAATTCAGTTGAGTTAATTAGTTAAGGAAATTCGAATTTGAAGTCTTTGTGAGCATGCACATGAGTTGTCCCACTGATTGAGGAATTTATCCTTAATTTCCTCCATTGATTGAGGGAATAAGTATGAGTTCTATAATGAGAGAATCAGTTGACTTAGTTCTAACTAGTCAAGTCCAGTTAGATTATTTTAACAAGTTGTTAAAATAATAAAATATAGTTTGTTAATGCTTGCATGCATGTGACAACTATTATTTTAGATAACTGAGAATTCACTCATGGATAACTATTGCATGCCAGTTCTATTAGAGACCCAGTTGAGATCAGATGTGGGACAATGTACAATCAGATGCTTGACTATTTCTAGTAAGTAGTTTTTGCATGGTTGAGGAACTAGTGTCCTCAAGGATTGCGTAGTTGGACCATTGGTTATTTTGCTATGTTTGGAATTAATAGCATATGCTTTTGCTATTATTTCCTAAGAAAACTATGCAAGGACCATAGGTAAAGCCTATATAAATAGGGCTTGGTTGGTTCATGAGACATATCTTCATATCTTCATAGCTCATTGAGAACTGAATAGCTTGAAAGCTAATTCTTTTTGTATTGTGAAGAGGATTTCCACTTGATTGATATACACATGGTTGGGGTTTTATACTGATGCTTTCACCTGGATATATCTTGTGTTATGTGTGATTATTTCTCTTAATCAGTTATGCATGTTTCTACTTGATGTTGCTCATGAATTCGATTATGCTTCCGCTTAATGTTTTGTAGAAGTAGAACAAGTATTATGCTTTAGGACATTTCATATATCGGTTTGTTCTACAGGTGAAATTTCTACATCATTCCGGATCATAGGTGAATCTTATTGCAGTAGATCTGGTCAAGAAGTTGGGGTTGGAAGTTCGTGATCATCCAAACCGATATCCACTGGGATGGGTACATAAGGTTACAGAGCTAAAGGTAACAAAACAATGCAAAATTAGATTTGCTATCAGTGTTGATTTATTGATGAAGTAGATCTGGATACAGTTCCCCTTCATGTATGTGGAGTCATGTTTGAGAGTCCATACATGTAGATGCGTGATGAAATATTCATGAGGAGAGCTAACCAGTACCGTCTCATCAAGAATGCAAAAATATTCATCATCAACGTGCACAAAGGCAAGTTGAAAATTTCACTAGTAAGTGTTAACCAAGCCAAAAAATTGATTAGTTCCAGGAAGAAGTATGTTTTAATGTTTTTAAGAGAAAGTCAGTCTATAGAGGAGTCAATAAGAGGTAAGGAATCCCTAGAAGGGTGTAATAAGAAACAAAAACAATAATTGGAGGTGTTTTTATAGGCGTACAAGGACATGTTCCGAGATCCTAAAGGGTTACCCCCTAAGAGAGAAGTGGAGCATGAGATCCAGCTATTGCCAAATATTGGGTTGTACAGGTAGTTTTTTACAGAAGCAAGTGAGGTGAAGAAACAATTGCAACAGCGATTGGAATAGGCTGTCATTTAACTAGGTACATCACCATGTGGTCACCCATCATCATTGTGCCCAAGAAGGATGGGACTTCGCAGATGTGTATAGATTACAGTGTGTTGAATAAAATCACGCTGAAGAACAGATACCCCCTGCCCATGATAGGCAATCTACTAGATCAATTGCAATAAGTAGATTATTTCACCAAGTTGGACTCGAAGTTTGGATATCACCAAGTTTGAGTAAAAGAAAAAGATACATGGAAGACCACCTTCAAAACAAGGCAAGGTTTGTATGAGTGGTTAGTTCTTCCATTTGGTCTATGTAATGCGCCAAATACATCTATGAGATTAATGAATGATGTATTGTGCCCTTTTATAGATTCATTTGTTATTGTTTATTTGGATGATATACTGGTATACAGTGCTACCTAGTTGGAGCATATTTCACATTTGACGCAGGTGCTGGATGTTGGGTGTGGAGCCTGATTATCTTCTGTATTCAAAGGTATCGCCACATTGGACCCCAATTCGAAATGGGGGTGGCAACGCCGCCCGTAAAATATTCGCTGCAAGGGGGGTCCAGGGAGGGGCGACAACGCCCCCAAAGCTAAAAACAGATGTAAAATTGCCTTGTAAAAGTATAGTAATTTCTAGTCAATCTGGGCCGTTCATTAGGCGGATGATCTGACGGTAGAAATTATGTTCAGTTTAGGGTTTTTTTCCCTAGAAGGCAACCCCTCTCTTTGTATGAGCGTATTGTATTGAGTCTGTGTAATATATGTGTGTATTCTCTGAGCGAGAAGTAGTGAGGTGAGACTGTGAGAGAAAATAGACGATATTACAGCGGATCTGCTGTAGGTTGTGTCTCTTCATTTTGTTGGATAATAGAAAGGAAGGACTGACTGTTCGAGGTGGACGTAGCCCAAACTGGGTGAACCACGTATATCTGTGTCTCTCTTGTTTTATGTGTTTTCTGTGTTTATATTTCTGCAATATTTTATGTGTTCCATTGCTCCGTAATATATAATTTCCTAACACTGGAAACATTGAAGAAGCACCAGCTGCTAGCAAATCTCAAGAAGTGTGAGTCTGCGCAACATTCCTTGGTGTATTTGGGATATGTGATTGGTGGAGGAGAATTGAAGATAGATCCTTCCAATATGGAGGCCATCAAGAAATGGGGAATCACAGTACCTGAGGAAATTCATATCCTCATTTTCAGCGATGGCAGCATTGCTCCATGCCATAACAAAAAGTGGGAAGAGTTTCCAATGGGGAAAAGGTTAACAAAAGGCTTTCGATGAGTTAAAGAAGAAGATCAATGAAGCAGCAGTTCTGGAATTACCAAACTTGAAGCGGCCCTTTGAAGTGGAGATAGATTTGAGTGGGTATGCGATGGTAGTTGTCTTGATGTAAGGATGAATGCCCATTTTCTACCATTTTGAAGTATTTAATGGGGAATTTCTTAACTACCATACCTACGATAAGGATCTTTATTCCATGGTGAAAGTTGTGAAGAAGTGGAATTACTATCTGATGGGAAATGTGACAATAATCCACACATATCACTAGCTAGTACAATACTTGCAGGCCCAGAATAAGATACAAGAGACCAAGAACTACAAGCGTATGGGGTTTTTACAATAGTTTGATTTGGTGATCAATTATAAGAAGGGAAGCACAAAGAAGTTGTCTGACATGTTGTCAAGGCCACTGACATCAAATATTACAGTTGTGGGGACTCTTGTGCACATCGAGCCATTCACCCATGATGCATACAAAGAGGAATATTAAAAGGATGAGGACTTCAAGGAGGTGTATTAGCAGTTGCAGAGATAGAGTCATGTGCATGATGGTGACAACACCGTTGACTACCATCTCTAGGATGGGCTACTCTATAGGCTGGATAAGATTTGTGTTCCTAAAGGTGAGTGATTTTAGTTGATTAGAGAGGCTCACACATTGAAGGTTGTAGGGAACTTTGGGGTAGGGAAGACAGTAGCTAACTTGTAGAGGTATGTGTATTGGCCCAAGATACAAGAGCAGGTAGTTAGGTTCATAAGAGGATGTATGATTTGTTGTACCAACAAGCCTAGAAATAGGAAATAGGGTCTATATCATCCCTTATATGTACCTACTCCTCCCTGGGAAATCATTTCCATGGAATTTGTGGGAGGGTTACCGAAAACCAAGAAGGGACATGACTACCTATTCATGGTAGTTGATAGGTTCAACAAGATGTGTGTTCTGATGCCCTGTAAAAAGACCATCAGTGGACAGGAAGCGAAAAACTTGTTCTTTGGACAGGTATGGGTGCAGTTTGGGATTCCAAGGAGCATCATTTCAGAAAGGGATACAATATTTCTTAGTGCATTATGGACTACATTGTGGGAGAAGAAGGACACGAAGTTGAAGAGATCTACAACATTCCATCCACAGATAGATGGGCTGACAAAAGTAGTCAACATGACTTTTGTGCAACTTCTAAGGGGTTACAACCAGAAACATCTGAAGTCCTGGGATGAAAATCTGGTATACATTCAACATTCTTATAACAGAATAGTCCACACTTCTACAAAAAATTCCCCATTTGAGACTTGTTTTGGATATTTTCCACCTTCACCTTTGGATATTGCATATGGGAAGAAAGGAGGAGTGAAGGAAGATCTTACAGGAGATGCTTTGAGGGCTGAAAAATTTATAGAGAATATTAGGCAAATCCATCTACAGGTACAAGAAACACTACAAAAGTCATAGGAGAAGTATAAGGCCAGGCATGATCAACACAGAACAGAGAAAGCATTCAAGGTGGGAGACAACATATGGCTATAGTTGAACAAGGAGAGGTTGTTGGGGCCTGGTAAGAAAATCAAGGGTCCCTTTGAGATACTGGAAAAGGTGGGTGATAATGCCTATCGAACCAATTTACCACCATATATGTGCATTTACTCAGTTGTGAATGTAGAGAATTTGAAAGTCTATGAGCCTTGCATGCTATATCAAGAACAAGAACAAGTCCTACCTTCTATGGAGGATTTGACACTAAATGCTCAGGCAAACTTGACAGAAGATACAATTTTGCAGAAGTGGTCCAGAACTACAAGGCAAGGGCAGCAAGACCTTTGGTAGATTTGGTTAAAGGGACAACTTCCAGGCAAAGCTAAATGGTACACCAGAGAGAAGGTGGAGGAAAAATTTCCTCACCTGATTTAGTAAAAGTTCTTGGAGACTAAAAGCCTCCCAAAATGGGTAGGTTTGATTTGGATTGGATCATTATGTTATTTTTCATCCATCCCAATTCATTTGGAGTGCAAAAAGTGGAGGAATTAGCTCATGGGACCATTTTTACTCGCGGGACCCAGTTTGGAAAAATGGGGTCTGAAACATTCTAGGAGTGATTTGAGGCTTCAAATGATGTTTTTTGGGGGAAAAATTCCCCCCTTAATGGCGGACCTTTTCTTTCTATTCTACACATGGAGAGATTTCCAATGGCACAAGAATCACATAAATCGGAGTCCGTATGCAAAATTTATGCCACTCAGAAGTTGACCTTCCTGTTTTCACACATATAGTCCAAGAGGATGCCTCGTCATCCCCCATTATTCATGGAAAAGGGGCTAGCCACATGTTTGTGATGTGAAAGACTCTATAAGAGTCTATTTCGTAACTCTAGTTAAGAGTTGATGTAGTCAAAATTAACCACTATTAGACTATCAAGTTGTGTTATAACTAGACCACTAAGAGGAAGAGGCATTCCATTCTTTCAAGAGCATTTTGTTCCATAGCTGAGAAAAGATAGCCAGGAGAGATAGGAGGTAGAGCACACAGAGCATATCTGGGCACTGTAGCATCCCACGGGCCACAAGCATTACTTCTTTGTACCTATAACCATATTTCCAAACAGAGAAAGAAGGTGAAGTGACCTCACCTTCCAGCTGGGTTTTCTCCCGAAAGGGTTCCCAAGAGAGCATATCTCGTGTCTCATGTGTGTGTGAGCTTTTTTTTCGTTCTCTACTTTTCTGCATAATTTATATTCACATGCATGCACTAATTACAATTAAATTTATAGGTCTTAAAGTTTAATAAAATTGTAATAGTGTAGGATCTCATATTTTTAATATCATATTAATTTGTTGTGACAAACTGTCGAGCGGAATATCCACGACAGTTTATGGATCAAGAAATTCCTTGTAGATTCAAACTGCAAATTGTAATATGCTAAAACAATTGACTTGAATATACTCTACTCATTAGCAAAAACAATAAATGATCGATGAAATCACGAAGCATAAAAGAGAGAGAATTCAATCACATATAACACAATAATTTTCTAGGCAAAGCCACAACTAAAAACCCCTGCTATCTGTATAGTTTATTAATCAGAAAATATGAGAATATTACAATGCTTTGCTCAATCCCAAGCAACCTCTGCACCATCTAAATCTATCTCACTACTTCACAAACAAGCTCTAGCCAATACTTGGCCAAATTTTGGGCCTGCCAAGCTCCTATTTCCTTTCGCAGTTTCCTAGGGAATTAGCCCATATTTAATTGGGAAATTCCTCAATAATGAATTGTGTAATCATCATAAGCCTTCCTTTGATTGCATGCATCATCTATACAATCAGATGATTATACAATTGATAGTACGATGCCCTTGAACTCCAATATCTATTGGGTCTTTCTCTGATCTCACATGCATGAGTTAATTATGAGTGAATTTTCAGTTTACTAGATGAGTAATGTTGGTACACCCCACTGCCGGATCTCCAACTAATTCCTCCATCAGTTGGAACTAGTTTAGTCGAATTTAACGTAGTTAAATTGAATTAAATAATTACAACTCAAAATAAACTCAACCTGGGCCCTTAAAATTTAGGAAATTTCAACATGACTCTAGATAGACTTCCAACTCGAATTAACTAAGCCAACTAAGTATTACAAGTTGATATGAGAATTAGAATTACAATTTAATTCAAGGAGAAAATTAAATCAATATTTTCTTGTTGCATTTTCAATAGAGGTCCACCAAAATCCCTTCATTGCTCATCCACCCATTCATCCAAATTTATCCTAAAAAATTCCACTTCTGCCATACATAAAAAAGAATAGAAAAAGGACTCTACCTTCACCTTTTTCACCACCTTCACCACTCTCTGATGATTATAATCCTGTCCCTAGACCGACTATAATTTTTCCTATTCCCTGAATGAAATATGGGGTCTTGAGGGGGAACTGAGTCACTACTATAGGAAAGATATCAGTCTTATAACAAAGTGCCCATTTCCAACAAGACCTTGAGCGATATTTTTTATTTATTTATTTACAACTCTAGAGTTGAAGATCAAGCCACCCTGAGGCATCATGAGGCCATCCCTAAAGCTTAAAAGTTCACATCATCCCCGAAGAGAATATATAAGGTCATCTATCCACTCCAACAACAACAAATCAAACACTAGAAGGAGTCTTGCATGGAAGACAAATTTCATCAACCGACTACATCAGTATGTTGTGAAGACCTGTGCGTAAACAAACAAAGAAATTCAACAACTCCGAGGTCTGATTGATTGATCATCAGTAGTAGCAAATTGCATGCATCTCCAACACTTCAACATCACAAGTAGGATCAGGTATGATAAACCTCACCTCTTCCCTATGCACATAATGGTAAAAAAATGTGTTTAATGACCGAGAATGGAGTTTTTATGGGCTAGAGGTGGCCAGTAAACTTGGCCACCTTTTATTAGTAAACTAGAGTTCACTTGGCCACCCATGCACGTGGAAAAGTAAAATTAAGTGTGTTGATGATTATGGGGAGTGGGGATAATAGTTAAAAAAGGGAAATTTGTGCAAGAGCCAAGTCACCAAAGCGCTCTAAGCCATTACCAAAAAAGGGAATAAAAGTACAAGGCTCGATTCCAATTGCACAATTTCTCATTTCTAGAAAAATGTTGGAGAGAGCCACTAAGGTATTGAAGAACGAGCTAGATGCTACCTGATTTTTCCTAGGGTGCCATCGAACTACTACAGGTCACATTGCAGGTGCCATAGGAGGTGCTATAGGAGGATCTAATTTGCTACAGGAGCACATAAAATAAGCTATATGGATAAACTAAGGGGAGAAGGGGATCCAAAAAAACCAGAAGTTTTCCTCAAACCCTCATTCACATGAAAGAGTCATCTTGGAAAGGGTAAGTGGCCTCCTCCCTCTCTAATTTCCATAAAATTGCATGAAGAATTCTACTTAAATCAGGTACATCAATTTGTGTATGTCAACCTCAATTGTAATTTTCCAACCATTCCACATCTCATTCTATCTATATATAAATATATCTATCTATCTATCTATATATATATATATATATATATATAATCAATTTTGTTTCTCACCCATATGACATTTTATCAACTTTGGAGCAACATCTGATATATGACTACAAATTTTTTTGGTGATGACCCTCTTGTGCACTTCAAAAAAATTAAAAATAGTACCTTCTCTAAAATTTATCAATGGTTTGTTGGTTCAAATGGTTTGTTGTTGAACCTCATTCATAGGTGAACACCATTTTACCTCCAATGTGGGCTTGGGAATTTTATACTTATATTTTCTCTTTCAATTTGATATGTCTGGGTTTTATATTTTCATGTCAATAAAGAATAACAAAAGGTAAGCTTAGCCTAAATGTTTCTTGAAACGTGACAAGTGTGAGATAATTTTTTAAAATTAATTTCAAGCTAAACTGAACTTTTGATATTACTTCATTGTTTGATATTTAACGACACAATGATGAATGTAGGTGAAATTTTCTTCTAAATGAATTTGTTTTTGTTCTTCCAAAAAAAAAAATAGAATGTCACTCCCTCATTATAAGCTAAATATTCTTAATATTTTTATTATAGTATATAGAAAACCATTTTTGAAATTGTTTAAAAAACTTTCAACATGTATCAATAAAATTTAATATTTATAATCTAGATTTGAAAAGAGATTTAAATGGGTGTAGTGATTTTAGATATTAAAAATTGTTCCTCGGTTACTTTGAACCACTTGGATGATTCCCAAAAACTTATTATGTTATTTCCACAATGGCTATATCAAGTCTGTGTATGTCAGCATCAACTATAATCTTCCAACCATTTGACATCTCACTCTATATCAAAAAAAATTCCCACATTGTCTATCACCCATATAATATTTTATCAACCTGGGAGTAATATCTCATATATGACTAAAAATTGTTGAGTTGTTGATTCACTTTTGCACTTTAAACTAGGATCTCATATGAACCAATAGTTCTCATCCTCCAATTGAATTGCAACAACAATGTCCTGAGTCAGAACAACAACGCTTCATTTCCTTATATTACAATAATCCTTGGGATATTATAAACACAAATTGATGTTGATTTAGTGATGAACATGTACTTCAAAACCTTTGGCATTATATCCTCCCATCACATGTCTACTCATATTTTCATGGTATTTTTTATAATAAATATTTCTAGATACTCAAGTTGAAATATATTTTCAATTATACAAAGATGTTTGTATATAATCACACACCATCATTATGAGAGAAGCAAAGATTAGCCTAGACTTGAATTTTATTCATTTCAATGTTTTCATTAGTTAAATTTTATTTTTCTAGCAACCATGTTTCCCCCCTCCTTTTCACACATATGCATTGACCAATTACAATTGTGACTAGTCATACATGACATGTGGTTGAGTGTCATCATATTTATTTATGCTACCATGTCATACAAATGGATGCAATATTCTTCTTTGTTGATATATTAACACTACCTTGTCATACAAAAGAATGTAATATTTAGGCTTATAAGCATTTATTTTTAATCAGTTCTCTTACACTTTGTCTACCCTTTTGCCTTGATTTTACATATGTTACGTGATTTAATTATCCTAAACCATTGGTTTATGCGATGATGTGGCTTGAAATTTAGACCACTACTCTTGACTATTCAAAGAAACAATTATTGCGTCATTGGTTTATGCGATGATTGTTACTTGAAAGTTGCGTCAATACTCTAAAATATTTATAGAAGTAATTATGTCATAGCTTTAATTATCATTTACAATATTTTCCTGACTGGAAAACCAATATGCAGGTTCATGGAGGATTATGAATTCTAGGTTCCTGACAGGAAAAACCAGTATGCAAGTTCATGGAAGATTATGAAGTCCAGAGTTCACAGTTTTCTCACTTGCATTGTATTTGGATTCCTTGCATGTATAAGCAACTAAATATGAAGGTTTCCATCGAAAGACTGGAGAATACTTGCGATGCATGGAAGATTTCTGAGCTTATTAGGGGCTCGATTGATCCTACGAGATTGACAACTAAGGCTATGGGAACATGGATTCACACCCTTCTTTTCTTGCATTGTTCCTATCCAAAGAGCCCGAGTAGAAAACAATGGAATGCTTGCTCTCAAGGACGGGCTTTAGATACCAACAAAACTAAGTTATGAAAATTTATCTCTGGAAAATTTAATTACTTTTGGAATTTATGACATAGTTCTTAAAAACTGGGAGGTAAAAATTATGGTGATATCATCCATGGGAAAACAAAATAGTAGAAAATATTATTTGTTAAATCACTTCTCAGGGTATCTTTTGGATGTGGCAGGTGGAAGGTGTACTGATGGAGTGTGGATGACTGCGACAACAACAAAAAATCACATCTATGTCATGATGGAATTTGAAA
Source organism: Pinus tabuliformis (assembly GCA_031772625.1). Lineage (NCBI taxonomy): Eukaryota > Viridiplantae > Streptophyta > Pinopsida > Pinales > Pinaceae > Pinus > Pinus tabuliformis. Next base: position 1,165,015,209 of record CM062813.1, read on the forward strand.
TGCATCTATGTCATGTTAGACTAGGTAGTTTTGAGTAGTCAGGGAAAGAAGATATACTCCTATCGGTTCTAAATGAAGCTATAAACAATGTAACAATCTTCAACAACTGTACTTGTCACTCACAATATAGTTGCACAAGAGTCATGATTTGTCTTAGACTTTCTTGTCTTAGATTTTCAACAAGGAGAAACATTTTGGCATGGATCTGGGTGATTGTAAAAGCCTATCATTCTGGATGCCAAGTGATTAACAAATGTAAATTGTGTGCAAAGTGATTGTTAACAGTTCCCTTGCAGAAGATGGAAACAAGGATACATTTCTCTAGCTCAACTCAAGCATTATTTTACAATTACCATACAATTTTAAACCAAGATTATTCAGTAGAGTGCTTGAATTTGCAGGTGGCTATTAATTCTTTAATATAGACTGAACGAATGGATCAGAGTTTCTCTGCAGTTTAATGGGAGGTTTTTCCACACTGAGTGACTTCAAGTTACCTTCACGCTTCCAAAAACCATTTCCACCAGTTTTCTTCCAATCACTATATGATTTCAAAGAAAAAATTTAGTTCATAACTTTCACCAACGATCATCCCTGAAAGAAAGCTCAAGTAAGATATGCGTACAAAGGATAAATCGAGGCAATCGGTTCATTGCTTGCAATATTTAGGCCTTCTTCCAGCGAACTATTTCAGGTAAAAGCATAGTAAAAGTGTGTGAGGTGACTGATTTGATCAACTTTTCCCCTTAACATTATGGTGTGCAGAAAGTAGGCATGTTTATTCACTTGTAGCAACTCTTACCTTTTCCAAATTAGACGCTTCGAAGGTTGGGAGGTTCAGCTCTTGAACTACAACAAGGAAGTTCCTCACATTTTTAAAATATTGATAAGCCAAGAGAGGTGCTCCGTCACAAGAAGGTAATGCAAGAGTCAAACTCTTCACCTCTTGGGACGAAAAACAAAAGCACATCCACATCATTTCATAGAGAAAATATTACTGATTGAAAATTAGCAAAGGAATTGTTTATTTAGGCCAATTGTTCTTGCTTTACTGCTTTTCAGTTTTCTCCGAAGGTTATGCACAGAGGTTACTTTCTGTGTAATATTTTTTAAACTCACTATTGACTTTTAAGCATCGGATTTAAGGCCATATCAAACCTCCTCTTATGCAACTTTAATTCTGATAAATAAATATTTTCCTTTACAGTGAAAATGTCAAAAAAAATGGCAGGAATGACATAGATCAAATTGTTGTGTTATTGCAAAATCAAATTCCATAATGTTGTCAACAACTAGAATAATCAACAACTAAAATTTTAATTGCAAACATGTCAGTCACCTAAGAGTTAGTTTGGGTGGTGATTCATCACTTACACAAGCATAATCTATTGGGCTGTGATTCATACGCCATATTTTGCATGTGCTTTATCATGGATATGCATAAGTAATTGGATTTAATTAATAAATGTAATGAATTCAAAGAGTTTAAGAGAAATATAAGTAGGATATGTTTATTGATTTACATTTCAATGTGTGTTATCAATCATGCTTTATCACAACTAAAACATTTAATTTCATTGATTAAAAGGAATTGGGACTCTAACAAAAATATTTATTTAACCACTATAACATTTTCCAAAGAATATCTCCCAATATTCATTTGAACATCCTAAAAAAAATTCAATTCAAACATCTTGTCCAAAAAAAGCAGATGGAACAAATAGTAAAGGCCATCAAACGCCACTCAATTTCTATATTTTCATTGTATTATTATTTATTTTATTATCTATAGGAGAGATTCATGTATTTTAAGTGAAGAATATCTAATAAGACATAATGGTTATATCTTTTTAAGTCGAACATACAATATTGGCAAACCTGATTAGAGATTTAAAGGATCTCAATCAATAAGAGATAAGAGATCCATTTATTGCATTGACTCTCATTTTTCTTTTATAAACAACAACATTAAATCATTTCAAAATACAAGTGAGTGGTTAATTTATGTATTGTAATATCATCCATTATAATAGTTTTCCATTAATCTAATTGGGTAAATGAGTTAAGTTTTTTATTTATTTGAGGAAGCTACTCTATATTCTCAAATTGATGGTGCTATGTTCATATTGATGGGTATAATTTCACTGTAAAGTTAACCAATTAATGGGTCTAGATTGCAGTTTTTACGAACTTGTGGAAGTGGTCTCATAGTTTGAGCAATTTAATTATTTTTTTTAATTGATTGGTGTTGTATTACTCCTTGAAAAGCTAATAATATTAACATGATGAAATTAAAAAATGTTAGATCAAATGTGCATGTGTTATCGAAATTATTACAATTTAATAATCGTACCGGCATCTCTTTACTCTTTTTGAATAATTGCTAGTCATCATTATTAAAATGTTTTCAATACCTAACTTTTAATTAACCAAATAAATTGATTATAATTTTTCACATTATATAAGCCTATTAAAATAGAAGTTACTTAGATATTTAATTACAAAAGACATGTAAGCTTTATTATTAACCATGTCAATCAATTTTTTTTTAGGAAAAGCCTTTTCTTATACTATATTGTTTTATTTAAAGTTAAAAAAAACCTACCTAAATAACACACCATGTCCATGGAATATATACATTTAAAAAAACGAATGATAATAAAATTAATAATAATAATGTTGTAAATTAGGAAATTAATAAAGACTTGAAACAACAAAAAAACGATACACACTTTCCATTTACAACATATGCACTCCGCATTTTGTTCAACGTTCCTTTATTCCGTAGCGTATAGTAAAAGGTGATGCATGTAACTGGTGAACTAATTGGTATGGATGTTGTGACACATAATGAGGTATGCCATGTATCCATTACATATGGGAGCCCATGTATCCATTACCACGTGCCCATCACATGTCACGCTATGTGCTATATACATTAACACTTGTCTTTCATCGTTCATTGTCCATTTACCCAAAGCATTTGGATGTACAGGTTTTGGATGTACAGGTGTAGATAACAGAATTTCTGTGCTACCAAATTCCCTGTGTGTTTTATTTCCATCAGCATTTTTTCGAGCAGACTTTTACCTTCATTAAAGAATTTGGTTTTGTGTGTTCAACTTTCTAGCAGTTACAGGTTCTATGCACGCTCATTACTTCGGTTTTGGATGTGTTCAACTTTTTAGCATTTACAGGTTCTTGTACTGACAAAGCGTTTTTGTTGCAGAACTGTTTCAGAAGTTGTTTCGACAAGACCTTTTAGTTGCAAGTCTCTTCTGAAATTTCTTTTCCACCCTTGGCACCTGCTCATCAACATGATTCCCACGTGGTAATATGTATGATTCCCACCTGCTCATGTCTAAATAGTTTGTTGATTGAGGTTATAGTTCATGCCTAAATGTGGTTTGTTGATTGAGGTTCTTATTGTGTTTTCCTTTACAGGGATGCATGGGATATGGCCGCTGAAATTTGTCTTTCTCAGCTTCCAACTTTGCTTAGTGATCCAAATGTGGAGTTTCAGGTAAGTTCTCGCCATGCTGAATTGTATATACAATCTAAATTTTCACTTATACCAAACTTGCATTACAAATAAAACAAATAAACTGCAGTCCCGTCACCTCCAAACATGATATCCCCCATCTTAGATGGTGCAAACCAACATCTTCTCCTAGTCATGATATTCCTATTTTGTTTGCACTTGTGTTCATAGTTATTTTGTGAAAATGTCCCTCCTTGTTATAGTAGCAACAAAGGACTTTCTTCCATCAAGATTCTCTGGACTATGAATTTCCTCCTTTTAAATTACATTGTTCAAATTTCCTTCCTTCTTGTTTGTTTTGAATTTATAAATGCGCTGCTCTTTTTGAAGGAGCATAGCACCAAGATCTTCAAGTGAAACCGTGCAAGTCTTCTTTGATGGTTCAAACACCTCAATCAACCAATCACTTTGTCAAGTCTGCTGTCAGGGCGCCCAATTCCTTCAGTTCGACAGTATCAACAACAAGAAATTGGTTGCAAAGTCTTCCATGTGGGTTATATAATCAACAAGTCTCATTATCAATATGTTTCAAAGCCTACAATTGCCTACAATTGTTTACAATTGTTTGCAGAAGTAGATAAAATAATCAAAGCCTACAATTGTTTGCAGAAGTAGATAAAATAAGATAATTTTGTTAACGTGCAAAAGTCCAATAAAGGACCACAATGTTGGTCAAAGTCCAATAATGGACCACAATGTTGGTCAACGAGATTAAAAAAAATAACTTAACTTAAATATAGTGGGAATGCGAAAACATCTCTTAACACAATTTGCCTATAGGACAATCGATTTATTTGAGGTCTTAAATGGATACTATATTATGATTCATATAGGAATAATATGATGATTTACTGTAGAGTAGAGTTGAAGTTATAGTGTGCATCGTCATCACATTCTTCAAAGATACCAAAAGCAATGTTAGTAGGACCACACCACCTTGCTTGTTTGTTGCTGCATAACTCCACACCTTTCAGGGAAAGGGCTTATCATATGGGCTTATCACATGTTACACAGTAGGACAATAACACCCAACCTTTTACTCTATTACTAGTGTATGCTGCAAGATACACAACCTCTTCAATAGGGTATGGATGTCCCTATGATTATCATAAATCATAACAATTCTAGTTTCATACCCAAATCATAAATCATAAAAAACAGTAGTTATATTCATCTATTAGAATTATATTCATTGTGATATTTTCTTCAATAATTTCTAGAACTAAAATATATTTCTATATTTTAATCATTTGAAAGAAATACTAAATTCCTTATGTATTTAATACCAGAAGAGTATAGATGTAAAAGATATTGAATATAATTTTTTTTTAAAGATAAGATAAGAAATTTTATAATCATAAAGACATTTTTAAAACACCATTCACAGTGAATCTAATTCTATTGTTCACATTTGCATAGAATTAATAACAAATATTTATGGAAATAAGACTCAAATTACTTCATAGTTTAGTTGCATAACTACCACTTTGCTAGAATGGACTAAGATGTGGAAGAACTTTGGCCTTCACAAATGTTGTTGATAGTAGTACTTGTACTACCCAAAAAATGTGTTACATTTGATTGGAATTTGGGAATGGAAGTAGAGCCCAATAAAGTGTCTCTAATGTTTTGCAATGTGCTTAGAATTCCCAGCATAGTAGGTCGTCCTTGAGGAGATTCATTTGTGCAAAGCAAGCCCACATTTATCAGTGAATTGAGACAATTGAGATCCTTATCTTCTTCAATGCATCTAATAGTCCTCCTCAATATGGTAAGGGGATTGAAAAAATATCCGAATGTGCATAATATAGATGTGTCATCATGGCGACTTTTATTTCTTTATATATATTCAAAATCTTAGTCTATTATTATCTTTTCTTCGTTATTTGTTATTTTATTTATTTATGTATTATTAGTATTTCATTTATTATTATTATTATTATTATTATTATTATGATTGATATTATTAATACAGGGCATTACATACTACCCCTCTTTAAGAAAATTCATCCAAAAGTTAATATATTCATTTATTATTTGATTTATTTACTACCCCATGTTTGCCTAACACCCTCTGATGAACTAGTATACCAACAAGAATCAAAAGTTACATTACAACATGGGGAAAACTAGAGGAATCTAAAGTCTCTTTCCTAACTTTAGGAATTAGGAATACGACCTCTTTAGTTTATATCATGGCACCAAGACTCACATAGGGGCTTAGACCTCATTTGCCCCAAGGTAGGCATTCGGTCTAGCACTGAATGATGCTCGACATATCACAACATTGGCCCAAATCCCTCCAGAACCAACTAAGGTACATAGCCTTAGGAATCGAAGTCCTTACACCACTTGTGTACTTTGGCATCCCAATCCAATTTTGGGCACTCGGCCCCCTCAAGATGGTCCCATAGCTCATCAAGAGCTATGCATCAAGAGTTATACATGAAAACAAATTGGCATATGTTGTGTTGATTTATTTTTTCCCCAACCCATATGGTTTACACATTCTCCCTCATAGGTATGGGCTCCCACAATATCATCAAATAAATATTCCCTCTCGATTCGTTTGTGGAATTCGTGTGAATCACCACATCTCAACATGTAGCCAATGTATTCATTATAACATCATAATAAAATAATTCACATGCCAACCCTTGTATGCCATGACGAAAATATAAAATCATTGTTATCAAAACATTCTGAATAGTAAAAACTTCATGCTCATGCATGTCATAATATATGAATTCTTTAACCACACGCTTCACATCCTGAAATACCATCATAATAACTGGAAGCACATGTCAATATATCCTCATATCATATCATCATAATTATGAGAATCATACTTATCAAATAGAGATCAATCATATGCTATAGCATTCTTATCATGATTCATCAGGAAAACCAATCTCATTTTCTTATATAAAAAATGAATACTAATGATGAAATACATTTATTCAACATCCCTCTAGGATCTAGGTTATCTATTAATACTATTAGTTCATGTTTTCATCAAGCTTATAATGTATTTTTCAATAGTCTTTTCTTGTTCCTTCAAGTAGAAAGTTGATAATTTAACAATAGGTCAATTCATTTAAGTACATCGTTAAATTTCAAGTGAGTCTCATCATCTTCAACCTAAATTTCTAGTCATGTTTTCTTCCCTCCCCAAGGAAATTTAATGAATTCATCATTAAGATGTTATTGGTTGTACAATCATTCCTTAAATAATCAATATCAAAATTAAAAATTCATGATCCTTCTCAAGCTCTCCTTATAAAACATGGAAAATTTTAAGGGCTAATATTCATAGGTGGGCTAATTTTCATGATTTTTCAAAAAAAATTATTCGTCAAATTTCCATTTTCTCTAAAATTTATTTGCCCCCATTTTATAATATACAATTATTTTACCTTAAAAGTCACTAAATTTTTATAGAGAATGATATGAAATCATTAGAAATGTGAATACTTTTAGAAAAATATATCCAAACATTTTACACTTTGCATGTTAGGGACTAGTAAGATTTGCCAAGGTTTCCAAACATTAATAAAAAATTCCTTAAAATTTTCCTTGTTATAAAATTTCTTTCAACATTCATTCTTATCCTTCAATTTTTATCTTTAACCATTTAAGCCTTTGAACATTTTCCCATTTTATCACTTGTCATCCCTAACCAATTACAAGTTTTCATAACCCCCTATCTTGTCATTTTAAAATACTATGACATTCACCAATCACTAGTCTATATCTTTAATAGACATTTCTCTTTGAGAAATATCTCAAATTTATGTTTTATCTTCTTCATTCCCAGTATAAAGGAACTCATAGGTGTATCGCTACTTAATCTAATGTCACTATACTTCCTAAGTAGTACCTTAAATTAACCTTCATCATTATGATGATCATTTAGCTACATTAGTTGATTGAAATTATTCTCTTCTTGATAAAAATTGTCCTTATTTAGACCTTATAGTGATCTTATTGGGTGCTCCATTTTTGGAAAATTTTGAGTAGGTTTTGATCGGAAAATGGTTGTGCAGGAGATCACTAGAAAAAGGAAAATGAATGGTTGAAACAACCAAATGCCAAGAATCATGGGAAAGAGGCACACAAGATAAATGAAAAGGTATTTACAATGAAATATGAAGAGGCCTCCAAAGAAGGATAAGATCACAAGAGAAATGAAAAGGAAACTATCGAATTTTCAGAGGCTGCCAAAGAAGGATGGACACACTAAAGTTTGAGGGAATCCAAGGTGATCAAGAACAAATAAGTGAGCAAGATCACAAGAAGAAAAGCTATAAAACCCGAAGGGGAGATGGCAAAAAAAAGAAGAATATTGGGAGTCTATGACGAAATGTTTTGTTTCTTGAAGACTTCCTTGCTCTTTATGATCTCTCTCTCTAAATTCTATTATGTAAACTAATCTAATAGTGATTAATGTTCTTTATTGTGATGAAGAGCATGTCATGATGTAATGATGTAATGATCTAGCCGTTAATGGCATTAGAAAATAAAAAAAAAAGAAATATTTTCTTTATGTTGATAATTACATGTGATATTCCCCGGATGCGGGTGTTAGCACACCTGGCAGGGAAAGGCCACATGCCAATCATGTGCCGCCTCGTGTTCATTAAAGGAATTCATCGCCTCTTGCCGCCGAGGAATGAAAAACAAGGACGCGAGCTCAGTGCATTCAATGCAACCTAAGGTGAATCGCTGTGGTAGCAGAGAGCAGTTATGGAGGGCAGTTATCGAGAGAATTTTGAAAGGTTTAAGATGGGCAAAGGATTGTTGCAGGTCCATTCGCGAGGTAAGGTTCACGCAGTGCAGATTCTTGTGGGCAATCTTCTCCTACAGGCTTCCGCTCCTGTTGTTGCAGATGGCCATCAAGAAGCTAAGGGACATCTCAAGTTCGAATTCCCTGTGGGTTGCGGTTTATGTGCCATTGAGCTTCGTCCCAGATCTGCTGGGAGGGGTCTCAATTACGTGGGAGGGCGATTCAAGCAGGGTAAATCTTCATCTGACGCTCTGCTCCACGCCACCAGCATCTCAGCAAATATGGTCAAACCAAGGCAAAGGTTACTCAGTCGGAGAGGCACCGCTCGTGGAGGTTCTTCGCGCCACCCCGCAGCGGAATCCCACCATCACTGCTGTTGTTGTTTCTGCTACAGAAGAGCAGGGGCCACCCCCATTCAGGTTAGTCAATTTATGGATACAGGCAGTCCCAGTGCTGGACCGCCCTCTCTGCCAGCGTTTGGGACTGCCATTTTCACCCTTGGCAGCATTAATGCACACGTCTCGGTCCTATTCACTGAGGACTCTCAGAGAGATGAAGGCGGTATGGGCAGTATGGTGGCGCTCCCAGATAAGCAGCCGGAAATTGTTGAAGAAGAGCCAAAGGGAGTACCTCAGCAGACTCCCATCCAACCTCAGGAGAAGGAGGCGTCGACCTCCCAGAAAGCCGCAGCGGAAGAATGGGAAGGCTTCCCTGAAGTCCACGGGTGGTATAGAATTATCGAGGAGAAGCCAGAGGATTACCATCCTGCGGCACGCTCCGTCATCCTCCTCTTTTGCTCAGGTTCGATATAAGTCTCTAGTCTCCGTCTGCGCTTGGTATAGGCCGAGTGTTTCTGTCTAGGTCTCTCTAGTTCATATTTATGTTTATGTATGCCATAGTCCTGCTTGCAGGACTCGTAATTATGTTGTCAAAGGTTCTCTGTCGCCCCTGCGAGGGAAAAATCTCTGTTTCTGTTTTGAAGCCCCTGCGCGGGCTGTTCTTGCTTGGTCTGATTACAATTTTGTATGGTGTCATGGGTCTGAAGAGGTTTTGTCTGGTAATGCTGCCCCTGCGAGGGCTAAAACTGAGTTGCAAACTGCTAACCCAAAGAGCCACAGTCGGCCTTGGGCAACTTGACTTTCTGATTGTAATGTTTTCCTGTACATAATTTAATAGAATAGTATAGCTTTAATGAGAAAAAAAGATAATTACATGTGATATTCTTATGTTCTTATCAACTTTCTTGTGTTCTTCTTTTATCTTAGTTCATCAAGAAATTATGAAAACAATAGAATAGAGATCAAAGGCACTAGATGTAGGGCGATAACCAAGGAAAAACACTTTCTAGGGGAAAACCCATTCAACAACTCTTATTTAATAGTTTCACACAATAATCGAAGACTCTTGACCTATACACAAACTTCCTCCATAGCAAGTCAGCCCTTTCTTCCTTCTGTAGGTAATAACTTCCTCCATATCAAGTGAGGCCTTTCAGCAATAACTTCAACCTAGTAGAAACAACTTGCAACAACAACCAAACTTTGATCTAGTAGAACTTTGACCCAGTAGTAGCCCAACAAAATCTTCAACCCAACGATTAACCCAACAAAAACTTTGACCCAACACCTAGCCCAGCAAAAACTTTGACCCAGCAAAAACTTTTTCCTTCCAGAAAATAACCCAATAAATCCAAATGAGTGAGAGAGAGACAAACCTTGAAACTTTGATCTTCCTTCTTCCAATGACTTTCTTCCTTCTTCTGCAACTTCACACTTTTTCTTCTCTTCCTTTTAAATATCGAATGTGTGAGTGTGAGTGTCCTCCGAACAAATTGAACTACTCCAATACATATGCTTCCGGTGAGGTCGAATTATCCTATTTGAGGCTGACTTGATCTCCTTGAGGCTGACTTGGTGTGGAGGTGACAAATACCTTATTTGACACAATAAATATTTTTACATGATTCAAAATCCCAAGGGTCTCTTTAAATGGACAATGACTCTAATGACTTAGTATAAATCCTATAAGTCCTCAATGGGGACTTTGACTTAAAACAAGATGACCCAAGCATGAAACCCTTGATTTAAGAAATCATAATAATAATAAATTATTTTTATTTCTTTTTATAAATATATTTCATTATTACTTGAATACAATTTATGAAGAACGAACCTTGTTACATTCTTCAACACTCCCTCTTAAATAGGGAGCTATTCATACATACATATATAAGTACATGGAATATCTCAAAACACATGAACCATCAATAGTTTAGGAACTTACGGTACCACAAACTAGATTCCTGACTAGAGAAATATGTCTAGGTGGGACTACGATGGACTAAAGCTTTCAGCCTCTCTAGGTACCATTAGGCTTACTTTCTAACCATCACCTTAGGGAAATAGGTGTGTAATGTAAGGTCTGAAATCTATGACCAACACCTTAGAAAATGTATTCTAGGATATGTGTAGACATCAAACTTAGCAAAGGTATTCCTCGTCATCTTCTTATAAAACATGAAAACATTCAGTGGACATGGGTGCTAGGCTATTAGAACGCAACTTTCATATGCCAAACATGTTTCCAGATAGTACATTTTCATAATTCTTTTACACAAGAAATAAATGTGCCAAAAAATAAAAAGAGGTAATCTCTTAAGCAAAGGGGATGGAAATTCCCTAACAATTTAGAAGATGAAAAAGAAGACCTCAAGGAATCTCATCCAAATTTTGAAGTATAGTCTCAACATGGAAGCTAGTTAAATGGTGGTGAAGGTGATAGGTCTGGATCAGTGGATGTTACCCAAAATGCTACTGAATCAACATATATCATATTACCATAAAAATAGAAAGTGGATTTACCAATGGAAAAAGATCCAGGAGGCATAAAAGCATCTCATGTATCTCAAAGCTCAGACTTAGAAAAATATATCCCACTATAGACAAATGGTAATCAAATAGAAATAGTAAAAAATTCCAATCATTGTGTTTGTGAAAGGCAGGGGGAAAGAAAGGAAAGAAGGGGACTTATGTATAACTATTTTATTACACCTATGCAAAGCTTGTAACTGGATATCAAACTGGCAACCATGGATGTGTGGAGCTTTCTGCACAAGCATGTAGAATGGGTGTATTCATATTTAATAGGTTATTTTTGTAATGAATGAAGAATATTGCTTCTGCTTTTGGCATTAGTCATTAGAGGATTTTGGAGGTCTAAAATGGGCCTCCTACGTAAATTATAAAATATTGGTGGAAATAATAAAATAAGATTAGATTACATCATCAAATTTTACAGGGAAAAAATAAAAATAAAAAACTGTTTTTTCAACTTGTAATTTCAACTTATCTCCCTACGGGTTTACTCAAATTTCAAGAGGAAACACTCGTTGGATGAAGAATTTGATTCCTCATCCAAGGAGTACCCATGCTGCATACTTTCGATGGACTTGCTACATGAAAAATGAGAAGTACATGAAAAACGTGATTGTAATCATGTTTTTTCATGTATTTCTCATTTTTCATGTAGAAGGGTCCATCAAAAGTATGCAACATGGGTACTACTTGGATGAGGAATTAAATTTTAAATCTAATGAGTACTCCCGCTCAAAATTTGAGTAAAACCTTAGGGAGATAAGTTTAAAATATGAGTTGAAAAAGTAGTTTTATTATTTTATTATTTTTAATCTTTTTACTTTTTTGCTCAAAAAATGGTGAATCATCCCCCATGGTTGACATCATCATCTTTAATCATATTGGTTCTTATAAAGTTTATTTTGATTGTACATTTTTCTTAGAAGGCTCTTTTGTGACCTCAAAATTCCCCTAATGGCTGATAACAACACTTTTTCCACTTTTTCTTCAAACCATTATTAAATAAATAAATTGTGGTTTAATGTTGTATTTGTATGTTAATTGAAGTTTCATGCACCTCCACACATTGGTTTGTGCAGAGATGCAGGGTAATGTAAGCGTTCACACAAAATTATTCTTTTCAAACACGTGTCTTCACTTTTTTGACCTATATGTGATCTTGCCTTATCATTTTGATGATGCTCTCAATCACTTTCATGTGGATTTTCAAGTTATTAATTAATTTAAGGGTATATGCATGGATTTGGGCTACACTTTTGCTGCAAGTGAGTGCGCCTTGTGGGTAAAAATCCTTTTTAAGCACTCGATCGAATAATATCTAAGCTCTCGAATGAGCTATTTGAGGGCTTAAAGATTTCTCAATTGAGCATTAAAACGAATTCTCAATCAAGATCCTATGCTAACCCAAGGATAGGGGCTCAATGGAGCCATTTTTTTGCAATTCCCTACAAATACATCTTGGGAATGAGAGTAAAAAGGGTGGCTCAGTCGAGCCTTAAAACACAATCGAGTTATGGGATTGATCTAGCTTTAAAGCTCAATAAAACCATTTCTTAGCCACGTTAAGCGCTTGATTGAGGGTTTCTTAAATCCTCGATCGAGCTATTTTATCTTTTACAACATTTTGTAGCCTAGCAGAGTCCTTAAGTGGCAGAGTTGATCATGTTTGATTCGTGAAAGAATCCTCTATCCAATAGCATATGAGTTTGACACTTTCAAATTCATATGGTATTTTTCATGTAATTTTTTTTAAACATAATGCTTGAATTTCTTGTAGAAATTTTGATAGAAATTGCAACTTCTCAAGATTTCACACTAAAAAAAAAAAAAAAAAAAAAGACACGCAATTCTACTGATCTGTGCAATGACAATCACAATTTAGAACAACATGCATAGACATGTAATAAGAAAAATCATAAATACATAGTGATTTGTAGGGGAAACCAACTAGAAGAAACCCCTCAAGCCTTTTTGCATTAATCAATTGAATAGAGAAACTATTACAACTGCTAGCTCCAACTCTAAATTCAACATACAAAAGAATAATTGTTCTCTATGCTCAATGAAAAACTCTGGCCAACACTTAGCCAATTACTTTCCAACCAAACCTCCTATTTCCTTGTACAAATCCTAAGGAAAATTTAGCTCCTCAACAATAGGGAAACCCCTATTTCCTTGCGCAATTCCAAAGTATTGATCAATTTCTTGCCTGCAAAATTTTGTACACTCCACTAGTATACAAATAATTTTACATTAGCCTTAATTCCTCCACTCCAGCTGAGGAATTTGAATTCCATACAGGAATGAGATATTTTGGGTTGCTTGATCAATTAACTAATAGATCTCTGAGTTAGACTGTTGTCTCACTGCACAACTAACCTTCAACTAACTCTATCAATAGTTATAGGTTAGTTAACTATATACAACTGGGAATAACTGAAATGGATTACTAAAATTTTGCAATCACACATGCATAATTGAACTCCAAGCCCTCTAACTCAAATTTACTGAGCTAACTGAGTGACAAGATCCATGTCACACTAGTTAACTTCCTCCAAGTTAGATCTTATACTTTTGTGATCCATATGGTTGAATAATAATGTCTTTCGGATTAATCACATCATTAGGATTTGGTCGATGTTTCGAACCAACTAATGTGGTTCATCCTCAGGACACAGGTGAAAAAACTAGTCAATCTTAAGGAATAAATAGCAAGGATGCATTAGGGTTAGGAAATAGTCGTTATAAAATTAGTTATAAAATTATTTAAAAAATATTTAGTTATAAATTAGTAACTTTTTTATATTATTTAATATATATAAAATAAATAACCATGAGTTTTTAATGTAATTAAAAAAAAGTATGTAATAAAAATGTATGAGAAAAATAGAATTTAGAATAATATGCTGACAAATAAAATTAATTAAAATATATTAGAAAATTATAAACTTAAATAAGGATGGATATAAATCAGATGTAAGGAATTCAAATAATTTAAAATTAGAGGTCCTATATTTATATTAATTCGGAAAAAAGCCATTGGTGAATAACTTACTAAATTAATTAATTAATGAAAAAAAGGGAGGAAACAGGGGGTTGGAATTAAGAAGACAGGGATGGAATCCAACTCTTACTTAATTTCCAACCATCATCCCCATTGAGCTTGATAGCATGCTTCTGAATCTCAATTGCATCTCTAAGCTTCCTATGGTGGAAGTGATAAACCCTAGCAATGACTTTGGAATCTTCAATGCAGATATGGTGCTTAGATTTCTCCGCATGTTCAGCTAGAGTTGATGAGTGGGAATGTTCATGCCTAATGCATGATGCATGCTCTCGGATTCTCTGGTTAATGGAGCAATCAATTTTCCCAATGTAGGAAACACCACATGAACAAGGGATCAAGTAAACCCCTTTCATGTCTCTGGGGTCTACAAGGTCCTTAACAAATCTAAGATAATTTCCAATGGTATTGAGAGGTTTGAATGAAGATGAAATTTTATTCTTTTTAAGGATATGGGCAATCTTGTCTGTGGTCCCTAAATGGAAGACGAACACTAGAGGTCGGATCCATCCAGGCAGTCTTAACTCTAGACTCTTTGTGGGCCCTTTGAAAGGCCTTAAGACCTTGAGTTCTGCTATACCCATTATTCTCAAATACCTCAAGAAGATGAGACTTCTCTTGATCCAAGTGGTTCTCATCCGAAATTCTCAAAGCCTGGGTTGCAAGAGTGCTAAGAACTCCAATTTTTTGCGCAGGAAAATGATGAGAATGAGCATGAATATATTGTTCTGTGTGATTTTTTTACGAAAAACTTGGTGAGAAAGGGAAGCATCATTCATCCTCGAGAGGAGGATGTTATTTGTCAGGATATTATTCTAAATTCTATTTTTCTCATACATTTTTATTACATACTTTTGTTTTATTACTCTAAAAGCTCATGGTTATTTATTTTAATTATTTATTTTATATATAATAAATAATATAAAACATTACTAATTTATAACTAAATCTTTTTTTATTAATTTTAAAACTAATTTAATAATGACTAAATCTTAAAGACTATTTCTAAACCCAGATGCATCCTTGTTATTTATTCCTTAAGGTCGACTGATTTTTTCACCTTTGTCGTGAGGATGAACCACATTAATTGGTTTGAAACGTCGACCAAATCCTCATGATTTGATTAATCCAAAAGACATTATTGTTCCTCCAACTTGTCGTGCTAATGTGGAAATTCGATTTACTTAATTTGACTAATGCTAAAGTCAAATTGATCCTTCCTTGCTACAATTTCTAACAATTTGTTGGACAGTTTCAACAAAGGATGAATAAAAATTTATAACATAAATTATATACAACAATTTTTTTTCAAAAAATATCACTACCTTCATTTAGGAATCATCTTCAAAAGGGTATTCTTGGTTTTTCAATTTATTTAAACAATAGATTAAAATCTTAAGTGATCATGTGTTTGCAAAATGAGATTAAAGTATTACTTCGCCAACTTGGAAAAGTAATAAAAAATCTAATTTTTCATAAAAAAAAAAATAATAATATGAAAAACTTAGTTCTTTCCACAGATCATGCTTGCACATCTTAAAAGGTGTGTGTATGTTTGTGTAGCATAACTTAGTCTAAAATGTGTAATTTTTAACACACACACACACACACATATACCTTAAGATGTATGTGTGTGTTTGTATAGCATAACTTGTCTAAAATGTGTAATTTTTAATATATACATACATATATATATATATATATATATATATATATATATATATATATATATATATATATATATATATATATATAGAAAATTGATAGATTATACGACACTAAGTGGCTGCAACACCCTCCAAACTTTTGGCCTGCATCCAATTTTGGAGCCTTCCTTGGTTTTTCCTTGATGATTTCAAACACTCGGGCTCATCCCATGAGCTCATGTGGAGTCTTTACACCCTCTTTTCTTGACCGTTCATCGGTCGTCTTTTAACATGTTGGTTGCAATGTCATGCTTGCAGTCTTGTTCTGGCTATTTTCAAGGTTTGTCTTCATGTGTACAAGTTGTGTCACTATATAAGCATCTGTCGCACTCACACACAAATTTGTATGAAATTTCGTGCAAGTGTCGTCATGGTCATTTAACGATCTATCTCAAGTGTCGCACTTGTCACTTTCACCTATTAGTTAGTCACACTGAGCATGTTGTCTGGTTGGTTTGAGGTGTCTTGTTGTTGAGTCATGTTGAGTGTGTGTTCGCAACGTCATGTATACATGAGTTCACTCACTCACACACTTAACCATTTTGCTGAAGATCTATTGACCGGAGCACCCTCCATCTATCAGACCTCCACTGAGTTGCGCTATGTAGTCTCAGCCCTCAGTGACCAAGCATTATTGCCCAAAAAAGCATAGATATTGAGGTTGCCTCCCAGGCAATCTACACTATGCAATCATGGAATCAACCTTGCTGACTTTCACCCAGAACAACGCAAAATTTTCCCACGAAACTATCTCAATATGTGCTTCCTACAAGCCTATCCATCAAGCCTCCCACTGGTCAACCAGAGAATTTGACCTGGCAGTGACCCTGAGCTTCACTCATCCCAAAAATTGCAAAAAAAATTTCAGCCTACCTACCTGCATTGAATGAAGAAACAACATAGAAAAGAGGGACAAACACTTGTTTTTGGTCACTGCACTGGCTCTAGAAATGGCACAGTTTTGTCAAGAAATCCCCCTGCCAGCCGGCCTGCCCCTCCTCCTGAAAATTGCATAGTTTTCTTGGACTGTCCACCAACTACCTGACACCCCGCTTAGCCCAAAAACTACACAGACATGTCCTGCATGACTGCCTCCCAGATCTGTGAAGTTTTGGCTAGCAAGCTCATGCAGCCCACTCTTGGCCTCCTCTAAAAATCTACGTAGTTTTCACTACCAGTGCCTCCTGCTGCCAGCACCGCCTTCCTCGAAAAAATTGCACAGTTCTTCCTTCCAACTGAGCTAGATCCTGTAGATGTCGCTGCTTTCCTGGACTGCTCAACCTAGCCTCTCAGTGACCTCTACACAATTTTTCCTAACAGTTCTTGGAGCCTCGCATCGCGGCCTAAAATATGTTATGCGTAGTTTTAGAAGCCTTGTCCGCTCTCCCGGTCACCTCCACTCGAAAGCGAAAGATGATGCATCATGGTAGACTAGGGGATTTCTGGATTTGATGTCATCTCATCATGAATGACTACAGATATGGGTACACGGATGAGACATGGCACGATGACTAATGGGATGAACAAGGCGCCCATGCTAGGAAACTTGTTTGCGAACGGATCAACACATGAAGCATGCCAAGTACTAGTGAAGGGGATACATGCACATGTAACATCAAGTGAATTCCAAGACCATCGAAGACTCTTCACACCTTTTCATGTAGAGGTGAAGCTATGATACACCAAGAGCACACTCATCATTCAGCAACACTACAACTTGACATAGACAGTGCTAGCTCTGCTACATACTTCAGCATTTGGAGGACCAAATACCAGCTTGGCCATGTGTTTATGCTCAGAAGGCAGATTGCAGCAGTCTTTTCCTTCCTTCTCCTTCATTTTCCTTATACTTCCATAGCCCCGCTATCTCTGTTTTCCTTCCTAAACCTCTCCATTCCCCATTTAAACCCTCCGAAATCCATCAAAGCCCCTGTTTAGCCCCCAGTCCTTAATCACGAAGCGCAAAACCTTCCATAGGACCCAACCATATAGCTTGGCGCTTTCACGTCGCAATCAGAGCTTTCAGCGGGTCTTTCATAAGCCATGTCTTTAACAATCGCCAATTGTCGATTATCGATTCCCCCTTTGGACACGATATGATTTTAAACTATGGCTAATTCCTTTATCGGGTCCGCTATCTCATCGCTATCGGTAAATCACTATAAGGCAACACCCCTTGAGTTTCGCCGATGCGATATTAGGTGCCGGACCCGATATAACTCATCGCTCCCATGTATAAAATTTCAAGTCCGCCTTCCTCGTCCGAAAGTGCATTTTCCATAT
Organism: Pinus tabuliformis; assembly: GCA_031772625.1. Lineage (NCBI taxonomy): Eukaryota > Viridiplantae > Streptophyta > Pinopsida > Pinales > Pinaceae > Pinus > Pinus tabuliformis. The sequence goes on from CM062813.1 coordinate 1,165,033,462, forward strand.
TACATAGTTCTTCCCGCTCATTAACCCCCGTCTATTTCCTCCACCGTCCAAACATCCGTCGTAAGATCCAACAGCATTCGCTCGTTCCACTCTCGCAAGCCTCCCACGCGTTAACTCGCGATAAAGTGGTTTTCCTCCTATCCTGTCCACAACGCATCATCACCTGAATGGAATCGCTGGCCTTTGTACACTTACCAACCACCTCCGAAAAGCGGTGCGGGCAATACTGCTTACCGCCCTTTCGCCCGTCCCCACTCGTTATCTCCCATGTATATTTCCTGCCCAATAGCCGTTGGATCTGCCCGCATGAGATCCAACGGCTCACGTTTCGCTGCTCCCGCTTCTTCCCGATGTCTCCCGCCAGGAGATCTTTTGCCACTGATCTGCGCAATCTGACAGTCAGCCTCGTTCCTCCATTCAATTCGTCTGCCCGCCAAGAAGTCCAAGCTCCTTAATTTCTCCGTGCATCTGAAGGACGAGCATAACCAGTCCCGATACTGTTTGTATTAAATATTCAACTACCTCATTCAAGAGATAGTATGGCCCAGGAGGAAAAGTGTAGAGCTCGAGAAGATAAATGCATTTATCAGTTATGGAGCTTCCCTCATGCAACACTCTGCTTGCTCAAGAAGGACAAAAGAGCATCAGAGAAGGTCAAATTCATTTGCAGACACAGTCAGATTGTAGCAGAGACTCCATTAGAGAGTTAAAGCGGTTGGTGGTCCATTATCACCTCTCCACGCATTCAGCAGCAGAATATCTTTGTAAAGAAACTCTATATATACCCAGAAAATAGATGTAATCAGGGTTGATGGTTGTTGTTTTGATGTAAGGTTCAACTTATGGAGACTGTAACTACTTTGATACTTGCAGCGTCTGGTCTTCATTTTCAGCTAATACAAGCTTCTTTTGTTGTTAATTGCTCACTTTCCACTTCTATTCTGTTCTAGGATGTGCCTGTTATGCAGCTTTCATGTACTCTTGATATTTAGCATTAGAGGGGCTATCATCCCACCTCTGTGTTGAAATCTAGTATGTATCATTGAATGTGTTATGCAGGTTTCTGTTAACTTAGTGCCAGAGAGCTGTCATCTTGTCTATGCATTAGGAAATAGATTTGCAGACCTTTTTACTGGTTGCAGCCGACCATCACATGGTCTTGTGCATCTACTGGTGTGGTCAGTATTCACCATATTCACCAAATCCTTAAACTGTATGTAATTGGTGGTCTAAAGCCTTGTAGTGTGGGGGTGTTCACCCATGTCTAGAGTTAAGTGTAGTAGAAGTGGTTATCTGGCTTGGACAAGCATCATTCCCTCCATTCATCCATTTCGAACATTCAGTTGAGTTTTGTAATGTTCCCAAGCATCTCCGAGATACAACCTAGGAGATTTGCTTGGGGTGATAACATTAAATGGCATCATTGCCAGGTAGAGGAGATTGAAGCTCAGCTTCCTTGGGAGAATGACACAATTCTAGATTTTGATGATAGACAAAGTCTGGACACATTTCTAGTTTTAATCATCTATCTAGTGACTCCACTAGAGGAAGACCAACCTTTGGTGACTCCACATTTCAGTCCTGTCTCAGTTTGTGAGGCATACTCGAAGAAATCCTCAGAAATCACCAGCTGACCCAGTGCCTGACCCTGAGAAGATCGTTAAGTAGAAGAAAACTTTGCAGAAAGGAGCATCAGGATTAGGTAAGCCTAAAAAATCCCATGTATCTCTGCTAGTGAAGAAATAACCTTCAGAGATTCATAAAGCTCCTGTTCATTCATTTCCCTTTTGGATCTCAATCCGAAGAAAGCATCCCATGTTGTCTATCATATTCCTCTATCTCTGTTATCCATTTCATTGATCCATACCACTCAGTCTACTAGTATCCTTTCACCTACCTCAGTCATGGCAGGCCAGCAAGCTCCTATAAAGATAGAAAGAATCGTTGCTGCTAGGTATGGACCCTTGGTCTTGCCTGTCCCTTTGAATGCCATGCCTGTAGGAGATTATCAGAAATACATGCCAAAGTTTACTGGTACAAAAGGAGTAATAGCTGAAGAGCACCTTGAATCTTTTTATAGCTATGCTGACAACCTGGATCTCAATGAAGATGATGTGTGGATGAGGCTTTTTGTACAAAGCCTAGATGGGGAAGCTGGGAAATGGTTCAAAGAATTATCCCTTAGGTCTATAGCAGATATTGAGGCCTTAGATGATGTGTTCCTAAAGCACTGGGGGGATAATAAAGATCTGCTCTACTATCATACTGAATTTGGGAACTTGCAGAGGGAGAATGGTGAGCTGCTGTCTGATTTCAACATCAGATTTAACCATATGTACAGCAGAATACCAGATGAAGTCAAACCCACCCCTACTTCTGCTATGTTTACTTATGCCAGTGCCTTCGATTCTCAGTTCTGCCTGCTGTTAAGAGAAAGAAGATGTACTTCTTTGGCTGATATGCAAGATGCAACCTTTGAAGTAGAATCAAACATCATAGCTACAGAGAGACTCGGAGGAGATGCTGAAAGGAGAAGACATAGGGGTGAGTCCTCATCATCCTCAGATCCTAAGATTGATATATTGGCCAGGATGATAGAATCTTTAGCCTTCAGAGTTTCCAAATTAAAGGCTGAGAAATATTCTGAGGAAACAGGAGCTCCTTGTGCCTTTGCTCTTCCAATTTCAAATCCATATAAAGGAGCACAGGAGCAGTTGTAGGTTTTGCAGAGAAGCAGAGATACAAACAAGGATCAAAGGGTGAAAACCCTTTTCCAGAATATAGTCATAGAAGAAGAGCAGTTTGAAGAAGAGGAGGAGGTCCATGGTTTGGAAGATAAGGGCAATGCCCCTTTCTTAACCAGAGCTACCTATGAAGGGTCATTATCTAAAGGCACTGCTCATGATTTTGTCGCACCTGTAAAACAACAATATTATCAACAGAAGCCAATCGTAGTAGGTCTCACTATCCTCAAAGATTCTGAGCCTAAAGCGTGCCCAGCTTCTGATGACTATGCATCGCTGCAAATTGACCAACCTACTGTTATCCCCAGTCTAGTGATCAAAGAGGGAGGAGAAAGCTCCCCATCATCTTATGTTTCTCTGTCTGCTCAAGTGACAAGCCCTCATAAGTGCCCATCAGGCCCTGAGGCAAGCCATAACTCAATGCCCAAGGCTGATATGGATAATGTCAGTCTTGATATTCCAAAGCCTGCCCAGGTGGCCTCCACACAGCTTGAAAGGGAAGTGTGCCAGATCACAGAGGAGGATGGTGCACAGTTTTGGGACTCCTCCTTGGATGTGGGTTGTTCTAAGAAAGATGCAGGAGCAGATGATGTCTGTGTGTCCTCCACACAAGAATGCATCGGTTCACCTTTCATATTAATTGTGCAGGCCACAGATGACAAAGTCAAGTACACAACAGTCATTATTATTCTGCAGGTGTACAAAGGATCCCACGAAGAACATCCAAGGATGAGAGCATACAGAGAGGGGATGAAGTATAGATCATCTATACCCGATAAGGCCAAATGTCCTAAACTGTTTGAGGTAGATGATCAAATAAACCCAATTTTGTAGATCTATGATGAACTGGCCAAGAGGAGGAGAAACAGTTTTGATGGTCCACTAGATGGCCAGTTTTTGAAGATTTATGTGTTTAAGGTTCTCAGGCCTTAATTATTGTAAGCATTTTCTTTTATAGGCCTTAGCGTAGACTTAATTAGACTCCATGCCCAATGGAATACTAGGCAATGTTTTTAAGCTTATTTTGTATGAAGCCATTGTTCTGCAGTTCTTAAGACCTCACAGGGAGGATCTCATCCCTAGAAGGAGCCAGTGTTAGCTCTGCTACATACTTCAGCATTTGGAGGACCAAATACTAGCTTGGCCGTGTGTTTATGCTCAGAAGGCAGATCGCAGCAGTCTTTTCCTTCCTTCTCCTTCATTTTCCTTATACTTCCATAGCCCCGATATCTTTGTTTTCCCTCCTAAACCTCTCCATTCCCCATTTAAACCCTTTGAAATCCATCAAAGACCCTATTTAGCCCCCAGTCCTTAATCGCAATGTGCAAAACCTTCCATAGGACCCAACCATATAGCTTGGCACTTTCACGTCGCAATCGGAGCTTTCAGCGGGTCTTTCATAAGCCATGTCTTTAACAATCGCCGATTGCCGATTACCGATTGCCCCTTTGGACGCGATATGATTTTAAACTGTGGCTAATTCCTTTATCGGGTCTGCTGTCTCATCGCTATCGGCAAATCACTATAAGGCAACACCCCTTGACTTTCGCTGATGCGATATTAGGCGCCGGACCCGATATAACTCACCGCTCCCGTGTATAAAATTTCAAGTCTGCCTTCCTCCTCCGATAGTGTATTTGCCATATTACATAGTTCTCCCCACTCGTTAACCCCCATCTATTTCCTCCACCGTTCAAACATCCGCCGTAAGATCCAACGACATTCGCTCGTTCCACTCCCGCAAGCCGCCCACGCATTAACTCGCGATAAAGTGATTTTCCTCCTGTCCCGTCCGCCACGCGTCATCACCTGAATGGAATCGCTGGCCTTTGTACACTTAACAACCACCTCCGAAAAATGGTGTAGGCAATACTGCTTACCGCCCTTTTGCCCGTCCCCACTCATTATCGCCCGTGTATATTTCCTTCCTGATAGCTGTTGGATCTGCCCGCCCAGGATCCAACTGCTCACGTTTCGCTGCTCCCACTTCTTCCCAATGTCTCCTGCCAGGAGATCTCTGCCGCTGATCTGCGCAATCCAATGCTCAACCTTGTTCCTCCATTCAGTTCGTCTGCCCGCGAAGAAGTCCAAGCTCCTTAATTTCTCTGTGCATCCGAAGGACGACAATAACCAGTCCCGGTACCGTTTGTATTAAATCTTCAACTACCTCATTCAAGAGATAGTATGGCCAAGGAGGAAAAGTGTAGAGATCGAGTAGATAAACGCATTTATCAGTTATGGAGCTTCCCTCATGCAACACTCTGCCTGCTCAAGAAGGAGAAAAGAGCATCAGAGAAGGTCAAATTCATCTGCAGACACAGTCAGATTGTAGCAGAGACTCCATCAGAGAGTTAAAGCGGTTGGTGGTCCATTATGACCCCTCCATGCATTGAGCAACTTAATATCTTTGTAAAGAAACTCTATATATACCCATAAAACAGATGTAATCAGGGTTGATGGTTGTTGTTTTGATGTAAGGTTCAACTTCTGGAGACTGTAACTACTTTGATACTTGCAGCGTCTGGTCTTCATTTTTAGCTAATACAAGCTTCTGTTGCTGTTAATTGCTCACTTTCCACTTCTATTCCATTCTAGGCTATGCCTGTTATGCATCTTTCATGTACTCTTGATATTTAGCATTAGAGGAGCTATCATCCCACCTCTGTGTTGAAATCTACTATGTATCATTGAATGTGTTATGCAGGTTTCTGTTAACTTAGTGCCAGAGAGCTGTCATCCTATCTGTGCATTAGGAAATAGATTTGCAGACCTTTTTACTGGTTGCAACCGGCCATCACATGGTCTTGCGCATCTGCTGGTGTGGTCAGTATTCTCCATATTCACCAAATCCCTAAACTGTGAGTAATTGGTGGTCTAAAGCCTTGTAGTCTGGGGATGGTTCACCCATGTCTGGAGTTAAGCATAGTAGAAGTGGTTATCTGGCTTGGACAAGCATCATTCCCTCCATTCATCCATTTCCAACATTCAGTTGAGTTTTGTAATGTTCCCGAGCATCTCCGAGATACAACCTAGGAGAGTTTCTTGGGGTGATAACAGACACCACCCTCAGCATGAACATACCAACACTATCATGTCGATTCATGTCATGAGTCGTCTCGGCCACATCACTACTATGGGACATACTGTTGTAATCAATGTAATGTAACATGGAAGTCCAAGAGACCTACATACGAAGTTGAAGAGTCACATCAGTTGAAGAGTCATGTAAGTCAAACAGTCATGAGGGAAGTTGAAGAGTCACAAGGGTCAAGCTTAGCCTTGGCTATATATGCCCCTCATTTGTACATGCAGAAGAATTTTTCACCTTGGCTCCTCCCACATAGCCTTGAGAGTCTGTAGTCTTTTCTTTGAGGAGCGAGCAGTGGCTCCAAAGCCCTGCTATCGGGGTTAGTGATGTATGGTGTATGGATGTGTCTTAGAAATTTCACTTAATTTAGAAGCCTGTTAATAGGCCAGCACGTTTTCACACGTGTATTGTATTTGTTTATAAGACTATTATTTGGGCACTTGTAATGTATGTTACTTTAACCTGTACTAATATAGTTGAATTATTTTGGTTGTTTTAGTGCGTATTCTATTGGAAATGTGTTGTATCAGTTGTTAACGTTGTCTTTCCCGATTGGACTACTCCATCGAACACTCGATAGATTCATCCTTGTAAACTTGTTATAACGGTCGTCGCACTTGTGTGGACTATTCCGCTGGGTGTTGTACGTGCTATCTCTTCACTTTGTGTTTGTGACTGTCGCATTCGTGTGGAATACTCCGCCAGAAGCTACGCATGTCTTGATGTGTTGTGTGTCTCTAAATAAATTGGGACTATTCCCTTTCAACTTGAGACTCACTCTCACCCTCTCCCTATGCAGTGAAAGAACTTAGACACAAGTTACACTAAGCACTCACCAGGAACACAAACCTCATTGTTTGAAGACTAAGTATACCACTCTCATGTGCTGATAAGCAAGACCTAAGGCATATCTTTAAGATAATGGAAACCGGGTCATCATACTAGATGGGACTCCTACACGAAACAGTGTGAGGTCTAGTTGGGACTTCATACCTACGAGATCCCCTGAATGTTGGTGGGTCCAACACCATCAACATTTTTGGTGCTAGAAGGATGGCTGCTAGTTGTTTATGGTTGAACGTCCTCTCACCCCCACTCATCAATCATCTAGTCAACGCATTAACTCACACTCCCGCTCACCTACGAGAAACTCTAAAGTTTTTTACTCCTCACCTCCTAGACGTGAACACAAAATTTCGTATCAACACCTATGCTCTATTCGTCCCATCCCCCATTAGTTTGCCAAACTAGTCAGACTGATCCCAAGAATACAAGATCTTCCATATGCATCAAAGAAGCCAAATACCACTCCCAGAGGATTTGTTGGCTCATCAGTGGAAGAAGCAATTCTTTCCACTCTCGAAGGTCTGGCATAAGCAGTTGAGAACGTAGAGGAACCTCCAGTCTTCTGACAGGGAGAACAGGACACTCTCATGATCTTGGGCTTAGGCTCAAGTATAGGAGACAAAGGGGAAGGCAGTGGAGGAAATGGAGGCGAAGTCGAACCAACAGACACAGAGGTTGAACCATCAAATTTTGAAGAAGAGGAGAAAGATGAAGAAGAAGAAGACATGGCTAACCAAAACCTCGAATGGATTACTCAGGGACCATTAGCTCTCTTGGGTGCCTTGTATAGGATGCCAAATCGTTCAAAGAGGATGTTGACAAAGTATGACCCTGACAGAACCGTGAAGGCAGAAGACCACTTAGACAAATTCTACCTACAATTGCATACACTTGAGGTATGGTACGACGATGTTGCATGTAGATTATTTCCATGTACCATGGATCGCTGAGCAACGGTTTGGTATCACAACCTTCCTGTCAACTCCATCCAAAATTGGGGTATGTTCAAATGGACGTTTTTGGAAAATTATTGATGACAAGATCCCTGCCATCTTGCTCAAAGAGTTGAGTAGTCTCAAGATGGAGTCAAAAGAGAAAGTGAAAGACTTCAATCAGAGGTTTTTATGCATCTTGAGACAAAAAAACATCATGAATCCATCACTATCAACTATTGCACGTCTCCGCTATAAACCAGTATTGTGCAGTTCATCAAGCGGGCTGCAAAACCAACGTTACTTGAAAATTGGGAAGAGGTGATTGTTGTGGAAAAGGACCTACACGCGATTGGAGTCATCAAGGATGACAAACTAGCAAAAGACTCCAAATATGTGAGAAGGAAGCCCTAGGCTGCTGCGAGTAAGGGGAAAGACAAGGAAGAAAGTGACATTTAAACCCTTACTTGTCTTGTCAAGAACTTGACAACAAAGGTATCTGAGCTAAAGCAACGAATGATCGAGACATCTTCTAGCAGCTGACCTCCCAGACAACAGAAGAGGAGCATGTCATCAGGCAGTGACAACTTCCCGTCCAAAACTGTGCAAAGCTCCAGCTCAATGTTCCAGATGGAAATGTGCGTGAACTCCAAGTTTTTCACATTCCATGAGGACTGCCACCTGGAAGGAACTTGCATGGAATGGAAACAAGTTGTGGATTCGGTATGCAACAATTTGAGAAATGTGGTAAATAATGTGTAGTGTAGTGTCAACTGGAAGACAAAGATGATGAAGAAGATGTTGCATATGATGAGGCACCAGGTACTGGGTAGGTGATCAACATGTATCAATGCTCGCATGCAACACAAAAAACAAACACTAAGAAGCAACCCCCAAAACAAAATGGTTGATATAATCTCAGAATTCAAGGGGATCCCCCTACTATTGGGGAGATGCAAGGAAAGCTTGAACTGTTGATGAAGGTTGATCCGCCAACCATCCCAATGTAGAAAGCACAAAGTAAGCTCAGGAAGATAGCTACAAACAAGAGTATGTCGATGAGCAGTAAACTTTAGAACACTCCGCTAGATAGTACAAACACAAGTCTAACCCTGGACACCTCGGTGAGTTTACCCACTCTTGACCACAATATTGTGGAAGGTATGAAGAAAACTCGTGCAAAAATATCTTTGTTCGAGTTAGCTAAGCTCAAGGGTTAGTGAGATATTCTGCTGCGTGCATTGGGGAAAACATCAGCAGGCAACATAGCCTTTACTAGCAAGGGAGCAAGCACATCTCCCGGTTCACTCACAACTATGTTCAACACACTCTGGATGGAAGAAGAAAACTCACTTTGTCCTCCATTCTTGCTCTCATTTGAATCTGTTTGGTTGACTCTGGCACATCAGCTAACGTCATGCCACTCTCCATTGCCAAGCGAATCAATTCGCAATGGAGTAATACATTTGCACAGATCATCCAACTAGATCGAACATGCGTACCAACCATTAGTGAATTTCATGATGTGATCATCCGATTATCTCATGATGGACGAGTTCACCAATCCATCAACATTGTCATTGTGGATATATCGGAAACATATGGCTTATTTCTTAGTAGATACTGGTCCAACAAGTTGAATGGATACTTTGCCACAGACTACTCACGCTTATGGCTTCTGTACCAGCGAAAAAGCAATCAGATCCGGGTGTTATTCGAGAGATACATGAAACATAATGTCACTCCCATCAATGGTGAGAATGAACTGTTGTCTTTTGCGTAGCTCATGTTCAGAAACTACCTCTTGGAAACACAATTGGGGTGTTATCACACACAACTAGCTCCAACCCCACTAGACACACAGCTGGGCCTCCTTCCTTACCCAACTAATGGGAATGAAACATGTATAGTACATTGTAACACTAGTAGCATTAGCAGTAGTAGTACTAGCGCATCGAGCAATCCATGTACAGACAAATTGTGAACCATTTATTTTGATTATCAAAGACACATGATGGCTCTAGAGCCGGGTGTGTCTTGATAGACCCAAAGCACAGGAAACGCTTGATCTTAAGCCACTTGGAATTTGAGTGCAAGAACAAAACTGCTGAATATGAAGCACTCGTATTGGGCTTGCACAAAGTCATTAGCCTCAATGTTGCTACACTCAAAGTGATAGGTGATTCAGAAATCATGGTATGGTAGATACGTAACAACATACATTATTTTTCACCTCATCTCAAAATTTATCAACAAGAGGTATGGCAACTGATCTCTAACTTCCAAGATTTCAATATCATTGTTGTGCCAAGAATGCATAATGTAGCTATCGATGTATTGGCTAACACAACTACTAGGATGACACCTCTTAGGGATAGGTTTACTGTTGAAATTTTGTATAAGCCTTCTATTCGTGATAACATAACTAATCTATGTGTATCTTACGATGATCAACAAAATGCTATACTTCATGGCCAATGATGATGTCTTCAAGGATGCAGCGATTGACGAAGATAAGCACGATCAGTCTCTGCAAACCATAGCTAATGACAAGAAATGCAACCTCATACCCAAGGGTGTGGTATCTCTCAAAATGTTCTATGACTTTCAAAACTACTTTCAAGAGCCAAGGAACACAAAAACCCACAGTTCCACAATGACGCATGAACATATCAACTTGGGAATGGAAGAAGATTTGAAGTTTGCCAATCTTAGTACGTGTTGCACACCGCAGGAGCGGCAAGCATTTGTCCACTTGTTCAAATAGTAACAATATGTGTTTGTGTGGACATACGATGATCTAAAAACATACGACACACGAATAATCCAACATGTGATTTCGATCAAAGAAGGGGCCAAGCCATTTCAACAAAAGCTGAGAAAAGTACATCCATCACTTCAGCCCCTCATACAAAATGAACTGACTAAGTTGTTGGATGTAGGGATCATTTATAAAGTTCGTCATTCTACATGGGTTTATAAGTTAGTTCCTATACGTAAGAAGTCAAGGAATATCTGATTATGTGTTGATTTTTGAAACTTGAATCGCGCTTCGAACAGAGACAACTATCCCATGCCGTCGATGAAACATATTTTACAGACAATATCTAGAGGGGAAATGGTTTCCTTGCTTGATGGATTTTCAGGATAAAACCAGGTTCTAGTAGCAGAACCTGATAGACTAAAAAATACCTTCCGTACCAAGTGATGTACGTTCTCCTATCGGAGAATTCCATTTGGGCTTGTGAACACAGGCACAACTTTTCAGCGCACCATGGACATCACTTTCCGTGGACTTATCAAATAAAGCATAGTGATGTACCTTGATGACGTGATTGTCTTTTCCAGAAAATGGTCAGACCACATATTCCATTTGAAGAAGATATTCGAGCGATGCTGAAAATACAGGATATGTTTGAATCTCAAGAAAAGCATATTTGCAGTGTTTGAGGGGAACCTCCTTGGGTACATCATTGCCAGAAGTGGGATCAAGGTTGATCCAAATCGAGTTTGGATGATCACACATATTCCTCACACAACTAATAAGAAAGTCATGTAGTCCTTCTTGGGAAAAGATAAACTTCCTCCAGAAGTTCATCTCAGATTATGCACAGATAGTGAAACCTATGCAAGACATGATCAAGAAGGATGCAGTCTACAGTTGGGGTAACAATGAAAAGAATACATTCACTCATATCAAGTAGGCTATAGCAGATGTGCCTTCATTTTACAACCCAGACTTTAATAAGGATTTCTTGATATACACCTTTGCCTCCGACAATTCACTTGCTGCAGTACTCACTTAGAAGGATGACCTAAACGAAAAACGTCCCATATCCTTCATGAGTGCAAGCATGCAGGGACCTGAACTCAACTACCCCTCTATCAAAAAACAATAATATCCAATATACAAGGTGGTGAAACACTTTAGACCCTACTTGTTGAAGAACCATTGCATAGTCTTTGTGCCACACCCAATAGTCTATTCTCTTCTTGTACATCAAGAGTTGGGTGAAAGACATGCAAACTGGATAACAAGATTGCAAGAGTATGATCTTGACATCAAGCCAATTTACATTGTCAAGGGTCATGGCCTCCACAGACTTGCTGCCAAAGTACTCTATTCAAAGTAGGAAGAAGAAGAGCTCATTGGTTGGGAGCAAGAAATCGAGATGTACGATGTAGAGTAAGCACCACCCACTTCATACAAAAACTCTTGGTATGAAGATGTGTGCCAGTACCTTGAGCATGGCACCGTATCCTCTCATTTCTCCATGAGACAGAAGAGGGCATTTCACCTCAAAGATTTACCTTATCAGTTCGTGCACGAAGTTTTGTATAGAAAGCATAGCAATGGAGGGACATGATTCAGAGAAGGTCTTGCATTATTTGCATGACAAACGAGTCAGGGGCCACTTTGCGGGAAATACCATTGCGCACAAAGTCATACGAGCAGGTTTATACTGGACAACATTATTCAAGGATGCACATGCCTATGCCTACAAGTGTCTGGTCTGTCAGTGATGTGCCAACAAAACACGAAGGTCAACAGACCCACTGCACCTTGTTGACTGAACCATTTTAACAGTGGGACCTAGACATCATTGGGGAAATATTCCCATATTTGTCGAAATAACACCACTACATCCTGACAGCTACATATTATTTCATGCTGTGGACATAAGTAGTTCCACTTAAGCAAGTGAATGACCAGGAAGTCATCAACTTCCTCCAACAAAACATCATCTCATGATTTGGCATTCAGGTATCACTTGTTTTTGAAAATGCAACTTACTTTTTGTCTTTAAAGCTTTATGATTTTTCATTGCAATATGGTATCATTCTTAAACACTCAGCTAACTACTACCCGCAGGGAAATGGTCTCCCTAAATCTACAAATAAAAACCTTATCTGCATTATCAAGAAGACCATTTACTCTGAGTAGCATAATTGGCACTTTTCTTTGATGAATGCTTTATGGGCTGACCATGTAACACCCAAACCCTCTCTAAGAACTTCGCCATGCTTCCTAGTTTATGGGAAAGAAGCCATCATTCTGCCAAACATCTACTTGCCGGTGCTCCAATTGTCCCAAGAATCCCAAGGCAAGCATTGTCTGCTAGTTTAGCGTAGGATGGAAACACTTCACATGTTGTAGGAAGAAAGGATGAAAGCGAAAGAAAAATTCACACTCCACCAAAACTGTATCAAGAGATGGTTCGACAAGAAGTCTGCATGGAATACTAACTTTGATGTGGGTGACTTAGCCTTGAAATGGGATAAGCCCCATGAAGACAAAGGAAAACATATGAAGTTCTAATCCCTATGGATTGGTCCATACACTATCTAGGAAAATATCGGCCCACACACATACCGTCTGCAATCACTTGACGAGAGGATTGAAAACCTTCCTGTCAACGACTAAGACTTAAAGCACTACTTTCAGTAAGCTGGGTTCATGCCGTGCACCATGTACATAGTCTGTTTCCTACTTGTTGTCTTTTTTATTTTCTTTGTTTTGTTTCCTTGATATCATGCTTTTTTTTGTTTTGTCAATAAGTGCTACCCTCTACTGAGTTCTGACTTTTGAATGAGTATGTGGCTAAGATGCAAAGAGCCTTGTGACACTGCAGCACTTGTTCAGCCCTGTGTATGTCTTCTCTATGCTTGGTTATAACATTTGGCTGATGAACTCTCGATGAAAAATATAAGCCGTATGTAAGGGGATCTTTGGTCCAACCATGAACCTGTGTCCACACTGGGAAACCCCATTCCTATACTTAGTCTTCTGCTCTATGTGTTCAAGTTCATCCAACTAGTATAAATAGAGAAGGCGAAAATCTAAACGAGAAAACCTAAATTAGAGGTCTTACATGCTTCTCTAAAGGAACAACCTCTTCTGCTCTCAATAAGTTGGGATCCCTCTTCCGACCCAAAAATAAATAAGTGCCTATGCATAGTCTTGTTTTAAAAAATACAAAGGCGAAAGAAGAGAAAGGATTCTTACACAAAGAGGTGAAGCATGCAACTCCACCAGGGTAGTGACCAGGCTCGCTAGAAGTGGAGCAATAAATGTGTTCTTGTGTGAATCCATCGAGGTATTGTCCAGGGCTGCTGGCAGCAGAATAACACCAGAGATGAAAACTTATACTGTGATAACTTTAAACTTGCAAGCCAAACTACCTTTCCCGATTTCAAAACACTATGATCAGGCTGAAACTTGTTGTGTGTTCAACTGAGTTGGAAAAAGGTGAACCATGTTTGTCCATGGGGTAAGTGGGGAAACCGAATTAACCCACACAACGATTCAATACTCCCTGATAAACCAAGGCCCTGTGTTGTTAATGGACCGAAACAGAGAAGATGGTATTCAACCAGTGTGTCGCCAAGTGTTGTAGCGGTAGCAACACCCTCCAATTGTTTGGCCTACATCCAATTTTGGAGCCTTCCTTGATTTTTCCTTGATGATTGCAAACACTTGGTCTCATCCCATGAGTTCATGTCAAGTCTTTAAACCCTCTTTTCTTGACCGTTCACCGGTCATCTTTTAGCATGTTGGTTGCAATGTCATGCTTGTAGTCTTGTTCTGGCTATGTTCAAGGTCTGTCTTCGTGTGTACAAGTTGTGTTCGCTATGTAAGCATTTTTCGCACTCACACAAGAAGTTATATGCAATGTCATGCAAGTGTCGTCACAATCATTCAATGATCTATCTCAATTGTCTCACTTGTCGTTCGCACCCATTAGTCAGTCACACTGATCATGTTGTCTGGTTTGTTTGAGGTGTCTTATCCTTGAGTCATGTTAAGTGTGTGTTCGCAAGGTCATGTAGACATGAGTTCAATAGCTCACACACTTAACCATTTTTTTGAAGATTTATCGATCGGACCACCCTCCATTAGCCAGACCTTCACTAAGCTACACTGCGTAGTCTCAACCCTCAGTGACCAAGCGTTGTTGCCCAGAATTGCGTAGAGCTTGAGGCTGCCTCCCAAGCAGTCTGCACTGCACAATCCTGAAATCAACATGGTTGACTGTCACCCAGAAAAGCACAGAAGATGCCCAAGAAGCTATATCAATCTGTGCTTCTCGCAAGCCTATCAATCAAGCCTCTTGTTGGTCAACTGAAGAATTTGACTTGGAAGTGACCCCGGGCTTCACTCCCAAAAATTGTGCAGAAGTTATCATCCTGCTCGCCTGCACTAACTGAAGAAATTGTGCAGAAAAGAGGGATAGGCACCCGCTGCCTGTCACTGCACTGTCTCTAGAAATTGTACAGTTTTGTCAGGGAGTCCCCATGTCGTCTGACCTACCACTCCTAAAAATTTCATAGTTTTCTTGGACTGTCCACTAGCTTCTCGACACCCCGCTCAGCCCGAAAACTATGCAGACATGTCCTACATGACTGCCTCCCAGATTTGCATAGTTTTGGCCATCAAGCTTCCCGCATCCTGCTCCTAACCCCCCCCCTAAAAATATGTGTAGTGTTGACTGCAAGTGCCTCCTACTACCCACACTACATTCCTCGAAAAAATTGCATAGTTCTGCCTCCCAGTTGAGCTAGATTCCGCAGATTTCATTCCTTTCCCAGATTTCTCAACCCAACCTCTCAGTGACCTCTGCACAGTTTTCCCAATAGTGTCCCGAAGCCTCACATCCCGGCATGATATATGCTCTTCGTAGTTTCAAAAGCCTTGTCCTCTCCCCTGGTCACTTCCACTCGAAAGCGAAAGATGATGCATCATGGTAGACTAGGGGATTTTTGGATTTGATGTCGTCTCGTCATGAGTGATTGTAGATACAAGTACATGGATGAGACATGGTCCGACGATGAATGGAATGAACAAGGAGCGCATGCTAGGAGACTTGTTCGCGAATGGATGAACACATGAAGCATGCCAAGTACCAGCGAAGGGGATACATGCAACATGCAACATCAAGCGAACTCCAAGACTATTGAAGGATCTGCACACCTTTTCATGCAGAGGTGAAGTTATGATACACTAAGAGCACACTCATCATTTAGCAACACTGCAACTCAACATGGACACCACCATCAACATGAACAAACCAGTATTGTCATGTCGAGTCATGTCGAGTCATGTCATGAGTTGTCTCAGCCACATCACTATTGTGGGCCATATTGTTGTTATCAATGTAATGTAGCAGGGAAGTCCAAGAGACCCACATACGAAGTTGAAGATTTATGTCAATTGAAGAGTCATGTAAGTCAAACATTCATGAGGAAATTCAAAGAGTCACAAGGGTCAAGTTCACCCTTGGCTAAATATAGCCCTCATTTGTACTTGCAAAAGACTTTTTCAACTTAGCTCCTCCCACATAGCCTTGAGATTCTGTAGTCTTTTCTTTGAGGAGCGAGCAATGGCTCCAATGCCCCATTATTGCGGTTAGTGATGTATGTTGTATGGATGTGTCTTGGAACTTTTGCTTAATTCAGAAGTCTGTTAACATGCTAGCACATTTTCACACATGTATTGTATTCGTTTGTAACATTATTCTTTGGAAGCTTGTAATGCATGTTTCTTTAACCTGTACTAAGATAGTTGAACTATTTTAGTTGTTTTAGTGCATATGCTATTGGAAATGTGTTGTATCAATTGTTAACGTTGTCTCGCCCTAGTGGACTACTCTGTCGAACACTTGATAGGTTCATCCTTATAAACTTTTTATAATGACCGTCGCACTTGTGTGGACTATTCTGCTGGGTGTTGTACGTGCTATCTGTTCACTTTGTGTTTGTGACTGCCGCATTCATGTGGACAACTCCGCTGGAAGATGCACATGTCCTGTTGTGTTGTGTGTTTCTAACTGAGTTGGGACTATTCCCTTTTGACTTGAGACTCACTCTTACCCTCTCCCTCTTAGTGAAAGAACTTAGACACGAGTTACACTAAGCACTCTCCAGGCACATGAACCTTGTTGTTTGAAGACTGAGTATACCACTCTCACGTGTTAACAAGCAAGAGCTAAGGCATACGTTTAAGATAATTGCAACAATGCCATCATACTGGATGGGACTCCTATAGTAAATGGTGTGAGGTCTAGTTGGGGCTTCATACCGGGGATATCCCCTGAATGTTGGCGGGTCTAGCACCGTCAACAGGACAACAACATAATTCTTCACAAATTGTCTTTCTACTCCGAATCAAAATTCACAACATATATGAATTTTAAGGGCTTCAATTCTAAAAATTTTGAAATTTTAAAGCTAAATTTGTCCCAAAAGAGTAACCCATCTTCATGCATTCCCCCAAAGTAGTTTCTTTCTTCTTATCGTGCATCAATTGCAAGACTGATATGATTGAATGTTGTTGAGCATATATAGAATGTAATTTTGTTCCTTGTTTTTCAGATTGAATAAAATATGATTTTTCCTTCAAAAAAAATCTCTTATACTTGACGTCTAGGATCATTTGTGCTTATTTTTTCCCGTATTTATGGTGATAGGCATATTTATTTTGAAATAGGGCTTCCAAAATTTTAATTTAATTGTCAATGATTATTTGGTGGATGGTATGGATTTCACTTTATGGAATATTCTAGAATATTCTTAAAATGTCATATGATCCCGTGTCATATGAATGTGAGTGATGGTTTTTTGGCATGTGGTATAGTAAGGGTATTAGCTGATGGTATTGTAAGAAAGCCTATTTAAAGTGGAATGAATCTCAATGGTAAAGGGGAGATTGTAACAAAGTTTGTTTAAAGTAGAATGAATCTCCATGATAAATTGTAAGAAATCTTGTTTAAAGTGGAATGAATCTCCATGGTAAAGGGGAGATTGTAACAAAGTCGGTTTAAAGTGGAATGAATCTCCATGATAAAGGGAAGATATATGGATATCTATTGAAGTATCTCAAGCTGGTTGCCCATCATTTATTCCCCTAAAATTTTTGGCTCGCTATAAATTAAGATTATATCTAACATTATTCCTTTCAATAATCATCTACCTGATCTAAGGCACCAAATCACCATCAATTTCTTTCTATTTTTGAGAATCTAAGCAACATAAGAACCCTATAAAGAAGAAAGAAGGGAAGAAATAAGAAAGAAAAAACCTAATAAGAAGGAAAGTCTAAAATAAATGAATATTTGCATCTTATTAATAATTTTGTTACATATTTTTTAAATGTTTATATACTTAATATATATTAATTATTTTTATTATTAAATTATATATTTAATGTATATTTATTATTATTATTAATATAAAATTATAATTGAGTTGATTTTTAATTATTATTTTTGTGAATATAAAATTTATTTATAATTAATAATAATTTAAAATAAAATTATAATTTAGTTAAGCTTTTAATTATTATTATTATTAATTTCAAGCCTTAGAAAATTATTAAAATATATTTTAAAATAAATAAGGTTAAAATAAATAAGGTATTTTGATATAACTTTTTTTAACCTTTTATTTATATAACACTATTATTTACTTTATTTCTTGTTTATTTATTATCATTTTATCTCTCATCTATCTTTAGCATCATTCGTGCTTATTTTTTCTTCAGTATCTAAAGCAAGCAAGGCAACGAGCTACAAATTTGTGCTTATTTTTCCCTCGTGCTTCACCCATATTGTTTATAATGAGAAATCACAAATATGTTATGCGTATTGCTTCAATTAATACGGATGCACAGGCTCTCTGGAAGTCAGAAGGGAAACATCATGCTCCACCACTGCAATTTTTCCAATCCTTTCAGCAAGTTCTAGTGAGATTTCACAGGTGGGAACTCCATGTCAAAAATCTTGACAACTCCATCCTGCTTTTCTCAGAGAATTTGAGATCAAATTTGAATAACAAGTCGTCTCAAATTGCTTTTCCGAAGAACGGGATGGGGTGGAAACCACTATTGCTGCATTCCCCTAACTCAAAATTAGAATCTGTTTCAAGAAAAACAAAATAAGTTGTGAGTAGAGATGCGCAGAGAGAAATGGACATCTTTGCCGCAAAATTAGTCCAAAATGCTATCCACCTTGGAGATTTTGAAGGCTAAGGGAAGGTTGGAGCTGCTGCTAAAGTAGTAAGAATCGTTCTATGGAATTGGAAATTGCATTTAAAAGAATCTCGCAATGGAAGTGGACAGTGCATTTAAAGTTGGGGGAATTGTAGATATAGCTGCCTGTTAGTCACAAAGATGCTCCTCTGAAAATCTCAAAACTCAGAACTCTTGTTGTTGTAAACATCATCGCAACATTTAGCTATAAAATTTGTATGTTTTCCTGGTAGTTGTTATGACAATAAAGATAGAATTTGTGAACTATGATTACTTAATGTTAAAGGTCGTCTCAATTGTTCCTTTAAATTAGATCGTAGTATCATTTTTTATGTTGCTTATGACAAGTTTTAAAAGTGAAAGATAGACTTTTCTACAAAATTCTTCTTGTATTTAATACCAGAAGAGTGTCACACATTCATATAGATGTAAATGATATTGAATATAATTGTTTTTTAAAGATAGAATAATAAATTATAAATTATAATCATAAACACATTTGCAAAACACTACTCATGAGTAGATATAACTGTATTTTTCACATTTACATGCAATCAATTATAAAACATTTATATACAATCAACAACAAAGATTTATGTACAAAGAAGCATATAACCACTACTTTGTTACAATAGACTAAGATGTGGAAGAACTTTGACCTTCACAAATGTTGTTCATAGTAGCACTTGTACTACCCAACAAATGTGTTAGATTTGATTGGAATTTGGGAATGGAAGTAGTGCTCAAAAAAGTGTCTTTGATGTTTTGCAATGTGCCTAGAATGCCCATCATTGTAGGTCGTCCTTGAGGAGATTCATTTGTGCAAAGCAAACCCACATTTATCAGTGCAGTGAGACAATTGAGATCTTTATCTTCTTCAATGCATCTACTAGTCCTCGTTAATAAACCCATGTCCACAACTTCTTGTACTCGGCTTGGAAAGCTACTACCCACCCATTTTTGCAAGTTCATTCCTTCCACAAACATGTCATGGGTGGGCTTCTTTCTAGTGAGCATTTCCAATAGCACTATTCCATAGCTATAAACATCACCTTTGGTTGTAACTTGTCCTCCCACTCCATATTCTGCATTCATAGATCCTCATCTTAAGTTTTTTAATTTAATTGAAAATGTTAAGTAAACATAAGAAAATCATAAGATTGCTTCATATGGGATATAGTTTAAATAATACCTGGAGGAATGTACCCGGTAGATCCTTTGAGTGCATTTGTGGAAGTGAGAGCTCCATCTTCATTATTTGCAAAACATATAGTAGCAATGCCAAAGTCTATTAAATATGCAGTCATATCTTCACCCAACAACACATTGTTGGGTTTCAAATCACAATGAATCACTTGCACAAAGCAATGATGATGGAGATATGTCATGCCTTGGGCGATATCTATTGCTATATTCAACCTTTGAATCAAATTCAAACAGCTTTGTTCTCCATCATCGAGATATAACCACTTTTCTAGGCTTCCTTTTGGCATTAATGGAAATATCAAAGCTTTGATGTGGAGATCTGAATAGCAAGTTATGACCCGAATCAAATTCCGGTGTCTAACTCTACCCAAAACTTTGCATTCTCTATCAAAACTCTTTTGAGCCCCTTCATTTTGTAGATTGAGAAGCTTGACAGCAACCATTGTGCCGTCATTCAAAATCCCTTTGTACACTTTTCCAAAACTACCAATTCCTAACAAGTTTGCATCACTAAATTCATTTGTTGCAATGACGAGCTCTGCATAGGAGATTCTTCGATGCCCCACATTTAATGATGGACCAATCTCTCTCTGAATATTTCTCCTACAATTATTTCTCCACAAGATTGCAAGAAACAAACACAATACAACAATTGCTACAACAACAACAGGTATGATAACTCTTTTGAGATTCAAAACACTTTTATGTTTATGAGCATAGCACGGTGGTAGATTTACCCAAGGTCCACATAGACCAAGATTTCCCATAAATGTTGTGGGGCCAATCTTTTTGAAAACTCCTTCTTTAGGGACTTCCCCTGACAACTTGTTAAAAGAAAAATTCAAGTGCTGGAGCATTGTGAGATTTGCTAGTGATATAGGTATTCCACCTGACAAATTGTTGGAGGAGAGATCTAGGTCTTGAAGACTTAGAAGTTCACTGATTGACACTGGAATTGGACCTTCAAGTGCATTGTAAGAAAGATTCAGATATGCTACTTCTTTGCAGCGTCCAACAATACTTGGAATGTGGCCAGTTATTTGATTTTCCGAAATATCTATGGCTTGAAGCTTATCGAACTTTCCTAGTTCTAAAGGTACATGGCCACTTAATAAATTGTTTGACAAGTTGAAATAGAAGGCTAAATTTGCAAGGCCTGCAAGCTCTTCAGGTATGTGCCCACTAAGCTTGTTGTATGATAGATCTAGCAGTAGTAAGTTCACACATTTCCCTAAACTTGCAGGTATGTTTCCTGATAACTGGTTATGATTAAGATCTAAATATCTTAATTGTTGGAGGTTACCCATAGAATCAGGGATTCTTCCAAACAAATTATTTCCAAAAATACGTAAGAGACCTAAACCTTTTAGCTGCCCAATTTCCATTGGGATGTTTCCTTGTAAATTATTGGAATCCATATATAACCTCTCCAAGTTCTGAAGCATAATAACTGAAGATGGGATTGACCCTGTAAAAGAATTACCTTTTAAACTAAGGAATATTAAGTTACTTAAATTTCCAATAGCAGGAGGTATTTCTCCAGCTAATTCGTTGATGCCCAAGTCTAAGTATTTGAGTTTTGTAGAGAGGTGGCCTATAGAAAACGGCAATTGCCCAGTGAAGTTATTATTAGATAAGTCGACATGTTGTAGGTTGGAACAGTTACTAAGAGCAGTAAGAATCGGGCATCTCGTGGTGTTGCCGCTAATAAGGTAATTGTCGTTCAAGAAAAGCCGCTGGAGATGTGTCAATTTACCCAACTCCATAGGCACTGTTCCGCTGAGCTGGTTCGGTCCTAACTCAAACCATAGAAACTTGGTACAATTGAAGAGGGATGAAGGAACGCTGCCACTCAGCTGATTATTAGACAGAAAGAGATACTTTAACTGGGCGGTCTTCTTGGTACACAACTCCGACGGAATGTGGCCAACTAATTGGTTCTCACCTATATCCAATACTTCAAGATTGGTGTAGTTGGACAAAGACGACGGAATGCGTCCCGTCAGATGGTTCTCTGCTAGGTCAAGAACTCTGAGCTGGCTTAGCATACCCAATTCGGAAGAGATACTGCCGTGAAGGTTGTTGCTAGCTAATTCTAAGTACTGCAAAGAGGATATGTTTCCCAAGCAGTCCGGGATTGTTCCCGTCAAATTGTTATCAGACAAGTACATGACTGCTGGGTTGGCGAGAACACATAGTTGTGGGGGAATGTTTCCTGTGAGATTGTTATACGAGAGAGTCAAGTTCCGTAAACTACGGCAGCTACCCAGAGTGGGCGGAATGGAACCCTGGAGTTGATTCCGACGCAGGCGAAGCATCTTTAAGCGAGAGAGGGTTCCCATTTGATAGGGAATGTGACCCTGGAAACTGTTATTACTAAGGTCGAGTATCCTAAGAAAGGAAAGATTGGCGAGAAGGGGTGAGATAGTACCTTGTAATCCCATGCCTGAAACATTCAGGGAAATGACTCTCTGCCTTTGCCTGCTGCATATGATGCCCGTCCAGTGGCAGAATGAAACATTTGGCATCCAAGACGTGGCCAAGGAGTGGGGGGGATCATATGTGATTGCAGACTTGAATGCAAGCAGAGCGTGTTGATCGGAAGCATTGGTGAGACGAGGAGGATGGTGAGGGAAATGGGCGATGGGTGTGGAAAAGGCAAAAGGAGGATTGAGAAAGAGAATGAAAAAAAGGGTGACGAGGAGAAGCATTATGGTAATCTGCATCTCTTGCGTGATAGAAAGAATGGTTTCTGATGAGAAAATGGAGTTTGGTAATGTAGTAGCTATATAGCTGCTGCCGCATTGAGTGAAGAGACTCAAAATAAATTAATAAAATTATAAATAAAAAAAATCTATAAAATTAATCATAAATCTTTCTCCTTACCTCTCAGGAAACGAAAGTAAAAAGTCCATCCAATTGATAAAAAATCTAACACACCCTAAAATAAATAAATAAAGGTGTATAAAAGTAATCATAAATATTTCTCCTTGCCTCTCAGTAAACGAAAGTCCATCCAATTAATAAAAAAATCTTTCTCCTTATCATTTGGTGACGAAATGCCTTCTTTTAACGAAATAAAAGTAACGAATTACCTCTTTTTTTTTTTATCACATTCCGTTATAGAAATTGCTATATAAGTTTAAATGTTGTATTTAAATAAATTAAAAAATATTAATAAAAATCATATATAAAAGTTTTATTATAGAAATGATAATACGGCTTTATAAAAAATATGTATGATTCTATTAAAAAAAATGTATATTTTCTTAAGAAAACACATAAATGAGCACATTTACATTTCTTTCTGATTTTATTAAGATAATAAGACAAAGTAAAACATTTACATTTCTTTCTGATTTTATTAAGATAATAAGACAAAGTAAAACGTAATTTAGGCCAAAAGGACCGTTTTAGTTATTTATTTTAGTTTTTTTGGTTTGGGTATTCAATAATGGTATGTGTTTTTGTATTCTTCCATTCATTAATAGTTTTGGTTTAATAATAGTTATTTCTTGTAATATTTATGGTAATAAACGAGCTTAGTTTATAATTAGAATAAAAAGTATTATATTTTTTATGCTTAATTTATAATTAAAATAGAAATTCATTCTTTATTCTTGGAAATGTTTAGAGAAAAATTAAGATCTAAACATTCCAACCCTTTGACTTTTTGACAATGTTAAAACTCAAACACACTAAGAAAACTGTCCGATAAAATGAAATATTTAGTTTCTAATAAAACTTTCCTCTAATAAAATGAAATATTTAGTTTCTAATAAAACTTTCCTCTAATAAGATGAAATATTAGAATATTTAGTTTCTAATAGCGAGTTTCCAATAGGTGGCTAATGATTATGATTGATCAATAAGTATTTCACATACGTGCATTAGCCATAAATTACAATCAAATGAATATTTGAGGAATTATAAGAAGAATGTGTAGGA
This sequence comes from Pinus tabuliformis, assembly GCA_031772625.1. Taxonomy (NCBI): domain Eukaryota; kingdom Viridiplantae; phylum Streptophyta; class Pinopsida; order Pinales; family Pinaceae; genus Pinus; species Pinus tabuliformis. The sequence continues at coordinate 1,165,057,252 of CM062813.1, forward strand.
GAATCTAGATATTATGAGACAAAAAGGATGAATGTCCAATTGTTGTGCTGGCAAATGATGATCTAAAAGAGGGCCCATGTTGCTTCCTCGCATGGTGTAGGTATGGCAAATTCTTTAATGTTTAACAATATTCCAACACATCTATTTTATATTTAAAATAATGATTTAAAATCTAGTAAGAGAGAGAAAATGATAGAAATAATCTATAGTGTGTGAGTCGGGCCTTTACATCCATGGTAGGAGGATTTCAATGTGTTTTTAGAAAGGGGTCATTATAACCCCCATCTCTAATGTAACAGTTGGAAATTTTACTTAATAAATTATGTTTTCCCATTACATATTTGATATTAGGTTTATTGCATATTCTTCTTAGAGCATTTGCCATCATATGATGAGGGGGGCAATTGTTCCTTAGATGGAAAGACAAAGAAAGGGAAGGGGGGATCCATCCCATTCCAAATCAGATTCCAATCAGAGCGGCAAGAAGAAGGACATGTCGAAGATTAAATGTTTTCACTGTCATGAGTTGGGACACTATGCCACAAAGTGTCCGCACAAGAAAGCCAGTAAGAAGACCTCAGGAGGAGCGGCAAGTGAAGCTCTTGCTTCACAATTTGAACTGGATTTCACCTTCATCGCTTGCATGGTGACATCAATGATGGGTAGTATGTGGTACCTAGATAGTGGAGCTTCATTCCATATGACCGAAAACAAAGAGTTCTTTAATGACTTGGAGAAGAAGGACCTCCATATGCACATCGAGATGGGAGATGATGGGAGGTATAGAGCGACCGACATTGGTACTGTTACCTTTCAGAGGGAGTCTGGTACTCCTCTCACATTAAAATATGTCATGTATGTTCCGGGTTTGAAGAAGAATTTGGTTTCAGTTTCCATATTGGAGGACCATGGCTACGATCTTATATTTAGCAAGGGAAAGGATTTCCTTCATCATATAGCCTCAGGACGGGAGAAGCGGATCAATGTTTGGGTGAAGAACCTCTACAAATTCGATGTAAAAGACTGCGTTGCTTTGATCACTAAAGTAGAGAAGGTGCAGATTCAAGACATCAGTGAGTAGTGGCATAAAATATTGGGTCACTCGCACCATTGAGCTATGTTATTCTGTCGGAATAGTATGTTGGCACTTATATCAAGTTTCAACAAGAGAGGGCTTTATTTCTAGGTCAATATTAGATATTAATCAACAACCACAACTACAAATCATAGGTCTGGTCATTGTGCTTCATAGGCTCTTGTCCAGTTACAGTGAACAACGTTAAAAAAAGCCTCATAACACTTGAGGGAGCCCCCTCTGGTTCGAGGTCCAACTTGAACCTAAAGTTTGGACATGTTTGTTTCTTGACGTAGTTTCGTAGCCAAGAACTTCGTTCGAGAAAAAGATACAACATTTTGTGCCATTGTCAGGGAGCGAAGTAATGAAGAAATCTTTCCCGAGAGAACGATCAAGACTATATCTACTCTTTTCTGGTGAACAAGGAGTAGGCATTTGATATTGTTTGCAATTCCTTCACCTGGTGGCTCCATTTTGTTTATATGGAAATTCCAATGGGTTATCAATTCCACTAGTTCTAGAGGTCATATGCCTTTACCGATGTGCTTGTGCAAGGCTCAGTGATGGTTGCAATGATTGTGAAAATTCCTACTCCAAGGAACCCCTACTGCAACAAAACTGAATCTAATTCACCTACTTGATTTTAATATACATTATCAAGTTATTCTCTGAATACTGAAGAAAATTACTTCTGCAACCTAAACTACTTTAAATATTTGATTAAATGAAACAAAAAACTGAGCAAAGAACAAGATACATAAGAAACAATTATTTTTGGACAAAATAGTCCCCGAAAAAACCCAATGCAGGAAAACCGTTGCAACAACTCTGAGGGTTTTATATTATTAAGTAGTAATTCTGAATACAAATGTTGGATGCCCTCCCAGCAATCCAGTGATATAGAAAATACAATGGCGGAAAAACTGATTGAGTTTTACCTCACTTCACCTGGCAGATTCCATTTGATCTGGTAGCAAAAATGGCTAACCTTGGCTACTTCTGCATTGGGCCTGTGTAGGCCCTATGGTCAGCCTTACACGCTCTACATCAGCTATGCACTGTCTCTTCTGCCTATTGCATCAACCTTCCTGGCTGTTCCAACAGTTCCGACTTTCTGCGTGGAGGGCAACTTCTGCTTCTACGCTGGCCCTTCTGGCTCTGCGTCAGGCCTACGTGGGCCTAGATTGGCCCAACGTCAGTCCTCTTAACTGCTTTGCTACCTTTAGTATCTTCTCTCTGCCTCTCTGTTATTACTATTGAACTATCCCTGCCCCTCTACTGCAACTGATTGCTCTGGTCGAATTCTAAGCTTCCTAGCTCGAGAAATCGAACTCCAGATCAATTTGTTCTGTCCATGTGTTTCTAAATGAACCCCAAGCCTCCTTATTATACTTGTCTCATTGAGACTTCAATGGTCGAGATTAAGTCTCTAATCAATGGCTAAGATTAAAACTTGACTTGATCTGCCTTCTAAATCATTCTCACCCATACTTTGATTAATACCCCTTAATATTTTAATTTTCCTAAGTTTAGACTTAGGAACCCCATTAAAAATATTAATTATTTTAATAAAATACAATCTCGGTGGAATTTTACCAAAAAGTTTCTAGGTTATTTAGAACTCATGTTCCTTAGCCTCTCCACCAATTTTCAAGTCTAGAACACTTCCGATGCTACCAAAAACTAACGCTCCCTCTTAGCGAGGAAAGTGCTCTAGAAATGATGTCCAACTGCATGTTGCTCTGTCTCTGAAGCACCTCCTTTTCGTAATGTTTCTTTCACCGACATTGTGATTTTGTTGCTACTGTACTGCTGCCCATGACACTGCCACTGCCACTACTACATATATATTACAACTCCCTCTCAAATGTTGCATCTTCTATGTTGCATCTGCTATGCTGCGAACATTGCATTTGTATTGCAACTCAGTTGCTAAGAGAAGAAACTAAAAACCATCCAAAATTCACTAAATTTAATTGTCTTCAGCATAATAGCATGAATGTTGGGATCTGACGGCTCTAGTCTCTAACCCTTTGAATCTTCTATGTTGTTGTTGACTCCTGCATTGTGCCATCTGCAATGCTGCCAACCTTTCTTTGCGCTGATCAGCCCCTGGTCTCAGGCTATTGTATCTATCTCTCCAAACAATCCACTGCATCATCTGACACCAAACCCATCTCGCTACTGCTGAATCTCAGGCTCCCATAGCAAGGAATTGATCCAAGAGGTGGACTCCTTAAGGATCTTTCCCACATGTAGTCCTCCTGACTATAGCTCAATGTCGCCCCATTTCCCTCCTGGAGATGCTTGGGCATTCATGGTAAACTCATCTTTGTCAATTTTTGTTGGAGCAGCCTTAGGATCATGTTTCTCATCCTTATCCTTTTGCTTCAAAGGACACTGGGATGCAAAGTGGCCCATCTCGCCACCTCTAAAACATTTTACCTTCAAAATGTACTTCTTTCGCTTATGCTTCTGTTGTCCCTTTGATGCTAGAGTTGCGTTCTCCTCCTCCTCCTCCTCCTTGGTCTTCATGCCACTCCCACTGCTGCCATTGAGGTTGACCTTTACCAGGTCCCTCCTTAATTCCTCATGTTGAAGGGCTTCCCACATCTCCTCCCATGAAGTTAGTCTTTCCCTACCCAATATGCTTTGGACGAAGACTATCCATCCATCTGAGACTCCATTCAGGGTCGTCCTTACCATCGCGGTATACTGAGGAGTACACCCCACTGCAGCAAGCTGGTCTCTGGTGTCCTAAATACATTGAAGATAGGAGTTAACCCCTTCGCCCTTCTGCATTAATGTCCACTGCAACTTTTGTTCTAGGTACATCTTCCATTGTTCGAAAGAGCCTTGATACACTGAAGACAAAGCTTCCTACATCTCTCGGGCTATATCTTTGCCATGCAAGTGGGAGACTCCATGATCTCGAACTCCATTGGGTATGAACCTCTTCACCTTCCCCTACTCAGCATTGCACTTCTTCTTCTGATCATTGTCAGCGGGAACAACCACAACACTCTTGACGTAGTCTTCGAGATCATACTCCTCTAGAACAACTAAGATTATGGTATTCCATATGACATAGTTGGAAGCTCCTTCCAAGCTATCCTGATCTCTGAGCCCATGTGATGCCATCTCACCCAATCTGTCAAATTGACTCCTCTAGTCACTGCTCAGCTACCTAGAGAGAAATTTGAACTTTTTGGAAAAAAATTCTCTAAGGAGAAAATTCCCCTTCTATGTGTCTTTTCTCTTTTCAGATGGATTTCTGCCCTAGCAGAAACTGTGCCCTTAAAGCACTGCGATGAGGCTCTGCGTCATTCCCTTTGCCTCTACAAACTCATGAAGCAGAAATCGTACCTCTATGTCAACTCTCTTAGAGAGAGATTTCCTCGGAATCTCTTCTTCCTAACAAGGACTGCGCAATCCCTTCAAGGGGATTTGAATTACTTCCAAATGTCGGTGCAACAGCTCTGAGGGTTTTCTATTATTAAGTAGTAATTTTGAATACAAATGTTGGATGCCCTCCTCGCAATCTAGTGACAGAGAAAATACAATGGTGGAAAAACTGAGTGAGTTTTACCTCACTTTACTCGGCTGATCCGACAGCAAAACTGGCTAACCCTGACTATTCTATGTTGGCCCTACATTGTCTCTTCTGCCTACTACGTCAACCTTCACGGCTATTCCGGCAGTTCAAACTTTCTACGTGGAGGGAAAATTCTTCTACTGCGCTAGCCCTTAAAGCTCTGTGTCAGGCCTGCATGGGCCCAAATTAGCCCAGCATAAGGCCTACGTGGGCCCAGATTAGCCCAATGTTAATCCTCTTAGCTACTGTGATGCCTTTAGTAGCTTCTCTCCACCTCTCTATCAGTACTCCCGAACTATCCCTGCTCCTCTGCTACAACTGATCACTCAGTTTGAATTATCAGCTTCCTAGCCCCAGAAATCGAACTCCATATCATTTTTTTCTCTCAGTTTGTTTCTAAATGAACCCCAAGCCTCCTTCTTATATTTTTCTCGTTGATACTTCAACGGCCTAGATTAAGTCTCTAATCAATGGCTAAGATTAAAACTTGACTTGATCCACCTTCTAGATCATTCTCACCCATATTTTGATTAATACCCATTAATATTTTAATTTTTCAAAGTTTAGACTTAGGAACCCCATTAAAAATATTAATTATTTTAATAAAATACAATCTGGGTGGAATTTCACCAAACGATTTCTAGGTTATTTAGAACTCATGTGCCTTAACCTCTCCACAAATTTTCAAGGTTAGAGCACTTCTGATGCTACCAAAAACTAACAGTCATTAGTATATTTATCTTCCTATTGAGGAAAACAACTATGCAGTCTTTAGGGTTGGAGTTTATTTGGTGATTTTGAGTGATTGGAACCTACGGAGACTGAAGGAGTTCCTTTAGAGTCCTGCTACAGGGGTTTCATTCTTTCAGCACGCTGCAACAAATGGCAGAGGTCAGGGTGGAGGGATCTCTGAAGCCCCCTCCTTTCGGGATACGGTAGCTGGTAAGAACAAGGAGCCAGAAACCTATTTTTTCACAAAGTTCACAAATTATAATGCATTTCACTCTTTAAGAACAACCCAATCATCGAGAGAGGTGAGGCAAGGAAACAGAAAGGAAGCAGAAGGCAAGTCTGCAAAGGAGGCCATAAAAAAAAAAGCTTCAACCATAGGGGAAGATAAGGAAGCAGAGGTAGAACACACACATTCAAGACACCCTGAAAGAGAAAAAGAAAAAACCAAAAACAACTGCAATCGGAAGGCAAAAAAAATTATGGTTCTCGAAATCCAGGAGCATGCAGTTATATGCACGACATTCATGGGCATTTGGCCCACTGAAAAAGCTTTGAACTGGTGGATACAAACAAAATGGAAACCAAAAGGAGAGCTCAGGCTGCAATTGGGATCAAAGGGATTATTCATAGTCATTTTCAACCTCCTAGAAGACAGAGACAATTTTTTGAAAGGAGGTCCTTATTTTTTCAACTCGGCTGGGCTCTACATGAGATTCTGGAAGGAAAATTTAACCCCAGAAAAAGAAGATTTCACAAGATTCTCGGTGTGGGTTAGGCTATACTCAGTTCCCATAGATTATTGGGCACCATCAGTACCTAAAGTCATAGGAGATGAACTAAGAGAATACATAAAAATGTCAGAAGGTGTTGGCATTTTGGCACAGGTGTGGCGCTACGGTACAGGTGTTGTCCTTGATGGCAACTCTCTTTGAAGACAGATCTCAGTCCAGACTACAGAATGAAGAGAAATCTCATATACGCAGGTTAATTAAGTCTAAGTTGCGTATACACGCCGGTTCTCTATATATTAAGTCGCGTATACGCAAGTGAGCTATATACGAAGTCGCGTATACACGCAGTTTCATGAACAGTAAAGAGCCTGCATGTCGAGAACCTTACTTTTGGTCCGTGGTAGTTAGTCCTCGGTACTTGAGCCTATGTTTTGGACCAAGGTATCTCGACAAGTGTGTTGATCCCAAGTATTAGGCTCTTGGTATTGTTTTACTATGGTTTTGGAGCGTGGTATTGAGCAAGGCCTAAGACTATAAAAGGAGAAGAAGATCATTAGGCAAATATATGGAAAAGGACTGGAATATCTGATAAAGAAAGATATCTTGTATGCAGGTTCTGGGTTGCTTGATCTAAGCTAAGGAGAGATCACACCGGTTGATGGAAGACTAGATCTAAGGATAGATCGGGATCAAATGGTTTGAAATGAACTATCGGTATATGGTTGATTACGCATATTTTTAGATCTGCATATTGACGCAATGTTATGTTCTGAGTATAACTGATGTCTGGTACAGCTGCAAGTTATGAGAAATTATTTTTAGATCTGTACGCAGGTTGTCTTTGGTAAAAGCGCGTGTATACGTGGGTTGGTTTAATTGAAGCAACGTATATCTTTTGAAGCTTAATTTTTGGGGTTGCAGATGGGTCTGACTGTTATTGCAAAACTTCTGTAGTCTGATCTGTGTTCTGGTGACTGGGTGTTGACAGGGTTTCAGTGGTTCAAAGATTGATGATGCTAGTTGTTTTATGCTTCAATGATTTGTGAATGAATCGTGGTCTTCAGATTGTAATGTTGTGCTTCAGGAGTATCCAGTCTGAAAATTGATGAAAAGTGGTACCTGAAGGAAAGAAGATTGTAGGCCAGCACCTACGTACTAGTATCTTAGCCAGTACAAGAGCAAAGGGGGTTGGAGCTCCCTTCCAGGAGAGTTTGGAAAATGAGAGAAGGTTGTAGCCTTCTGCAGGTTGTAGCCTGCGTACTGGTATAAGGCTGCACCAGTACAAAAGATTGTAAACTGGAGTTTCTTATTAAAGAAAGATAGAGACGACTTGTAGCAGGTGGTTTTCACCCACATTGGGTTTCCACCTTATATCATGGTGTTCATGTGTGTGGCTTTTGTGTGATGATCTGTTCTGTTATACTGCATCTGTTTACTTTTAATATGGTTAATAATGTCCTGATGCATTTACTGAAGATAAACTAACTGAATCATAAGATTTCTGGTTATACGCTGGTTGCTTTAGACACAGTAGCCTGTACACGCTGGTTCACTTAACTGAAGTAGCGTATATGTTTCTGAGTATTGAAAAAGTTTTATTGATCTGATAATACTGATTCACCCCCCCTCTCAGTATTATTTCCAACAATTGGTATCCGAGCAGGTCCTTCAGAGAAGCTTGATCGCTTGGAGGTAGATCGTTCATCATGGGCAACTACGAGAGAGAAGCATCAATCAGGCCACTGGTTTTTGATGGGAAAAACTTCAATTATTGGAAGGTAAGAGTTACTGCCTATCTTCAATCTCTTGGTACAGAAGTTTGGGACATCGTAGAGACAGGCTACACTTTTCCTTCAGCTACTCCTACAGATGCAGCCGAGAAAAAGAAATATGAAACAAATGCGAAAGCAGTCAGTACTCTATTAGGATGTATATCCCAATCGGAATTCATGAAGGTAATGCACTATAAATCCGCAAAAGAAATATGGGACGAAATTGTCACGAGCTATGAAGGAGACGAACAGGTAAAGCGTGCTAAACTTCAAACTCTCAGGATTAAGTATGAGACTCTCAGAATGTATAATGATGAAAGTGTGGCTAACTATTTCCTTAGGGTAGATGAGATTGTTAATTGCATGAAAAACTTGGGTGAAGAAATAAAAGAGGCTATTGTGGTTGAAAAGGTTCTAAGATCATTGTCCCCCAAATTTGAATCTAAAGTGTCTGCAATAGAAGAAAAGGAAAATCTACGAATTCTTACTATGTCTCAGCTTCACGGAATTCTAATTGCTTATGAAATGAGAAAAGGAGGTCCATCAGACAGAAGAGAAGCTACTTTCAAGGCTTCAGGCAAAGAAGATTATTATGAAGCAAGTCACGTGCCAGAAGATGAAGAAGAAGAATCAAATTTTGTCAGAAATCTTCAAAGGGGTTCTAGAAGGTTCAGAGGTAAGTTACCTTTTAAATGCTTTGCTTGTGGAAGAGTAGGTCATTATGCTGCCAAATGTCCTCACAAAGATAAGAATGACAAGGGAAAGGAACCTGTTAAATGGAACAAGAAACATAATGAAAAGAAGAAAAGCTATTACACTCATGAAGATAGTGATGGTCTTTCAAATAGTGACGAAGATGAACAGGGTAATAGATATAAACTTTTAATGGCTTTTGAAGATGATGACTACATGGATGCTATAGATGTAGAAGGCTTTTATGAAGAAATGAATAATGTCAAAGTTTTCTTAGAAGAGAAAAGTGCTATTATTGACTCTCTACAATGTCAACTGGCTGAAAAGGAAAAACATCTTGAAAAATTGGAATGTGAGATTGTTTGTCTTAGAAAGGAGATTGAGAAAACAAAAGCGATTAATCTTAAATTTGTTAAAGGATCTGAAACCTTGGATGAGATTATCAATGTGCAGCGTTCTCCTCTGATCAAGACAGGTTTGGGATATAATGGAGAAACATCTCAAGCTTCTACTTCTAAAAGTTATCTTGATGCAGCAAGGAGAAGTGAGCAAAGGCCAAATAAAAGTCATCAAGTGAATCAAGGACAATTTACCTCAAGAACAAATCAAGAAATTCGGGGACAAGCTGTCTTAAGGACAAACAGAAGCTACAATCAGCCACAGGTAAAATCTTCCCAATTTGCCCCAAGAATGGATGTCAATAGAAGCTACAATCGGTTGGATGATAGATCTGATTATCGTAGAAATTTCTTTAATGGCCAATGTTTTTCTTGCCATAACTTCGGTCACAAAGCAGCTCAATGTGTTGCCTACAAGACAATCATGACTAGAGAAGCTCAAAAGCAAAGAAGTATGACTGGAACCATGAAAAGGACTTATAACAACTTTTCGGTTCTTGAAAATGAAGTTGAATGCTCTATTTGTAATAACTTTGGTCATGAAGACTCTGAATGCAGGAGCAGGTTCTGGAAGACAACTCAGAAGGAACAAACCTCAAATGTCAGAACATGGAGAATAAATAAACCACAACCAGAAAGATGTGGGATAGCCTTTTATGCAGAAGGTGAAGAAAGTCTATGGTACATTGACAGCGGATGTTCGAAGCATATGACAGGGGACAAAGAAAAACTTGAATCATATACCGCATTAGAAAAGGGAAAGAAAGTTTCCTTTGGAAACGATATCTCTGCAGCCATAAAAGGAAAAGGTGTTGCTCCATTGAAAGAGAAGGTCAAAGCTGGAAATGTTTTGTATGTTGATGGATTGAAGCATAATCTTCTGAGTGTCAGTCAGATGTGCGATCAAGGAACAGAGGTAATATTTACATCAAATGGATGTTGTGTTCGTGATCTTGATACAGGTGAAACAGTGATCAAAGGAAGAAGGACTCCAAATAATCTCTACATATTTGAAGAAAGACAACAACAATGCTATTTGAGCAAGAATGATGAACACTGGCTATGGCATCGGAGGTTGGGGCATCTAAGCTTTCCACAAATAAGGAAAGCATGCAAATATCAGGCAGTTCGTGACCTTCCAGATATCAAAATTCCAGACAACACCATATGCAAATCATGTCAGTTTGGAAAGCAAACCAGAACTAATTTTCCTGAGAAGGAAGGATCAGCTAGCATGCCTCTTGAGCTAGTACATACAGATACATGTGGTCCATTCAGAAAAAGAACACCTCGAGGAGAAGAATATTTGATATTATTCATTGACGATTTCTCCAGGTTTGTCTGGTTAGGACTTATGAAGCACAAAGATGAAGCATTCGAAAAATTCAAATCCTTCAAAGCCTTGGCTGAAAATGAATCAGGACACAAAATTAAGTGCCTCAGATCTGACAGAGGTGGGGAGTTTACCTCGAATGAATTTTTCAATTTCTGTGAAGAACATGGGATAAGAAGAGAATTCTCTACAGCTAGAATTCCTCAGCAAAATGGAGTTGTGGAAAGAATGAACAGAACAATCCAACAAATGGCTCGTGCTATGCTTGATGAGTCAGGTACTCCCGCAACTTTCTAGGGTGAAGCTGCACATGCTGCGGTTATTATTCTCAACAAAACAAATGTCTGAGTAAATAGCACTCAAACTCCTCATGAGCTCTGGTGTGGTAAGACTCCTTCGGTGAAGCACTTCAAAATCTTTGGGAGCAAATGTTATATTAAGAATACTGATGAGCAACTTGGCAAACTTGAACCAAGAGCAAATGAAGGCATTCTTCTTGGTTATTCTCCACATAGCAAAGCATACAAGTGCTACAATAAAAGACTTGGTAGAATTGTTGACAACATTGATGTTGTGGTTGATGAGAAGGGATACATTCCTAGGAAAGTTCATCATGAAGACATCGAAGAAGATGAAGGCTACCCTCAAAGACAGAATGATGAAGAAGAACCTCAAGAAGAACCAGATGAGCAGACAAGAATAGAAGAGAAGACTCCATCCAGATATGTTCAGAAGAATCATCCAGAATCTCAGATTGTGGGGTAGAAAGAAGCAGGAGTACAAACAAGAAGAACAATTGCAGAAGCTTCAAGCTATTTGGCATCACTCTCTTCCACTAAACCACAAAATGTGAAAGAGGCATGCAAAGATGAATGTTGGGTCAAAGCAATGGATGAAGAACTTGAGCAGATCGAAAAGAACAACACTTGGGAATTGGTTCCTAGACCAAAAGATAAGAATGTCATAGGGACAAAATGGGTCTTCAAAAATAAATTGAATGAAAATGGAGAAGTAATTAGAAATAAGGCCAGACTTGTTTGTAAAGGGTATGCGCAGCAAGAAGGAATAGATTTTGAAGAGACCTTTGCTCCTATTGCAAGACTTGAGGCCATCCGAATGTTCCTTGCTCTCTCAAGCTTTCAAAACTTCAAGGTATTTCAAATGGACGTGAAATCAGCCTTTCTGAATGGAGACTTAGAAGAAGAAGTATATATTGAGCAGCCAGATGGTTTCATTCTTGGGAATGATCCAAACCTTGTATGTAGATTGAAAAAGGCTCTCTATGGTCTCAAACAAGCTCCAAGGGCTTGGTACTATCGTTTGGACAAATATCTTCACCAACAAGGTTTTTCAAAAGGATCAGCAGATAGCAATCTCTATATGAAAGTTGAAAATAACAAATTGCTAATACTTGTTGTGTATGTAGATGATATTATCTTTGGCAGCAATGAAGAGGCTATGAGTCAGAACTTTTCCTTGGTTATGCAGAAAGAATTTGAAATGTCATTACTTGGAGAATTGACATACTTTCTTGGATTGCAAATCCAACAAAATGAAGGAGGTATTTTCTTGTCTCAAACCAAGTACCTCAAGCAGATCTTGAAGAAGTATGGCATGGAAGATTCAAAGTCAGTTTGTACCCCCATGGTTACAGGATGCAACCTCAGTGCAAATGATGAATCAGCAGCAGTTCACCAACCAACTTATAGATCCATGATTGGGAGTTTGCTTTATTTGACAGGTACCCGACCAGATATTATGCATGCAGTAGGAATTGTTGGAAGATTTCAAGCCAACCCAAAGGAAACTCATCTTCAGGCAGTCAAAAGAATCTTCAAGTATCTTCAAGGGACCCAAAAGTATGGCTTATGGTATCCTAGAGATACAGATCTCACTCTTCATGCTTACACAGATGCAGATTGGGCCGGAAGTGTGGATGACAGGAAAAGCACAAGTGGTGGTGCTTTCTTCATGGGTTCCAGATTAGTATCTTGGTTCAGCAAGAAACAGAGTTTGATTGATTTATCTACAGCTGAAGCAGAATATGTGGCTGCGGCATCTTGTTGCACACAACTTCTTTGGATGATGCAGACCTTGCAGGATTTTCAAATCACTTGCACTCCACCTGTCTCTATCTTATGTGATAATACAAGTGCAATTAGCATTTCAAAGAATCGAGTCATGCATTCAAAGACCAAGCACATACCAATCAAGTATCACTTCCTCTGGGAACAAGTGCTTGAACAAATGGTCAAGCTGGAATATGTTCCTTCTAAAGAACAAGTTGCTGATATTCTCACAAAACCACTGCCCAGGGAGACTTTTGAATATCTCAGACAAAATCTGGGAGTAGTTGATGCTTCAACCTGCTGTTGAAGCTTGTCTGTTCTAAAGAAAAGCTGGTGTATGCATGTTGTATAAGGGATATCCGCGTGCATACACTGATTTATGCAGGTGAAGTCGCGTATATGGAGTTCTGAACAGCAAGGGCAGACTCTGGTTGGAGAAGGTCTGAGATGGGTATGACAGAGACCTTCAGGCACAGTTTCAGGGGGAGCAGCAGACACAGTTTCAGGGGGAGCAGCTTAAAGTCTAATAAAGCATTGTTGGCATTTGGATGCTTTTGGGGTTACAACTGTTGTTGGTTCAGGAGAAGGAGCACAGAAGGAAATCTTGGTTGCTGATCTAAAAATGCTTATCAGATGCTGCTGGTGACTTTCATAAGTCTTGGTCTAGATTTTTCGTCTCTATGTCATGTATCTCTTTTGTACTATCTCTTTATGGTGTCAAGGTCATGTAACGGCCTTTTTTGGTTTCCCCACTATGCCTGGGATGAATGATGTAATGTAATTGGTTGTTATATGTAAATTTCTGATGTATCCCCTCTTGGTTGGGAGTATGGATGTATGTATTGAGTCTTTTGGTGATAGGAAGGTCCTTTATGATGTATAAGTCCTGGTTCTTTTTGAAGAACATCTTTTGCAGATCTTGCCTACAGTCAGAGGGAGCATGTTCAGCACAGCAGAGCAGAGATATCAGCATGTACTCAGGGGGAGCACAGCCCTTTGCCCTTGATGACAAAGGGAGAGAATGATTCTAAGGATCTTGGGGTTGCCATCAAGTCTAAAGGGGGAGATTGTTGGCATTTTGGCATAGGTGTGGCACTACGGTATAGGTGTTGTCCTTGATGGCAACTCTCTTTGAAGACAGATCTCAGTCCAGACTACAGAATGAAGAGAAATCTCATATGCGCAGGTTAATTAAGTCCAAGTTGCGTATACACGCCGGTTCTCTATATATTAAGTCGCGTATACGCAGGTGAGCTATATACGAAGTCGTGTATACACGCAGTTTCATGAACAGTAAAGAGCGTGCATGTCGAGAAGCTTACTTTTGGTCCGTGGTAGTTAGTCCTCGGTACTTGAGCCTATGTTTTGGACCAAGGTATCTCGACAAGTGTGTTGATCCCAAGTATTAGGCTCTTGGTATTGTTTTACTATGGTTTTGGAGCGTGGTATTGAGAAAGGCCTAAGACTATAAAAGGAGAAGAAGATCATTAGGCAAATATATGGAAAAAGACTGGAATATCTGATAAAGAAAGATATCTTGTATGCAGGTTCTGGGTTGCTTGATCTAAGCTAAGGAGAGATCACACCGGTTTATGGAAGACTAGATCTAAGGATAGATCGGGATCAAATGGTTTGAAATGAACTATCGGTATATGGTTGATTACGCATATTTTTAGATATGCATACTGATGCAATGTTATGTTCTAAGTATAACTGATGTCTGGTACAACTGCAAGTTATGAGAAATTATTTTTAGATCTGTACGCAGGTTGTCTTTGGTAAAAGTGCGTGTATACGTGGGTTGGTTTAATTGAAGCAGCGTATATCTTTTGAAGCTTAATTTTTGGGGTTGCAGATGGGTCTGACTGTTATTGCAAAAGTTCTGTAGTCTGCTCTGTGTTTTGGTGACTGGGTGTTGACAGGGTTTCAGTGGTTCAGAGATTGATGATGCTAGTTGTTTTATGCTTCAATGATTTGTGAATGAATCGTGGTCTTCAGATTGTAATGTTGTGCTTCAGGAGTATCCAGTCTGAAAATTGATGAAAAGTGGTACCTGAAGGAAAGAAGATTGTAGGCCAGCACCTACGTACTAGTATCTTAGCTAGTACAAGAGCAAAGGGGGTTGGAGCTCCCTTCCAGGAGAGTTTGGAAAATGAGAGAAGGTTGTAGCCTTCTGCAGGTTGTAGCCTGCGTACTGGTATAAGGCTGCACCAGTACAAAAGATTGTAAACTGAAGTTTCTTATTAAAGAAAGATAGAGACGACTTGCAGCAGGTGGTTTTCACCCACATTGGGTTTCCACCTTATATCATGGTGTTCATGTGTGTGGCTTTTGTGTGATGATCTGTTCTGTTATACTGCATCTGTTTACTTTTAATATGGTTAATAATGTCCTGATGCATTTACTGAAGATAAACTAACTGAATCATAAGATTTATGGTTATACGCTGGTTGCTTTAGACACAGTAGCATGTACACGTTGGTTCACTTAACTGAAGTAGCGTATATGTTTATGAGTATTGAAAAAGTTTTATTGATCTGATAATACTGATTCACCCCCCCTCTCAGTATTATTTCCAACAGAAGGCACTAAAAAAGGCCACTATGTTTCCTACACAAGAATATGTGTATACATAGATGTCTCAGGAGCCCTACCTAAGAAAATAAAGCTAGTATTCGGAGATGAGGTTTGGCTTCAAAGCATTGACTATGAGCATATACCATTCAGATGTAGGAAATGCGATGAACACAAACATATATTCTGAGACTGTCCCCAAAATAAGGCTACACAAAGCAACGAGCAAGCTCAAAGGAAAAAAGATGAGCAAGGTTTCATAAAAGTTGGACCATGAAACCAGCATAACAAGAAGGCATAGGGAAAACAATATCAATACCAAGTAATTAGTAAAAATAAATATGAAGCACTACAGAAAGTACAAGAAGACCCTCCCTCAGATAACAAGAATGAAGAAGAAACTATTGGAAGTATCCAAAACTTAGAAAATCAAGAACAAGGGGAATGGTTTTTCAGGCTATAATTCTTGTGCATCCTGAAGATAGCCTAAAACCACATTCATAACCAAATGGGGAACATATGCTTACCAGAAGATGTCTTTTGGATTGATAAATGCTCGACCTACATTCCAAAGAGTCATGGATATCACTTTCAAAGGTTTGATCAATAAATCAATTGTTGTGTACTTTGATGATATTATAATCTATTCAAAAAAGAGGAATAATCATCTTCATGACCTAAAACAAATCTTTGAAAGATGCATAAAATTTGGAATCTCTTAAGCTCCTTAGTATTCATTCTTTTCTCTTAGTGAAGGTAAGCTTCTTGGCTTTATTGTTTCAAAGGAATGAATTTGCATGGACTTGGATAGGATTAAGGTGATTTCAGAAATTCTCTTGCATTGAACAAAAAATCCGTGCAATCCTTTCTTGGTGAGCTCATTTTTGTCAAATGAGTTGTCCCTATTTTTCACAACTTATATTGCCTTTACAAACCATGACAAAATAAGGCAGTGTACAAATGGGGACAAGCTAAAAGAAAGTCTTGTGAATCAATAAATAAAGCCATCATAGATGCTCCTTCATTATCAACACCCAATTTTTCTAAAGAATTTGTTCTATATAATTTTGCTTATGAACACTCCTATGTAGCAGTTTTGACCCAACCAAATGAAGAACAATTTGAAGTTTCCATTGCCTTCTTTAGTTCTAATCTACAAGGAGTTGAATTAAACTATTCAGAAGTGGAAAAACAAGATTATGTGGTTTTTAAGTCAATAAAACATTTCGTACCTTTTCTCCTGAAATTACATACGAAAGTAATTGTTCCTTTCCCAATAGTTAGACAATCTCTCATTTAGAGAGGATTAGGAATACTTTATTATATTTTTGGAGAGGGAAAAGATATTCAAAATGGTCAAATATCTTTATTTAGAAATAAATAGCAAATAAAACGATTTATAAATTATTTCGTGAGGATTAAGAAACGTGTGAAATTGAATAATTATTAAATAGTGATTTAACAATTATTCCAAAAGTAGAATTAAAGAATAATAAACAAATAATGATTTATTTAATTATTCCTAGGTGATTTAGTCAAATTTGACAAGGAATAGTTATCAAATAATGATTTAATAATTATTCCTAGAGAAAATTATATAAATAATGATTTATTCATTTTTTTTTTGGTCAAGTAAGAGTGGAGCATTCAATTAACCGAAAAAAGATTACATATGGTACACATCTTTACAAGTGTAAAGACCAGCAAAAGATAGACCCGTTGCTGGTTAACAGACAACAGGGTCATCAAAACTCAAAATCATATATCACATCGCGGAGTTACAAAGACTCAAAAGCATATGCACACAAGATTCCCGACTTGCGATGTGCGATTTCCCTTTTCCACCGTTGATCTCATCTGCCAGATCAATGGCTGTCGCAAGATCGCATCGCACCATCATGTGATTTCATCGCTCTCGCATGTGATATGCGAAAACAACCAGACTTAAAAAAAAATTGAAACCGCGCCGAAAATCTTCTCGGGTCCGCATGCCTAAGCCTCATCGCTCAATCTCCACCGTCGAACTTGCCTTCAATCCGACGGTTTATACTTCCTTCGATCAACTGAGCTGCTTGGTGATCCAGCGCCGTAGATCAAAATCCATTTGATCCGATGGTCCATAATGACATCACATCGAACCACTTACACGACATTTAACATCCTTACGGAGACGATAAGGATTAAACCACTTTAATCTATAAATGTTCGGGTCCACCCTTGAGGTTAACGTTCGATCCCTTTACATCCCAATATTCGTTGGATGACGAAGGCCATTAAATCCTACGGTTTGCGGTCCTTCATCTTAATATACGGGTTAACCAGCTCTCGACCCCCGTAGTTGACTATGATGTAAGCATTGACTGTGTTATCACTTAAGAAGAAATTTCTAAATTCTGAGCATCAGTTTGATTCCAAAGGATTGATGTTAGTCTTGGTATAGTTTTTCCATGGTTGTTAAAGAGTCTAGAACATAGAGTGGAGTCTTGTTCCCATTAGCAAATAAGGTCAACAATCTTGTTTTACCTATCATTAATCCCATATTGATTCAAAGGTGTCATGTGTCAAAGGCTGTTTCAAAAATTTCGCTTTCAATTTCATTGGTTTGAATTCAAAGGTTGGAGTGCTAGAAATACCAGTTTCTCCTGAGGTCATATCTGCAGTCATAGAAGAAGAAGGTTCAGATCAAGGAAGTGGTACAAGAGCAGTCTATTGATAAAACAGTCCAAAGAAGAGTAACCAGAAGTCAGTTAGCCAAGGAAAAGGGGAAGACAGTGGTTACTGAGGAAAGCCCAGTTTCAAAAGGAAGTCTGAATGATTTGCTTAAAGCTATTGACATTTAAGAATCTCCTCTGGTTTGAGCAGACTTGATAGAAACAGGTAAAGGCAAAACCAAAACCTCTAAAAAGCTCAAATTTGATGATCAGGTTTCTGAATTTGTTTTTTAAGCCAAGAAGACTTGTGACAAGGCATTCAAAGGGGATACAAGAGGCACCTCCAGAGGCAAGTGAAACAGGGGAGGTAACAAAATCTCATGAAGGACCTTTGGCTTCATCAGAAACATCATCATAGCTGCATAAGCATGGTCTTGGTATAAAAGTTTGGAAAATGGTTCAATATATTCGCTTGCTAATTTTCATGATGAATTCTATGAGATGTATTAAGAATTTCATCCTTCCTTATTGCTGCTCAAAGATTGCTGTAAACATTCTTTAAGTCTTATTCAGTATTTGGAAGATTCTAAGACAAGCATAAGGATGAAACTCTAAAAGGAGGAACTCTGTCTCCTTGTTTTTAGCAGTCAACTTCCAAGGAGATCCCTGAGCAATTGAAAGCTCATCTATGAAAAGTGAAAGAGGTTTTCATTCCCAACATACTGAAATACAAAAACCTCTTCCAGTTTCTTCAAAGTCATTATTATCTGGGAGAAATGGATGACCAAACTTGGCGCTACGAAACTGTTGTAGGTGTAGTTTTTCACAAACATATTTCTCCTGTTTTACACCTGTTTTTCAAAGACATATTCTGGGCAGTAGGAAAGGTATTTCAAAAAACCAAGAGAGGTTTTTGTTCAGCACGGTTTGGTTCACAAAAGCGTCATTAATTTTTTCACAATACAATTTTTATGAGAAGATACGAGCTCTGTCCCAACACTTATTTTTCAGCCAGAACAAAGCAAGGAAAAGTCTCCTAGTTTCTAGGAACAGTAAAAGGATGAGTCATCAAGGGCCAGCTGGAGGGTTATGAGCACTATCAAATTCGAATTCATGGAGTTATAGGTGTCAAAAGGATTTTTTAATGTTTAGATAAGGTTGTTGTAATCATAATAAGGAGTTACACTCCTAGTTGTGTTAGGTCACTAGCACTGCCAGTTAACAGTCAGTTACATTTAATAGTTAGTTTTGAGTGTCAATAGGTGTCAGGTAAGGTAGAATTCGAATTCTCCTCATCCTAGAGGAAGGAATCTAAGTCATGTAATAAACTCTATATATGGCAGAAGATGTAAGTGAGCAAGGGTTGGAAAATTTCAGAGAAACACTCATATTGTGTCATTGTAGAAGATCATGTCTTTATGAATACAAACTTTGGCTTTACTTCTTAGGATTTAGAAGGAGTTCAATGGTGGCTTGTTTTATGTTTGTCCTTATTCCCTTATCTGCAGTAGTATGAATGTATGATACTTAGAATTCATTGACATGCTCTAACTTCCTTCATGCATTTATAGACTGTGTTTCTTACTTGTCTCTATGTGTTAACTGATATGTTGAACTCCAGATGCCCTGATTTCCATGTAAAGTTAATATAATTGTTATATTGAAGCATTTCTTGACTCCATAAGCCCAATGGATGTTTACTGATCATGTTCAACCATTCAAATTTTTCACTTGTTTCATAGAGTTAGCCATCTAATCTGTATCAAAATCTTTAACCTAGTGAGAGAGCCCTCTCAGGTTGAGGAGGCTAAGCCTCAGCCAAAAGTTGGTTTGAAAGAGTTACACAAGGTCTTCCTGGTCAGCAGCCTATCAGGGGTGGGTTTTGTGATAACATTTTGGTGCATCTGCCGAGAGCCTGAAGTTTATTCATTCCCGAAACTAAGAAGCTGAACTTCTGAAGGTAGCAGGAGCTCAGAAATTTTTTAAGGCTGCAAACTACCTTGGCGACTCCACACATCAAATAAAAAATTGGAAGGTGACTCCACTGCTAGAAGATCAGTAGCTTGATGAAGTTTCAAGATGAGCTCCACTGCAAGAATGAATGCTAAGTATGCCCCTATGAATCGATCTCATATCCCTGGTTTTCCAAATCCTATGCCAAAGGTCGGATGGTTAGATGATCTTCCAATAGTCAAAGATGAAAAGAAGGACAATGCTGCTCTTCATTTGGTTAGATTTCATATGCATGTACATAGTCTTAAGGTTCAGTTCCCTGAAGATTGTCTCATGAGGATGTTTATGACCACTTTAGAAGGAAAAGCATGGTCTTGGTATAAAAGTTTGGAAAATGGTTCAATATATTCACTTGCTAATTTTCATGATGAATTCTATGAGATGTATAAAGAATGTCATCCTTCCTTATTGCTGCTCAAAGATTGCTGTAAACATTCTTTAAGTCTTATTCAGTATTTGGAGGATTGTTATGATGATGATGAATTTATGGATGAAGAAATTTTAGAGGCTCTTCATAACAATACATTTCAACACCAAGAAGAAAGGATAACATCCCACGAAATGCAGCATGAAGATCAGCAGGGGTTTACTTATAAAAATCATATTACATCCTCTGAGATTGATGTAGAGATGCAGCAGACTTGTCAGTCTTCAGATCATAATGAAGATGAAAATGATTACAAACACCAAGAAGAAATACTGGAAGAAATTTTTTATAACCCTCAGGCAGAGGAAAAGGTTGTTCATTTTTGTAATTCCTTGCAGCAGCTTACATCAAAGAATGATCATAATAATGAGGAAAATTACATTGTTTGTGGGAATCATTCAGAAAAGCAATTGGATAGCATATCAAATAAATTTTGTGTGACTAAAGATCAGTTGTTAGAAGTAACAGGATGTTATGAGGATCATCAAGCTGATCATGTATTCTGGGATCCTATAGCTAGATACATGGAAGAGTTTTACTCTCCAGTGTTTTAGTTTTTCTATGAAGATCAGAGGCATTTCCAGTGGCAGTGGTCATCACAATATCATAGTTGCTCTGAACTCCGATGCAGTCAAAAAACTCAAATATCAGATAAGACAAATGATTGGCTACATTGGAAATTTCACATTGATTGAGCTGAAAGAAGTTTGCAATTGATAGGGTAGGTAGGTAGGAAAATGAAAATAAGCTCAAGGTTGACTGAGCATTTTTCAGTAGATATAGATTTCTTTCTCCTACAGTGATCATCAAGCTTAAGCCCGAGGTGAAGGCCCAAGTAGCTTAAAGGGGATGCTTGTCAAATAAATTTCGGTTTATCATAAGAGGATGAAGCACTGGACCTGTGAGTTCTTAGTGTACCACAGGGGCACACTATCCCAAGAGGAGACACTGTTATCACTTAAGAAAAAATTTCTAAATTCTGAGCATCGGTTTGATTCCAAAGGATTGATGTTAGTCTTGGTATAGTTTTTCCATGGTTGTTAAAGAGTCTAGAACATAGAGTGGAGTCTTGTTCCCATTAGCAAATAAGGTCAACAATCTTGTTTTACCTATCATTAATCCCATATTGATTCAAAGGTGTCATGTGTCAAGGCTGTTTCAAAAATTTCACTTTCAATTTCATTGGTTTGAATTCAAAGGTTGGAGTGCTAGAAATACCAGTTTCTCCTGAGGTCATATCTGCAGTCATAAAAGAAGAAGGTTCAGATCAAGGAAGTGGTACAAGAGCAGTCTATTGATAAAACAGTGCAAAGAAGAGTAACCAGAAGTCAGTTAACCAAGGAAAAGGGGAAGACAGTGGTTACTAAGGAAAGCCCAGTTTCAAAAGGAAGTCTGAATGATTTGCTTAAAGCTATTGACATTGCAGAATCTCCTCTGGTTCGAGCAGACTTGATAGAAACAGGTAAAGGCAGAACCAAAACCTCTAAAAAGCTCAAATTTGATGATCAGGTTTTTGAATTTGTTTTTAAGCCAAGAAGACCTATGACAAGGCATTCAAAGGGGATACAAGAGGCACCGCCAGAGGCAAGTGAAACAGGGGAGGTAACAAAATCTCATGAAGAACCTTCGGCTTCATCAGAAACATCATCACAGCTGCATAAAAATGATAGAGGTAAGGCAGTTATCTCTTAACAAAGAGGAATGCAGTTTTGAAGAGTTGAAAAAGAAATTGAAGTTAGCAAATCTTGAAATTGCCAAACTAAGAAAAACCTCAAGGAAACATGCAATCAAGGAAGCTCATTTCAATAAAATGGAGGCTTTGTGGTCAGTTTTCATGCTAAATACTTCACCTGCAATAAAAGAAGTAAGATACATCAGAAAGGTCAATGTAAAATTGAGAGCTGGGATCAAAATTATGAAGAGGCAAATTGAAGATCTGAAGATACAGCTAAACCAGCTTGAAGGCCATCCTCAACCAAGAAAAACTACATAGCAAGTAAGGCTTAATCCTATATTTGATATAGACTACCTTTGAAGTTTTCCTTGAAGAATGGTGTCAATTTATTTAGTTTTGAACAGCCTCATGTCATATGGAAGAGTCATTTCAAGGAAAAGAAAGCTCAAGAAAGCTAAATTTTGGCATTAAACTGTGTTTTTGGAATTACACAGCAGTTTCATTTTCGTAGTGCGGTACGAAACTACTGTAGCTGCATATAATGATTTTGTAGGCCAATTTTGAGAATAAAAAGGAAATATTTTTGAAGATGGGTAGCTGAAAGGGATTACTTACAAGGTATAAACATCAAGCAAGGGAAAAACAAAGACATGAAAGACATTCTTGAACTCCAAGCTTTATGTTATGAAAATGGTCATTATTTCGTAGCTAGAACTGTTCATGATGCTTCAGGCGGCATTAAAGGAGTTATTTGTCTTAATACAAGTGTAGGATCAGAGTCTATGGCTGATTTAATGCATTTCATGTGATTAAAGAGACAACATGGTCAGCAGGAGGATTCGAAGACAAGCATAAGGATGAAACTCTAAAAAGGAGGAACTCTGTCTCCTTGTTTTTAGCAGTCAACTTCCAAGGATATCCCTGAGCAATTTAAAGCTCATCTCTGAAAAGTGAAAGAGGTTTTCATTCCCAACATACTGAAATAAAAACACCTCTTCCAGTTTCTTCAAATTCATTATTATCTGGGAGAAATGGATGACCAAACTTGCGCTACGAAATTGCTGTAGGTGCCGTTTTTCACAAACATATTTCTCCTGTTTTACACCTGTTTTTCAAAGACATATTATGGGCAGTAGGAAAGGTATTTCAAAAACAAAAGAGAGGTTTTTTTTCAGCACGTATTGGTTCACAAAAGACTCCTTCATTTTTTCAAAATACAATTTTTATGAGAAGATACGAGCTCTGACCCAACACTTATTTTTCAGCCAGAACAAAGCAAGGAAAAGTTTCCTAGTTTCCAGGAACAGTAAAAGGATGAGTCATCAAGGGCCAGTTGGAGGGTCATGAGCACTATAAAATTCGAATTCATGGAGTTATAGTTGTCAAAAGGATTGTTTAATGTTTATATAAGGTTGTTGTAATCATAATAAGGAGTTACACTCCTAGTTGTGTTAGGTCACTAGCACTGCCAATTAACAGTTAGTTACATTTAATAGTTAGTTTTGAGTGTCAATAGGTGTCAGGTAAGGTAGAATTCGAATTCTCCTCATCCTAGAGGAAGGAATCTAAGTCATGTAATAAACTCTATATATGGGAGAAGATGTAAGTGAGCAAGGGTTGGAAAATTTCAGAGAAACACTCATATTGTGTCATTGTAGAAGATCATGTCTTTATGAATACAGACTTTGGCTTTACTTCTTAGGATTCAGAAGGAGTTCAATGGTGGCTTGTTTTATGTTTGTCCTTATTCCCTTATCTGCAGTAGTATGAATGTATGATACTTAGAATTCATTGACATGCTCTAACTTCCTTCATGCATTTATAGACTATGTTTCTTACTTGTCTCTATGTGTTAACTGATATGTTGAACTCCAGATGCCTTGATTTCCATGCAAAGTAAATATAATTGTTATACTGAAGCATTTATTGACTCCATAAGCCCAATGGATGTTTACTGATCATGTTCAACCATTCATATTTTTTTCACTTGTTTCATAGAGTCAGCCATCTAATCTGTATCAAAATCCTTAACCTAGTAAGAGAGCCCTCTCAAGTTGAGGAGGCTAAGCCTCAGCCAAAAGTTGGTTTGAAAGAGTTACACAAGGTCTTCTTGGTCAACAGTCTATCAGGGGTGGGTTTTGTGATAACAGACTGTGGGATCAACGGTCAGGTTTTACTGCGACATTTCAAACAGGATCTAGGACTTCTGCTCTCTCCTACTCCCGCTAGTCTACTGATCACCGTCGATCCACCTTGTTGGTCCGATGGTCCATATCGATTCTTGCCTTTCAACATCCACTAGTACTTAGATTGAATCTATTCACTCTATTCACTATTCACTATTCACTATTCACTATCGGGTCCGCCCTTGGCTCGCAATTCACGTTAAAACAGGCCCCTCCCTTGTTTTTTAATATTTGACAAATACCTGCAAAACTGCCACAAACCATGAAAATTTGGCTTTGGCGGATTTGAAATATATATTTGGCCTTTAGAACCCTTTCGGATCCGAAATCCCATCGCAATCGGCGCTTGCCACAAGCTTCCCTTTGTATTTTCTTTATACAAAGAAAATACACAAAATACATTGAAAACGCTATGAGCGCGGACTTGAAAAAAATATGAAATGGGGTGTTGTGCATATATCGGATCCGGCCCGTTGACCCGCACCATAACTTATGTTAAAGCCCCGCCCCTTTGAAAGTGCCGATGCGATATCGGCGATCGCCATGGACCCGAAATAATATAAAGTGCAGCGTTGTATGGCTGTCGGGTCCGGCCCATCGGCGAAGTCTCATGTCGCTGCCACTGCCCGCCTCCTCCGATTGCGACATGCCGATGCGATCTGGACCTCTGATCGGCCAGATCCAACAGCTGAAATTAAAGTGGAGCCTTAGGCCTGTGATTTTGATTTTTACATGGTTTTTGGGGCATTTCTGCCTCCCGATAGTGTATTTCTGCCCTCCAAAGGGCTTTCCCCTTGCAATTTTTTTAATCAGTGGAAGACTTTTAGCCATGTTTTGAGAATTTGAACATCATCAATGGATCATTTGGCATGATTATAAGAGTGTTTGCAGCCTTTGAGAGTGTTTGAATCCATTTTTGATTCTTTTGTACAGCAAAGCTAACACTGGCTCCTTCTGGGGATGAGATCCTCCCTGTGAGGTCTCAAGAACCTGCAGATCAATGCCTTTCCAGCAACAAACAAATTAGCCAAAATTCCTAGTGTTCCATTGGGCATGGAGTCTACTACAACTACACTAAAAACTGATAAAAGCATAATATTTACATCTTTTAAGGCCAAAAGACCTTAAATCACATAGTTCTTCAGAAATCGCCCATTAACTTGACCATCAAAGACTGGTTCTCCTCCCATACTTTTCAGTATGAAGGTATTGTTCCCTTGAATCTGTGAAATGATGAAAGGGCCTGTCCAGAGAGCATCAAACTTCCCATGATTTCCTTTCTTTTCTTTAAAAGCATCCCATTTCATGACCAAATCCCCAACCTGGAAATTGTTTCTTTTTGTCTTCTTGTCAAAGGCTTCCTTGACCTTTTGTTGATGTGCTGTAGCTTTTTCAATCAACTGCTCTCTGGTCTGATATAATTCTGCTAAATCAGTGATTCTGTTGGCCATATCATCTTCTTCATTTTGCGCTGTTTAGAGCAACTTTGCCACAGGGAGGGTAAGTTGAATGGGAAAAACAGCATCAGTACCGTATACCAGCTTGAAGGGAGAGCAGCCTGTAGATCTCTTAATGGTCGCTCTATCCGCCTAAAGTGCATACTTCAGCTTGGCATCCCAATTCTTCTTATTATCCTCTAACAGCTTCTTAATAATCCTGATCAGACTTTTATTAGAGGATTCTGCTAGACCATTCCCTTGGGGGTAATAGGAGGTGGAATGGACAAGTTTAATGCCCATTGAATCACACATTTCCACCAACTCTTTTGCCTTGAAGGCTGCTGCATTATCTGTTATAAGCTTATGTGGGCAACCGAATCTGCTGAAAATGTTTTCTGATAAAAATTTCATTACCACATTATGATCAACCTTCCTTGTTGGGATTGCTTCAATCCATTTTGTAAAATAATCAGTGGCAACTAATATCCACCTGTGCTGACCACTGGAATGTGGGTTGATTTCACCAATGAAATCCAAGCCCCACTGCTAGAAAGGTCCTTTTGCAATTATTGGCTTTAGGGGCAGGGATTTCAACTGCTGCTTACCTTCAAATCTCTGGCACATGTCACAAGGTTTAACAAAAGCAAATACATCAGAAAATAAAGAGGGCCAATAGTACCCAGCTCTGAGAATCTTTTGGGCCGTAGTTCTCCAATAATGATGTCCTCCACACATGTTGTCATGGAACTGCTGCATAACTTCTATTGACTGCTGTTTATCCAGGCATCTTAAAAGCACTCCAGATGGATCCCTCCAATAAAGCAAGCTACCATTGATGCAATATTTCGTTGCCTTGAGCTTTAACATTCTTGCTTGACTTTGAGAAAATTCTGAAGGAACTTCTAGCTTTAGCAGGAAGTTAATTATTGCAGCATACCAGCTACATGAAGCTAGGTTCTCGACCACTGACTGTCCTCTCTGCGTTTCAGCTGTTTCATGCTCTTCTATCTGACCATTTTCTGCTACATTGAACAAGAAATCAATGTCCAAAGACCTACAATTTTCTTCAGCCAATAGTTTAGCAAGCCCTTGACCTCTCACCAGCTTGGTGGGCTTCAGCTCTATATTGAATTATATCATTTTTGCAATCCATTTCGCTCTTTTTCCATCAGCATCAGGCTGTGTTAAGACATCCTTTATTATAGCAGAGGGCACATATGCAACTATTTTGGAATGAAAGATGTATACTCTGAAAGCTTTCAAAGATTTGATAAGAGCATAAGCCTGCTTTTCAATGATATCATACCTTAGTTCAACATCCCTCAAATTCTTGCTGAAAAAGGCCACTGGATGCTCTCGATCTGCTTCGTCTTGCTGCAACAGGACAGATGCAATGGTATCCTTAGAGGCAAATGAGAATAGATGAAACTCCTTGCTATAATCAGGGCTTATTAAAGTAGGAGCTTCTACAATAGCCATCTTAATGGACTCAAAAGATCTTCTAGCCGCATCAGTCCACTTCACCTCTGCTCCCTTTTTTAACATGGAGGTTATGTGCTTAACCAGCTCAGCAAAATTAAAAATGAACCTCCTTACAAAGTTAATTTTGCCCAGAAAAGACTGTATATCTTTCTTTGATCTTGGAAGAGTCAAGGCCTGAATCGCTTTGACTCTTTCTGGGTCAATCTGAACACCTGCAGCAGACACTACATGCCCCAACAGTTTCCCTTCTTCCAAAGCAAATTGGGACTTTTTGGGATTGAGTGAAATTCCAAATTTCGTGCATTTTAAAAACACCCTTTTTAAATGCTGTAGACGATCATGATGGCTACCAGAATAAACAGTTATGTCATCATGATATATCAGCACGAATTTATCCTTTTCACCCACAAAAGCAATATCCATAGCGCGCTGAAAGGTGGCTCCAGCATTCATTAGCCCAAATGGAATTTTTGCATACATGAACGTGCCCCAAGGAGTGGTAAATGCTGTCTTTTCTTGATCATCTGGATGCACAACGATTTGATTAAAGCCTGAAAACCCATCTATGAAAGACATCACTTTGGCACCTGAGACTTGCTGCAACAAATGCTCCATTTTTGGCAGGGGATAATTATCCTTTCTAGAGCATTTATTTAGATTCCTGAAATCAACGCACAGTCTGATTTCTCCATTCTTCTTCCTCACAACAACCAGATTGGCCACCCATTTAGAATATCTGAGAGGCACTATAATCTTAGCAGCTAGCAACTTTTTAATTTCTTTCTCCACCAGAGGAAGGAGCATAGGATTCATTGGTCTCAGCTTCTGTTTGAAAGGAATGGTGCCTTTCTCAAGTGGAACTTTATGCTGAATTATGTTCCTGTCATATGTTTTCAGATCACTGTACTCCCAAGCAAACACATCAGCAAATTGCCTCATTAATTTTCAATATTCAGCACTTTGATTAGCATATAGATTAGTGGACAGATTTATGAATTTGGGCTGACCTGGACCTCCTATATCATGCCTGCAAACTGCAGACTGATCTTCTTTTTGGACAGCTTTGTAAGGCACATCATTTTGGTCAAACAATCTCTCAAGAGGAATTAGACCTTTAGGGATATGGTTACTAGGAAGTTGGACTATGCTATTCTTTCCAATTTTATTTCTAAGATGGGACTTGGGATCTTCTAACAAAGCATCATTATTTTGGTCAATTTTCATTCCAGAAAACTCATCAATGACTTGAAGGAACCTATTTAACTCATCATCATCATCAAAAACCTTCCAATGGTGGACATTATCTGGCACAGAGGGTCTATACTTCATTTGTACCTCATAAACTAGTTTGGGAGGCGATGGAGGGATGAAAAAACTAGCAGAGACAGCAAGGGAATCAGCAAGCTGATTTTGGGCTCTAGGAATATATGAAATGCAGAAAAAATCAAAGAACTCTTTGACTCTCCATACCTCATCTCTATAAGCTCTCAGCCTTGGTTGCTTTGCTTGGAACGTTTTATTTACTTGCTGAATTATCAGATCAGCATCTCCAAACACCTTCAGATTTTTTATTCCTCTATCTTTGGCTTCATGAAGGCCCAGCAACAGTGCTTCATATTCTGCTATGTTGTTTGTCACCTGAAATACCAGCTTTAGAGACAACTGAACTGTTTCTTGTTGTGGAGATACTAGCACCACCCCTGCTCCTGCAGTCTCCTTAGTACATGCTCCATCAAAGAACATCTCCCAAATCTGACCTCCTGTATCATGCTCAGCCTGAGCTATTGGTTTCCTAATCTATAATGCAGCCTTCTGAGATTCTTCTATTTGGAGAATGCAAGCTCCAAAATCAGTGTCCACTGCATATATGGGATGGTTTGTAGGATTCTTCTCATCACTAATAACATATGCCAGTTGTGCTTCTCTATATATCTTCCTGCTTTCTCCTCCAAACACTGGAACAGTTGCATAAGATAGATCATTCTACAATGTCCCACCTAGTCTCTTAATCCACCCTCTAGACAACAGCATACCAAACTTGGGAGGAACATCAGCCACCACTATATCCATCATCATACTTTTCATGGGCAGCTGGGTTAAGGTAATAGCCAGATCCTTAATTAATCCAAGACATTTTACCTTCCTTGAATCAAAAGAGAACAAATCATGGTAGGGTCTAGTGATATCAAAGCCTAACTCTTCCATAACAGTTTTAGGCATTAGATTGTGGCTGGCCCCTATGTCTAGCAGACAATTGTGGAGGATTTTATCATGGATAGTTAATGAAACATAGAAAGATGGAGAACTATTATCAGCAGGTTCAATCATGGGGCTAAGCACAATAGCAGGCTTGTCATCTTGCAAATTGACAGAGTCAATGGAGGTTTGTTTAGACTCTAGTTCAAGGGCCTCAAGGATGGGTTTTCTAAATAATTCACTCTTCACCAACTTAGCCAGAGGCATGGATATTTTCAATTTCTGAATTTCTGACTCAAAACTAAAAGAAGAGAATACTTTATCAGCAGTTTTTACCTCTTGAACTGGAGCTTTGAGGGTGACAGGATCAGCTGCTGGTCTTCTTTGCCTGCTATTCTGTGGCATTGTTTGAGCAGCTGCTTCTTGTGCAACATTTTCTTCGACATTCTTTGCATTGGATCTTAGATTATATCTTTTCTGCTGCTCACCAGATTGCAGAACGGCACCACTGTCCCACCTTTGACTGTTTTGCTCTTGCAGCAATGACTCTTCATATTCGGCCAATGTTAAAAATGCAGCGCTGCCTTTATCCTCCAAGCAGTGAATTTCATCCTCATCTTCTTCAGATTGTTCCCCCTCCATGACTGCATTCTGAAAGGGAGCTTTTACTTTATGATCTTCTCTTGCTTCTTCACCCCTTTGCATAATTTGTAGCTGCTCATTTGCTTTTCTAAATGGGTTTGGATTTCTTGGAGCAAATGTGTTTTGCTGCCTTGTTTTGCCTGAAGTTTGCTCAACCTTTAACTTAGAAATTTCAACAGCCAATGACTCGATCATTTTAGTCATTTTCTGTAATTTAGGCTCTGAAGTTGATGCAGGGGAAAAAGAATCTTCACCTCGTGGCCTTCTTCTATCAACTTGATTCTTTAACTTCTCTGCTGCCAAAATATTGGATTCCACCTCCAGGGCTGCCTCTTGCATATCACCCAAAGTAGCACATCGTCTTTCTCTCAACAATAAGCAGAAATAAGAGTCAAAAGCATTGGCATATGTGAGTTTAGCAGCAGTGGGGGTAGGCTTTACCTCAGCTGGTATTTTACTATACATTCTATTAAATCGTTTATTGAAGTCAGGCAAAGACTCATCGTTTTCTCTTTTCAAGTTTCCAAACTCTGTATGATAATACAACAGGTCCTTCTTATCTCCCCATTGCTTCAAAAATGCATCATCTAATGCTTCAATATCTATTATGGATCTTTGGGGTAATTCTCTAAACCACTTCCTAGCCTCTCCATCAAGACTCTGGACAAAAACTCTCATCCATACATCATTCTCACTTATGTCTAGATTATCAGCATAACTGTAAAAAGCTTCAAGATGTTCTTCTGCTGTCACTCCCTCTGTTCCAGTAAATTTGGGCATATATTTTTGATATTCTTCCACAGGCATATCATTTAGAGGCACAAGCAATACCAAAGGTCCATATCTAGCAGCAACAATCCTCTCAATCCTAGTAGGTGCTTGCTATCCTGCCATGTTTGGAATTTGTGGAAGAACACTAGCAGATGGAGC
Organism: Pinus tabuliformis; assembly: GCA_031772625.1. Taxonomy (NCBI): domain Eukaryota; kingdom Viridiplantae; phylum Streptophyta; class Pinopsida; order Pinales; family Pinaceae; genus Pinus; species Pinus tabuliformis. Next base: position 1,165,087,865 of record CM062813.1, read on the forward strand.
AGTAGGAAATAATGTAATGGATGGCAGAGATATTGGGATGTTTTGGATAGTATGGGAAGCTTTCTTTGGACTGAGATTCAAAGGGGAACTAAATGGACAAGGAGCTTTATGAATCTCTGCAGGTATTTCTTCCTTAGCAATACTAGGCTTTAAATCTTCAAACTGTGTATCCTCAACTAAAAACTTCTCATGCAGAGACAAATAAGATTTCTTGGGCTTACCTGATCCTGATGCTCCTTTCTATGATGTTTTCTTCAGGTTAACAATCTTCTCAGGGTCAGGCACTGGAACAGCTGGAGACTTCTGCAGATTTCTTCTAGTATGCCTCACAAACTGAGCCAGAACTTCAAAGTGGAGTCGCCAAAGGATGGCCTTCCTCCAGTGGAGTCGCCAGACAGATGATTACAACCAAAATCTGTGTTCAAACCTTGTCTGTCATCAAAGCTTGAAGCTGTGTCGTCTCCCAGGGAAGCTGAGCTTCGATTCTCCTCTCCCCAGCAACGACGCCAATTTATGTTATCACCCCAAGAAACTCACCTAGGTTGTAAATCAGTGATGCTCAGGAACATTAAAAATTCAACAATTATGTTGGATAAGACGATGGATAAATGAAGATACGCTGCACATTTAAGCCAGATAACCACTCCTCCTATGACTATCCCCAGACATGGGTGAAGACCCCCAAACTACAAGGCTTTCAACCACTAACTACTCATAGTTTAAGGTAAAGGTGATGATGGAGAAAACTAATTGCACCAGCAGATGCACAGGACCCTGTGATGGCCAGCTGCAACCAGTCAGAAGATCTGTAGAACTATTGCTTAATATACAGACAAGATGACAGCTCCCTGATATTAAACAACAGCAATCTGCAAGCAATTTCAATGAGCCACTAAATTATAATACAGAGGTGGGATGACAGCCCCTCTGATATCAAACATTCACAGCACATCAAATAAATGCAAGCAGGCACAGCCTAGAACAAGAAAAAGAAGTGGAAAGTGAGCAGGTGACAGCAAAAGAAGCTTGTATTAGTTGAAAATCAAGACCAGAAGCTGCAGGCCTCATAGTATTTACAGTCTCCAGAAGTTAAAGGCAACAACAAAGCTTTCATTCATCAAACACTCATCAATCCTTACATTTTTTGTTCTGAGTATATATAGTGTTACAATACAAAACATCTCTGTCAAACCATGCGTGGAGGAGCCCATAAATGGCCACCAACCATATTCATGTTCAGGAATGGGCCTCTGATATAAATCTGTCTGAGTTTTAAATAGATTAGACCCTCTCTGGCTCTCTGCGGTCCTTCTTGGGCAAGTGGAAAGAAATATGGGTGAAACCCATAACCATTGAATGCTCTGTCTGGATCTGTGGTGTCCTGTTTCCTCCTCGGCCATACTGCTGATTAAATGCTGTTGCTGAATCATTGAATGGCTCTATCATGACTGCTTTGGTTTAAAAACAGTGAAACAATGCTCAAACCATGCATTCCCACCCATCACTGCTTCCATGTTGACTTTTAAAAGGCTCAGGCATAGTCTATTCACTATCGGGTCCGCCCTTGCCTCGCAATTCACATTAAAGCAGGCCCCTCCCTTGTTTTTTAATATTTGACAAATACCTGCAAAACTGCCGCAAACCATGAAAAATTGGCTTTGGCGGATTTGAAATATATATTTGGCCTTTAGAACCCTTTCGGATCCGAAATCCCATCACAATTGGCGCTTGCCACAAGCTTCCCTTTGTATTTTCTTTATACAAAGAAAATACACAAAATACATTGAAAACGCTATGGGCGCGAACTTGAAAAAATATGAAATGGGGTGTTGTGCATATATCGGGTCCCGCCCGTCGGCCCGCACCATAACTTATGTTAAAGCCCCGCCCCTTTGAAAGTGCCAATGCGATATCGGTGATCGCCGCGGACCCGAAATAATATAAAGTGCAGTGTTGTATGGTCGTCGGGTCCGGCCCATCGGCGAAGTCTTGTCGCTGCCATTGCCCGCCTCCTCCGATTGCGACATGCCGATGCGATCTGGACCGCTGATCAGCCAGATCCAACGGCTGAGATTAAAGTGGAGCCTTAGGCCTGTGATTTTGATTTTTACATGATATTTGGGGCATTTCCGCCTCCCGATAGTGTATTTCTGCCCTCCAAAGGGCTTTCCCCTTGAAATTTTTTTAATCGGTGGAAGACTTTTAGCCATGTTTTGAGAATTTGAACAGCATCAATGGATCCTTTGGCATGATTATAAGAGTGTTTGCAGCCTTTGAGAGTGTTTGAATCCATTTTTGATTCTTTTGTACAGCAAAGCTAACAGGAACACATGGAGTGGAAGAGGGACACCCATTTCAATAGAGAGAATTATAAAGTTATTGTGAAGGTCCCCAAGATTGTACACAAGATCCACTTGAGACACGACTTACAAGCTTATGAAGAATAGATCTCAAATCCCCTTTGAGAAATATAAAATTTTGTTGTCGAAACCATGTGGGAGAAGCTCTAGAGATCCAAATCTTAAATTACCAGACCACACTTGTTGCATAACATAGAACAAGAATCCCTTGTTAATGTCAAATTTCTCTTCACCTTTAGAGAATATTTGGCATCCAAAAAGGCACACCAGAATCTCATACAAACACCAGAGGTCGAAATCCTTCATATTGATCACCCTGCCTTGCTCCATGGGTGTAACCTCAAGGCCAGAAAATTCACACTCACAGAAATCATATCAACCTTGAATACAATGAACTTGCACCCCCTAGAGCTTTCATAGATCTTGGTACGATGGACGAAAAATAAATGAGTTTTCATCTTGCAGTTGAGATTGATATATGCAAGGATTAAAGGGACGTGTGGCCTGAATGCATACCGCCATCTAACTCATCCATGGCAATAGACCCACACCAAATAACCACTGATTTATAATTCACAATGTTGAGGGAAGGGAAGGACTTATAAAATAAATTCATAAAGTCCACCAAAAAATGGATTTCTCAGTGACATACCCATGTACTCTTTTGTTGAAGCAAAGGAAAGAGATCTGGATAGGGCTCTTCACAGAATAATTTTCCATCAAGACTTATTGTTGATGACTATATTTTTAGCTTCTAAGAGATAAGTCTTATTTTCCAGCTTGTCAACTTCCTTGTTTTGAGTTCCTAAAATGTGACAGAAGGCCTTGTTAGGGAAGGAATCCAATATACAGAGAATTAGGTGTAATAGAAGACTTAGATGGTTGTTCTTAGGGAGACAACCATTTTGTAAATATTGAATGGTAATAAGGGAATCTACTAGGATTGGTATGTTGAAAAATTCCACATCCTTGGGCAATTGAAGACCACGAAAGAAATCGTACATTTCAGAAAAATTATTCATATTTTTTCCAAGCCCTGAGGAATATATTAGAATTTTTTCTCCTCCTACCACCCCATAAATATAATAGATTTTTTATCTAGATATATTTTTTATATTTCTAGGTTACAAGTATGGGAAAATCTTGAACATTTTCCTCTGTTTCAAGGATTGTGTTAAAATGTGAACCTTCTTTACAATACAAGGTCATCTAACAATAAGACTCAAAGCCGTTCTCATAATATACTCATTATGAGATCAACATGTCAGTTGTGGGAATTGAACTTGAGTGGGGGGGATAACAATAAGTCCTTCCAAACCCCAAACTAAACCAAATTGACATTTCTTACTTTACATACATATATATTTATTTAATTTTAGCTTAAAAAAAATTCAAAAAGCTATTTTTATTCATTAATTTGAAAACAAAATAAATTTTTTTAATCTATTGATACCAATGACCAAAAGAGAATGAAAATAAGGAAAAGGAGAAATCATTTGTATGTGGACTGATTTTCCAAAATGAAGACCATACCAAGATAAATTAAATCAAAAAACATTGGTTGTCCCATTGAACTCCAAATAAATGAGCGTGCCTTCAAATAGTTATGGAATATGTGTGTGTGTGTGTGTGCGTGTGTGTGCATTTTAATTATAATTATTAGATAAATGATTGTACGAAAAGGTATAAGCGTGCTTTGTTTGTCTGCTTGTTTGTTTTAAACTAGATAAATGATATGGATGACAAGATACTCTTCAAAATTGTTTTCAACTCCAACCATAACCATTAGTGGTTCAAGTAAGGATGATATCAAAATGTCAAATGTTGTCTAAATAATTGAGAAATATAGAGATATGTCATCTTATAAAATATTGAAAATTGGGCATAGAATAGGAAGTGACTGGATGCTCTATTAAGATGCTTTGTGGTAAAAAGACCACTCTTTCTAAACCTGTGGGCGAAAGTCTAACCATGCTGGCCACACTAAGTGTTGGTGTCGCCTACGATGAGTGTGATCCCTAAGTGATTTTAACTAGCATTGGCTGAAATGCTCTTGGATAGATGTTACTCAACCCACACATTATTCAAAATTTTCCTAACAATCACCGATCTATATTCTTTTTCTATCCACGAAATTTTTTCTTTTCTTCAAATCCTTTGTTCACGTAATGTTGTGAGTTGGAAAAAGAGAATTGATTCCCGATGATGTATCCGGTGAAAATGAGAGAGAGAGAGAGAGAGAGAGAGAGAGAGATTAAATTGGTAAACAAAGACTTTGAGAGTTGAGGGGTACACTATGTATTTCGTTGATTGTTCCCTATGTTGGGATTACTTTTTTGTCTGGTCCTGTGTTTTATTTGGACCATATTTGTTTTTTTGCCGGCCATTTTTGCTAAACTACATAGGACATTATATTTTTCCTATGAGTGTTGAAGTGAGGCTGAGGTGCATTGTCTATTATATTGATTCTTAACAGGTTTTTCCTACTGGTATTTGTTATAGAATCCATTCTACTGTGTACTAAGTATCAAGTCTATGGTGATTAAGAATCATGTCTATGTAAAAATTTCTCATTAATAAATAGCCTATTTCCACTAGATAACTATGTATGAACAATCTCATTAATGAATGGCAGTTTCATTTTTTTCTTCTGAAAAAAAAATATTGATAACCTATTTCCATTAGATAACTATGTACGAGAAAATTGATACTTAGGTTTTTAGTTTCAATAAAATTATTTAACAATTTGAATAAAATAAGAATTTAAACAAGGATGTGATTAAATTTTCATTAAAATTATTTAACAATAACCCAGTGCCTTCTTCTCATCTTCGTGTCCCCACCCACTCAAAATTCCAATTCTACAGACGCATTCTACTTTATATGTGATTGAACACCACCCATAAAGATTCTTCCAATGTTTTTCCATCTCATGAAAGACCACCACCCACGCTATTCTTGTAATACAAACGACAAAACAAAAAATCTAAATCTCTTTAGGTGATACAAGATAAAGTGTTGAACTAGGACAATGTATCAAAGCGAGGTGTTGTTGGTCCAAATAAATGTGTTCTATGTGGAGTTGAGGAAGAAAATGTTAACCATTTAATGGTTGATTGTCCCTATTAGGGTCCTATAATTATAGGAAATATGATGATTCAGATATCATTTGTGGCTCGCATGATGAAGCTTTTGGCTTGCTGACTCGCCCCGCTTCCTCTCCAATTTTCATCATCCTTTACTCAGTTTCCTTTTTTATCACCCACTTTCTTCATTAATTCATATGAGTATTACCCCAGCACAAGTAGAATCCCTGCTTCAAATCATTAATAATAAGTTTGTGTGACAAAAAGGTCATATATTGCAGAGCTTTTGGTTTTTGGATTTTATTGAAATTTGCATAAAAACTAAGCCCGAAAGCTTAACTCCCGCTCCATCTCCATACGACCTGCATTCACAATACCTAAGCCTAGCACACCTAACACCAAGCACAAGTGGGTAGCCTTGGGCTTATTTTGTAAAAACACAATGTAACTATGGGCTTATATAAACTATCATGAAGAATGTTCCATTGTGAATGTAGGATAAATCCCATAAAGTAATATATATATATATATATATATATATATATATATAGAATCCTTATTTTTACCCCTTACTTCACAAAACCCTATTAATATAAAGTTTTGGACTTTATATTAATTTCTCCACACAAGCCTATACTACCTCTCCTCCCTGCAAAGTCAACCAATGGTCCACCTGGCATTAAGAATTAAACCCCCTTCATTTTTATTTGCCTCAAGATTCGTAAAAATAAATGAGCGGTTAAAATTCCATATCGTGCGCTCAGCTTATCCAACACTTAACACTCAAAAAGCACGTGAGATTAGTGGTTTTCTCAGCCCACCTTTTTGCTACGTGGCAGCCCCACGTTATATCGCGTCCTCTAAAAAATACCCCCTACCACTTTAAAGTAGTGCGATAAACCATTCACTGTTTTGGTTTTGAATCTTATAAATGTTATGGTAATATGAGACTAAGGTTGTAGAATGAGATTCAAAGGTAAAGTGGTTTTACAGTGACACGTGAAATAAAATTCACAGATGCCATGAATTTATCAGAGAAAGTAAAAGGGAAAATTTCACATGAAATTAATGTAGAGGGGAGCAAAGATAGCGTTCATGTAAATGCATTTCAAGATAGAAGATTAAGGTGAAATCAATTTACAAGTGCAAAATCATGTTGCAAGTGAAAGTAAAAGAGTAAAGTGAAAATACTCTTCCAATCATACAAATCAACACATGGTTTTGCAAAACCATCCACGTACTCTACAAGGGTAAAAGGAATTTACATAAAGATAAAATGAATTTATAGAGAAATGAGCACTAGGGACAAAACTACACATGGTTTTGTGAATTCATGGAAAGAGAAAACAAAACGACAGATTGGAAACAACACATGGTTTTGTAAAAATTTAATTATAAATTTCATTTAAATTTAATTAAAAGGCTAACATCGTCTCAGCACCCAAGGATCGTTGTCCGTGTGTTGAAAAACTCCTCTCGACCCCAGAGGATGCCATTAAGTTTCAATAAAGTTATTTAACAATTTCCCCGCGCCAAACCCGCTGAACCGTCCAATTTTAGATGTTGTGATTGAAGACGACCCCTAAAGATTCTTCCACCGACTCGCTCAAACGTCCAATTTTAGATGTCATTGAAGACGACCCGTAAAGATTCTTGGCCCAACGTTGCTCAAACCGTCCAATTTTAGATGCCATTGAAGACTGTTCGCCCAACCCGCTCAACCGTCCAATTTTAATTTTAATTTTAAATGAGATTGAAGAGACCCGTAAACATTCTTCCAAAGTTTTTCCCTGCGCTTTCTTCTCATCTGGGCGGCCCAAACTTCCAAAGTTTCTACATCTCGTGGAAGACCAACAACCACTGGTGTCAACCCACTGCGCTGTCCGTTGTTCTTTGGCAAACAAATAATCCTACCCACTGGTGTCAACCCTATGCGCTGTCCGTTGTTCTTTGCCAAATGTCAACCCTATGCGCTGTCCGTTGTTCTTTGGCAAACAAAGACTTTGAGAGTTGAGTGGGCCACAGGGACGTTGTTTGTTTTCAGAGAGGCTAACATCCTCTCAGTTGAGTGGGCCAGAGTGATGTTGTTTGTTTTCAGAGACGCTAACATCCTCTCAACCCCAGAGGATCGTTGTCCGTGTTTACAAACTCCTCTCGACCCCAGAGGATGCCATTAAGTTTCAATAAAGTTATTTAACAATTTCCATGCGCCTTCTTGTCATCTTGGCGCCCAACCCGCTCAACCGTTCAATTTTAGATGTTGTGATTGAAGACGACCCCTAAATATTCTTCGCCCAACTCGCTCAAACGTCCAATTTTAGATGTCATTGAAGACGACCCCTAAAGATTCTTCGCTCAAACCGTCCAATTCGTCCAATTTTAGATGCCATTGAAGACTGTTCGCCCAACCCGCTCGTGGAAGACCAGCAGCCACCATATTGTCGTAATACACAGGAAAAAATAGAAAATCCGCATCGCATAGATGAGAAAATGGAGTGTTTCCATATTGTGGTAATACACACGACAAAAGGTCAGAAAATATGCATATCTTAGTTGATTCAAGATACGTTAGAAAATGGAGTTTTGGAGTTTCTTTGTCCACCTATTCAATAAAAGAAGACTTTTAAACAATGGTGCGATTAAGTTATTTAACAATTTCCTACCCACTCAATCATCCAATTCGTCCAATTTTAATTGTGATTGAAGACGACCCGTAAAGATTCCTCCAAAGTTATATGTAAATCATATATACTTGCTTATTATATTCAAATAAGCCTGAAAATATTTAATAAAAGTTGTGTACAAAAAATTCTATTATATAGGGAATAATCTATTTAATGTACATGTTTATGATAAAAATAAAGATAAATTTGTATTTTTATTTATTTTTTATTTTATTAAAATAATCTAGTACATGTATATATTTATGATAAAGATAAAGATAAAATTGTATTTTTATTTATTTTTCATTTTATTAAAAGAAGACAAATCACAAATACAATTTTGGATTAATAAGGATAATTTTAATGGTAAGTGTTACATACTAGCGAGTACGTGTCTTTTAGTTTATTGATAGTTAAATTCAAGTTAAAGTTAAGGTGCATTAAGATTCTTCGCCCAACCCGCTCAACCGTCCAATTCGTCCAATTTTAGATGTTGTGATTGAAGACGACCCCTAAAGATGCTTCGCCCAACTCGCTCAAACGTCCAATTTTAGATGTCATTGAAGACGACCCCTAAAGATTGTTGGCCCAACCTTGCTCAAACCGTCCAATTTTAGATGCCATTGAAGACTGTTCGCCCAACGCGCTCAACCGTCCAATTTTTATTGTAATTTTAAATGAGATTGAAGAGGACCCGTAAACATTCTTCCAATGCGCTTTCTTCTCATCTGGGCAGCCCAAACTTCCAAAGTTTTTCCATCTCGTGGAAGACCAGCAGCCACCTTATTGTCGTGATACACAGAGAAAAACAGAAAACCTGCGTCGCTTAGATGAGAAAATGGAGTCTTTCCCTATTGTGGTAATACACACGACAAAAGGTCACAAAATATGCATATCTGTGTTGATTTAAGATACGTCAGAAAATGGAGTTTCTTTGTCCACCTATTCAATAAAAGAAGACTATTAAGTTATTTAACAATTTCCTCGCGCCTTCTTCGCATCTTGGCGCCCTAAAGATGTGATTGAAGACGACCCCGAATGATTCCTCGCGCCTTTTTCGCATCTCGTGGAAGACCATCATGTTGTCGTAATACACACCAGAAAACACAAAATCTGCATCGCGCCATTCACATTAACGATCTTTTCCAGATTAATTAATGATGATCTTTTATTATTAATCAAAAGGCAATCTCTCCGCCTCTCATTGACTAACGAGAGTCTCTTTTAAACATTCAACTCAATATCACTTAAACCTTAAATATCACACTTTGGCTCAAATAAATTTAAACAAATTGATAAATAAATCGAAAAGTCCTTAAAATTAGTTAAAACACTCTCATTGTCCGTGACTAAAAACCAGAAACTCTTCCTTAAATTCAGTCAAGGATGTTTAAATATAAAATACGGCATTTAAAATAAAATAATTTTAAAAATTCGAACATTTCATAAATTAAATTAAAAATTTCAAAATCATGTCCTTAGGGTATTTCAGTAATGTTTATATATATTATTTGGGTATTTCAGTAATGTTTATATATATTATTTTAGTAATGTTTATATGTATATTATATTTTTGGTATATTTTGGGTTTTAATAATTTTATTTAATTAGGATGGTAGAGGTTTAACTTTAATAGAATATTTTTAACAGTAGATACAATCTAATGTTGATATTTCTTTTTAAAGTATTTATGTTTTTGTTCTCCCTTTTAATTAAATTGATTAATTAAAAAAATGGCATTAAAATAAGTTTCATGTGAAATGAGTTATAGCTTTTTTGGAGTATGTGGTATTGATAAGCTATGATATTGTGACAAAGCCCACATTTACATATTCAGAATCTCCATAGTAAAATGAAGGCAAATATTTTGGATAAGAACCTTGTTCCATGTTTTTTTAAATGTATAAATGTTTAACTTATATATATATATATATATATATATATATATATATATATATATAATTTTTTTGTTTTTTTTTGTTTTTGTGATCGGTGGAATTGGTAACCTGCTGACACTCATACTCACGTGATACAGGCTCAATCCTCAACGACTGTTGTTATAACCTCCAGGTGCAACTGCACCGTCCCCAAGCACATCGCACTAGAAAGACGACGTTTGAACTTGTGACCTGCACAAAGGCATGAACGCCTTAATAGTACGCTCGATGGCCAACAAGTTTCACCCCCTAGGGGAACTTACATATTAATTTTTTAATAATAATAATAATAATAATAAAAGTTATAGTTTAATTAGTTTTTATGGTATTTTTATTTTTTAACAAGGCGAGATGTATAATAAAGTAAGTGTTTTGATGTTCATTATGGAATACAAATTGATGCTTATCTACATTTATCAACGATTTAATTTATATGACTACCCTAGTTTTGTAAAATTTCATATACCAACCTTTAAAGGTGTTAAATTTTCTAAGGGAAATATTATTCTTTGCTTTAGATAATTGCATTACTTCATTTTCATATTAAATTCAACCCACAACATCATATCATTATTCATATTTACATCATTACTCAACAACATATGCAATTATATAGAAAGAACATTATCATCATCAATGCAGCAAAACGTAAAGGAACAATAGGAGAAAAACATTCACATATAGAGACACCAGGATTTGACGGAGACTAGGGCAAAACCCACTACAAGGAAAACCCCTTCAAATTCTTCTTCTTATTAGATTGTCATTAAATGATTCAACAAAAGAGAGTACAATGATCCATATCTTCATCTCAACTAAACAACATCCATGAGATGAACCCAACAATGTTAATAATCAAAACCTTGATTCATAATCCTACAGGAAACTGTTAATTTCTACGATCAACTGCCGAACTCTGTGATTAACTAACGAAATATTCGATCTACTATAAAATTCAAACCCTAGCTCCAACCACATGCAGAGAGTGATGTGCATGCAATTGAAACCCTTCAACCACACGCATGAACTTTCCTTCCTTTGGTTGTGACCGGAATTTTCCTGAAGCATGTTTGCGTCTGGAAACCAAAACCCTAAACACACATCCAAGCTTTAGACCCTACAATCTTAGACATGTACGAACCAACCTCCGTGACCAACCCTCAGACCCGTGTGAGCCAAACCCAAAGAAAGAAGAATCATCATAATGATGATGTCTAAATGAGGGTCACTTGGCTTGTATTTATAGCCATCCATGGGTGTCCAAATCCTCTTTTGGGTCGACCTGTCCTTTTTTTCACGTGTAGGCTTCAATTCAAAAATGCACTTTCCCTTGTCCAAACTAAGCAGTTCAATAGTCAAAATTGGCCCTCTCGAAAAGAGGAATCTACTCCCATGATTATAATTTTTCACTGAGGTTCCAAATTAACACTCGCTCTTAGCTAGGGAGAAATTCCAATCATGTCATCATATCATGTATTCTCTCAAGTATCTCTTCATCAAATATCATCATTGTTCATCTCAGTTCATCTCTGCTTATTCCTTCTTATCTCTTCATTGTTTCTGCTCATATGTTGAACTCTGTGATTAACTAACGAAATGTTCGATCTATTATAAAATTCAAACCCTAGCTCCCAACCACATGCAGAGAGTGACGTGCATAAAGTTGAAACCCTTCAACCGCACAAATGAGCTTGTGCGCCTACGTTTGCGACCGAAATTTACTTGAAACATGTCTACGTTTGGAAATCAAAACCCTAAACACATGTGCAAGCTTCGGGCCTTGCAATCTCAGACATGTATGAGACAACCTCCGTGACCCAGCCTGAGACCTATGTGAGCCAAACCCAAAGAAGTAAGAATGATCATAATGATGATGTCCAAATGAGGGTCACTTGGCTTGTATTTATATCCATCCATGGGTATCCAATTTCTCTTTTGGGTCAACCTGTCCTTTTGTTCACATGTGGCCTTCAATTCAAAAATACACTTTCCCTTGTCCAAATTAAGTAGTCCAATAGTCAAAATTGGGCCTCTCGAAAAGAGGAATTTAGTCCCATTATTAGAATTTGTCATTGAGGTGCCAAATTAACACTCCCTCTCAGCTAGGGAGAAATTCGAATCCTGTCATCATATCATGTCCTATCTAAAGTATCTCGTCATCAAATATTGTCATTATTCATCTCAGTTCATCTCTGCTTATTCATGCTTATCTCTTCATTCTCTTTGCTCGTATGTTGAACACCCTTGAATCTAAAAGAAAAATAATTTGACTTTGGAGGGGAGCCCAAGCTACCACCCTCTATCCATCAGGGTTCCACTACCACCACTAAGAATCACTGCCAGTAGGTAACCCAATGCTATCACCAAGGAAACATCAAAGAACATATCATCAAGGAGCCTTACTCAACTTGGAACCACATCAGGGAGCACATCTCAACCCGAAATCCAATGACAATGAGGAACGTCCTATTGGAAACTCTCACCTCATGTCCATGAGAGTGGGGAAAGTCCTATTAGACACTCTCTCCCCATGTCATCTTGTCGAGCAATATGTGAGATACAAATTACCAAGCAAGGATCAAAACCGTCATATTTCCTGTCGATATTCCCAACAATGACACTTAGTAGTCATGTGGTACAACACTTTCATCATAACCATCTTCGGTAACACACCTCCAAGCACTCTCTCAACTCATTGGTGAGACATGGAGCAGTAATCCCAGCAAGCCCAACTTGTGGGTATGATGCAAAATGGGGTATACTCTGCATAGAGCTATATAGAGGAGCAACATCTTTGACCCATTCAGTAACATATAGGGGTGATTACCTATTTTCTATATATCCCTCGACTCCAGAGCCCTCCATCTCAATTCCTTACCCTGGGAGCTCAAACAAGGGGAAGAGCTGGCCTAATATCCTCGATTAGTCTTTATTTCTATAGATCAAAAAAATATCATTGTGCTCATATATAGTATCAACTTAAACAACTCACTAAAGAGTTCAAGAATAATGTCTCAATAGCAACAGTCTCTTGTTCATGCAGGACATCAAATTAAATATTATATTAGAACAAATATATACACCATAAAAGGATACCTTATTCATCCTCCTCACAGAGGCAACAGCCACAAGCCTAAGCTTGTCGCGTACCGCAACATTATCTCAATACATGAAGATATATCAGTCCCAAACATATATGGGATTCTCTAGCAATTGGATCCCACTCTTTATCATCGCAATGTATCAATTTCACATCATTAACTTGTTCAAAATAAGTCTCCAAATATTTTTTTCAACCTACCTCATAGCTAGCCATGATAGCAACATTGAACTCAACCTCGGTCGTGCTTGAATGTTAGGGTCCAACCCTAACCCCTTTATTTATGTAATAAGCCCAAGGGGCCTCGTCAAAGTCATAGTTAGTTAGTTGAGTCAATAAATCCCATAAGCAGTTATCCGCATTAATAATAATTATAAGTGGTTGACTTGCATTATAGAAAAAAGACCACAATTAGTTATAAACGATCCATCGTTAATAAATAAAGTGGTTAAACCGTATTATGAAAGGGACCACTAGTAGTTAGGGTTTTGGATGTCATAATGCTATAAATAGTCTCTATAACCCCTTCCTCCTGCATCTACCCAAGAAACTAGCCAACTGGGGTAAACATGTGACGAGATGCCATTAGGACCCTCAGGAACCAATCCAACCTTTCTCCAAACAACCCCTGGGTCCCGCTAAGCTTTTGGACCACTTGATCTTTGGACGTTCTGTTACACTAAAAAATGTCACCATGACCACTTACAGTTAGTATGGCTCAAATCAACAGTCATGCTACCCTCTTAGGCAAGTCTTATGCCTCTGCTATCCATCTCAAACTCAAAGAAGAGAGAAAGTCTTGTAAAAAATGTGTTTATCTCTGGGGTCGCAGGTTCTCTCTAGCCTTATCTGCGGGGACGCTTACCATGTTCACAAAAGCTGCGTCCATGGACGCTCTGTATGTTAAGGGACAGGTGCGTCCTTCTGTAAAAGGCAAAATGCGCGAGTTTCATCTTAAAAAAGTTACTTGTGGTTACTTCTAGAACCTTCTAGAGGTCGGTTTGATGAAATGGATGCGCCTCCAGTTGGTTCATGTATCTCTATTAAGGGGGAACTTATCCCATCAATAAGGGAGCTATCCCACCCAAAGAGGGGGATTATCCCATTGATAGTGGACCTGAATAACCTCTTTACAGCACTATAAATAAAGACATTGAGCCAGAGGGAGGGGAGGTTAGAGCTATACATTTTCTTTGGGTAAACGCTGCAGGAATTAGGACTCCCATTTAGAGCCTTGTGAGGAGAGATTGTCTTTGCTTGATTCTACTTGGAAGTGGGTGAGCTTTGTCAAAGTAGAGGAAAACCCTTGATGGACCCTGGGAGGAACTTGCACAACACCAAGGCCAGGTTGTAAGAGTTTCTTTGTTTCGTTATTAATACAAACTGGTTTATTTTTCTCAATAGCTTGTGTTAATGAGTTATTTCATGTGTTCCTTGGTCTGCATGTTGAATATATGTTTTATTATATGAAATACAAGTGCTTGGTAATTGTTTGATTGTTTGTGGTTGCAGGAATTGACATGAAGGAGGAGCTCATCCGGATCGGCAAGGACGGACTACAACAACAGCGTTTTGGAATAAGGTAAGCCTAAACACTCGTAGTTTTCATGTTATAAAAGGTATATTTAGAGAAAGATCATTCCATTTTGTCTTGTTTGTCGCTAGAGAGTTTAGACTCCTAGGGAGGTCAGCTGTGTCCGCACAAACGACTTTTTCCGCCACGACAAATTGGCGACTCCGCTGGGGAATCCATTAATGAGAGAGTCTTTTCCTTTATGTGAACTTTTCTCTGAGAAAATCACTTTTATTTTCTGGTTTTTGACTGTGAGAATTAGTATTTGGGTGGCTTAGCTTTAGATTTAGTTAGATTTGGTTTTTCTTCATTTTTCCAGAAGGACGCACCCTCTGAGTACTGCACAGTGCGTCTTTGGACGCGCTGTTGCCGTTTGCACAGAGCGGGCCCGCACCTGTTATAACGGGTTGCCTGCGTCTTCCTGTAAAATTTAGGAAAATTCCATTTTTTGCTTTAATTGCTTTTAGATTTTGATTTTTCTTAGTGTTTTCTACCCAGATCCTTTAGTACCCTGTCAAAAATTTTCACCTGAACTTGTTTTGTGAGCTTTGAGTGTTTTAGTGGATTTCAACGAAGTTTAGACCTAGGGTTTGATTTTTGGATAGGTTCTGTAGTGACTTTGATAGTAGAAAGTTGTCCAGCCTTAGATCTCTCTGGTTAGTCAGCCTTCTTAGAAGTCGAGCCTGTCGTAAAGTCTCCTTATGTGAGCAGCTTGCCATTTAAGTTGTTTTGGGTCAAATTTCGAATTACTTGCTTATAAAGTGTTGATTTCCATTTTACAAAAAGAACAAAAAGATTAGAGTTTTGTTTTGGCTAGTTTTTGGTTCTGCAATAAGTTAGTCCTTGATTTGATTGTGATCAAGTAAAACACCTTAGAATAATCATTGTTAGTTTTGGCCTCGTTAAGATTGCTTAGAATAAATTTGCCTTTTAGTTTGCTTATGAGTGAATTTTCATAGATTTTAAATAGTCGTTAAGATTGATTTTTGGTTGTATTAGATTTATTTGCTTTATTAAAAGAAAAATACAAAAACATCTTCTTTAAAAGTCTTGTTTCAAGTAGCTTTTTGTTTTTGAAAGAAGAAAAGAGTTTTTTCGTGCATGTAAAGAGCGGTCGTGTTTTTATGCTTGGAAAAGACAAACGAATTGTTTCTTTGATTGTCTTCAATTAAGAAGTTGCTTTTATAAAGATTGCATTCTCTCAACTTTTTAGTTAAAGCAATTCATCGAAAAAGTAAAGTAGTGGGTAAATCATCCTAAGTGCATTTTGTAGTGGTTTCGAGTCGAGTCAACACACCACTGGTTTCACTTCCATCAGCTTTTGACTTAAGAAACAACCTTAAAAGTAACGCTTAAATTAAAATCAATCTAGTAATTTTTATTTTCTAGGGCTCTAAAGCACCAACATAGCTTAGGCTAGTGTCTTGGAATAGGTGAGTACTTAACTCTCCAAGGCAGTAAAACAAACAAGTAGTCGATCTTGTGATAGAATCAAATCCAATTGTTACATTTACACTCTGGGAAAGCTCCTCTTAAAGGAGAAGCACGAGCTCGTGTCCGAACCAGTGAGGGGATCATTCCTCCCTCGTTGGGAATGACGCCAGACAGTACGTATTACAAATGGTAAACCTCGGATTAACCATTGTCGAGGAGCCAGGGGTCACTTATCGGTAAACCTTGGATTACTGTCAAGGAGCCGGTAAGGGGATTGAGCTTGTTACTCTGCCCTTGCGTGCTGTCGGAGTTTAGACTGTTCCCCCAGGTGTACTTGTGGCCGTTGGTAACCTTAGTGACCATAATCTCTAGGATTCTACCCAAGGTGACGGTGGAGGGAAGGTCCCACTGTACCTGGAGCAGACGTCGGCTATACTCACTTGGATTTTTTGGGGGGTTCGCTTCACTTCGAGACGGTTAAAGTGGAGGAACTTGGTCCAGTCTATTCATTAAGCAGGTTGTCGGCGTAACTGTTCCACCCGCCATTTCTGTACTGAATCCTGCGAGGTTGGACCTAATCACCAACTAGCACTTTTGGTCCGGAAGATACTGTTTGTGTTTGGTTTGACGCTCTAGATTTTTAGGCGTGTGATTCAAATTTGTTTGCTTCTTTAGAAGACTTTAGGTGGTTTGATTGAAATTTTTACTTTGTTTTCGTGTGTTGCAGTTAAAAATCATTAATTGTGGCGGAATTACCGAGACAGTCCCGTCGACTTCGGGGCAAGTCTCCTGAGATTGTTACCAGAATAGATTTGTTACGAAAACTCCGTAAATCGCGGGGTGAATCTCCTGAAGACATTCCGGGTCAGTACGAAGGGTTAAAGGTCCTTGTAACTCCTCCTAGTGACATCAGAGTAGGTTCACCTGAAGAAGGAGAATCTTCCTTGGTAGTCCATCCAGATTACCAAAGTTTAGAAACAGGTTACAATCCCGAAACTGTTACAGTTTCCGAGCTTGCTGGTAGTTTTTCATCTGCCAGTGAAACAGGCGAAGAACCTGAAATTTCCGAACCTGTTACTCCAACTCCTAGTGTTCCTGATTCACCAAGAATAGAAAGAGTTATCACCGAAAATCTTCCTGTTGGTTTAGTTGCTATAGAAGAACTTGTTCCAGAGGAAGAAATAGGCGTCTTTAATCCTGAAGATCAAATTACCCTTGATCTGAGGGAGCGTGAATCCATATTTTACAGTCCTCCTAGAAGTGAATCTTGGTACCTTGCATTAACCAATTTTTTAGACAACTCAGTAGGTTTTTCTACACCTCGTACTCCTTTTCCACCTAGAGGATTTCATACTCCTGTAAATATGTCGGGTCAGTCATCTGTGTTTACGCAAAGTCCTGAATCTTTTTTACATGGCGGTCCTTCTGTTCCTACTGGGTATCAATCTCTTTCTGGTACCTTTGCGGGAGCATCTCCTCAACCCATTGATCGTGGGTTATTAGTTGGAAACAGTGGTAATGTACCATTGAGTATAGGTGACATTTACATGATGTCAGGTTCAGTTCCCGTTACCCAACCTCAAGGTGGCCAATTACTGCCTAGGGGGCAACCTTCGTTAATGCCTGGGGGGCAACCTCAAGGTACTTCATTCGTGTCTGGGGGGCAACCTCAAGGTCAGTACGCTCCTATGGGGCAATACATACCTCAAGGTCAACCCCAGCCTCAATATGTACCCCAAAGTCAACCTCAGTATCAATGGCAACCTCAAGGATGGCA
Source organism: Pinus tabuliformis (assembly GCA_031772625.1). NCBI lineage: Eukaryota > Viridiplantae > Streptophyta > Pinopsida > Pinales > Pinaceae > Pinus > Pinus tabuliformis. The sequence continues at coordinate 1,165,105,795 of CM062813.1, forward strand.
ACCTCAAGGATGGCAACCCCAAGGGTATCAACCCGAAGGGTATCAACCTCAAGGATACCAACCTCAAGGTCAAGGTCAACCCCAGTACCCGTATTTACCTCAAGGTTATCAACCTATGGGTCAATACTCTGGTCAAAGTTATCAACCACCTCAAGGGCAATCATATGGGACTGCACCTTACAATTATCAACCCTATCCTCAATCCGGCTATGGATCTCAGTATCCTCAACCTGTTACGGGTCAATACCCTGGAATGTTAGTGTGGGATCCGTCACAGGGTCAACAGATGTCGCAACCAAGTATACAGTCGGTACCTCAAGCAGGACAACCTGTAGTTCCTGGTCCACCCCAGCAACCGCAACCTGTCCAGTCAAATGTTCAGACCCCTGTAACTTCGGTAGTTACTCAGTCGCCAGTTGCACCTGGTACTCCACCTCACACGGCTGCAGCAACTACCGCCACATCTACCATACTTACTTCTGGAGTATCGACAGCTCCGGTTTCTACTGTCCCTGTAACCACTCCTCAGACATCTGTACCGTTGTCTGGATCTACGATTCAAACCACAGTCCAGATGCCTGTAGGCCAACCTGGTACAAGTACGGTTGTTACTACTCAACCTCAATTTGTTCAACCTCCGTACCAGGGACAGTATCAACCTGGGCAAGCTGCCCAACAACCGGTTTACCAGTATCAACCGTATCCTGGGTACACTTATCAACAACCTCAGCAACCCCAGTACGGTCCGGTTAATCCTGGTTTTCCAGGAGGATATAATATCCCAAATGCGACTCCTGTTCCTAGTTATCCTGGATATCCTCCTCCTGGGGCTGGTATTGTGACCCAGAATTTTAGAGATCCTAACCGACAGTTACCGTTTATCGCGACTTTGGATTTACCAGACTTGACGCGCCTAACGAACGATCCAATTCAATATCTTCCGTTCTGGCCGTCAATGCCAAATAAGTTGCCCAGCGATATACCCAAGTTCGAAGGTAAGTCTGGAGAGGATCTGTCCAATCACGTGATGACTTACCACCTCTGGTGTGCTTCAAATTCCATCTCGGATGATTCGATCCGTTTACGTCTTTTTCAGCGTACGCTCATTGGTCTCGCGGCCAAGTGGTACATTGAGTTACCACGGGCCTCTTTTTACGATTTTAGCCAGTTAGCTACCTCGTTCTTAACTCATTTTCAGTTACCAGTCAGATATGATAATGGTACAGAGTTATTAACTTCACTAAAACAATCGACCTCCACGTATATTTCATATCACATTCATGAGTGGAGACGTCGAAGGAGACTAGTGAAAGTTTTTATCCCGGACCAAATCTTAGCTGAATGGTTTGTTAAATCACTCTTACCAAGAATCACTGAAGATGTAGCTAAGGCCGGAGTAGTTACTGAGGAGCAAGTCATTGCTCAGGCACAATACCTTGACTTAGTTTACACGCAGTCGGGTACATTACACGAGAAGATTCCGGATCTTCCAAAGTCGAACCAAATCGCTGCTGCTCCTTCGGGATCTCATGCCGCTGATGGTATGATTGGTATCGTGACTACAAAGAGCAAGAAGAAGTCTTCCAAGGCTTAAACTACTCCTATTATCACTTTGCCCGATTCCCCGACAGGAGAGTCTTCTCCTGAACTTACCGCCGATATTCACGCTGTAGAGTCATCTACGGCCAAATCAAAAAACGGTGGGAAGAAGAAAGGAAAGAAGAAGACTAAAGCAGACAAGGCTCCAAAGGAGAAAAATGAAAAGTCGGAAACCAATGACGAAAAACGCAAACCTCGATATCCTTGTCTCATTTGTGAAGAAGATCATTTTACGAGAGACTGCCCTCATCGGGCCGAGGTAGTGAAAATAGTCAAAGGTTCTCCCACTCCTGCTGTGTTAAAAAATCCATTTCCGGAGCAGGAAAATAAGATGATAGGTTCTTCTTCGAATGCCAGTGAAGAACCCATTTTGATGATGTCTCATGTGAGGATTGCGACTCGATCGCAAGATTATGGTAGTAAGGCTCCTGTTGATGGCAAGGAAGCAGAATCTTCTCACTCTAACCCATCAACCTCAGCTCCTGGTTCCGATCCACTACAGATCGAAAAACCTAACCCAGACTTAGTGATTAAGCCACCCGCCAAGGGTGTACTTCGAAGGTCTGCTTTCAATCCACATGCGAGAGCAGCCCAGAATTACAACATTGTTGAAGACTTAGCTGTTTCACCTTCAGCAATGTCGGCACTCGAAGTGCTGCAATCATGCCCAGCACAACGGAAATTGCTTTTGTCGGCTATCGGAGCTGTCGATGTTCAGGACCCGAACCTAATGATCTTTGATCTAGAAAATAGTACGCCACGTCTCCCCCATCAAATGGCTTTCCAAATTCCAGTGATAGTCAAAAACAGGCCTATTCATCGGACTGTGATTGATGAGGGAGCTTCTACGTGTATTATGTCGATTCAATGTTGGAGATCGCTTGGCTCTCCTTCGTTGAACCAATCCCCCACCATCCTTAAGGCCTTTGATGGCCGTGGGTTCCGTCCGTTTGGTATTCTACAAGAATTGCCTATAGGGGTTGAAGGTAAAACCGTTAGTCTGGATGTGGAAGTGGTTGATGCCCCTCTAGACTACAACCTTCTTTTGGGTCGAAGTTGGTCATATGCTATGACAGCGGTCGTTTCATCGGTCTTCAGAGTAATTAAGTTTCCACATAACGGTAAGATCGTGACTATTGATCAGCTGACATACTTTTCATCCGACCCAGCCTCTTCAGAGAGTATCCAACATGTTGGTAAGACGACAATCCCTTATAAGGACGTTGGTGTAGGTTTAGTTAAGGATTCCGGTTTACTGGGAACTTTTCCTCTCCCTCCTCTCAGCGTAGAACCTTCGTTTGCAACAATTCATATGATCACGTCAGAAAACATTATTTATGATGATCCTTGGTATGTTCCATCTGACTCTGAGATAGACTCATTCGGTGATGTTATGCCATTGAGTCCATATGAAATTGCTTATGAAGCTCTTATGTCTTTTACCGATTTTCATTCAACCGAAGTCAACCAAATGAATGTGGTCAGTGAAGAATCCCTTTTCACCTCACCCTTAGAACGGATAGCGTTTCCCGAAGTCGTGTCATCTGACGAACAACTTCGCGAAATCCTAAGTGTAGACAATCTACCATGGGAGGATCTCCATCACAGATCTTCGTTTTTACCTAAGGATGATGCATTTGAAAATGATTTTTCATCTATCTTTACCGCTGAATATGTCAAAGACGCTCAGGATCCAACGAAACATTCTGATTCGGAGTTGAATTTAGGGAATATTTCTCGTACTATTCCCATTGATATTTCAGTGAAGCCCGGAATCGAGGAAAACATTCATATAGGTGCCTCATGTACAGAAGAAGAAATCCAAACTTACAAGGCCCTATTCCAAGAATTCCGCGACGTGTTTGCCTGGTCTTACGAGGAAATGCCAGGAATCGATCCTGCCATTGTTGTTCATGAAATCAAAACCTACCCGGATGCTAAACCCATTCGGCAACGGTTGCGTCAGATTCACCCTCGAAAAGCGGCTGCGATTAAAGCAGAAGTCGAAAAGCTGTTGAAAGCAGGTTTCATTTATCCGATCCCGTTAACGGATTGGGTATCGAATATTGTTCCCGTCAATAAAAAACAAGGAACAATAAGAATCTGTATCGACTATAGGGATATCAATCGAGCTTGTCCAAAAGACAACTATCCTACGCCTTATATCGATCAAATTATTGATGATTGTGCTGGAAGTGAAATGTTTTCCTTCATGGATGGTTTCTCGGGCTATAATCAAATCAATATTCTACCTGCCGACCAACCAAAAACGGCATTCATTTGTCCATGGGGAACATTTGCTTATTGCAAATTACCTTTTGGGCTCAAGAATGCCGGGGCCACTTTTCAACGGGCGATGTCTTATGCATTTCATGACATCAAGCACATTGTGCAACCCTATCTCGATGATTTGCCTGCTCATTCTTTACATCGAGCTGATCACCTTGTCCACCTACGAGCAATCTTTATGAGGTGTAGGCATTATCGAATTCGGTTGAATCCCCACAAGTGTGTTTTCTGTATAGAAACAGGTCGATTGCTGGGATTTGTTGTTTCAAAAGCCGGCATTCGCGTCGATCCCTCGAAAGTCGAGGCTATCATCAAATTGCCTCCTCCTTCGAGTTTGCGCCAACTCCAAAGTTTGCAAGGGAAAGCAAACTTTTTACGCCGATTCATCCCAAACTACGCCGAGGTCACTAAAGGTTTTACACGGTTGTTGAAACAGAACACACAATTCTTTTGGGACGAGATTGCCCAACAATCTTTTGATGCACTTAAACACGCGTTGACCCATGCACCGTTATTGCATCCTCCCAACTACAACCAGGACTACTTCTTATACCTCGCAGCTTCGCATTCCACCATTGGAATGGTGTTAGTTCAAGAAGATGAATTCGGAGCGGAGCATGTGATATATTATCTTAGTAGGACCTTGAATCCCACTGAGCTAAAATATTCGCATGTGGAGAAATTGGCCCTGGCAGCCGTTCAAGCTGTCCAGCGTTTCCGTCACTACATTCTTCTCCGTAAGACTACGGTTATTTCGGATTGCAACCCTATGATTTATATTTTGACAAAACAACTGCTAGGGGGCAAGTACTCTAAATGGATTGTCATCCTGCAAGAGTTCGACTTGGAGTTCGAGAAGTCCAAGTCTAAGAAATCCTTAGTTTTTGCGGAATTGATGTGTGATTTCCCGAGTGCTGACACAGAGACTGTGGCAGAAGAGTCCATTGCGGACGAATCTTTGTTTCTTATCAGTACTGTAGATCCGTGGTACGGGGATATAATCATTTATCTCCAAACCCAAACCTTTCGGCCTGAAGCTTCCAAAGCAGAACGTCGAAAAATTTGGTTTCAATCCCAGCCATACAAAATTATTGGAGATACACTTTATCGCCGGGGTGCAGACTTAGTTTTTCGACGTTGTTTAACTCACGAAGAGGCTGAGAGAGTTTTGAATGATTGTCACTCTGGAGCATGTGGCGGTCATATGTCTGGGTATGCCACAGCTCAGAAGGTGTTGCGCGCTGGCTATTTCTGGCCGTCTATGTTTAAGGATTGTATCATTGCAGTCAGGAAGTGCCACAACTGTCAAGTGTTTGATCGCAAGATGCGCGCTCCACCTGCTCCTCTCCACCCTATAATTGCCGTTGGTCCATTCGCCAAATGGGGTATCGACTTTATTACTTGTAACCCTCACTCGGCCGGGGGGCATGCGTATATCATCCTTGCGGTTGATTATTTTACTAAGTGGGCCGAGGCGATGCCTACATTCGACGCAAGCGGCAAAACAGCTGCAGTTTTCGTATTCAATCATATCATAACTAGGTTTGGTGTCCCACAAGCAATCATTACTGACCATGGGAGCCATTTTCGAAACGTCATGATGACTGAGCTTACAAGCCAGCTTGGTTTGCGCCACGATAGCTCTACTCCTTATTATCCGCAAGCCAACGGTTTGGTTGAGTCTATCAACAAAGTTCTAGTTATCATGATCCGACGAACCATTGGTGTTCATCGGTCAAATTGGCACAACATGTTATTTTCAGCGCTATGGGCATACCGAACCTCAGTGAAAAATTCAACAGGGTTCACTCCTTTCCAGCTAGTTTATGGCTTAGAAGCTGTGTTACCCATTGAATGCGAAATCCCATCACTTCAAATGGCTGTCGAATTACTTCCAGCTACTTCCGAAGAGGAGAAACGTTTATTATACTTGGCTAAATTAGATGAGACTCGACGTGACGCTACATTGGCAATCGAGACTCACGCGAAACGAATGAAAGCTCAGTATGATAGAAATGTAACCCCTCGAAGTTTTTCGGAAGGAGACCTAGTACTATTATATGATCAAGCTAACGATAAGCTAGGTGCCGAAAAATTCGTTCCCATGTGGCATGGGCCCTACATTGTAAAGCGAAAGCTAGCAAAAGGGGCTTATGAGTTAGTTGATTTTGATGGGGACTCTTTGGGTAAACCCAGAAATGGACTTTACCTAAAGAGGTATTATGCTTAAAATGATGGGTATGGAGAAATTTTTAGATAGGTTAGATTTTCTTTCTAGCTAGCAAGTGTGTTAGTTTAGTCAGTGTGCTTAGCTTAGAGAGTGTGGTTTTTCGTCGTTATTTTGGCTTATCTTGGTTTTACTCTTGATATTGTAGATGTCGACGCCTCTCCAAACATACATTGGATTTGCTGATGGTGCTTGTCGTAATACACGGAATATCTCTTCCGCAGCTTGGGTTATCTATTCGCCCTCTGACGAGTTAGTTTCTATGCATGGGGTAAGCCTCGGTCAAACAACGAATAACATTGCAGAATACAGTGCAGTGGTTGAATTATTATCCGAATCTATTTCATTTGGAATTCGACGTTTGATAGTGAGGTTAGATTCTGAACTTGTTGTATTACAGCTTAATAGAGTTTATGCCATTAGAAATCCTGTGTTATTAAGGTTGTTTTTGAGAGTGCGTCTCTTGGAACGTGAATTTGATTACATTGAATATCAACATATTCCAAGGTCCTTAAATACATTAGCAGATGCAATTGCTTCTCGAGTGTTGGACAGACATTTACAATAATCATGCAAGTAAATTTAAAAACATTTCATCATACATGTTAAACAGATAAGCCGGTAATAATATATATAGATAGAAGTGTGTCAAAAATATATACATCGTCTTCGATCATAGGTTGAAAACACCTTATGATCGGCAAAATGATAGTACAAAAAGTCAAAAATGTCACATGTGACTACAAAAGTGACTAGTCAATCACTGGTGGTGCTCTCTGTATGACACCACTGCGCGGGCTACCTTACGCAAAAATCTCCTAAACGGTCCAGGGACCGCGACTACGAAACGCTGAAGCCTGATAGGAATGTCGTCCATAGTAGTCTCAGGTATATCTGCCGTGAGACGCTCTAGATCATGCTCCAACTCAGCTAGTACTTCTCCTGCCGCGTCCTGTGGGGCCGGTACCGGTGCAGCTGGATGTAGTCTATCGAAAGGCCGGAGGTTGGCTGGACGCTGTGGACCAACATCTGCATTTTGAAAGTTTTACTGTTAGTTTTGAGACGATATATATGAAAAATAAAAAAAATACATAATTAAAAAACTTGTGAAAATAAAAGTACCTCTGTCGTCCCATTGTTCTCCCTGTGGAAGAACCATGTCCGGATCACCTCTGAAATCCATTCCGGCATACGGAAAGTCCTGTATCGCAAAAACCTGGTCCTCTAACCAGTGAAAGTAACTATCTGAGAATCGAACCACTGCCGCACCCTCGTCAGGATGCCGGGCCATCACCGCAACCCATCGTATCAGCTTTGGCTCCCGAGGACCCAAGATATCAACAGTGAGTTGCTGAGGGATCAGCATTGGAACTCTCTCCAAGGCAAAGCTCACGACTATAGGCCCATATCCAAAAGTCTTTAGTCGTCCGTTCTTTGCCTTGGTCAGTTGGCTCTTCATATGAGCCGACACAGCTTCACACCAGTTGAAAATGGTGCCTTGGTAACAGTCAATTGCCATCCGCATTTGGGATCCGGAAGCAATGTGTAAAGCGGCCGCGCCGCAAATTCTGGTGACCGTGAACGCTATGACTTTGAGTTCAGGCAGAGTGATGTGTTTTATCTCTATGCCTTTTGAATGGTGAGCCCCACGTGTGCACCAATCCTCGCGGAGACTATCAAGGGGTTGGCCACCCGGCCTAGTCCCCGCAAGATTGAGTTGCTCACCTCTGTTTGGCAAGCCAGTGAGAAAGTATACATCCGAGGGCTCTATCTCGAGCTAGTGCCCTCCTATGTAAAAGCATTGTTCTTGAACGTTCCATCGCTCAACTAGCCATTCCAAGAATCTTACCTGGCCCCTCATGCCCGGTATGGTCCAATAATTGTATAATCCGCATGCTCTTAGGGCATCCAGGGAAGGTTGATGATTTATTGCAGCTTCATCTTCCTCACATGCTCTCTTTCTCTCCAGTCTAACATGATTAATGCCCTGCATATCAAAAATAGCAATTAGAAATTGGTTTGAGGATTTTTGGTAGGTTTTTGAGGGAGTTGGGGTTTTGAAATGCGCACTTCTCGGAAGACGCACCCTGGCTTTGTAGCACAGGGCGCCCAGACGTGGCTGGCCTGAAGGCGGGCTGCATCTTCCGACCGTTTTCCCGTATGAGAAAAAGTCGGGGGACGCAGGTCACCCGAAGGGCACCTGCGTCCGCCGAGAGGCGCATTCCAAAACCAAAACCCCCCCAAAAAATGAAACTAAGACCTAAAAATTAATTCTAAACAGATAGAAATGCAGAGTAGGATGTGTAAAATACCTGGGTGAAACGACGTTCGATTCCGACGGTCAGATTTTCCGCAGCGACCACGGGAAGTTTCTTGTCAAAAGCTCCTTTTTCAACCTCCAAAGTTAAACGGTAAAAATGACATGGTAAAAGGTCTTTTTATAGGTTTTTTGGATGAATTAGTTCATTTTTTACCATGAAAAGATGTTTTTCGACGTATTTTTGCCCATTTTAAACAGGTATGAGTAATATGTGACTTTTGTGCAGGACAAAGGGATTTCGAGGGAAATTATCATTTTTCACAAATAAAAATATCAGAGTCATCTTTTAAGCCCTTTTCTGACTCCTAAAACATGAAAAGATCGCCGAGCGTTTCTTTTACACTCGTTAAAACGGAATTAAAAGACGGTCCCCTTTTAGCTCTTTTCTGACCGTAAAATCAGGAAAAGATTGCCGGGTTTTTGTCGTTTCAAACTCGATAAGGAAATAAAACGACGTGTCCTTGATCGCTTTTTACTTTTCAGGTCGAAGACACTATTATGAAAGTACTCCTTGGTCGCAAGATCAAGCGGTTCCCCCAGGTATTATTTTATACTTTTTCGGGCTTGAGGGACACAAATTTACGAAAAAGTTCAACGTGGAGTTTCCTTAAGTTTTTCAGACTCTCAAATTGAAAAACGCCGAGTTTCTCCTATACTGGGCTCGTTAAATTTTTACAGTAAAGGACCTGTTCAATTACAAACAGGAACGAACCACTCCTTTCTAGGGTTCGAATTTAAACTAGGTTGGACTCGTCCGAAGGATGAGCTTATAATCAAGCATATGTTATCCTCCTCAAGCTTGTTAAAAATAAAGAGGTACTTGCCAGAAATGGTGGGGGAAAAGAGAGAAGAATGAGCCTATTTGTTACCTTTTGTCTCAAAAGAAACTTTATTACCGCTCTTGAACACGACACTTTTTCATTCACCTGGGTTGGGAAATCTTTTACCTCACAGTTGACCAAACCACTTTGAAAGTCTTTAACCTGGTTCCGGGGATTAACTTTGAGTTATTCGTCACCAAGCCATCTGTCGTGTCGTTATGTGTTCAAGAGGTCTGCAAGCAAAACTTTCATCTGCAAAAATACTTGTCATCCATTTGACCATCCCTGAGTCAGTCCTTACAGCAACATTTCTTCAACTTGAACAATGATTTCGTGTTGCAGGCTTGCCTGCAACGAGTCGCTTTCTATCGACATCGACACATTATCTAGAAAGATGACTTAGGAATCGACAGTACCTTGAAGTCTGCATGCATCAATGGCAGGTTTCTCGCCTTTGACGTCAGTTTACATCATTGACTTTCGATCAAAGGATTCCGTGAAGTGTTCGACATCAAAACATCTATTCACATTTCACGGGTTGTGCTTGGTACTTTGAGAACCATTGACATTACTGGTGGTCTCTCTCACGCTTGTTAACAGTTCACATCATCGACTGGTAATCAAGTGGTTTCTAACATGTTCGACATCAAATCATTTAATCACATGGTTAGAATCGTACCAATTCGGGAAGTAGAAGTGAAGACCCTGGATCTAGTTTCTACCATCCAGGCTGCGAGGAGTTTTGTATTCATTGTCTATGTAGACTAATCATAAACAGATGGCTGCATCCATACTGCGTCTACAAAAGTCTATAAAAATGATGTACTGCAAGATCATTCCTGTATCAGAATAGTTAGTCCATTAGTTAAAGTTTTGAATCTAAGTATGGGAATGCCTACCTCAGTGATGATATAATCTTATACATGTATTTTGTGTTGAAAATTGCAGGTTCCAACCAGGTCATCCACAAGACAATCCTTGAAATGATAAAGCGCTTCACCCTTCCTAGAATTATAAAACCCTAATCTATTCCAGGCTTCGCACTTTAAGGGGCAATCTGTTACACTAAAAAATGTCACCATGACCACTTACAGTTAGTATGGCTTAAATCAACAGTCATGCTACCCTCTTAGGCAAGTCTTATGCCTCTGCTATCCATCTCAAACTCAAAGAAGAGAGAAAGTCTTGTAAAAAATGTGTTTATCTCTGGGGTCGCAGGTTCTCTCTAGCCTTACCTGCGGGGACGCTTACCATGTTCACAAAAGCTGCGTCCATGGACGCTCTGTATGTTAAGGGACAGGTGCGTTCTTCTGTAAAAGGCAAAATGCGCGAGTTTCATCTTAAAAAAGTTACTTGTGGTTACTTCTAGAACCTTCTAGAGGTCGGTTTGATGAAATGGATGTGCCTCCAGTTGGTTCATGTATCTCTATTAAGGGGGAACTTATCCCATCAATAAGGGAGCTATCCCACCCAAAGAGGGGGATTATCCCATTGATAGTGGACCTGAATAACCTCTTTACAGCACTATAAATAAAGACATTGAGCCAGAGGGAGGGGAGGTTAGAGCTATACATTTTCTTTGGGTAAACGCTGCAGGAATTAGGACTCCCATTTAGAGCCTTGTGAGGAGAGATTGTCTTTGCTTGATTCTACTTGGAAGTGGGTGAGCTTTGTCAAAGTAGAGGAAAACCCTTGATGGACCCTGGGAGGAACTTGCACAACACCAAGGCCAGGTTGTAAGAGTTTCTTTGTTTCGTTATTAATACAAACTGGTTTATTTTTCTCAATAGCTTGTGTTAATGAGTTATTTCATGTGTTCCTTGGTCTGCATGTTGAATATATGTTTTATTATATGAAATACAAGTGCTTGGTAATTGTTTGATTGTTTGTGGTTGCAGGAATTGACATGAAGGAGGAGCTCATCCGGATCGGCAAGGATGGACTACAACAACAGCGTTTTGGAATAAGGTAAGCCTAAACACTCGTAGTTTTCATGTTATAAAAGGTATATTTAGAGAAAGATCATTCCATTTTGTCTTGTTTGTCGCTAGAGAGTTTAGACTCCTAGGGAGGTCAGCTGTGTCCGCACAAACGAATTTTTCCGCCACGACACGTTCTCATTCTATGGGCATGCAAGCGTCTAGGGACCTACGAACACTCTCACAGGCCTACAAGCCAATGTCTAGGGACTCTTTTGCACAGTGATATGCCAACATCCTGGTGATTTGAGCCACTTTTTCAGGCCCAGAGCCCAGGTCACTACCCAAAATTGAATCACATCTTCAGAACCGTAAAATAACAAGGAAATCAAAGTATAAATGAAATTACTTGAATGAGACCTTAACTGGACTCATACTAGCCATGACAGGTATTTCCTCAAACATATCACGAATATGTAATCTACAAGTGTAAATAATAGATCTAAGCATAGGGGTCTCATACTTAGTTGAGAATTGCTAAGTAGCATTGATGCCTCAACACATTAACTGTCCTATCATCCATTAGGTCATAGATACATTTTCCGTTCATTTACAAGTAAAAAGATGACGAGATCTAAGATACCATCATAAAACACATACATAACCAGCATAATAGCAACATAAATGCCAATGAAATCATAGCCGTATAAACCACATATAGTCCAGTATAGTACTCATAGAAATACAAGGAGAAATAACCTCATATTTTTTAGGGTCCTATGATTCATAGGATCAAATGATGATTGGATATTTTCTTTCATTATTTCAAATTGTAAATATTATGTATATTCCAAGTGATTTCCAAAATCTATATATATATATATATATATATATATATATATATATAAATGAAAAGAGGGCATATATATTAAAAATAAGAAAATGAAAAAGAAAAAATGATAAAATAACCCCACAAAAAAGAAAAAATGTGAAAGTGATGCCAATTGAAGTGTCGTTGATAGTACAATAATTTTTGGAGAATAAATTCATGAAATTGTGTGCAGCTTGTTCAAAATGCAACAATACTTCCTCTTGCTTGAAACATACTGTTTAATCATGTTCAAGCAAATTTCAATTTATGTTAATTAGATTAGAATGAATAACTTATCCGAACAGTGTAATCTTGGCTAAGAGTAGATTAGGTAGATTAGATGAATGAATTAATCCAACTATGTAATCTAGATTAATGTAATAGTTAGATTAGCTTAGGGGAAAATGGAAATTATCTTAAGGAAGGCTATATGTAATAGTGTGATTTGTCCAAAGTTCTGACCTTATTGTATTAAAATAAATGCACGACATGAAATTTTTTGTCATTGGCGCTAAACCTCGTGCTTTTCCCCACTCCTGATCATGACCACTCTCCATCTGATGGCTCCCAGGCATTCCCCCCCCGCCCCCCCGCCCCCTCCCCAACCATGTTGCCCTTTAGCGGCAAGGGCGGGGGGGTCCGAAAAGTGGTTTCCTCGCTGCTGATCGCACCCCTACGTGTCACCATCGTGGCATTTCGCACCCCCCCTCTTAATACCATATACCACTCCCACCCCCCTTCGAAATCGGGTTTTCGCCACTCCCACCATAATCCGCACTCTCGGTTACATCACCCTCCACTTCTGCTCCACCTCCACTCCCATACCGACACGTATCTCCTTCCTACCAACAGTCCCACGCCTCCTTCCACCTACCGTTGGTTGCCACGTCAATTAACTATTGCGCCCTCCCATTTGCCACTTCCTCCAATTGCGATTTTCCATTGCAGAGTAAATGCTCCTCCAGAAAAACCGTTCAGCCAAAAGTTCCTGCTCCTGTGGGAACCTATAAATCCTTGATCACACCCTCAATTACACTCTTTCCTCACTCTCCTACTCTCACTATGCTATCAATCCTCTATTTCTGCTTGCCTATCAACTGTTGCTGACAGAATAATTCATTGCAAGCTCTTTTTCTCGCAAAATTAATAGCCATCCTTTATAATTTTCCTTGTTATCACAATGGCCCCCAAAACCAAAATTGATACCACTGTGATAGACCCAATGATTTCTCCCTCTATGGATTTAGACCACATTCCCTTAGCTGACAGAGACTATAAAATTGATGAAATACATTGTGAATTCGACCTCTTCAAATTACACTGCTGGTTTCATGACACCTATCTTGACCAGGCAGATGAAATTGGGCTATGGAAATCTAGACTACCCCTATTTGTTTCTCCCCAATCCTATTATTTCCATGAATTCTTCTTGAAGTTCCACGCCTCTTATCTCTCGAGCAAAAGAGCCATCATTTCCCCTAATGGTGAAATCCTTTTCACCCTTACCCCTAAGAATATAACTTGATGTTGCAGGTCCCACATAGTGAATCCTTCACTCCCCTTTCCATTGAGGCTCTTAAAGAAAATTACCAAAAGCTTATCTTTCCCCAGAGAGAAAGGATTTTTTAATTTTTCCTATCAAAATATTCTTAATTGCCCAAGAAGAACCCCCCTTACCCCTCTTCTATTTTCTCCCAAATAACCAGCCAGATCATCTATGTCTTGTCTTTCCTACTTGGGCACTTCTAAGATAAATGGGTAGATGAGCCTATTTTAGGCTTTCTATCCACCCTTTCCATAGATGAAGGATTGTTAGTCATCTTTGACTATGGTCACTTTCTTGTAGATGTAATACATGAACAATTCCTTCAGTTTTTAACTGAAGGAATGTTTAGATATTCTTCCATTCTTATGCATATGTTTATTTTCTTCCAAACATACATGTTTCCTTTTGTAGTCTAGAAACTCAATCAACAAGAAGATCCTTAGTCCATAATATTTTGGACTTCAATTATCAGAAAACAATCATAAGAGTACAGGTTCAAATATTTTATAGATCAGTTTGTATATCCAACAACTTGTTTACTGAGTAATTAGCAGATTCCCATGATTAGTGAGGACATTCAAAAGGTGTTGCATCTCAGTGAGCAGGTGAAGATAGGAGATTGGTATTTGTACCAGTCATTTACATAAATTAGGGTTTATGGCTCCAAGTTGCTACCCTATAAACTACCAAAGTACCTTCCAATGAGGATATTTTCCTTAGAATACATCAGGAAAATAATCCAATGAGATAACATTCATTTTGTGGCAGCCAAGAAGAAGTCCCAGTTCAGAATAAAAGCACATATAGGGCCATTTATCTGCAACAATAGAGAAATAGGAGAGGATACAGACCTCCTACTAAAATAAATGAATTCTCTGCTTAGCTTCACAAGGTCCTATGACCCCTTTGGGGTAATTTCTAAGCTGAGGGTGGAACAAAAGACAACCCCCTATGTACATAAACAAAGACCAGAGATTGAGAAATACATGAATCAACAGGATTGGGTAGAGAACACATTGCAGGAGGCCAAAGAGCAGGTGTTGTCCATAACCACCTCAGAGAATCCTACCACTAGAGAGTGCTGTCATTATGTATTTTTTAGGTTGAGAGTGTAAACACATAGGACAACATCAAAACCACTTTGGAAGCTGGTATCTAGCCTTGCGAGCTTCAGAGAAGGATCTCTCTATTTAATTTAGCTTTGTTTTATGGATAAATTTTAGGCTAGCTATGATTGTACTTGTTGTTTTGATTGATTTATTTGGTTTATTTGAGTTTATAATTCCATTGGGCTATGGAGTCTATAAATTAAAACTAGAGTTTGTTCATCAATTTTTAAAGGATTTCTCACAGGGCAAGCTAGGTTGCAGTAAAGAGATCTTTTCATAATTTAAATGGATGGTGGAAAAGCAAAAGTGTAAGGTTCAGTAGAGGACAAAGAGGAATTAATAATTATTTTTCCTGACTTTAGTAGAGAACATTAAAATTAACAACAACCAAAATAGGGCGCTCTTCACAACAAATCCTATTTATCACAGTTTCTGTTGATTAACTCAGATTTAGAAAAACATAGGAAAGAAATAATAACGTTTAAACAGATAAAGACAAGAAACACATCACCATTCAAGACACAACATGAATCCTATAAAAGGTCCTTGTATTATTGATGCTCTGACACTTCAAAATTACAATATGTAGCAGAAATTACATTCAAAAAATCAACAACTAATACTTCAAATAGTGAAGTATTTATAATAAAAATTACAATAATCCTTTACAAAAGAAGTTGTCAAATTGACAGTGTATTATTAGCCTAATTAAAAACTAATATCGTCTAATCTTGGTAAAGGAATAGGCCATGTAGGTTGTTGAGGAAAGTGGTGGCCCTGTTTGGGTGGTTTTTGTTGCTGAGTCATTCAAAACAGAATGCAATGTTGAACTGAATCTTGCACTAGCTATTGTGTTGGCAAAATCTCTTACTGATCCTTAGTTACTACTTAATCTAGTAAATCAAGTAACTCTTCCCATCTCTTTTCATCTAGAACTATTAGCTTTGTCACCCTGTGGTAGATTTCATCTACCTCTGTATACTTAGAAAAATTTGGCTTCACGGTAAAGATGTGTTTTACCTCATTCTATACATTGAAGTCATTTGACATGGTCTCTAGAAAATCTTTTGCTATCATACTCCCTTTGATTCCACTGAACTTTATGCTCCTCTTGGCTACCTCTTTCATCTTCTGGATGTAATAATCCTGAGTGATCAGCTTGCCATTGATGACCTGAATACTGGACAACCCTTTCTAAATCAAGGCTTCAATCCTATTTGTGTATTTGTTTACCTACAGATCCAAGGTCTCACACCTTTCCTCCAACTGGTCAATAAGATTTCTCTTAGTCAAGACCTTCTTGACCTCCAGAATGGTGGTATTTTTGTCAATGACTCCCACTTCCTCCAGCTCGTATCTGGACTTCAAATTTAAGAACCTGATAATATTTTCAGCTTCAGTTGGCATTTCTCCTAGCTTTTTCCATCCTTATACAATGGTCTCAATGACATTCTCTATTAACTCTTTCTGTTCATATAATATAAATGGAAGGCAAAATTTTATTCATTGAGTCAAGTATGTTCATCCAAATTGTCTCCTTGGTGTGGTCCAAGGTCTGGCCAATAGATGTGTCTCTCTCTACTTGGTGGAGCTTTTCCAGAAGTCTTTGATTTTTGTACAAATCGACAGCCCAAGGGGTTTCGACTTTGGCCTTCTGGACTTCCATAGATTTAAGTTGGCTTTGTAAGGTCTCAATCTACTTTGATTGCAAGGACATGTTTTGTAGTGTCTATGTTACTTGTTCAACACTGGGAGTCTGAGAAGAATTATAAGGTGCAGTAGTTGTTCCTTCTCCTTTATCGACTTTTCTAACTCTGTTTCCATCTGCCTGATTTGTATGTTTTGGTCAATAAGTAGTTTCATCATGTTAGCTTTCTGAGCTTCACCTTTTGCAATGTCCTTGGTCATTGGATCCTCTATAGCTGGCAGCTTGAGCTGTTTCCTCAATGCTGCAATGTCCAAGTTTTTCTTCTTAATAATTTCTTCAACAGCAATAACATCCTTAGGGTCATACCCTATCTTGATGACCAAGTCTTCTAAATACTTGATCCCGTTGTCCTTGGCCAACGATGAGACCTTCTCCATATTCAACTTTGACTGTACATTAGCAAAAGAAACCTGAAATTTGGATAAAGACATGGCAGTGTTAGTGAGAGTGGAGGATATCATCTCACCAGTTTGTTTGTGCATCTCCATTTGATCAATGGGATGTATGTCTTTTGTGTTGAAATCAAAGGTGGTGCTCTTGTGGTCAATTGTTGATTTAGGTTGTGAAGCCTCGGCCTTAAGAAAGTCCATATGCATTTTGCCATGTTCAGTATCAAATACTGACAGAAGTCTGCTTTGTGAACTTGAATTTTGCTTCCAGATTGGTTGTAGGTGTTGTTCTTCAATATCTAATTCCTGAGCTTTATTTCCTTGTACTTATCAAACATTGTTTTCTCCTTTTCTGTCTGGACAATATGTGTTTCCAGCTTGGTCTCCTTATGACCTTGTGAAGATGAAGGTTCAAAAGGAGAAGTAGTGAACTTCATGGTTGCTGGTGGAGAATCCATGATAATGATGGCTACCTGGTCTTCCATTTATTTAACTATTTCTCGTTTGTGAGTCATCTTGGCCCTCTTTCTGTAACCGATTCTAAATTCTCTGGCTTCACCCTCGGTTGTGGATGAAGACCCTTCCTCTCTTTGTCTTTTTTTGTATTTTTCCTAGGGAACAAGAGTTTGTAAAGTGGAAGTGGAAACCAGCTGCTCTTCAGCTTCTTACAGGGTATTTTCTACCCACTCCAACTAATTTTCATATTGTTCTATCTTCGGCCTAGAAGTATGAATATAGGGAGTATTCTTATTGTCCACCTTGATTTTTGAAATAATGCCAAAGGGGTCATAACAACATGTGAATCTCAAATTGAACTTCATCTCGTTCAATATCTTATCTGCCTCCTCCCTTGCAGTTCTTGTATTGTAGACAAATGGGCCTACCTATGTTTTAATCCTAAATTGTGCCTTCTTCTTTGCTACTACAAAATGGATTTCATCTGAGTTTAACATTTTCCTGATGTATTCTAAATCAAAGATCCTCATTGGGAGTTACTTGGGAAGCTTTTATGGGGGCAATTCACATCCATAGACTCTGATCTCTATATAATTTTGGTACAGGTACCAATCTTCGGTCTTGGCTTGGCCTAATAGATGTAGTATTCATCTGATATCCTCACTGATCCTGGCATGCATTGTACTGTAGAGAATGTTCATATATGAATGAACAAAGTCTTCTATAAATTGCTTGTAGGTGAATTCTTGTTGTTCCTTCATGACCAGTGAGGTCCAAAAGATCACTGGTTGTTGGTCATCTACATCATCTAGTTCTGCAATGCAATAGTAAACTTGTCTGCTTGATAATAAATGAACATGTAAATCAAAATTGAAGTGTAGTTGAACACCTTCTCTATGAGAAACTTGATGAATTTCTCATGGATATTGTCAGCCAAGAATTGACTAAAATTGAAAATAGTAGTGGGCTTGTTGTCTATGGAAAATGTGGAAAGGAATCCTAAGATAGGCTCATCCACCCACTAATCAGAATGGTGGCCTAGAATGTGAGAGAGGATGGAAATAATATGCTTGGCCCGATCAAGAAAAATGGAAGAAGGATAATGTGGATTCTTCTTGGGTAATTGGGAATTCTCTGGAAGGAAAAATTCAGAAATCCTAGCTCTGGTGGCAAAATCTAGCTTTTGATAAAGCTGGGTGAGGGCTTCTAGGGAGAAAGGGGTAGCGTTTTCCATAGAAGGGGCCAGCATCATTTGGTCAATTGATTTGGAGATGATGGTGAAAAGTATGTCACCTATAGGTGAAATTATAGCTCTTTGAGCAGGGACATAGCAAGCTTGGCATATCCTCCTAAATTATGGGGCTTGAAAGGTCACAAGAAAGATATAGTGGGGAAGGTTTTACTCCTAGAGTCCTATCTCATATGTTTTATTAGTGTGTTTCTCCTCTGACCAGCAGTATAACTTGAGGAAATCACTGTCACAAAGTGTTTTAGTGATCTGGTAATCTATGTCTAACGATGGTGTGTGATCCAGGTCTATAGAAGGCAGAATCAATGGGTTAATCACTTGGTTCTAGGTCTTGGCTTTAGGAGGCATGGTTGGAGCAGTTTTTGAGCAAAATGGATAGACAAAGGAGGCTTACTGGGCTCTAAAACAATAGTCTGTCAGGCGAAGAGAACAGGGAGATCGTGGAATGTCGAGATGCTGGTGGCAAGGACACTCTGATAGAGACTGCAACAAGCATTCATGAATGGAAGAAAGAGAATGAGAAGCGAAAGATGGAAATGACGGGCTCTGGATATTTTAAACACAGAGGCACATTTCCGTAGGAAATGGCATGGGGCCGTTACTGAATAGTTACTGGGAAAATTAAGTGTGGAATGGGTATCATGCGGGAAAGCATTTAATTGGAGCAACGGTCAGGACAGGTGGTGGGCAGAGAGTGGCATAGGAGGAGTGGTGGGGGTGTGGCAGGAGTGGATGCAAGACAGGAAGTTTTCGGAGGGGGTGAAGGGTGTTAAGTGGTATCAACAAGAGGGGTATGAAATCTTTGGGGTGTGCCACGTAGGGAGTAGGGCTTGACAGAAGAAACTGTCTTCCGAACCCCCCACCGCCGGTAAAGGGAGAATGCGAAGGGGGGGCCAAAAATGAATGTTGGTCATGGATGAAGCGGGGGACTTGATACCGAAGTGTCGAAGGTGACGAAAATTTAACCAAAAATGAAAAAATGCTTTGTCCGCTTGCGCTCACATGATTTTGTTTTCAAACTTAGGATAGGGGAAAAATAGGGAAATGAAATACTTTATCCCTGCACATATTTATCCTCTAGACTTAGGATAAGGGATTAAAAATAAACTTTTTGAAATAGATAATGCATAGCATTCACTTTCTCCTCTTTCCCTATCCTCAAACTTAGAATAAAATATATACATGCTGACATTTAAGCAACCCACCTAATCTACCTACCCTTAGCTAGACTAGCATTTTTTATTTTAATCTCTAGGGTGCACTTAGACTAGTAAACCCATTTTTATTTTCTTTTATGCAGAAAGAAAAACTATCTAACCTATCCCTTATTTCTCCTATTGACCTAGATTAAACAGTTGGGTCAATGTCATTTTCTACCTAACTAATGATTTATCCAAATTAAATTGTTGGATAAACATTCATTCTCTATCTAATTTGCAAAATTTAAAGAAGTCTAGTGATAATTAAGTAGTATGACCAAAGGATAGTAAAACTACATATCGCTGCAAGAGGTTTTTCTGATAAGAATTGTGGGGAGAATGAGGGAACTGCGAACTCGAGGGCACAAAGATAGGGTTACAAAGGAGCTCGAAGGTTGCTCCCTATGGAGTGCAGCAGAGGAGCGAGCTTCACTCCCTCCTACAAGGAAGCAACTATCGATAGAGGCAAGGCACCACTGGGTAAAGTCAAAGGTTCTGGGGAAGAAGGGGAAAAAAATAATGGAAAGGAGTGAGATGGGGCCAAGTCCAAGGTAAACAGTAGCACAAAGGACAAAGAGGAAGAAGACAAAAGCCAGGGAATAAGGGACAAAAATCAAAAGGGACAGTGTAGACCCAAAATGGAGATTACTTCGAGAGTTGTGTTGAATGATCCTGCTCTGTAGGACCACAGGGACCATATGGGGACGTACGCCATAATCTGAAAATTCATGGGAATTTGGCCCTCTGAAAAGGCATTACAGACATGGATCAAATACCACTGGAAACCCAAAGGTAGTGTTGAACACCATATGGGGTCAAAGGGTTTTTTTACGGTGGTATTTACTAACATTGAAGATAAAGACAGAATATTCGAAGGAGGGCCCTACTTTTTTGCAGCAGCATGCCTCTATATGAGGCCATGGAAAATGAACTTCATTCTAGAAAGGGAGACATTCACCTCGGTACTTGTATGGGTAAGGCTCTATTCCCTACCTCTCGATTATTGGCAACATGGGTCGCTTGCTGCCATTGGCAATAAGCTAGGTCGCTTTGTGAAAGCTTCGAAGCCACTAGAAGGGGTAAATATACTTCCTATGCTAGGATTTGCGTAGAAATGGATCTATCAGGTGCTCTCCCGGATGAATTAATCCTGGAAGTTTTTGATGAAGAATGGGTCCAAACGGTGGATTATGAGCATATCCCGTTCAGATGTCGTAGATGCCACAAACATGGTCACCTGATTAGAGACTGTCCTCTTAGTAAATTAGACAATAAAGGAGAAAATAAAACTGTGAAGGATACCGAAAGATTTCAAAAAGTGGTAAGTAAAGGAAAAGGAGGTAGAAGGGATCAAGACATCAACGCAATGAGGGGTAAAAGATCAACATGAATAGGTTTCAAGTACTGGAAGAAAAGGAAGAAACGACAAGTGAAGACCAAGCAATGGAGGAAGGACCTAAGTAAAAAGAGAAGGAGGAGAACTACATCATAACACAAGAGATTTGTAACAGGAAAGAAACTATGAATAGTGAGACTGAAGCAGAAATGGATATGGAAATGACCCAAAGTGAAACAAATCTGGAAGATCATGAACTACAAGAAATTCTAGAAAAGGAACACCTAGATTTGGAAGGGTTCTTGATGCAGGGAACCACGGGAGGCATAGATTCACTACCCCAAGAGGACTGCAACAGAATACAACAATTGTTTTTATGGAAGACTCAGGAAAGGCGGTTAGAAACAGGAATAACCAGTGATAAGCTGGAAAACAAAGGAGTAAAAACAATGAAACTGACCCCGGGACTCGCTCCTAGAAATACTGGTGAGAAGAGAGGCTGGAAAAAGCAGAAGGAACTTCTGATGGAGTGTGGAAAGCTAATGATAGATTCGGGTAAGATGAAAGACCTAACTAGTTACTCCTTTACAAGTCTTTAAAAATGAAATTTACATCTTGGAATATTAGAGGTCTTGTTACACAGTAATTTGTCACCATTGGTCACCATCCCTGTTACCCCTTTCCCGCACTTTGGAGGACTCATTCCAGGACTTGTGAGAGGTGACATGGCTTGAAAACACTTGCATTATGTTCCCCCAAGTATGGACTTCATATGCCTTGAAGACATCTCCTGTAGAATATCCTTAAAAAGTCCCCTTTTTCCATTAGCGCGGATCCACAGTGTATCACCCGCGCCAATGGGGGAAATTCTCCAAAGAGGGCGCGCCCATTGGCGCTCTGTCTCAGAGTCTTACCCGCACCAACCAAGTTTGGAAAAGTTTTTTAACAAACGCACGCCCGAAAGTTTTTTCCTTTCGACTCAAGAGGCTTTTCAAGGATAATGCCAATCTCATGGATGTCGAGATTCATCGTATCTCTATCCATAATAGCTTTTCGAGGATAATGCTTATCCCATGGATGTCTGGATTCATTGTATCTCTTCCTCCTCCTCCATCTATAAAAGCTTGTTCTGGTGCATTTGACAAGCTAGTTTTTGAGCATAGGGAGAATGATACTGTCAGAAGTCTGAGAGATTGCTGTAAGAGTCTTCTTTGCATTCATAATCAAAGAGAGAGAGAGGCTTGTTCCCGATCCCGACAAGCTTTGCAAGACATATGTAGCTGATCACCCAGCCAAAGGAGGATTTGACGTCAGAACTATGGTTGTATACTCCTTTGTTGATTATCAATAATAGATGACTATCATTATGGTTCCATTCTTACTGTTCATTATGATGATGTTTGAATTATATCTTTTCTGACCGATATATAATTGCATCTATTCGATTTTATGCTTGTATTCGTATCGTTCTTTGCCAGTGTGCAAGTGTCCATTCACGGAGATCGTGAGGATCGTGACTGGCCGGAGCAAAGGAACGGGAGTGTTACACAGCAATTTGTCACCGTTTGTCACCGTCCCTTTTACCCCTCACCTGCACACTGGAGGACTCATTCCGGGACCTGTGAGAAGTGACATGACCTGAAACCACTTGCATCATATTCCTCTAAGTATGAGCTTCATATGCCCTGAAGAAATCTCCTGCAAAATACCCATGAAAACAGCTCTTTTTGCATTAGCGCGGGTCCACAGTTCACTGCCCGCGCCAATGAGGGAAATCCTCTAAAAAGGGCGTGCCATTGGCGCTCTGTCTTAGAGTCGCACTCGCGCCAACCGAATTGAGTAAAGTTTTTAACCAACAAGCTCCCGAAGGTTCTCTTCAACCCATTCACCAACTGAATCTATGTTGAGCTAGGATGGTTTGGCTTCGAATCTCCATAGAAGGGAAAGTGGTTTGCCACCTTTCATGGAAGTTTCTAAGTGATAAAGCCAATCCCATGAATAATGTGGTTGATCCTATCTCTTTCCTCTCTATCTATAAAAGCTTGTCTCTATGCCTTGAGCAAGCTAGTTACAGTAGTTCTAGTCAGTAATTCCAGCATAGTGATAGAGAGTTTGAAGCTGCAAGAGCCTTCTTTGCACCCATAAGGCCAAATCTAAGTAAGGAGATTCTTGTCACCCAAAGAGAGAGAGGCTTGTTCCCCATCCCAACAAGCTTTGCAAGACTTTTGTAGCTGACTACCCAGCCAAAGGAGGATTTGACGTCAGAACAATGGTTGTATTCTTCTTTGTTGTTTATTAATAATAGATGACTATCATTATGGTTCTACTCTCATTGTCTTATGTTTGATGTTGAGTTATATCTTTTCTGACTGATATATAATTGCATCTTCTAGATTTTATGCTTGTATTCGTGTTGTTCTTTGCATGTGTAGGTGTCCAATCATGGAGATCGTGGGGATCATGACCGGCCAAGGCAAAGGAACGAGGGCGACATCTCTTCTATGAACACTAGCGTTGGAATCCAAGTAGGTTCTCACCATCCACTTTTTATTTGCAATTAGGAACTTGCGTGATAGCATTGTGTGATTGTTGCTAGACCTGGTTTGGGCTAGTAGGGATCGTCTCTGTCCACAGAGAGGATTTACCTCCACAACAATTTGGCGACTCCACTGGGGAGTTAACTTGTTGTTTGATTTGTAAACTTTAGACGGAGCCTGAAGTACGGCCAGGTAGCCTTCGAAACGCTATTGCTTTGCATTAGCGAAGTAGATCAACGCCACTTCAGTCAATCTCCGGTTTGGTTTACGGACTAAACAACTTGGAGTTTGTCTTGTCTCTTTGGTTTCTCTTGTTTTGATTGCTTAGATAGCTTTCTGGGTTGGATTTCTTGCTGTCTCTTGCTTCCTGGTTTGCCTAGATACTGTTTTCAAGCCCTGGGTTGCTTGTTTTTGTTTTTGACTTAGCAAACTCGATTAGCGCGCTTTTTAGCCTTACAGTCATGCCAATTGGTGCAAGTTGCTCAAAGACAACCCACGCCAATCCCATAAAAGCGCGAGTTGCAGCCTGATAGTCGCGCCAGGTCTGTCAACTTTTCTAGTTTGCTTGTTTTCAAGCCCTCTGAGCATGGATTTGTATCTTGCCACGTCTTTTTCAATTACTGGAGTGGGTTTGATCCTTGTCTGACTGGTTCTAGACCTCCATCCTTCGGGTGTTTGCCTCTTTTTATCGATTTCACATTTTAGCCCTAGGGCATCTAGTGGCTTTGTGCATCGAGCCTTCCGTAGGAGTCTTGGGTTCTTTGATCGTCCAGTCGACTTTGTGATTATTTTTCGCACTTGCTCAGTAGTTGTCAAAACCTTTTGAATGATATTCAAGTGATTTTCTCCTTTTCCGCTTGGATGTCGCTTGACTTCGTTTGGGTTTAGATTACATAGCTCGATAGAGGTCTTTGTGTTTTCTTCTTGGTTTGAAGGACTGTTTTGGTGTTTTGGGGATTCGATTGTGTTCTCATTGAGTGAAATTTGTCTCTTTTGCTCAGTGTTACTATCTCTCAAAATTTGTTTAGTGCACTTTGCCATTGAAAAGAAAACAAACAATCTCTTTTGTGTTGAATTAGTTAATTGAAATTGGAAGCTTTTCATTGATTAGTGATTTAAAACAAAAAAGTTTCGATTATTTGTCATTAGCTGCATTAGAGTAGTTCTTGATTGTTTGTGGTCATTTTGTTTGAAAAATTCTCAACTCTCTCGTAGTTAGTATTCATCGAACGAAATGGTATTCTTTGGCATATAGTTTGCATTCAGGGAATTGTGAGAGATTACATATGGTAGGACTTGGAAATTGAAACTTAACTAAAGATCAACCATAAAATGAACTGAATGAACTTAAAAACGCATTGGAACATAACGCTCACTGATTAGAGGTCTAGGCTAGAGACGTGCTCCGACATCGTTAAACCTAGTCACTGTTGTTTCACACTACGATTGGGTGATTCCTCCTTTTGTGACTCGATAGTGGTCTAGCACGGACTTGAGCTCCCACGTACCGTCGCGTATATAGGGGAGACCCCACTAGGTTATCATCCTTTATCCACAGGAAGCCGTGTCTACCGCCTTACAAGTCGTAACGCACCGAACACAGCATTCGGGAAGATTGACTGCCGTACAGGAAGTCCTTGGTTTTCATATGACTGCCAAGGTGTATATGCAGGTTTACGGATTTGTTTGGTAAACCCTTTGCCTAGTCTATCCAGAGTAGTCACTTTTGATCCTTTTCGGACTCCTTAAAAGAAAAGGCTCACTTGAGCAGTTTGTCACTTCGGGCTCACAAAACATTCGAAGGCGACTAGAGTCGCCTTTTTGTCCTTTTCTCGATTCTTAAAACATGAAAAGGTCAAGTTGTGTCCTTGCGTCTTAAAACTTATTTGGCCGCGATTAACATTACTTGGTTAGATCTTGTGTGTGTTAGTTTGAGTAGGGTCCTTTATCTTAGATTCCCTTAGGTCCTGTTTGAATTTTATCATCCTGACTAAACCATCGACTCCCGTTCCGAGTGATCAAGGGTCTCCGTCTTCCGTTGCTCTTGAGGTACCGGTTGTGAGTGATACTCTTCTTGTTATCCCGAGTATCTAACCGATCAACTCTCGTGCCCTGGACGACGAGGATTACAAAATCAATTGGAACCCCATCTGGGAGCCTGACGAGGATGATATTCCTGTTACCCCCCCTGGTGTTTCGTCTCCAATGTCTACCTCTCACATGGATGAGACATCTCCTAGAGTAAGCGAGACACCTGTGTTGTCGAATATCGACACTCCATTCGAGCTACTTCTCCGCTTCCCCCACACTACCAGTCATTGAGCGATAGGGTAAGTGCCAGGATCCCTGCTTCGAGTATGTGGGACCCCCACATCACTCCCACCACGGGATCTTTTGTTTCACAAGTCCACACTACACCTGCCACTTCAGTTCCGACAAATCCAATTGTTTGTATAGCACATACAACTCCGGTTGTTAGTGCCATTACAGTGTCTTCAGCTTTGAACACTGGTGCTGGTCCCCCTCACAGTCAAGTGAGTAGCAGCCAGCCGGCACACACACCTAAAGTTATCCATCCTGCACAAAGTGCACCACCCTCTTCTGGTCCTGTCCCAGGAGGGGGGCCATATGATGCAAATGGACAAGCTGTTCAGGATCCAAATGCGCAAGGTCCATTCTATTATTACGATTCTGATGGTCAATACCTTCAGCTTTCTCAACCCTTGCCTACTCAACCTATTGTTGAGGTTTCGGTACCATTATACGTTACTTGGAACGCCACCACTTTCCATGGGAGCCAAGTAAGGCCTGCATAGCCTCAGGGACCACCTAACCAAGGCCAGCCATCTTATGTGCAAACCCCCCAAGGGCAGCAATATTATGGCCAGTCTCACCCAGGACAACCTGGGGGCCCACAAGGACAACCCTATCAGGGACAACCTTCGGCCGTTGGTGGTCCTTCTTTTACTTATCTGACTCAACCTTCTCGCGTCTGTTAACAGCTTTCACTATTGGCTGGTAATCAGACGATGTTCATGCATGTTAGACTTCAAATCATGTATTCGCATGCCTGAACTTGTACTCTGTTCGGGTCGAGATGGAGTGCAAGACCCTGGATTTTGTTTGTTGGAATCCAGGCTATGATTTGTGGGTTATTATGATCATTACATGACTCATTCACTGGATGGTTGCGACCATGCCTGAGTCTATTTATCGATCCTCTCTGGATGGCTGCGTCCATGCCTTGGATCTCGATCATTATGTACTTTGTTATGGATGGCTACGCCCATACCACATATATCATGTACTTGAGATATCAGTTGTACTTCTTTTCGCAGGTTCTCCAGCGGCCATGTTTTCAGTCACGCATGTTCTTATAAAGCATTTCACCCCTCTCTCTCTCGGGCCTCATGCTTTAGGGGGCATCTGTTACACAACAATTTTTCACCATTTGTCACCATCCCTTTTACCCCTCACCTGCACACTGGAGGACTCATTCTGAGACCTGTGAGAAGTGACATGACCTGAAACCACTTGCATCATATTCCTCTAAGTATGAGCTTCATATGCCCTGAAGACATCTCCTGCAAAATACCCATGAAAACAGCTCTTTTTGCATTAGCGCGGGTCCATAGTTCACTGCTCGCGCCAATGAGGGAAATCCTCTAAAAAGGGCGCGCCATTGGCGCTCTGTCTTAGAGTCGCACTCGTGCCAACCGAATTGAGTAAAGTTTTTAACCAACAAGCTCCCGAAGGTTCTCTTCAACCCATTCACCAACTGAATCTATGTTGAGCTAGGATGGTTTGGCTTCGAATCTCCATAGAAGGGAAAGTGGTTTGCCACATTTCATGGAAGTTTCTAAGTGATAAAGCCAATCCCATGAATAATGTGGTTGATCCTATCTCTTTCCTCTCTATCTATAAAAGCTTATCTCTATGCCTTGAGCAAGCTAGTTACAGTAGTTCTAGTCAGTAATTCTAGCATAGTGATAGAGAGTTTGAAGCTGCAAGAGCCTTCTTTGCACCCATAAGGCCAAATCTAAGTAAGGAGATTCTTGTCACCCAAAGAGAGAGAGGCTTGTTCCCCATCCCAACAAGCTTTGCAAGACTTGTGTAGCTGACTACCCAGCCAAAGGAGGATTTGACGTCAGAACAATGGTTGTATTCTTCTTTGTTGTGTATTAATAATAGATGACTATCATTATGGTTCTACTCTCATTGTCTTATGTTTGATGTTGAGTTATATCTTTTCTGACTGATATATAATTGCATCTACTAGATTTTATGCTTGTAGTCGTGTTGTTCTTTGCATGTGCAGGTGTCCAATCACGGAGATCATGGGGATCGTGACCGGCCGAGGCAAAGGAACGAGGGCGACATCTCTTCTACGAACACTAGTGTTGGAATCAAAGTAGGTTCTCACCATCCACTTTTTATTTGCAATTAGGAACTTGCGTGATAGCATTGTGTGATTGTTGCTAGACCCGGTCTGGGCTAGTAGGGATTGTCTCTGTCCGCAGAGAGGATTTACCTCCACAACAGGGAGTGTCAACTCTTCTACAACACTAGCGTTGGAATCCAAGTAGGTTCTCATAATCCACTTCTAATTTGCAATTAGGAACTTGCATGATAGCATTGTTTGATTGTTGCTAGACCCATTTTGGGCTAGTGGGATTGCCTCTGTCTGTAGAGGGGATTTACCTCTCCAACAGGTCTAGGAAGTAAAAGAAAACAAAGATTGCTTAGTTATAGAATGAAACAAGATATGTCGGACATGATTTCATCCAGGAAACGAAATGTTCCATTCAGAAAATAAGACTCATACACAGCAAATGGCTCTGTAGATATGAGTTTCTGGAGGTTAAAGCGGAGAACACAGCGGGGGGTATTCTTACTCTTTGGAATCCCCAAAGGATCAGCATTATGGATGCAGAGGCATCAAGAAATTATCTATCAGTGGTCATTCAACCTATTAGGGTTTCAGAAACATTCCTAGTAACAAATGTTTATGGTCCTAAAAAATTAGAGGATAAAATCAAATTGTTAGAAGCCCTTAGTGACCTCAGGAGCAGACAGACTGGAATGCCTTGGATCATGGGAGGAGATTTTAACATGATCAAATCTCTCTCAAAAAAAAAAGGAGGTACCAGAGTGCTCAACAAAGACTCCTTAGCGTTTCAATCATTTACAGACAATATGAATTTGGTTGAGTCAGATTCAAGCAATGGCCTTTTTACATGGAACAATAAAAGAGGAGGTGAGGCGCTGGTAGCGTCTAAGTTAGACAGGTTCATGATATCGGAGGAATTAATGTTTCTAAATAGTGAAATCACAGCCAGAGTGCTTCCTTTTGGAGGTTCAAACCACTGGCCGGTTCAGTTGGAAATCAAGGGTATAGATTCTCCCAGGAATAGACCCTTCAGATTCGAAAACATCTGGCTCTCCCACCCAGATTTCATTAGTAACATTGAAAAATGGTGGGCTGAAGACTTGCAAATACAAGGATCTAAGATGTACCTTCTTCATAAAATATTAAAGCACATTAAGTTTAGACTAAAGGAATGGAACCAGAAAGATTTTGGTAACATTTTTGAGGAAAAACAATCAGTGGAAATTAAAATTCTAGAACTCAACAAGGCTCTGATAAATGATGGATTTGATAAAGCCAAAAGTGAGCAAGCTGATAAATACCATCTATTTTGGGAAAATTTATGCAAACAAGAGGAAATATTTTGGAGACAAAAATCCAGAATTCAGTGGCTCAAGGAAGGAGAACGGAACACCAGATTTTTTCACAGATCCACTATGGCTAACAGAGCTCACAACAGAATCTCCATGATTAAAGATGAGGGAGGGGAAATTCAGACCACTCATAAAGATATTGAAGCTGTGCTTGTCCAACATTTCCAGAACATCACTCAGGAAAACACTCCAGATAGGGATCAGTCCATCAGGGGAATCACAGGGCATATCCCCAAACTGGTGTCCAGAGAGGACAATTTTAACCTCAATAGACCAGTTGAGGAAGAGGAGGTCAGCGAGGTTCTCAAAGATATGCAGAATGGCAAAGCACCAGGTCCAGATGGTTTCAATGTGGATTTTTTTAAAGTGTGTTGGCATATTGTCAAAGAGGACATTGTGAATGTGGTTGAGGATTCCAGGAGAAGCAAAACTATCCTGAAAGCTCTCAACACCTCCTTTATTTCCCTTATTCCCAAACAGGACATTGCTCAATCTGCAGACAAGTACAAACCTATTGCCTTATGTAATGTGGTTTACAAGATAATATCCAAAGTAGTGGCTAATAGACTCAAACCTCTCCTTCCCTCGCTAGTGTTTGAAGAACAATCATGTTTTGTGGAAGGAAGACAGATTCTAAACAACATTATTCAAGCACATGAGGTGGTGCACACGTTAACCAACAAAAAATAGGCGGGGATGATGATGCAATTGGACATTGCCAAAACGTATGACAAGGTGAATTGGAATTATATCAAGAAGGTTCTCTACACCTTTGGGTTCGACCACAACTGGGTCAGATGAGTTATGGCACTGGTGTCCTCCTCCAGCTTTTCCATTCTGGTCAATGGATCCCCCTCAAAAATCTTCAATCCTTCTAGAGGCCTTAGGCAGGGAGTCCCTCTTTCTCCCTTCCTCTTTATTCTTATGATGGAAGGGCTCAGGCAATCCATTAAGCAAGCCAAGGATATGGGTAAAATTAGGGGACTTCAAATTTCAGAGAACGGTTCTGTTCTGACTCATCAACAATTTGTTGATGATACCTTATTGCAAGGTGTTCCAACAGTCAAAGAGGCTTTGGACTTCAAACAAATTCTTAAAGATTTTGCCCTGGCTACAGGTATGGAAGTCAACCTCTCTAAATCAAAAATCTTCTTCTTTAGCACTAACATTTCTATCCAAAGAAATATCTCAAGAATTCTTGGATTCCAATGAGATTCCCTCCCCTCTAAATATTTAGGAATACCTCTTACTGCCAGACCCATGCATAAGAGTATTTGGGAACCGGTCCTTAATAAGATGCAGGATAAAGTAAAAAATTGGACCTTCCATGCCTTGAACCTGGCTGGCAGGTTAGTTCTGACTAAGGCTGTTCTTCAATCCATCCCAGTTTTTATGTTATCAGCTCTCCCAGCTCCAAAAGGTGTCTTAGAGAAAATCAGAGACATTCAAAGAGACTTCCTATGGGGAAAGGAGGAAACTAGAAAGAAATGGGCCCTGGTTTCCTGGGAAAAAATATGCAAACCCAAAAGTCAGGGGGGCCTTGGCCTGGATGATCAAGATATTCTCTATAAAGCTCTAGGAGCCAAACACTGGTGGAGATGGGTGTAGGAGCCAAAAGCACAGTGGGCCAGGATATGGAAAGAGAAATATGCCAACTTGTGGCACAATAATGATCTCATAAGAATGTCTGGAACTATAAAAGGCTCCTACATATGGAACAGAGCCTGGGAGAATAGAAGTCTAGTTCAAAAGAATAGTTTCTAGGAAATTAGAGCAGGAGATCTTGCTCTTTTTTGGGAGGACAAATGGCAACAGGAACCAACACTATTAACAGAGAATTTTGTAGGCCTCAAGCAGGAAATAGATGCCCAAGGGTTAATCAGAGTTAAGGATTTTTGGGATCTTTCGCATACCTCTGAAAAATGGAGAAGCTGGAGAAACATTGAATGTGGAGAGGACAACCCCCTAAAAGTCAAAAAAGAGGCTCTTGGGGACTTGCCCAAGCAAAGGATGATCTTAAAAATAGAAGGGTAGGATCAATTGAGATGGGTTAATAACAAGCGAGGAGCCTTTAATCTCAAGGAAGCTAAGGGTTTTCTACTTGGGCTAAATTATAGTGTTCCAGACAAGACCTGGACACATATTTGGAGGTAGCAAGGATGGATGAAGATCAATATTTTTATGTGGCTAGTTCATCACAAGAAAATATTAACCTGGGACAATATTACGAGAAGGGGAATTATGGGGCCCTCTAAATGCCAGCTCTGTGAGGAGCAAGAGGAGACAATGGAACATATTCTCAATAACTGCTCTTATACTACTTGGTTGTGGGATTCGTTCTCTTCAATTTTCCAGCAGTCTGATAGGGACATAGGAAGTATCACAAATACCCTAAACCACTGGAGAAAAAACTTCAAGGAGAACGAAGCCCTAAATTTGGCCTGGGCCTTCACACCCTGCTTTATTATCTGGAACGTTTGGAAAGAAAGAAATAAAAGAATTTTCAAGAATGGTAAGTCTTCAGCACAACATCTTCTTGACCTTATCTTGAAACAGATCAAAGAGACAGTTAGTTCCACTGTTAATAATATCCCCTCGAATCCCCCTATGGATGAAGAGCAGAGAATTCTCAGGCAACTGGGAATGCAAGGGATAACTCCTCAAGGTAGAAACAGAAAGGATAAAACCATGGTTATAGAGAAGGACTACTGGAAACCCCCACAGAAAGGCATTCTAAAATACAACATTGATGGTGCCTCTAAATGCAATCCGGAACTGCAAGTTATGGAGGAGCTTTAAGGGATGACGAGGGCAATATTATATTTATCTCCACTACCATTTAGGTAGAGCAACTAATAACATGGTGGAAGTGATGGATTTGGAGCAGGGTCTAGAGTTTCTATCACAGAATCATTGCTCAAATGTCATTGTGGAAGCAGACTCAGAGATAACCATCAACGCAGTAAAAAGAATCAACAGTGGTTTTAGGCCAGAAAGAGTCTCGAATCATTGGAAACTTATCCAGGTTTATCAAAGAATCAAAATGCATCTACAGGGCCTTCGAACCATAAGTTTCAACCACGTTCGACGTAATGCCAATAAACTGGCCGACTTACTGGCCAATCAAGGTGTGAGCAGTGCAGAAGGTGGAATGGCCAAAAAGTGGCAAGAAATTCCTCCAAGTTGTCTAAAGGCTATCTACGAGGATCAAGCTATGGAGGATAGGGAGGTTTTCCAATTTCAAGTAGGGTGGAGTTCCATGATTTGATGATGCTGGGGGGTTCTTTCTCAGTCCAGCAGGACGAACCAGAGTGGCTGAGAGTCATGTTCGGTCTCCTCTTCTCCCAGATCATCTTGACTGAGTTTCCTAGGTTTTTGGTTAGCCCCTGGCCGATTTATCTCCAAATTAAACTCAAGATCAACTTCAGGTTTCATGGTATGAGTTGGAAAAATGGGAATTTAATGGGGTGCAGCAGTAGGCAGCCTTTTCCCGCTTCCGGGTTAGATATCCTGGCGAAAGGCGGGTTTCTAGTGATCACACGTCTACAAAGTGGTAAGTGGTTTTATATTTTTGAGAGCGATCCCATAAGGTGCACAATTTATGGCATGGTGGCAGGTGTGGAAACCACCCTTCATCGCGCGATAAAGTGTGGATGGGTTCGGAGCAACGATATGGCTCATGGCCGTCGGATCTGGAAACTGGGCTGGATGGTTAGGATTTCCAGTGCTGTTTAGTGGGGCCCGTCGGGCCATCTCTCTGTTTTTCGTTGGCGTGTCTAGTCCTTTCCTTCCTTTACGTTCATTGGGGGGTCAGGTATGAACGTTGATGCGGGTTGGCTCCAGGTGGTGTTTCGACCAGATTGTTGTTGTACATCTGGGTTTTCCCCTGGAGTTTTGTGTTTTCGTGAGGTAGTGGGAGGATCCTTGTCCTTGACAGGAGCACCTGTTCTCCTGGGATCCTTACTGACAGGTGCATGTACACTTTGTAATTATCCTTTGACTTAATGAAATAGAAGGTTCGGCTCTTGCTTCAACAAAAAAAAAAAGTAGTATGACCAAACTAAAGCAAGTGATTGTGGCATTTTGAACAAGCTGCACACAACTTTATTTTACAGAAATGAAGCAAAACTTTTTATGAGTAGTGGCATTTAGACTTGCACACTTTCAACTTTATTCTCTTTTTAATTTTCTTTTTTTCCTGGTGGGTTTTGGTCTCTTCTCTTTTTTCAGTATTTTTGTTTTTCTCTTTATTCTTTTCCTTTATACCTTCTTTTCATTTTTTATTCTATTTTTCTTTTTATTTGGAAATCATTGGAAGATGACAAGTATTTACAAAATAATATGCATGAGATACATCACTAAACTACCTTGAGATCCTATAAATTATAGGACCCTAGTAGTTGCTCCAACTGGGGATGGCACTCTCCTTGTGAGGTTTCAAGAACATATGATCAGTAGCCTTGAGTTGCTATTTCAACAGTATCCAACTCTGATTTGTTTGTAGCAGTATTTATGGTAACTCATCAAATAGAAGCTCGGGACCTTCTCAGCAGGCTTCAACTTTTGCTAACAGGTTAACCAATCCATATAATAAAGAGAATGATATATACAATGATAAATGGTAATAAAATGTCCAATGCTCAGAAAAATAATGTTTGAGCATCCTGTCATTTACATGTCCACTAAGTAATTCTGTCCCATCCAAATTTCTGATAAATAATGCATTATTTCCTCTGAAAGCATAAATAACATAAGGACCCATCCATTGGTTATCAAACTTTCCATGCTTCCCTTTATCTTCTCTTCTTGAATCCCACTTTAAAACTTTGTCACCAATGGTGAAATCATAAGCCTTTGTCCTTCTATCAATTTTTTTTTTTTTAATATTCTCCTAAATGACTTAAGCCTTGTTATAAACTTCTTCTCTGGATTGTTGCAACTAGATTATTTGATCAATCCTTCTTTAAATTTCATTGGGCTCAACCTGCAATTCCTGAATCAACTTCATGACTAGGACTCCCAAAGAGGATGGAAAAAAAACATCCATTCCATAAACCAATTGGTATGGTCACATGCCAATTGATTTCTTTGTAGTGATCCTATCATCCCAAAGTGTATTTATAAGTTTGTTATGCCATGACTTCTTGTTTTCTTCTAGCAACTACTTTTGATGGAAGATTCAACCAGCCCATTACCTTGTGGGTAATAAGCAATTGAATACCCCAAGGTAATATGGTATTTATTGCAGAAATCTATCATTTTCTTAGACCTGAAGGCTGCAACATGGTCAGTAATGAGTTTGTTTGGGCAGCCAAATCTAGACAGGATGTTGGTTTCTAAGAATTTGATAATCACAACATCTGTGGCTAGTCTTGAAGGAATAGCCTCAATCCATTTGGTAAAATAGTCAGTGGCAGTAAGGATCCATTTCTGTTGAGAAAAGGATGGAGGATGGATTTCTCCAATGAAATTCAATCCCCACTATTGGAAAGGGCTCTCAATAGATATGGACTTCAAAGGTAAAGGTAAAAGTTCTCTTTTTTCCCTCAAAGATTTCACACTTATGACAAGAGGTTACCTTCTCATGGACATCTCGAAAAAGTGTAAGCCAGTAAAAACCAGCTCTAAGGATCTTATTGGCAGTGGTTTTCCAATAGAGATGGTCACCACAGTCACCTTCATGGAATTCCTGCATTATTCTTTTTGCATCATCACTCAAAAGACACTTTAGCAGAAGACCACCAGCATCTTTCCAATATAAAACATTCTCTAAGATGAAAAATCTAGCTGCTTTAAGTTTCACAAATATAGCCTTTGTTTTTGTCAGACTAGGAGGAGCATTTAAAATAAATAAAACATAAATAAGGTCTGCATACTAGGGTGAGGTCAAGAAAGCATCAAGTTGTGGAGTCGCCTATTCCTCTTGATCATCCAATTCATCTACAAAGTTATTATCTAAATCATTAAAATTAGATTTAGTCATCAATTTGGCTAATCCTTGTCCTTTGATGAGCTTGGTTGGCTTGATTTCCATGTCATATTCCAGAATGGTTGCAATCCATTTACCTCTTTTGCCATCTGGTCCATTCTGTGTCAAAATATCTTTAATAACAACATTAGGTACATAAGAAATTATATGGGAATGAAGAATGTATACCCTAAAATCTTTAATTGTTTTATCAGTGCAAAATCCTACTTTTTCATTATGTTGTACTTGAGTGCAGCATTCCTTAAATATTTGCTAAAGAAATCAATGGGTTGTTCATATCCATCAACATTTTTTTTGCAAAAGGATAGTTGCAATAGTATGTTCAAAGCAAAAGGAAAAAATTATAAAATCTTTGGTAAAATCAGGACTAATAAGGACTGGAGCTTTTCTTAATTCTTTTTTAAATTGGTCAAATGATTCCCTAGCTTCAATGTTCCACTTGATTTCAGAGTCTCGTTTTAGCATGTTTGTGATATTTCTGAGAAGTTCTGCAAGGTTAGGGATAAATATTCTTAGGAAGTTTATTCTCCCAATAAATGACTAAAGCTCTTTAATATTCCTTGGATGGTTTATTTTTAGGATTGCTTCAATCCTTTTGGGATCAATTCTGATTCCTTCCTTAGATATAATGTGACCAACAAGTTTTCCTTCTTCAAGACCAAACATTGTTTTCTTAGGCTTTAATGAGATCCCAAACTTTCTGCACTTTTAAAAAACTCTTGTAAGGTGCATAAGATGTTCTTCATCAGATTTAGAATATACAGTTATGTCATCTAGATAGAGCACAATAAATCTGCCAATTTCATCAGCAAAAGAGATATCCATTGCTCTTTGAAAAGTGGCTCCGGCATTCATTAATCCAAAAGGCATCTTCACAAACATGAAGGAGTAGTAAAGGCTATTTTTTCTTGATCCTCTAGACGAACAAAGACCTGATTATAACCTGAGAATCCATCTAATAAGGAAAGCCTAGAAGACCCAACTACCTTTTGCAAAATATGATCAATTTTAGGTAAGGGATAGTTGTCTTTTAGGGAAACTTTGTTAAGGTTTCTGAAATCTATGCACAATCTGATTTCACTTATTTTCTTCCTAGTTGGTAGAATGTTGGAAACCCACTTAGAGTACCTAAGAGGAACTATGATTTTGGAATCATACATCCTTTTGATTTCTTTCTCAATTAAAGGAATCATAATCGGATTTATCCTACGAAGTTTTTGTTTAAAAGGTTTCTGATCTTCCTTGATTGGAATTTTATGTTGTATGATTTCAATGTTGTATGTTTTAAGATCTTCATAGCTCCAGGCAAAAACATCATTAAATTCTTTGAATAAAGCAATATACTTTTGTTTTTCAGCTACTGGGATTGATTTAGATAGTTTTATAACCTTTGGGTCTTTTTCAGTACCTAAATTACAATCTTCAACTGTTGTTCCTAAGGGCTCAATCTTAGGCTTTTTAGCCACATCATTGAAATCAAATAGTTCTTCTAATGGAGCTAAAACCCTAGCAAAAATATTATCTTTAAGCTGGAGTGTTTCAAACGCTTATTTTTCTCGATCAATTTCAAGAAATTCTAGTTTATCTACAACTTTATCTAAGGGAGTATTTACATCTAAATTATGTGGTTGCCTTTCTGGATCAAAATGTTCAATAATTTGACTATCTTCTTCAGATTCCAAATCAATACTAACATCTTGAAAATCATCTTTGGATTGTATGAAACTCTCAATTTGCTAATCATTTCCAAATACCTGCCAATATCTTACGTTATAATGTACAACTGGTCTGTGTTTTACCTCCAGTACATATTCTTGATTTGGATAAGGAATTTTACAAGAGCTAGCTGAAAAAGCCAGATTGTTTGGAATGATTTTTTGTTTCCTAGTAATTGCAGAAAGGTCATATTCAAGGAAACTTTCTAGGAAGTCCATCATAACATTTTTGTATGCTCTCATCCTAGGATGTTTGGTCGAATATTCTCCTTTAATTTGTTTAATAATCAATTTGACATCTCCCCGAATATAAATTCTCTTCGCACCTAACCTTTTTAACAATTGCAAACCTAGAATGAGGGCTTCATACTCTGCTATGTTATTAGTGCATTGAAATTTTAGCCTATATGAGTGACCCTCAGCATGATTATTTCCGGTATTAACCACCCAAATTCTTGCCCCAGCACCATATTTACTATAAGAGCCATCAAAACTCAGGTTCCAAAGAGATTCAGGAGGAGTTTTCATTTTTGTTATTTCTGTTTGGGCTAGGTCTGTTTTAGGAACCTCATTCTCAACAGTGATTACTTGATTGTTGATATCCCCATCATTGTAAAGAATAAATGAATCTAAATCTGAATGCACAGAGTATAGTGGATAATTTTGAGGTCTGTCTTGAGTACTCACCATAAATTTAATTAAAATTTCCCTATACAGTCTCCTTTTCTGCCCAAAAACTGGAATGGTGGCAAAGGTCATGTCCATTTGTAGGGTTCCTTGTAATTTTTCTCTCGATGAGCATGACATGAGCATGCCATACTTAGGGGGAATATCTGCAACCACTATATCCGTCACTAGACTTTTGGCAAGGATTTTGGATAAAGTAACACATAGGTCTTTGATAAGACTTAGGCATCTAACTTTGCTAGAATCAAAGGAGTACAAGTCTTTGTAGGGTCTAGTAACATCAAGTCCTAGTTTCTCCATCACAGCCTTAGGCATTAAATTATGGGATGCACCTGAATCTAGCATAGCATTATCGAGAATTTTATCATGAATATTCAAACTAACATAGAATGGAGGGACTTTTCGTTCTTGAGGTTTGCCTTCAACTTTTGGCCCAAATAAGACTTCAGGCTTATCATCATTCAAATTTACAGAGTCACTGTTTTCCCCAATGTTCAAGGCTTTCATTACTTAGGTTCTATACATGTTTTTGTTCATTAACTCTATGAGAGGAATAAGGATTTTCAATTTTTCCAAATCATTCTCAATATTGAAAAATGTTTGATTCTTACTTAAGATGGGAAATTCAACTTGCTTTGTAAGTTGTTTTGTGATAGCATATTTTTGTTGATTGGTGGTTGGTACATCTGTTGAGTAGTTTTAGATACGCTGCTAGTAACATTTTTGACAGGGAGTTCTACCTTTTTCTTACCAAAATTATCCACAGTTTTCTTAGGAAGACTGTCTGTGGTTTTCCTAGGTTCATTTTCAGATGACTTCTTAGCAGTGTTTGATTGTGTTATATTCTTTCCACGACTAACCTACGTAGTGAACTGGGGGGTTAGAGGAGCACCCCCTTCGTTGCACCGATTGCGTAGCAGGGGGGTCACAGGGGGGGCGACAGCCCCCCCTGTCCGGTAGGTTTGAGGGGGGTGGGTAGCCCCCCTCTACGGGGTTCGGGGCAACACCCCGGGAAATTTTTTTTGGACCCTATATTAGGTTGGGCGAACCTACCTATGGTTTTCGGTCCATGGTTTTGGACGCGATGGTTTTTCAGTCCATGGTATTGGATGCTTTAGCATGTATAAATATGTATTGTAACATTGAAAGGAACATAATGAAAAATCAAGCTGGTAGTCCTGGTCTTGGGATCCAGGGGAAATCTCTATGTATATGTGTTTTATGTGTTATGCTCTCACATTGTTTATTTTCTATGTTTTAGAATTCATATGCAGGTAATTTCTGTACGGGGTTAAAACCTACATTTGATACCAGAGTAGTTTTGGCTTCAAGGGGATGCCTTTACTGCTAAGGGGTTTCGCTTGGGCCTGTGGTAGACCCTGTTCAGTGGGAGATCTGCGAGATCAATTTTGGTGGTGAAAGAAGATGGCGAGTAGTGGAAATATAGAGATTGAGAAGTTCAATGGTCAGAGTTTTGAGTTGTGGAAACTCAAGATGGAGGATTTGTTGGTGGATAAAGATCAGTGGATCGCGGTAGATCCAGGTACTAAACCAACGGGAGTGACCGATGAAGAATGGAAGAAGTTGGATCAGAAGGCAAAGAGCACAATACGATTGTGTGTCTCAGATTCAGTATTACTGAATGTATCAGGGGAAGCTATGGCGAAGGCTTTGTGGGACAAGTTAGGGACTTTGTACCAATCTAAGTCTCTGGTGAATAAACTGTTCCTGTGGAAAAAGTTGTATAACTTGAGGATGAAAGATGGAGACTCAGTGATAGAGCATCTGAATGCGTTTAATACTGTGGTAAGTCAGTTATCATCTATTGAGATTAAAATTTCAGATGAAGATAAGTGCATCAGTTTGTTGTGTTCTCTACCAGATTCGTGGGATAGTCTGGTTATTGCAATAGGTAGCAATGCAACTGCTTTGCAGTTTGATGAAATAGTCTCAGCCTTGCTAACAGAGGAGATGAGACGGAAAAATATGGACAGCCAGAATGGTGATGCCTTGTATGTACGAGGACGGTCCCAGAACAATAGATTCATCGATTCATCGAGTGCTTTTACCAAGGTGATTGTGGGAATGCACAATTTACCAAGGTGATACAACAATTTCCCCTGCAAGTGATAGTTGTCCACATGTGAACCATGGGTTAGTTTTGCATAAACCTCCTTAAAGTCATCATCGTTAGCATATTGTTCATCATAACTTTCAAAAGACAACGAAGCAAAAATAGGAGGGCGAGATAGCATATCGGCCACTTTATTGCTAGTGCCCTTTACCAGATGAAACTGTTGAAGAAAGCCCATCCACTTGAAATGACAAGTTTGATGCAACTTGGTTTGTGACTGAAGGTACTGCAAGGGCTGATCATCTGTATGGATGATGGTCTCCTTACCGATCAGGTAGTGTTTCCACTTTTTCACACTCTGTACCAAGGCATAAAGCTCCTTGTCATAGGTGGGATAGTTTATCACAGCTTAAGAAAAATTCTCAGAATGGTAACAAATTGGCTTCTTTTGCTGCATTAGTACAGCTCCCATGGCATAACCGCTGGCATCAGTTTCGATCTCAAATGGCTGTTGGAGATCGGGTAAGGCTAAGACTAGCGCAGTGCTAATTTTTTCTTTCAATGTTTTGAAGGATTTCTGATGTCTTCCTTCCCAATGGAAGACCTATTTCACACTTTTCAATGTGTGCAAAAAGGTGTTGCAATAACAGAGAAATTAGCAATAAATCTCCTCCAATACTGGACTACACCTAGAAATCTACGGACCTCAGTTATACTAGTAGGCTTAGGCCAATTTACAATTGCTTCAACTTTAGCGGGATCAATTTTTAACTGACCATGACCAAAAATATGACCTAGGTAACCCAAATAGGTTTTCCCAAACTCACACTTTGACAATTTTACAAAGAGTTTTCCTTTTTTCAACACATCAAGCACTTTCTTTAGATGACTCACATGTTCAAACCAACTCTTGTTGAAAACTAGTATATCATCTAAATATACAAAAACAAACTCATCAATGAAAGGCTGAAATATATGATTCATAACCTGCATAAAGGTGGCTGGAGTGTTGCAAGCCCGAATGGTAGTACCATCCATTCAAATAGCCCCTACTTGGTTTTGAAAGTGGTTTTCCACACGTCCTGCTCTGTAATTCGGACCTGTTGATAGCCACTACACAAATCCAACTTTTTGAAATATAAAACACTTTTCTAATTGATCCAATAAATCATCTATGTGTGGGAGGGGATAACGATTTTTTACTGATATTTTGTTGAGCACGCAGTAGTTCACACATATCCTCCAGCTGCCATCTTTATTTGGCACTAAAACAATTAGTGACCCGCATGGAGAGGAGCTCGGCCTAATCACGCCTTGGTCCAGCAATTCCTGCACTTGGCGCTTGATCTCCTCTATTTCGACTGCTGAGATTTTGTACATATCGATATTCAGTAGAGGGGCGTGATGCAACATGTGGATCTCATGTTGGATCTCCCTCTTTGGAGGTAGTCCCCACGGCTCCTGAAATAATGCATTATAATCAACAATTAAATCCATCAATTCCTGTTTATGCTTCCCATCGCAGCCTTGGAACATGTCTGCGAATTTGGCCTCCTTTTCCCTGACGACCATAAGCATGCATGTTTTGTTGGAATTTACCAGATGTTTCATCTGCCCAGTGCTTACGAGGTTGGTGTTAATTTTTTTTGATGAGCCTGCATTATGTACTCTATCCCATCCTTAATGATGTGGTATTTGTTCTTATGGCGGAAAAAGATAGTTTTTTTGTCATACAGGTAGGGGCTCCCCAATACCATGCCACAGATGTCTAATGGTATAACATCCATCTCTACTTCATTTACCAGCTTAGAAGCGATCAAATTTTTTACCTTGCACTGCTGGGTTACATTCAATTTAGCTTTATCATGTATCCATCCCAGCGAGTAAGGCTTTGGGTGTAGTTTGTTACTAAGCCAAGCTTCTTTACCAGGGATTTTGCAATTAAATTTGCTTGGGACCCCATATCAAACAAAGTTTCTACTTTGGTATGATTTACTAAAACTCTAATATGAAATAATTCAATTCTT
Organism: Pinus tabuliformis; assembly: GCA_031772625.1. Taxonomy (NCBI): domain Eukaryota; kingdom Viridiplantae; phylum Streptophyta; class Pinopsida; order Pinales; family Pinaceae; genus Pinus; species Pinus tabuliformis. The sequence goes on from CM062813.1 coordinate 1,165,147,604, forward strand.
TTTCTATCATTTGAAAGGGACTCATTTACATAACTGGTGCTTCCATGTGATTTAGAATCAACAGGAGGTGTAAGGGTACCTTTTGCTCCTGCTACTGTGACCAATGCTTCATCTCCTAAATCTGATCCAAGGTCTTGCTGTGTTGCTGCCATTGTTTTCTCCTTCCCTTTTCCTCCATACTTCTTTGGGCTTTTTTCTAGGTGTTGCTTCCAACAGTGATCATCATCGTGGCCACTCTTCCTCTTTGGCTGCTGCTATTTTCTTCTCCTTCCCTTTCCATTACGCTTTGGAGTTTCCATTGGGAGGCTTGAACAGTGGCTTTCTGGATTGGTCCTCTCTTTCATTCTTGCCCTTGTTCTCAATATGAATTTCTTTCACACTAGCTATGTCAATAGTGGTTGGATCAAACAACAATAATGGATACCGAATATAACTATGCAGTGAGCCAATATACTTTGTTACAACTTCAGGTGTATCTAGTGCAATACCCAAATTCAGTGCTTTCTTCCTAAATTCTTCTGTAAAACTCTAAACATCCTACCCTTTGCCTTTCCTTAATTATTGCCAATTCATCAAAGCTTTCTGTTTGTATCCTAAGGGATTAAATTGTTCCTTTAACGCAGAAGTAAAATTAGACCATGAGGAAAAGAGCTTACCCACATTTTTACTGCTCTACAATTTACTCTCCTACCAAATGAGAGCTCTGCTGCCCAGCCATAGAGAGGCCAACTAGATTTTCATCTCATCCTCTATGATTTGTTGAATCCTGCAATAAACCTCAATCTGCCTGATCCAATTGTTAAGCTTTTCTGCATTACTTTCACCATTAAACACAGGAAGATTAAATTTAACATCTAATTTAAAAAAAGGTTTCTTGGATGCATCCTTTGGATTTCTCTGATTATGGTGGTGAAGGGAAGAAGAACCTTCACCACCAGAAGGAGAAGGAGGGGGTTCTTCTCCATCATTACCATGTGATGAACCTTGTCCTTCTAGATTTTGCTCTTCAGCTTTTTCCAGTCTTATAACCAGCTGATTGATATTCTCTACCATTGAATACAAAGTCTTTCTAAAATTGTGCTCCTCTTCAATACAAGCTTCCTCTTCAACCATGTTTCTTCTTCGAGGTGCACGCCCTGCCTCTAGATTGAAATGTTATAGATTCCCTTCGCCTCTTTGAAGCCTGCCTCTTGTTAGCATACAAACATGCAATTCACACCTAAAAAGCCTTGCTCTGATACCACTTGCTCCAGGATGTTTTCGCTTACATATGTATAGAAAAGAACTACATATAGAATTGCAGCTTAACACATAAATGTGCACATATGAAAAGAAGAAGAAAACACATAAAAGGCACAAAAGAGAACACCAAGGCTTGATAATGGAGTTTGTCTAATTTGGACTACGTCTCTAGGCCCAGCTCAATAATGGGGAAGCCTTTCTTATTAAATGGCATGAATAAACAGAATTACATTTATCAATCTATCCATAAAGAGGCTTATACCTCCAATCTGCCTGATGGCTATGAAATGAATGCCTGAGATGGAGTGGTATGCATCGCCAAAGCTTCCCGTAACAATCGAAGGGGTTGGAATCGTGTAACGGTTCAAAAATAGATCAATAGATTCTCTCAGCCTCTGCGAAACAGCATACTGCAACCATCAAAATGCCTCCTCTCATGCTCTTCCATTAATCCTCTTTTATAAAGGATTCTCAGACAAAATCCCACTTAAAACGGGGCTTACCTAGTTAACTATGGAGGTTGGTAGAGTGGAAGTATCAACAGGTGAAACTGTCCTAGAAAATGTCCTCTTATCGTGTAAAACGATAAAACTTTGAAGATCCCGAAAACACTAAGAAATATGCCAAAAACCACTCACCTGGATTTCAAATATGATTAAATTTGGCATATAATCTGTATCAGGTCCACGCTGAGGTCGCGAATCAGCATATCGCTGTGTCCCTGTCCTGGTCCTCAGGAATGATCGATCGCCGATCATTGATATCAGCATCGGCCGATCGCGTCGGCATCCCCCACATGTGTCGCCCCGGGTGACTGATAAGGGTTCCATCGATCCAGCTAATTGTCGATCACACTATCCGCTCACCAATATCCATATATATATATATATATATATATATATACATATATATAGATATATATATATATATATATATATATATATATATATATATATAGATATAGATATAGATATAGATATAGATATAGATATAGATATAGATATAGATATATATATATATATATATATATATATATATATATATATGACCACTGATTGCAATTGCCTCCGATCCGCTAATCCGATCTGATCGAAGATCGGCGATCGGGGGTTCCACGGCCCAAACCTTAAGTCTGCCCTCATGCAACCTCTGATTGCGATTTGGCCTTAAGGCTTAAGACTCCTTTTTCAAAGGAAATTCCTCATTTTCTTAAGGATTGAAGAACCCTTCTTTTTGCAATAACTTCATCATCTGGACTCAGATTGAAGTACCGTTTGCGCCGTTGGAATCAGAAAGACGAGATCTCTGCTCTGGTCCTGGGTTGACTTCATTCCGATCACTTTGATTTCTAAGTTTTTCCATGCCATTGTATCTGAATATCCACCTGGATCAGGTTGGGATATCTGTTTGAGTAGTTTTGGAAACACTGTCAAAAACCTTTTTGACAAGGATTTCTACCTTTTTCTTGCTAGAATTATCCACAATTTTCTTAGGAAGACTATTTGTGGTTTTCCTAGGTTCAATTTCAGATGACTTTTTAGCAGGTTATCTGAATTTTTGATCTTGAGAGTGTCTGGATTCTTTTTTCTCCTAAGGTTATACTGCCTATGGACTTCCATTATGGCATTTTCAAACATTTGTTTATATTCATCTGACTCTTCAGAATCTAGTTCATTTTGGGCTAGGATAAATTTTTTTTTCTCTTCTTGAGTGAGAAAAACTATTTCATCATTGTTTATCCCCATCAAATTAATTTGATTATCATCCAAATATTCAACAATATTCCCCTCATCATCTATGTAATTTTCCTGAAAAGGAGGCTGAACCTGCTAGTATGGACCCTTTTGTTCTCTTTGTTTAATTTGGGGAACATTCCTTCTAAAGTTTTGGTTTCTATTCTGAGGGGCATTTTGGTTCTCTCTTACTTGAGTTTTGTCATTGATGTTCACTCTTTGCATCATCTGATTCACTACTCTCACTAGGTTATCAATTTTATGATCAACAATAGAATTAGAAGGTTCTTCCTTTATAGTAACTCTACGTTCAAATTTCAATTTGGCCTTCTTGGCTAGGATGTTAGCTTCAACTTTAATAGCATTTTCTTTCATTTCTTCCAAAGTTGTCAGGTCTCTCTCTCTAAGTTGATATTCCATGTCTACATTGAAACCGTCTGGAAAATCAATTAGAGCCAGGATAGGGGAGGGATTGATGTCTTGTGTAATGGCACTGTAAATAGTATTAAACCGTTCACAATATTCTTCCACACTCTCATTTGGTTTTCTTTTCAGTCTTTTATATTCATTTAGGAGTTGAAGTGAATTTTCTTGATCTCCCATCTAGCTAAGTAATTTTGATGGAAAGCATCAAGGTTGGCTATACTTCCTGTAGGTAAACCCCTAAACCATTTTTTGACATCACCTCCTAAACTTTGAGCAAACAATCTCATTTTAACATCGGGTTCATCTACTTCTTGATGGTCAAACACATCATTTGTCCTATCCACATGTTGCTGAGCAGTATAAGCACAAGTGTTATCATAGGTCACAATTTTAGATTGGTAATCTCTAGGCATAACTTTTAGCTGGCTTGGTAACACCAAAGGTGCATACCTACCAGCCATAACTATTTTGGGATATTGACTTGAAAATGGACCTAATGTATGTGTAGTTTTGATAACTACAGGGATAGCAGGAATAATAGTTTGATAGATCAAAGGTGAGGAAGTTGAAACTGTGGAATGAGTAGGACTGGGAGGCTATAGATGAACTGACTGGGAGAATTGACTAGACAAAGAGGCAGCTACAACTGTTAAAGCAGAAAATTAAATAGATTGTTAAATAAAAGCTTCTTCAATACCTTGGTCCAACACTGAAACTAGACCTTGTAATTTGTAAAATTGTTGTAAGGATTCAAGATCAGGATCTATTTCAAAATACTGGGTCTAGGGTATGTATGGATGTAGTAGGGCTTTATCAACGATAGTTTGATCTATAAAAGCCTCTATCTTTGATCTAAAAAAACTATGCTGGAAAGGCAAATCAAACTCTATATATTGTATAGTTTCAAATTTCTCTAGGAGAGAATTATAAATTGATAAATTAATATTCTCAGGAAGAGAATTGAATCTAGACAATGGACTATTACTATCTTGACTCCCTATAAAACTTTTCTTCCTCACCAATTTCTCAGGGTTATCTACAAATTCAGCAGGGTTGGGGTTAGGGTGAGATCTAGTGAAAATTCTTTTGGGAGCCAGGTCTATTAAAAATCATCACACAAATAAAAATCAAATCAATGACACACTAGAATATTTACAAAATAACAACCTCAGATCATGTATTTCATAATGATATACAAGTCTCAATTTATAGAAATACTGATTAGATACCAGGGATTAATAATGTTTTAGATTAAAAAGTATTCTTCCCCGGTATGGTCGCCACTATGTTGTTGTTCTGTATTTTTTGAGGTTGAGGGAGTAAACACATTGGACAACATCAAAACCACTTTGGAAGTTGGGATCTAGCCCTGACATCTTCAAAGAGGGATCTCTCTGTTTAGTTTAGCTTTGTTTTTATGTGAATTTTAGGCTAGTTATGAATGCACTTGTTTGTTTTGTTTGAAAGGTTTGGTTGATTTGAGTGTTATAATTCCATGGGGCCATGGAGTCTATAAACTAAACTAGAGTTTTGCATCAATTTTAAGAGGAGTTCTCACAGGGAAAGCTAGGTTGCATTAACTAGATCTTTCCAAAAATTAAATGAATAGTGGAACAACAGAAGTGTAAGGTTCAGTAGAAACCAAGGAGCAATTAAAAATTCCTTGATTTTACTTCAATGGAAAACATTAAAATTAACAACAACCAAAATAGGGCACTCCGAATAATGAATCCTATTTATCACAGTTTCTGTTGATTAATTCATAAATTTAGAATAATAAAGAAAGGAAAAACAATGTTTAAACAAATAGATAGAAGAGACACATCACCATTTAGTACACCACATGAATCCTGTGAAAGGTCCTTGTATTATTGATGCTCGAGTACTTTGAAAATTACAATATGCAAAGGGAAATTAGATTCGGAAATCAACCCCTGATAATTCAAACAACGAAGTATTTATAATTAAAATTACAAAAATTCTTTACAAAATCGTTGTTAAATCGATATTGTATTATTAGCCTAATTACAAAATATATCATCTAATCCTGGAAAAATAATAGGCCATGTAGGCTGTTGAACGGAAAGGTGGCCCTATTTTGATGGTTTCGGTTGTTGAGTCAACCTGAAACAGTGCTGCGACGTTGAACTGACCATCATGTTGGCTGTTGTGCTGGAAAGTTATTTTACTGCTCCTGAATTATCCTTGAATCCAATAAATCAACCAATTCCTCCCATCTCTTTTCATCTAGAATTGTCAATTTTATTACCCTGTGATAAATTTCATCCACCTCTATGTATTTGGCAAAAGTTGGTTTTACGGTAAAATGTGTTTTACCACGTTCTCTACATGGAAATCGTTTGACATAGTTTCCAAAAACACCTTCACTTTCATACTGCCCTTAATTCCACTGAACTTAATGTTTCTTTTAGCCACTTCTTTCATCTTGAGGATATAGTCTTCTTGAGTGATCAATTTTTTATTTATAACATAGATACTAGGCAGTCCCTTTTGCATTAAGGCCTCAATTCTGTTTGTGAACTTGTTGATGGAAGCTGGAAAATAGGTACAACATCCAAAGGGACAATGGCCATCTTTAGACTATCTTCCTTATACTTGATCATTTTCTCCATTTCTACCTCCATCTACTTAATCTTTATATTCTGTTGTATGATCAATTTCATCATATCTTATTTCTGTGCTTCAGTTTCTTCAATATCCCTGGTCATTTAATCCTCTATGGCTGGTACCTTGAGCTACTTTCTTAAGGCTGCAATGTCCAGGTTCTCCTTTTTTAAAATATCCTTAGCTGCATTGACATCTTTAGGGTCATGCCCTATCTTAATCACCAAGTCTTCCAAAGACTTGATCATGTTATCCTTTGCCAAATAGGAGACTTTTTCCATCTTCAACTGTGACTGGACATTTGTGAAAGAAACTTGCAATTTAGAAAGTGACATGGCAGTGTTAGTTAAAGTCGAGGATATCATTTCACCAGTTTTCTTGTGAATCTCCATTTGATTAATGGGATGTCTGTCCTTTGTGCTGAATTCAGAAGTTGTGCTCTTGTAGTCTACTGCTGATTTTGGCTGTGGAATCTGAGCCTCAAGAAAATCCATCTGCATTTTTCCATGCTCTGTATCAAAGAATGACAACAACCTACTTTGTGAGTTGGAAGTCTGATTCCAAAATTGGTTATAAGTGTTATTCTTTAGAATTTCATTTCCGAGATTTATCTCCCTGTACCTGTCAAAAACTGTCTTCTCTTTTTCTGTTTGGACATTCTGTGGTTCCAACTCAGTTTCCTTGTGACCTTGTGAAGATGAAGGTTCAGAAGGAGATGTTGTGAATTTGGTGGTTGCAAGTGGTGAATTTGTGATGATGATGGCTGCATGCTCTTCAGTTTCTTTGTCCAATTCTACTTTGGGAGTTACCTTTTCTCTCTTCCTATAACTGATTCTGAATTCTTTAGCTTCACTCCCGGTTGTAGATGACTATCCTTCCTCCCTCTAACTATTGCTTGATTTTTCTTGAGAAATAGGAGTTTGCAAAATAGAAGTAGAAACAAGTTGTTCTTCAGCTTCTTGCAAGGTATTTTCTGCCCACTCTAGCTGATTGGCATATTGTTCTATGTCTGGCCTTGAAGTATGAATGTAAAGAGTGTTTTTATTCTCCACTCTGAGCTTTGAGATGATGCCACAGGGCTCATAAGACCATGTAAAGCTCAAACTGAACTTCATTTCTCTTCACTTGTTGTCCTTGTGTTGCACACAAATGGGCCCACCCGTGTCTTTATTATGAATTGTGCCTTCTTCATGGCCACTACAAAGTGGATGTCATATGAATTCATCATTTGCCTGATATACTCTAGGGAAAAAATCATGATTGCGAGGTATTTGGGAAGTTTATAGGGGGCCAATTCACAACCATATACCCTGATTTCTGTGTAATTTTGGTACAAATACCAATCCCTTGTCTTTGCTTGGTTAGACAAATGAAAAATTCTCTTGATTTCCTCACCAATTCTGGGATGTACTACACTGTTCAAAATGTTCAACGTTGTATGAACAAAGTTTCGATAAATTGATTATAACTGAATTCCTGTTGTTCTCTCATAACCAATGAGGTCCAAAAGATTATTGGCTTCTAGTAACCTGCATCATCTAGCTTCTGCAATGCAAAAATGAATTTATCTGCCTGATAATAGAGGAACATATAAATCGAAATAGAGGTGTAAGTGAACACCTATTCTGTAGGAAACTTTATGAATTGTTCATGGATATTATTTGCCAAAAATTGACTAAAGTTGAACACCAAGGAGGTCTTGTTGTCCGTGGAAAATATGGAGAGGAATTCTAAAATGGGCTCATCTACCCACTGATCAAAATGATAACCTAAAATGTAAGAAATCATGGAATAATCTTCTTGGCCTGATTAGGAAAAATGGAAGAAGGATATGAAGGATTATTTTTGGGTTATTGCCATTCTTTGGCAAGAAGATCTCAAAAAATCCGGCTCTAGTGGCAAATTCTAGCTTTTGATAAAGTTGGGTGAGGGCTTCTAGGGAGAAAGGGGCAGTATTTTCCACGGTGGTGGCCAACATGATTTGGTCAAAGGATTGGGTTGTAATGGTGAAAAGAATGTCACCAGTAGGGGAAATGATGGCTCTTTGGGTAGGGACACAACATGCTTGACATCTTCTGGTAAATTCTGGGGCTTGGAATGTCAAGGGGAAAATATAATGGGGGAGGTTGGACTCCTAGAGCCCAATTTCATCAGTTTTGTTTGTGTTCTTATCCTCTAACAAACAATACAATTCTAGAAAATTGTAGTCACAATGAGTTTCATTTATCCTGTAATCCCTATCAGCTAAAGGTATATTATCTAAATCTATAGAAGGGGGAATTAAAAGATTAATGGGCATATCTTGAGTCTTAGTCTTAGGAGGCATGATTGTAAAATTCTATGAACAAGATGAATTTGCAGAGGAGGCTTACCGAGGACAACATAATAACAGACTGTTAGGTGAAAATGAAAGGAAATGTCAGTTTCCATGTTTATATATATATATATATATATATACATATATATATATATATATATCTATATATATATCTATATATTTTGTAAGTCAGAAGATTATATTAAAAAGGTAAAAATATAGTACAAAAAATCTTCCATAGCAGATCGAGGCCTGAAGATAGTAAGCCAGAAACCATAATTTCCATACAATTTAACCAAAAACTATTATCTGCACACCACGCAGGGTGGCTAATCCTTCTATCTAACTTCGCCTGAGAATAAGAGAGGGTGAGCTGAAGACAACAACCCTTCAACAAGCAGAAACTATAGAAATGACAAAACCCCAGATCTTAGGGAGACCAAAAAACCGGTCAAGACAGATGAGAATGAACATCAACACTGAATTACTGAGGGGGCATCCCAAACTTGCTCACTGTGTCCAAGGCCTGTTCCAGAACATGGCTGTCTGCTATCTCTTGCAGGGATTGATAGCTACGACATTTCGCCTGATTCTCTTGCTGCGATTCGCCAGTCTGCCGAGCTTCTGGACTTAGCGTCTGCCTGAGGAGCTTAATAAGCACCGTTATCTTCTTGGACAGAGAATCTACTACCTCATGCACCACAGTGATCTTGAAGTCCAGAGCTTCATAAATTCCATATAAACTTTTCATCTGGGCCTCAGGGATGAATTGGTCACTTTGAGGCAGCTTCTTACTGTCTTCCCTAGATTCCAAAGCACGCACCAGCAGGGTTTTTATTCACCATCTTTCCGCCTGAGTGCACACAAACTGAGTGGCGTGTTTGGTTACTGTTCCGGGATCCTGAAGCCAATCAACCTCCTGCGCTATATCTTCCTCAGACCACTTTTGCTCTTCTTCCTTCACAGAAGCCTCCAGGTCAGACAATTTGCGTTTGTTCTTCGACGCAGTTCTGGTCTCGTACATTTCCCTCGCTGTCTTGAGCTCCATGTTCGCAGCGATGTTGCGGCAGCCGTCACCTTCCATACTGAGCTTAACGCTTGTGACGTGAGAACAGGCGCAGAGAGCCGAAAGAAAATGTACCGGAACGATGCACTGAAAAATGCTGATGGTGCCTCTGCCTCTACTCGCTGTTAAATAATTGTTCTGGAGGATATTACCCATGACGATCCGTTCCTCCCGAAACGACGTGGAGGTACTAACATAATTGTTACTGCATAGAGCTGTGTTTTCCGTGTGATGTATCAAAACCTTGACATAAATGTTATCTCTTCTCTCTCTAGTCAGAGTGTGCCAAGTGTCCGCTAACTTGATGTGGTAGCGGCGGTGATCGTTTCGGCTCATCATTTTAGATTTGTTTCCTTTATTCCCCTTCTGTTGCCATAAAAGCACCGGAATTACCTGTCCTTCTGCCCTCTGCCAACTTTTAATGTCCGTAGCAACTCCAGCGTGTCCCATCATAGAATGACGCGGAAGCCGAACGCCTTCCGGTTAAGCCCGGTTGGCATTATCCATGTCTTGTTTGGCAAGCTGGATGCACTTCTCCTTCAGGTCTGGACAGTTCACATGCTGCCAACAGCTGTCCCATCCCCTGTTTTGGTTGTCGATGCCATGATTTGCTAGGTGGTCCGCTATCGCATTCGCCTTACGTCTCACCGCCTGGAAGACCAACCCTCTCATACCGCTGATTAACTCGGCTATGTTTTCCGTCACCTTTGCTAATCTCCAATGTTTCGTTGCTTTGCTCGCTTTGGTTCCGCCATAGATTTTCTTTGCCACATAAATTACCAGGGTTGAGTCGCCTTCCACCACCGCTGTACAATTCTGCATGTCTTTTAGAATCCGTAGCCCCTGTTCTAAGGCTGCAAACTCCATTTCGTTGTTCATCCCTTCTCCCAGAGCTTTGCAGTAAATATGAAGAATGTCTCCTTCATGGTTTCTTATGATGCCTCCTATACCCGCCATTCCAGGGTTACCTCTGGACGCGCCATCAAAATTCAACTTCAGACAACCAACCGGCGGATATTTCCAACTGTTGGACTCAGAATTTGGGTTCTGCTGGCATCTCGATGTGGGCATGCTCTGGTTGATGTCCAGCTGGAAGAGTTTTAAAATGCGTAAGTCGCTAGACGAAGGCTTCTCATTAGTTTCCGCTTTGCATTTCGCTTGAATTAATTGTCTGATATTTATCATAATAGTATCTATGGAATGCTCTGTGTTTCTGTATTCATCTTGGAAAATTCTCCTGTTACGTTCCTTCCATATGGTCCATGTTAAGAAACCTGGCATAACTTTCCAAATGTTGTTGACTCTGGGATTCTTTGAGTAATTTCTTTGCCAATTTTGTATGGTGTCTTGGATGGACTCCCTATTTCTGTTAGAATTTAGCAAAATACCCTCCGCCCAATTCCATAAATGACAGGCCCAGTCACAGGAATTAAATAAATGGTTTATTGTTTCTTCCTCTACCAGGCACATTGGGCATCTGGAAGGCCCATGAAAACCTTTATTGTGTAGATTTTCCCACGTCAAGGTTTTTTTCCTCATCAAGAGCAAGAGGAACGTTTTTATTTTTGGCCAAAACAGGTTGTCCCACACTTTATGACTCCAAGGAATTACCTCCCTCTGCTCTGCATTTTCTATCAGTTCCCTGGCTTCCTTGAGTGAGAAGTTACCGCTGCCTTTCATTCCCCATCTAAGCTGGTCCTTTTCTTCCGTATTTCTTATCTTCCTTTTGAGTAGTTGATCAATTAGATGCTTTGTGCTGTCGTTTTCCCCATTGCTGTTGTCGAAGTTGAAGTTTATCCATTCTCTCCAGTTAGGATCCCTGCTGTTCTGGTTCCAGTAATGTTGGACTCTGTATCGGCCTTCGTTTTGGCATTTCTGCTTGAGAAGAGCGAGCTCTGGCTTTTCCAGTTTTGGGAGTTGCTGCCAAGCATCTTCCCAAAAAAGAGCTGAATGCCCATTTCGAATTTCCCAAAAACTGTTTTCCTACACCAAGTTGCGATTTTTCCTAGCAAGATTCCATATGGGGGAACCCTCATGAACCTCCTGAAGTCTAATAAGATCCTGATTATTGCACTCTGGGGTATATTTCTCTTTCCAGTGTCTTGCCCAGGGAAGATTGGGCTCTTTTATCCATCTCCACCAGATTTTTGCTCCACAAGTCATGTTGATGATTGAAGGATCCACCAGATTTAGGCCTCCCAAAATTTTCGGTTTGCAGAGTTTGTGCCATGCCACAAGCGCCCATTTTTTCTTTTCCCCATTTCCGTTCCATAAAAAGGATCTTTGGATTGTTCTAATTTGTTGAAGGATGCCCTTGGGGGATGGCAGCATGGAGAGTAAGTACTGCGGGATAGCCTGCAGAACTGCCTTGGTGAGGACTAATCTCCCAGCAAAATTAAGTGCCCTATGCGTCCAGTGCTTACACCTTTTCTCCAGGTTAGCCAAGATTTTCTCCCAGTGCACTTTTTGTCAGGGTTTGAGTGTTAGAGGGGCTCCTAAATATCTTGATGGTAGACATCCTTTTCTGAAACCAAGTAAATTAGAGATCTGCTTCTGAATAGCTGGATGGGTGTGAAAGAAAAAAAATCGTGGACTTTGAAAAATTAATTTCCATTCCCGACGCCTTGCTGAATAGATCAAGGATTTTCTTAAATGCCAGAGCCTCTTTCACCGTAGGGGTTCCATGTAACATTGTATCATCCACAAATTGTTGGTGTGTGGTAGCTGGAATGGATTGGAGAGGCTGAAGTCCCTTGATCTTCCCTTCTCTTTTCGCTTTGGCTATGAGTCTGCTGAGTCCTTCCATGAGGATTACGAACAGGAAGGGGGAGAGAGGGTCTCCTTGTCTGATTCCACGAGTGGGTGAAAAGGGTTCAGAGGGGGATCCATTGACAAGGATCGAGAACCTGGAGGATTTAATAAGGGCTAGAATCCAATTGATCCATTGCTTGCAAAAACCGAAGGCTTTTAGAATGGCTTCTAGATATTGCCAGCTGACTTTATCATAGGCTTTCGATAGATCAAGCTGCATTAACATCCCTGCTAATTTTCTAGTTTGAAGAGTGTGAACCATTTCTTGAGCTAGTAGAATATTGTCTAAGATCTGTCTCCCTTCGACATACCCCGATTGCTCTTCTGATATGAGGCCAGGAAGAATTGGCTTCAGTCTATTAGCTATAACTTTTGATATGATTTTATAAATGACATTACACAGAGCAATTGGTCTAAACTTCTCAGGAGTGTTTGCTTCTTCCATCTTTGGGATAAGCGCTATAAAGGTGGAGTTAAGAGATTTGAGGATGGATCCAGATCGCCTAGAGTCCTCTACAACTTCCCAAACTTCATGTTTCACTAGGTTCCAGCAAGCTTTGTAAAAATTAATGGTGAAACCATCCGGTCCAGGGGCCTTATCACTTGGCATGCTTCTGACTGCTTCTTCCACTTCCTCTAGGGAAATTTCTCTGCTGAGGGCTGAGTTCTGATCGTTGGTAATAGTTTTGGGAATGGCCGTAATGAGCTCCTTTATAGCATCCTCTCTGTTTGCTTGCGGTTCCTGGGCAATAATGCTGAAATGCCTAGTGAGTAAAGCCGCTATGTCTTGGTGATTTTTTAAAGTTTCCCCATTCTCATCCTTGAGTTCTAGTATTTTATTCGCACTCCTGTAATCTAGAGCAGATCTGTGAAAAAATTTGGTGTTCTGCTCTCCCTCTTTTAGCCACTGTATTCTGGATTTCTGCTTCCAAAGAATTTCTTCCTGCTGACAGCGTGTATGCCACTGATGAGTTAGAGCCTTTTCCTGCTCTACAGACTCCTCACTGTTGTGCCCTGAAGCCCAAGCTTTGTGTATCTGTTCTAGTTTATCTTCTATTAAGGTTTTCTCCTTAAAAATATCTCCAAACTCCGTAATATTCCATTCTTTTATTTTGGCTTTAGTGTACTTTAATTTCTTCTGAAGATTAAACATTTTGGATCCCCTTCCAATCATAGGTTCAGACCACCATTTCTCCACTAGATGGAGGAAGTTGGGGTGTTCCAGCCAAAATTTCTCGAATCTGAAAGGTTTATTCCTTGGAGTGCCATGGATAGCTGCTATTAAAGATATTGGCCAGTGGTCAGATCCTCCACTTGGAAGGATGTCTGATTCAACTAGAATACCATCCATAATGATGCTCTCAGAAATGAGGAATCTATCCAAACGAGAGGCAATCAGCCTATCGCCACCTCGTCTGTTATTCCATGTGAAAGTGCCACTCTTTGGTGGGATATCCACCAGTTTAGCATTGTCAATGAAATTTGTAAATAATTCCGCATCCTTACTGAGTTTTCTTATTCCCCCTTTCCTCTCCAGAAGGGTAGTTATCATGTTAAAGTCACGCCCCATAATGCGTTTGGAATATGGATTCCTAGAAATCAAACTTAACAGAGAACTCAAAAAGGTAATTTTACCCTCTATCTTCTGCGGTCCATAAACATTTGTGCATAAGAAGGATTCAGAGTTACCTGTGGGTTGGGCTTCCACGGCTATGAATGTTCTGGTTGCTTCTGCTGAGAGGACTTGAATCATCCTCGAGTCCCACATAGTGACTAAACCTCCTTCTCGACCCTGACTCTCTACTTCCATATAATCTATGTGATTGCCGAGCTTCTTACTGATGTTAGCCATGCTAGTATTGCCGCATTTAGTTTCCTGAATGAATATGATATCCGGTTTTTCTTTCTGAAATTTTCTTTTCAGAATTCTATGCTTTGCTTGGCTGTTTAGCCCTCTTGCATTCCATGAAATGATTTTCATGATTAACTAGAAGAATTATTGGTAAGATGGGAAGGCATTTAGAGCCTTCATCTTCCCTGAGTTTATCATTATTATCCCTAGCTCCTGCAGAACTTCACCACTTGTTCTTCGGCCTCTCTTCTTCCTTTGCTTTGAGCTTGTTGAGTTGCAGAGAAGACTCTTTGGGTGGTTCCCAGCTCCTTTTGCTATACCTAACTTTCTACTTTGCCTTTCTAACTCCGCTTTCTGCCTTGCTATAAATAGATCATTGACCTTCCTGATCTCTTCTTCCGGTACATTTTCTATGCCTCGAGCTTTCCAGTTCTCGGCCATGACTGGTAGGTTCATCCCTTCCTGTGCTAGAACCTCCTCCAACTCTAAGTCATCACTTCCTCCATCGTTGGTTAGCATGTCTGCATCCTCCTCTGGCTCTTCTGTTTGTTCCTTCATTTGGACTTCTTTGCTAATAATGGCTTCCTCTGCTTCTTTTATAGTTTGCTCGGCTTTTTCTGTTAGCCCTTCATTTAAAGTTAGAACTTTATTCAAATCCTCTGAGTCTGTATCTAACTCTAAGATTTCAAAAGTGTTGCTGTGGTGACCTCGTTCTGTTTCTATTCTGTTTGTTCTTCTTCGGTTGGCTCTTTGTCTTATCTTTGGTTTTACAAAGTTATCTCTGCCTTTGCTTGCTTGCTCTGTTTTAGTAACTTCTTCTTGTTTATTCAAGGGGCATTCCCTCATTAGATGTCCATGCTCATGACATCTTCGGTAGCGAAAAGGAATCTGTTCATAGTCTATTGCTTGGAAGTAATCCTCGTCCCTGTACTCTAGCCATAAACCCTCATGTAGAGCACCTGATACATCCATTTCCACGCAGATTCTTGCACATGAGGTGTATTTTCTTTGCATGGTTGCTTCTGAGGCTTTGATAAAAGTGCCCAGCTGATCCCCAATTTGTTTCAGAGCTGATAGACCCCAATAGTCTATGGGAAGAGAAAACAGGCGGATCCACACTGGTACCTGAGTGAAAGTTTCTTTTTCTGGAACAAAATTTGGTTTCCATGGTCGCATGTAGAGACCAGCCGAAGCTAAGAAATATGGGCCTCCATAAAAAATTATGTCCTTGTCTTCTAGGTTGTTGAAAACTACAGTGAAGAAACCTTTTGCTCCTAAGTGTAGTTTCACATCGCCTTTGGGTTTCCATTGTTTTCGTATCCATTGACATAATGTTCTTTCAGTTGGCCACAAGCCCATAAACTTGCAAATGACTGCATGCTCTGCAATGTGCTCTCGATATGCTTGAATCTCCGGATCTATTATGACAACTTGTTATAGACAATTTTGTGCCTTACAACAACAAGCATGAATTGTCAATAATCCAAGGGATCCAAAGTTCCCTAAACATGATGTTCCTACCCCTAGAGGAACAAGGTCAGCAAACCAACAGCTCTCAGATCAGTTCTCCACCTGAAAACACTCAAAAACAAGCAATCCTGAAATCAAAGCAGGTGCTCCACTGAGTTTCTGCGCTGAAACACAACTGCTCCATGGTGTACCTGCGTTGCAAAGCAGGCAGAACAAAGCCCACCTGCGTTGGGCGAGTTTGGACACGTGGCAGAGTGAGCCATAGCTTTGGAATCTTCCAAAATTGACACTTGGATCAGGTATTTCGCCTTGTGATGAGTCAAAGGCTTTGTTTCTCCAAGTGGAAGCAAGGTTCACCAAGTGGACTCAAGAACTGAAGATCAACTAAAGATTAACTGAAGAGAGAGAGGACACAAGGCAGCTACACATCAGTTGCAAGCTGACTCATCCTTTCTCAATTCATCTATATATTGAGCTCTCTCCTATGAGCTCAAGGAGGCTGGAATTTGGTGCAAAGTAATGATATGCTGTTGGTTTCATTCTTGGGTTATTGGGTGATTGTTTGAGAGAGGTGAAGAAGAGCAATTCTTTCTGCTGGGAGGTGTTGCTGGGTTGGAGCCTGCAATGGTTGTAATCCTCTCAGAACCTTTATTTCTTCATTAATAAAAGCTATTGAGGTTCTTCTATGTGCTTTTGTTCAATTATATATTGTGATGATTGCATGTTTGGTTTACACTAATCCATGAACCAGTTATGATTGCATGCCTCTTGTAGTTTCCTTCTTTGTCATTGTGCAGGATCTCATTGTAGCTGGGCGAGCAGAAGGACAAAGAGCTAGGAGCAAGTGGCCAAAGAGGAGGGTTTGGATTCGACATTAAGCGCAAGGCAACGGTTAGTGCTTCCTCCATTCTCTTTTGCTTTCATAAAGAAGAAAACTTTCAGTAGTTTGCTTTACAGTTGTTGCTAAGGAACTGTCACCCTTAGAGTGGGTTAGGGTCATCCGAGTCGGATACTTTTCCCTACAACAAACTGGCGACTCCGCTGGGGATCATATCCGTTTGATTGTGTTTGTAGTATTTTTGCTATTCATATCCTGAACCAAAGAGTACCGAATCGAAAAGCTTTTGACTATATCAAAAGCGAAGTAGAGGGGCAGCTACTCTTGCTCATTTTCTGAGCAGATTCATGATTTGAAGAGATGATCTACAAAGATCCTTGAAAGCTCTTAGTGATAGCTTTGCACCTTCTAAATCATCCCTTTGAGTATGCTTGACTGAATGCTTCTGATTTGAGCAAAAACCGTGCATTTTTGAGAAAATTATGACCCGGAGACTGTGAAAACGCAATTCTCGTTTTCCAAAGAAGGTAGTACACAGGCTACCTGCTTTGCAACGCAGGTCCCGAACTGACTACCTGAGATGAGAGCCAGTTTGACTGTGCAGAGCCTGCATTGACCCAAATTTGCTTAGTGCATTTGGGGTTTCCTCTTTTCTCTTGCCTGTTTTCACTTAGTTTTGCTGCTAAGTGTCAGTCTTGTACCTGTTTTGAAACCAATATTACTTGCCATTATTCCGCCTCTGTTATATAACGAAATTGTACTTGTTCTTTGTATTTCTTGCTCATTTACAATTTCCCATAATGAAAAGTAAACTAGTCATGCTTTTGGCCTCTTAGATCTGAACCTGTGTTAGGCGTTTTGCTGGTCTAAAGAGTTAGCTTGTTTGCTGTCCATAGCTGATTAGTCATTTTACTTTCGTTAGGTTGGTTTGATTTCATGTATTTCCAGTGACTAAGCAAGTGAATCTTAAGGCGTCTTTTGATTTTGGACAAACTTGTTTACTTTCGCTTTAAATCGAAATCAAAGTTATATAACCACTTTCTTTTTGTATCCATCCACATTAAGAAAGGGAAAAAGAAAATACATGCATTGTGCATTTTGCATTTGACTGTGTGCTTGACGATTTAGGAAAATTTGCATTTTAGTGTGTGCTCTATGATCTGTGCGAAAAGATTTGCCTTTCTTTTCCCTCAGTAGTTAAGGTTTTCAAAGTTGAAAGATTGAAAAGTTTGCTTCTCATCTTAGACTGCATTCAGGAATTTGTTATATACATCTCGTGGTGATCCTTAAAGGCAAACTGTTAAGCAAGATCAACATTAAAATAAATCCAATTTACATAACAACGCTTTGTAACATAACGCAAACATATAGAGGTCTAGGTAGAGACGTGTTCCGGCGTCGTTAAACATAGTGACTGTCGATCTCTACGAAGGTGGGTGATTCCTCCTGAGAGTCGGTGGCACTAATACGGACTTGTGCTCCCACGTACCGTCGAGTATATATTGGGAGACCCCTATAGGCAATTATCCTTTATCCATAGGAAGCCGTGTCGACCGCCCTACTGATCGCGATGCAGTGAACACAGCATTCACGAAGATCGACCACCCGTACCGTAAAACGTATTCTATGGTTTCGCGAAAAGTTTGGCACACCCTCTGCCTAGAACTCCAGAGCAGTTTCTTTTGGCCTTTTTCAAACTCTATAACTGAAAAAGTCCATCCGAGCATTTGTCACTTCGGGCTCGTTAAAACATTGAAGGCGACTAGAGTCATCTTTAGCTTTTTCTCGACTCTTCAAACATGAAAAAGCAAGTTTGTGTCTAAAAGCGTCGTTAATAAAATTTATTTTAAGCGGAACAAAATCACCTGTTATTCCCACGTTGATCTTTCAGTTGAAAAGTATGGAGCCCACCAACCAAGGAGGCAACCTTGGTGGAAGTCCAAATCCCTTCTCCTCTTGGGGAGATGTTGGTGCGCCTCATATGGCAACATTTTCACTTCCAGGATTGACAATCGGCCTCCCTGTATGGCTCTTTTCAACTAATGTAGTCCAGATCGCCACTAATCCTGAGCAGTCGAATCAACAGTCAGACCAGTCTAGAGCTACCCACCAGCCTTCCACTTCTTACAATTCTTCCTCTGATCCTTCATCTTCACGAGGTAAAGCCGGCAGAGGTCAACCTCCCATGGAGAAGAAGGAAAAGAAGAAGAAAGAAAAGAAGCAGAAGGGGCCTATGGCGAAGGCGACTGGGGGCAAGCAAAAGACAGCTGACAAAAACCCACACACTGCACCGACCGGGCCTAAATCGCCATGTGTCATTTGCGAAGGGACCCACTTCCATCGTGATTGTCCTTGTATTCCTCGGATACTAAGGGACTGGTCCCCAAGGTTGCACAATCCGGTAGCATCAACCTCTGGTAGTCATGTTGATTGCAGTCCATCAACTAGCGAGAGTGAAGGACGAAGAGGGAGACCAAGATCACCCTGTATATTGTGTGAAGGCGAGCATGCCATCCACCGATGTCCATTCTTAGATGAGGCAAAGAGAGTTTTGGAAGATCGTCCGGTTTCACCGTTACGACTTCCTCCTGGATACCAAAAACTCGCGCCTAATCCCTCGATAGTTGAAAATCCAGCTGACCCGCCCAAGTGGTCAGCTGAAGTGTCAGTCATTGAGAATGAACCTACTGAATCCAGACCAGACGAAAGTCTAAAGGTCGAAACGGCAGTTGACCCGGTTCTTCCTTCAGAGGTTTCATCATCCAATGACTCGGTCATTGAAGATCCATCTTCAAATGACACCCTCACTGAAGAGGATAAGGATGACACCGTCCATATTCTTTTCATCAACACAGACTCTGATGAGCATCAGGGCAATGCACCCATTCCTTTATCGCAGGAAGGAACATCGTCAGGGTCGTATCCGGCCGTATATTCGGTCCCACCACCAAGCAACCTAGTTGTATCCTTTGATTGGAATCAACTAGGCAGACCCCGGTTACCAGCCAGTATCCCATTCAGAATCATAGTCCAAATCTACAGAATGGTGATGGCTGGAACTATCATTGATGAAGGGGCATCTGTGAGTATCCTTTCCTCTGTTGCTTGGAAAGCACTGGGTTGCCCGGCGCTTTTACCTGAGATGAGAAATCTATCAGGTTTCGATAAAGGAACCAGTCACCCATTAGGGATTCTCCCCAATGTTCCGCTTACATTGAAAGGGAAGTCAGTTCGCATGAACATCATGGTCGTCCAGGGACCCTTGGCATATAACTTACTCCTTGGACGAGACTATATATATTGCATGGAGGCAATAGTGTCCTCACTCTTTAGAGTCATGTGTTTTCCGCACGAAGGAAGAATGGTCCAGCTCGTAGACCAACTTTCGTTTCCAGGATCACGCATTGCAAATAGTCAAATACCATCCCTTAACGGTTTATTCACTCAAGGAATGCCACCGCCCCCGATTTTACTTCCCGATGAATGCGAGTAATTCAGAAAGAAAGAACTGGGGCCCAGGGGGCATGCACCCTGGCCTGCCTTGGGCAGAGAAAACCTTGGGTATAAAGTTAATTTCTGCAGAAGAATGGACTAGTCCGTACCCCGTCCGGCAGTGGAAGGGAGGGTTGTTCTAGGATAAAATTCTTTTGTCAAAGTTATGTGAGCGAAGCGGTCGCTCCCTTTGTCTAAAGAAGTGGGCTCTCCTAAAGAGGGGGTCTATTTGTGGCAGTAAGAAGCCACCATCTTTGAATGTCAAGCCTCACCCATTAAAACAAGCTGTTTTGAAGGATAAGTAGGGGCAGTCTTCAAAGAAAGAGATGAAATTGCTGCAACAAGTGGTCACCATCCTTAGTAACCTAATGATAGACATCGCCGAAAAGAGAGTTTAGTTTGCGGCAGCAAACAAAACCATTTTTCGGATAATAAGTAAGAGATGGCAGTATCTCGAAATTATACTTTATACCTGGGGGCATGCAAACCTTTTGGAGTGCAAGCACGGGACGACTATTTATTTTTTAAATTTGTAGGTCCTTCTAACCCGTTAAACTCGTAGGATTAGCCGTTTCCAGCTTGCATAAAGAAAGGATGAAGGGCAAAAGTTAAAACCTGCCAATTTGGAGTAATTAGTGAGGTATCGCTCCTTAAATAAGATTACCTCACCTAAAGCATTCCTTGTATTAAGACTGGTATAAATCGAGCAGTTTTAGCAATGTTCATGCTCGTTAAAAAATAAACGCAAGAATCGAGCAGTTTTTGTGCAGAAGTTCATGCTCGTTAAAAAATAAACGTAGAATGTGAGCAATCTTTCCCTAGCAGTTCAAGCTCACGCATAAAAAATGAACCGGTAAACAACCTTGAGAAATGTAACCTTTGAAAGCCATATTAAAAGCCCTTGGTCGTGTTTTATATGCCATCACCTCCATCTGTTCATTTGGCCAATCGTTCACCTCCATATGTTTGTTTACCCATTTTGAGGAACAGCTGCGAAGAGTGATTTCATTTAGCCATCCTTGTGACACTGCCATGATTGGAGAATTCCAACCTGTACCTGGAATCTACTGCTATCCCTGTTCATCACTCGTTCCTCAAAAGACGAGTCTTCTTTGAGCTCTTTTCACTGACTCGTAAAATATGAAAAGTTTGCCGAGTTTTGGCCTTCCAGCTCGTTCAAGCGACCGGAAAGCTATCCCTCCTCTAGATTTTAATCTTTTTGGACCTGAGGGATTATTGCATAAAAAGATCGAGCGCTTGTTTTGTTCGGCTCGTTAAAGCAACCGAAAATTCATCCCTTCTGTATTGTTTTATACTTTTTCGGACTTAAGGGATTAGATGACGAAAAAGGAATTTTGGAGTTAACTTTTCGTACCTTTTCAGACTCTCTAAAAATGAAAAGGACCGAGTTTTCCTTGTCGTTAGACTCGTTAAAATGATTAAGTAGCGACAAACTTGTCTTTAGACGAGAACGAGTTTCCCTATCGCTAGGCTCGTTAAAACATAGCGATGGGCTTGCCCGAAGGGCAGGTTATAGAACAAGCATATGTTATCCTCCTCAAGCTTGACAAAAATAAAGAGGTACTGGTCAGCAATGACTGGGGAAAAATTGGGAGAACCTCACAGTATTAATGGTAGCAAGTCGCTCTTGAACATGACACTTTGTCCTCCGTCCGCATCGGGTTGGGTTGTTTCATTCACCGGTCACAGAATCATGGTCCTTGCCACACCATCCACAATTGGGGTAATGCTACCAATCCATCACATCAGTGTCGTTATATGTTCAAGAGATGTGGTTCTGTAAAGAGTCGACCCTGCTCCGCCCACTGCCATACATTATCCTTCATCCATTTCATGACCGCCACCCTGAATCATACATCACAGTTTGTTTTCACCTCATCATTATCACTAGCTTCGTTCCGTGTCACTGATGTGGGATTCATTAAGGCCCTCCTTTGACGGATCGCTCCTTGTCGACATCAGCTCATTATCCAAGGAGTTGATCTAGGAACACCCCCCTCAGTAATTTGAAGCTTGCATGCCTCAATGGCAAGTTTCTCACTTCCGGCAACAGGTATACATCAATGACCTTCGACTAGAAGATTTTGCATGGTGGTCGACGCCAAGTCCTTTATTCCCACCATGTAGATTGTACTGCCGTACCTTGAGGGTCATCATCCTTATCGGTGATTCCTCTCCCGCTTGTTAATGGTTTACATTATTGACCGGTAATCAAGCGATGTCTTTCCATGTTCGACTTCAAGAAATTCTCACATGGATCGACTTGTACATCGAGTGAAGATCGGAAGAGATTGAAGACCCCGGATCTAGTTTCATCCATCCGGGCTGCGATATATATTCAGGATATAAAGACATTTGATATGTACATCATTGCAACAGATGATCATCCTTCTCAAAATATGATAAATTCGGCAGAGAATTATCAGTGAAGGACGATAAATTCGGCAGAGAATTATCAGTCTAGCATCAGACGATTGTCTGTTCTATGTACCGAAATGTATTTATAAAGCTGAGCATGGGAATGCCCGCCTCAGCTAGATCATGAAAAATGTATGAAAAATAATGTATTGTATTGTATCTTATTACAGGACACTTCTCAGCAGATTGAGTGAACTTCGGATCCTCTCAATAAAGCATTTCACCCGATAAACGACCTCATACTTTAGGGGGCATCTGTTATAGACAATTTTGTGCCTTACAGCAACAAGCATGAATTGTCAATAATCCAAGGGATCCAAAGTTCCCTAAACATGATGTTCCTACCCCTAGAGGAACAAGGTCAGCAAACCAACAGCTCTCAGATCAGTTCTCCACCTGAAAACACTCAAAAACAAGCAATCCTGAAATCAAAGCAGGTGCTCCACTGAGTTTCTGCGCTGAAACACAACTGCTCCATGGTGTACCTGCGTTGCAAAGCAGGAAGAACAAAGCCCACCTGCGTTGGGCGAGTTTGGACATGTGGCAGAGTGAGTCATAGCTTTGGAATCTTCCAAAATTGACACTTGGATCAAGTATTTCGCCTTGTGATGAGTCAAAGGCTTTGTTTCTCCAAGTGGAAGCAAGGTTCACCAAGTGGACTCAAGAACTGAAGATCAACTAAAGATTAACTGAAGAGAGAGAGGACACAAGGCAGCTACACATCAGTTGCAAGCTGACTCATCTTTTCTCAATTCATCTATATATTGAGCTCTCTCCTATGAGCTCAAGGAGGCTGGAATTTGGTGCAAAGTAATGATATGCTGTTGGTTTCATTCTTGGGTTATTGGGTGATTGTTTGAGAGAGGTGAAGAAGAGCAATTCTTTCTGCTGGGAGGTGTTGCTGGGTTGGAGCCTGCAATGGTTGTAATCCTCTCAGAACCTTTATTTCTTCATTAATAAAAGCTATTGAGGTTCTTCTATGTGCTTTTGTTCAATTATATATTGTGATGATTGCATGTTTGGTTTACACTAATCCATGAACCAGTTATGATTGCATGCCTCTTGTAGTTTCCTTCTTTGTCATTGTGCAGGATCTCATTGTAGCTGGGCGAGTAGAAGGACAAAGAGCTAGGAGCAAGCGGCCAAAGAGGAGGGTTTGGATTCGACATTAAGCGCAAGGCAACGGTTAGTGCTTCCTCCATTCTCTTTTGCTTTCATAAAGAAGAAAACTTTCAGTAGTTTGCTTTACAGTTGTTGCTAAGGAACTGTCACCCTTAGAGTGGGTTAGGGTCATCCGAGTCGGATACTTTTCCCTACAACACAACTCTAAGGGTATCTACTTTTTTAGGTTTGCAGATTCCGCTTACTATTGGGTTGTTGCTGGGGTTCGAGCTGGTTTCACATTCCGTTTCTTCTTTCCCCTGGGAGCCTTCCTTATGTTCCCCCTTTTCCTTTGACTGTTTTTCATTATTGACTGTAAGTTTTTGTCCTGTAGTGTCATTTTTTCCACTGTTCTCCAAACCCTCATTTCCTTTTCCTTTGATTTGTGGGTTGCTGCTGGGCTCTCTGACTTCTACTTGTTTTTTCTCCTTATTTTTCCCACTGTTCTGCTTGAGCCTGTCATATCCTGAAATTCTGACTCCTTCCTGCGCTGTCTGCTTCTGCTTCTGCATAACTATTTGTTTAAAGGTAGGGGTCCCAATGGACCCCTCGTTGACCATCTGGAGAGTCAGTTCTTGTCCCCTTCTGAGTAAAACCGCTAGCCTCGATCTATTCGCTTCCAGCTCTGGGTCTGTAACAGTTGCTCAAAAACCCTGACCTAGAAACACCGCCATCGTCCACGACTTCGGTCTGTGTGTTCGCTCTGCGAATTTATATATATATATATATATATATATATGAATTAATAATAATAATAATAATAATAATAATAAAAGTTATAATTTACTTAGTTTTTATGATATTTTTAATTTTTACCTTTGTGAGATGCATAATGAAATAAGTGTTTGGGTGTTTATTATTGATTGATGATTATTTATGTTTATGAACTATTTAAATTATATAGCTATTCTAGTTTGTAAAATTTCATTTACTGACCTTTAAGGGGATGTACGTATAAAATAATTTTCTATCAAACTACAACTCTAACTCTAGTGGTTTCAAATGATGTGAAATACTTAAAACCCTTTACAATTAAGCCTCTATATAAAAACATGTCATATATTTTAATAAATGGTGTGGAATGTAAGAATGTTTTTAAAAAAACATTTAACCGATACAATATCTCTTCTATCACATTCTTTCATCAAATATTTTTTTATGAAACTACCCTATATACTCCGGATCCTTTCTTGGAACTATTGGGGCTTCCCATGGAACAAAGGCCCCAAGCTAAGTTGGATTTCAAGTGATGTCGATATTATTTTTCTTGTTGAAACTTGGGAGCACGAAGAATATAAGGTCCCTAACATAGATGGCTTTATGCTATGGTCTACCTGGAACAAGCGATCCTCCCGTAGAGGCATTGGGGGAATAGCTTGTTACATTAGGAAGAACATCTCCCCCCATGATAAGATTTATAAAAACGACCCTCACAACCAATATAGTTGGATAGAGGTCAGTGACATTAATAATAAAAAGTCCTACATAGCAATATGTTATTTTCCCCCATCAATTCTAACTTCTATAAGAAGAAGAATCTAGATAAAACTAACCCTTACAATGGTTTAGAGAATGATATTAGTAGCCTAAGGAATGACGGTAACATCCTTTTAATAGGTGACTTTAATGCTCGAACTTCAAACAACCAAGCTATTATTCTAAGCAATCATTCCAACCCTAATTCTCTTTGGTTAGATGAAGACCCTACTCTGGCTAGTAGGTACAAAAGGAGCTCTGAAGACCTCGGGGAAAATTTGTTTGGGCCGGAGCTAGTCAAGCTCTGTAGTGCTTAGGATCTCATAATTTGCAACGGTCTAGAGAAGTGGCCCAATTCCAGCAAGATGGCCTGCATCCACGGACTTGGTAGTAGCGTGGTAGACTACGTTATTTCTGATCTCCCATTATACAACAAAATAATAAATTTTGACATCTTAAACGACCACGAACCTGACTCTGATCATAGGCCTTTACTTATAACTCTCAATTTTGTCATACATAGAGTTCCCATAGAAAATAATACTTACAGCCAAAAGAACTTAACATTTGGTAGAAATAAAAACGATCTCTTTCTAAATGAATTAAAAACTAATTTTCTTCCTTTATCTATAGACAACATAGAATACCTCTATCATAATTTTACTACAACCCTCTCATATTCTATTAACAAGTTCTCAATTGAAGTTTCAAATAATAAAAGAAATAGCAAAACCAATCCATGGTATGACAAAGATTGTAAAAGTGCAAGGAGAGAAATTAAGGAAGCTGTTGATGAATCTCTTAAAATGGACAAGATAAAAATATACAAAGCCCTAACTAAAAGGAAAAAGAGGGAGTACATTCCTCAAAGACAGGAGAATATCTTACACCTCTCTAAGGTAGCAACTAAGAAATTTTGGAGGCAGATTCTGACTAGGAAGACTAAAGATAATAATAAAATTTCTCTTCACGATTGGGATTCCTATCTTAAAAAGCTTTATGAATCTCCAAATATCATGGATAATTTGGAAACCCTGCTCACAACGAAAGAAGTCTTCTCTTTAGAAGACATTAAGATTGGGGTTAATCGCCTCGCTAATGGGAAAGCTAAGGACATTGAAGGTTACGAGGCGGAAATATTAAAAATTGGGGGTCCTGTCCTCATCCCCCACATCCACAAGCTTTTAAATCAAGCAGTCAAGCAAGGGTTCCCTAAACCTTGGACTGAGAGCCTCATTATCCCTATTTTTAAAAGTGGGGATACAAATAATCCCTCTAATTATCAGACAATTATGATCAGCCCTCTCTTAGCCAAGTTATATGGTAGTATTTTGAAAATAAGTTAAGCATATGGCTTGAAAGTGAAGGTAAGTGGGCTAAAGGCCAAGCAGGTTTCAGAAGGCATCACTCAAAAACAGACCACCTCGTTACACTTAGGATCATTGCAGAGGAATGTCGTAATGATAAATCCAATTTATTTTGTTGCTTTGTGGACTTTAGAAAGGCTTTCGATAAGGTTCCTAGATAAAACCTTTGGAATAGATTAGAAGAGCTAAATGTTTCTCTCGAGTTGAGATCTGCCGCTATAAGGTTATACGAGAATGTATTTGCCAAGGTAAAGAGGAATGAGGGGTGGTCGAAAGATATTAAGTGTCACATCGGAGTTAAACAAGGTTGCCCCCTCTTCCCTACCCTATTTGGCATTTACATCGATAAGCTCAAAGGCTATTTAGAGGAAGCAAGATGTGATGGCACGATCTTAGCTGGGATAGTCGTCATCCTTCTTCTCTATGCTGACGATATTGTTCTTTTCGCAAGGTGCCCATCTGATCTTGATAAGCAACTCAGGCTTCTTAAGGATTTCTGCTCTACCATGGGTATGACTGTTAACACTGACAAAACAAAAGTTATGATTATCAAATCCAAGAAGGACACTGATGCTAATTTTATGTATGACAATAATAACTTGGAGGAAGAGTATTCTTACAAGTACCTAGGAATTGATATTCATCACAAGCTCAACTGGAACCATAGCATTGAGAAAGGATTAATGGGGGGTGGAAAGCTTATTTTGGTCTTGAAAATAATTGTAAAACAACAAACCTCGTAATGTGGGATAAAAAGAAGTTCCTCTTTGAAACTTTAGTCACTCCTATTATCTTATATGGCTGTGAGGTTTGGGGTAGCTGCATCTCCAGAGAATCATGGAGAAAGATTGAGCAAATCCATAAGCGTTTTATAGCTTATAAGCTAAAAATTAAAAGTAATACACCCTATCCTATTCTCCTTATAGAAACAGTTCTTTCTCCTATTGATAGCCTAGCTATGATTAGGTTTTTGCTGTACAAGCACAAACTCAATAACATAGACGATCATAGACTTCCTAAGCTAGCTTTAAATTCTAGCCAAAACCACCTAAGGCTCAATCGGGGGTGGCATAAAGACACAAGGGCCTGGTTAAACTATTGGGAGATCAACGAGAATGATGCATTGCAAAACATTAATAACATTAAAGATATTGTTACTTGTAAGTTCAAAGGAAAAATGTGGTGTGAGAAAGATTTAGCGGCTAAAAGAAAATTCAGTTATTATAAGAAGGTCATCAAGCCCACCCTAGAAGATCAAAAGTATCTCTCTATTTTAACTAGCTCAAAGAAGAAAATTAATATAGCAAAGATTAGAACAAATTCTCATGAGCTCCATAGTGAAACAGGTCGTTGGGCAGTTCCTAAAACACTAGGGATGGAAAGGATCTGCCATATATGTGAGAATAGGAACATCGAGGATGAAAACCACTTCCTCTTAGAGTGCCTCGCGTACAACCACATTAGATCTCAGTTTCACAATCTTTGTTACAATACCAACCTTCCTAGCCTTCTACAATGTCAAAATTATAGTGAGCTCGGGAGGCTTCTCTCAAAGCCTTTTGAGCATAGGAATAAAATCTTAAATCAAAATAAATAATTTGTTTCTTTAGGTTCGATAGACCAATGTTTGGTCTTAGCGGACGTTAACCATCATCATCATCATCATCATCACTTGAATGTTATATTCAAATAACCCTGAAAATATTTAATAAAAGTTGTGTACCAATAAATCTATTATATAAAGAATAATATTCTTTCATTTTAATAAATGGTGTGGAATGTAACAATGTTTTAAAAAAACATTTACCCGATACAATATCTCTTCTATCACATTCCCTCATCAAATGTTTTTTTATTCAACTACCCTATATACTTGAATGTTATATTCAAATAACCCTGAAAATATTTAATAAAAGTTGTGTACAAATAAATCTATTATATAAAGAATAATATTATTTTTTAAGAAAGGTATATATTTATGATAAAGATAAATATAAATTTTTATTTTTATTTATTTTTAATACTTGAATGTTATATTCAAATAACCCTGAAAATATTTAATAAAAGTTGTGTACAAAGAAATCTAAATCTATTATATAAAGAATAAAGTGAACAACAATCACTATGGTGATTTTTTTTGCTTATGTAACTATTGATGTACAACAACCCTACTTGGTTTACATAGTTTTTGTTTGGAACTATCAGTTGACTAAGGTCACTGTATTTGCATATGCCTATGGGCATCTACAGCATGTAATTTTCAACATATAATGGAAATTACGAATTTTCTCCCCAACAAAAAAAAAACAGAAAACAACAACAACAAAAACTTGTTAACTATTTATTTATATATTTACACTAAATTCAGAATGCATATATTTACATATTATTGATGTAATGTTTTTCATTTCATAAGATACATATTCATTTAATTAGTATTCTAGATTAGCTCTTTTTAGGTTATTAATGAGTGATGTTTAACACACAAAAAAAACCCTCCATGTTAATTTACTAACCTTTTATTTATTTAATTATAATAGTAACAACTATTTTACAAACTTTACTTTTATTCAAATGTTGGTAATGAATGTAACAATAACATTAATAAATTTTCCTATCCCTCCGTCTAGTTGAGTCAAATTTAACTGTTTTTCAATCAAATTGTGCAGTCCAATATAGTTGTTTCCAAGTCAAATATAGCTGTTGGAAGATCTTCTCTCCCTATTTAACCTGTAGCCATGATCTGGTTCTTCAACTTGTCTTGACGATGAACCACACTTGTTTAGAAACTTTTTGGCGAAATCACATAATTGATCATTTGTTGACGCGTTTCGAACCAACTAGTGTGGTTCATCGTCAGGACACTGTTAGTTCGAAAACCGTCAACAAAAATATTACAATGTGATTTCCGCCGAAATATTTCTCATTAAATAAAATAATATTCTTTTTTAAAAAATGTATATATTTATGATAAAGATAAATATAAATTTGTCTTTTTATTTATTTATAATTTTGGATTAATAAAGATAATTTTAATGATAAGTGCTATATAGTAGCTGGTACCTTTTTTTAATTTATATATAGCTAAATTCAAGTTAGAGTTAAGGTGTAGAACTAATCAATTTAGGTTGTACTAATTAGTAAATTAAAGTATTTTGTTAATTATAATTCTGCATTGTGAACTAAGTGACAATAACAACAATGTCTTAATTGTAGTGATAATGTTTTTGTTGAGAAAATTGTCTAGAAAGTATGTATAAAGTTTATATGTAAAATATAAATAAATATTTTAATTTATTATTATTAATTTTTTATTTAAAATATTCAATAAAATTATGTAATTTTTTTAATTTGTAAAGAATTAATACCAATAATGCGTTTCTAGAACAGTCATATATAAATTTGATAAAATTTCCCAATAATGTGATTGTGGTATAACCGATCTTCATTCTTTTTCTTTTGCTCTCCATGAAAAGTTTTCTGTGGTTCAAATCCTTTGTCCATGAAACGTTGTGATTTGGAATAAGAAATAGATTCCCTAAAGCATATGCGGAGAAAACGAAAGAAGGAGCGACTAAGTTGGTAAACAAAGACTTTGAGAATTGTCTGTATTTAATATCAACCCCGTGAGTTGCAATATGAATACAAGTCTCATTTTAGTATCTAGTGTTTGAAATAGATTTACAAATAGTCTTACCCACTCATATGACACCGGGTGAGTTGTCTGATGTCTATATTTAATGTGCCAAATATTTTCTTTAACCAACAAAGACTGCCAAATATTTTCTTTGGCAAACAAAGACTTTGAGAGTTGAGTGGGCGAGAGGGACGTTGTTTTTTTTCAGAGAGGCTAACATCCGCTCAAACCCAGAGCATCGTTGTCGGTATCACAAACTCCTCTCAACCCCAGAGGATGCGATTAGGTTTGGATAAAGTTATTTAACAATTTCCCCGGGCCTTCTTGTCATCTTGGCGCCCAACCCGCTCAACCGTCCAATTCGTCCAATTTTAGATGTTGTGATTGAAGATGACCCCTAAAGATTCTTCGCCCAACTCGCTCAAACGTCCAATTCGTCCAATTTTAGATGTCATTGAAGACGACCCCTAAAGATTGTTGGCCCAACCTTGCTCAAACCGTCCAAATTTAGATGCCATTGAAGACTGTTCGCCCAACCCGCTCAACCGTCCAATTTTAATTTTAATTTTAAATGAAGAGGACCCGTACATATTGAAGAGGACACGACAAAAGGTCACAAAATATGCATATCTTAGTTAATTCAAGATACCTCAGAAAATGTTGTTTCTTTGTCCGCGTATTCAATAAAAGAAGACTATTAAGTTATTTAACAATTTCCTCGCGCCTTCTTCGCATCTCGGCGCCCTAAAGATGTGATTGAAGACGACCCCTAAAGATTCCTCGCGCCTTTTTCGCATCTCGTGGAAGACCATCATGTTGTCGTAATACACACGCCTTTTTCGCATCTCGTGGAAGACCATCATATTGTCGTAATACACATGACAAAACACAAAATCTGCATCTCTCAGTCTACCTATATCGCGCCATTCACATTAACGATCTTTTCCAGATTAATTAATGATGATCTTTTAATACGAATTTTGATAAAAAGTATTGGTTGGACAAGAGCGCACTACCATAATATTAATCAAAACGCAATCTCTCCGCCTCTCACTCACTAACGAGAGTCTCTTTTAAACATTCCACTCAATATCACCTAAACGTTAAATATCACACTTGGGCTAAAATAAATTTAAAAAAATTGATAAATAAATCGAAAAGTCCATAAAATTAGTTAAAACACTCTCATTGCCTGTGACTAAAAACCAGAAAACTCTTCTTTAAAGCCAGTCAAGGACGTTTAAATATAAAATACGGTATTTAAAATAAAATAATTTTAAAAATCCGAACATTTCATAAATTAAATTAAAAATTTCAAAATCATCTCCTTCGCATATTTTAGTAATGTTTATATATATATATATATATATAGGTATATTTTGAGTTTTAATCATTTTATTTAACTAAGATGGTAGAGGTTTAATTTTTATGAAATATTTTATAGTATTCTTAATTATAGACACAATTCAAATGTTGATATTTCTTTCTAAAGTAGTTATACTCTTTTTCTCCCTTTTAATTAAATTAATTAATTAAAAAATTGACATTAAAACAAGTTTTATGTAAAATAAGTTACAGTTTTTTTGGGTATGTGTTATTGATAAGCCATAATATTGTCACAAAAGCTACATTTACATATTAAGAATCTCTATAGTAAAATGAAGGCAAATATTTTGGATAAGAACCTTGTTCCATGTTTTTATAAATGTATAAATGTTTAACTTATATATATATATTGTGATCGGTGGAATTGATAACGTGCTGACACTCATACTCACGTGATACAGGCTCAATCCTCAACGACTGCTGCTTTAACCTCCAAGTGCAACTGCACCGCCCCCAAGCACATCGCACCAGTAAGATGAGGTTTGAACTTGTGACCTGCACAAAGGCATGAACGCCTTAATAGTACGCTCGATGGCCAACAAGTTTCACCCCTAGGGGAACTTATATATTAATTTTTTAATAATAATAATAATAATAATAATAATATTAAAAGTTATAGTTTAATTAGTTTTTATGGTATTTTTAATTTTTAACAAGGTGAGATGTATAATGGAGTAAGTGTTTTGATGTTGATTACGGAATACAAATTGATGCTTATCTGCATTTATCAATGATTTAATTTATATGACTACCCTAGTTTTGTAAAATTTCATATACCTTTAAAGGTGTTAAATTTTCTAAGGGCAATATTATTCTTTACTTTTGATAATTGCATTACTTCATTTGCATATTAAATTCAACCCACAACATTATATCATTATTCAAATTTACATCATTATTCAACAACATATGCAATTATATAGAAAGAACAATAACATCATCAATGCAGTGAAACGTAAAGGAAAAATAGGAGAAAAACAT
This sequence comes from Pinus tabuliformis, assembly GCA_031772625.1. Lineage (NCBI taxonomy): Eukaryota > Viridiplantae > Streptophyta > Pinopsida > Pinales > Pinaceae > Pinus > Pinus tabuliformis. Next base: position 1,165,179,923 of record CM062813.1, read on the forward strand.
TCACACATAGAGACACCAGGATTTGTCAAAGACTAGGGCAAAACCCACTATAAGGAAAACCCCTTCAAATTCTCCTTCTTATTAGATTGTCATTAAATGATTCAACAAAAGAGAGTACAATGATCCATATCTTCATCCATAATCCTATCCACCAAAATCAACTAAACAACATCCATGAGATGAACCCAACAATGTTAATAATCAAAACCCTGATTCATAAGCCTACAGTCAACTATTAATGTCTACGATCAACTGTCAAACTCTGCGATTAACTGATGAAATATTCGATCTATTATAAAATTCAAACCCTAGCTCCCAACCACATGCAGAGAGTGATGTACATGCAGCTGAAACCCTTCAACCGCACAAATGAGCTTGTGTGCCCACGTTTGCGACTGAAATTTACCTAAGGCATGTCTACATTTGGAAATCAAAACCCTAAACGCATGTGCAAGCTTTGGGCCTTGCAATCTCGGACATGTATGAAACAACCTTCGCGACCCAGCTTGAGACCTGTGTGAGCCAAACCCAAAGAAATAAGAATGGTCACAACGATGATGTCCAAATGAGGGTCACTTGACTTGTATTTATATCCATCCATGGGTATCCAATTTCTCTTTTGGGTTGACCTATCCTTTTATTCACATGTGGCCTTCAATTCAAAAATACACTTTGCCTTGTCCAAATTAAGCAGTCCAATAGTCAAAATTGGGCCTCTTGAAAAGAGGAATTTAGTCCCATTGTTAGATTTTTTCACTGAGGTGCCAAATTAACACTCCATCTCAGCTAGGGAGAAATTCGAATCCTGTCACCATATCATGTCTTATCTCAAGTATCTCGTCATCAAATATCGTCATTGTTCATCTCAGTTCATCTCTGCTTATTCCTGCTTATCTCTTCATTCTCTTTTCTCGTACGTTGAACACCCTTGAATCTAAAAGAAAAATAATTTGACTTTGGAGGGAAGCCCAAGCTACCACCCTCTATCCATCAGGGCTCCACTGCCACCACTCAGAATCACTGCCAGTTGGTAACCCAATGCTACCACCAAGGAAACATCAAAGAAAATATCATCAGGGAGCCTTACTCAACTTGGAACCACATCAGGGAGCACATCTCAACCCGAAATCCAATGACAATGAGGAATGCCCTTTTGGACACTCTCACCTCATGTCCATGAGAGTGGGGAAAGTCCTATTAGACACTCTCTCCCCATGTCATCTTGTCGAGCAATATGCGAGATACAAAGTACCAAGCAAGAATCAAAACCATCCCATGATGTAATCAATGGGCGAGATACCACTTGCTATATGAAGTAAGGATTACAACCATCATATTTCCTATCGATATTCCCAATAATGACACTTAGTAGTCATGTGGTAGAACACTTTCATCATAACCATCTTCGGTAACACACCTCTAAGCATTCTCTCAACTTGTTGGCAAGACATGGAGCGGTAATCCCAGCAAGCCCAGCTTGTGGGTATGATGCAAAATGGGGTATACTTTACATAGACCAATATACAAGAGCAACATATTCGACCCCATCAGTAACATATGGGGGTGATTACCTATTTTCCATAGATCCCTCGACTCTAGAGCCCTCCATCTCAATTCCTTACCTCGAGAGCTCAAACAAGGGGCAAGAGTTGGCCCAGTATCCTCGATTAGTCTTTATTTCTATAGATCAAAAAAATGTCGTTGTGCTCATATCTAGTATCAACTTAAACAACTCACTGGAGAGTTCAAGAATAATGTCTCAATAGCAACAGTCTCTTGTTCATGCATGACATCAAACCAAATAATATATTAGAATAAATATATACACCATAAAAGGATACCTTATTCATCCTCCCTCTCATAGAGGCAACAGCGACAAGCCTAATCTTGTCGTGTACCGCAACATTATCTCAATATATGAAGATATCTTAGTCCCAAACATATATGGGATTCTCTACCAATTGGATCCCACTCTTTATCATCGCAATGTATCAATTTCAGGTCATTAACTTGTTCAAAATAAGTCTCCAAATATTTTCTTCAACCTACCTCATAGCTAGCCATGATAGCAACATTGAACTCAACCTCGGTCGTGCTTGAATGTTAGGGTCCAACCCTAACCCCTTTATTTATGTAATAAACCCAAGTGGCCTCGTCAAATTTATAGTTAGTTAGTTGAGTTAATAAATCCCATAAGCAATTTTCCGCATTAACAATAATTATAAGTGGTTGACTTGCATTATAGAAAAGGGACCACAATTAGTTATAAATGATCCATCGTTAATAAATAAAGTGGTTAAATTGTATTATGCAAGGGACCACTAGTAGTTAGGGTTTTGGATGTCATAAAGCTATAAATAGTATCTATAACCCCTTCCTCCCACATCTACACAAGCAACTGGCCAACTGGGGTAAACATGTGATGAGATGCCATTATGATATAATCTGACCTCCTAAATCATGTTAAGGAAGTGGAACCAATGGAAACACACCATGTAGACATTCAACATCAGCATTAGGACCCTCAGGAACCAATCCAACCTTTCTTCCAAACAACCCCTGTGTCCCACTAAGCTTTTGGACCACTTGATCTCTGAACGTTCTCATTCTATGGGCATGCAAGCGTCTAGGGACCTATGGACACTCTCACAGGCCTACAAGCCAATGTCTAGGGACTCTTTTGCACAATGATATGCCAACATCCTGGTGATTTGAGCCACTTTTTCAGGCCCAGAGCCCAGGTCACTACCCAAAATTGAATCACATCTTCAAAACTGTAAAATAACAAGGAAATCAAAGTATAAATGAAATCACTTGAATGAGACCTTGACTGGACCCATACTAGCCATGACAGGTATTTCCTCAAACATATCACGAATATGTAATCTACAAGTGTAAATAATAGATCTGAGCATAGGAGTCTCATACTTAGTTGAGAATCACTAAGTAGCATTGATGCCTCAACACATTAACTGTCCTTTCATCCATTAGCTCATAGATACATTGTCCATTCATTTAAAAGTAAAAACATGACAAGATCTAAGATACCATCATAAAAGAACATACATAACCAACATAATAGCAACAGAAATACCAATGAAATCATGGCCATATAGACCACATATAGTCCAGTATAATACTGATAGAAATACAAGGAGATATAACCTCATATTTTTTAGGGTCCTATGATTCATAGGATCAAATGATGATTGGATATTTTCTTTCATTATTTAAAATTGTAAAAAATATGTATATTCCAAGTGATTTCCAAAAAAAAAAAAAAAAAAATGAAAAGAGGGAATATATATTAAAAATAATAAAATGATAAAAGAACCCCACAGAAAATAAAAATTCTGAAAGTGATGCCAATTGAAGTGTAGTTGATAGTACAATAATTTTTGGAGAATAAATTCATGAAATTGTGTGCAGCTTGTTCAAAATGCCACAATACTTCCTCTTGCTTGAAACATACTGTTTAATCATGTTCAAGAAAATTTCAATTTATGTTAATTAGTAGAATGAATAACTTAGCCAAACAATGTAATCTTGGCTAAGAGTAGATTAGGTAGATTAGGTGAATAAATTAATCCAACTACGTAATCTGGATTAATGTAATAGCTAGATTAGCTTAGGGGAAAATGGAAATTATCTTAAGGAAGGCTATATGTAATAGTGTGATTTGTCCAAAGTTCCGACCTTACTGTATAAAAATATATGCATGACATGAAATTTTTTGTCACTGGCGTTAAACCTCACGCTTTTCCCCACTCCCGATCATGACCACTCTTCATCTGATGGCTCCCAAGCATCCCCCTCCCCCCCCAGCCATGTTTCCCTTTAGCGGCAAAGGGGGAGCGGGTCCGAAAAGTGGTTTCCTTCCTACCGGTCCCACCCCTATGTGTCACCACCAAGGCATTTTGTACCCCCCCTCTTAATACCATATACCACTCCCACCCCCCTTCGAAATTGGGTTTTCGCCACTCCCGCCATAATCCGCACTCCCGGTTATGTCACCCTTCACTTTTGCTCGACCTCCATTTCCCTACTGGCACATATCTCCTTCCCACCAATGGTCTCGCGCCTCCTTCCATCTACCGTTGGTCGCCACGTCAATTAACCATTGCGCCCTCCATTCGCCACTTCCTCCAATTGTGATTTTCCATTGCAGAGTAAATTTTCCTCCCAAACAACCATTCAGGAAAATGTTCCTACTCCTGTGGGAACTAATAAATCCTCACTCCCACCCTCAATTACACTCTTTCCTCACTCTCCTACTCTCACTATGCTATCAATCCTCTATTTCTACTTGCTTATCAACTGTTGCTGGAAGAGTAAGTCATTGCAAGCTCTTTTTCTCGCGAAATTAATAGCCATCCTCTACAAGTTTGCCCTGTTATTGTAGGTTTTAACCCCGTACAGAAATTACCTGCATACAAATTCTAAAACACAGAAAATAAACAATGCGAGATCATAACGCATAAAACACATATACACAGAGATTTTCCCCTGGATCCCAAAACCGAGACTACCAGCTTGATTTTTCATTATGTTCCTTTCAATGTTACAATACATATTTATACATGCCGAAGCATCCAATACCATGGACCGAAAACCATCGCGTCCAATACCATGGACCGAAAACAATCGCATCCAAAAAACAAGTGCGAAAATCATGCACAAAACCATAGGTGGGTCCGCCGAACCTAACATAGGGTCCAAAACCAAAATTTTCCGGGGCGCTGCCCCAGACCCCATAAAGTGGGATTATGGGTGCCCTTCAAACCCCCTATTAACTACGTGGAAAGAATATAACACAACCCAACATTCTCCCACTTGTTGTTTTCTTTCCATAGGGGGCCACAAGAGAGCTTAGTCATTTTCCCAAACCTGAAATGCCCATTGTCTCTCTACACCAAGAGAACTTCTCATAGCTCATAGATTTTGTCAATGCATCTGCAATATTCTTCAAAGTGTCCACCTTTACCAGCAACACCTTTTTGTCTTCTATCATATCCCTCACAAAGTGATATTGAACATCAATGTGCTTTGTGTTTGAATGATATGCAGGGTTCTTTGCTAAGAAAATTACACTTTGGCTGTCGCAGTCTATCCTTATAGCTTCCTGTGCTAACCCCATACTTGAACACAATCTCTGCAACCAAACTACTTCCTTGCTTGCATGAGTGGCTACCATGTATTCTGCCTCTATAGTTGATAGTGCCACTACAGATTGTTTCTTACTCATCCAACTAACTGCACCTCCAAATAGGTTAAACACATACCCACTTGTAGATCTTCTTTGTGTTAGGATATTCCGACACATAGGAAATAGTTAAGTACAACTTGGTCTAGTATAGAGTTAGGTATAGAGTTAGGTAAAGTGTGTTTCTTTACCGTTGTACCAGTGTTACTTGGGAGCGGGAGCGGAAGCGGGAGCGGGAGCGACCATTTTCAGAAGCTCCCGGTTTGGGAGCGAATCCCGGAGCGATTTTTTAAAAATATATATATATTTTTTATATTTTTTAATTTTTGATACATATATGTCAACAAAAACATGTAGAATGATGAAATAGACATAAAAAACATAAAAAAACATAAATTGATCATTGAACCATATCACATCAATCATCTAGAAATTATAATCGTCATCAACCTTAGTAAAATAATAAATTAAAATAACATTCAATTCAATAACATTTATCATCATTGATCACCAAAGTAACAAGTTGTACTTGTAAGCCAAGTTTAACCATTACAAGAAGTAATATCGAAGATATTTCTAAGTCCTAACTTCTAACTGTTAACATGATATGAAATGTTAAAAATTTATAAAATGAAACATGAATAATGAGATGAAATGAAACAACTTTAGTCTTTCACAAAGCATCATATTCATAATTCACAATCATTACCAATGAGTTATAATTGCCAAGGCCCAACTTCAAACTTCAAATTTTCATTGTCACAGTGATATAATGTTTACAAAAAATATCATAATGTCATAATGATATGAAAGAGTCAAGAGTCAAGGACTCAAAACTCAACACTGAACAGTTATGAAAACTAAAGTGACAAGTCTAATAGAAACTAAAAAAGACAAGTAAACTGTAAATCTACAAGTGGCCCTTGCCACGAGAGTCTCCAGGAGTATAAGTAGGTCGTGGTGGTCTTCTAGGAGTCTCCCGCCCAGACCGACGACCAGAACTAGAGCCTCCACGCGAGGGTATCGATGGAGGTGGCGACAGCAATGGAACAAGACTCGGGCCCCAAGAACTGCTACTGGATGGTGGAGGTGGAGGTGGCATGGTTGCTGCAGCTGCTTCAGCTTCATCCCGTACAAGCTCATCTTCTAGTTCTTCCATATGTACAATGCCATCCTCCAAATTGTCGTCCTCAGGGTGATTGTCCCAAATTTTATATGTGGGATCTTCATTAGCCCGATCACAGTAATGGCTCAACAACCTCCAATTGTAGTGCACATAAACCAAGCTTTCTGCTCGGTTTTCGTTGAGCCTGTTTCTTTTCACATTATGTATATAACTGTAGGTGCTCCAACACCTCTCTGTAGAAGAAGAATTTACAACCTGTGCAAGAAATTTCAATGCCAATTTTCGCAAAAGTCCGTCGCCGCCATATGTTTCCCACCATGTGAGAGAATCAAATTTATCTTTGTCGTCCATTGCATGGAAGTTACCATACAAACCACTGCCAGTGAAGTATCTGCCTATTTCAAGGCGCACAGCTGCACATTCCTCCCTGTCAGGCACCAACTTTTCTAATGCATCCAGATATCCTTTAGTTACCTCTCGATCTAAATGGGGTTTGGTCCTAACACCACCCCCTGCTGCAGGTTTGCCCAACCAAGAATCTGAGTAGTATTTTGGCGTAAGGATATACGCCAAGCAATGTAGTGGAAGGTTAAGCCTTTTCCACCGTTCACACACACAATCGTGAATCAGATTGTACAAGTCGGGATCTCTGTTATTAACAATGTCTTTTATTTCCCCCAACATGGTATCCATTTGCTCATACACCTCGCCAATCACTGGTTTGTCTGTATCTGCAAACCGAATCATGTTATAAATTGGCTTGGTGAAATCCAATACCTATCTCACAGTTGTCCAAAACTACCCATCAAGAGCGGCCTCCTCCACCGTTTCAAAACCTGCAATGTCAGCTACATTTGTAGCCCTTTCCTTTAACACCTGCCAATTTGGACTTGATACCATGCTAGCTAAACCCTCTCTTACCTTCAAAAGGCGCCTGAAGGTGAGGTAATAGCTACCAAATCTAGTCCTCGCAATCTTCAACAACTCCAATCTCGAGTGACTGCGGAAAAGGCCATGGGTATTGCTATGATTTGTAATAAATTTTATCATTTTTTTTCCTTTCTTGTACAAATCACCAATCCATTGGTATTGTTCATTTTTGTTTTTGACAATATCATGCAACAAAAGGTTCAATGTGTGAACCAAACATCCAGACCAAAATATGTTCGGGTATCTATCCTCAATAATTGCTCCCGCTGCCTTACAATTAGGAGCATTATCAGTGATGACTTGGATGACATTGTATGGGCCAATATGCTCAATTGTTTCAAGCAATGCTTCTGCAATGTTGATAGCGGTCTTGAACTTGTCTGAGTAATCATGTGCAGCTAGAAAAATGGGACCACTTCGGGACACAGCAAGAACACTTATCAATGGCTTGCCTTTTACATTTGTCCATCCATCAGATACAATGGACACCCCATTTTCAGTCCAAGAACTTGTCATTTTATTCAAAGAATGTGATATTTTTGCTTTTTCATGATCAAGGCCAACAGTTCTTGCCTTGTCATACCCAGGGCTCTTGTATCCTTTAGGGGCATCATTTATGGAAGAAACCATTTCGTGCCAATAAGGTGAGCGTAGAACATTGAATGGTATCCCATTTGCATAGAGGAACCTGTAAATTTTTTAATCCACATCATTCCTACACCCCTCATCAAGGAAATCTGATATGGTTCTACGGCGTAAAGATGATGACCCTGAGCCTCCATGTCCATATCCACTGCCTTGGGAGGATGCTGAAGGAGTTCTTTGTGAGCTTTCAAAGAAACCCCTTGATCTTTTTGCTCTGTATTGGGCATCCTCCTCTTCCTTTATGTATTTGGCTCTATCTGCTGTTGACACCGCGTTGCAAGTTTTGATTCCTATTTGTTTCTCTCCATCCCATGCCCTTTTCCCGCAAAGGTGTCTTCTAGCACGGGTGTATGAGCCTGTGTAATCAGTGTTGCAATGGGGGCAATGAAATTTAGTGGTTCCACCCCCTCTCCCTGTTTCAGCCCTCTGAACATATTTCCACAATGGAGTTTGGTCTTGTTTAGTTTTTTGACCCTCATGTTCACCCTCCTCCACATCCTCCTCACTGGGGTTTTCACCTATTTGACTTCCTCCAGATTCTTCATCCACCTCTTCAGTTTCAGGCCCCCTCCGTTTCCTACTCTCCACCACCATAATAACCAGAAAAGGGACCAGGAAGAGGAAAATGCCAATAAAAATCCCCAGGTCCATCGTGTTTGATGTTTGTAGGGTTTGAGTCTTGAATCTGCAAATTAATTTAGTTTATTGGGATTAATTCATTTAATTTATTAATTTAATTTAAATTAATGATCTTTAAACTCAAACAGGTAAATTAAACTAACCAAACTAACTACCTAACCAACTAAACTAACTAAATGATTAAGTTACTTACCTCTGCAAGCTTGCTCCTCGCTCCTTGGCACTTGCTCCTCGCTCCTCAGCTCTGGCTCCTTGCTCCTCAGCTCTTGCTCCTTGCTCCTTTGCTCTTCCTCAGCTCTCAAGCTCAAGCTCAATCTCATTGAAATGATTTTTTTTTGGCCCATTGGGCTTATAAAACAAAAACAATTAGTTAATTTTTTTTGTTTTTTTTGGGTCCGGCGGAATTTTTTTCCGCCGAACCGCTCCCGGTTTTTTAAAATTCGCTCCCGGAGCGTTTTTTTAATGCCTGGGAGCGATCAGGGAGCGATCGCTCCCTGATCGCTCCCAGGCATTAAAAAGCACTCTGGGAGCGTGGGAGCGATCTCTCCTTGAAGCGCTCCCTCACAGATCAGGGAGTGCAAATTTTTTTACGGGAGCGCGCTCCCGAAAATCGCTCCCGTTCGGGAGCGATTTGGGGAGCGCGCTCCCGACCCGCTCCCGCCCGGAGCGCGCTTCGGGAGTGGGTTCGAAGGGGGGGGGGGGGGGGGGGGGGGGGGGGGGGGGGGGGGGCGCTCCCCCGCAACACTGCGTTGTACATTTTGTAACTTACAATCCGACGGTCACGATATGTAGTGATCCGACGGTTCATTCTCTGCTCGGTATTACCGACACTTGATCCGTGGCTTGACACCCGATTGGTCCATGATTTCTATTTAAAGCGCATGGAGGGTCATTTGTAAGGTAATCCGTGCATGAGAGAAGCTTATGTAAATTTTCATTCTTTTATTAATAAATTGCCTGAAGTGGCCGCGTTGGCTCAGGTCGTGGACTGCTTCCCTCTTTGAGGGTTTTAACCACGTCAAAATACTGGTGTATTGATCTGTGATCTGGTTGTGAGTGGTGTCCTTTTGGTGTTCTGTCTGAGGAACTTACCCTGTATATTCCTACATGGTATCAGAGCTATTTGAGGGCTGCGTCCATTGGTGATCCAAATCTGAAGCCGGTAGAACTGCATCCGACTGCTATTTCCTAGATCTTCTATTTCTGACTGCTTTCGGGCCGAGAGGACTGCTCTGTTGTGTTGGGAGCATCTGTTCCAGTGAGGAACCCCTTTCGTTTCACGCGAAAAGGTTTCCGGTAGCCCTAGCTGCGTCATTTTTAAGATCTCGAGGTATACAGTGTTTATTTGCAGTTTATAGTTATTTTCTCTCTGTTTATTTCGGTTTCAGTTTATTTAGCTTTTTTTATTACCGGATCTATACCTTTCATTTCTGCGTATGCTCTTTGCCCTGCGACTCTGTGCGATCTGGGCAAATCAGAAACAGAAAGGAAGGATTTTTTCTCATGCGTATGCTCTTTTCCCTGTGCCTTCGGGTGATCTGGGAAAATCAGAAACATTGAGGAAAATATTTAGTTTCCGGCTAAAGCTAACTTTGAGCCGCAAGGTTCTTTTTTGAAAATATTTAGTTTTTCGACTAAAGCTAACTTTGAGCCGTAAGGTTCATTTTCTTTGCATGTTCGTGTTGGGTTTTGTGTTTTTTGTTTTGTAGGGAAAAAGAGCTTTCTCAAAGCAAGCACGCAACCCAAAGCACCCCCCCCCCCCTCTCTCTCTCTCTCTCTCTCTCTCTAATTTTTTGTATAGCTCAATTGGTTCAAAGCTATTTTCTTTCTCTCTCTCTCTCTAATTTTTTGTATAGCTCAATTGGTTCAAAGCTATTTTAAGAGAGTAGAGGTCTTGGGTTCAAGTCTCCATTTTGTGGGGGCGGACTTTTTCATTTCCACACATTCCCGCACTTCGTCGGCAACTTCATCAACTTTTTTTCAAAAAGCCATAACTTCTTCATCCGGAAGCCGTTTTCAGAGCCGTTTTTTTTAAACCAGCCTAATGTTTCAAGATCTATCCATTGAAACACTTAGTTTTAGCATCTTTAGCTTTAGTTTCCGTTGAAATGGAAAGTCAATACCAAGTTACCCTTGACAGCACCAACTACTTCCAATGGTTGGCTTACATTGAGGATTTACTTAGAAGTAAAGGTCTCTACAGAATAGCCTCAGGCCAAGAATAGAAACCGAAGGATGAAGATAAGGCTGCTAAATGGGAAAATAGGAAAGATCAAGCACGTGGATTGATAGGGATGTCTATTTCTCCAGATCTTAGATTCCATATTGCAGAACTTGATACTCCTGATGAAGCAATGAAACAAATCAATAAAGTTTTTGGGATTAAAAATGAACTTAGAGCCCATCAACTTGAAAATGAGTTGCTTACATTGGACCCTAATAATTTTTCTTACATTGAAGATTTCTTGTCCAAGTTCAAGACCCTTAGATATCTCTTGGAAGGTGTTAAGGTTAAGAAAGAAGATAGTAACCTTATCTATTCCATTCTTACTAAGTTGGGACCAGCCTACTCTGTGTTTGTTTCCACCTTCCATTCTACAAGAGAAGCCTTCATTTATCAAGGAAAAGACTACAAGTCCCCTTCCTTTGACTCTTTTTGTGATTCTTTAATAAGAGAACAAGAAAAACTCTTACACCTTGGTCTTCTTAATCTTCGAAACTCTTCCAAGAAAGCGTTAGCCGCCCAACAGCAACCAAATTCAAAGAATCCTAAGAAGTCATATCCTAAAAAGAATGGTCCTAAACCAAACAAGGGTCCTAAGCAATTTCAGCACCAAAATGAAAAATCATTTCAACAAAATGATAAGACAAATAAAAACAAAGGGAAGAAGACTGATAGACATTGCAAATTTTGTAATCGAGATGGCCACTTAGAATCAAAATGCTTTAAGAAGATGGAAGCCTTGGAAGCAGCAATGAAGAAGCATAACATCCATTTGGGGCAATCTTCAACTTCAACTTCATCTTCAGGAATGGCACTTTCTGCATGTGGTTGTCAAGCATCTCGGTCTGGCTATGCATTAAATGTATCTTCTTCTTCTCATTCTCATGAGTGGCTCATTGATTCTGGAGCTTCTTATCACATGGCCAAAAATAAAGCCATGTTTTCTTCTTTAAATGATTGTAACACCAAAAATATATATGTTGGTGATGATAGATCTCTTAGTGTTGTAGGAACTGGAACTGTTCATCTAGACAATGGTCAGTTTAATGATGTATTATGTGTTCCAACCTTATCCTGCAACCTTCTATCTGTATATCAGATAACTCATTCAGGTGAACGTAAAATCGTTGAATTTTCACCTCATGATGTTGTAATCAAGGACTTAAAAGATCCTAAACAGATTTTGGCTACTGGCATTGCTGATGATTCTACAAGGTTGTATAAGTTTCACAACTTTGGGTCATCAAATCCTCCCTCAGTATTTGTTGCTCATAATGATGAAGTGAGCAAACTTTGGCATGAGTGATTTGGTCACTTAAATTATCGCTCCCTTCAGCATCTATGTAAAGAAAATATGGTGACAGGTCTTCCTATGGTATCTTGCAGAGATGGTGTTTGTTCCGGATGTGTACCTGGAAAACATCATCAGGACAGTTTTGAAAAATGTGCCTCTTGGCATGCCTCAGCCCCTTTACAGCTTGTGCATAGTGATTTATGTGGTCCACTTCCTGTTGTCTCATTCTCTGGCTGCAAGTATTTCTTAACTTTCATTGATGATTTCTCCACTTCCTGTTGTCTCATTCTCTGGCTGCAAGTATTTCTTAACTTTCATTGATGATTTCTCCAGACGCACTTGGGTATACTTCTTAAAACTCAAGAGTGAAGTATTTAACACATTTTTGGCATTCAAGGCCTTTGTTGAAAAATAATCTGGACATGAAATTCTTAAGCTAAGATCTGATAATGGTGGAGAATATGTTAAAAACACATTCATAAACTTTTGCACTGAGAATGGAATTCAAATGCAACATACTGTTCCATATACTCCACAACAAAATGGTGTAGCTGAAAGGAAGAATCGCACCTTAAAGGAAATGGCTAATTGTATGCTACAATCTAAAGGACTTGGTCTTAGTTTTTGGGCAGAAGCAATTAACTGCGCAAAATTACATAATAAATCACACTCCTACTAAGGCTTTAAAGAATATCACTCCAGAAGAAGCATGGAGCTCAATAAAACCAGATGTAAGTCACTTTCGTGTTTTTGGAAGTGAAGCGTGGGCCCATATTCCAGATGAAAAGCATAAAGCTTTAGAACCTAAGAGTGAAAAATGTACTTTTGTTGGATATTCTGAAGATGTCAAAGGCTATAGACTTATTCCATTTAAGTCCAAAAATGTTATCATTAGAAGAGATGTAAAATTTGATGAAAATATATCATCTTGCGAGCCTAGTCCGGCGGATGTGCCAATTCTCCCTATCTCTTCTACTTTTGAAAACATTTCTTCTTCAGATGATGAAAGTGAGGATGACAATCCTCCCCCACCTTCTCAGGATCCTCCTTCATCTCCTCAGCTTCCAAAATGGGTCCGTGCTACTTGGGATGCAGCAGGTGATCTTGCCAGTGATCCTACAGATCAACGATGTACACGTTCTCAGTTCGAGAGAGCCTCTTCTTTACTGGCTCAAGCTCCAGTAAATTATGATCCTAACACCTTTGCAGAAGCTTCAGGCCATCTAGATTGGGAAGCAGCTATGAATGAAGAATATCATTCATTATTGGCAAATGATACATGGGATCTTGTTCCTTTACCAAAGGGACGAAAACTTGTTAGATGCAAATGGGTTTATAGAACCAAGTATGGACCAGATGGGAAAGTTGATAAACATAAAGCTCGTCTTGTTGCTAAGGGTTTTTCACAGGTTGAAGGCATTGACTACACTGAAACCTTCTCCCCTGTTGCCAAAATGAACTCTATCCGCCTTGTTCTTTCCCTTGCTGCCTCTTTCAAATGGGAAGTCCATCAGATGGATGTTAAATCTGCCTTCTTGCATGGGGACTTGCATGAAGAAATCTATATGGAACAACCCATTGGATTCATACAAATAGACTCCAGCCTTGTATGTCGACTTAAGAAATCCCTTTATGGTCTCAAGCAAGCTCCTCGGGCTTGGTATGCTAAAATGGATAACTTTCTTTTAGAATCTGGCTTTTCTAGGTGTCATTCTGACAATACTATCTACACCAAGAAAGTGGGCAACTCTCTTATCATCCTTGTTCTTTATGTTGATGATCTTATCCTTACTAGTAGTGATCCCAACCTTATAAACCATGTGAAGTCTAGCCTTAAAAGGAAATTTGAAATGACAGACTTAGGACACTTACACTATTTTCTCGGTCTTCAGGTCTTGCAATCCAAGGAGGGTATTTCCCTTTCCCAGTCCAAGTATGCTTGTGATATTCTACGTCATTTTCACATGGAAGACTGTAAGCCAGCCCCTTCTCCCTTTCAGTCTGGAGTCAAACTTCCAGTCACTTGTACTTCTCCTGAAGTTGATGCTACCTTATACCATCAACTTGTAGGAAAACTCTTGTATCTAACTCATACTCGTCCTGACCTTTCCTTTGTTGTTGGCCTTGTTGCTCGGTTTATGCAAAACCCACGTGAAAGTCATTGGAAAGTAGCTAAAAGAATACTTCGTTATGTTTGAGGTACAGTTCAGTTTGGGATTCATTACAGTGTCGAAGCACCTCCTCTATTGGTTGGTTTCACTGATTCTGATTGGGCTGGTGACCCTGATGATCGGAAGTCTACTGCTGGTTATGTGTTCACTCTTGGTTCAGGACCTATTACATGGGCTTCCAAGAAACAGGGTGCCATTTCTCTTTCGTCAGCAGAAGCAGAGTATCATGGTGCCGTAGAAGCTAGTAAGGAAGCCTTGTGGCTTCGTCAGATCCTCTCAGAGTTTGGCTTTGAGCAGCAGCATCCGACTACACTTTGGTGTGATAATCAAAGTGCCATTCAACTATGCAAAGATCTAGTCCAACATCAGCGCAGCAAACACATTGAACTGCACATGCACTTCATCAGAAAGCTCATTCACGACCATGTTCTTGAAGTGCAATATTGTTCAACAGATGATCAAGTTGCAGACATCTTCACAAAGGCTCTCACAGACTCGAAGTTCACTAAACTTCGATTTATGGTTGGAGTTCAGGAAGTTGTCACTAAGGGGGGATAGGTTCTAGTGCCTCCTTCCTTCTCCTATTGTGTCATATTTGTAAATCCTTCAATCCTATCCCAAGTTGTTCTTAAGGGGGGATGTTAGGATATTCCGACACATAGGAAATAGTTAAGTACAACTTGGTCTAGTATAGAGTTAGGTATAGAGTTAGGTAAAGTGTGTTTCTTTACCATTGTACATTTTGTAACTTACAATCCGATGGTCACGATATGTAGTGATCTGACGGTTCATTCTCTCCTCAGTATTACCGACACTTGATCCGTGGCTTGACACCCGATTGGTCCATGATTTCTATTTAAAGCACATGGAGGGTCATTTGTAGGGTAATCCGTGCATGAGAGAAGCTTATGTAAATTTTCATTCTTTTATTAATAAATTGCCTTAAGTGGCCACGTTGGCTCAGGCTGTGGACTGTTTCCATCTTTGAGGGTTTTAACCATGTCAAAATACTGGTGTATTTATCTATGATCTGGTTGTGAGCGGTGTCCTTTTGGTGTTCTGTCTGAGGAACTTACCCTGTATATTCCTACACTTTGATCCAGATCTCCAGCCCAGTCTGCATCAATAAAGCCATGAATATGCAACACTCTGTCCAATCCTGGTCTTCCTTGGTAGCACAGACCATAATCACTAGTGCCATGCAAATACCTGAAAACCCACTTCACTACTATCCAGTACTCCTTTCCTGGTTTTGACATAAACTTGCTCAATACTCCCACTGCATGTGCAATGTCTGGTCTAGTACAGACCATTGCATACATCAGGCTACTGACTGCACTTGCATATGGAACACAGGACATGTCCTCTTCCTCTTCTTGTGTCTTGGGACATTGTTCAGCAGATAACCTCACACCTACAGGAATAGGAACCTTCACCGGTTTACTATCCTGCATATTAAACCTCTGCAGTATCTTGACATACTTCCTCTGGTTTAACCAGAGCTTCCTCTTTTCCTAATCTCTTTTAATTTCCATGCCCAAAATATAGTTTGCAACACCAAGATCTTTCATGTCGAATTTGGAGGACAATTGGTGTTACAGGGAAAAGTGTCTATGCAGAACTGCTAATCCCATTAAGGGTGGTAGCTACCTTAGAAACAAACAAAGTAAAACTACTTTCGTTTTCCTTTATGAAAGATAGATGAGAGAAGAATAGAGGAGACCAACCTCCGTCTTGCGCTTGGTTCCTTGCTCGATTCCTCTCTCTTCTGATAGTCCTTTGCTACTTGCTTTCTTGTATACCCAGCTTCACAGAGTACCTGTAGAATCAAAGCAGCATAACACTATACGAGAACATGGATCTATTATCATAAACAATCTAGGATCAGATGTAAATTGACCATACAAGTGCATAAAACACAAATCACACAAGAGTATGGAGGAAAACTTGAATAGCTTTATTGATAATCAAGAAAGAGCCAAGATAGTTACAACCAATTGTTCTGACCCAGCATCATCCTCTCAGCAAGTGAGCCCCTCTTCACCTCATGAAAAGCTTAGATCACCCAATACTATGATGTTGCCTCAAGAAACTAACAACAATTCCTTACAAGATGCAAAATTCCAGCCTCTGGATCTCTGGGATGAGGGATCCATATATAGATGTCTGTAAGGGAGATGAGTCAGCTTGTGATTTGATTAGTGTCTTCCCTCTAATAGTTCTTGCTTCCACTTGGAGATTGATGATCTCTTACTCATCCCTGGTCGAATTCATAGAGGCAAGTGTCACAGGAGAAGTTTCTGGAAGATTCCATGCTTCTCCACCTCGCGGATTGACACTACCATTTGTCCCTTCTCGCCCATCGCACCCCATAGAAGGGCTTTTTGAAATGCAACACACCCACTGTGTGTATTTAGGTGAGATGCAACACACTTTGCCTATGGAGCAGGTGAAATGATCCAGTTTTGACCAGTTCTGAGTAGTTTTTCATGGAGAACTTCTGGGAGAAGCTGTAATCAGTTGACCTTGTTCATTTAGGGGTTGGAACAACACTTTTAGGGACTTAGGAGCCCTTGGTTTATGGAAATTTACGCTTGGGGTTGTAATGCCCAAAAATGTCTATAACAGTTGCCCCTTAAAGCATGAGGTCGTTAATCTTTTTTGATGTCGGGTGAAATGCTTTATCATGAGGATCCGAAGTTCTTTCAAGCTGGAAGGAGACCTGTAATAAGATACAATACAATACATTATCTTCATAACATTTTCATGATCTAGCTGAGGTGGGCATTCCCATGCTCAGCTTTATAAATTCATTTTCATGTACATAGGACAGACAATCATATGAGTGTAGACTGATGATTCTGGTAGAGCTATCATCCCTTAGATTGGATGATTATCTGTGCAGCAATGATGTAAATTTGATGTCTTTATTTTCCTGAATATATATCGCAGCCCAGATGGATGAAACTAGATCTGGGGTCTTCAATCTCGTTCGATCTTCACTCAAAGTACAAGTCAATCCATGTGAGAGATGTTCTGGAGTCGAACATGGAAAGACATCACCTGATTACCAGCCAATGATGTAAGCTGTTAACAGGCGCGAGAGGAATCATCGATAATGATAATGATCCTCAAGGTACTGCAGTACAATTCACGTGGTGTGAATAAAGGACTTGACGTCAAACACCACGCAAAATCTTTCAGTCGAAGGTCATTGATGTAAACCTGTTGCCGGAAGTGAGAAACTTGCCATTGAGGCATGCAAGCTTCAAAGTACTGAACGAGGTGTTCCTAGATCGACTTCTTGGATAATGAGCTGATGTCGACAAGAAACAATTCGTCATAGGAGGGCCTTAATGAATCCCACATCAATGACACGAAATGGAGCAAATTATTTTAATGGAGGTGAAAACGATCTGGTGATATAAGGTTCAGGGTGGCGGTCATGAAAGAATGGAGTGTAAATGTATTGCAGTGGGTGAGACACAGCTGAATTCTCTGAGTGACTTCTCTTGAACATATCGGCGACACTGACATGATGGATTGGTAGCATTAACCCCAATGTGGATGGTGTGATGTGACCATGGTGATGTGACTAGTGAATGAAACAACCCAACCCGACTTGGATGCGGAGTGAAAGTGTCATGTTCAAGAGCGACTTGCTACCAACAAAGTTTCTTCAAGTTTTCTTCCCAATTTTTCCCCAGTCATTGCTGACCAGTACCTCTTTATTTTTGTCAAGCTTGAGGAGGATAACATTTGCTTATTCTATAATTTTCCCTTCGGGCAAACCCATCGCTATGTTTTAACGAGCCTAGCGATAGTGAAAATTGTTCTTGTCTGTTATGGACAAGTTTGTCGCTATTAGGTTTTAACGAGTTTAATGACAAAGATAACTCGGTCCTTTTCAATTTTAGAGAGTCTGAAAAGGCACGTAAAGGAAACTCCAAAAATCCTTTTTCGTCATCTAATCCCTTAAGTCCAAAAAAGTATAAAACAATACAGAAGGGATGAATTTTCGATACTTTTAACGAGCTGAACAAAACAAGCTCTCGATCTTTTTGTGTAATAATCCTTCAAGTCCAAAAAGATTAAAATCTAAAGGAGGGATAGCACTTTCGGTCACTTTAACGAGCTCGAGAGGCCAATGGCTCGGCAATCTTTTCATATTTTACGAGTCAGTTGAAAAGAGCTTAAAGGAGACTCGTCCTTGAGGAACGGGTGATAAATTTGGGTAGCAGCTGATTCCAGGTAAGGTTTGGAATTTTCCAATCATGGTAGTGTTACAAGGATGGCTAATAGGATCACTCTTCACAACTGTTCCTCAAAAGGGGTAAACAATCAAATGGAGGTGAATGATCGGCCAATACAGGGTGGAGGTGATGATGAGAACACGACCAAAGCTTTAAAGGTACATTCACGACGGTTATTTACCGGAAATTGGTTCATTTTTTATTGAGCTTAAACGATGGGGGAAACATTTGCTCATTGCTTATGTTTATTTTTTAACGAGCATGAAGTCCGCGTTAAAACTGCTCTATATAACGGACATTTCTTGACTTTACCATAAATAGCTTTGTTCCTTCAAAGATTGTACTGTATGATCAATAGCTTCAATCAAACTAGTTAGAAATGAACAATATATGTTTGAAAAATGAGTTAGGACACTAATATTTTACTCGAATTACGTAAAAAGTAATTTAAAAGTGCTTTTACCTCTCATTTTACCATTTCATTTGAACTTTGGCTTGTTGGAGCTTTGGAGTTTCTTTCCCCCTTTGATTTTCACCAGCTGATTCCAGGAGATTCTGTGGACGATTTTCAGCGCCGTCTGGACCAGGTAGGAGCTAAACCTGAGCTCTTTCATTTCATCCTTTCCATTTTGCATTCTGAGCCTGATTTCTGGTTTTTCTGAGCCTCTGGGGTTTGAAAAACTCACCTTGGATCCATCGCACCCTTTCTATATCGAAACGTGCGTTGCATGTTAGCCTGTCCACTGGCCAATTGACATGCAACGCACCCAGAACACTACTGTAGGTGCGATGAGCACAAGGAAGGAAATTTATGCACAGTTTTCAATGGAAATTTTTGCTTGTTTCTCACCAAATCAGGATCTAACTCGTCTCTTGTTTGTTTTCAGATATTTATTGGAGCAAAATGACCATTACATGGTGAGAACGTGAGCATGAAGAAGATGACATGCTTGCTTTACATGATCCAGTTACAGTAAACGCACTGCGGAAGTGTGTCCTGTTGAAGTTTTTCCGCATCTCTAGCATGAGACAACAAATCAACTTGTTGCAGTATTTGCTCGATGCTTGGGATCCTATCAACCAGGTGTTCCAGATTAGGGGCAAATCCATCCCCTTGACTGTCGTGGACATCTATTTTCTGATCGGCTTATCGAGGCGGGGTGCCCCCATCTCCTTATCAGGTTCGGCCCGTGGGGGTGAATCTGTGAGAGATTACATTCGCAGGTATTGCAAAGAGGGATCTCAGCTGAGTAAGGACGGCAATATCATCATCCGAGATGTCATTGATAGGTCACTGAGGACCATTCTATTCACCTTTGGTAGGATGGCTGGTGGTGCGGCTCTTCATGTGGCCAACCGGTCTTATATGCAATATGCCTTGGAATGTCTCGAACCGAAGGTGTTCAACTGGTGTGATGCAGTACTCCATGTGATGAAAGAATAGTTGACCAAGGTGAAAAATAGAAGATTGAAGAACTTTGGATATGGTTCTATTTTGACCGCTTTCACCTTGGAAAAGATACCACTGATGTAGCCGCAGTATATTGCACTTGGTTTACCTCCACCGACTGAACCACGTATGCAGAGATGGGTCAACCATATGTCTAGGCATGCTGGTCATCCTCAGATTTCTTTTTCTGATACCTTCTTTGGGTGGTTCGATCGTCAGGAGATGGTTTATTCCGAGTACCCATATGCTAGTATGGACTTCCAGGGTGACCCAGATTTGGTACTGTCGGCTGGTGAACAGTGGGGTGCCATTGGTAAATTCTTTGACCATATTCCTATTTATCGTTTTTCTTTTATAATGTCCTTGTGCTTTACTCTGTCAAGACTAATCAAAACTCATGTGCTCATGCAGATGTTGGTCCCGTTCGGCCAGTAGTACGCCTGAGAGTGCCAGCTGCCGCTCCAGCAGGAGAGGCTGTGGGAAGGGCTATCCTTTGCGACCTTGATGTGGCCGAGACTCTTTCAGCATTACAAGATCAGGTCGAGGGCCTCACTCTTGGTATTCCAGATGTGAGGACTGACGAGCTGCCTTTGAGGTTGCAGCGACATACTACTAGCGTGCCAAGTCGGTGGACTAGGCTTTTACGCATGATTGCATAGGCGGTGACTTGTTATCACCAGCATCATTAGACTAGGGTGCCCCCTAGTGTTTTGAGTTTTTGGTCATTTGACCAATTTTGTCTTGGTTATAGAACGTTATGTGTAAACCATAAATAGTTATATATATATTTTTGATTTTCGGAGTTTTATTTTGGTTAAGTTACATGATCCTAATGCAAATATTGATGAGATGCTTCTTTTTATAAATGTTGCAAATGTCTATCTAACACATAATTTGCCAATGAGTCAGTTAATGTGTTTAAGCTTCTGGAAATATGCTGATATTGAATAAAATAAAATTGCCTTTCCAAAATCTTGACCCTTAGGAACATGCGATAGATAGCTGGATTTCGGACGGAGTAGATACCAGTGAGCTGTAGTATGATGAGCTATGAGTCTAGCCTGACAACCAGTCGGCGTATACCACGTGTGATGGCATTAAAGAGAAGTTCTATCAACACGCTATATTCAGCGATGTTATTGGTTGATCGACCAATACATACCCCTCTGAAACTTACTAACTCGCTGTTTGGATAAAAAATGGCCCAGGCTGCAGAAGATAGGTTCTGCGAACTACGACTTGCTCTGTCGGCATATTCAACAAAAGATTCCAATAGGTTCGACATCTGCGACAAATGTAAAAAGCGGATTTACTTGACCAAAACAAATACTTTGTGTTATAGACATTTTTGGGCACTGCAACCCCAAGCATAAAATGTCCATAAACCAAGGGCTCCTAAGTCCCTAAAAGTGTTTTTCTAACCCCTAAAGGAACAAGGTCAACTGATTACAGCTTCTCCCAGAAGTTCTCCATGAAAAACTACTCAGAACTGGTCAAAACAGGATCATTTCACCTGCTCCATAGGCAAAGTGCGTTGCATCTCACCTAAGTACACTCTGTGGGTGTGTTACACTTCAAAAATCCCTTCTATGGGGTGCGATGGGTGAGAGGTGACAAATGGCAGTGTCAATCCGCGAGGTGGAGAGGCATGGAATATTCCAGAAACTTCTCCTATGACACTTGCCTCTCTGAATTCGACCAAGGATGAGTAAGAGATCATCAATCTCCAAGTGGAAGCAAGAACTATCAGAGGGAAGACACTAATAAAATCACAAGATGACTCATCTCCCTTACAGATATCTATATATGGATCCCTCATCCCAGAGATCCAGAGGCTGGAATTTTGCATCGTGTAAGGAATTGCTGTTGGTTTCTTGAGGAAACATCATAGTGTTGGGTGATCTAAGCTTTGCATGAGGTGAAGAAGGGATTACTTGCTGAGAGGATGATTCTGGGTCAGAACAACTGGTTGTAACTCTCTTGGCTCTTTCTTGATTATCAATAAAAGCTATTCAAGTTTTCCTCCATACTCTTGTATCGTTTATGTTTTATGCATTTGTATGGTCAATTTACATCTGATCCTAGATTGTTTATGATAATAGATCCATGTTCTTGTATAGTGTTATGCTACTTTGATTCTACAGGTACTCTGTGAAGCTGGGTGTACAAGGAAGCAAGTAGCAAAGGACTATCAGAAGAGAGAGGAATCGAACTAGGAGTCAAGCGCAAGAGAGAGGTTGGTCTTCTTTGTTCTTCTCTCATCTATCTTTCATAAAGGAAAAATGAAAGTAGCTTTACTTTGTTTGTAAGGTAGCTACCACACCTTAGTGGGATGAGCAGTTCTCATAGACACTTTTCCCTATAACAAAATGGCGACTCCGCTGGGGAGCGACTAGGTTGTTTGTTTATCTACCTTGTTTTTTATTTTATAAACTTACAGATGGAGCCTGAAGTCGAGCCAGGTAGCTTTCGAACTGAATTTTCTATGCAAATGCAAAGTAGATAAATGCCGCTTCAGTCAATCTCTGGGTTTTGTTTATGAATTAAACAACTGATTTACAAACTCTCTAATTACCCTTGTGGTGGTTATAGTAACCTCTTTAGATCTACCCCTATTTTTGATTTACTGATTACCACTTGCTCGGCCAAAATCCCTGAAATGAACTGCAAACTGTGACCCGGAACCCAAGCAAAGTCTTGTCTCTGGCCCAGCGCACTCTCTGTTCTGTGAATCTGAAATTCAGCGCACTTCCTGAGTGTAGCAGGTGCGCTGCATTTCAAATTCACTGTGTTACAGGTGCGCTGATCAGATTAGACATTGTTCCTGAATGTTGGTTTCTGTTCATTCTTTTCAGTTCTATTCATGAGTTTTGCTGCCTATGGTCAGTAAACCTCTGTTTCAAAGCAGTTTCCTTGCTGTTATTCCACCTCCATTGTGCAAAGAACTGTAAATGTTTTTGTGTATTTGTTGAGTCATTTTCAGTTCTCCTTTGCAAAAAAGTAACGTAATTGTACTGTTGTTTCTCGATTTGAAAGTGTCGCAAGTGTCGTTTTCAGTCGTAGAAGAGAGTCTGATTGCTCTGGATAGTCGATTACCCTATTACTATTGTATTTGATCTGGATTTGTAGTTTTTCTAGTGTCGAAAGCAAGTATTCATTTCTAAATCGCAAAGTATTGTCATTATCTTCATTTTTTATTTTGAAAAGAAACTTGTTAGTAATTGTCGGTTGAAAAGTAATTCAGATTTGCGCATTAGCTTTCTTTTTATCATTCACATATTAAGAAGGCTAAAGACAAATACATGCATGTGCATTTGCATTTAGACTGTTTGATTGGTTTGATTTAGGACAGTGCATATAGTGTGTGCTCTTTGCTCTTTGTTGAAAGAATTCTGTCTTTCTTTCCTTAGTAGCTAGGATTTTCATTGCACAAAGAAGATAAAAGACTGTTTATCATCTTAGATTGCATTTTAGGAATTGTACATCTACATCACGCGGTGAACCTGAAAGGCAAATTTCTTAAGCAAGATCAACTATAAAATAAATTTAATGAATCTAACAACGCTTTGGAACCTAACGCACAACATCTAGAAGTCTAGGCTAGAGACGTATTCTGGCGTCGTAAAGCCTGGTAACTGTTGTTCTCACTGTTGGTTGGGTGATTCCTCCACTTTGAGACGATAAGTGCCAGTACAGACTTGTGCTCCCACGTACCGTCGAGTATATATTGGGAGACCACAATAGGCTTAATCTTTTATCCATAGGAAGCCGTGTCTGCCGCCCTATCGATCGCAATGCACTGAACACAGCATTCGGGAAGATTGACTGCCGTACCATAAAAAGTATTCTGTAGTTTTGTGATTGGTTTGGTAATCCCTCTGCCTAGATTTCCAGAGCAGTCCCTTTCGTTCCTTTTCAGACTCCTTAGCGGAAAAGGTCCATCTGAGCACTTGTCACTTCAGGCTCATTAAAAATCGAAGGCGACTAGAGTCATCTTTTGTTTTTTCTCGACTATTTAAAATTGAAAAAACAAGTTGTGTCAAAGCGTCTAAAATTTATTTTAAACGGAATAATCACCACCTTTCCTACGTTGGTCTTAGGTTGAGAAAATGGAATCCACCAACCAAGGAATTCCCCTTGGAGGAAATCCTAGTCCCTTCTCCTCTTGGGGAGATGTTGGTGCACCCCACATGGCCACATTGTCACTTCCAGGATTGACAATCGGATTGCCCGTATGGCTCTTCTCAACCTCTGTCGTTCAGAACACCGCAATTCCTGAATAATCAAATCAACAACTAGACGAATCCAGAGTTACTCCCCAACCCTCTACTTCCTCCAATTCTTCCTCTCCTCCTTCCTCTTCGCTTGATGGGGCTGGTAAAGCCAAAAATCAAGTATCTGAGAAGAAGAAGGAAAAGAAGAAGAAAGAGAAGAAGAAGAAGGAGCCAAAAGAGAAAGGGGGCAACCAAGCGTCGTCTAGCGAAAATCCACACACTGCACCGACTAGGCCTAAATCACCATGTGCCATTTGCAAAGGAGACCACTATCATAGAGATTTTCCCTGCATCCCTCGGATCTTAAGGGACTGGTCTCCTCGTTTGCACAACCCGGTGTCGTCAACCTCTGCTGATCATGTTGAAAACACACCGTCGACTAGTGAAAGTGAAGCCCTAGGACAAAAAGGAAAATATAGATTTCCTTGTAAACTGTGCAAAGGCGATCATGTCGTCCACCATTGTCCCTTCTTAGACAAGGCTAAAAGAGTTTTGGACGATCGTCCGGTTTCACCGTTATGACTTCCTCCTGGATATAAAAAACTCTTGCCGAGTCCGTCACTAGTTGAAAATCCAGCTGACCCGCCCAGGTGGTCGGCCGAAGCGTCTATCATTGAAGACAAACTATCTGAACCCATACCAGACGAAAGTCAAAAGGTCGAGGCGGCATTTGACCCGGTCTTGCCTTCAGAGGTTCCGTCTTCAGATGATAAAGTCACCGAAGAGAACAAGGATGACACCGTCCAAATTCTTTTTGTAAGCACAGACTCCGATGAACAAGGGTGCAATTTACCCATTCCTTTACCGCAGGAAGGAAGTTCGTCAGAGTCGTACCCGGCCATCTATTCGGTCCCACCTCCAAGCAACCTAGTTGTTTCCTTTGACTGGAATCAACTAGGCAGACCCCGTTTACCAGCTAGTATACCATTCCGAATCATTGCTCAAATATATAGAATGGTTATGGCCGGTACCATCATAGATGAAGGGGCTTCTGTGAGTATCCTTTCCTCGACTGCTTGGAAAGCGCTTGGTTCACCATCACTTTTGCCTGAGATGAGAAATCTAACAGGCTTTGAAAAAGGAACCAGTCGACCATTAGGGATCCTTCCCAATGTGCCCATAACATTGAGAGGGAAAACCATTCATATGAACGTAATGGTAGTCCAAGGACCCCTGGATTATAATCTACTCCTTGGACGAGACTATATTTATTGCATGGGAGCCATTGTCTCATCACTCTTTAAAGTAATGTGTTTTCCGCACGAAGGAAGAGTGGTCAAGCTCGTAGACCAGCTTTCATTTCTCGGATCACACATAGCAAATAGTCATACACCATCCCTGAATGGTCTTTTTACACAAGGAATGTCTCATCAATCCCCAGTCCGTCCACCTGATGAGCGCGAGTAATTCGGGGGACATGACTGAAACCCAGGGGGCATGCACCCTGGTCTGCTTCAGCAGGAAAACTTCGGGTATAGGGTAGGTTTCCGCGAGAGATATATGACTGGTCTGTACTCCCATCCGTGATTGGAAGAGGGGGTTAGATTGGAATAAGATTCCCTCGTCAAAGTTATGTGAGTGGAGGCGTCTGCACCACTCACCTTTGTCTATTTCAGTAGACATCGCCGAAGAAGTGTTTTGTTTGCACTGTGAATAGAACAATCTTTGGTAACCTGAAAGAGGTAGACCTTTCCTGATAAAACAAATGTTTTGTCGGTAGAATAAAAGGTGACCTTGAAGCTCTTTTTTATACCTGGGGGCATGCAAAACTTTTGGAGTGCAAGCGAAGAGCAACCATTTATTTTTTAAATTTGTAGGTCCTCTAACCCTTTAAACTCGTAGGATTGGTCGTTTCCTAACTTGCATAAAGAAAGGATGTGGGGCAAAACTCTAAAAATTTCCGTTTTCATATATGAGACATTCTTATTATACGACTGGATTAATCGAGCAGTTTTAGCACATAGTTCAAGCTCCTTAAAAATTAAACATAAGTCATGAGCAATTGTTTCTCCCCGCGTTTAAGCTCATTAAAAAATGAACTATTTCCCGGTAAATAACCATCGTGAATGTAGTACTTTAGCCTTTAGAGCCTTGGTCGTGTTCTCATCATCACCTCCACTTTGTATTGGCCGATCATTCACCTCCATTTGATTGTTTACCCCTTTTGAGGAACAACTGCGAAGAGTGATCCCACTAGCCATCCTTGTAACACTGCCGTGATTGGAAAATTCCAAACCTTACTTGGAATCAGCTGCTACCCAATTTTATCACTCGTTCCTCAAAAGGAAAGTCTCCTTTAAGCTCTTTTCAACTGACTCGTAAAATATGAAAAGATTGCTGAGCCATTGGCCTCTCCAGCTCGTTAAAGGGACCGAAAGTGCTATCCCTCCTTTAGATTTTAATCTTTTTGGACCTGAGGGATTATTACACAAAAATATCGAGCGCTTGTTTTGTTCGGCTCGTTAAAAGTATCGAAAATTCATCCCTTCTGTATTGTTTTATACTTTTTCGGACTTAAGGGATTAGATGACGAAAAAGGAATTTTGGAGTTTCCTTTACGTGCCTTTTCAGACTCTCTAAAAATGAAAAGGACCGAGTTATCTTTGTCGCTAAACTCATTAAAACCTAATAGCGACAAACTTGTCCATAACAGACAAGAACGAGTTTCACTATCGCTAGGCTCGTTAAAACATAGCGATGGGTTTTCCCGAAGGGAAAATTATAGAACAAGCATATGTTATCATCCTCAAGCTTGACAAAGATAAAGAGGTACTGGTCAACAATGACTGGGGAAAAATTGGGAAGAAAATTTGAAGAAACTTTGTTGGTAGCAAGTTGCTCTTGAACATGACACTTTCACTCCGCATCCAAGTTGGGTTGGGTTGTTTCATTCACCAGTCACATCACCATGGTCCCATCACACCATCCACATTTGGGTTTAATGCTACCAATCCATCACATCAATGTCGTCGATATGTTCAAGAGAAGTCACTCAGAGAATTCACCTGTGTCTCACCCGCTGCAATACATTTACGCTCCATTCTTTCATGACCGCCACCCTGAACCTTATATCACCAGATCGTTTTCACCTCCATTAAAATCATTTTCTCCGTTCCGTGTCATTGATGTGGGATTCATTAAGGCCCTCCTATGACAGATCGCTTCTTGTCGACATCAGCTCATTATCCAATAAGTTGATCTAGGAACACCCCTTTCAGTACTTTGAAGCTTGCATGCCTCAATGGCAAGTTTCTCACTTCCGGTGACAGGTTTACATCAATGGCCTTCAACCGAAAGATTTTGCGTGGTGTTCGACGCCAAGTCACACCACGTGAATTGTACTGCAGTACCTTGAGGGTCATTATCATTATCGGTGATTCCTCTCGCGCCTGTTGGCAACTTACATCATTGGCTGGTAATCAGGCGATGTCTTTCCATGTTCGACTTCAGAAAATCTCTCACATGGATTGACTTGTACTTCGAGTGAAGATCGAACGAGATTGAAGACCTCGGATCTAGTTTCATCCATCCGGGCTGCGATATATATTCAAGGAAATAAAGACATCAAATGTACATCATTGCTGCACAGATAATCATCCAATCAGAGGGATGATGGCTCTACCAGAATCATCAGTCTACACTCAGACGATTGTCTGTCCTATGTACATGAAAATGAATTTATAAAGCTGAGCATGGGAATGCCCGCCTCAGCTAGATCATGAAAATATTATGAAGATAATGTATTGTATTGTATCTTATTACAGGTCTCCTCCCAGCTTAAAAGAACTTCGGATCCTCATGATAAAGCATTTCACTCGACATCAAAAAAAAGATTAACGACCTCATGCTTTAGGGGGCAACTGTTATAGACATTTTTGGGCACCGCAACCCCAAGCATAAAATGTCCATAAACCAAGGGCTCCTAAGTCCCTAAAAGTGTTGTTCTAACCCCTAAAGGAACAAGGTCAACTGATTACAGCTTCTCCCAGAATTTCTCCATGAAACACTGCTCAGAACTGGTCAAAACAGGATCATTTCACCTGCTCCATAGGAAAAGTGCGTTGCATCTCACCTAAGTACACTATGTGGGTGCGTTTCATTTCAAAAAGCCCTTCTATGGGGTGCGATGGGCGAGAAGTGACAAATGGCAGTGTCAATCCGCGAGGTGGAGAGGCATGGAATCTTCCAGAAACTTCTCCTGTGACACTTTCCTCTCTGAATTCGACCAAGGATGAGTAAGAGATCATCAATCTTCAAGTGGAAGCAAGAACTATCAGAGGGGAGACACTAATCAAATCACAAGCTGACTCATCTCCCTTACAGATATCTATATATGGATCCCTCATCCCAGAGATCCAGAGGCTGGAATTTTGCATCTTGTAAGGAATTGTTGTTGGTTTCTTGAGGAAACATCATAGTGTTGGGTGATCTAAGCTTTGCATGAGGTGAAGAAGGGCTTACTTGCTGAGAGGATGATGCTGGGTCAGAACAACTGGTTGTAACTCTCTTGGCTCTTTCTTGATTATCAATAAAAGCTATTCAAGTTTTCCTCCATACTCTTGTGTTGTTTATGTTTTATGCATTTGTATGGTCAATTTACATCTGATCCTAGATTGTTTATGATAATAGATCCATGTTCTTGTATAATGTTATGCTACTTTGGTTCTACAGGTACTCTGTGAAGCTGGGTGTACAAGGAAGCAAGTAGCAAAGGACTATCAGAAGAGAGAGGAATCGAACTAGGAGTCAAGTGCAAGATAGAGGTTGGTCTCCTTTTTCCTTCTCTCATCTATCTTTCATAAAGGAAAAATGAAAGTAGCTTTACTTTGTTTGTTTCTAAGGTAGCTACCACACCTTAGTGGGATTAGCAGTTCTGCATAGACACTTTTCCTTGTAACACTTTGGCGAAAACAAAAATGTAACAAAAGCATATAGGTTACCACACTGAATCATGCGTAGTAACGCTTAAGGTACAACCCATTCTGAGGTTGTGCCAGTGGAATCCCGTCATAATCCATTAACTCATAGGCTCCTTTTGCTAACACTCGCTTAACAATATAGGGGCCCATCCATAAAGACTTGAATTTACCTGCTCCCAATTTATCGGATTCTTGGTCATAAAGCAAGACCAAGTCACCTTTTGAGAAGACACGGGGTTTGACATTCTTGTCGAACTGCGCCTTGACTCATTTCTTATGAGCTTCGTTAGCCAAAGCGGCATTACGATGGGTTTCATCCAATTGGATTAGTTCCAAGAAACGAGCCTCCTCTTCCGAAGTTCCGGGGAGAAGGTTGATTGCGAGTTTGAGGGACAAGATTTCACACTGAACTGGTAAGATTGCTTCTAGGCTATACACTAGTTGGAAAGGTGTAAATCTGGTTGCGTTCCTTACCAATGTTTGGTATGCCCACAAGGCTGAGTATAGGATCAGGTGCCAACTCCTTTTGTGGACTCCAATCATCCTTTGCAGCATGCGCTTCAGGACTTTGTTGATTGCTTCAACTTGTCTGTTGGCCTGCGGTTAATATGGAGTAGAGCTTCCGTGAGACAACCCTAATTTGGCAGCTAATTCGGCCATCATGTGATTGCGAAAATGTGATCCATGATCTGTGACTATAGCCTGTGGAATGCCGAATCTGGCGACTACATGATTGAAAAAGAAAAGGGCAGCTGTTTCACCAGTGTTATCTAATGTAGGCATTGCCTCGGCCCATTTGGTAAAATAGTCCACTGCGACTATGATATACCCATGCCCCCCGGTCGAGGTGGGGTTACATGTCATGAAATCGATGCCCCATTTGGAAAATGGCCCAACAGCAACTATTGGCTGCAGAGGTGCGGGTGGTCTTCTAGTTTTGCTATCAAAAATTTGACAGGCATGGCAACTTCTGACTACGGTTATGCAATCTTTGAACATTGTTGGCCAGAAGTATCCTGCTCGTAAATTTTTTTGCGCAGTAGCGTAAGTGGATTGATGCCCCCCCACACACACCTGAATGGCAATCATTCAGGACTTTTTTGGCCTCTTCATGGGTGAGGCACCTCCTCAAAACTGTATCGACACCACGACGGTAAAGTGTATCACCGACGATCATGTAGTCTTTTGATTGGTATCAAATACATTTTTGTTCGGAGCGGGATGTATTAGGCCTATATTTTTGGGTTTGGAGATAAATGATTATATCTCCATACCATGGATTGCTTGAAGACATCAGAAACAAATATTCATCCATGATTGTTTCTTTGGATGTTTCATCGTTGGATGATGATGGGAGATGGCATAATAATTCTGTGAAAACCAGGGCTTTCTTTGACTTGGATTTTACAAATTCCAGATCAAACTCTTGTAGAATTGCTATCCATTTTGAATATTTGCCCCCCAGCAACTGACGCGACAATATATAAGTCATGGGGTGCAATCTGACAGAATGGTAGTTTTTCGAAAGAGGACATAGTGTCAAAATTTCTGTATCGCTTGAAAAGCTGCTAGCGCTAGCTTTTTAACATAACAATATTTTATTTTTGTATCATTTAAGTTCTTACTCAAATAATATATAGGATGTTCAATTCCGTTGTCTTCTTGAACTAAAACCATTGCGATGGTTGTATCTACTGCAGCCAAATACAGGTTAAATTCTTTTTGATAATCGGGAGCGTGCATTAATGATGCTTTCATTAGGGATTCTTTTAAAGCATCAAAGGAAGCTTGCGCAACCTGATCCCAGACGAAGGGCACTTCATTTTTCAATAGACGTGTATAACCTTTAGCAATTTCGGCGTAATTTGGAATGAACCTCCTCAGAAAGTTTGCTTTCCCTTGGAGTTTCTGAATCTGAAGCAAATTTGAAGGTGGAGGCAAATTGATGATTGCCTGAACCTTACATGGGTCGAGACGAATCCCGTCCTTTGAGACTACAAAGCCAAGTAAACGACCAGAACTGACACATAACACACATTTGTGTGGATTGAGTCGTATCTTGTAGTTTCGGCAACGTAGAAATATCGCTCTTAAATGCTGCGGATGATCAGTCCGCTTACGCGAATGAGCCGGAAGGTCATCGAGATATGGTTGAATGATGTTTTTGATGTCATGGAAGGCATAATTCATTGCCCTCTAAAATGTTGCTCCTGTGTTCTTTAAACCAAAGGGTAATTTGCGATATGCGAATGTGCCCCATGGACAAATGAATGAAGTCTTTGACTGGTCCTGTGGGCGGATATTTATTTGATTATACTCGGAGAATCCATCCATAAATGAAAAGATTTCACATCCAGTGCACTCATCAATTATCTGGTCAATGAAGGGTATAGGGTAGTTGTCTTTTGGACAAGCTTGATTTACATCCCTATAATCAACGCACACTCTAATCGTTCCTTGTTTTTTCATAACAGGAACAATGTTCGATACCCAATCGGTTAGAGGAACCAGGTAAATGAAACCAGCATAGAGAAGCTTTTCAACTTCTGCCTTGATGGCAGTGACTTTCTTGGGGTGCACCTGCCGTAGCCGTTGTCGTACTTGTTTGACATTTGGATACATCTTAATTTCGTGTTCAACGATACTCGAGTCAATGCCTGGCATTTTATTATATGACCAAGCGAAGAAATCTCTGAATTCGTGAAAAAGAGCATTATATATTTCCAGTTCTGAAGGAGAACAACATTTACCGACATAAATATTCTCTACAACATCTGTTTTGGTCGAGATATTTATGGTGATAGTCTCTTCAATGTTGGACAAGTTTCGCTCGGAATCCACCGTGTTTACAGTATTTGATAGGAAATCAAAAACTGAAGGATGATGAAGGTCATCAGGAGTATCTTCTTCACAATCCGGAAGAAGGGAATGATGGTGGTAATCTTCCCATGGTGCCCCTTCAATTACCATTGATTGAACAATTCCTTCGTCAGTGTAATGCACTCACGACCAAGGATCTGAAGGGGTGCCATATTCCTTAGACCTATCTATCCAAACACTTGATGAGCATTGATTTGGGTTTGCCTCCCATGCTAGGAACATTGATTGCTACAATATTTCCATTGGGCTTGGAGGCAATACCTGCGTATGATCCATGTTTATATCGTTTTCTGAGATCTTTTCAATCGAAGATATCATATTGCAGGTTCCTACCGATGCTACTTCTGCCAGATTTATTGGAGGCGGAAGGGAAAAAGTTCCCATTAATATAGGGTCTTTTAGTAGGCCTACTCTAATATTTTGAAGCGAATGGGGGCTTCCATGGATCATTGGAATGCTTCCCGTAACTTGAGAACCATTGGGGAGGAAAGTTTGTTGATCGACGATTGTAATCCCTCCTTGAAAGGGAAATGCAATCTTCCTAAAATAGGTCGACACAACAGCAGCCATAGCATATATCCATGGTCTTCCCAGTAGGATGTTGTAATCGAGGTTTCCGTCGATTACTTCAACATCTATTTCTACTGTTTTCCCCCCCAGTTCAACTTGCAAGTTACTTAGAATACCATATGGGGTATATGTTCATCCGTCGAATGCTTTCAATGTCATCGAAGATCGCGACAAAGGTGGAGATCCTAAAGTTTTCTAGAAAATCATCGACATAATACATGTAGATGCCCCCTCATCAATAATTGTTCGATGAACAGTTTTGTTGAGGGCTTTCACTTGAATGAGGAAAGCTAGTTGAGCTGGTAACTGAGGATCGTATCCTTTATGATTAAAGGACACAAGATTGGAATCCTTTGGGTCTATCCCACCGATTGCTGATAATAAAGCCTGCTTTTGTGATGGGAAATTTTGCAGTACCTCAAGTGTTGACATAGCGGATGGTGATTGGGCCAGATCTTCCACTATATTATAATGCTGTGTTGCCCTAGCACGAGGATTAAATGTCGACTTGTGTACTACTCCCTTTGGCGGTTTTATTTCAGTTCAGGAATGATGGGTGGCGCAACTTCTGTCGAAGTTGTTGTCGAACTACTAGGTTGATCTTTATCCTTGTTGCTCGACAGCTGTGGATTCCCATAATCTTTATTCCTTGTCGATATCAAAGCATCATTTTGCTGTTTGGAAATCGACAACATCAACACTTGAGACGGGGAAGCATTTCCACTGTCAACCAGATTTGTTCTTGGATTTGGAAACGGATCAGTTAATACTGCTGAGGTCTTTGTATTCTTGAATAATTTTTTGAGCTCATCTTTATACGGACAATCTGATCTCCGATGATCCTCATCGCATATAAAGCATGGATGATTTGGTTTCCTATTTCCAGAAGGGTTGGTAGAAGATTTTTCAGGTGATGATTCCTCCTGTTTCTTCTTCTTCCTTTTGTTTTTCTTCTTGTCTCTTGGTTGCTTAGTTTCTTTGCCTTTATCTATCGAGACGGTATTTACTTCTGAGGCAAGAAGTTATTCTTTTGCATTTTGACCGAAAATCTTACGGGCCTTTTTAGATGTAGCCTTTGTCGATTTCGTGTCTGTCGTGCCAATTAGGCCATCGCCGACATGAGAGTCATTGTTTGATTTAGGAGGAGGAGGGACCGAGAATTCCGGTCTAGGAGCGTCAGGTATTTTATCGTAGAGCATGCCAGACTGAGTGTAAATTAAGTCTACATATTGCACACGAGCAATAACTTGCTCTTTGGTGACGAATCCCCCTTTTCCCACATATTCTGTAATGGAGGGTAACAAAGACTTAATAAACCATTCAGCTAAAAGCTGATCAGGAACATACGTTTTTACCATTCTACGACGACGTCACCACTCATGAATATGATCAGATATGTGAGTGGTCGTTGTTTGTTTGAAATTGGTAAGAAGTTCTGTTCCCATTTCGTACCTTATCGGTAACTGAAAATGGGTTAAAAAGGTTGTGGCTAGGGTACTGAAGTTGTCAAACGAAGCTCTGGGCAATTCGATATACCATTTGGCTGCCGGACCAGTTAACGTCCTCTGAAAAAGGCGAAGCCTAATCGAATCATCGTTTAGGGTGTTTGATGAACACCACAGATGAAAGGTCATCACATGATTCAACGGATCTTCACCCAGATTTCCATTAAATTTAGGAATATCTGACGGAAGTTTATGCGGAATCGCTGGCCACCAAGGAGCGTAAGCGATTGGATTGTTTGTTAACCGATTTAGATCCGGTAACTCTAAAGTCGCCACGAAGGGTAACTGTTGATTCAGGTTAGGTGAAGCATACCCAGGATAAGATGGAATCACCTGAGCAGTTGGTCTTTGCATACCAGCATAATGCATTTGATGCTGGTAACTTTGGTAAGGTTGGTGGGCATAACCATTGTAGAATGGTTGATTTTGACCGTTTTGAATATACGGCTGCCCACTATTTGCAAAGATTTGTTGCTCAGATCCTTGGTATACTTGTTGGAATTGCGGTTGTTGGTATTGCACCAGCCATGGTTGTGAAGCCATGTGTTGTTGCCTGATACTAACTGTTTGACCAAGATGAGGGGTAATTGTACCTGTTTGGGCCTGTGTCATTCCACCAGTCGGCGATTGTGGTTGAGTCGCAGGGTCAAGAGGTTGTTGCATTACAACCTGAGAAACCTGAGGTTGGCATACAACAGGCAGCGCTTGTACTTGCGACACCGTCACAATAGCTGGCGTAGTTGGTATATTTGACATAGGTAAACATTGTTGCATTGAATATACAACTCTTGGTTGTTGAGGCAGTATCGGCACCCAACCGCTAGACGTAATTCCAGCGTAACCTAAATTTTGTTGTGAACTCCCGTATGGCTGTCCTCCCGGAGGTGACAATGAAAGGGTATACTGCCCCCCATACGGCGGTAATCCGGTACTTAAAGGAATGGTTTGCCCTTGAGGACCGGACTGCCCAAATTGACATCCTGAAGGATCAATTTGTTGAGACTCAACATAAGAGTTTCCGGATATTATTTCGGATGAACAAACAGGAACGGACCATACTGTCGAAATAGCCCCTGAGTGGGCTCCTTCTAACAATTGAGAGCTAGTTGGGACAGATGGTATACCAGCGAACATTGTTGGAGTGACAGCAGGAAGTTCTACCGTCGCTGTGTCGAACGACACAGTCCTAGATGTCGACGGTTGTTCAGACATTTCTAGTCTATCCAAAAGATTACCTAGCGATTCTACAGGAGCTTCCGATGGCGGTAGACTAATTTCTGATGAAGAAGGATACAGAGTGATCCCGACTCCAAATTGCGATGGAGCACTAGATGTAGGATCCTCCACAATCTCTTCTATAGCAATCAGACCAGGTGGAAGAGGTAGACCGTCAGGTCCGTAAAATATTTCTGGTGCTGAAGAAGGTATGGAATCTGCAGCGACAGATGTTTGGGGAACAACACTCTCTGAACCGGTTGTAGATGAAACTGGTTCAGTAACACAAGTGTTTACCTTCAAACTAGGATCAGAGTTACTGTCCCTCTGTGGCTGCTGAACTTCTTCTGTAAAGGTAGGGATACCATAAATGTTTGGAGTAACTGGAGCCTCTGATGGTGTTGGAACACTTGTTCTAACTTTACCAGGAGATTTGGAACCGGTTAAACGAGTTTTCTTTGTCCGTAATAGTTTCGATTCCGGAGACAAAGACGGTTGACTCGTAAGCCTCCGCGAACGACGGGGTTTCAATTGACTTTCTTCCACGATTGCGGATTACTCGATCAATTAAAAATCAAGGGGAAGTATGTTTCCGAATTAGATGAATTTTATACGCTTTGACACAACTTGTTTTTTCAATTTTTAAGAGTCGAGAAAAAACAAAAGATGACTCTAGTCGCCTTCGATTTTTAATGAGCCTGAAGTGACAAGTGCTCAGATGGACCTTTTTCGTTAAGGAGTCTGAAAAGGAACGAAAGGGACTTCTCTAGAAATCTAGGCAGAGGGATTACCAAACCAATCGCAAAACTGCAGAATACTTTTTACGGTACGGCAGTCAATCTTCCCAAATGCTGTGTTCAGTGCATTGCGATCGATAGGGCAGCAGACACGGCTTCCTATGCATAAAGGATTAAGCCTATTGTGGTCTCCCAAAATATACTCGACGGTACGTGGGAGCACAAGTCCGTACTGGCACTTATCGTCTCAAAGTGGAGGAATCACCCAACTAACAGTGAGAACAACAGTTACCAGGCTTTACGACGCTGGAATACGTCTCTAGCCTAGACTTCTAGATGTTGTGCGTTAGGTTCCAAAGTGTTGTTAGATTCATTAAATTTATTTTATAGTTGATCTTATTTAAGAAATTTTCCTTTCAGGTTCACCACGTGATGTAGATGTACAATTCCTAAAATGCAATCTAAGATGATAAACAATCGTTTTATCTTCTTTGTGCAATGAAAATCCTAGCTACTAAGGAAAGAGAGACAATATTCTTTCAGCAAAGAGCATAGAGCACACACTATATGCACTGTCCTAAATCAAACCAATCAAACAGTCTAAATGCAAATGCACATGCATGTATTTGTTTTCAGCCTTCTTAATATGTGAATGATAAAAAGAAAGCTAATGCGCAAATCTAAATTATCTTTCAAAGCGACAATTACTAACAAGTTTCTTTTCAAAATCAAAATGAAGACAATGACAACACTTTGCGATTTGGAAATGAAAACTTGCTTTCGACACTAGAAAAACTACTAATTCAGATCAAATACAATAGTAACAGGGTAATCGACTATCAAGAGCAATCAGAAAAGAGTGAACACAGAAACCAAAATTCAGGAACAAGGCCTTGTCTGATCAGCGCACCTGTAACACAATGAATTTGAAATGCCACGCACCTACTACACTCGGGAAGTGTGCTGAATTTGAGATTCACAGAACAGACAGTGCGCTAGACCAAGGACGAGACTTTGATTGGGTTCTGGGTCACAGTTTGCAGTTCAGTTCCAGGATTTTGGCCGAGAAAGTGGTAATCAGTAAATCAATCACAGGGGTAGATCTAAGGAGGTTACTAGAGCCACCACAAGGGAAATTAGAGAGTTTGTAAATCAATTGTTTAATTCATAAACAAAACCCGGAGATTGACTGAAGTGGCATTTATCTACTTTGCATTTTCATAGCAAATGCAGTTCGAAGGCTACCTGGCTCAACTTCAGGCTCCGTCTGTAAGTTTATAAAGTAAACAAATGTAGATAAACAAACAACCTAGTCGCTCCCTAGCGGAGTCGCCATTTTGTTACAGGGAAACGTGTCTATGCAGAACTGCTAATCCCACTAAGGGTGGTAGCTACCTTAGAAACAAACAAAGTAAAACTACTTTCTTTTTCCTTTATGAAAGATAGATGAGAGAAGAATAGAGGAGACCAACCTCTGTCTGGCGCTTGGTTCCTTGCTCGATTCCTCTCTCTTCTGATAGTCCTTTGCTACTTGCTTTCTTGTATACCCAGCTTCACAGAGTACCTGTAGAATCAAAGCAGCATAACACTATACGAGAACATGGATCTATTATCATAAACAATCTAGGATCAGATGTAAATTGACCATACAAGTGCATAAAACATAAATCACACAAGAGTATGGAGGAAAACTTGAATAGCTTTATTGATAATCAAGAAAGAGCCAAGAGAGTTACAACCAATTGTTCTGACCCAACATCATCCTCTCAGCAAGTGAGCCCCTCTTCACCTCATGAAAAGCTTAGATCACCCAACACTATGATGTTTCCTCAAGAAACTAACAACAATTCCTTACAAGATGCAAAATTCCAACCTCTGGATCTCTGGGATGACGGATCCATATATAGATGTCTGTAAGGGAGATGAATCAGCTTGTGATTTGATTAGTGTCTTCCCTCTGATAGTTCTTGCTTCCACTTGTAGACTGATGATCTCTTACTCATCCCTGGTCAAATTCAGAGAGGCAAGTGTCACAGGAGAAGTTTATAGAAGATTCCATGCTTCTCCACCTCGCGGATTGACACTGCCATTTGTCCCTTCTCGCCCATCGCACCCCATAGAAGGGCTTTTTGAAATGCAACGCACCCACTGTGTGTATTTAGGTGAGATGCAACGCACTTTGCCTATGGAGCAGGTGAAATGATCTAATTTTGACCAGTTCTGAGTAGTTTTTCATGGAGAACTTCTGGGAGAAGCTGTAATTAGTTGACCTTGTTCATTTAGGGGTTGGAACAACACTTTTAGGGACTTAGGAGCCCTTGGTTTATGGACATTTACGCTTGGGGTTGTAGTGCCCAAAAATGTCTATAACAATTGGGTCTTCAAATCCTGGATAATTTCTTTGTCATTTCCAACCAGCAACATATCATCCACATACAAGACTGGATAAATAACAGGGTCACCAATTAATTTAAAATACACACAGTGATCTGCTTTGCTTCTGGTGAAGCCATGTTCCCGTATAAATGTATCAAATTTCTGATACCACATCCTTGGTGATTGTTTTAACCCATACAATGACTTCTTTAACTTGCATACCAGTTCTTTCTTACCCTTCCTTGCAAAGCCTTCAGGTTGCTTCATGTAGATTTCGTCTTCCAGATCCTCGTGAAGAAATGTTGTCTTCACATCCATCTGTTCTACCTCAAAATCAAAAGCAGAGCAACAAATAAAAGAAATCTAATAGAAGTTACCATGGCAACAGGAGAAAAAATATCACCAAAATCAATTCCCAGCACCTGGGAATAACCTTTTGCTACCAACCGAGCTTTGTATTTCTCCACTTTTCCTTCTGCATTTGTCATCTTTTTGAACACCCATTTTCTACCAATGGTTTTCCTTCCAGCTGACAACTCCACTAGATCCCAAGCCTCATTTTTGTGCAAATATGCCATTTCAACAACCGTGGCCTCTTTCTAGAGTTTTCCATCCTCTGAATCTACTGCGTCCTTCACAGTTCTGGGATCATCGTCAGTAATAGATAGATCAAAATTTGAACAGAAAGCAGATGGACTATACCTTTCAGGCTGCCTTCTTTCTCGAACTGATCTTCTCACAGTTGGAGTTTGTGGCTCTTCATCTTCTGATTCCTCCTCTGCTGTAGAGTCTGATTCTTCCTCCTTTAGCTCAAACTCTATCTTCTCAGGTTCCTTTCATTGGACTTCATGTTTAATAACATATTTCACCTCTCTGAACACCACATCTCGGTTGTACACAACCTTCCGTGTGACTGGGTTCCAAAGCTTATAACCCTTTAAACCATCCTTATACCCAATAAAGATGCCCTTTTCAGATTTACTATCCAACTTCGTTCGCTTCTCCTTTGGAACATGTACATATGGATCAAATCCAAATATCCCTAGATGTGAAAGAGAGGGTTTCTTACTAGTCCATACCTCTTGTGGAGTCTTATCCTCCAACACTGATGAGGGTGACCTGTTGACCAGGTAACATGCAGTATCCACTGCCTCTGCCCAGAATTCCTGTCCTAACTCGACACCACTGAGCATGCTTCTTACCCTTTCCATCAACATCTTATTCACTCTTTCTACAACTCCAATTTACTGAGGTGTATATGGAGTATTCTTCTGCCGTGCTATACCACACTTCTTACAAAATTCTTCAAATTCATTACTGCAAACTCTCCATTGTTATCTGTTCTCAGCACCTTTATCTTCTTCTCTATCTGGCTTTCCACTAGAGCCTTAAATTCTTTAAACCTGTCAAAAATTTCATATTTCTTCTTAAGGAAATATATCCATGTATTCCTTGAGAAGTCATATATAAATGATACATAGTACACAGACTTACCCAGTGATGGAACCTTCACAGGTCCAAACACATCATTGTGCACAAGTTCTAATATTTGTTTCGTCCTCTTACTACCAGAGGGGAAACTCACTCGATTTTGCTTCCCATATACACAATTTTCACAGAAATCAAAATCTAGAGAGCTATTACTCATACCTTCTACCATACCTTTACCATGAAGTATTTGAAGGCCCTTTTCTCCAATATGTCCAAGCCTTTGATGCCACAGCATGGTCTTCTCTCCAGAGACCACTAGATTTTCTGCTCCACTTTCAGGAACCACAGAACTATTGCACCCATCAATAACAGTGCTACCTTGCAGCTTGTATAGAGTTCCAATCCAAACTCCCCACATCAATACTAGTGCTCCCCAAACCATCTTGCAGGTATCCTTCTCGAACACTGTTTTTACACCTGCATCATCCAGCTTGCTAGCAGAAATCAAATTTCTCTCTTATGTAGGAATATGTAGAACACCTGGAAGCATTCTAACCCTTCCACCTTGCAACTTCAACTTTACTTTTCCACGACCAACGATTCTAGCCTTCCTATCATCCACCAAGAAGACATCACCACCATCATATTTCTCATACTCGCAGAACCACTCTCTATGGGAAGTGAAGTGAAAGGATGCACCTGAGTTAATAAACCATGCCTCATGATCTATATGTGTACTTGAAGAAGCCAAGTACACATCCCCACCTTCATCTGAGGTGGTTTTCACCTCTACAGAGGGAGCCTCATCAGATTCCTTTCCTTTTTCAGGAGCTTTAGATTTACAGTCCCTTTTGTATT
The DNA here is from genome assembly GCA_031772625.1 of Pinus tabuliformis. Taxonomy (NCBI): domain Eukaryota; kingdom Viridiplantae; phylum Streptophyta; class Pinopsida; order Pinales; family Pinaceae; genus Pinus; species Pinus tabuliformis. The sequence continues at coordinate 1,165,220,623 of CM062813.1, forward strand.
GCCCTTCCTTTCCACATTTCTAGCACACTGCCTTCACAAGTTTTCCTAGCGATTTAGATCTCCCTTTAGATTTAGATCTCCCACTCGATGACTTATTTTTGTTTCTGTTCTGGGTCCACCCTCGTACAGAAAAGGCATCACCATTTTGGCTCTCCATATTTTTCTGTCTCATCTCCTCCGTCAGCAAGGATGAGACTATTTCATTAAAATGCAAGGCAGTTGCATTGCTACCTATTGTAATAACCAGACTATCCCACGAATCTGGTAGAGAACACAACAAACTGATGCACTTATCTTCATCTGAAATTTTAATATCAACAGATGCTAACTGACTTACCATAGTATTAAATTCTTTCAGATGCTCTGTCACCGAGTCTCCATCTTTCATCCTCAGGTTATACAGCCTTTTGCGCAGGAACAGTTTATTCACCAGAGACTTAGATTGGTACAAAGCCCCTAACTTGTCCCACAAAACCTTCGACGTAGCTTCCCCTGATACATTCAGCAATACTGAATCTGAGACACACAATCGTATTGTGCTCTTTGCCTTCCGATCCAACTTCTTCCATTCTTCATCGGACACTCCCGTTGGTTTAGTACCTGGATCTACCACAATCCAATGGTCTTTATCCACCAACAGATCCTCCATCTCGAGTTTCCACAGCTCAAAACTCTGACCATTAAATTTCTCGATCTTTATATTTCCACTGCTCGCCATCTTCTTTCACCACTAGAATCGATCTTGCAGATCTCCCACTAAATAGGGTTTACCATAGGCCCAAGCGAAACCCCTCAGCAACAAAGGCATCCCCTTGAAGCCAAAACAACTTTGATACCAAATGTAGGTTTTAACCCCATACAGAAATTACCTACATACAAATTCCAAAACATAGAAAATAAACAATGCGAGATCATAACACATAAAACACATATACACATAGATTTTCCCCTCGATCCCAAAACTGGGACTACCAGATTGATTTTTCATTATGTTCCTTTCAATGTTACAATACATATTTATACATGCCAAAGCATCCAATACCATGGACTGAAAGCCATCTCGTCCAATACCATGGACCGAAAACCATCGTGTCCAATACCATGGACCAAAAACCATCGCGTCCAAAAAACATGTGCGAAAATCATGCACAAAACCATAGGTGGGTCCGCCCAACCTAGAATAGGGTCCAAAACCAAAATTTTCCGGGCGCTGCACCATACCCCATAAAGTGGGGTTACGGGTGCCCTTCAAACCCTTTGTTAACTACGTGGAAAGAATATAACACAACTCAACAGTTATCACAATGGCCCCCAAAACCAAAATTCATACCACTGTGATAAACCCAATGATTTCTCTCTCTGTGGATTTAGACCACATTCCCTTAGCCGACAAAGACTATAAAATTGTTGAAATACAGTTTGAATTCGACATCTTCGAATTACACTGCTGGTTTTGTGACACCTATCTTGATTAGTCAGATGAAATTGGGCTATGGCAATCTACCCCTGTTTGTTTCTCCCCAATCCTATTATTTCCCTGAATTCTTCCTGAAGTTCCATGCCTCTTAACTCTCGAGAAAAAGAGCCATCATTTCCCCTAATGGTGAAATCCTTTTCACCCTTACCCCTAAGAATATAACTTGATGTTGTAGGTCCCACACAGTGAATCCTTGACTCCCCTTTCCATTGAATCTCTTAAAGAAAATTACCAAAAGCTTACTTTTCCCCAAAGAGCAAGGATGTTTTAAGTTTTCCTATAAGAAGATTGTTAATTGCCCAAGAAGAACTCCCCTTATCCCTCTTCTATTTTCCCCCAAAGAACTAGCCAGATCATCTATGCCTTGTCTTGCCTACTTGGGTACTTCTTAGATGAATGGGTAGATGAGCCTATTTTAGGCTTTCTATCCACCCTTTCCATAGATGAAGGATTGTTAGTCATCTTTGATTATGGTCACTTTCTTGTAGATGTAATACATGAACAATTCATTCAGTTTTTAACTGAAGGAATGTTTAGATATTCTTCCATTCTTATGCATATGTTTATTTTCTTCCAAACATACATGTTTCCTTTTGCAGTTGAGAAACTCAATCAACAAGAAGATCCTTAGTCCATAATATTTTGGGCTTCAATTATCAAAAAACAATTATAAGAGTACAAGTTCAAAGATTTTATAGATCAGTTTGTATATCCAACAACTTGTTTGCTGAGTGGTTAGTAGATTCCCATGATTAGTGAGGACATTCAAAAGGTGTTGCATCTCAGTGAGTAGGTGAAGACAGGAGATTGGTATTTGTACCAGTCATTTACATAAATTAGGGTTTATGGCTCCAAGTTGCTACCCTATAAACTACCAAAGTACCTTCGAATGAGGATATTTTCCTTAGAATACATCAGGAAAATAATCTAATGAGATAACATTCATTTTGTGGCAGCCAAGAAGAAGTCCCAGTTCAGAATAAAAATGCATATAAGGCCATTTATCTGCAACAATAGAGAAACAGGAGAGGATGCAGACCTCCTACTAAAATAAATGAATTCTCTGCTTAGCTTCACATGGTCATATGACCCCTTTGGGGTAATTTCTAAGCTGAGGGTGGAACAAAAGACAACCCCCTATGTACATACCCAAAGACTAGAGATTGAGAAATACATGAATCAATAGGATTGGGTAGAGAACACATTGCAGGAGGCCAAAGAGTAGGTGTTGTCCATAACTGACTCAGAGAATCCTACCACTAGAGAGTGGTGCCGTTCTGTATTTTTTAGGTTGAGGGAGTAAACACATAGGACAACATCAAAACCACTTTGGAAGCTGGGATCTAGCCTTGCAAGCTTCAGAGAAGGATCTCTCTATTTAATTTAGCTTTGTTTTATGGATAAATTTTAGGCTAGCTATGATTGTACTTGTTGTTTTGATTGATTTATTTGGTTTATTTGAGTTTTATAATTCCGTTGGGCTATGGAGTCTATAAATTAAAACTAGAGTTTGTTCATCAATTTTTAAAGGATTTCTCACAAGGCAAGCTAGGTTGCAGTAAAGGGATCTTTTCATAATTTAAATGGATGGTGGAAAAGCAAAAGTGTAAGGTTCAATAGAGGTCAAAGAGCAATTAATAATTATTTGTCCTGACTTTAGTAGAAAACTTTAAAATTAACAACAACCAAAATAGGGTGCTCTTCACAACGAATCCTATTTATCACAGTTTCTATTGATTAACCCAGATTTAGAAAAGCATAGGAAAGAAATAACAACGTTTAAACAAATAAAGACAAGAAACACATCACCATTCAAGACACAACATGAATCCTATAAAAGGTCCTTGTATTATTGATGCTTCGACACTTCAAAATTACAATATGTAGCAAAAATTACATTCAGAAAATCAACAACTAATACTTCAAACAGTGAAGTATTTATAATAAAAATTACAATAATCCTTTACAAAAGAAGTTGTCAAACTGATAGAGTATTATTAGCCTAATTACAAACTAATATCATCTAATATTGTAAAAAGAATAGGCCATGTAGCTTATTGAGGAAAGTGGTGGCCCTGTTTGGGTGGTTTCTGTTGCTGAGTCATTCAAAATAGAATGTAATGCTGAACTGAATCTTGCACTCGCTACTGTGTTGGAAAAATCTCTTACTGATCCTTAGTTACTGCTTAGTCCAGTAAATCAAGTAACTCTTCCCATCTCTTTTCATCTAGAACTGTTAGCTTTGTCACCCTGCGGTAGATTTCATCTACCTCTGTATACTTAGCAAAAGTTGGCTTCACGGTAAAGATGTGTTTTACCTCATTCTACACATGGAAGTCATTTGACATGGTCTCCAGTAAATATTTTGCTGTCATACTCCCTTTGATTCCACTGAATTTGATGCTCCTCTTTGCTACCTCTTTCACGTTCTAGATGTAATAATCCTGAGTGATCAGCTTGTCATTGATGACATGAATACTAGAAAATCTTTTCTGCATCAAGGCTTCAATCCTATTTGTGTATCTATTTACCTATAGCTCCAAGGTCTCACACCTTTCCTCCAACTGGTCAATAAGATTTCTCTTAGTCAAGACCTTCTTGACCTCCAGAAAGGTGGTATTTTTTTCACTGACTCCCACTTCCTCCAGCTCATATCTAGACTTTGAATTTAAGAACCTAATAATATTTTCAGCTTCAGTGGGCATTTATCCCAGCTTTTTCCTTCCTTATAAAATGGTCTTAGTGGCCTTCTGGCCAGCCGGAGCAGTTTCGACAACCCGAGTGGTTTCGACTTTGGCCTTCTGGACTTCCATAGATTTAAGTTGGCTCTGTAAGGTCTCAATCTCCTTTGATTGCAAGGGCATGTTTTTCAGTGTCTATGCTACTTGTTCAGCACTGGGAGTCTAAGTAGAATTAGAAGGTGCAATAGTTGTTCCTTCTCCTTTATCTGCTTTTCTAACTCTGTTTCCATCTACCTGATTTGTATGTTTTGGTCAATAAGTAGTTTCACCATGTCAGCTTTATGAGCTTCACCTTCTGCAACGTCCTTGGTCATTGGATCCTATATAGCTGGCAGCTTGAGCTGTTTCCTCAATGCTGCAATGTCCAAGTTTTTCTTCTTAATAATTTCTTCAACAACAATAACATCCTTAGGGTCATACCCTATCTTGATCACCATGTCTTCTAAAGACTTGATCTTGTTGTATTTGGCCATGGATGAGACCTTCTCCATATTCAACTCTGACTGTACATTAGCAAAAGAAACTTGAAATTTGGATAAATACATGGCAGTGTTAGTGAGAGTGGAGGATATCATCTCACCAGTTTGTTTGTGCATCTCCATTTGATCAATGGGATGTATGTCTTTTGTGTTGAACTCAAAGGTGGTGCTCTTGTAGTCAGTTGTTGATTTAGGTTGTGCAGCCTTGGCCTTAAGAAAGTCCATCTGCATTTTTCCATGTTCAGTATCAAATACTGACAGAAGTCTACTTTGTGAACTGGAAGTTTTCTTCCAGATTGGTTGTAGGTGTTGTTCTTCAATATCTCATTCCTGAGCTTTATTTCCTTGTACTTATCAAACATTGTTTTCTCCTTTTCTGTCTAGACAATACGTGTTTCTAGCTCGGTCTCCTTATGACCTTGTGAAGATGAAGGTTCAAAATCAGAAGTAGTGAACTTCATGGTTACTGGTGGAGAATCCGTGATAATGATGGCTACTTGATCTTCCATTTCTTTATCTATTTCTGGTTTGTGAGTCACCTTGGCCCTCTTTCTGTAACCGATTCTAAATTCTCTAGCTTCACCCCCAGTTGTAGATGAAGACCCTTCCTCTCTCTATCTTTTTTTGTATTTCTCCTGAGGAACAAGAGTCTGTAAAGTGGAAGTGGAAACTAACTGTTCTTCAGCTTCTTGCAAGGTATTTTTTACCCACTCCAGCTAATTTTCATATTGTTCTATCTCTGGCCTACAAGTATGAATATAGGGAGTATTCTTATTGTCCACCCTAACTTTTGAAATAATGCCACAGGGATCATAAGAACATGTGAATCTCAAATTGAACTTCATCTCCTTCAATATCTTATCTGCCTCCTCCCCTGCAGTTCTTGTGTTGCAGACAAATGGGCCTACCTATGTTTTAATCCTAAATTGTGCCTTCTTCTTTGCTACTACAAAATGGATTTCATCTGACTTTAACATTTTATTGATGTATTCTAAATCAAAGATCCTCATTGGGAGGTACTTGGGAAGCTTTTAGGGGGGCAATTCACATCCATAGACTCTGATCTCTATATAATTTTGGTACAGGTACCAATCTCCAGTCTTGGCTTGGTCTAATAGATGTAGTATTCATCTGATATCCTCACTGATCCTAGGTTGCACTGTACTATAGAGAATGTTAATATATGAATGAAAAAAGTCTTCTATAAATTGCTTGTAGGTGAATTCTTGTTGTTCCTTCATGACCAGTGAGGTCCAAAATATCACTGGTTGTTGGTCATCTGCATCATCTAGTTCTGCAATGCAATAGTAAACTTGTCTGCTTGATAATAGATGAACATGTAAATCAAAACTAAAGTGTAGCTGAACACCTTCTCTATGGGAAACTTGATGAATTTCTCATGGATATTGTCAGCCAAGAATTGACTGAAATTGAAAATAGTAGTGGGCTTGCTGTCTGTGGAAAATGTGGAAAGGAATCCTAAGATAGGCTCATCCACCCACTGATCAGAATGGTGGCCTAGAATGTGAGAGAGGATGGAAATAATCTGCTTGGACTGATCGGGAAAAATGGAATAATGATAAGGTGGATTCTTCTTGGGCAATTGGGCATTCTCTGGAAGGAAAAATTCAAAAATCCTAGCTCTGGTGGCAAAATCCAACTTTAGATAAAGCTAGGTGAGGGCTTCTAGGGAGAAAGGGGTAGCATTTTCCACAGAAGGGGCTAGTATCACTTGGTCAATTGATTTGGCTATGATGGTGAAAAGGAGGTCACCTGTAGGTGAAATTATAGCTCTTTGAGTAGGGACATAGCAAGCTTGGCATATCCTCCTGAATTTTGGGGCTTGAAAGGTCACAAGAAAGATATACTGGGGAAGGTTTGACTCCGAGAGTCCTATCTCATATGTTTTATCAGTGTGTTTCTCCTCTGACCAGCAGTATCAAAGTGTTTCAGTGATCCGGTAATCTATGTCTAACAATGGTGTGTGATCGAGGTCTACAGAAGGAAGAATCAATGGGTTAATTGCTTGGTCCTAGGTCTTGGCTTTAGGAGGCATGGCTGGAGCAGTTTTTGAGCAAAATGGATAGACAAAGGAGGCTTACTGGGCTATGAAACAATAGTCTGTCAGGTGAAGAGAACAAGGAGATCAGGGAATGTGGCGATGCTGGTGGTGAGGACGCTCTGATAGAGACTGCAACAAGCAATCATGAATGGAAGAAAGAGAATGAGAAGCGAAAGATGGAAATGACGGGCTCTAGATATTTTAAACACAGAGGCACATTTCCATAGGAAATGGCACAGGGCCATTACTGAACCGTTAGTGGGAAAATTAAATGTGGAATGGGTATCATGTGGGAAAGCATTTAATTGGAGCAACGGTTAGGACAGGTGGTGGGCAGAGAGTGGCAAAGGAGGAGTGGTGGGTGCGCGGCAGGAGCGAATGCAAGACAGGAAGTTTCTGGAGGGGGTGAAGGGTGTTAAGTGGTATCAACAAGGGGGGTATGAAATCTTTGGGGTGCACCACGTAGGGAGTAGGGCCCGACAAAAGAAACTGTCTTCCGAACCCCCCCTCCCGCTCTCGGCAGTAAATGGAGAATGTGAAGCGGGGGGGGGCAAAAATGAATGCTGGCCGTGGATGAAGAGGGAGACCTGATACCGAAGTGTCGAAGGCGACGAAAATTTAACCACAAATGTCAAAATTCTTTGTCCACTTGCGCTCACATAATTTTGTTTTCAAACTCAGGATAGGGGAAAAAATGGGGAAATGAAATACTTTATCGCTGCACATATTTATCCTCTAGACTTAGGATAAGGGATTAAAAATAAACTTTTTGAAATAGATAATGCATAGAATTCACTTTCTCCTCTTTCCCTATCCTCAAACTTAGGATAAAATTTATGCATGCTGACATTTAAGCAACCCATGTAATCTACCTACCCTTAGCTAGACTAGCATTTTTTATTTTAATCTCTAGGGTGCACTTATACTAGCAAACCCATTTTTATTTTCTTTTATGCAGAAAGAAAAACTATCTAACCTATCCCTTATTTCTCCTATTAACCCAGATTAAGCAGTTGGTTCAATGTCATTTTCTATCTAACTAATGATTTATCCAGATTAAATTGTTAGATGAACCTTCATTCTCTATCTAATTTGCAAAAATTTAAAGAAGTCTAGTGATGATTAAGTAGTATGACCAAACTAAAGCAAGTGATTGTGGCATTTTGAACAAGCTGCACACAACTTCATTTTACAGAAATGAAGCAAAACTTTTTATGAGTAGTGGCATTTAGACTTGCACACTTTCAACTTTATTCTCTTTTTGATTTTCTTTTTTTCCTGGTGGGTTTTGATCTCTTCTCTTTTTTCAATATTTTTGTTTTTCTCTTTATTCTTTTTCTTTATACCTTCTTTTCATTTTTTATTCTATTTTTCTTTTTATTTGGAAATCATTGGAAGATGACAAGTATTTAAAAAGTAAGATTCATGAGATACATCACTCAACTACCTTGAGATCCTATAAATTATAGGACCCTAACAGTTGCTCCAACTGGGGATGGCACTCTCCTTGTGAGGTGTGTCACACGGAATCAGTCAACAGTGCGGACACAACAAACCTTCCTAGAAGCCTAAGACTTTCTAGTGACAAACAAGACAAACGAGAGCAATCCTTCTCTAAATATGCATTATAATATGAGAAATCAAGTGTTTAGCTCTTACCTCTAACCAAACGCTGTTGTAGTAGTTCAGCTTCGTTGATCCAGATGAGCTCCTCCTTTTCTCCGAAACCTGCATTCACCAACAGTCAAACCATTAAATAGCACCTGATTATAACATAAAACAAAGCATATTCAACATATAGACCAAGGAGTATATGAAACAACTCATAAATAACAAGTTATTGAGAAGAATGGACTAATTTGTATTAAAGGTAACAAAAGGAACCATTACAACCTGAGCCTTGGTGTTGTGCAAGCTCCTCCCAGGGTCCACAAGAGTCCTCCTTTACTCTGATCAGCTCACCCACCTCCCAATGGAAACAAGTAAAGATGGTAATCTCTCCTCACAAGTTCTCACAAGGAAGTCCTAATTCCAGCAGCATCTACCCTTAGGAATGTTCAGCTTTCAACCTCCCCTCCCTCTGGCCCAATGCATGTATTTATAGTGCTGTAGAAGAAGTTATTCAGGTCCACCATCAATGGGATAAGCCCCTCTTTGGGTGGGTTAGCTCCCCTCTTGATGGGATAAGTTCCTCTTCTATAGGGATACATGAACCATCTGGAGGCGCTTCATACACGTCAAACAAGCTTCTAGAATGCTCTAGAAATGACCACAAGTAACTTTTTTAAGATGAAACTCGCGCCTTTTGCCTTTTACAGGGGTACGCACCCACCCCTTTACATATAGAGCGTACAAGTACGTAGGTATTGTGAACTTGGGCTGCGTATCCGCAGGTAAGGCTAAGAGAAACTGCGTACCAGAGTTAAATGTCTTTTAAATGACTTTTCTCTCATTTTTTGAGTTTGACATGCAGAGCAGAGGCTTGAGACTTGCCAAGGAGGATAGTATGATAGTGGATGGAGCCATACTAACTGCAAATAGTCATGGTGACATTTTTTTAGTGTAACAGATTGCCCCCTAAAGTGCGAAGCCTGTAGTAGATTAGGGTTTCATATGATCTAGGAAGGGTGAAGTACTTTATCATTTCAAGGAGTATCTTGCGGAGAGCCTGGTTAGAACCTGCAAATATTCAACACAAAATACATATGTAAGATGATATCATCGCTGAGGTAGGCATTCCCATACTCAGATTGAAAACTTTAACTAACAATCTAACTACTGCTCTGATACAAGAATGATTTTGCAGTACATCATAATTATAGACTTTTGTAGACACAGTATGGATGCAGCCATCTATTTAAGATGAGTCTACTATATAATGAATACAAAACTCCTCGCAGCCTGGATGGCGGAAACTAGATCCAGGGTCTTCATTTCTACTTCTCGAATTGGTACGATTCTATTCATGCGAATAAATGAGTTGATGTCGAGCATGGTAGAAACCACTTGATTACCGGTCAATGATGTAAACCGTTAACAAGTGTGAGAGAGACCACCAATGATGTCAATGGTTCTCAAAGTACCCAGTACAATCCATGAAATGTGAATGAATGAGTTGATGTCGAACATGTCACGGAATCCCTTGATCGAAAGTCAATGATGTAAACTGTCGTCAAAGGCGAGAAACCTGCCATTGATGCATGCAGACTTCAAGGTACTGACGATTTCTAAGTCATCTTCCTAGATAATGTGTTGATGTCGATAGAAAGCGACCCGTTGCAGGCAAGCCCACAACACGAAATCATTGTTCAAGTTGAAGAAATGTTGTTGTAAGGACTGACTCAGGGATGGTCAAATGGATGACAAGTATTTTGCATATGAATGGTTTATTTGCAGAGACCTCTTGAACACATAACGACACGACAGATGGCTTGGTGACGATTGACCCAAAGTTAATACCCAAAATTGTTGAAGACTTTCAAAGAGGTTTAATCAACTTCAAGGCAAAGGATTTCCCAACCCAGGTGAATGAAAAGTGTCGTGTTCAAGAGCGGTGGTAAGGTTCTTCTGTAATAAAGGATAACAAGTAGGTTCATTCTTCTCTCTTTTCCCCCACCATTTCTGGCAAGTACCTCTTTATTTTTTACAAGCTTGAGGAGGATAACATATGCTTGATTATAAGCTCATCCTTCGGATGAGTCCAACTTAGTTTAGATTCAGACCCTAAGAAGGAGTGGTCCGTCCCTGTTTGTAATCGAACAGGTCCTTTACTGTGAAATTTTAACGAGTCCAGTATAGGAGAAACTCGGCGTTTTTCAATTTTAGAGAGTATGAAAAAACTAAAGAAGACTCCAAGGTGAACTTTTTCGTAAGTTTGTGTCTCTCAAGCCCGAAAAAGTATAAAATCATACCTGAGAGAACCGCTTGATCTTGTGACCAAGGAGTACTTTCATGTCTAGTGCCGTTGACCTGAAAAGTAAAAAGCGATCAAAGACACGTCGTTTTATTTCCAATATCGAGTTTGAAACGACAAAAACCCGACAATCTTTTCGTGTTTTTACGGTCGGAAAAGGGCTATAAGAAGACCATCTTTTAATTCCATTTTAACGAGTGTAAAAGAAACGCTCTCTTTTCATGTTTTAGGAGTCAGAAAAGGGCTTAAAAGATGACTCTGACGTGAAAAATGATAATTTACCCTAAATTCCCTTTGTCCTGCACAAAAACAACACATTACTCATACCTGTTTAAGATGGGCAAAAATACATTGAAAAATATCCTTTCATGGTGAAAAATAAACAAATTTAGCATTCATTTATCCAAAAAACCTATAAAAAGACTTCTTACCATGTCATTTTTACCATTTTAATCAACTTCAAGGCAAAGGATTTCCCAACCCAGGTGAATGAAAAGTGTCGTGTTCAAGAGCGGTGGTAAGGTTCTTCTGTAATAAAGGATAACAAATAGGTTCATTCTTCTCTCTTTTCCCCCACCATTTCTGGCAAGTACCTCTTTATTTTTTACAAGCTTGAGGAGGATAACATATGCTTGATTAGAAGCTCATCCTTCGGATGAGTCCAACTTAGTTTAGATTCGGACCCTAAGAAGGAGTGGTCCGTCCCTGTTTGTAATCGAACAGGTCCTTTATTGTGAAATTTTAACAAGTCCAGTATAGGAGAAACTCGGCGTTTTTCAATTTTAGAGAGTCTGAAAAAACTAAAGAAGACTCCAAGGTGAACTTTTTCGTAAGTTTGTGTCTCTCAAGCCCGAAAAAGTATAAAATCATACCTGAGAGAACCGCTTGATCTTGCAACCAAGGAGTACTTTCATGTCTAGTGTCGTTGACCTGAAAAGTAAAAAGCGATCAAAGACACGTCGTTTTATTTCCAATATCGAGTTTGAAACGACAAAAACCCGACAATCTTTTCGTGTTTTTACGGTCGGAAAAGGGCTATAAGAAGACCGTCTTTTAATTCCATTTTAACGAGTGTAAAAGAAACGCTTGGCAATCTTTTCATGTTTTAGGAGTCAGAAAAGGGCTTAAAAGGTGACTCTGACGTGAAAAATGATAATTTACCCTAAAGTCCCTTTGTCCTGCACAAAAACAACACATTACTCATACCTGTTTAAGATGGGAAAAAATACATTAAAAAATATCCTTTCATGGTGAAAAATAAACAAATTTAGCATTCATTTATCCAAAAAACCTATAAAAAGACTTCTTACCATGTCATTTTTACCATTTTACTGTTGAGGTTGAGAAAAGGGCTTTTGGCAAGAAACTTCCCGTGGAGATTGCGGAGAATCCGACCATCAGAATCGAACGCCGTTTCACCAGGTATTCTACAACACCCCTCTCTCTATTTCCATCCATTTAGAATTCATTTTTAAGCTTTTATTTGACTTTTTTGGGGGTCTTTGGGTTTCAAGATGCGCACTTCGGGGTACGCAGGTCATGCACTGCTGACCTGCGTACCCCGATATTTTCTCAATGAGAAAATAACGGGGTGTACGCACCCGGCCTTAAGGGAAGCTGCGTCCAGATGCTCTGTTCCTAAAGGCCGAGGTGCGTACCCCGCAAAACGCAAATTGAAACCCTCATACCTCAAAAATAGACCAAAATTTTTAAATTTTATGGATCCTAACTGATGTTTTATGATATGCAGGGAGCACACCATGCTTGATTGGCGTGAAAGAGAGCACGAGGAGGTTGATTTAGCTGCAATCAATCATCAACCCTCCATTGATGCTTTGAAGGCATGTGGGCTATACAAATACTGGGCCATAGTTGGCATGAGGGCACAGGTGCCATTCTTGGAGTGGCTGGTTGAAAGGTGGAACGTCTAGGAACAATGCTTTTACATCGGAGAGCACCAGCTCGAGATAGGGCCCTCTGATATATATTTTCTCACTGGTTTGCCCAACAGGGGCGAGCAACTGACTCTCTCCGGGACTAGGCCGGGTGGCCAATCCCTTGCTAGCCTCCGGCTAGAGTGGTGTAACAACCAAAACCATGAGAAAGGGATAGAAATCAAGTATATATCTCGGCCTGAACTTATGGTAATTACCTTTACAGTTACCAGACTCTGCGGCGCAACTGCCTTGCACATTGCCACCGGGTCCCAAATGCGGATAGCGATAGATTGCTACCAAGGCACCATTTTCAACTGGTATGAAGCTGTGTGGGCCAACATGAAGGCCCAACTAACTAGGGTAAAGACCGGGAAACTAAAGACCTTTGGGTATGGGCCTTTGGTTGTGAGCTTTTCCCTAGAGAGAGTTCCTATGTTGATCCCTCAGCAGCTTACTATTCCAGTTGGGGCTCCTCGGGAGCCTAAATTGACGAGATGGGTTGCAGTAATGGCCCGGCATCCTGATGAGGGCGCGATAGTTGTTCGGTTTCCTGACGGTTACTTTCACTGGCTAGAGGGCCAGGTCTTTGCTATTCAGGATTTTCCTTATGCCGGAATGGATTTTCGGAACGATCCGGACATGGTTCTTCCACAGGGAGAACAATGGGATGACAGAGGTACTTCATTTTCCACAAGTTTTTAAATTATCTATTTTTTTTTGTTTTTTATATATATCGTCTCAAACTGACAGTAAAAATGTTCAAAATGCAGATGTAGGCCCACGGCGTCCAGCCAATCTCCGGGCTTTTGAGAGGAGACATCCAGCTGCACCGGCACCGGCCCCACAGGACGCGGCCGCAGAGACACTAGCTGAGTTGGAGCAGGATCTAGAGCGTCTGACGGCGGATATACCAGAGACTACTATAGATGATATTCCTATCAGACTTCAGCGCTATGTGGTCGCAGTCCCGGGACCTTTTAGGAGGTTTTTATGTAGGGTAGCCCGTGCAGTGGTGTCTTACAGAGAGCATCACCAGTGACTGGATGGTCACCTTTTGTAGTCACATGTGACATTTTGACTTTTTGTACTTATCATTTTGCCGATCATAAGGTGTTTTAAACCTATGATCGAAGACGATGTATATTTTTTGACACACTTCTATCTATATATATCATTATTACCAGCTTATTTTGTTAAACATGTGTGATGAAATGTTTATAAATTTACAATTATTGCAAATATCTATTTAATACTCGAGACGCAATTGCATCTGCTAATGTGTTTAAAGACCTTGGAATATGCTGATATTCAATGTAATCAAATTCACGTTCCAAGAGACGCACCCTCAAAAACAATCTCAGCAACACTGGATTTCTAATGGCATAGACTCTATTAAGCTGTAATACAACGAGTTCAGAATCTAACCTCACTATCAAACTCCGAATCCCAAATGAAATAGATTCAGATAATAATTCAATCACTGCACTGTATTCTGCAATGTTGTTTGTTGTTTGACCGAGGCTCACCCCATGCATAGAAACTAACTCGTCAGAGGGCGAATAGATAACCCAAGCTGCGGAAGAGATATTCCATGTACTACGACAAGCACCATCAGCAAATCCAATGTATGTTTGGAGAGGCGTCGACATCTGCAATATCAAGAGTAAAACCAAGATAAGCCAGAATAACGACGAAAAACACACTCTCTAAACTAAGCACACTTGTCTAAACTAAGCACACAAAATAAACTAAGCACACAGTCTAAACTAAGCACACATACTAGCTAGAAAGCGAAACCTATCCTAACTAAAATCTCCATACCCATCATTTAAGCATAATACCTCTTTAGGTAAAGTCCATTTCTGGGTTTACCCAAAGAGTCCCTATCAAAGTCTACCAGCTCATAGGCCCCTTTTGCCAGCTTTCGCTTGACAATGTAGGGCCCATGCCACATAGGAACGAATTTTCCAGTGCCTAGCTTATCATTAGCTTGATCATATAACAACACTAGGTCTCCTTCCGAAAAATTTCGAGGGGTCACATTCCGGTCATACTGAGCTTTCATTCGTTTTGCGTGAGTCTCGATTGCTAAAGCAGCTTCACGTCGAGTCTCATCTAATTTGGCTAAGTATAATAGACGCTTCTCCTCTTCGGAAGTAGCTGGGAGAAATTCGATGGCCATTTGCTGGGAGAAAATCGAAAAACAAAATAAACTAATCCCCAGTGGAGTCGCCATTTTGTCACACGGAATCAGTCAACAGTGCGGACACAACCGACCTTCCTAGAAGCCTAAGACTTTCTAGTGACAAACAAGACAAACGAGAGCAATCCTTCTCTAAATATGCATTATAATATGAGAAATCAAGTGTTTAGCTCTTACCTCTAAACAAACGCTATCATAGTAGTTCAGCTTCGTTGATCCAGATGAGCTCCTCCTTTTCTCCGAAACCTGCATTCACCAACAGTCAAACCATTAAATAGCACCTGATTATAACATAAAACAAAGCATATTCAACATATAGACCAAGGAGTATATGAAACAACTCATAAATAACAAGTTATTGAGAAGAATGGACTAATTTGTATTAAAGGTAACAAAAGGAACCATTACAACCTGAGCCTTGGTGTTATGCAAGCTCCTCCCAGGGTCCACAAGAGTCCTCCTTTACTCTAATCAGCTCACCCACCTCCCAATGGAAACAAGTAAAGATGGTAATCTCTCCTCACAAGTTCTCACAAGGAAGTCCTAATTCTAGTAGCATCTACCCTTAGGAATGTTCAGCTTTCAACCTCCCCTCCCTCTGGCCCAATGCATGTATTTATAGTGCTGTAGAAGAAGTTATTCAGGTCCACCATCAATGGGATAAGCCCCTCTTTTGGTGGGTTAGCTCCCCTCTTGATGGGATAAGTTCCTATTCTATAGGGATACATGAACCATCTGGAGGCGCTTCATACACGTCAAACAAGCTTCTAGAATGCTCTAGAAATGACCACAAGTAACTTTTTTAAGATGAAACTCACGCCTTTTGCCTTTTACAGGGGTACGCACCCACCCCTTTACATACAGAGCGTACAAGTACGCAGGTATTGTGAACTTGGGCTGCGTATCCGCAGGTAAGGCTAAGAGAAACTGCGTACCAGAGATAAATGACTTTTAAGTGACTTTTCTCTCATTTTTTGAGTTTGACATGCAGAGCAGAGGCTTGAGACTTGCCAAGGAGGATAGTATGACAGTGGATGGAGCCATACTAACTGCAAATAGTCATGGTGACATTTTTTAGTGTAACAAGGTGTCAAGAACATATGATCAGTAGCCTTGAGCTGTTATTTCAATAGTATCTAACTTTGATTTGTTTGTAGTGGTATTTATGGTAACTCATCAAATATAAGCTCAGGACCTTCTCTACAGGATTCAACTTTTGCTAATAGGTTACCCAATCCATACAATAAAGATAATGATATATACAATGATAAATGGTAATAAAATGTTTAATGCTCAAAAAAATAATGTTTGAGCATCCTGTCATTTACATGTCCACCAGGTAATTTTGTCCCATCCAAATTTTCGATAAATAATGCATTATTTCCTTTGAAAGCGTAAATGACATAAGGACCCATCCATTGGTTATCAAACTTTCCATGCTTCCCTTTATCTTCTCTTCTTGAATTCCACTTTAAAACTTTGTCACCAATGGTGAAATCATATGCCTTTGTCCTTCTGTCAAAAACTTTTTTAATATTCTCCTAAATGACTTGAGCCTTGTTATAAACTTATTCTCTGGATTGTTGCAACTGGATTATTTGATCAATCCTTCTTTGAATTTCATTGGGCTCAACCTGCAATTCCTGAATTAACTTCATGACTGGGACTCCCAAAGAGGATGGAAAAACAACATCCATTCCATAAACCAATTGGTACGGTGACATGCCAATTGATTTCTTTGTAGTGATCCTATCAGCCCAAAGCGTATTTATAAGTTTGTTGTGCCATGACTTCTTGTTTTCTTCTAGCAGCTACTTTTGATGGAAGATTCAACTAGCCCATTACCTTGTGGGTAATAAGCAATTGAATACCCCAAGGTAATATGGTATTTATTGTAGAAATCTATCATTTTCTTAGACCTAAAGGCTGTAACATTGTCTGTAATGAGTTTGTTTGGGCAGCCAAATCTAGACAGGATGTTGGTTTCTAAGAATTTGATAATCACAACATTTGTGGCTAGTCTTGAAGGAATAGCCTCAATCCATTTGGTAAAATAGTCAGTGGCAGTAAGGATCCATTTATGTTGAGTAGAGGATGGAGGATTGATTTCTCCAATGAAATCCAATCCCCACCGCTGAAGGGCTCTCAACAGATATGGGCTTCAAAGGTAAAGGTAAAAGTTCTCTTTTTTCCCTCAAAGATTTCACACTTATGACAAGAGGTTACCTTCTCATGGACATCTTGAAAAAGTGTAGGCTAGTAAAAACCAGATCTAAGGATCTTATTGGCAATGGTTTTCCAATAGAGATGGCCACCACGGTCACCTTCATGGAATTCCTACATTATTCTTTTTGCATCATCACTCAAAAGACACTTTAGCAGAAGACCACCAGCATCTTTCCAATATAAAACATTCTCTAAGATGCAAATCTAGCTGCTTTTAGTTTCAGAAATATAGCCTTTGTTTTTGTCAGACTAGGAGGAGAAGTTAAATTAAATAAAACATAAATAAGGTCTACATACTAGGGTGAGGTCAAGAAAGCCTCATCAAGTTGTGGAGTCGTCTGTTCCTCTTGATCATCCAATTCATCTACAAATTTAATATCTAAATCATTAAAATTAGACTCATCCATCAATTTGGTTAATCCTTGTCCTTTGATAAGCTTGGTTGGCTTGATTTGCATGTCATATTCTAGAATGATTGCAATCCATTAACCTCTTTTTCCATCTGGTCCATTCTGTGTTAAAATATCTTTAATAACAACATTAGGTACATAAGCAATTATATGGGAATGAAGAATGTATACCCTAAAATATTTAATTGTTTTATCACGGCAAAATCCTACTTTTTCATTATGTTGTACTTGAGTGCAACATCCCTTAAATCTTGGCTAAAGAAAGCAGTGGGTTGTTCATATCCATCAACATTTTTCTGCAAAAGGACAGTTGCAATAGTATGTTCAAAGGAAAAGGAAAAAATTATAAAATCTTTGGTAAAATCAATAAGGACTGGTGCTTTTGTTAATGCTTTTTTAAACTAGTCAAATGATTCCCTAGCTTCAATGTTCCACCCGATTTGAGAGTCTCATTTTAGCATGTTTGTGATATTTCTGAGAAGTTCTGCAAGGTTAGGGATAAATATTCTTAGGAGGTTTATTCTCCCAATAAATGACTGAAGCTCTTTAATATTCCTTGGATGGTTTATTTTTAGGATAGCTTCAATCCTTTTGGGATCAATTCTGATTCCTTCCTTAGATATAATGTGACCAAGAAGTTTTCCTTCTTTATGACCAAACATTGTTTTCTTAGGATTTAATGAGATCCCAAACTTTTTGCACTTTTAAAAAAATCTTGTAAGGTGCATAAGATGTTCTTCATCAGATTTAGAATATACAGTTATGTCATCTAGATAGATCACAATAAATTTGCCAATTTCATGAGCAAAAGAGATATCAATTGCTCTCTGAAAAGTGCCTCCAACATTCATTAATCCAAAAGGCATCTTCACATACATGAAGGTACCCCAAGGAGTAGTAAAGGCTATTTTTTCTTGATCCTATGGATGAACTAAGACCTAATTATAACCTGAGAATCCATCTAATAAGGAAAGCCTAGAAGACTCGACTACCTTTTGCAAAATATGATCAATTTTAGGTAAGGGATAGTTGTCTTTTAGGGAAACTTTGTTAAGGTTTCTGAAATCTATGCACAATCTGATTTCACCTGTTTTCTTCCTAGTTGGTAGAATGTTGGAAACCCACTTAGAGTACCTAAGAGGAACTATGATTTTGGAATCATACATCCTTTTGTTTTCTTTCTCAATTAAAGGCATCATAATCAGATTTATCCCACGAAGTTTTTGTTTAAAAGGTTTTTGATCTTCCTTGATTGGAATTTTATGTTGTATGATTTCAATGTTGTATGTTTTAAGATCTCCATAGCTCCAGCCAAAAACATCATTAAGTTCTTTGAATAAAGAAATATACTTTTGTTTTTCAGCTACTGGGATTGATTTAGACAACTTTGGGTATTTTTCAGTACCTAAATTACAATCTTCAACTGTTGTTCCTAAGGGCTCAATCTTAGGCCTTTTAGCCACATCATTTAAATCAAATAGTTCTTCTAATGGAGATAAAACCCTAGGAAAATATTATCTTTAAGTTGGAGTGTTTCAAACACTTCTTTTTCTAGGTCAATTTCAAGCAATTCTAGTTTATCTACAGCTTTATCTAAGGGAGTGTTTACATCTAAATTATGTGGTTGCCTTTCTGGATCAAAATGTTAAATAATTTGACTATCTTCTTCAGATTCCAAATCAATACTAACATCATGAAAATCATCTTTAGATTGTATAAAACTCTCAATCTGCTTATCATTTCCAAATACCTGCCAATATTTTATGTTATCATGTACAACTGGTTTGTGTTTTACCTCCAGTACATATTATTGATTTGGATAAGGAATTTTACAAGAGCTAGCTGAAAAAGGCAGATTGTTTGGAATGATGTTTTGTTTCCTAGTAATTGCAGAAAGGTCATATTCAAGGAAACCTTCTAGGAAGTCCAGCACAACATTTTTGTATGCTCTCATCCTAGGATGTTTGGTCGAATATTCTCCTTTAATTTGTTTAATAATCAATTCGGCATCTCCCCGAATAGAAATTATCTTAGCACCTAACCTTTTTAACAATTGCAAACCTAGAATGAGGGCTTCATACTCTGCTATGTTATTAGTGCATTGGAATTTTAGCCTATATGAGTGACCCTTAGCATGATTATTTTCGGTATTAACCACCCAAATCTCATACTCTGCTATGTTATTAGTGCATTGAAATTTTAGCCTATATGAGTGACCCTTACCATGATTATTTCCAGTATTAACCACCCAAATTCTTGCCCCAGCACCATCTTTGCCACAAGAGCCATCAAAACTCAGGTTCCAAAGAGGTTCAGGAGGAGTTTTCATTTTTGTTATTTCTGTTTGGGCTAGGTCTGTTTTAGGAACCTCATTCCCAACAGTGATTACTTGATTGTTGATATCCCCATCATTGTAAAGAATAAATGAATCTAAATCTGAATGCACAGAGTATAGTGGATAATTTTGAGGTCTATCTTGAGTACTCACCATAAATTTCATTAAAATTTCCCTACACAGTCTCCTTTTCTGCCCAAAAACTAGAATGGTGGCAAAGGTCATGTCCATTTGTAGGGTTCCTTGTAATTTTTCTCTCGATGAGCATGACAAGAGCATGCCATACTTAGGGGGAATGTCTGCAACCACTATATCCATCACTAGACTTTTGGCAAGTATTTGGATAAAGTAACACATAGGTCTTTGATAAGACTTAGGCATATAACTTTGCTAGAATCAAAGGAGTACAAGTCTTTATAAGGTCTAGTAATATCAAGTCCTAGTTTCTCCATCACATCCTTAGGCATTAAATTATGGGAGGCAGTTGAATCTAGCATAGCATTATGGAGAATTTTATCATGAATATTCAAACTAACATAGCATGGAGGGACTCCTCCTTCTTGAGGTTTGCTTTCAACTTCTGGCCCAAATAAGACTTCAGGTTGATCATCATTCAAATTTACAGAGTCACAGTTTTCCCCAATGTTCAAGGATTTCATTACTTGGGTTCTATACATGATTTTGTTCATTAACTCTGTGAGAGGAATAAGGATTTTCGGTTTTTCCAATTCATTCTCAATATTGAAAAATGTTTGATTCTTACTTAAGATGGGAAATTCAGCTTGCTCTGTAACTTGTTTTGTGATAGGATATTTTTGTTGATTGGTGGTTGGGACATCTGTTTGAGTAGTTTTAGATACACTGCTAGTAATATTTTTGACAAGGATTTCTACCTTTTTCTTACCAGAATTATCCATAGTTTTCTTAGGAAGACTATCTGTGATTTTCGTAGGTTCATTTTTAGATGACTTCTTAGCAGGTTGTTTTGAGATTTTGACATTGGGAGTGTTTGTATTCCTTTTGCTTCTAAGTTTGTACTGCCTATGGACTTCCATTATGGAATTTTCAAATCCTTGTTTATATTCATCTGACTCTTCAGAATTCAATTCAGTCTGGGCTATGAGAAAAATTTCCCACTCCTCTTGAGTGAGGAAAATTGTTTCATCATCATTTATCCCTAGAAAATTTATTTGATTATCATCCAAATCTTCCACACTATTCCCCTCATCATTTGTGTAATCTTCCTGAAAAGGAGGCTGAACTTGTTGGTCTGGACCCCTTCATTGTCTTTGTTTAATTTGGGGAATGTTATGCTCCTATACCAATAGGTGTCATATTTCATGATTGACACTGATGAGCTCTGTAATATGTTCATACCTTCTCTTGTTGCAAAGGTTTTCCATATTGTCAAAAATCAAAAAATTTAAAAAATGTAAAGAGGGTATGCCCTAAAAGAAAAATCAAAGGGTAAAAAGAATAAAATGGTCAAAAAAGAAAAAAAGTGAAAGAAATGAACCCCAAACAAAATAGAACAAGAAAGTGTGCAAGTCCAAAATGCCACTACTATTTTATTTTCTGTAATAATCTGATTGTGTGCAGCTTGGTGATTTATGCCACCATTGATGAATGGCCAAACAACTTAATCTTGGCTAGTTCATATTTGAATTTCCTGTTTTAGAAATAGAGAATAAAATCTGACCAAACTGTTTAATCTTGGCAGATAAGTAGGCAGTATGGGTAGAATGGTGTTGTAGAATGATACTTGTGATAAATTTTGTCTCCAAAAGTGTCAACTTTCACTTCTATCACAAGTACCAGGTAGACATTATACTTGAAGCAGCTCAAGCGAAACGAGGTTACATGACTAACTCCCCTTCATATTTTTCCCTAGACATTCACTAATTTCCCCCAAAGTATTAAGATCTGTTCTTAATATCACGCATAACCTATTCATTTCATCTCATAAAGTTCTCCTAAGTGAAATCTCATTTTTACTTAGAAATACTGCGCCATGTCACTAAAAAACCCCTTTTTTTGTCTCTAGCCTAAGTTTGAATATATGCAGAAAAAGCTTTAACTTAGCGATTTAAATTTTTCATTTCATATTAACTTCTAACGATTATTATATAAATCCCAAAAAGTTACCCTTTTCCCGTAATATGTAAGTATTTTAAAAACCCCGAGTATTACATAATTCCCACCCCGATGGTATATAAACCATTACAAAGTTGAGTTTTGGGATTAATAGATTCATTTGGAATTTATTAATAGCCTCCCCGCCGCGCGCCAAAACTACGGGATTAGTTAACCCTCGGTTAACTAATAACCATTCCCCTCGACCAATCAAAACACACCCGATACGATTAAATTAAGTTTTATTAACCTGGGCCCACTGCATAATTCCCTGCCTCGTCTCACTCCTGCCTACCATCCAATCTCCACCTGCTCATCTGACGATCGACAGTGATATCGCGACCCCCCTTCCCTCTGTCTTTTAACTCGCGATCGCTCGGCGGTTTTCCCTCGTACCTCTGCCACACGTCGCTCATTCAACCTGCTCGCTTGCCCCCCATCCAAAACCACTCGACCTTAAAAGCGGTGCAGGGAAAACCGCTTACCACCCTCCGCGTGACGACAAGACGTCCCATCACTCTAACGTCAGCTGCTCAATAAATGCCAAAAAAAAAACCTTGCCAAACCAAATTTCATTAAATCAGCGGGAAAATGTTATTTTCACCCTTATTCCCTGCAAATTGTGCTCCATGCAAAACACATCCAGTCCACCACTGACCAAGAAATTCCAGCGTCGTGCTTTGCAGTTCGTCGTTCAACTTGCGAAATTACACGGTTTGCCTCCTAAACACAGGTATTTACCCAATTCACTTCGCAAACCTGTAATTTCAGTTTTTCCACTGAAGATTTTACCTAAAAGAGCCAAATTCAAGGTGAAATCGTTCTGAAGCTTCCATAAAAATACCCCCAAGTCTATTGTTTAGTCCATTGTTTCCATAGAAGCCCGAATTCCAGTTTGAAAACACAAGAACCAAACATGGAAGCTCCCGTAGCCCTGAACGTCGCGCCTATGAATGCACCTCATAAAGACTTAGATTATTTACCCCTGGCCGACAAAGATTTTCAAATAAAAGATTTGTCTATTAATATGAACCATCTTCAAGCCTTATGCCAAATCAGGGATGGTTATCGAAACAACTCTGATATTTTTGGGTTATGGGAATCTAACCTTCCCATGTATTTCATTCCCTCAGTTCATGTTTTCCCAAACATCATTCATCAGTGTTGTGCCAACTATGACCCTGTCCATAGAGCAGTTATGTTCCCATCCCAAACTGTTCTTTTTCACATAACTTCTGAGTCTATTAACAAAATGATACAGTTCCGCTCCACTGAGCCCCTTGCTCGTCTTTCCATGGGATATCTACTTGAAAACGCTTCTCAATTGCCCAAATCAGAGATAAGCTGTATTGTTCAAACCTTTATGCTACCAGAGCATCAGCCTACAGGCCCACCTCCCTATCTGCAGACCTTTTTCACTGACACTGGCAGACTTATTGTTGACATGATATCCCTGATCTTGGGATTTAATACCAGTGAATATGTTAATGAGATCACCCTAGTTCTATTGTCAATATTTACCCCAGGACAGCCCCCTGCTATCAAATATGACTATGCCACTTTCATTGCCAACAAAATCCATGAACAACTCCTAAATTTGGATAGGGAATGAGTTTTCAAATACACTTCTTTTATATACTATCTCTCGTTATATCATCATCCAGACAACTTTTCTCTCCCCATTAGGAAACTGGACTCATAATTGAAGGTCTGTGATCTTTTGGAGCTCAGTATTCCATAATACCTATGAGTGCCCTTATACCTATAATGAATTCATTGACTTGTTTGTACATAAAGCATCCACTCTGTTGATAGGAGCCCCCCCTCCTAGGATCTCTGGTGACATGAAAAAGATTTTACAGCTCTCCAAACAGTACAGGATAGGTGATTGGTACCTGTACCAAAATCACACAGAAATCAGAATGTATGGGTGTGAACTTTGCCCATTCAAGTTGCCTAAATATGTGCCTATGAGATTGTTTGCATTAGAATATTTTAGACAGATCATCAATGCAGACTTAATTCATTTTTGTAATGCAAAGAAGAAAACGCAGTTGAGAATCAAAAACTAGTTAGGCCCTTATGTCATCAATTCTAGGGATGCATGGCAAGATGCTGAGAAGATTTTAGAAGAACACCTCAAATTGAAGAAAAGTTTTTGGTGGGTGCCATATGACCCAAATAGGTTTATAAGTGACAGAAAAGTAAGGAATAGACTATCAGTGTATGTACATCATAGGATCCCAGAAATTGAACAGTATGCAAATCAAGATGAATGGATAGAAGGGACTTTAATAGAAGAAATTAGTTAGCAGGAAGAGATGGATAAAGCTATGAAAGATCTTGAAAAAAGCCTTGACCTAGATTCTTTTGGACAGGTATCTTTCAAGCTGCCTCAACAATCAGGAGTCAGAACATCCTCTGCTGGAACTTCTCAGCAGCCTACACAGAAAACCAGCACACCAGTCATAGGGACTTCAATGGGAAAAGAGGTAGATACCACAGAGCATCCTATAATGACAGATCAGCTAGCAATGTCAAAAGAACAGAGTCAGGGTCAAATTCCTCCAGCCCAAACTAAAGCACCAGAGATTCCAACACTGCAAACTCCTCTAAATGAGGAATGAAGCAAGAAGAAGAGAGACAGAGAAGACACCACACCTATCAGTGGACCTGCAGAATAACTTGGGGCAAAAAGGAAAAGACTGAATCCTCCATTAGAAGAGGAAATCATTGAAGAAACAACAGACAGTCTAAGAGGTGAGAGGTTAGTCAGCCAGCAGACTTCCCCAGGGATAGATACATCAACTAGCTCATATAGGTAGGAGCTAGAAAGGCAACATGGTGTAGAAGTATCTTCCACTAAGCCACAAAGTAAACAGGCCTCAGACATCAAGAAAACTTTCACAGAAATAAAGGCCAGGAATGACCCAGTAAGGCTTCAAATTTTGGATTGCAGGTTTTTGTGGAGTGGTTTTTGAGAGTTTGAATTCGGATCATCCACAGTGTTCATCTTTTTCTGTCGACGTTTCGAGTCTAGAGCAAGGCTTCAAATTTACAACCAGTATCTTAATATTGCCCCCACCCACCAACAGAGATTAATGTCAGCTTATGACATTAAAGAAGGCAAAATGATAGTGAGTTACTTTAAGCCCAAGGTGCAACAACCACAGTCAGCAACTGATTACATCAAGACAAATTTGGAGGTCTTAGCCAAGGATATTCATCCTATGGACCAGATTGAGCTTCATAAACAGACTGGAGAGATGGTCTACTCCACATTAGTTGATAAAGCAATGTTGGCCCATAAATTACAAAACTCCTTGGAAAATACCTCTGCTCAGTTACATTTGGAGAAAGCCTCTTCTCTAGCCAAGGACAACAGGATCAAATCCTTAGAAGAAATCATCATTGAACTGGGACATGATCCCAAAGATGCTAAAGGCATAAAGGCACTAATGAAAAAGAAAGAAGAGGACATTGCTGCCCTAAGGAAACAGCTGAAACTGCCTCCTTCCATGCATCCACAGACTGCAGAAATTGTACAATAGAAATCCGAAGAGGAGATGATGGACCTGCTCATGAAGCTTAATGAAAGATTGAGTGAGACAGAGCAGGCACTGGAAAAAGCACTAAAGGAAAAGCAGGGAGAGTTGACCTCCCAGCCTCCCAAAGCAATCCCGATAGTCTCAACTGCAGCCCCCTCCACACTTGGAAAAACATTGGCTCCAAATGTTCCAGCAACCATAACAGAGGTAATCACAGGTACATCAACAACAGCTGGAGCAAGTTGGCATTCAAGACAGGACAGACACAATTTTGGAAATCAAAAAAGTTCTAACCAAGAGAACTTTAATGCAGAACTTAGAGAGAAGGTGCCAAGATATGCAAGTGGAAATCAATGCATTTATGGAGAAGTTCATAGTTTTGCTGAGTAAAGGGCTACCAAGTCCTTTGGTCATCAATGATAAGTTAATGAAACACATTGATTATGTTGATAAATTGAATAAGTATGCTGAAAATCAAGCTAGCGCATCATCAAGTACATCGGGAGTGAAGGTACTTCCATCTGGCCGACTTCTCTATGACAACTTAGAGAATTTATTCTACATTGAGCATGAGGTAAAACATCTATTCACCATTCAGCCTAATTTCTTCATATATACAAAGTCTTATGAAACTCTCAGAAAACTTCAGAGGCATAAATTGCCAGAACAGAAATGGTGGGAAGATATGTTAGAAATTTTATAAATTTATCTTTGGTATCTTTGGTACCTTTGGTAAAATGTAAATTTTGGGCCATTTACCGTGATGAGGTAAACAGAGATGAATGAGGGTCAAACGGGTCAAAGTGTATCAGATTAGAATTGAAGGATATTCTACAAAGACGGAGTAGCCAGCAAAGATTATCAGTGGAAGACAGCTGTAAATCGACTCGCAGAGTCTGCCTCCAGCACATTCGACAAAGACGGAGCAGCCAACACGACATCAGTTTATCTTTTCCTTGTTTTCGAGACTATTTGTCTCTATCTTTTGTAAAAAACGATTAGTCATCACTAGATATTATCTCCATGAGATATTTTGTATAAATATCCCCTAAACGAAGTATTTGGGGTTGGTGACTGTTCTTAGATTTTGCTGTAACATTGAGTTTTGGAATAGAGAGCTATTGGAATCAACTGTTGTTGGGCTCACTGGATGAAGAATTGAAGCAGAGGACTTGTCACAGTATTCTTGAATCAACCACCAGACCAATAAGTCTCGTATATCTATGTTTTAAAGTTTTATGGTTCCTTATATCACCCGTGTTTCAAAATCTGAATGATAAAGGTAAAGCTTAATTTAGAATATGATTGAATGCACTTTGTTTTCATCTGTTATCATTCTCTGTGTTTTCTTCAGAATTAGAATAAGCAGTGTAAATCTTAATTGCTCATGTTTCCTAATTCTTTCATAATGATTATTTGTTAAAGAATTCTAAAATTGCTCTTTAGTAGTAATCATCCACTTTCCCTCTTTAAATAGGTTGAAAGATTCTTAAATTCCTTTCACCCAATTTGAACCCATTCCATTTGCTTCAAGTCTTTATTTGTTCACTGTTTGACTACCTTGCTCTGTGGAACCATCCTCTGTTAAGAAACCAAATCCAGAAAGCCATCCTCGTTGACTCCATTAGCCCAATGAACTGAACTACTCGGTCTTACACCTCTGCTCTATTGAAACTCACCACCCAAAAATCAAACAAAAACCTTGAACCTCATAACTAGCCTAATACATTTCAAAACAAAGTTAAATTATAAAGAGAGAGCCCTCTCTGGATACAGATTGGTTAGATTCTGTATCTAAAAGATTGGTTTGTGGTTACCTCGGCCTCCTTTCCCTTTCTTACAACTTTGGGGAAAACCTGAGTGATAACATTATTGGCGACTCCACTGGGGACCTGAATTATATATTTGTTATTGTTGTCGACTTTATAATCTATAGACAGAGCCTGAAGTTAGCCAAGTATCCTTTGAAATGATTTTTCTTTGCAATGGCAGAGGTAAATGAATGCTACTTCAGTCTATCTCCAGTCTAGCTTATAGATTGGAAGTTGGTTTTGAATACTTGATCAGTTCCTCTCTCATAAATCTTTAAGAAAGTTCTTAATTCCCATATTCAAAGTCTCTTAAAGAAACTGTTAAAGTTGTAATACCAAAACCCATTTAAAGAAAAACCAATAATACACCTAGAAGCCTAGCTTCAGAAAGGATTTGTTACACCAGATCAAATCTTGATCCAACTCCGCCACCTGTGTTTGAAAATCCTGACCTAATTCCCAGGATTCTTAGAAGATAAGACAACCAGGAAAGTTCTACTATTTCTCGCCCTCTATTCAGATCAAAATCCAGTCCTATGAGGTCGATTCACCTTGAGGACAAACCTTTTGCTGAGTATTTTGAAAGCTCTTCATTTGGGACCTTTTCAGAATCTGGGTTAACCCGCACAATTCAAGATCCAATATTCATTGAAAATTTGCAGCTTGAAGTTGTTACTCTAGATCTTGACAGACATCTGCAGAACTCTATCCAACCTGAGCTTACCTATGAAAAACAACAAATCTTCCTGTGATTACTACCTCTCGTCCAAGTTCACCATCATCACCTCAGCCTTCCCAACCCCAAGCTACCCCTTCCATTCCTCCATTTACTATCCATATTCCAATTGTCGTCCCTACTACACCAATTGTTACATATATTCCTGCTACCATGGCAAAAAGGTATACTCCTCTGAACTTACCTACCAATCCAGGGGCTATGCCCCAAGACTATCAAAGTAAAATCACTCCTTTTGATGGCACAGGCACATACACAGCTCAACAGCATACTAAAAAAATGACAGATTACTTTGAAATATATGAGGTTGATGTTGATGATGTTAGAATGAAAGTATTTGTTCAAAGTTTGACTGGAGATGTTAGAACATGGTTTAGAGCCCTCCCTGCAAACAGTATCAATGACCCACAAGCTCTTTATCAGACCTTCTTGAACAGATGGGAAAAGAAAAAAGATCCTCTCCACATTTTATCAGAATATGAAGGCTTAAAAAGGGGTGCCCAAGAAACTATCCAAGATTATTGTACCAGATTCAACAATGTTTACAATGTTATTCCTCCAAATCTCAGACCTCCTCCAGATTTGGCCTTGATCAAATTCCCTGATGCATTTGCTTCTGATATGGCATACCAACTTAGGGAAAGAGCTCCTCGAGACTTAGAAGAGATGTAGAGTATAACTGTCAGCGTTGAGGCCAAACTGATTTCTAAGCGAGCTCGAGCCAGAGCTACAAGGAGGACACCTTTCAAAGAAGAATCTTCTGCCTTTGAACATAAATTAGATGCCATTATTAAAGGAATGGATAGGCTTGGTGATAAAGTAGAAACAATTGAGAGGAAATCCCCTTGGGATGGTCAACCAAGCAATACTGGGAGAAATCCAAATTTCAGGAAAAATCAAAACCCTAATACTGGAAAGACTGGGCCTGACCAAAACATTAGGCCCCCATTCCAGGAAAATTATGTTGAAGCCTCAACTTCTGATGAACCACTAGAAGACACTCAAATTAACTTGATGGGCCTCAACAATGAACAACAAGTTTTCTTGACCCAAGAGGACCAAGAAGCTCACACTCTTAAACAATTCCAAACTCAGTCAGGTGAATCATTTGATTTTAGGGAGGGATATGATACAGCCATTTATGAAGTCCACAAGCAATACAATCTGAGGAGTAGAAGAATAGATGTCCCTGGAACCAATAAACAAAAAGATGCCAAGCAACCCAACAAAGCTAAGATCAATAACCCCCCTATACAAGTCCTTCCTGGAACAAGTCCCAACCCAAACAATCCAATAATTGAAGATGTATCAGACAATCAATGACCTAACAGACAACCTTCCACTTCCATTCCTCCCAAAGGGAATGTGGAAGAACCTCCAGAAATTGATTTGGAAGCAACTTCAACCCATAACACCACTCCTGAAAAAGAGAAAAACACAGAAAATACAGTAGAAAAAGAGAATCCCACTGTCCAAAATACAAAAACTCAAACTGAAAAACCTTTCAATCTTGAGACTGAAATAGGCAAATTAAAGATAGTTATTCCATTGTCAGAATTGGCTAAACATGAGGTCTACAGAGGTCAAATTAGCAGATCACTCCAAATTTCTGTGAACAAAGATTCGGTAAATGTTTTTGATGACCAACTTGAATTGATTTTTGGCCCTGAGGTAAATGGAAAATCAGTAGATGGAGGGGTTCCTCCTTTCTATGTAAGTTTGAACATACATGATAAAACACTTCATAATGCCATGCTTGATTCTGGTGCTTCTCATAACTTAATGCCTAAATCAGTAATGGAGAAGTTGGACCTAGATATTACCAGGCCATACAAAGACTTATTCTCTTTTGATTCAAGCCAGGTCAGATGTCTAGGATTGATCAAAGATTTATGTGTATCACTAGTTCAATACCCTGCCAAAACCATTTTAATGGACATAGTGGTAGCTGATATTCCACCAAAATATGGCATGTTATTGTCTAGATCTTGGGGTGAAAAGCTCCAAGGATCTTTACAGTTGGACATGTCCTATGCTACTATTTTAGTGTTTGGTCAACCAAAGAAATTGTACAGAGAAACTTTAATGAAATATGTGGTAAGTAGCCAGGATAAACCCCAGAATTTCCCTATCTACTCCATGCACTCTGACATGGACTCCTTCATTCTCTACAATGCTGAAATTGATCCTCCAACTGATGTCAAGATTTTAGCATCTGAACAAGAAGAAATTTCAAATGAAAGGTCTAGTGTTCACGTTCAAGAAATTTCTGAGAAAAATGATATATCAGATACTCAAGAGAAACCAGATAAAACTAAAGAACCATATCTTCCTATCAAGTAGATTACTGAGACTCCTGATGCTAGCTATGAACATGAGATCCTTTGGTACTTAGAATTTGATGGTTTAGTTAATAAATTAGGAGCAGGAGCTGGAATTTGGGTGCACAATCTTGAAAATGATCATGCTGAAGGTCATGCTTACAGGTTAAACTTTAGATGCACCAATAATATGGCTGAATATAAAGCCCTGTTGCTAGGACTTAAATTGATCAAAAGTTTAGGGGCAATTAGGGTATCAGTTTTGGGAGATTCTGATTTAGTCATTCAACAGATAAAAGGGAACTTCCTCACAAACGATCCCAGATTAAGATCTTACAGAGGAAAAACAATTGAGATCCTCAATAGATTTCTTGAAACACAGTTTGCCAAAATATTAAGAGAACATAATTTGCATGCACACAGTTTGGCAACATTTGCTAGCAATTGTCAATTACCATTTGAACCCAATCATCAGTTCACAACTGAGATTAGACACAGGCCAGCCATACCTGATAATGTAAAGAACTGACAAGTGTTTGACAATGATATTCAGATTAACAATTTCTTAACCCTAGAGGAAGAGTTTTCTAGCACTAATATAGACATAGACACTGTTAGTGAGTTTAATCAAACAGATAAAATAGAAACAGACATTTCAGCAGAAAGTGCAACTCAAATGCTTCACCCAACAAAATTTACTAATAAAGAAATGCAAGATCTCAAAGAAATAGACATCCATGAGATTATCGAAGGAGAATCTGAAGTTATTAATTTGAAAGACAATCATTTTCCCCAAGGATTAACTCCTTTGGAAGATTTCTTCGATTTTAATGATATCCCAAAGAAACCCAAGATGCAACCTCTAAAAGCAGACATTGAAGACTGTAACATAGGAACTGAAGAAAATCCAAAAATAATAAAATTATCCAAAACTTTTCTCCCTAATCAAAAACTTAAATACGTTTAACTAATAAAGGAATTCCAGGATGTTTTTGCCTGGAGCTATGAAGATCTGAAATCTTATGACACCTTTGTAATTCAACATACAATACCCCTCAAGGAAAATAAAAAACCATTCAAACAAAAGCTCAGAAGAATTAACCCTGTATTACTCCCCTTAATTGAAAAAGAAATCAAATGAATGTATGAAGCAGGAATAATTGCTCCTATCAGGTTTTCGGAGTGGGTGTCTAATTTAGTACCTACTAGGAAGAAAACAGGAGAAATCAGATTGTGTGTTGATTTAAGGAATGTAAATAAGGTTTATTTTAAAAACCATTACCCGTTACCTAAGATGGACCACATTTTACAAAGGGTAGTAGGTGCCTCCAGGATTTCACTTTTGGATGGGTTCTGAGGCTTTAACCAGATTCTGGTCCATCCTGATGACCAGGAAAAAACTGCTTTTACAACACCATTGGGAACTTTCAAATATGTTAAAATTCCATTCGGACTTAAGAACGCAGGGGAAACCTTTCAACGAGAAATGGACATAGCTTTTGCAAAAGAAATTCAAGATTGTCTGGTCATATATCTAGATGGCCTTACTATGTTTTCTAAATCAGATCAACAACATTTAGATCATTTGAGACAAGTGTTTTTAAAATGCAGAAAGTATGGTATTTCATTAAATCCTAAAAAGTCGTTGTTTGGTCTAGAGGAAGGAAAACTATTAGGCCATATCATCTCCAAAGATGGCATCAGAATTGATCCTGCTAGAATAGAAGCCATTCTACAAATACCCAACCCCAGAAATGTCAAAGAACTTCAAGCTTTCCTAGGAAAGATCAACTTTTTAAGAAGATTCATACCTAATTTGGCCGAATTAATTAGATTGATGAACAATATGTTAAAAAAGGATTCCAAGGTTAAATGGACATTAGAAGCCAAACAAGCATTTGAAGAAATTAAAATGGCTTTGACCAAAACACCGGTCCTTACAAGTCCGAAGTTTGATAGAGACTTTATAATATTTTCATTTGCATCAGAACACACCATTGCTGTTGTTTTACTACAAAAACATGATCAAGGATGTGAAAAACCCATAGCCTTTTTCAGTAAAGCACTTAGAGATGCACCGCTAAAATACCAAATCATGGAGAAACAAGCTTTTTCACTTGTGAAAGCTATTAAAGACTTCAGATTCTATATATTATACTCCCATGTAATAGCTTATGTACCAAGTGTTGTTGTCAAAAACATCCTGACTCAGGATGGAATTGAAGGCAAACAAGGTAAATGGATAGCTAATATATTGGAGTATGATATTGAAATAAAACCTACAAAGCTTATAAAAGGATAGGGATTGGCTAAACTCATGACTGAAACCAACTTTGAAGCCCTGGATATTAATGAACTAGATAACGAACATGAGATGGCGACTCCACAAATCAGCCTGGCCTTCGTAGAATCACCTTGGTATGCTGATATAACTCATGTATTATTAAACCTGCAGGCTCCTCCAGGGTTATTTAGAACAAAGAAAAGGTTTTTAAAAATGAAAGCTTCAAAATTTTGTATTTTAGATAATGCTCTTTTTTGGAAAAATCACGAAGGTATTCTATTGAATTGTTTAATAAAGGATGAAGCTGACAAAGTTCTCAAAGAATTTCATGCAGGGGACTGTACTGGACATCTTTACTGGAAATCAACTGTAGACAAAATCCTAAGGGCTGGATTTTATTGGCCCACCCTGTTTGCTGATGTAAAGAAAATTGTCACCGTTTGCCATAAATGTCAAATTTTTGAAGGCAAGAGGAAACTTTTACCTCTACCCCTTAAACCAATTTCCACTGAAAAGTCCTTCCAACAATGGGGTTTGGACTTCATTGGGGAAATCCATCCTCCCTCTTCTGGCCAACATAAATGGATCCTCACTGCCACATATTATTTCACCAAATGGATAGAAGCCATTCCTTCCAGACAAGCCAATGACACAGTGATTATAGGATTCTTAGAAACCAACATACTGTCTCAATTTGGCTGTCCTGAAAAGATCATAACTGACAATGTTGCTGCTTTCAAATCCAAGAAAATGATAAGTTTCTGTAACAAATACCATATCACTTTAGGCCATTCCACAGCCTATTACCCTCAAGGTAATGGTCTAGCTGAGTCTTCCAATAAAAGCCTGATTAATATTATTAAGAAATTGTTGGAAGAGAACAAGAAAAACTGGCACAAGAAACTTGCAAATGCACTATGGGCAGACATACTAACTATAAAGAGATCCATTAGAACTAGCCCTTATGAATTAGTTTATGGCATGAAGGCCGTATTTTCTTCATCTTTAGGACTCCCTGTAAAGAAACTACTGCAAGAAGCTCAGGTGGAACCCAATGACATTCAAAGAAGAATAAATCAGACCATCCATTTGCAGCAGACCAGAGAAGAGGTATAACAAAAATCCCAAGTGCTACAAGAAAAACTCGAAAAAATATTTGATAAGAGGACCAAGGTAGAAGATTTATACCTTGGGGACAAAGTTTTAAAATGGGATTCCAGGAGAGAAGACAAAGGAAAACATGGGAAGTTTGACTTCCTATGGAAGGGACCTTTTATCATCCAGGCCTTACAACGGAACAATACTTACATTTTGAAGAACCTGGATGGTACAGAAACAAAAGAAGGGCCAGTTAATGGTCGGATGCTGAAACACTACTTTGATCCAACTATTTGATGTATTTTTGCTTCAATATGTATATACTATATCCTTGGTAATGCTGAAGTTGAAGCCCGAAGAGAAGGCCCTAAGCTTCACAAGTGTAACTGTCGTACATATAATAAAGCAACCAGCAGAAGGAGATTTCAGAGCACAGTCAAAGTTATGGAGAAGGCCATTTGACCTGTTGTTCTTGACTTTCCACCAGGGAAAGCCATCCCCAAGTGGAGCCATTGTTATGCTCCTATACCAATAGGTGTCATATTTCATGATTGACACTGATGAGCTCTATAATATGTTCATACCTTCTCTTGTTGCAAAGGTTTTCCATATTGTTAAAAATCAAAAAATTTAAAAAATGTAAAGAGGGTATGCCCTAAAAGAAAAATCAAAGGGTAAAAAGAATAAAATGGTCAAAAAAGAAAAAAAGTAAAAGAAATGAAACTTAAACAAAATAGACCAGGAAAGTGTACAAGTCCAAAATGCCACTACTATTTTATTTTCTGTAATAATACGATTGTGTTCAGCTTGGTGATTTATGCCACCATTGATGAATGGCCAAACAACTTAACCTTGGCTAGTTCATGTTTGAATTTCCTATTCTAGAAATAGAGAATAAAATCTGACCAAACTGTTTAATCTTGGCAGATAAGTAGGCAATATGGGTAGAATGGTGTTGCAGAATGATACTTGTGATAATTTTTGTCTCCAAAAGTGTCAACTTTCACTTCTATCACAAGTACCAGGTAGACATTATACTTGAAGTAGCTCAAGCGAAACGAGGTTACATGACTAACTCCCCTTCATATTTTTCCCTAGGCATTCACTAATTTCCCCCAAAGTATTAATATCTGTTCTTAATATCACTCATAACCTATTCATTTCATATCATAAAGTTCTCCTAAGTGAAATCTCATTTTTACTTAGAAATACTGCGCCATGTCACTAAAAAACCCCTTTTTTTGTCTCTAGCCTAAGTTTGAATATATGCAAAAAAAGCTTTAACTTAGCGATTAAAATTTTTCATTTCATATTAACTTCTAACGATTATTATATAAATCCCAAAAAGTTACCCTTTTTCCGTAATCTGTAAGTATTTTAAAAACCCCGAGTATTACATAATTCCCACCCCGATGGTATATAAACAATTATAAAGTTGATTTTTGGGATTAATAGATTCATTTGGAATTTATTAATAGCCTCTCCGCCGCGCGCCAAAACTACGGGATTAGTTAACCCCCGGTTAACTAATAACCATCCCCCCCAACTAATCAAAACGTGCCCGATGCAATTAGATTAAGTTTTATTAACCGGGCCTGCTGCATAATTCCCCGCCTTGTCTCACTCCCGTCTGCAATCCGATCTCCACTTGCTCATCCGACGGTCGACGGTGATATCGTGACCCCCCCTTCCCGCCGTCTTTTAACTCGCGATCACTCGGCGGTTTTCCACCGTACCTCCACCATGCGTCGCTCATTCAACCTGCTCACTTGCCCCCTGTCCAAAACCACCCGACCTTAAAAGCGATGCGGGGAAAACCTCTTACCACCCTCCACATGACGACAAGACGTCCCATCACAGTGACGTCAGCTACTCAATAAATGCCAAAAAAAAAACCCCACCAAACCAAATTTCATTAAATCGACAGGAAAATGTCATTTTCACCCTTATTCCTTGCAAACTGTGCTCCATGCAAAACACGTCCAGTCCACCACCCGGCCAAGAAATTCCAGCGTCATGCTCTGCAGTTCGTCGTTCAACCCGCGAAATTACACGGTTTGCCTCCTAAACACAAGTATTTACCCAATTCACTTCGCAAACCTGTAATTTCAGTTTTTCCAATAAAGATTTTACCTAAAAGAGCCGAATTCAAGTTGAAATCATTCTGAAGCTTCCATAAAAAGACCCCCAAGCCTGCTGTTTAGTCCATTGTTTCCACAGAAGCCCGAATTCCAGTTTGAAAACACAAGAACCAAACATGGAAGCTCCCGTAGCCCTGAACGTCGTGCCTATGAATGCACCTCATAAAGACTTAGATTATTTACTCCTGGCCGACAAAGATTTTCAAATAAAAGATTTGTCTGGTAATGTGAACCATCTTCAAGCCTTCTACCAAATCAGGGATAGTTATCGAAACAACTCTAATATTTTTGGGTTATGGGAATCTAACCTTCCCATGTATTTCATTCCCTCAGTTCATGTTTTCCCAGACATCATTCATCAGTGCTGTGCCAACTATGACCCTATCCATAGAGCAGTTATGTCCCCATCCCAAACTATTCTTTTTCACATAACTGCTGAGTCTATTAACGAAATGATACAGTTCCGCTCCACTGAGCCCCTTGCTCGTCTTTGCATGGGATATTTGCTTGAATAAGCTTCTCAATTGCCCAGATCAGAGATAAGCCGTATTGTTCGAACCTTTATGCTACCAGAGCATCAGCCTATAGGCCCACCTCCCTATCTGCAGACCTTTTTCACTGACACTGGCAGACTTATTGTTGACATGATATCCTTGATATTGGGATTTAATACCAGTGAATATGTTGATGAGATCACCCTAGTTCTACTTTCCATATTTACCCCAGGACAACCCCCCACTTTCATTGCCAACAAAATCCATGACCAACTCCTAAATTTGGATAGGGAAGGAGTTCTCAAATACACTTCTTTTATATACCATCTCTTGTTATATCATCATTCAGAAAGCTTTTCTTTCCCCATCAGGAAACTGGACTCAAAGGGAAATCGAAGGTCTGTGATCTTTTGGAGCTCAGTATTCCATAATGCCTATGAGTGCCCTTATACCTATAATGAATTCATTGACATGTTTGTACATAAAGCATCCACATTGCTGATAGGAGCTCCCACTCCTAGGATCTCTGGTGACATGAAAACGATTCTGCAGCTCTCCAAATAGTACAGGATAGGTGATTGGTACCTGTACCAAAATCACACAAAAATCAAAATGTATGGGTGTGAACTTTGCCCATTCAAGTTGCCTAAATATGTGCCTATGATATTGTTTGCATTATAATATTTTAGACAAATCATCAATGCAGACTTAATTCATTTTTTTAATGCAAAGAAGAAAGCGCAGTTGAGAATCAAAAACCAGTTAGGCCCTTATGTCATCCATTAGGGATGCATGGCAAGATGTTGAGAAGATTTTAGAAGAACACCTCAAATTGAAGAAAAGTTTTTGGTGGGTGCCATATGACCCAGATAGTTTTATAAGTGACAGAAAAGTAAGGAACAGGCTATCAGTGTATGTACATCATAGGATCCCAGAAATTGAACAGTATGCAAATCAAGATGAATGGATAGAAGGGAATTTAATAGAAGAAATTAGTGAGCAGGAAGAGATGGAAAAAGCTATGAAACATCTTGAAAAAAGCCTTGACCTGGACTCTTTTGGACAAGTATCTTTCAAGCTGCCTCAACAATCAGGAGTCAGAACATCCTCTGCTGGAACTTCTCAGCAGCCTACCCAGAAAACCAGCACACCAATCATAGGGACATCAAAGGGCAAAGAGGTAGATACCACAAAGCATCCTATAATGACAGATCAGCTAGCAATGTCAAAAGAACAGAGTCAGGGTCAAATTCCTCCAGTCCAAACTAAAGCACTAGAGATTCCAGCACTGCAAACTCCTCTAAATGAGGAAAGAAGCAAGAAGAAGAGAGACAGAGAAGACCCCAAACCTATCAGTGGACCTGCAAAACAACCTGGGGCAAAAAGGCAAAGACTGAATCCTCTGTCAGAAGAGGAAATCATTGAAGAAACAACAGATAGTCAAAGAGGTGGGAGGTTAGTCAGCCAGCAGACTTCCCCGGTGATAGATACATCAACTAGCTCACATAGGCAGGAGCTAGAAAGGCAGCATAGTGTAGAAGTATCTTCCACTAGGCCACAAAGTAAACAGGCCTCAGACATCAAGAAACTTTCATAGAATAAAGGCCAGGAATGACCCAGTAAGGCTTCAAATTTACAACTAGTATCTTAAAATGGCCTCCACCAACCAATAGAGATTAATGTCAGCTTATGACATTAAAGAAGGCAAAATGATAATGAGTTACTTTAAGCCCAAGGTGCAACAACCACAGTCAGCAGCTGATTACATCAGGACAAATTTGGAGGTCTTAGCTAAGGATATTCATCCTATGGACCAGATTGAGCTTCATAAACAGACTGGAGTGATGGTCTACTCCACATTAGCTGATAAATCAATGTTGGCCCATAAATTACAAAACTCCTTGGACAATACCTCTGCTCAGTTACATTTGGAGAAGGCCTCTTCTCTAGCCAAGGACAACAGGATCAAATCCTTAAAAGAAATCATCATTGAACTGGAACATGATCCCAAAGATGCTAAAGGCATAAAGGCACTAATGAAAAAGAAAGAAGAGGACACTGCTGCCCTAAGGAAACAACTGAAACTGCCTCCTTCCATGCATCCACAGACTGCAGAAATTGTACAACAGAAATCCGAAGAGGAGATGATGGACCTGCTCATGAAACTCAATGAAATATTGAATGATACAGAGCAGGCACTGGAAAAAGCACTAAAGGAAAAGTAGGGAGAGTCGACCTCCCAGCCTCCCGAAGTAATCCCCATAGTCTCAACTGTAGCCCCCTCCACACTTGGAACAACATTGGCTCCAAATGTTCTAGCAGCCACAGCAGAGGTCATCACAGGTACATCAACAACAGCTGGAGCAACTTGGCATTCAAGACAGGATAGAAACAATTTTGGAAATCAAAAAATTTCTAACCAAGAGAACTTTAATGCAGAACTTAGAGAGAAGGTGCCAAGATATGTAAGTGGAAATCAATGCATTTATGGAGAAGTTCACAATTTTGCTGAGTAAAGGGCTACCAAGTCCTTTGGTCATCAATGATAAGTTAATGAAACACATTGATTATGTTGATAAATTGAATAAGTATGCTGAAAATCAAGCTAGCACATCATCAAGTACATCGGGAGTGAAGGTACTTCCATCTGGCCAAGTTCTCTATGACAACTTAGAGAATTTATTCTACATTGAGCACGAGGTAAAGCATCTATTCACCATTCAGCCTAATTTCTTCAGATATACAGAGACTGATGAAACTCTCAGAAAACTTCAGAGGCATAAATTGCCAGAACAGAAATGGTGGGAAGATATGTTAGAAATTTTATAAATTTATCTTTGGTATCTTTGGTAAAATGTAAATTTTGGGCCATTTACCATGATGAGGTAAACAGAGATGGATGAGGGTCAAACGGGTCAAAGTGTATCAGATCAGAATTGAAGGATATCCTACAAAGACGGAGCATCCAGCACAGAGTATCAGTGGAAGACAACTGTAAACCGACTTGCAGAGTCTACCTCCAGCACATCCAACAAAGACGGAGCAGCCAACACAGCATCAGTTTATCTTTTCCCTGTTTTCGAGACTATTTGTCTCTATCTTTTGTAAAAAACGATTAGTCATCACTAGATATTATCTCCATGAGATATTTTGTAAGATATTTTGTATAAATACCCCCCAAACGAAGTATTTGGGGTTGGTGACTGTTCTTAGATTTCGCTGTAACATTGAGTTTTGGAATAGAGAGATGTTGGAATCAATTGTTGTTGGGCTCACTGGATGAAGAATTGAAGCAGAGGACTTGTCACAGGATTCTTGAATCAACCACCGGACCAATAAGTCTCTTATATTTGTGTTTTAAAGTTTTCTGGTTCCTTATATCACCCGTGTTTCAAAATCTGAATGATAAAGATAAAGATTAATTCAGAATATGCTTGAATGCACTCTGTTTTCATTTGTTATCATTCTCTGTGTTTTCTTCAGAATTAGAATAAGCAGTGTAAATCTTAATTGCTCATGTTTCCTAATTCTTTCATGTTGATTATTTGTTAAAGAATTCTTAAATTGCTCTTTAGCAGTAATCATCCACTTTCCCTCTTTAAATAGGTTGAAAGATTCTTAACTGCCTTTCACCCAATTTGAACCCATTCCATCTGCTTCAAGTCTTTATTTGTTCCCTGTTTGACTACCTTGCTCTGTGGAACCATCCTCTGTTAAGAAACCAAATCTAGAAAGCCATCCTCGTTGACTCCATTATCCCAATGAACTGAACTACTCGGTCTTACACCTCTGCTCTATTGAATCTCACCACCCAAAAGTCAAACAAAAACCCTGAACCTCATAACTAGCCTAATACCTTTCAAAACAAAGTTAAATTATAAAGAGAGAGCTCTCTCTGGATACAGATTGGCTAGATTCTGTATCTAAAAGATTGTTTTGTGGTTACCTCGGCCTCCTTTCCCTTTCTTACAACTTTTGGGAAAACCTGAGTGATAACAGGGAACATTCCTTCTAAATTTATAGTTTCTAGTTTGAGGGACATTTTGGTTTTCTCTTGCTTGAGTTTGGTCATTAATGTGTTAGAAAATTATATATTATAGAACAATGGAAAACATAAAATATATTTAAGAAATATAAGCACAGAAAACACATAAAACAAGAGAGACACAAATTTACATGGTTCACCCAATTTGGGCTATGTCCACGGAGAAACAACCACTCCTTCCTTTTATATTATCCAACAAACTGAAGAGATACAACCTACAACAAATCCGATGTAATTCCCTCTTTTCTCTCACACAATCTCTTCTATCTTTCTCACTTAGAATACAGATCTACATAGAACAATACAATTCCCTCATATATAGTGAGGGGTTGCATTATAGGGTTAAAAAACCCTAAATTAAACATAACTTCTACCATTAGATCTCCGCTTAATGAATGGCCTAGCTTGACTACTAAATAAAAAAAATTTACAAGGCAATTTTACATCTATTTTTAGCTTTGTGGGCATTTCCCCCGATCCCCCATTACGGGGGGCCTCCAAATAATCATCGTTGCCCCCCCACCCCCTGGACCACCCTGGTGGCGGACATTTTACGAGCAGCATTACCACCACATTACGAGTTGGGGTCCAATGTGGCCATACCTCTGAATAAAGAAGATAACCAGGCTCCACACCCAACATAATGTTCACTCTTTGCATCATTTGATTCACTACTCTGACTAAGTTATCAATCTTATGATCCACAGTAGAAGTAGAAGGTTCTTCTTTTATGGTAACTCTATGCTCAAACTTCAGTTTGGCCTTTTTGGCCAGGATGTTAGCTTCAACTTTAATTTCATTTGCTTGCATTTCTTCCAAAGTTGTGGGGTCTCTCTCTCTAAGTTGATATTCCATATGTACATCGAAACCGTCTGGAAAATCAATCAGAGATAGACTAGGGGAGGGCTTTATGTCTTGTGGAATGGCATTGCAAACAATATTAAACCATTCACAATATTATTCCACACTTTCATTTGGCTTTCTTTTTAGTATTTTATATTCATTTAGAAGTTGAAGTGGATTCTTCTTGATCTCCCACCTAGCTAAGAAAGTTTGATGGAAAGCATCAAGGTTGGCTATACTTCCTGCGCGGTAAACCCCTAAACCATTTCTTGACATCACCTCCTAAACTTTGGGTAAACAATCTCATTTTGACATCAGCTTCAACTACTTCTTAAAGGTCAAACACATCATTCATCCTATCTGCATGCTGCTGAGCAGTATAAGCACCAGTGTTATCAAAGGTCACAATATTTTATTGATAATCTCTAGGCACACCATTCATCTAGGCTAGCAACACCAAAGGTGCATACCTTCCTACCATAACTGTTCTAGAATATTGACTTGAAGATGGACCTAATGTAGGTGTAGTTTTGATAACTATAGGGATAGTAGGAACAACCATTTGGGAAACCAAAGGTGAAGAGGTTGAGACTATGGAGTGAGTAGGACTGGGATGTTGTAGATGAACTGATTGGGAGGATTGACTAGACAAAGAGGCCGCTGCAACTGTTAGAGCAGAAAATTCAACCAACTGTTGAATAAAGGCTTCTTCAATAGCTTGGTCCAACACTGAAACTAGACCTTGAAGTTTGTCAAATTGTTGTAAAGTTTCAACATCAAGATCAGTTTCAAGGAGTTGGGTTTGGAGTATATATGGTTGTAGTATGGCTTTATCTAAGACAGTTTGATCTACAAAAGCGTCAGACTTTGATCTAAACAAACTTTGCTAAAAAGATAAATCAAATTCTATATCTTGTAAAGTTTCAAATTTCTCTGGGAGAGAATTAGACCTTGACAAAGGAATATTCTCAGGCAGAGAATTGAATCTAGACAGAGGACTATTACTACCTTGACTCTTGGTAAAGCTTTTCTTTCTCACCAATTTCTAAGGATTGTCTACAATCTCAGCAGGGTTGGGATCAGGGTGAGATCTAGTGTAAGATCTAGTGTAAATTCCTTTGGGAACCAGGGCTATTGGTGAGCACCAGTATTGTAGTAATAATGCTGCAACTCCTGGGTTGCTTACTTTACTCTTATCAACCCGGTAGTTCGTAACAAACTTGGAAGTGACGGTGTTGTATGCACAAGTACTAGTTCTTACTGCAGGTAGTCACTTGGTTAGCTGGCACAAGATCACTAGGAGCTCAAGCCAAATTCTATGGATTCCAGAAGAAGCTCTATATGTGATGAAATAAAGGAAAGCTTACTCTACAAAGGCTACTCTAATTGCAGAAAGGAAAAAGACTGAAATGTAAAGTAAATCGAGCAAACCCTACTTAACCATCTAATCCTACTTTTGCAAAAAACACTATGAAAACCATGAAATGAATGCCATTACCTACTCAAGGAAGTAAACAACATCTACTCAAGCTATTTCTAGACGTAAATGAGCAAAAAACATCTTTTTGGATTTTTATGTATTTTATGTGAAATTGACATGCATGTATTTTATTGTGTGTGAAGGTGAAAGAAAATAGGTGGTGTTGAAGGGTGACTTTGGGGTTTGAGGACATGTAGGATGGTGTAGATGGGTCCTAGGAGGTCCCGGGTGGCCTTTTGGAGGCTTTTCCCACACTCGGACTTCAAAAGAAAGACTACAGGAAAATCTACAGGAGGACACAGGGGATCTACAGGAGCTCTACAGGAGGATGCTAAGAGCCGTTTTGAAGGTGTAGAAGGTATGAGAGTGGGTGGAAAAGGTAGATTAAGGTTGGGATGATGTCTTAGGGCACCTAGGGTCCACCAAGGATCACTAGGAGAGGGAAAGATGATTGGGAGAGAGGAAGAAATCCTATGGAAAAATGCAGAAAACTAAGGCAGATTAGAAGTGAACTTTGGGCAACCTGTAGGGCATGGATCAGGGAGAGAATGTGATGGCTGATAGGCTGACCTACTCTGAGAAGATATCTACTACAAAATAACTGGCAATCAACCAATGATATCAAGCAAGCAAGGAAATGAGTACATCCAAAAACAAAATTTTGCATCAAGCTAGTCTAAATTATGAGCTATGGAAGTAAATGCTGAAAAATGCTACAAGGAGAGAAAGCATGGAAGAAGACTTAATGTAAAGACAGAAATGAGCATGGTGGAAGAGATCTAAAGCAAAGCATTAACCTTCT
Organism: Pinus tabuliformis; assembly: GCA_031772625.1. Lineage (NCBI taxonomy): Eukaryota > Viridiplantae > Streptophyta > Pinopsida > Pinales > Pinaceae > Pinus > Pinus tabuliformis. The sequence goes on from CM062813.1 coordinate 1,165,264,142, forward strand.
AACAAACTACAAACACTAGAAATCCTATGGAGAAGGAAAATTTGTGTTTTTGGGGCAACAAGAGGGTCTTTGCCTCAGTTCATGGTCCCAAAGGGAGGAAAAGTGGCCCAGGCACTGTTGCTAGCCTTTTGAATCTTCTTTCTATCACTGCTTAACCTGCTTTATAAAACACAAATGGAAACAACCTTCTAAATCACCAAAAGAAACCTATTCTTAACCAAGAAAGAAATTCATCTAACAACAACTAATCCATAATCTGAAACAAAGCATATAAATAAAAACAAGAGGAGCTTGGCTGCTTGGATTGGGCCCTAACCCAATATCTTCAGATCTCTGAGGTAACTCAGTGCTAGGTCAAAAGAGATCTCATCTTTATTATCAAAATAGTAATAGGATTACATGAAACTATCACCAAAAGTAAGCTCGAAGTTGAGTAGAGTTTTACAATAGCAAAAGTACAACAAAAATTTGACAAAAATTCGACCCTAGTGAGGCCTTAGGCCTCTCTAAATATACAACTAAAGCTCCCAATAGCTTCCTTAAAATCAGGGAGGCTTGGCTCCCAAAACTCGAGATAAACATAAGTTATCCTCCACTTGCTCTACTTCCTCCTAGTGCATTGATTTGGTTGTTTGTACTCCGAGCCGGATGAAGGGCAATTCGAAGTGGGGAGTAATAAATGAGGGGGATTCCTTCCTATAAATCCTCTCGTTTTTCCACTTCGAATTATTGCTGCCAATTGTCCATTGAATCTTTGACATTATCTTCAAAATTCAACAAAAATATGCATTAAACTCATATTAGACCTCATGGCATCATAACTAACTCAACTCACTCCATAAGCATAAATATAATAAAAAACATGCAATAAGCTAAGAGAATGGTTGATTTAACTATGTTAGGAGGCAAAATGAGCCCATATAATCACCCATTTATGGAGCTCATCATCACCCCCCCACTGAAGGTGTTGCTCATCCTCTAGGCAACTTAGTCCATCTCCTCATATTTGATGGCCCTGGTGGCCTCTCTAGCATCCCAAGCTTCTGATGTTGTTTCTTTTTCCTTGTCATAGAAGTCTACTTTTCTGTCTATCTCTTCCCACTACCTCTGCTCTTCTTCTTCGGTTCTCCCTTCTAGCATGCCTAACAGTAGTGGTGGAATTAGTTTGAGGCCAATCCAATTAACCTACAGCCTCTGCATTGAGTGCTTATGCATTGGCACTCTCTTTAGTGCCTCCTTCATCCTCATTGGGGAATGATATTCCCTGATCTTCAAACTGTGTGGTAAGGTGTTCCATCTCCTCATACATGCATGCACACAGTCATCCCCAAGTAACCTTTCCATGTCCTCAAAATGTGAAATGGCTTTTGCTTGATCACTTATGTTATCACTGAAAATATTTCAAAGGAAAAGGAGAGCAGAAATCTTCATCAAATTCAAGCAAGGCAGCTCCTCAATTAAGCAAGGTATTTTCTTCCAAGTTGTTTTTTCTAAATAAATTTCAAAGGAGAAAATGTCAAAAGAAAGGAAAATATCATCATCAGTACAACCATCACCAATGTACAAGAATGACAGAAACAAGGCAGCCAGCAGTCAAGAAGAAAGACAGAGCTTTGAGGAGGATAAGGAGAAATTTTGAAACCAGCTACGAATCCACGTTTTCGTAGCGCAGACAGTGTAAAAATCCTGTTTTGCGCTACGAAATCAGTGATTTCGCAGCGCGCTGCGAAACCCCTGTAGCAGTCTGTTTCAGCTGAAGAAACTCTGTTTTCTGCTTTTACTAGTCAATTTCTAAAAGCTTTCCTGAGCAGCTGAGAACTTAATTTTGCAAACTGAAAGAGGCTTTTATTCCTAACATGCTGCACTACAAAACACTCTTTCATTTTCTTCAAATTCGTTCTGAGGTGGGAGGAATTTATAGTTAAACTTGCGCTACGAAACTGCAGAAAGTCAAGCTTTGTCTACTGGTTTTTGTAGTGTTTTTCGAAATCCGTTTCTGGTCACATGAAAGGCTATCTTGGAATTCTGAAGGAGGTTTCTCTTCATAACATGTCCAGCTACAATAACCTATCTCACTTTATTCTTATGTGTTTTCAGTTGGGAGATAAGAAGCTTTCATTGAGACCCTAATTTCAGAAAACGGATTTTTCCCTGTTTGCCACGTGTTTTTCAAGGACAGTTTCTGGACAGTTGGAGAAATATTTTCAAACACCAGGAGAGGTTTTTGTTCTGGAAAACATGGGCTACAAAAACCTCCTTCAGTTTCATAAAATGTGTCATGGATGAAGAGATAAAGGCTCTGCAATTTTCAAGGAACTAACCCTAAAAACAAGGAAACATGTTCCCTAATTTCTAGGGTTTCTCATCAGCAGTTGGGTGACCACGTGGGAGGCTTCATCAAATTCGACCTCATGGAGTGTTAGGTGTCAAAGAATGCTTTAAATATTTAGATAAGTTTGTTGTAATCATAATAAGGAGTTACACTCCTAGTTGTATTAGGTCTCTAGGACTACTAGTTAGGTGTCAAATACATTTAATGGTTTGTTTTATGGTTAGAATAGGTGTCACTGATGGCAAATTCGAATTCTCTTGAGGAGGAATGATGGAATCCTAATTGTAAATGCTTTATATAGAGCAAGAGGTCGAATTAGCAAAGGGTTGGAGACTTTTTGGCTCAATTGCTGCTCTATGTGCAGACTGTGTATATTTTTAACCTAATGCAGAATTTCTACTTAGACAACTCAAGATTCATGAAGAGTTCTTGTATGTTCTTATTTTGATGGCATCTTCCAATACTTACATTGCAGTGAGGTTTACTTATGATACTCAGAATTCATCAATGATGCTCTGACTTCCTTCATAGATAAACTAACTGTGTTTCACTGTTTTATATTTGCATTTCTGCATTTGAACTCTATAATGCCTTGACTTCCATGCTAGGTAGAATGTTTTAGCTTCACTACTCAGGATTCAAAGAGGGTTTTTAATGTCCTATTGTCTCATGGCTTTCCTCTTTCACTTACTTGCAGTGGTATGAATACATGTTACTTAGAATTCATCAATGATGCTCTAACTTCCTTCATGTATTTATAAACTGCGTTTCCTTGCATTGTATCTTTGTTTTGTTGATGTATAAAAGCTCTCTATGCCCTGACTTCATGTTAAGCTGATCTTGCTGTGGTACTGAACATACTTTGACTCCATAGCCCAATGGTAGCCAACCTTCATCTTTCAACCTATAAACATATACAATCACAAACCATAGAGTTAGCCATCTATCTTATTCTTTAATCAAAATCTTTAACCCTTTGAGAGAGCCCTCTCAGGCTGAGGAGGCTAAGCCTCAGCCAAAAGTTTGGTTTGAAATAGTTATTCAAAGTCTTCCTGATCAGCAGCCTATCAGGGGCATGATTTTGTGATAACAACTTATATATCTAGGGGCAATTTGAGGATTATTTGCAAGAAGATGGTGTGTGCTGATGAGAGCCATGGGATCTGATGGCTCAGCTCGGATCATTAGTGGCTCATTCTGCTCTCTTATCATCAACCTTTCTACTTCATTTTCCCTAAACTCCTCATGGTTCATCCATGAAGCCATGGCCATTAGTTGTAGGTCCCCTAGCCTAGCATTGGGGTCCCACACATTCAAGTTTGTGAGGGCCATATTATGCAGGTAAAATTCTGCCATTGTTTTCTCAAGCTGTTGGGTTGCCTGTAGCCTTGACAGTGTCTCTTGTAGAACTATCTGTGCCTCCTGTAGGACTGTTTTTGGGTCCTGTAGTTTCACTTTTTCCTTCCAGGTGGAAGATCTAGGAGTCCCTCTTTCATATGTGATAGGGGTTTTAGAGGGAGATTCTTCCCCTTTGACAGTGGTTGAATCTTCAATTGTAATGGGCATTGTTGAAGATGGCTGGGGTTTTCCTGCTTTTATCCTTGTGCTTTCCCTGGCCTTGAAATACATGGAGGCCTGCCTTTTTCTCTTTTCTTTTGGTTTAATTGGAGTGCTCAGGGCAGTGAGGGCAACTGTTGCCTCTCTTTCAGGAGTCTCAGGGGACCCTTCTCTTTTTTTTGCCTCTGCTGCCTTTTTTTCTCCTCCTTCTGTCTCTTTTTAATCTCTATTTGCTCTGTTTCTTCCTTTTCTGTCTCTTCATCCTTTTCCTCTTCTATCTTAGTTTCTTCCTCCTCCTTCTTTTGTCCTGGTAAGTCATCAGTTGCTTCACCTTCTCCCCCTTTCTGCTCTTCTTCCTCACTGTCAAAAGGACTGATATCATAGGTGAGGGCCTTTATGTCATCTTCTGCTGTCATGTTTTTGAAGACTTCCCATGCTATAGGGAGTGTGAATGTATGGAGGGCTTCTTCCACTAAAATTTTTATTAACCCATGGTGAGCCAACTGATCTAGACTCCCTACTTTAAACTTAATGCTGGAGTCTATGAGGGACTGCAGGAGGAAATAGGGGATGCTGAGTTTTTGAGGTGCTGGAGTGTCCATGCCACATCTCAGCTCATGAAGGATTATAAAATGGTAGCCATAGACTATGCTATGCCTCCCCTCACAGGAAATATATTTGATGATTTGGTAGCTAGCCTCATCCCAAGGGTAGGGTATGCTTGTCCTTCTAATCCCATTTTTATCTTCTACATGATGTTCATTATTTTGGAAGAAGTTTTTCTTGGCAGCCTATCCAATTTGTTTTTCATCTTTTCTCCAAGGTAATCCAAGAGGAAGGGTAGTAAACGTACTAATAAATTCTTGGGTAATTTCCATGGAAAGACCTCTAAAAGTGACAGTGGCATGGGTTCTTGAGTGAGGGACTAAAGAAAGCGAAAATTCCTGAGCAATTTCCTCATCAAACCCTCGGAATTTCTCAAAAAAGGTCATCTAATTTTCCCTTGTGAATATGGCTACTACTTGGGGATATTCATGGAGCCTGGTTGAATTAGTGGGCTCCTTCCTCATAAATCCTCCTATCATTGTGCTTATACCCCTTTTGAACACCAAATGTAGAGATGGAGACAAGAATTTTGAAGAAAACAGGAAAACAGAGGAAAACTGTGTTTTTTTTTTTTAATAGGCAGAAAATTTATATGTAATTCCTCTTCTTCTATGGACTCAATTCCTCCTTAAAATGATATCATTCCTTGCACATATTGATAATTAAGGTGGGTATGCATGGAATCTACCTCCTCAAGCCAGAAATCGAGCAAAAAACCCATGTTTTCTTCTCAGAAACATCTCACTGCCCCTCCTGTAGAACTGCCTGTATGTGCCCCTGTAGAACTTGTAAGTGCTCTTGTAGACAACGCCGAGAGCAGGAGGATGGGTGAGAGCAATGGAGAACGATGGTTTCGATGCTGGGTTGTGTTATATTCTTTCCACGTAGTTAACAGGAGGTTTGAAGGGCACCCGTAACGCCACTTTATGGTGTCCGGAAAATTTTGGTTTTGGACCCTATGTTAGGTTGGATGGACCCACCTATGGTTTGGTGCATGATTTTCACACATGTTTTTGGACGCGATGGTTTTCGGTCCATGGTATTGGATGCGATGGTTTTCGGTCCATGGTATTAGATGCTTCGGCATGTATAAATATGTATTGTAACATTGAAAGGAACATAATGAAAAATCAAGTTGGTAGTCCCAGTTTTGGGATCCAGGGGAAAATATCTATGTATCTATGTTTTATGTGTTATGATCTCACATTGTTTATTTTCTGTGTTTTAGAATTTGTACGCAGGTAATTTCTGTACAGGGTTAAAAACCTACATTTGTTATTAGAGCTATTTTGGCTTCAAGGGAATGCCTTTGTTGCTGAGGGGTTTCGCTCGGGCCTATGGTAGACCTTGTTCAGTGGGAGATCTGCGAGATAGATTCTGGTGGTGAAAGAAGATTGCGAGTAGTGGAAAGATAGAGATCAAGAAATTTAATGGTTAGAGTTTTGAGTTGTGGAAACTCAAGATGGAGGATCTGTTGGTGGATAAAGAACAGTGGATCACGGTAGATACGGGTACTAAACCAACGGGAGTGTCTAAAGAAGAAAGGAAGAAGTTGGATCGGAAGGCAAAGAGCACAATATGATTGTGTGTCTCAGATTCAGTGTTGCTGAATGTATCAGGGGAAGCTACGGCGGAGGCTTTGGGGGACAAGTTAGGGACTTTGTACCAATCTAAGTCTCTAGTGAATAAATTATTCCTGCGGAAAAAGCTGTATAACCTGAGGATGAAAGATGGAGACTTGGTGACAGAGCATCTGAATTCATTTAATACTGTGGTAAGTCAATTAGCATTTGTTGATATTAAATTTTCAGATGAAAATAAGTGCATCAGTTTGTTGTGTTCTCTACCAGATTCGTTGGATAGTTTGGTTATTGCAATAGGTAGCAATGCAACTGCCTTGCATTTTGATGAAATAGTCTCATCCTTGCTGACGGAGGAGATGAGACGAAAAAATATGGAGAGGCAAAATGGTGATGCCTTGCCTGTACGAGGGCAGACCCAAAACAAAAACAAAAATAAGTCATCGAGTGGGAGATCTAAATCTCCAGGAAAACCTGCAAATATGGTGTGCTGGAAATGTGGAAAGGAAGGGCACTACAAAAGGGATTGTAAATCTAAAGCTCTTAACAAAGGAAAGGGATCTGATGAGGCTCCTTCTGCAGAGGTGAAAACCACCTCAGATGAAGGTGGGGATGTGTACTTGGCTTCTTCAAGTACACATGTAGATCATGAGGCATGGTTGATTAACTTAGGTGCATCCTTTCACTTTACCCCCCATTGAGAGTGGTTCTGCGAGTATGAGAAATATGATGGTGGTGATGTCTTCTTGGGGGATGACAGGAAGGCTAGAATCGTTGGTCGTGGAAAAGTAAAGTTGAAGTTGCCAGGTGGAAGGGTTAGAACGCTTCCAGGTGTTCTACATATTCATGCATTAGCCAAAAATCTAATTTATGTTAGCAAGCTGGATGATGCAGGTGTAAAAATAGTGTTCGAGAAGGATACCTGCAAGATGGTTCAGGGAGCAATGGTATTGATGCGAGGACTTTGGATTGGAACTCTGTACAAGCTGCAATGTAGCACTGTTATTGATGGGTGCAATAGTTCTGTGGTTCCTAAAAGTGGAGCAGAAAATCTAGTGGTCTTTGGAGAGAAGACCATGCTGTGGCATCAAAGGCTTGGACATATTGGGGAAAAGGGCCTTTGAATACTTCATGGTAAATGTATGGTAGAAGGTATGAGTAATAGCTCTCTGGATTTTGATTTCTGTGAAATTTGTGTATATGGGAAGAAGAATTGGGTGAGTTTCCCCTCTAGTAGTAAGAGGGCGAAATAGATATTAGAACTTGTGCACAGTGATGTGTTTGGACCTGTGAAGGTTCCATCACTTGGTAATTCTATGTACTATGTATCAATTATAGATGACTTCTCAAGGAATACATGGATATATTTCCTTAAGAAGAAATCTGAAGTCTTTGGCAGGTTTAAAGAATTTAAGGCTCTAGTGGAAAACCAGATAGAGAAGAAGATAAAGGTGTTGAGGACAGATAATGGTGGAGAGTTTTGTAGTAAGGAATTTGAGGAATTCTGTAAGAAGTGTGGTATAGCACGGTAGAAGACTACTCCATATATACCTCAGCAAAATGGAGTTGCTGAAAGAATGAATAAGACTTTTATGGAAAGGGCAAGAAGCATGCTCAGTGGTGCTGGGTTAGGACAAGAATTCTGGGCAGAGGCGGTGGATACTGCATGTTACCTGGTCAACAGGTCACCTTCATCAACGTTGGAGGATAAGACTCCACAAGAGGCATGGACTAGTAAGAAACCCTCTCTTTCACATATGAGGGTATTTGGATGTGATGCATATGTACATGTTCCAAAGGAGAAATGAACGAATTTGGATAGTAAATCTAGAAAGTGCATCTTTATTGGGTATAAGGATGGTTTAAAGGGTTATAAGACTTGGAACCCAGCCACACGGAAGGTTGTGTACAGCCGGAATGTGGTGTTCAGAGAGGTGAAAGATGTTATTAAACATGAAGTCCAACGAAAGGAACCTGAGAAGATAGAGTTTGAGCTAAAGGAGGGAGAATCAGACTCTACAGTAGAGGAGGAATCAAAAGATGAAGAGCCACAAACTCTGGCTGTGAGAAATTAGTTCAAGAAAGAGGGTAGCCTGAAAGGTATAGTCCATCTGCTTTCTATTCAAATTTTTCTTTATCTACTACTGACGATGATCCCAGAACTGTGAAGGAAGTAGTAGATTCAGAGGATGGAAAACTCTGGAAAGAGGCCATGGTTGATGAAATGGCATCTTTGCACAAAAATGAGGCTTGGAACCTGGTGGAGTTGTCGGCTGGAAGGAAACCCATTTGCAGCAAATGGGTGTTTAAAAAGAAGACAAATTCAGAAGGAAAAGTGGAGAAATACAAAGCTCGGTTGGTAGCAAAAGGTTATTCCCAGGTGCTGGGCATTGATTTTGGTGATATTTTTTCTCCTGTTGCCAAGGTAACTTCTATTAGATTACTTTTATCTATTGCTGCTGCTTTTGATTTTGAGGTAGAACAGATGGATGTGAAGACATCATTTCTTCACGAGGATCTGGAAGAGGAAATCTACATGAAGCAACCTGAAGGCTTTGCAGCGAAGGGTAAGAAAGAACTGGTATGCAATTTAAAGAAGTCTCTATATGGGTTAAAACAGTCACCAAGGATGTGGTATCATAAATTTAATACATTTATACCAGGACTTGGCTTCACTAGAAGCAAAGCAAATTACTATGTGTATTTTAAATTAATTGGTGACCATGTTATTTATCTGGTCCTGTAAGTGGATGATATGTTGCTGGTTGGAAATGACAAAGAAATTATCCAAAATTTGAAGACCCAATTGTCCTCAAAATTCGACATGAAAGATCTTGGTGTTGCAAACTATATTTTGGGCATGGAAATTAAAAGAAACCAGGCAAAGAGGAAGCTCTGGTTAAACCAGAGGAAGTATGTTGAGACAATACTGCAGAGGTTTAATATGCAGGATAGTAAACCGGTGAAGGTTCCTATTCCTGTAGTTGTGAGGTTATCTGCTAAACAATGTCCCAAGACACAAGAAGAGGAAGAGGACATGTCCCGTGTTCCATATGCAATTGTAGTCGGTAGCTTGATGTGCAATGGTCTGTACTAGACCAGACATTGCACATGCAGTGGGAGTATTGAAAAGGTTTATGTCAAAACCAAGAAAGGAGCATTGGACAACAGTGAAGCGGGTTTTCAGGTATTTGCGTGGCACTAGTGATTATGGTCTGTGCTACCAAGGAAGACCAGGATTGGATAGAGTGTTGGATATTCGTGGCTTTGTTGATGCAGACTGGGCTGGAGATTTGGATCAGAGAAGATCTACAAGTGGGTATGTGTTTAACCTATTTGGAGGTGTAGTCAGTTGGATGAGTAAGAAACAATCTGTAGTGGCACTATCAACAACGAAGGCAGAATACACGGCAGCCACTCATGTAAGCAAGGAAGCAGTTTGGTTGCAAAGATTGTGTTTAAGTATGGGGTTAGTACAGGAAGCTATAAGGATAGACTGTGACAGCCAAAGTGCAATTTTCTTGGCAAAAAACCCTCCATATCATTCAAAGACAAAGCACATTGATGTTCAGTATCACTTTGTGAGGGATATGATAGAAGACAAAAAGGTGTTGCTGGTAAAGGTGGACACTTTGAAGAATATTGCACATGCATTGACAAAATCTGTGAGCTCTGAGAAGTTATCTTGCTGTAGAGAGACAATGGGCATTTCAGGGCTGGGAAATGACTAAGCTCTCTTGTGGCCCCCTATGGAAAGAAAACAACAAGTGGGAGAATGTTGGGTTGTGTTATATTCTTTCCACGTATTTAATAGGGGGTTTGAAGGGCACCCGTAACCCCACTTTATGGGGTCCAGGGCAGCGCCCCGGAAAATTTTGGTTTTGGACCCTATGTTAGGTTGGACGGACCCACCTATAGTTTTGTGCATGATTTTTGCACATGTTTTTTGGACACTATGGTTTTCGGTCCATGGTATTAGACGTGATGGTTTTCGGTCCATGGTATTGGATGCTTTGACATGTATGAATATGTATTGTAACATTGAAAGGAACATAATGAAAAATCAAGATGGTAGTCTCGGTTTTGGGATCCAGGGGAAAATCTCTATGTATATGTGTTTTATGTGTTATGATCTTGCATTTCTTATTTTCTATGTGAATTCGTATGCAGGTAATTTCTGTACGTGGTTAAAACCTACATTCGAGGCTGTGGGGTGACAAGGAGCTTACTGCAACTAAGTTGACAAGGATAGAATGAAAGAAAAGGTGGTGAGAGTAATTGAGGAGGAGTACTTATTACTTCTTTTAGATATTTCCGGTGATGGGGGTGAGCTGGCAGAAATGTACGTTGGTCATATTTGGACCGTTGGTCCCCACCTGCCTTGTCATCATGATTTCTTCCCACAATCACCTCTCGTTATTGCATCGGAGTTTGCATACCCTCCACTACCTATCCTTGGTATCTTTCTCTGAGTTGATTGCGCACGTGTGGGTGACATCTTCGGATGAGTGTAGTCAACTAGGTGAAGGAGGCCAAGTTAACGGGCCACCTTTTCCTCATTCAACCTCAACCATCTCATTTTCTCATGCATATCTTTCAATTACACAAATGCAAACAAAGCGGGTTAGTCAATTCTTGTGAGTCGAATGTATGTGCTGTGAGGTATTTTGGCTCCTTTTACTGCTGCATGCTTGTATTTCCTTTGCTTCATGCTATCTACTTTCTGATGTGTGGTTGTTTTCCTTGTGTAGGTTTCCTCTGGCTGGATCTAAGCTTCAGATGTCTCCTTCAATCCTCATGGCTGCACTTCTTTTACTGCTGTAGCTTGATTTTAATGGGATCAGCTGCTACAGGAATTCCTATAGGAGCTCTTGTAGCTGCTTCTCCCTTTGAAATTTCAGCTTATTTCTATGCTGGGAGCTATGAGGATGATGCCAGAGATGCAAATGGAGATGGAGAGATACTAGGTAAGCTGCAGGTGAGATTTGAGGTGCTACTTCCTCTCTTATTTTTGTTTTTTCTCTTTTTACTAAAAACTGGTTTTCTGTGTTTTTCTGTGACAGGAAGGAAAAAAATGATGATGATGATGTGATGCAGGTGTGGAATGGATGGCAAGGAGGGTTGATAGCTGTAGGAGGGTTTACATGTCCTTTATAAAGCTTCTCTGCCCCTCAAACTGCTTTTTGGAACCATTTGTAGCTCTTTGTAATCCCTACATGAGCCTCCTGTAGAACACACAGTTTTTGAAAAAAGAGCACAGTGGGGTGGAAGAAAGGTCAGGAATGAGGGAGAAGAGTGTGGAGGAGATGAAATAGGTGTTGGTGTGAGTGTCAGGGCTCTGTGGCATCTTCTCTTACTCCCTATGGTCCTCCTACAAACTTGCAATGCACATTAAAATTCATTTTTTTCTTATTTTTCTCTTATGTTTTTTGTTTTTTGAAAACAACTAGGGTGCCTCAAGGAGGTTTTCACCCTAATTTCCCACCCTGGGTGCCTCCAAGGGAGGTTTTCACCCAGGGATCTTATTCTCTTTTCTTTTCTCTTTTTTTTTTTGTTTTTGGCATCACTGGGCCGCCTCAGAAGAGGCTTTCAACCCAATGATGGGACTCAAGTGCGTCATGGAGGTTTTCACTTGAGTCCTTATTTTTTATTTCCCTTTTCTGTTTCTTCAATGAGTGGGTGAAGTGGAGGCTAAGACATGCCCCACTACCATCACTGTCTTATTCAGATCTTCAATGAACTCTCTCTTGGAGAGGGGCTTCTTGTAAATTTTCAACCTATGTGTCACATGGAATGAGTCGATCTTGCGGACAAGATAGACCTTCCTAGAATCTAACGATATCTAGTGACAAGCAAGCCAATCAAAAACTATCTTTCTCTAAATATGCATTTATAAACAAAGGCAAACAAGTGTTTAGGCCTACCTTGGGTCCAATGCAAGTTTGTGGAATCCTTGCTCCTTTGATCCAAATGAGCTCCCTTGTTGCGAATCTGCAAACACAAACAAGCAAACAAATTAAATAGCACCTGAAAATCCAATATCATAAAGCATACTTAACATGATGATCAAGGAATTCATGAAACAAATGACATAAGACAATTTGTTGAGAAAAATGAATCTGATTTTATTAATTCAAATCAAAGAAGAACTTTACAACCTATGCCTTGATGCTGTACAAGCTCCTCCCAGGGTCCAACAAGAAGTCTCCTCTACTTTGACAAGTTTCACTCTCTTCCCAATGAAGCCAAAAAGGTATGTGATCTCTCCTCTCAAGCTTAACTAGGAAGTCTTAATTCCACCAGCATTTACCCTAAAAACTGTTCAGCTTCTAACCTCCCTAGCAACCAGCCCAATGCCTTAATTTATAGTGCAATGGAGGGAAGTTACTAGGTCCTCCTTCAAAGGGATAAAGTCCTCCTTCAAAGGGATAGCTCCTCTCATCAAGGGATTAGCTCCTTCTCTTTTGGGATGCATGAACCACCTAAGAGTGACCAATCCACGTCAAAATTCCTTCTAGAATCATATAGAATTAACCCAAAGTGAGTTTTTTAGAATAAACTTGTGCCTTTTTGACTTTCACAGGGGTCCGCACCCACTCCTTTAGGCACAGAGCGGGTAGGTCCACAATTTTTGTGAACAGGAGGTGCGGGACCGCAGACAACAGTGAGAGAAAGTGAGGAACTAGAGCTTTGTTGATTTTCAATGTCTTTCTCTCATTTTCAAAGCTTGACTTGAAGAGCTGAGGTCTGAGACTTGCTTAGGAGGACAGTACAAGTGATGATAGACCCATACTGACTGCAAATAATCATGGTGACGATATTTTTGTGTAACAGATTGCCCCCTAAAGTGTGAAGTCTGTAGTAGATGAGGATTTCATTTATCATTTAGGAAGAGTGAAGTACTTTATCATTTCGAGGATCATCTTGTGGAGAGCCAGGTCGGAACCTGTAAAAACATTCAATGCAAGATATATATATGAGATCATATCATCGCTGAGGTAGGCATTCCCGTGCTCAGATCAAAACTGACTTAGAAAACTAACCACTGCTCTGATATAGGAATGATCTTGTAATACATCACAAGTATAGACTCATGTGGACACAGTATGGACGCAGCCATCTGTTTATGAATAGTCCACCATATAATGAATACAAAATTCATCGCAGCCTGGATTGCGGAAACTAGATCCAGGGTCTTCATTTCTACTTCCCGAAATAGTACGATTCTATCCATGCGAATGAATGTGTTGAAGTCGAACATGGTAGAAACCACTTGATTACCAGTCAATGATGCAAATTGTTAACAAGTGTGAGAGAAACCACCAGTGATGTCAATGGCTCTCAAAGTACCTAGTACAATCCATGAGATGTGAATAGATGTGTTGATGTCAAACATGTCACGAATCCTTTGATCAAAGGTCAATGATGCAACCTGTCGTCAAAGGCGAGAAACTTGCCATTGAGGCATGCAGATTCCAAGGTACTGATGATTTCTAGATCATCTTTCTAGATAATGAGTTGAAGTCGATAGAAAGCGATCCGTCGTAGGGAAGCCCACAACAAAAAATCATAGATCAAGTTGAAGAAATTTAGTTGCAAGGACTGACATGGTCAAGATGGATGACAGATATTTTGCAGATGATTGGCTTATTGGCACTGACCTCATGAACACATAACGACACAACAGATGGTTTGGTGACAATTGACCCAAAGTTAATACCCAGAAACCGGCTGAAGACTTTCAATGTGGTTTTATCAACTGTTAGGAAAAGGGTTTCCCAACCTAGGTGAATAAAAGTGTCGTGTTCAAGAGTGGTTACAAAGTATGACAAATAGGCTCATTTTTCTCTCTTTCCCCCACCATTTCTGGCAAGTACCTCTTTATTTTTGACAAGCTTGAGGAGGATAACATTTTCTTGATTATAAGCTCATCCTTTGGATGAGTCCAACTTAGTTTAAATTCAAACCCTAAGAAGGAGTGGTTCATTCCTATTTGTAATTGCCCAGGTTCTTTACTGTGGAATTTTAACGAGTCCAGTATAGGAGAAACTCGGTGTTTTTCAATTTTAGAGAGTCTAAAAAACTTAAGAAGACTCCAGGGTTGACATTTTTCGTAAATTTGTGTCTCCCAAGCCCGAAAAAGTATAAAATAATACTTGAGAGAACCTCTTGATCTTTACGACCAAGGAGTACTTTTCGTAATTAGTGCCCCTGATCCGAAAAAGTAAAAAAGTGATCAATGACATGTCGTTTTATAACCAATATCAAATTTGAAATGACAAAAATCCAGCAATCTTTTCATGTTTTAGGAGTCAGAAAAGAGCTTAAAGGCGACTCTAAATGTTTTTTCGTCGAAATGATCGATTTCGCCTGAACAATCCGTTATCCTGAACAAAAAATGCAAACATTACTCATACCTGTTTGAGATGGATAAAAATGCTGTAAAAGTTACCTTTCTAAAGTGAAACATAAACAAATTTACAATTCATTTATTCAAAAAACTTATAAAAAGGGCTTTCGTCAATTCATTTTTACCGTTGAAGATTTGGGTGAGAAAATAGTGCTTTTGTTCAGAAACTTCCCGTGAAGATTGCGGAAAATCCATCCGTCGGAATCGAACGCCGTCTCCTCTAGGTAATCCACATCATCCTACTCTTCAATTTCAACCATTTCAATTTGTGTTTTAGGGTTTTATTTCATTTTTTAGAGGGCTTTTAGGCTAGAAACCCACGCACGGGGTCCCGCAGGCATAACACTGGTAGCCCACAGACCCCGACTTTTTCTCAATGGGGAAAAAGTCAGGGGTCCGCACCTTCCATGAAAGCAAGGTGCAGACCCACACACTGTCTCTAATAGAGAGGGTACGGACCCCGTAGCAAGGGTTTTTAACCCAAAAATTCTCAAAATTGACCCAAACAACTTAATTTCTTGCATTCTAATTTGCCTTTTTGTTGGATGTAGAGTGTACATCATGCTTGATTGGTGAGAACGGGAGCATGAGGACGTGGATATTTCCGCGTTGAATCACCAACCTTCGATCGATGCATTGAAGGCATGCGCCTTGTAAAAATTCTGGGCCATACCTGGCATGAGGGCCCAGGTGGACTTCTTGCAGTGGCTGGTAGATAGGTGGAGCATACAGGACCAGTGCTTCTTCATTGGTGGCCACCAGCTCGAAATTGAGCCGCTAGACATATACTTTTTGATTGGTTTTCCTAAGAGAGGCGAAGACTTGACTCTATTCGGGACTAGGCCAGGTGGCCAGTCTGTCGATAGCCTTCGGCTAGAGTTCTGCAATAGCCAGGCTAGAGACAAAGTGATAGACATTAAAACCATATCCCGTCCTGAACTCATGGTGATAGCATTTACTGTTACCAGACTTTGCGGGGGTGCCGCACTACATATTGCCACCGAATCCTAGATGTGGATGGCAGTTGACTACTTTCGAGGCACCATCTTCAACTGGTGCGATGCTATGTTGGCTAATGTAAAAGGCCAACTGACCAGAGCCAAGAACGGAAAACTGAAGACCTTTGGTTATGGGGCTTTGGTTGTGAGTTTTGGTTTGGATAGGGTTCCAATGTTGGTCCTACAGCACCTTACTGTTGGAGCTGGGCTTCCTCGAGAGCCCAAACTGATGCGATGGGTTGCAGTTATGGCCCGTCATCTAGACGAGGGGATAGAGGTCGTTCGATTCAAACCTGAGTATTTCCATTGGTTGGAAAACCAAGTTTTTGCTATTCAGGACTTCCCTTACGTTGGGGTAGATTTTCACGGTGACCCAGACATGGCTCTTCCACCAGGAGAGCAATGGGATGATTCAGGTAAAAACATTTTCAACATTTTCCTATTTTAATTTTTTTTTCTTTTGTTTTGTTTTTATGTCGTCCCAAAACTGATAGTAAAAGTTTCAATGCAGATGTGGGTCCACAGCGACCAACTGCTCTTCAGCCTTACGAGAGGAAACAACCAGCTGCAGCGGCGCCAGCCCCACAGGACGAATCAACAGAGACCTTGGTTGAGTTGGAGAGTCATCTAGAGCACTTGACAGGGGACATTCCAGAGACCAGCATAGATGACATTCCTCATCGATTACAGTGCTATGTGATTGGGGTCCCAGGACCTTTTAGGAGGTTCCTTTGTAAGGTGGCCCGTACAGTGGTTTCTTATCGAGATCATCACCAGTGATAGGATGATCACCTATTGTAGACACATATGACATTTTTGCCGATCATAAGGTGTTTTTCAACCTATGATCGAGGATGATGTATATTTTGACACACTCCTATATATATCACTATTACCGGCTTATCTTGTAAATCATGTTATGGAATGCTTTTAAATTTACATGTATGATTATTGCAAATGTCTACTTAATATTCTAGAAGCAATTGCATTTGCTAATGTATTTAAAGATCTTGGAATATGCTGATATTCAATATAATCAAATTCACGTTCCAAGAGATGCACTCTCAAAAATAATCTTAATAACACTAGATTTCTAATGGCATACACTCTATTAAGCTATAATACAACGAGTTCAAAATCTAACCTCACTATCAAACTCCGAATCCCAAATGAGATAGATTCAGATAATAACTCAATCACTGCACTATACTCGACAATGTTGTTCGTTGTTTGATTGAGGCTTACCCCATGCATAGATACCAACTTGTCAGAGGGCGAATAGATAACCCAAGATGCGGAAGAAATGTTCCGTGTATTACGACAAGCACCATCAACGAAACCAATGTATGTTTGGAGAGGCATCGACATCTGCAATATCAAGAGTAAAACCAAGATAAGCATGAATAATGACGAAAAACACTCTCTAATCTAAGCACACTTTTTAAACTAAAACACACCAGCTAGAAAGAAAACTATCCTAACTAAAGATCTCCATACCCATTCTTTAAGCATAATACCTCTTTAGGTAAAGACCATTTCTGGGTTTACCTAAAGAGTCCCCGTCAAAGTCTATCAATTCATAGGCCCCTTTTGCTAGCTTTCGCTTGACAACATAGGGAACATGCCACATAGGAACGAATTTTCCAGTGCCTAATTTATCATTAGCTTGATTGTACAATAATACTAGATCTCCTTCCGAAAAATTTCGAGGGGTCACATTTCGATCATACTGAGCTTTAATACGTTTTGCGTGAGTTTCGATCGCCAATGCAACATCATGTCAATTCTCATCTAATTGAGCCAAGTATAACAAACGTTTTTCCTCTTCGGAAGTGGCTGGAAGTAACTCGATGGCCATTTGCAATGACGGTATTTTGCATTCAATGGGTAACACAACTTCTAGACCATAAACTAGTTGGAAAGGAGTGAACCCTGTTGACGTTTTTACTGAGGTTCGATACGCCCAAAGCGCTGAAAATAACATGTTATGCTAATTCGACCGTTGAATCCCAATGATTTGTCAGATCATGATGACTAAAACTTTGTTGATGGATTCAATCAGACCATTAGCTTGTGGATAATAAGGAGTTGAACTATCGTGACGCAAGCCAAGCTGGCCTGTAAGTTCGGTCATCATAACGTTTCGAAAATGACGCCCATGATCAGTGATAATCGCTTGTGGAACACCAAACCTAGCAATTATATGATTGAACACGAAAATTGCAGCTGTTTTGCCGTCTACCTCAAATGTAGGCATCGCCTCGGCCCACTTGGTAAAATAATCTACCGCAAGGATGATATACGCATGCCCCCCGGCCGAGTGAGGGTTACATGTAATAAAATCGATACCCCATTTGGCAAAAGGACCAACGACAATTATAGGGTGGAGAGGAGTAGGAGGAGCGCGCATCTTTCAATAAAAAATTCGGCAGTTGTGGCATTTTCGGACCGCGTTAATACAATCTTTAAACAAAGACGGCCAAAAGTAGCCTGCGCGCAATATCTTTTGGGCTGTGGCATACCCAGACATATGACCGCCACACGCTCCAGAGTGACAGTCATTTAGAACCCTTTCAGCTTCTTCGTGAGTTAAACAACGTCGAAAAACAAAGTCCGCCCCACGGCGATAAAGAGTATCTCCAATAATCCTGAATTGTTGGGACTGGAATCGTATTTTCCGACGTTCTGACCTTGAAATTTCTGGCCGAAAGTATTGGATCTGGAGATAAACGATGATATCCCCATACCACGGATCTAAAGTACTGATTAGAAACAAGGATTCGTCCGCAATGGGCTCCTCCGCCAGAGTTTTCGTGTCAGCATGCAGGAAGTCACACATTAACTCCGCAAAAACTAAAGATTTCTTAGACTTAGATTTTTCAAATTCCAAGTCGAACTCCTGCAGGATCACAATCCATTTGGAGTGCTTGCCCCCTAGAAATTGCTTGGTCAAAATGTAGATCATAGGGTTGCAATCAGAAATTACTGTAGTTTTACGTAGTAAATGTAGTGACGAAAACGGTGGATAGCTTGAACAGCTGCCAATGCCAATTTCTCCACATGTGAGTATTTTAGCTCAGTTGGATTTAAAGTTCAACTAAGGTAATATATCACATGTTCAGTACTAAATTCATCTTCCTGAACTAAAACCATTCCAATGGTGGAATGAGAGGGGATGAGATACAAGAAGTAGTCTTGGTTGTAGTTGGGAGGATGCAATAACGGTGCATGGGTCAACGTGTGTTTTAGTGCATCAAAAGATTTTTGAGCTATCTCATCCCAATAGAATGGAGTATTTTGTTTCAACAACTGGGTAAAACCCTTTGTAACCTCGGCGTAGTTAGGAATGAATCGTCGTAAAAAGTTTGCTTTCCCTTGCAAACTTTGGAGTTGGCGAAGACTCGAAGGAGGAGGCAATTTGATAATAGCTTCAACCTTCGAGGGATCGACGCGAATGCCGGCTTTCGAAACAAAAAACCCTAGCAATTGACCCGTTTCTATACAGAAAAAACACTTGTGTCGATTCAACCTAATAAAGATTGCTCGTAAATGGATGAGATGATTAGCTCGATGTAATGAATGAGCAGGAAAATCATCGAGATAGGGTTGCACAATGTGCTTGATGTCATGAAACGCATAAGACATGGCCCTTTGAAAAGTTGCCCCGGCATTCTTGAGCCCAAAAGGTAATTTGGAATAAGCAAATGTCCCCCATGGACAAATGAAAGCCTTTTTTGGTTGATCGGCAGGTAGAATATTGATTTGATTGTATCCGGAAAAACCATCCATGAAGGAGAATATTTCACAATCATCAATGATTTGATCGATATAGGGAGTTGGGTAATTGTCCTTTGGACAGGCTCGATTAATGTCCCTATAATCAATACATATTCTTATTGTCCCTTGCTTTTTGTTAACCAGAACAATATTCGATACCCAATCCGTTAACGGAATCGGATAAATGAAACCTGCTTTGAGTAATTTTTCAACTTCTTCTTTAATAGCAGCAGCTTTTTGGGTGAATCTGACACAGACGTTGCCAGACGGGTTTAGCATCCGGGTAAGTCTTGATTTCATGAACAACAATTGCGGGGTCAATTCCTGGCATTTCCTCATATGACCAGGCAAACACATCGCGAAATTCTTGAAATAGGGCCTTATATATTTGAATTTCATCTTCTGTACACGAGGCGCCTATATGAATGTTTTCAATAATTCCAGGCTTAACCGAAATGTCAATAGGAATAGTTCGAGAGATGTTTCCCAAATTTAACTCTGAATCAGGATTTTTCATTGGATTCTAAGGTTCCTTGACATATTCAGTCGTAAAAATTGATGAAAAATCATTTTCAAAATGATCATTCTCAGGTAAGAACGAATATCTGTGATGGAGATCTTCCCATGGTAAATCATCTACACATAGGATTTCATGAATTTTCTCATCAGAGTGAACAAGTTCGGAAAACGTTATTGCATCCGAGCTTGATGTGAAAAGTGATTCCTCACAGACCACATTCGTTAAGTCAATTTTGGTTGAAGATGGGTTAGAAAACGATTGCATGGCCTCATACGCAATTTCATATGGACTCAAAGGCATAACATCACCAAATGAGTCTATCTTAGATTCAGAAGGTACGATCCAAGGATCGTCATAAATAATGGTGTCTGACGAAATCATATGAATGGTTGCAAAAGAGGATGATGCGTTGATCGGAGGAAAAGGAAAAGTTCCCAGTAAACCGACATCTTTAACTAGTCCTACTCCAACATCCTTATACGGGATAGTCGTTTTACCGACATGCTGAATGCTTTCAGAAGAGGCTGGGTCGGACAAAAAGTAAGCCAACTGGTCTATTGTTACGATCTTTCCATTATGAGGAAACTTTATAACCTAAAAGACCGATGAAACGACAGATATCATAGTGTAAGACCAACTACGACCCAAGAGAAGGTTGTAATCTAGAGGGGCATCAACCACCTCCACATCTAGATTAACGGTTTTTCCTTCAACCCCTATAGGTAAATCCTGTAGAAAGCTAAAAGGATGAAACCCACGGCCGTCAAAGTACTTTAGAATCGTCGGGGATTGATTTAGTGAAGGAGAACCAAGCGATCTCCAACACTGTATCGACATAATACACGTTGAGGCTCCCTCATCAATCACAGTCCTATGAATAGGCCTATTTTTGACTATCACTGGGATCTAGAAAGCCATTTGATGAGGTAAGCGTGGTGTACTATTTTCTAGATCGAAAATTATTAGGTTTGAGTCCTGAACGTCAACAGCTCCTATAGCCGACAAAAGTAATTTACGCTGTGTTGGACATGATTGCAGCACTTCCAAAGCCGACATTGCTGAAGGTGAAACAGCTAAATCCTCAACAATGTTATAGTTCTGAGCTGCTCTCACATGTGGATTGAAAGCTGACTTTCGAAGTATACCCTTGGTGGGTGGTTTGATTACTAAGTCTGGATTAGGTTTCTTGATCTGTAGTGGATCAGAACCGGGAGCTGAGGTTGATGGGTTAGAATGAGAAGATTCTGCTTCTTTACCATCAACAAGAATTTTACTACCATAATCATGCGATCGAGTCACAATCCTAACATGGGACATCATCAGTATGGGTTCTTCATTGGCACTCGAGGAAGAACCTATCATCTTACTGTCTTGACATGGAAAAGGATCCTTCAAAACAGCAGGCGTTTGGGAACCTTTGACAATCTTCGCAACCTCTACATGATGAGGGTAGTCTCTTGTAAAATGCTCTTCGTCACAAATGAGACAAGGATAACGAGGTTTGCATTTCTCATCATTGGATTCCACTTTTTTAGGTTTCTCTTTTGAATTTTTGTCTGTTTTATTTTTCTTCTTCCCTTTCTCCCTACCACCGGATTTTGATTTGGCTGTAGATGACTCTACAACATGAATATCGGCGGAAATCTCCGCGAAAGAATCTCCTGTCGGGGAATCTGGCAAGGTTATGATAGGAGACGAATTCTTTGAAGACTTCTTCTTACTTTTGGTGTTAACTGTACCAATCATACCATTAGCGGCATGAGACCCTGAAGGAGCTGCAGTGATTTGATTTTTCTTAGGAAGATCAGGGATTTTCTCATGTAACGTACCTGACTGAGTATAAACTAAGTCGAGGTACTGTGCTTGAGCAATTACTTGCTCCTCAGTAACGACTCCGGCCTTAGCTACATCCTTAGTGATCTTTGGCAATAAAGATTTTACAAACCATTGAGCTAATATCTGATCCGGAATAAAAACCTTCACTAAACGCCTTCGACGTCTCCATTCATGAATGTGATCTGAAATGTAAGTGGACGTCGACTGCTTTAATGACGTTAGTAATTCCGTGCCATTGTCATATCTGACTGGCAACTGAAAATGAGTTAAAAACGAGGTAGCTAACTGACTAAAGTTATAAAAAGTGGCTCGCGGTAACTCAATGTACCACTTGACCGCAAGACCAATTAGAGTGCGCTGGAAAAGCCTTAGACGGATTGAATCATCTGAAATGGAGTTAGATGAACACCAGAGGTGATAAGTCATCACATGGTTCGACGGGTCCTCTCCTGATTTTCCTTCAAACTTAGGAATATCACTAGGAAACTTATTCGGCATTGGTGGCCAAAACGGAAGATAATTAATGGGATCGTTCGTTAGGCGCGACAAGTCAGGCAATTCCAAAGTTGCGATAAATGGTAACTGACAATTAGGGTCCCTAAAACTCTGGGTCATGAGACTAGCCCCAGGAGGAGGATATCCAGGATAACTAGGAATAGGAATTGCATTTGGGATATTATATCCTCCCGGAAAGCCAGGATTAATCGGACCGTACTAGGGTTGTTGAGGTTGTTGATATGTATACCCAGGGTACGGTTGATACTGATAGACTGGCTGCTGCACAGTAGGACTGAATTGGTACTGTCCCTGGTACGATTGATAAGTAAATTGTGGTTGACTTGTGACAACCGTACTTGAACCAGGTTGTCCTACAGGCATCTGAACCGAAGTTTGAATTATGGATCCAGACTGAGGTAAAGATGTCTAAGGAGTAGATACAGGAATAGTAGAAACTAGAGCTATCAATACTCTAGAAGTAGGTGGGGTAGATTGAACAGATGTTGCAGCCGTTGTAGCAGCTGTTTGAGGCGGAGTACGAGGCATACTAGGCCCAGGCTGAGAAACTACCGAAGGTACAGAAGTTTGAATAGTAGACTGGACAGGTTACTGGGGTGAACCAGAAACTAAGGGTTGTCTAGTTTGAGATGACAACTGTACATTCGGTTGCAAGACCTGTTGAGTTTGCGATGGATCCCACACTAAATTGATTCCGGGGTACAGACCCATAATAGGTTGAGAATATTGAGGACCATAACCGGGTTGAGGGTAGGGTTGATAATTCAAAGGTACATTTCCTATTCCTTGAACATATGATTGACCGGAGGGTGGTTGGAAACCTTGGTTCGAGTATTGACCTTGGGGTTGATACCCTTGAGGCACGTACTGATACTAGGGTTGACCTTGAGGTACATATTGATACTAGGGTTGACCTTGAGGTACATATTGAGTCTGGAGTTGACCTTGAGGAACGTACTATCTCGTAGGTATGTACTGTCCTTGAGGTTGCCCCCCAGGCGCAAATTGGGTACCTTGAGGTTGCCCCCCAGGCGATATTTGAGGATTTTGAGGCTGTCCCCCAGGCGGTAACTAGCCACCTTGAGGTTGAGGATTAGGAATAGTACCTGACATCATGAGAATATCTTCTACACTCAACGGCTTAGTACCATTGTTTCCAGTTAATAACCCTTGTTCAATGGGTTGAGGAGATGCTCCTGCAAAAGTACTAGAAAGTGACTGATACCCAGAGGGAACAGAAGGACCATCGTACAAAAAGGATTCTAGCGATTGAGTAAACATGGACGACTATCTTGACATATTTAACAGAGGATAGTAACCTCTAGGTGTTGGGTGATAAGGAATACGAGGTGGTGAAAAACTTAGCCCTGGGTTTTCCAAAAAATTAGTCAATGAAAGATACCAAGCACTGCTCCTAGGTGGACTGTAAAAAATTGATTCACGCTCCCTTAGTTCAGTAACAGGTTGATTTTTAGGGATAGGGATGCCTACTTCTTCTTCCGGAGTAGCAAGCTCTTCGATAGCTATAAGTCCAGAAGGAAGATTTTGGGTAATTATTCTTTCTACCCTGGGTGAACCAGGACCACTAGAAGTTGGAGAGGTAAAATCCGATGTTGGGGTAGCAGAAAATTCACTTTTAGGCTCGGATATTTCAGGTTCCTCACCTATATCACTAGTAGATGAAAAGCTACCAGTAATTTCGGAAACAGACATTGATTGTGGATTATAATCTGCTACTAAAGCTTGAAAATCAGGATGTACCACCAAAGAATACTGTCCTTCTTCAGGTGACCCAACTCTACTGTCTCTAGGAGTTACGAGGGCTCTTAATCCTTCAGGCTGGCTCGGTGAAAACTCAGGAGGTTGGCCCCGAAGTCTACGGGACTTCCTCGGTAATTCAGCCACGATTAAAAATTTTTAACTACTTCACACGCAAACAAAGTAAAATCTCAATGAAAACCACCTAAAGCCTCTAAAGAACCAAAAAAAATTGAATCACACGCCTAAAGAATCTAGGAGATCAAACCACACACAAAAAGCAACTTTCCATACTGAAAACACTAGTTGGTGATGAAGCCCAAAGTCGCAGAATTCAATACAGAAATGGCAGTTGGAACAGTTACCCCGGCAACCTGCTTAATGAATAGACTGGCACAAGTTTCTCCACTAAACCATCTCGAGTGAAGAGAACCCCCAGAAAATCCAAGTGAGTCTAGCCGATGTCTGCTCCAGGTACAGTGGGATCTTCCCACCACTGTCACCTTAGGAAGAATCCTATAGAAAATGGTCACTAAGGTTACCAACAGAAACAAATATACCTAGGGGAATAGTCTACAATCCGATATGCACGCAAGGGCAGAGTAACAAGCTCAATCCCCTTGAAGGCTCCTTGACATAATCCAAGGTTTACCAACAAGTGACCCCAGGCTCCTCGACAATGGTTAATCTGAGGTTTACCGTTTTAATACGTGAATATCTGGCGTCGTTCCCAATGAGGAAGGATTGATTCCCACACTGGTTCGGACACAATCTCGTGCTTCTCCTTTAAGAGGAGCTTTCCCAAAGCATAAATGCAACAATTGGATTTCTCTCCTACCGCAAGATACAGCTACTTGTTTGTTTTACTATCTTGGAGAGTTAATTACTCCCTACTCCAAGACACTAGCCTAAGCTATGTTGGTGTATCAGAGCCTTAGAAACAAAAAGATTACTAGATAGATTTTACTTTAGGCGTTATTTTTATTGGTTTTTGTTTAAGTCAAGAGGTGCGGAGATGAAACTCGTGATGTGAAGACTCGACTCGAAATCACTAAAAAATGTACTTAAGATGATTAAGCAATCTTTTCCCTTCAATGAACTTCTAGCTAGGAAAGAGTTTGAGAATGCAAATACTTGTAAACACAAATCTTTCTTAACAAACAAATTAAAAGAAGAGCTTTTTGTATTTTCCAATGCACTCAAAATGAGACAACTAGTTATTTTCACAAAAATTTCCCTTTTCTTTCAAAACACTTAACCACTACGAAAAATAAACTTTTTCTGAAAGAGATTTTTTTATTTTTTATAAAACACTCAAAACTATGGAACTAACTAATCTTGAGATCTATAAACTATAAAAACCTATTTGAAGTCAAAGCTTACAAGATGTCCTTTTCAAGGATGTTTTACTTAGATACAAGCAAACTAAGGACTAATTTGTCTAGAATCACAAATCAGTAAAAAAACAGCCAATTTTTGTTTTCTTTTCTAAAAATGAAATCCAAACCTTTAACACAAGTTTTTTCAAAGTTTCGAAAAGAGAAAACACAAGGTGGATTCCTCAACAAAGGTAGATTTTGCAAATGGTTAGACTCATAAGAAGGCTAGTAAAAACCAAGGTGATCTGAGGTTTCTACAGCTTCTAAGCTCAGAGCTACTACAAGACCAAAATGAAAACCAAACCCAACAATCAAAACTTCTAGGAATTTCACCTAAAACCCTAACACCAATGGAATTAACCTAAGAAAAGCTTCTGACAAGTTATATGTAGCTCTGGGCAGGGGATAACAACATCTAAACAAAAACTAAGCTGACTAACAGAGAAAACCTTAGGTTTTCCAAAATTTTGACAGGGTCCGCAGGCCCACAGTTAACACAGGTGCAGTACCGCTGTGTGCTAAAAGCAAAAGTGTGGATAGGTCCGCACTGTGTCCCAAGATGAGGGTGCGGTCCTCTCCCAAAGTTATGAAAAACAAAAAATAATCCTAAATCTACTAAATCTACCCAATTCCACACACAACAAGCCAAAAACAGAAACAAAACACAGTTTCTCAGGTCAAAGTAAAAACAAGGAAAAAATCAAGTCCCCAGCGGAGTCGCCATTTTGTCACACGGAATGAGTCGATCTTGTAGACAAGATAGACCTTCCTAGAATCTAACGATATCTAGTGACAAGCAAGCCAATCAAAAACTATATTTCTTTAAATATGCATTTATAAACAAAGTCAAACAAGTGTTTAGGCCTACCTTGGGTCCAATGCAAGTTTGTGGAAGCCTCACTCCTTTGATCCAAATGAGCTCCCTTGTTGCGAATCTGCAAACACAAACAAGAAAACAAATTAAATAGCACCTGAAAAGCCAATATCATAAATCATACTTAACATGATGATCAAGGAATTCATGGAACAAATGACATAAGACAATTTGTTGAGAAAAAAGAATCTGATTGTATTAATTCAAATCAAAGAAGAACTTTACAACCTGTGCCTTGATGTTGTACAAGCTCCTCCCAGGGTCCGATAAGAAGTCTCCTCTACTTTGACAAGTTTCACTCTCTTCCCAATGAAGCCAAAAAGGTATGTGATCTCTCCTCTCAAGCTTAACTAGGAAGTCTTAATTCCACCAGCATTTACCCTAAAAAATGTTCAGCTTCTAACCTCCCTAGAAACCAGCCCAATTCCTTAATTTATAGTGCAATGGAGGGAAGTTACTAGGTCCTCCTTCAAAGGGATAAAGTCCTCCTTCAAAGGGATAGCTCCTCTCATCAAGGGATTAGCTCCCTCTCTTTTGGGATGCATGAACCACCTAAGAGCGACCAATCCATGTCAAAATTCCTTCTAGAATCATCTAGAATTAACCCAAAGTGAGTTTTTTAGAATAAACTTGCGCCTTTTTTACTTTCACAGGGGTCCGCACCCACTCCTTTAGGGACAGAGCGGGTAGGTCCGCAGTTTTTGTGAACAAGAGGTGCGGGACCGCAAGCAACAGTGAGAGAAAGTGCGGAACCAGAGCTTTGTTTATTTTCAATGTCTTTCTCTCATTTCAAAGCTTGACTTGAAGCGCTGAGGTCTGAGACTTGCTTAGGAGGACAGTACAAGTGATGATAGACCCATACTGACTGCAAATAATCATGGTGACGATATTTTTGTGTAACACTATGTCCATTGATAAGCACGGGGATGGCTTCCTCATCAATGGTTCTGATCAGAACTGAACCATTGTCATTGCATTTTTCAAGAGTGTAGGGTCCCAGCGATCTTGTCCTCAGCTTTCCTTTTAAGTCTTTATACCTTGAATCATAGACCAGTGCCCAATATCCCTCTTGGAATTGCTTCTCCTGGATATTTTTTCCATGCCATATCTTCCTCTGAAGTTGAACTACCTCTATGTGGAGAAGGGCCTACAATCTTTGTTCATCCAGTCCATTGAGATGGAGTAATCTTTCCTTCTGTGCATGGCTGAGTTATAGGTCTAGCCGAGTTGCCATTCTTATTGTATTGAATTCAAATTCTATTGACAGTAAAGCCTTCTTCCCATAGACCAATTCATAGGGTGTGAACCCTGTGGTGGTCTTCCATGTTGTGTTGTAGGCCCAAGTGGCCTCAACTAATCTGTCTGCCCAATATTTTCTGTTGTTGCTCACTACCTTGGTCAGAATTCCTTCCAAAGCTCTATTAGTGACTTCCACCTGCCCATTGGCTTGTGGATGGTAAGGGGTGGAAGTCATGTGCTTGATTTTATGATGTGTGAGTAGGTCTTCAATCAAATTGGAAGTTAATTGACTGCCTTGATCTGTGACCAATTCTCTTGGATACCCGAACTTGTAGAATATGTTTTCTCTCAAAAAATCAGCTACTTTTTCCTCTGTTTCTGCTTTGATTGCTTTTGTTTCTACCCACTTTGTCAGGTAATCAGTGCACACAATGATGTATTGCTTCTATTTTGAACGAGGGTTGATAGGACCCACAAATTCCATGCCCACTTCTCAAATGGCTCAAAGGTCACTTGAGGTTACATGGGCATGTCATCCTTTGGAGTAGGTTTCCCCATCCTTTGACACCGATCACATTGGTTGGTGTATCTCCTCACATCTTGATGAAGAGTGGGCCAATAGTAGCCTGCTTGCAATATTTTGAAGGTAGTTCTTTTTTCTGCAAAATGACCTCCACAAGGCCCATCATGATAGGTCAGGAGAATGTCAAAGACTTCCTCCTCCCTGAAACATCTTCTCAATATCTGATCTGGGCCAATTTTCAATCCAGGTGAAAGGGGCACTTTTCCTTACTATCTTGCTCTTCGCTTTTGAGGATAGGTGTGGTGGAAACTGTGTTGAAACCAAGTAGTTTGCTATATCAGCAAACCATGGAGAGAGTACTGAAATAGAAAACAGATGTTCATCTGGAATTTGGTCATCCACCACTCCTTCTTCACTTGCAGGCAAATTTACTCTAGACAAAAAGTCAGCAACAACATTTTCTTTACCAGGCTTATCAATAATGGTTAGATCAAACTGTTGTAATAGAAGCAACCATCTAATAATGCGAGCATTTACATCTGATTTGTTCATTAAATATCTAATTGTAGCATGATCAATGTGCACGAAGGTTTGATAGCCTGTGATATAATGTCTTAATTTGTTTAAAGAATGCACAACAGCTAGGAGTTCCTTCTCGATCGTTGTGTAGTTTAACTCTGCCTTTGACAAATTTTTGCTTATAAAGTATATGGAATAAGGTAACTTTTCATCAATTTGTCCTAAGGCTGCTCCTATTGCTTTGTTCGAGGCATCTGTATGAATGTGAAAGGGTAGAGCCTAGTTTAGGCCTCTGAGAATTGGGGCAGTTACTAACTTGTTCTTCAGGGTATCTAGGG
Source organism: Pinus tabuliformis (assembly GCA_031772625.1). NCBI lineage: Eukaryota > Viridiplantae > Streptophyta > Pinopsida > Pinales > Pinaceae > Pinus > Pinus tabuliformis. The sequence continues at coordinate 1,165,292,904 of CM062813.1, forward strand.
CCTCTTGACAGTTTTCAGACCATATGAATTCAACATCTTTGCCTAAAAGGCCAAACAAAGCAGAGGCTAGCTTACTAAAATCTTTAATGAATCTTTTGTAATATCCAACTAAGCCTAGGAAACTTTTGACATCTCTCACCTTTTGAGGAGGTGGGACCCTTTGGATGATGGCAATCTTGTTGGGGTCCACCTGCAGTCCTTGTTGAGATATTGCATGACCTAACACAGTCCCTTCGGTCATAAAAAAATTTCATTTTTCTGGACTGAGGGATAGGTTCATCTAAATAAACTTGTCTATAACTTTTCCTAGGTTAGATAAATCTTCCTGAAAGTTAGAACCATAAGGAGTAGAATCATCCATATATATTTCTAATGCATCATGAACCAATTCAGAAAATATACTCAATAACGCTCTCTGGAAAGTGGCTGGAGCATTGCACAAACAAAAAGGAAGGACCCGGTATGCAAAGGTACCCCAAGGACAAGTGAAAGTGGTCTTATCTTGGTCTTCCAGGCTGATTTGAATCTGATTGTACTTGCTAAACCCATCTAGGAAGGAGAAAAACTTTTTCCCCGCCAGACCATCTAACACTTTATCTATGAAAGGCAAAGGAAAATGGTCCTTTTTAGTGGATTTGTTCAATTCCCGATAGTTGACATAGATTCTCCACTTGCCATTTTTCTTTGGCACTAGCACCAAAGGAGAGACCCATTCACTATTAGAGATGGGGTAGATGAATCCTACATCAAGTAATTTTTGCAATTCTTCCTTAACAATGTCTTTAAGTACTGGATTCATCCTCCTTTGAGGCTGTTTGACTGGTTTGCAATCTTCCTTAATGTATATATGATGAGTACATACTGAAGGGTGCAATCCCTTCATATCCTTATAAGTCCAGGCGAAGGAATATAAATGTTTTCTCAATAAGTTGCACAACTCCTTCTCCTGGTAAGTGGATAGGGATGGATTGATTTTCAAGGTTCTTTCTAGGCTGAAATCTATATTCTTAACACAGAGAGAGGTCGGGTCGGCTACACAGAGATCAGTTAAGGGGTTGTTTTGGGTTTTTCTCACTATGTCCTCTAATGGTAAGATATTGGGGGGTGGATTTTGAATCAAATTTCAATCATATCATCCTCATCTTGCAGTTTCCCCCCATGGCAGTTTGTAATGCACAAAGTGGTGCAGAATAGGCCTCAACCTCATCCTCCCCCTCCAACCAGAGAGGTAAATCATGTTCTAGCAAGGGTTGAGCAAGAGGGTATATGATTAACTACTTGGACATATTCCCGTTCTTTATGGTCATGTTCCTAGCTTGACAGCTGATGTAGGCATCGGTAGTAGCCAACCAAGGTCTTACCAGGATGAGATGATACCCAGTGAGATTTTCCTTTGGCTAGAGAAGTAGGAAATCAGCAGGGTACTCCCAAGAATCAATGGAGACCATCACATCTTCCACAATCCCTTCAGGGTCACGATGGAGTGGTCTGCTAGTTGCAGTACTGTCATGGTCTTCCTCAAGGAGCCCTAGAGGTTAAGTTTGAGCATTGTGTCCTTTGTCATCAAAATAATGGTAGCTCCCAAATCAATCAAGGAATGTGGGATCATGGTGCCATTGATGTGAACATCAACTACTGGGCTTCCAAGGTCTAGATATTTTAGACAAATTACCTGCCCCAAAATCAGGTCGAACAGTTGTCCTATGAAATTGATGGTTGGGGCATCTCTCTTGCGCCTTCCTGGATGCCTAAATCACTTCTCTTTGATCAACTTATTGTAGATAGGCACATCTTTTATGGCTTGGAGAAGTGGTATCTTCACACATAACTGTTTCAATTCTCCCAGAAGTTCAGTTTCTTCTGGGGTAGGCTGTGTTGTCCGGGATAGTATCTCAGGAAAGGTTGGAATTGCTTTAGGTTCAATTTCCTCTTTATCTTCCTCAACCTCCCTAGGTGGAGGTTGGCTATCTGGGAGAACCTTCCCAAATCGCAGGTTAATATCCTAAATCTCCACAACATAAGTTGGGCATGATGGTTCCCTACTATATACTTGTTGAGCCTGTCTATTTCTCAGGTTCAGGTTTGGCTGGGCATGCATTTGGGGTTGCCTTGGTGGAGAAGGAGGCAATGGTTGTGGTTGAGCAGGTGGTGGAGGTAAAAGAGCAGTAGGAGAGTTGTACTGGGGCCTCCACTCCTAATGAGATGCATTCCACTGAGGTTGTGGCTGAGCATAGGATTGAAATGAATGAGCAGCTGGTTGGGCATGATATTGAGATGGAAAGGACCAAGGAGGAGGCGTGGACTAGGAAGGATGAGCAGGAGGGCCACATGAAGGTATGGAAGTGACTTGGTTGGGGTTGTAGTATGCCTGAGATGTCCCTTGCATCCCCTGCTAGTATGGTCTAGGTCCATGCGGTCTCCTTTGGTTCATGAAATAGAGTGGCTCAGTGGCTCCTTCGGCCCCTTGATATACAACTTTAAGTCTGGGCAAGGAAGGGCACTTATCTATAGAATGATCTTCTTCATAGACTGAACAAACATGTATAGAGTTCAATGGACATTCATTCCTAGGATGCCTCCTGGTGCATTTAGGACAAAAGATGGCCAAAGCCTTCTCTGCTTCCTCTTGTTTTCTTTTGATATGCAAGGTATCCATTTGCATGGCAAGAGTTTGCAGCATCTAACTCTTGAAGCCTTCCAGTATGTTTCTGAGTTTACCTTTGATGGATGAATTGGAAGAGGAGTTACTGGCTATGGGTTGATTCCCCCTACCTTTCTTTCTAGCTACTCTAGAATGGTTTCTAAAAACAGTCTTTATGTCCTCATAAGATAGCTGGTAGATGTCTCCCCCGACCAGTAGATGGAGGGTGTCTATAAGGTCTTCGGGATTCCCCTGAGTAGGACCAACTTTAGAGATTCAGGGTCAAGTGTGCACCTGGTCCTTTTGTAACTGAGCTGGAATCTCTCTTCATAATCTTCCAAGGATTCATCACTTCCCATGGTCATTCGGAAGATTTCTTCTTTGGTATATTTTGACCTACAGTAGTCTCGATATTTGTCATTAAATGCCTACTGCATCTGAGCCCAAGTTGTGATGCTATTTCCAGGTAACCCCATGAACCAGCGCAATGCTGCATCCTTGAGAGTAGAAGGGAATAGTTTCAACTTTTGCTCATCTTCTGCATAGTCATATGTTTGACAGATGATAGAAAACTCAAACAAGAAGGTGTCAGGATCTTCTGTAGTCAAACCATGGAAGTGAGGTAGGGCTGAAGGACTTATATTCTTCATTTTGGTGTCCCCATTGGTCTCCCAAATGGGAAAGGTACCCTCTATTATCTCTCCATTTCCCCTAGCATTTCTGTTTTCAGCCATTGGCTCAGGAGGGATGTTTTCTTCTTCTTCTTCCCCTATAGGTTCTTCAAATATCTCTGGTTGTTCACCTAAGGGTTCTTCTTGATCACTGCCACTGAAGAAGAGAGAAGGTTGGCTATGTGATGTAGTGGGGGTGTTGGGCAAAGAATTTTCCTGAATTATCTCTATTCCTACGAGGCATGAAAGGAAATTTTTTTGGTTGGTTTTTGTTTTTTTTTCATTGATTGTACCTGCAAAACTAAAATGGATTGAACAACACAAATTGCAACTAACTGAAATGAACTTGCTGAAATGAAAAGGAAAGCAAGGAAATGTAGAAACAGAAAGAAATGACTAGTCTACTCTTACTGAAATGAAATTTGCAGAATTGAAAAGGAAAGCAAGGAAATGCAGAAACTGAAATAAACAACTGTTCTTCTTCTGCTGAAAAAACTACTTAGCAGAATGTTGCGATAGAAAATAGAAGAAAGAAATAATCACAAAATACTCTGATGCTTCCCTGGCAATGGCGCCAAAAAGTGGTGAGCACCCGTATTGTAGCAATAATGTTGCAACTCCTGGGCTGCCTACTTTACTCGTATCAACCCGGTAGTTCGTAACAAACTTGGAAGAGACGGTGTTGTATGCACAAGTACTAGTCCTTACTGTAGGCTGTCACTTGGTCATTTGGCGCAAGATCACTAGGAGCTCAAGCAAACTTCTATGGATTCCAGAAGAAGCTCTATATGTGATGAAAGAAAGGAAAGATTACTCTACAGAGGCTACTCTAATTGCAAAAAGGAAAAAGACTGAAATGTAAAGTAAACCTAGCAAACCCTACTTAACCAACTAATCCTACTTTTGCAGAAAGCACTATGAAAACCATGAAATGAATGCCATTACCTACTCAAGGAAGTAAACAACATCTACTCAAGCCATTTGTAGAAGTAAATGAGCAAAAAACATATGTTTGGATTTTTATGTATTTTTATGTGAAATTGACATGCATGTATTTTATTGTGTGTGAAGGTGGAAGTGAATAGGTGGTGTTGAAGGGTGAATTTGGGGTTTGAGGAGATGTAGGATGGTGTAGATGGGTCCTAGGAGGTCTCGGGTGGTCTTCTAGAGGCTTTTCCCACACTTGGCCTTCAAAATAAAGCCTACAAGAAAATCTACAGAAGGAAACAGGGGATCTACAGGAGGTCTACAGGAGGATGCCGAGAGCAATTTTGAAGGTTTTGAAGGTGTGAGAGTGTGTAGAAAAGGTAGATGAAGGTTGGGATTATGTGTTAGGGCACCTAGGGTCCACCAAGGATCACTAGGAGAGGGAAAGATGATTGGGAGAGAGGAAGAAATCCTATGGAAAAATGTAGAAAACTAAGGCAGATTTGAGGTGAACTTTGGGCGACCTATAGGGCATGAATCAGGGAGAGAATGTGATGGCTGATAGGATGACTTGCTATGAGAAGAGATCTGCTGCAAAATAACTAACAGTCAACCAATGAAATCAAGCAAGCAAGGAAATGAGTACATCAAAAAATAGAATTTTCATATCTAGAGCTTTGTTCTTGTACGAAGAATTCTCTCCTGACAGAGATGTAGAGATCCTAGAACCTTTCCTAGATATTACAGTAGATGGAAAAGTAGACTGCCATGGGTAATACCCTAGCACAGGTTAAGGAGAACATTTGGAAAAGGATAGATGTGTTTGAAATACTGAGTGGGGGGGGGGGGGGGGGGGGGTTAGTCAGTATTATTTTTTAATTATTCTTTTTATCACCAAAACATATATATCTGGAACACAGAAAATAGATAGCTGGAATAAATGATTTTATTAACACAAATAGTGCAATGAAATAAATACAATATATAACTGGTTGCAATCAGTTACCAAGCTCCAGCTTGAACTTTTTTGAGGCTCCAACCCAAATCTGGTATAAACTATTTTGCTGTAGTTCTGTGCTCCCAAGCCTGCTGAGCTTCTGCTTCACTCCTGTTCTCTTGCTTATCCTACTTCTCCTGCCTCTGCTTGAACTTCGGCTTCCTCTCACTCTGATTATACACATGGACCCTCTATCTTGTTTTTCCTATTTTATGTATCCCTAATGCCTTTGACTATTCGTTTCCACTTTCCATTGGCTCTTCGGCTTCCTCAATGCTCGCTTCAGCTCCCTCTGCACTGGTTTGTCCTTTGGCTTCCCTCTTATTCATTTCTTTGGCTTTTCGGTTTCCTCTGCACTAGATTCTTAGCCATTGTAGCTTCCTCTGTCTCTTCGTGCTCACCAACACTCCTAGGACACGTCGATTCAATGATGAGGACCAAATACACAGAGAAAAATTGTTGCCTGTTAAAACTGTAATAGAGCTCCTTTTATCAATAATCATAGACATACACGGGATTTTATCATTTTACAGAGAGAGTGTACCAGCAGGGCAGACCCACATGCCACATCACAATCGCAATTGCAGTCGGCTTTTGTTCAGGCCTCCTGAACTATCGGGTGTGTTTTATATGCATCTTTGGCCTTAAAACCCCGTGCAATACAAAAATTTGAATACACAGAATTATATGAAAAAACACGACTGAACCACTTAAGGGCGGACTTCAAATTTAATTCACCCATATCTATAACTGTATTGGTTCCGATGTGTAATCTCAATTAGAAGTTGTGCCAACGGCCAATGTCTGATTCACCTGCGGATGCAATATTATATTAAGCCAACTAGTAATGTTGCATCGGGTCCGCAACATTCATCACAATCAGCGCTTGCAGGAGGACAACCCTTTGGGTATTGCGATATGTGATTACTGATACGGCTGATGTGATGTGATATTAAATCATATTTCAGTGTTTCAGCAGGTCCACATGTATCACAGTTATATGATATTTATATATATATTGCAAATTTGCATGTTTTAATGCACCAAGGCTTAGAGCCCGAAAATTTGAAATACACTAAAAACATGCTTCGGAACACTTTTGGTGGACTTCACTGTTTATGCACCCAAACTTATATGTTCTATCGGGTCCGAACATATATGTCGTTGTCGGGGGTTTGGGGTGATGGCACATAACCGAACCACCAATTATCATATCGCCGATATATATATACTTCTCCGCTCCGATGGTGTATTCCACTATAACTAAGTCTTTGACCTCTGATAGTGTATTAGCAATATAACTAAGTCTTCCACCTCCGATAGTGTATTTGCAATATAACTAGGTCTTCCACCTCCGATAGTGTATTTGCAATATAACTAAGTCTTCTGCCTTTGATAGTGTATTTGCATGCATATACATTATATTGCTCCTGATAGCTCCCAGTAGTGTATTCTTTGGCATTCTTTGCTATACCTTGCTCTGATAGCTCCTGATAGCTCTATTTGCTTCCTCCGATGGCTCCGATAGCTCCTAATAGTGTATTCTGTGGCATATTGCTCCTGATAGCTCTGTTTTCTCCTCCAATGGCTCTGTTTTCTTCTTCGATGGCTCTGTTTGCTTCCTCTGGTTCCAATAATATTGCCATATTGACATCAATGACAATCTATGTCAACAATCTCTCCCTTTGTTATTGATGGCAATATTCTTCTGCTCTCCTACTTTGACATCAATGGTAAAGGAATGCATACGAATTCCCCCTGTCGAACTACTCCCCCTGTAGAACTGCTCCCCCTATCCTACAACCTCTTTATGAATGAACTTGAGTGATGCTAAAGAGATAACCCCCATCTTTTGAAGAAGATGTTCAAATGCCGCTCGAGGAAGAGGTATTGTGAAAATATCAACTATATACTCCTTAGCACTGATATATTCCAAGACGATGTTTTGTTCAGCTACTTGTTCACGAAGGAAATGATACTTGATTGGTATATGTTTGGTCTTTGAGTGCATCACTGATTTTTTGCTAGGACTGATAGCACTTATGTTATCACAATAGATGGTAATCGGTTGATCTATACCTATGTTGACATATTTTAGAGCTTCCTTCATCCATAGTATTTGAGTACAAGAGTCTGTTGCAGCTATATACTCAGCGTCCGCTGTGGATAATGATATGGATCTCTGTTTTTTGCTGAGCCAAGCTACTAAACAGCCTCCCAGAAAGAATGTATTTCCACTCGTACTTTTTAGATGATCTACACTTCTAGCCCAATCAGCATTGGTGTATGTAGTTACAGTGAGTGTTGAGCTCTTAGGGTACCAAAGACCGAAATCAGTAGTTCCTTTCAGATATCTGAGAATTATTTTTACAACTAACAAATGGGATTGTTTAGGGGCAAATTGAAATCTGTCCACCATTCCTACTGCCTGCATTATGTCGGGTCTTGTAGCGGTTAAGTACAGAAGGGCTCCAATTATTGACCTGTAATGAGTTGAATCTACTGGAGGGGAGTCATATTGTTTTCTCAATTTTCAATTTGTGGTCATAGGTGTGCTCATGGGTGCACAATCTTCCATTCCATAGCTTTTAAGCATGTCTTTAAGATATTTGGCTTGAGATATAAACAATCCTGCTTTGGTTTGAGATACTTGTAGTCCAAGGAAGTGAGATAACTATCCTATCATTGACATCTTGAATTCTCTTGTATTGTTTTGAGAAAATTCATGGCTCATTTCATCATTATTTCTAGGAAAAATCAGATCATCAACATAAACAAGTGTGACTAGTAACTTACCTTCATCTATCTTTATGTAGAGATTACTTCCTGCCACTCCCTTTTTGAAGCCTTGTTGCTGTAGGTAGTGATCCAATCTTGCATACAAAGCTCTAGGAGCTTGTTTCAACCCATATAACGCCTTTTTCAGCTTACAGACCATCTTTTCCTTTCGTTAGATCAAACCCTTCTGGTTGCTCCATGTAGACTTCTTCCTTGGGTTCCCCATTTAGAAATGCTAATTTTACATCCATTTGATAGATTTTGAATCCTTTTGAGCAAGAAAATGCCAAGAACATCCTGATAGCTTCCATAGGAGCTACTGGTGCAAATGTTTCTTCAAAGTCAATTCCTTCAATTTGTGAATAGCCTTTGCAAACAAGCCTTGCCTTGTTTCTGATAACTTGTCCATCTTCATTCATTTTATTTTTGAATACCCACTTGGTTCCGATTATGTTTTTGTCTTTTGGACGAGGTACCAACTCCCATGTCTCGTTCTTCTCAATTTGGGACATTTCTTCTTCCATGGCTTTTACCCAATGAGGATCCTTGCTTGTGAAAATGTTTCTGGTTCTATCATGGATAGAAGAGCAATAGCGTGTCTCTTTGGTGTAATTATCATCCTTCTTTGGGTTTGCATCCCTTCATCTCTATTGCCAATAATCTGCTCTTTTGGATGATATTTCATGAGAAACTTCATCTTTGAAGGGGTACGAGGTTGTTCTTTTTCCTCTTCTTCTTCTTCCTGATCTATTTCTTCTTCTTCAGGTTCTTCTTCTTCAATAAGAGGATGATCTTCATGTTCTTCAATTTCTTTTTTCTAGAAGATCTTAATCAATCTTTACATCAATTCTTTCCACTATTTTCCTTAGTCGAAAATTGTAGCACTTGTAGGCTTTGCTCCGTGTAGAGTATCCAAGGAATATCCCTTCATCAACCCGAGAATCAAACTTTCCTAGTGAGCCATCATTGATTTTTATGAAGCACTTGATTCCAAAGATCTTGAAGTACTTTATTGAAGCAGGTCCTCCTTTCCATAATTCATAAGGAGTTTTTTTCACAATTTGGTCTTAATTGAGTTCGATTCAAGGTATAGACAGCTGTCCCAACTGCTTCTCTCCAAAAAGCTGCAATTCTACTGCTAATAACATTATTCTTGCCATTTCTTGAACTGTTCAATTTCTTCTTTCAACTACCCCATTTTGCTGGGGTGTTCTAGCAGCAGAGAACTCTCTTTTAATTCCATGTATATTACAGAACTCATTAAATTCTTTTGATGTGAATTCTCCCCCTCTATCTATTCTGAGGCACTTAGTTTTTGAGTCTTTTTCATTTTCTATAAGAGATTTTAGATTATTAAAACACTCAAATGTTTCAGATTTATATTTTATAAAATATATCCACATCATTCTAGTATAGTCATTAAAAAATAAAACAAAGTACCTTTCTCCTTGGAGTGCCTGATTTCTAGTTGGTCCACATAAATCAACATGGATGATCTCCAAGGGCTTTGATGTAAAGAGCTCCTTGGTCTTGTGGTTGGTTCTGGTTTGCTTTCCATGTTGACATGGACCACATACTCCATGATTTGGTTTGAATATCCTTGGGATGTCTCGTACAACTTTAATCTTGTTGATATGGATCAAATTTTCGAAGCTTGTATGTCCAAGTCACTTGTGCCACAACCAACTTTCATCTATCTGACTCAGGTAGAATTTATTTTCTTGAATCTTGTTCAAAATGTAAATGTTGTCTGGTGTTCTAACCCCTTTCGCCACAAGTTTCCCTAAGGAAGAGTTCCTTATTTCATAGTCTTTGGTGCTGAAGACAACATTATGTCCTTGATCATAAATTTGCCTAACACTTAGGAGGTTGTGTTTGAGCCTGTCTATTAGGAGAGCATCTTGAGATTTTCCTTTTCCATTGATAATAGTAACAGTTCCTTTTCTTGCAATTCTGGCATATCCACTTCCAAAGGACACATTTCCTTCCTTTTTTCTCAATGAGACGAACTTCCTTTTGTCCCCTGTCATGTGTCTGGAGCACCCACTATCTACAAACCAATGATTTTCATTATTTTGAGCATATAGAGCCAGGCCACATTTATCCATGTTGGGATTCTCACTACTCACTTTTCCTCCTTTGAGTGGCTAGTTTTGTTCATAGTGTCCATTATTGTAGCATAATGAGAAAATTAGGTCAAACTTGGTCAAGGGATCAAATGAATTGAAGGTTTTGATTTGTCCCTACCTTTTGGGGGAATATGGTTTTATTATTTGATCCTTTAGCTTTGGTGTCTCACTCTTGCGAGCCATGTAATGTCTTTCTTGATGACCAAAGTTTTTACAATGAAAACAATGTCCAAGAAAGATGGTTTTGTACCTGTTGTAGTAGCCACTATTTGAGTCAATTTCCTTCCTTGGAATTACTCCCACTTCATTCTTTGGATTTGAGACGGGCCTTTGATGGAATATTGGTTTGTATTTGTTGTAGTATCCATGGTTCGAATCCATATTCTTCTTTGGAGTTATTCTCTCTTCATTCTTTGGATCTGGGATGTGCCTTTGATGACATACTTTTTCTTCTTTTGGGTTGCTGGAAAGTGCATCGGCATAGCTTTTCACACTATTCTTAGTGCTTGATGATTCTCCTTTAAAACCTATTCCAGATTTGTCATGTTGAGGTTTTTGACTTTTTAGGATAGTCTCAAGTATTTGAGAGCTTTTCCAACCCTTTTTAACTTGCACCAATTCCTTCCTTAGAGATACTATTTTGGCTTCACGTTCTTTGCAAGTCCCCTCTTTTTCTTTTAGCTTTGTTTCCAAGAGATCTTCTCTTCTTCTTGTTTCCTCGTTTTCTACCTTGAGAGAAATGATTTTATTCTGTATTTTCTCATTTTCTTCAATGGCACTTATTAGCAGTTCATCTACATTTCCTTCTAGCCCTGAGTCATCATCATTTGTGAATGCCATGAATAATGTTTCTTGGCTTTCATCATGGTCATTTTCCTCATCTAACTTCTTTTTGATGACTACAAACTCATCCCCATCAGACTCATATTGCTTAGAGAAGAAGTTCTTCTTATTGAACCCTTTCTTTCCATGTACCATTCTTTTAGAATTTCCTTCATCATCACTATCATGTTTATGAGGACATTTTGCAACATAATGACCTATTTTTCCACATTTGAAATAGATAAGAGGGTACTTACCTTTTAACTTAGATCCTTTCTTCAGTTTTCATACAAATTGAGCCAATTCGGATTCCACATCGGACTCATCACTACATTCATTTCTTTATTTCCCCTTCTTTGATTTTGAACCCTTGAATGCTGCATCTTTGGAGCTTAGGCCACCTTTCCTCATCTCATACGAAATGAGGATCCCATGGATTTCATCCATCTTGAGAGTATCTAGATCCTCTATTTCTTCTATGGCGCTTATTTTTGGAGTCAAATTTGTCTGGAAGAGATCTCAAGATCTTTTGAACAATGGTACTTTCTTCAATGTTTTCGTCCAAACCTTTAAGAGCGTTAACCACTTTAGCTACTCAGAGAAAGTATGCTGCAACATCTTCTTCATCTTCTATTTTTAGACTTTCAAATTGCCTTCTATGAGTTTGAAGCTTTGCCTCCTTGACTTTTGAGTCTCCATCGTATAAGCCAATTAGCTTATCCCACATTTATTTGGTAGAGTTACAGTTCATGACTTTAGTAAACTCGGAATCAGTGATTCCACCAGTGATGGAGTTCAAGGCTTTTGCATTTGTAATGTAAGCTTTCCTCTTGTCTTGATATATTGGAAGAGTGGAAGGAATTGGGTACTCATTTAGAACCGAATTCTAGACTTCAGGTCCAAGAGAAATTAAGTAGTAGGTCATTCTCCTTTTCTAGAAACCAAAATTAGTGCCATCGAACAGAGGAGGTCTTCTAGATGCTTCATGAGTTCTCATCATGGTTCTAGATCCTTCTTCAAGCTGTTAGGCTAGTATGAAGAAGCCTGCTCTGATACCAATTGTTGGAAATACTGAGGGGGGGGGGTGAATTAGTATTCCTTTTTAATTGTTCTTTTTATCACCAAAACACACACACACACACACACACACATATATATATGGAACACAGAAAATAGATAGCTAGAATAAATCCTTTTATTAACACAAACAATGCAATGAAATAAATACAATATATAACTGGTTGCAATTAGTTGCCAAGCTCCAACTTGGACTTTTGTGAGGCTCCATCCTCCAGAGCACCAACTTTGTTTTTCCAAGCCAATAAATAGTTCTGCACTTAGGAGCACCAACTCCCAAGGATTTCAATCCTTTAATTCCTGAGGTCCCAACGCCGTGGGCTCCAACCCAAATCTGGTATAAACTATTTTGTTGTAGTTCTCTGCTCCCAAGCCTGCTAAGCTTCCGCTTCACTCCTGTTCTCCTGATTCTCCTACTTCTCCTGCCTCTCCTGCCTCTGCTTGAACTTTGGCTTCCTCTCACTCTGATTATACACATAGACCCTCCTTTCCTTGTTTTTCCTGTTTTATGTATCCCCGATGCCTCTGACTATTAGTTTCTGCTTTCCACTGGCTCTTCGACTTCCTCAATGCTCGCTTCAACTCCCTCTGCACTAGCTTGTCCTTTGGCTTCGCTCTTCTTCATTGCTTTGGCTTTTCGGTTTCCTCTACATTGGCTTCTCAGTTTTTGTAGCTTCCTCTGTCTCTTCGTGCTCACCAACACTCTTGGGACACATTGATTCAACGACGAGGACCAAATACACAGAGAAAAATTGCTACCTGTTAAAACTGTAACAGAGCTCCTTTTATCAATAATCATAGACATACACAAGACTTTATTGTTTTACAGAGAGACTGTACCAGTAGGGCAGACCCACATGCCACATCATGATCGCAATCACAGTCGGATTTTGTTCAGGCCTCCTGAACTATCAAGTGCGTTTTATATGCATCTTTGGCCTTAAAACCCCAAGCAATACAAAAATTTGAATACACAAATTTATATGAAAAAACACGACCGAACTGCTTAAGGGCAGACTTCAAATTTAATTCACTCGTATCTATAAATGTATCAGGTCTGATGTGTAATCACAATCAGTAGTCGCGCCGATGGCCGATGGCCGATTCACTTGCGGATGCGATATTATATTAAGCCAACTAGTAATGTTGCATCGGGTCCGCAACATTCATCTGAATCAACGCTTGTAGGAGGACAACCCTTTGGGTATTGCAATATGCAATTACTGATATGGCAAATGCGATATGATATTAAATCATATTTCAGTGTTTCAGCAGGTCTGCATGTATCATAGTTATACGATATTTATATATATATTGCAAATTTGCATGTTTTAATGCACTAAGGCTTAGAGCTCGAAAATCTGAAATACACTAAAAACATGCTTCAGAACACTTTTGGCAGACTTCATTATTTATGAACCCGAACTTATATGTTCCGTTAGGTCCACACATATATGACGCTGTCGGGGTTTAGGGTGATGGCACATAACCGAACTGTCGATTATCATATCACCGATATATATATATATATATAGATATATATATATATATATATATATATATATATATATATATATATATATATATATATATATATATATATATATATATATATATATATATCTACTTCTCCGCTCCAGTGGTGTATTCCACTATAACTAAGTCTTTCGCCTCCGATAGTGTATTTGCAGTATAACTAAGTCTTCCGCTTCCGATAGTGTATTTGCATGCATATACACTATATTTCTCCCGATAGCTCCCGATAGTGTATTCTGTGGCATATTGTTCCCAATAGCTCTGTTTTCTCCTCCAATGGCTCTGTTTGCTTCCTCTAGCTCCTCGAATATTGCCATATTGACATCAATGACAATCTATGTCAATAAGATGAATCCATGGTAGAAATATGGGCATATATACAAAAAAAATTTTAGCAGAAGGAATTAATTCAGAGATCTAGTGAAGCTATTGAAAAAATCAAAGTTTAGTTGGGTGATAAACCCAGTGAAGCTACAGAGCTCATCAAGTTCCTTAATTCCAAAAACAAGAAGGAACTAGAAGAACTGAAGATTGAGGATAGAACTGAAACCATACTAGAGGTCAAAAAGGTGTTGACCAAGAGAAATTTGATCAGGTAGCTAGAAGAAAAGTGTCAAGTTCTAGGCATTGATGTACAGAGGCTCCTCAATAAGCTGGAAGCCCTCTACAAAAAAAGGACTTCCCAGTTTATTAGTAATAAATGACAAGCTCAACACAAGGTCATATTATAGTTACAAATTGCTGACCAGGGCTAAAGAAACTTCTAAATTTGTAGGAGGGAGAATAAGCATGATAGGAAAATTGTTTTAGAAGCATTGGCATATGATTTGGACATTCAATATGAAATCAAGCATATCTTTATTTCCAAACCAACTTTTGCCAAATACACTGAAGTGGATGAGGTCCAAAGGAAGTTACTCAAGACATCTATCCCTAGTGAACAACGTTGGGATAAATTATGTGAGTTACTGGAGTAAGAAGATGACTTGGTTTTACAACTCAACATCAAAAACACAATAGGATTCAAAGGGCTAGATATTCAGCAATTCCACATATCATGTGCGAGCACTTCAGACATTTCCAATTTTCCTAATTTTTTGTAACAGTTAGATAGATTCAGTTTAGGAATTCCTAAATACACCCTAATTAGTTTTGACAAGATATTTTGTAAATAACTTATAAATACTTCTCTTTTTGAAGCATCAAGGGTTGATTTTTGCGTTTCAGAAAGCTATTGTATTATTTTCATTTGATGGGATGATTAGTAATAAAAAGGACATTCTTCATAGGATTCAAGTGTTAGACTATATGGTGAAGTGCTTCTCTCACTGTTTATGTGTTATTTCTTTGTTTCCATGCTTATGTTTTCTTAAACCTGAATTATTTTACAGAAAGTTGATGAAGAGAATTTGTTGAAAAATACACTCGGATTCTGATTGTGGATAATTTAAATGTTTTCTTCTCATATCATGTTAAATAATTCTTAATTTCTCTTTAAATTCAATTAAAATTATATCTTTTCTTCTACCGCACTTCATTTAAACATAAAGGATCCAGTTAGTTCAACTAGCTTTCCCTGTGAAACTCCTTTGAAAATCTAAAATAGATCTATGTTAAGTTGTAGACTCCATAGCCCAATGGAAGTTTCAGGCATTTAATCAACCAATCAATTTTAAAATCAAACTCCGAACTCTCATAACTATCCTAATATCTAAATGCAACAAAGTTAAATCTAATAGAGAGATCCCTCTCTAAAGCTAGCAGGGCTAGATCCTAGCTCCCAAAGTGGTTTTGTGGTTACCTCTATGGTTCTCTTTTGTAATCTCGAAAAATTACAGAGTGCTAATAATAATGATGAAGCAAAATCCAAACCTGAGATAGGACTTCCAGGTTTTGCCCGACCGTAGAATGGTCAAGCCAAATCTCTCTTCAGCCATTCACCCCCGTGCCATATTCCAAGCATGAACTTGGGATCTCATAGAACACATCAATAAAAACGCCATCAAGGGCTTCCAGAGGCCATCCACTTCAACCCATCAAACAATTGTTTCACCTCATGGTCAGGCATCAAAAAACCATCATCAGATCAGTCTCTATCCAAGCCTTCTAGGGATTTGGAGTGTTTTTCCAACCAAGGCTCCAAGACTAGTAACTCAACCCATAGCTTCTATCGAGCTCCAAAGCATTTGTCCAACCAAGGCTCCAGGACTAGTAACTCAACCTAGCAAGGGCTCTAGAGTGTTTTTCCAAAAGGACCTGAAGGAAAGAGGGAGGCTCCCTAAGCAGTTGAAGGAACAAAATGTGATCCAGGTGGATATTGGTGGCCACTCACCAAGTCCACTTGGACCCCCACCATTGTTTCTTTCAGATTTTTAGTTTCCTTAGTTCTAGCACAGTTTACTATTTTTAGTAGTTTTAACGGCTCTAGAAGTTTAGGACCCGAAAAATTGCTAAAAATAGTAAACTGTGCTACAATTAAGGAAACTGAAAAGCTGAAAGAAAAAATGGTGGGGGTCCAAGTGGACTTGGTAGGTGGCCACCAATATCCACCTAGATCATTCCTCCCCCCTTAGGAAGCAATGGTCCCCATTGCATTGAGTTCCTCCATGAGATGAGGAAACTTTTGTTGAACTTGATCCTTGGTGAGCCACTTGCCCTGGTGAAGGAGTTGGCCTGCTTTGACAACTCGGTACAGTTGGATGTTCTACTAGCGAGTGTGCTTGATCTGTGTGTCCATGATCCGATCAGTTGTAGCTTGTTCCATGCAATCTAGATTTAACTCTATGGGTGTGATCTGTTTTGCAATGTCAGATGTGTCTAGTAATGGTGGAAAGTATGGCCGAAGGCGGTCCTCATTGAACACTGGGTGCAGGCCAAGGAATGGGGGAATGCTGAGCTCAAATGCATTGTCTCCCACAGCCTTGGTAATGGTGTAAGGACAATATCAGAGTGGTCTGAGTTTCTGAATGGCTCCAAAAGTTCAGGACTCGAAAAGATGCTAAAAATAGTAAACTGTTCTACAATTAAGGAAACTGAAACACCGAAAGAAACAATGGTGGGGGTCCAAGTGGACTTGGTGGGTGGCCACCAATATCCACCTGGATCAACATGAGAGGTGAGGGAGAGTCACAAAGGGATAATCGAAGTTTGGGAATAATGAATATGGTTTAAGCGAAATAAATGCTTCAGATAGGAGGAAACATAGGTGCAAACTCCTTTAAAAATTTGCAAGAGCAAGACAAGACAAAGAGCATAATTGAAATGAAATTTGAAATTGAGAGTTGGTTACCTTTATAAAACCAGGGAGCCCAAATTGGCATGGAATCTATCACATAACAACTTGCATGTGAGATAAACTCCTCTATCTAGAGAAAGGAGGGATGGGAACACACAAAGTGGTAGAGGGACCCTAATTTCAATAGAGAGAAAAATAAAGTTGTTGTGAAGGTCTCCAAAACTGTCCATAAGATCCACTTGAGATACCACCTACAAGATTATGAAGAATAGCTCTCGAATCCCCTTTGAGTAATATAAAATTTTCTTGTCGAAACCATGCGGGAAAAGCTCTAGAGATGTAAATCTTAAATTACCAGATCACACTTATTGCGTAACACAGAACATGAATCCCTTGTTAATGGAAAATTTCTCTACACCTTTGGAGAATATTTGGCATCCAAAAAGGAACATCGGACTCTCATACAAACACCAAAGGTCGAAATCCAACATATTGATCACCCTTCCTTGCTCCATGGATGTAGCCTCAAGGCAAAAAAATTCACACTCACAGAAATCATATCAACGTTACCTTGAATACAATGAACTTGCACCCCCCAGATCTTTCATAGATGCTAGTACAATGGATGAAAAATAAACGAGTTGCTATCTCGCTATTGAGATTGCTACATGCAAGGATTAAAGGGACGTGTGGCCCGCATACCCACTGCCATCCAACTCGTCCATGGAAATAGACCCACACCACATAACCACTGCTTTATAATTAACAATGTTGAGGGAATGGAAGGACTTATAAAAGAAATTCATAAAGTCCACCAAAAAAATGGATTTCTGAGTGTGTATATGATCCAGATTTAAACAGGAACACAAAAAATTACAGAGATAACCATAAACACAAAGATGAAATGGAAATAATACTTCATTTCATTAATGTAAAATACTGAAATATGCTTACAAACAGAAATGGAAATACACCAGCTAGGGCAATGGTAGCTTATATCTGAGAAGAGATGTGGCAGCTACATGCCTCTGAACTCAACTACAATGTGGCTCAAGGGCCTTTTTATTATTGAACAATAAGAGCAAACCCTAAACAACCAAAACCCTAACTCGATGAGATGTAACACCAAGAGTTTATTGGCCCCGTTGGGGTGAGTTGGACAACCAACTTGCCGGGGTTGTGACTTGGTCATATTATCTCTATTTGACGTGCATGATAACTCATTGGAAAGATCTCTCTGAGGACTACGATAGAAAGGATGAGTTTAGACAAAAAATTGCTTGAGGTATATTTCCAAAAAAACGTCATTTAGGGCCTCAAAATGGCTCCAGAAGTTTAGGACCCGAAAAATTGCTAAAAATAGTAAAATGTGCTACAATTAAGGAAACTGAAAAACTGAAAGAACCAATGGTGGGGGTCCAAGTGGAATTGGCGGTTCGCCACCAATATCCACCTTGATTAACATACCCACGTACTCTTTTGTTGAAGAAAAGAAAAGAGACCTGGATAAGGCTCTTCACGGAACAACTTTCTGTAGAATTTTCTCTACAAATCAGCTAGCTCACTGATATCATGTAGAAATTTCACCTACATATCAAACTGATATATGCAATGTACTAAAGCATAATACTAGATCTACATCTACCATAAACGTTGCGGAAGCTAATCAACCATGAGAAACATCAAGCATGAACACATATAACTGATAAGAAGGAATAAATCACACATAACACAGAATAATTTATCTGGGAAAAGCACTAGCCTAAAACCCCATCTCTATATTTCAATCAAGTGGAAATCCTCAACAACATACAAAAAGAATAAGCTCAAAAGCTATCCTGATCTCTCTGTACTCTGATGATGTAGCTCATCGACTATCTAGGCCTGTATATATAGGCTCCATAAGTCCTCCAAGCCCCTATTTCCTTGCGCGGTTTTGATTGCGGTCCAATTACATAACATGTGCGAATTGGCCCAAATCATACCTGCTATCACCTCAGGTCCAACTACGCAATACTAGAAGGAATAATATTCCTTCCTCATGCAAGGAATATTCACTGGAAATATCCTAGCAACTGATAGTACATTGTCCCTCATCTGATCTCAACTGGGTCTCTGTATGAACTGCCATGCATCAGTTATCCATGAGTGAATACTCAGTTATCTGAGAATACCAGTTGTCACATGCATGCAAGCATCAACAAACTGAATCTCATTAATTGAACAACTTGTTAAGTTAATCTAACTGGACTTGACTAAGTTAAACTAAGTCCACTGATCCTCTCAATATAGAACTCATCCTTAATTCCTCAATCAGTGGAGCAAATCAAGGACACATTCCCTAATCAGTGGAGAAATTATTGCATGTTCTCACAAAGATTTCAAGTTTGATTTTCCTTAACTAATTAACTCAGATGAATTAATTAATTAATATTCAAACTGCTGGTAAGACTAAATTCAAATTTTACTTCCTATTTCTAGTCCAAGGACTGACTAGAATAGGAATCCACAGTGCGCTGCTAAAAATAGAACTTCTATTTTTAGCACTTCCATTTTTCATTCCATGTTGCCCAATCCAGCATTGATGTCCAAACTATTATTTTTAGCAGTGCTATTTGTTATCATGAAATCTAGTGTCCACTCGGATCTGCTAGTCCCACTAAGACTGGTAGCTATCTTAGAAACAAACAAACTAAAACCACTTTCGTTTTCCTTTATGAATAGTAGATAAGAGTGGAATGAAGGACACCAACCTCAAACTTGCGCTTGGTTCCTTGCTTGATTCCTCTCCTTTCTGACAGATCCTTTCCGCTTCTCCTTCGTCTACCCAGCTTCAAAGAGCACCTGTGGAATCAAAGCAGCATAATACTATCGAAGAACAGAGATCTACAATCATAAACAATATAGGACCATATGTATATTGACCACACAAATACATATATCATCAAACATACAAGAATGTGGAGGAAAACTTGAATAGCTTTATTAATATCAAGAATAAGCAAAGAGGATTACAACCAATTGTTTTGACCCAGCGTCACCCTCCAGCATGAAAGCTCTTCTTTCACCTCATGAAAAGCTTAGATCACCCAACACTATGATCTTCCAACAAGAAACCAACAACACTTCCTTACAAGATACAAAATTCCAGCCCCAGGATCTCTGGGATGAGGGATCCATATATAGATGATTGCAAGGGGGTGAGTCAGCTTCTGGGATTCTTATTAGTATCCTCGCTCTGATAGTTCTTGATTCACTTGGAGATTGATGATTTCTTACTCATCCCTGGGTGAATTCAGAGAGGCAAGTGTCATAGGAGAAGTTTCTGGAAGATTTCGTGATCATCCACCTCGCAAACTGTCTCTGCCATTTGTCCACTCTCGCCCTTCGCACCCCATAGAAGGGATTTTTAGTATGCATTGCACCTCCTGTGTGCATTAGGTTGGATGCATCTCACTTTGACCATGGAGCAGGTGAGATGGTCCACTTTTGACCAGTTCTGAGCAGTTTTTCATGGAGAACTTCTGGGAGATGATGTAATCAGTTGACCTTGTTCTTTTAGGGTATGGAACACCACTTTTAGGGACTTAGGAGCCCTTGGTTTATGGACATGTTTGATTGGGGTTGCAGTGCCCAAAAATGTCTATAACAGTTTCCCCCTAAAGCATGAGGTCGTTAATCTTTTGATGTCGGGTGAAATGTTTTATCATGAGGATCCGAAGTTTTTTTGAGCTGGAAGGCGACCTGTAATAAGATACAATACAATACATTATCTTCATAATATTTTTCATGATCTAGCTGAGGTGAGCATTCCCATGCTCAGCTTTATAAATTCATTTTCATGTACATAAGACAGACAACCGTCTATGCGGGAGACTGATGATTCTGATAGAGTCATCATCCTTCGATTCGGATGATCATCTATGCAGCAACAATGTACATTTGATGTCTTTATTTTCCTGAATGTACCGTAGCCAGGATGGATGAAACTGGATCTGGGGTCTTCAAACTCGTTCAATCTTCACTCAGAGTACAAGTCTATCCATGTGAAAGATGTTCTGGAGTCGAACATGGAAAGACATCGCCTGATTACCAGCCAATGATGTAAGCTGTTAACAGGCACGAGAGGAATCACCGATAATGATGATGACCCTCAAGGTACTACAGTACAATTCGCGTGGTGTGAATAAGGGATTTGGAATCGAACACCGCGCAAAATCTTTCGGTCGAAGGCCATTCATGTAAACCTGTTGCCAGAAGTGAGAAACTTGCCATTGAGGCATACAAGCTTCAAAGTACTGAAAGGGTTGTTCCTAAGTCGACTTCTTGGATAATCAGCTGATGTTGACAAGAAGTGACCCGCCGTAGGAGGGCCTTAATGAATCCGACATCTACGACACGGAACAGAGTAAACGATTTTGGAGGTGAAAACGATCTGATGATACAGGGTTAAGGGTGGCGGTCATGAAAGAATGGAGCGTGAATGTATTGCAGCGGATGAGACACAGGTGAATTCGCTGAGTGACTTCTCTTGAACATACCGACGACACTGACATGATGGATTGGTAGAATCAGGGAAAATTTTAAGAACCCCCCCAAATTTACATGTATAATAAATGGGCGAATCTCCATGGTATATAGGAAAAATGGAAGGCGATTTTATCAATAATATGATATGTATATATAATTTTTTGGCGAATCTCTCACCAGGAATGGCGAATATTTTACTCAATTATAAAATCTTGTGTTTATTGAATACACAAATGAAACCATTGCATTTCTTTAAAATATCTTTTGAAATCAAAATTACCGAAATTACATATCGATAACCTAGTGGGTGTAGGATAAACTTCACTCGTGCCATTCACAGAAAGCATGAGAAAACACTTAATACTATATATAAAACCAAGAATAATTCAAATTCATCACTTCTAGGGACCTCATAACCACCCTGCCAATACACAAGTATGTTCCTGTTTGCATTTAGAAAAATTACCCAAATTGCAATCTGTTCACTCCACTTCTAGGGACCTCGTAACCACCCTGCCAATACACAAGTATGTTCCCGTTTGCGATTAGAAAAATTACCCAAATTACAATCTGTTTACTCCAGCATATGTTGGAAAGTTATAGAAGGATGACTAGTGCAATCAATCCATTCCTTTTAGCCCTGGATTTGTTTCAGTTTAAAACAGAAGTATACAAATATACTTGTCCAATGTCTATGCTTTAACCATTCACCTTAAGATGTCTTTACAATATAATTTCCTAAGTCTATTTAATATCTTCATTATCATAAAAACCAACCTATATCCATCTTAACTCCACATTTACCACTCTTAGGGGGATGAAATCTATTTATCCCTCTGAGCACTTGGTAGACCCAGAATTAAGATGGATCTAAGATAGAATTTCCCCTTTAAATAGTCTATGCTCACATGAATACCATGAGTCAATACCATGGGTTATCATAAACCTAGAGCTTAAAAATTACTATTAGTAATTTATAAAAATTAATAAAATTAATAGTTGATTTTTATTTTATTTTTTATTTTAACCAAGCTAAAATGTTTAACATACATTAAATTACAATATCCATTTTTACTCTTGATCGGATCAAATATTTTTTCACTCTATGCTAGTTTGCATATCATGATATTTGATACCTCTCGGGCGTTAGTAGATCCAAAGTAAAGATGGGTCTATGCTGTTTAATTCCCCCATTTAAATAGGCTACATTCCAAGTGAATACCATGGGTCAATACCATGTGTCATTTTGGCGAATACCATGGGTCAATACCATGTGCCATTTTTATAGGGTTAATAATGTTTTTTTGCATGGTATTAATAACAATCATTTGTCCCATAGTATAAATATAAGGTGACTTATGGAGTAAATATAAAAAAATGTTTTATTTGTTTACCATACCTCTCGTTTATTGATACTTTTATTAATTTACCATACCATTCATAAATACAAGGTGACTTATGGAGTAAATATAAAAAAAATGTTTTATTTGTTTACCATACCTCTCACTTATTTATATTTTTATTAATTTACCATATCTCTTTTACAAATATGGTATTTGGCCCATAGGATTCACTTAAATAAAACCTCTTTCTTGAGCCTTCATAAATAGAATGAGGGTTATGGACTAAATATAAAAAGAGGTTTTATTTATTTACCATGCGTCTAGTTTATTTATATTTTTATTTATTTACCATACCTTTTGAGTAAGTATAAAAAGACGTTATATTTATTTATCATACCTCCACTTTACTTATATTTTTATTTGTTTACACCCTTGCATCTATATAAGGTGACTTATGGAGTAAATATAAAAAATGCTTTATTTATTTACCTTACCTCTCATTTATTTATATTTTTATTAATTTACTATACCTCTTTTATAAATATGGTATTTGGGCCTTTGGCCCATAGGATTCACTTAAGTAAAACCTATTCTTGAATATGGGTGAATGGATTCACTTAAATAAAACCTATTCTTGAAAATGGTCGAATGGAAGGTTGTAACTCCTAATTTCAAGGGCTAAATTTACCTTTTTTACCCTCTCCCTTAAAATAAGGTGGGGTATTTGAGGTGATTTGTAAAAATGTACTATGATACAAAATATTCGCCCACTAAAAATTTAAAACCCCTTAATTTCGCCAAAGGGTGAACATTCGCCCCTAAAATCACCCCTAGGTAGCGTTAACCCCAAATGTGGATGGTGTGATGGACCCATGGTGATACAACCAGTGAATGGAACAACCCAACCCGACTCAGATGCGGAGTGAAAGTGTCATGTTCAAGAGCGACTTGCTACCAATAAAGTTTCTTCAAGTTTTCTTCCCAATTTTTCCCCAGTCATTGCTGACCAGTGCCTCTTTATTTTTGTCAAGCTTGAGGAGGATAACATATACTTGTTCTATAATTTTCCCTTTGGGCAAACCTATCGTTATATTTTAACGAGCCTAGTGACAGTGAAACTCGTTCTTGTCTGTATGGACAAGTTTGTTGCTATTCGGTTTTAACGAGTTTAACGACAAAGATAACTCGGTCCTTTTCAATTTTAGAGAGTCTGAAAGGGACGTAAAGGAAACTCCAATAATCCTTTTTCGTCATGTAATCCCTTAAGTCCAAAAAAGTATAAAATAATATGAAAGGGATGAATTTTTGGTAATTTTAACGAGCCGAACAAGACAAGTGCTCTATCTTTTTGTGTAATAATCCCTCAGGTACAAAAAGACTAAAATCTAGAGGAGGGATAGCACTTCCGGTCACTTTAACGAGCTGGAGAGGCCAATCGCTCAACAATATTTTCATGTTTTACGAGTCAGGTGAAAAGAGCTTAAAGGTGTAGGAATTTACAGGGTAAGTTCCTCAGACAGAACACCAAAGGACACCGCTCACACATAGATCACAGATCAATACACCAGTATTTTGACGTGGTTAAAACCCTCAAAGAGGGAAATAGTCCATGGCCTGAGCCAACGCGGCCACTTCAAGCAATTTATTAATAAAAGAATGAAATTTTACATAAGCTTCTCTCATGGACGATTAACCTACAAATGACCCTCCATGCTCTATAAATAGAGATCATGGACCAATCAGGTGTTAAGCCATGGATCAAGTGTCGGTAATACCGAGGAGAGAATGAACCGTCGGATCACTACATATCGTGACCGTCGGATTGTAAGTTACAAAATGTACATAGTAAAGAAACACACTTTACCTAACTCTATACTAGACTAAGTTATACTTAACTATTTCCCATGTGTCGGAATATCCTAACATCCCCCCTTAAGAACAACTTGGGATAGGATTGAAGGATTTACAAATATGACACAATAGGAGAAGGAAGGAGGCACTAGAGCCTATCCCCCCTTAGTGACAACTTCCTGAACTCCAACCATAAATCAAAGTTTAGTGAACTTCGCCTCTGTGAGAGCCTTTGTAAAGATGTATGCAACTTGATCATCTGTTGAACAATATTGCACTTCAAAAACATGGTCGTGAATGAACTTTCTGATGAAGTGCATGTGCAGTTCAATGTGTTTGTTGTGCTGATGTTGGACTGGATCTTTGCATAGTTGAATGGCACTTTGATTATCACACCAAAGTGTAGTCGGATATTGTTGCTGAAAGTCAAACTCTGACAGGATTTGACGAAGCCACAAGGCTTCCTTACTAGCTTCTACGGAACCACACTACTCTGCTTCTGCTGAAGAAAGAGAAATGGCACCTTGTTTCTTGCAAGCCCATGTAATAGGTCCTGAACCAAGAGTGAACACATAACCTGCAGTAGACTTCCGATCATTAGGGTCACCAACCTAATCGGAATCAGTGAAGCCAACTAATAGAGGAGTTGCTTCAGCACTGTAATGAATCCCAAACTGAACTGTACCTTGAACATAATGAAGTATTCTTTTAGCTGCTTTCCAATGACTTTCATGTGGGTTTTGCATGAACCGAGCAACAAGGCCAACAGCAAAGGAAAGGTCAGGACGAGTATGGGTTAGATACAAAAGTTTTCCTACAAGTTGACGGTATAAGGTAGCATCAACTTCAGGAGAAGTACAAGTGACTGAAAGCTTGACTCCAGACTGAAAGGGAGAAGGGGCTGGCTTACAGTATTCCATGTCAAAATGGCATAGAATATCACAGGCATACTTGGACTGGGAAAGGGAAATACCTTCCTTGGATTGCAAGACTTGAAGACCAAGAAAATAATGTAAATGTCCTAAGTATGTCATTTCAAACTTCCTTTTAAGGTTAGACTTCACATGGTTTATAAGGTTGGGATCACTATCAGTCAGGATAAGATCATCAACATAAAGAACAAGAATGATAAGAGACTTGCCCACTTTCTTGGTGTAGACATTATTGTCAGAATGACACCTAGAAAAGCCATTTTCTAAAAGAAAGTTATCCATTTTGGCATACCAAGCTCGAGGAGCTTGCTTGAGACCATAAAGGGATTTCTTAAGTTGACATACAAGGCTGGAGTCTGTTTGTATAAAGCCAATAGGTTGTTCCATATAGATTTCTTCATGCAAGTCCCCATGCAAGAAGGCAGATTTAACATCCATCTGATGGACTTCCCATTTGAAAGAGGCAGCAAGGGAAAGAACAAGGCAGATAGAGTTCATTTTGGCAACAGGGGACAAGGTTTTAGTGTAGTCAATGCCTTCAACTTGTGAAAAACCCTTAGCAACAAGATGAGCTTTATGTTTATCAACTTTCCCATTTGGTCCATACTTGGTTCTGTAAACCCATTTGCATCTAACAAGTTTTCGTCCCTTTGGTAGAGGAAAACGATCCCATGTATAATTTGCCAATAATGAACGATATTCTTCATTCATAGCTGCTTCCCAATCTGGATGGCCTGAAGCTGAATCCCAAACTGAACTGTACCTTGAACATAACGAAGTATTCTTTTAGCTGCTTTCCAATGACTTTCATGTGGGTTTTGCATAAACCGAGCAATAAGGCCAACAGCAAAGGAAAGGTCGGGACGAGTATGGGTTAGATACAAAAGTTTTCCTACAAGTTGACGGTATAAGGTAGCATCAACTTCAGGAGAAGTACAAATGACTGAAAGCTTGACTCCAGACTGAAAGGGAGAAGGGGTTGGCTTACAGTATTCCATGTCAAAATGGCATAGAATATCACAGGCATACTTGGACTGGGAAAGGGAAATACCTTCCTTGGATTGCAAGACTTGAAGACCAAGAAAATAATGTAAATGTCCTAAGTATGTCATTTCAAAATTCCTTTTAAGGCTAGACTTCACATGGTTTATAAGGTTGGGATCACTATCAGTCAGGATAAGATCATCAACATAAAGAACAAGAATGATAAGAGACTTGCCCACTTTCTTGGTGTAGACATTATTATCAGAATGACACCTAGAAAAGCCATTTTCTAAAAGAAAGTTATCCATTTTGGCATACCAAGCTCGAGGAGCTTGCTTGAGACCATAAAGGGATTTCTTAAGTTGACATACAAGGCTGGAGTCTGTTTGTATAAAGCCAATAGGTTGTTCCATATAGATTTCTTCATGCAAGTCCCCATGCAAGAAGGCAGATTTAACATCCATCTGATGGACTTCCCATTTGAAAGAGGCAGCAAGGGAAAGAACAAGGCGGATAGAGTTCATTTTGGCAACAGGGGACAAGGTTTTAGTGTAGTCAATGCCTTCAACTTGTGAAAAACCCTTAGCAACAAGATGAGCTTTATGTTTATCAACTTTCCCATTTGGTCCATACTTGGTTCTATAAACCCATTTGCATCTAACAAGTTTTCATCCCTTTGGTAGAGGAAAATGATCCCATGTATAATTTGCCAATAATGAACGATATTCTTCATTCATAGCTGCTTCCCAATCTGGATGGCCTGAAGCTTCTGCAAAGGTGTCAGGATCATAATTCACTGAAGCTTGAGCTAGTAAAGAAGAGGCTCTATCAAACTGAGAACGTGTATGTCGCTGATCTGTAGGATCACTGGCAAGATCACCTGCTGCATCCCGAGTAGCACGGACCCATTTTGGAAGCTGAGGAGCTGAAGGAGGATCCTGAGAAGGTGGGGGAGGATTTTCATCCTCGCTTTCATCATCTAAAGAAGAAATATTTTCAAAAGTAGAAGAGATAGGGAGAGGTGGCACATCCGCCGAACTAGGTGACTGAATGATTCCTTTTTCTGTAGAGTCTACATGTGACCAAGGATCTGAAGAGGTGCCATATTCCTTAGACCTATTTATCCAAACACTCAATGAGTTTTGACTTGAGTTTTCCCCCCAGGCCAAGAAAATTGATTGCTACAATATTTCTATTAGGGCGATGATCCATGCTGACAAAATGTTCAGGAATCTTCTGAATCTAGAAGATATCATATTGCAGGTTCCCACCGTGGCCACTTCCGCCAGATTGTTTGGAGGCGGTAGGGAAAAAGTCCCCATCAATGTAGGGTCTTTTAGTAGGCCTACTCCGATATTTTGAAGCAAATGAGGGCTTCCATGGATCATCGGAATGCTTCCCATAACTTGCGAACTATTGGGGAGAAATGTTTGTTGGTCGACGATTGTAATTCCTCCTTGGAAGGGAAATGTAGTCTTCCTGAAATAGGTCGACACAATGGCTGCCATAACATATATCTAGGGCCTTCCTAGTAGGATGTTGTAATCGAGGTTTCTGTCAATTACTTCAACATCTATTTCTATTGTTTTCCCCCCCAGTTCGACTTGCAAGTTACTTAAAATTCCGTATGGGGTGTATGTTCGTCCATAAAATGATTTTAATGTTGTCAAAGATCGCGACAAGGGTGGAGATCCTAAAGTTTTCCAGCATATTCATCGATATAATACATGTAGATGCCCCCCATCAATAATTTTTCGATGAACAGTTTTGTTGAGGGCTTTCACTTGAATGAGGAAAGCTAGTTGAGCTGGTAACTGAGGGTCATATCCTTTGTGATTAAAAGACACAAGATTGGAATTTTTTGGGTCAATCCCACCTATTGCTGATAATAAACCCTGCTTTTGGGAGGGGAAATTTTGTAGTACCTCAAGTGTCGACATAGCAGATGGCGATTGGGTCAGATCCTCCACTATATTATAATGCTGAGCTATTCTGGCACGAGGATTAAATGTCGATTTGTGTACTACTCCCTTTGGCAGTTTTATTATTAGTTCAGGAATGATGGGTGGCACAACTTCGGTCGAAGTTGTTGTCGAAATACTGGGTTGATCATTGGCCTTGTTGTCCGACAGCTGTGGATTCCCGTAATCTTTATTCCTTGTCGATATCAAAGCATCATTTTGCTGCTTTGAAACTAACAACATTAGCACTTGGGACGGGGAAGCATCATCACTAGCAACCAGACTTGTTCATGGATTTGGAAACGGATCATTCAATACTGCCAAGGTTTTTGAATTCTTGAAGAATTTTCTAAGCTCAGCTTTATACGGACACTCTCTTGTCCAATGATCCTCATCACATATTAGGCATGGACGATTTGGTTTCCTTTCTCTAGAAGGGTTTGCAGAAGATTTTTCAGGGGATGACTCCTCCTGTTTTTTCTTCTTCCCTTTCTTTTTCTTCTTGCCTCCTGGTTGCTTGGTTTCTTTGCCTTTGTCAGTCGATACGGCATTTACTTCCGAGGCAAGAAGTTCTTCATTTGCATTTTGACCTGAAACCATACGGGCCTTTTTCGACTTGGCCTTTACGGTTTTCGTGTTGGTCGTTCCTATCACGCCGTCCCCGTCATGAGAGTCTTTGTTTGATTTAGGAGATGGAGGAATGGAAAATTCCAGTCTAGGAGCATCAGGGATTTTATCATAGAGCGTGCCAGACTGAGTATAGATCAAGTCTAGATATTGCGCACGAGAAATTACTTGCTCTTTAGTGACGACTCCTCCCTTTGCCACATCTTCTATAATAGAAGGTAACAATGACTTAATAAACCATTCACCCAATAGTTGATCAGGAACATATGATTTTACCATTCTACGATGACGTCGTCACTCATGAATATGATCGGATATGTGAGTGGCCGTCGTTTTCTTGAAATTGGTAAGAAGCTTTGTTCCCGTTTCGTACCTTATGGGTAACTGAAATGGGTTAAAAAGGTTGTGGCTAGGGTGCTAAAGTTATCAAACGAAGCTCTAGGAAATTTGATATACCATTTTGCTACTGGACCAGTTAACGTTCGCTGAAAAAGGCGAAGCCTGATCGAATCATCATTTAGAGTGTTAGATGAACACCACATGTGAAAGGTCATCACATGATTCGACAGGTCTTCACCCATATTTCCATTAAATTTAGGAATATCTGACGGAAGTTTGTGAGGAATCGTTGGCCACCAAGAGGCATAAGCGATTGGATCGTTCGTTAGCCGGTTTAGATCTGGTAACTCTAAAGTTGCCATGAAGGGCAACTGTTGATTCAGGTTTGGCGAAGCGTACCCAAGATAAGATGGGATTGCCTAAGCAGTGGGTCTTTGCATACCAACATAGTGCATTTGATGCTGATAACTTTGATAAGGTTGATGGGCATAACCATTATGAAATGGTTGATGTTACCCGTTTTGAATATAGGGCTACCCATTACTCACAAATACTTGGTGCTCATATCCTTGGTAAACTTGTTGGAATTGTGGTTGTTGATATTGCACCAGCCATGGTTGTGAGACCATGTGTTGTTGCCCAATACTGGCTATTTGACCGAGATGAGGGGTAATGGTACCTGTTTGAGCCTCGGTCACTCCAGTTAAGGAGCCACTAACTGATGATTGTGGTGGCGTCGCAGGGACAAGGGGCTGTTGGATTGCGACCTGAGAGACTTGAGGTTGGCATACAATAAGTAACGCTTGTAGTTGTGACACGTCACAATAGCTGGAGTAGTGGGAATATTTGACATAGGCATACTTTGTTGCATTGAGTATACAACTCTTGGTTGTTGAGGCAGTATTGGCATCCAACCACTGGATGTAATTCCAGCATAACCTGAATTCTGTTGGGAACTCTCGTATGTTTGACCTCCTGGAGGAGACAATGAAAGGGCATATTGCCCCCCATATGATGGTAATCCGGTGCTTAAGGGAATTATTTTCCTTTGAGGACCGGACTGCCCAAATTGACATTGTGAAGGATCAATTTGTTGAGACTCAACATAAGAGATTCCAGATATTATTCTGGACGAACAAACGGGAACAGACCATACCATCGAAACAGCCCCTGGATGGATCCCATCCAGTGATTGAGAGCTAGTTGTGAGAGACGGTATGTCAGTGAACATTGTTGGAGTAGCAGCAGGAAGTTCTGCTGCTGCTATGTCAGATGACACAGTCCTAGATGTCGACGGTTGTTCAGACATATCTAGTCTATCCAAAAGGTTTCCTAGCAATTCTACAGGAACTTCCGATAACGGTAGACTAATTTCTGATGAAGAAGGATATAGAGTGACCCCTACTCCAAATTGTGATGGAGTACTAGATGGTGGATCCTCTACAATCTCTTCTATAGCAATCAAAGCGGGTGGAATAGGTAGACCGTTAGGTCCCTAAAATATTTTTGGTCCCGAAGAAGGTATAGATTCTGCAGCGACTGATGTTTGGGGAACAAAACCTTCCGAATCAACTATGGATTGAGCCGGTTTGGGTATAGAAGTGTTTACGTTCACACTAGGATCAGTTCTACTGCCCTCTTGTGGCTGTGGAACTTCTTTTGTAAAGGCAGGGGTACTAGAAATGTTTGGAGTAACCAGAGTCTCTGAGGGTGTTGGAACACTTGTTCCAACCCGACCAGAGGACTTTGAGCCAGTTAAACGAGTTCACTTTGTCCGGAATAGTTTTGATTCTGAGGACAAAGACGATTGACTCATAAGTCTCCATGAACGATGGGGTTTCAATTGACTTTCTTCCACGATTGCAGATTACTCAATCAACTAAAAATAAAGGGGAAAATGTTTCTGAATTAAATTAATTTTAGACGCTTTGACACAACTTGTTTTTTCAATTTTTAAGAGTTGAGAAAAACAAAAGATGACTCTAGTCGCCTTCGATTTTTAATGAGCCTGAAGTGACAAGTGCTCAGGTGGACCTTTTTCTTTGAGGAGTCTGAAAAGGAATGAAAGAGACTACTCTGGAAATCTAGACAGAGGGATTACCAAACCAATCGCAAAACTGCAGAATACTTTTTATGGTACGACAGTCAATCTTCCTGAATGCTGTGTTCAGTGCATTGTGATCGATAGGGCGACAGACACGGCTTCCTATGGATAAAGGATATAGCCTATTGTGGTCTCCCAATATATACTCGACGGTACATGGGAGCACAAGTCCATACTGGCACTTTTCGTCTCAAAGAGGAGGAATCACCCAACCAACAGTGAAAGCGACAGTTACCAGGCTTTACGACGCCGGAATACGTCTCTAGCCTAGACTTCTAGATGTTGTGCATTAGGTTCCAAAGTGTTTTTAGGTTCATTAAATTTATTTTACAGTTGATCTTTCTTAAGAAATTTTCCTTTCAGGTTCACCGCGTGATGTAGATGTACAATTCCTAAAATGCAATCTAAGATGATAAACAATCGTTTAATCTTCTTTTTGCAATGAAAATCCTAGCTACTAAAGAAAGAGAGATGATATTCTTTCAACATAGAGCAGAGAGCACACACTAGATGCACTGTCCTAAATCAAACCAACAAGCAGTCTAAATGCAAATGCACATGCATGTATTTGTTTTCAGCTTTCTTAATGTGTGAATGACAAGAAGAATGCTAAGTACAAATATGAATTATCTTTTCAAAGTGACAGTATTAACAAATTTCTCTTCAAAAGGAAAGGAAGATAATAACGACACTATACTATTTTGAATTGAAAACTAATTTTGACACTTGAAAAACTACTCATTCAAATAAAATACAAGAGTAACTGTATAATCGACCATCAAGAACAATGGAATTCTTTTCTTTGACTGAAAAACGGCACTTGCAACACTTTCAAATCAAAAGACGACAGTTCAACTATGCTACTACTTCGTAAAAGAGAAATGAAAATGGCAGAAAATACATAAAACATTCACAGTTCTTTTCACAATGGAGGTGGAATGATGGAAAGGAAGGGGGTTTCAACAGTGGTATACTGATCACAGACAAAAAAACTCTAGAATAGAGCTGAAAAGAGTGAAGAAAAACCAAAACTTGGAGGCAAAAATTAGCTTTTTCTGATCATCACACCTGTAACACAGGGAAACAGGGATGCATCCCACCTACTGCACACAGGAGGTGCGATGCATACTGGTTTCCTTGAAGAGAGGGTGCGATGGTAACAGGACGAGACTTTACTTGGCTCTTGGTCACAGTTTGTAGCTCAGTTCAGGGATTTAGGCCGAGCAAATGATGTACAGTAAATAGAAATCACAGGGCTCATCTAATGAGGTTACTAGAGCCACCACTAGGGCAATTATAAAGTTTGCAAATCGATTGTTCAGTTTATAAACAAAACCCGGAGATATACTGAAGCAGCGTTGATCTACTTTGCACTTGCATAGCAAATGCAGTTCGAGGGCTAGCTGGCTTGACTTCAGGCTCTGTCTGTAAGTTTATAAAACAAACAAATAGAGAAAACAAACAATCTATTCGCTCCCCAGCAGAGTCTCCATTTTGTTATTAGGAAATCTAGTGTCCACTCGGATCTGCTAGTCCCACTAAGACTGGTAGCTATCTTAGAAACAAACAAACTAAAACCACTTTCGTTTTCCTTTATGAATAGTAGATAAGAGTGGAATGAAGGACACCAACCTCAAACTTGCACTTGGTTCCTTGCTTGATTCCTCTCCTTTCTGACAGATCCTTGTCGCTTCTCCTTCATCTACCCAGCTTCAAAGAGCACCTGTGGAATCAAAGCAACATAATACTATCGAAGAACAGAGATCTACAATCATAAACAATATAGGACTAGATGTATATTGACCACACAAATGCATATATCATCAAACATACAAGAATGTGGAGGAAAACTTGAATGGCTTTATTAATATCAAGAATAAGAAAAGAGGATTACAACCAATTGTTCTGACCCAGTGTCACCCTCAAGAATGAAAGCCCTTCTTTGACCTCATGAAAAGCTTAGATCACCCAACACTATGATCTTCCAACAAGAAACCAACAACACTTCCTTACAAGATACAAAATTCCAGCCCCAGGATCTCTGGGATGAGGGATCCATATATAGATGATTGCAGGGGGGTGAGTCAGCTTCTGGGATTCTGATTAGTGTCCTTTCTCTGATAGTTCTTGATTCCACTTGGAGATTGATGATTTCTTACTCATCCCTGGGTGAATTCAGAGAGGCAAGTGTCACAGGAGAAGTTTCTGGAAGATTCCATGATCATCCACCTCGCAAACTCTCTGCCATTTGTCCACTCTCACCCATCGCATCCCATAGAAGGGATTTTTAGTATGCATCACACCTCCCATGTGCATTAGGTGGGATGCATCGCACTTTGACCATGGAGCAGGTGAGATGGTCCAGTTTTGACCAGTTCTGAGCAGTTTTTCATGGAGAACTTCTGGGAGATGATGTAATCAGCTGACCTTATTCTTTTAGGGTATGGAACAACACTTTTAGGGACATAGGAGCCCTTGGTTTATGGACATGTTTGATTGGGGTTGCAGTGCCCAAAAATGTCTATAACACTATTTTTAGCACTTCTATTTTTAGCAATTTCTTGTTGCCAGTTTTCAACATTTTCCATCCAAACTTATTGTTGATGACTATATTTCTAGCTTCTAATAGACAAGCCTTATTTGCTAGCTCATTAGATTCCTTGTTTTGAGTTCCTAAAATGTGACGGAAGGCCTTGTTAGGGAAGGAATGCAATATACAAAATATTATGTGCAATAGAAGATTTAGATGGTTGTTCTTAGGGAGAGAACCATTTTGTAAATATTGAATGGTAATAAGAGAATCTCCTAGGATTTCTATGCTGGAAATTTCCACATCCTTGGGAAATTGAAGACCAAGCAAGAGCTCGTACATTTTAGTCAAATTATTCATCTTTTTTTCAAGCCCCGAGGAATATAATAGAATTTTTCCTCCTCCTGCCACCCCATAAATATAATAGATTTTTTACCTGCATATATTTTTTATATTTCTAGGTTACAGGTATGGGAAAATCTTGAGCATTTTCCTCCATTTCAAGGATTGTTTTAAAATGTTAACCTTCTTTACAATACAAGGTCATCTGACAATAAGGCTCAAAACCATTGTGATAATATACTCATTATGAGCTCAACATGTTAGTTTTGGGAATTGAACTTTAGTGGGGAGGATAACAATCAGTCCTTCCAAACCCCAAACTAAACTCAATTGACATTTCTTACTTTACATACATATATATTTATTTATTTTTAGCTTAAAAAAATTCCAAAAAACTATTTTTATTCTTTAATTAAAAAAGAAAATAAAGTTTATTAATCTATTAATACCATTGACCAAAAGAGAATGAAATTAAGGAAAAGGAGAAATCATTTGTATGTTTCCAAAATGAAGACCACACCAAGATAAATTAAATCAAAAACATTGGTTGTCCCATTGAACTCCAAATAAATGAGTGTGCCTTCAAATAGTTATGGAATATATGTGTGTGTGTGTGTGCCCACGCATGCATTTTAGTTATAACTAATAGATAAAATGATTGTATGAAAAGGTATAAGCATGCTTTGTTTGTTTGTTTGTTTGTTTGTTTTAAACTAGATAAATGATATGGATGAGAAGATACTCTTCAAAATTGTTTCCAACTCCAACCATAATCATTAGTGGTTCAAGTAAAGATGATATCAAAATGTCAAATCTTGTCTAAATAATTGAGAAATATAGAGATATGTCATCTTATAAAATATTGATAATTTGGCATAGAATAAAAAGTGACTGGGTGTTCTATTAAGATGCTTTGTGGCGAAAATACCACTCTTTCTAAACTCGTGGGAAAAAATCGAACCATGTTAGCCACACTAAAGGTTGGTGTGGCCGAGACTGAGTGTGATCCCTGAGTGATTTTGACTGGCATTGGCATAAATTCTCTTGGATAGAAGTTACTAAACCCACAGATTATCCAAAATCTTCCTAACCATCATCGATATTTATTCTTTTGTTGTCCACGAAAATTTTTCTTTTCTTCAAATCCTTTGTCCGTGTAATGTTGTGAGTTGGAAAAAGAGAATATATTCCCTGTGACATATCTAGTGAAAATGAGAGAGAGAGAGATTAAATTGGTAAACAAAGAATTTGAGAGTTGAGGGTTACAAAGGGGATGTACACAAACTCTAACATCCTGTCAACCTCATGAGCTGTCGATATTTTCATTGGATAACTCTGTACGAGAAAATTGATACTTAGGTTTTAAGTTTCAATAAATTTATCTAACAATTTGAATAAAAGAATAATTTAAACAATGATGCAATTAAAGTTTCAAGAAATTTATTTAACAATTTCCCAGTGCCTTCTTTTCATCTCCGTATTCCACGTCTCCACCGACTCAAACTTCCAATTCTATAGATGCATTCTATTTTATACGTGATTGAAGACTACCCATAAAGATTCTTCCAACGATTTTCCATCTCTCGTTCGTGCAAGACCACCACCCACCCTATTCTCATAATACACACGACAAAATGAAAAATTTGCAACTCTTAGGTGTTTTAAGCTCCCTCTCCCAACAGCTGCCAATAATCTCAAAATCAACTGCAATAATTTCCTTAAATTATGGAAACCAACTGCAGTTATTTCCTTCAATTATGGAAACTATCTTTAGTTAATTAATTTATTGTTGGGAGCTCCTACAGTGGTCCATTACTCCCTCTGCAGTTCTCTACCATGATCTGTGGAACACTTGACACATAGCCAATAAAAGCTTGATGGAAGCTTGGCTATAAATACTTCTGTTTGGTCCCCAAGCTCACTAACTCAATCCCCTTCAGTCTTACACCATCAAGTTAGAGTGAGCAGAGCTTGGAAGTGCCACATGGATGAGAGTTTTTGAAATCATTGTGGTTGGATGCTGGCCTTCCCTTCCTTTGTTGTCTATTTAAACGCTTGCTGATGATCTTCAACAAATTCTACCAGCCATTATGTTTATATGAGACAGGATGGGATTGCGAGGGATTTCTATATTGTTGTTCCATTTATTTATGGAGTTTTTCATAGTATTTGAAAACAGGCCATACTCCATTGTGCAATAAGACGGCCACATGTATTTTTGGGTTTTCTTACTCGTATTCAGCCCCTCCACATTGCATTCACAACATTTGGTAGGCAGTTGCCTCTGTTTTCTTGTTGTTGCTCTAGCTCATGGATTTGGTGGATTTTATTTGCAGAAGTGAAGAAACTACAGGTAGACATCGATCTTCATGGTGGACATCGGAGTGTGAGTAGCATCAATGGCCAAAGGTATGATTTATTGGGCATTAAAGTTTTTGATTCTTTTAAGTATTTATTTTGCATTATAGAATCATTATTTTGCTATCATTTGGTATTAGAGCAATTTTTATCTCTGCCTTGGTGTTTATAGACATGCTCTATTTGGCTAAATGCCATATTTTGAGAATTTTCTGAATTAAGGCATTTATTTGGAAATATGTCTAATTTTTGCTCAATTTTTATGCTTATAATATTTATTTGGTTTAATTATATGCAATTTGGATAATTGTTGTGCAAATTTATTAACTATGCTCATATTTAATTTGCATGAATTGATTATTTCTGCTCTAATTAATACATGCTATTTTGGATGAGTATACGAGACCCATCGTTGAATGTTATGCATGAATATTATAGTTTTATTTATGCAATTTATAATTATTCTCATATCAAGTTAATTTTTATGCATAAAAGAAATAATGTCTAGTGATCCATATAATTTTTAATTGATTAGAGAATAGCCACAACATCTCTAATTAAATAATATTATATATTATGATTGATTAGGATCACATAAAGAATATTTAGACATTAATTGTAATTAATTATACTTAATATAATAAATTTTATCCCACAGGAATTTTTATTATATTTATATAATTAATTAGGATAAAATATCAAATTATTCATAACTTACCTACAAGAATTATGAATTAATAGTTTTATCATAAATGTTAATATAAGATAGAATTTTTATTGAATTATAATCATAATATACTCTTTAGAATTATGAATTAAGTGAATAATTTGATAAATTCTATCATAAAGAATAATTGAATCTGCTTGAATAATTGAATAACTGAATAATTGGTAAAGCATGAAATTTTATTTTTAGGCCTCAAATTTAACGTAAGCATGTGATCTTTAATTTTATGTAGTTGTACAACCTGCAAATTTCTATGAAATTCGTTGTGATATACCTGAACTTAAGGGAGATAACTATAAGGCCTGGAAGGAGAGAGTTCTCCTTCATTTGGGGTGGATGGACATAGACTATGCTATTAGGAAAGATGAACCACCAGCACTCACTAATAGTAGCACTGCAGCGGACATCACGCTTTATGAACAATGGGAGAGATCTAATCGCCTAAGCATGATGTTCATTAAGACTAAAATTTCTGCTGGTATTCGTGGTTCCGTTGATTAGCATGAAAAGGTCCGAGACTTGCTAAAAGCCATTGATGATAAATTCGTCACTTCAGACAAGGCACTAGCAAGCACCCTAGTCATGAAATTCTCATCCCTAAGGCTCACCAGTGTGAAAGGTGTGCACGAGCATATCATGCAAATGAGGGACATTGTGGCTCAATTGAAGAAACTCGAGGTTGAAATATCGAAGTTCTTCCTGGTGCACTACATCCTGAACACCCTTCTACACCAATACAAACCCTTCAAAATATCATACAACACACATAAGGATAAATGGTCAATTAATGAACTCATGACCATGTGTGTTCAAGAGGAAGAGAGACTGGTGATGGAACTGGGAGAAAGTGCAATACTGGCAATGCAAGAAAAGGGAAAATCTCAAGCCAATTGGAAAAGGAAAGGTAAAGTACCTCCCCAAGCTGATATCACTTAGGATTCCAAGTGTTCTTCTGTAAAAAGAAGGGACACATGAAGAAGGAATGCACCAAATTTCAGAAATGGCTTGCGGACAAAGGTAATCCAATTTCGTTTGTTTGTTATGAATCTAATATGATTAATGTCAATATTAACACCTAGTGGATTTATTCTGGATCAACAATTCACATTTCGAATTCCTTGTAGGGTTTGCAAAACCTAAGGAAGCCAGTGGGAAGTGAGCAAAGCATCTTATTAGGAAACAAGATGGGCTCGCATGTGGAAGCTATAGGAACATACTATTTAAATTTAAGTAGTGGTTTTGTTTTAGAATTAGAAAAGACCTTTTATGTTCCAAGTTTTCCTAGAAACTTGATTTCAGTTTCAAGGCTTGTACCTTTTGGATATTATTTTAACTTTTCAAAAACATCCTTCAGTTTATTTTATAAATCTGACTGTGTTGGGAATGGTATTTTGTCTAATGGTCTTTACTTTATTAATTTACAAAACAGTGTCACTTATGATTCAATGCATGTTCACGCAGGCACTAAAAGATGTGTTATTAATGAAGATTCCTCTAAATTATGGCACCGGAGATTAGGTCATATCTTCATAGAAATAATTAAAATATTGGTAAATGAAGGGATACATAATACTCTAGATTTTACTGATTTTGAGACTTATGTGGACTGCATAAAGGGAAAGCAGACCAAGAAGTCAAAGAAAGGTGCCAATAGGAGTTCAGACATATTAGAGATCATACATATTGATATATGTAGTCTAGACATGGACTCACATGGTCAGAGATACTTTATCTCTTTTATAGATGATTACTCATGATATATGTATCTCTACATGCTTCATTAAAAGAACGAAGCATTAGATGCCTTTATGATCTTTAATGCTAAAGTAGAGAAACAATGCAGAAAGCAAATTAAGATCATGAGATCAGACAGAGGTGGAGAATATTATGGTAGATACACAGAATATGGAAAAGCACCTGGGCCATTTGAAAAATTTCTTCAAGAGCATGGGATTGTTGCCCAGTACACCATGCCTGGTTCACCCAACCAGAATGGTGTAGCAGAAAGAAGAAACCGAAGATTATTGGACATGGTGTGGAGTATGCTTAGTAGCTCCAATCTTCCTAAATCCTTGTGGACTGAAGCACTTAAGACAACAATGTATATGTTAAACCGAGTTCCAACCAAGGTTGTTCCTAAAACACCATTTGAATTATGGAAAGGTTGGAAACCGAGTTTGTGACATATGTGCTTTTGGGGATGCCTGTTTGAAGTGAGAATTTATAATCCACAAGAGAAGAAGCTGGACCCAAGGAACATTAGTGGGTATTTAATTGGATATGTTGAAAGGTCTAAAGGTTACAGATTTTACTGTCCATCTCATAGCACTAGGGTTGTGGAATCAAGAAATGCAAAGTTTCTTGAAAATGACTTGATCAGTGGGAGCCATCAAACCAAGAACATAGTTTCTGAGAATGATCATTCAGAATCTCAACCTTCCACCTCAAGTGATAGATTGGTTATTGTCCACAACACCCCACAAGTACAAACTGGTGTTGAACAACCAATTGTTGAAGTTCCACACGCTGCTGACAACATTCCAGTAGATCAGGTAGTTCAAGAGTTGCCAAGAACTTTTGAACAATGGGTTGAACCACATACTTATCAGGAAGATGATGGTACAACATTAAGATGATCTATTAGACCAAAGAGATCAACAATTCCTGATGATTACGTTGTGTATCTGCAAGAATCTGACTACAACATTAGAGCCGAAAATGATCCCGAGTCTTTTTCACAAGGCATAAGTTGCAAAGAATCAAAATTATGGTACGATGCCATGAGGAAGAGGTGAATCCTATAAAGAGTAACAAAGTCTGGGATCTTGTTGAGTTTCCTAATGGTGTGAAAGCCATTGGATGTAAATGGGTCTTTAAGACAAAGAAAGACTCATTGGGCAACATTGAGAGATACAAGGCAAGACTCATTGCTAAGGGATTCACTCAGATAGAAGGAATCAACTACACAGAGACTTTCTCCCCTGTGTCTAAGAAAGATTCCTTACGCGTTATTATGGCATTAGTAGCCCATTTTGACTTGGATTTGCAACAAATGGATGTGAAAACGACATTTCTCAATGGAGATCTAGAGGAGGAGATTTACATGAAACAGCGTGAAGGATTCCCCTCTAGTGATGGCGAGCAATTGGTTTGCAAGCTCAAGAAATAATTATACAGTTTAAAACAAGCATCCCGCCAATGGTATTTGAAATTCCATAATGTAATTTCTTCATTTGGTTTTGTAGAAAACATTATGGATCAATGTATATACCTGAAAGTTAGTGGGAGTAAAATCTGTTTTCTTGCTTTATATGTGGATGACATTTTGCTAGCAACCAATGATAAGGGTTTGCTGCATGAGGTGAAACAATTCCTCTCTAAAAATTTCGATATGAAGGATATGGGTGAGGCATCTTATGTCATTGGCATTAAGATCCATAGAGACAGATTTTGAGGCATCTTGGGTCTGTCTCAGGAAACCTATATTAATAAAATTTTAGAGAGATTTTGGATGAAGGAATGTTCACCAAGTGTAGCTCCCATTGTGAAGGGTGATAGGTTCAATTTGAACCAATGCCCGAAGAACGACTTTGAAAGGGAACAAATGAAGAACATTCCATATGCTTCTGCTATCAAAAGCCTAATGTATGCTCAGGTCTGCACAAGACCTGAAATTGCATTTGTTGTGGGAATGTTGGGACGATATTAGAGTGATCCAGGTTTAGATCACTTGAGAGCTGCAAATAAAGTAATGAGGTACCTTCAAGGAACCAAAAACGACATGCTTATGTATATACAGACGGACAATTTGGAAGTAATTGGCTACTCAGATTCTGACTTTGTTGGATGTGTTGATTCACACAAATCAACATCAGGATACATTTTTATGATGGCTGGTGGAGCTGTATCATGGAGGAGTGCCAAGCAGACCTTGATTGCCACTTCCACTATGGAAGCCGAGTTCGTCTCCTATTTTGAGGCTACTTTACATGGTGTATGGCTTAATAGTTTCATTTCTGGGCTTAGAATTATAGATTCTATCTCTAAGCCATTGAGAATGTATTGTGACAATTCAACTGCTATTTTTATGGCTAAAAACAACAAAAGTGGGAGTCGAAATAAACACATCGACATTAAGTATTTAGCTATAAGGGAACGTGTTAAAGAAAATAAACTGGGCATTGAGTACGTCAGCACTGAGTTGATGATCGTCGATCCTTTGACTAAGGGCATGCCACCATTGAAATTCAAGGATCATGTAATGAATATGGGACTTGGTTCCATTATGTAGTTTCTCATTTTATGAACAATGTTATTTTAATGAAATTCTTAATTATTGTGATGTTTTCCTCATATTTATGTGCACCTTAATTTGATTTGAGAGAATTCATCTGTGTAGGACCAAGAATAAACATAAGGTTTATTCATTAAGAAATTGTTGCCACATAAATTTTAATAGAAATAAATACATAATAATACATGGAAGATAATACTCGTCATTAGAGGATTTATCACCATGATTCATGTATCTATTACTTAATACATATTATCGATGGGTTTAAGATGAGACATTAAGATTGGAAGTATGGACCAAGTGGGAGAATGTTAAGCTCCCTCTCCCAATGGCCACTGATAATCTGGAAATCAACTGCAGTCATTTCCTTAAATTACGGAAACCAACTGCAGTTATTTCCTTCAATTACGAAAACTATCTTCAGTTAATTAATTTCTTGTTGGGAGCTCCTGGAGTGGTCCATTACTCCCTTTGTAGTTCTCTACCATGATTTGTGGAACACTTGACACATAGCCAACAGAAGCTTGATGGAAACTTGGCTATAAATACCTTTGTTTGGTCCCCAAGCTCACTAACTCAATCCCCTTCAGTCTTACATCATAAAGTTAGAGTGAGTAGAGCTTGGAAGTGGCACACGGATAAGAGTTTTTGAAATCATTGTGGTTGGATGTTGGCCTTCCCTTCCTTTGCTGTCTATTTAAACGCTTGCTGATGATCTTCAACAAATTCTACCAGCCATTATGTTTATATGAGACAGGATGGGATTGTGAGGGATTTCTATATTGTTGTTCCATTTATTTATAAAATTTTTCATATTATTTGAAAACAGGCCATACTCCATTGTGCGATAAGATTGCCACATTTATTTTTGGGTTTTATTACTTGTATTCAGCCCCTCCACATTGCATTCATAACATTTGGTAGGCAATTTCCTCTGTTTTCCTATTGTCACTCTGGCTCGTGGATTCGGTGGATTTTATTTGCAGAGGTGAAGCAACTACGGGTAGACATCGATCTACTAGGTGGACATCGAAGTGTGAGTAGCATCAATGGCCGAAGGTATGATTTATTGGGCATTAAAGTTTTCAATTCTTTTAAGTATTTATTCCGCATTATAGAATCGTTATTTTGCTATCAAGGTGATTCAAGATAGGTAAGAAAATGGAGTTCTAAGTCTACCTATATAGCAGTGTTCACAGACAAAAATCGCATTAACAAAAGGAGAAATATTTTCCAAATATTTTGGAGATCTTCAGGTCACTAATTTTCCAAAAATAAGAGTGCATGTCAATAAAAGCCATAAATATTTGTTTTCTATTGGAATCAACGAGACTACGACATTTAAGCAATGATGGTGAATATCCATTTTTTTGCGAAAGTAAGAAAAAAATACCGTGTTTCAATAAAATGATTGATACCCTACTGGCATAAAATTAGTCACCAATGTGCTGAAAATTAATGCAATCGCACAAAATTAATCAAAGACATTCTCAACGCAATCACATAAAATTAATCAAAAAACATTCTCATAAATCTTTGCAGATCTTCCCACTGGCTAATTTCTAAAATAGAAGATCCCATTATGATAAATTAAATCTTCAATTTTTGTTAAAATAATTTTATTTCTTTCTTTCTTGAATAAATGAAACATCATTTAAACAAGGACGTTGAATACTGATCTTCCTATCAAATTAAAAAAAAAAAAAAATTACAATTTTTGGTCGAAGTAATCACAAAGTATTGGTTGTACAAGAGCGCACTAGCATAAAATTAATCAAAAGGCAATCTATCCACGTGTGACTAACGAGAGTATCTTTTAAA
Organism: Pinus tabuliformis; assembly: GCA_031772625.1. Classification (NCBI taxonomy): domain Eukaryota; kingdom Viridiplantae; phylum Streptophyta; class Pinopsida; order Pinales; family Pinaceae; genus Pinus; species Pinus tabuliformis. The sequence goes on from CM062813.1 coordinate 1,165,336,460, forward strand.
CATTGAAGTCAATATGACTTAAATAAATTTAAAAAATCTGATACTCCGTAAAATAAATCGAAAAGCTCATAATTTTTAGTTAAAAACTCATTACCACTGACTACAACATTTAGATTTAAAATACGGTAATTAAATAAAAATTATTTAAATTAAATTAAATAAAAAACTTCAAAATCATCTTCAAAGTGTATTTTAGAAAATTTCTATGTCTCTTTTTTATATTTTGTCACACCAACATTAATTCTACGAATAACTTGTTTTATTTTCATTAAGATGACATATGAATATATACAAGGAGAGGATATTATTGGGTTTATATCCCAATGTCTTTTTATCTTCCAATTTCTCTTATTTTTTCTATTTACAATATTTACATAGAATTCCTAATGCTAAAGATTAAGTGTTCAAAATTCCCTCCCTTAATCTAAAGTGATGTTGGTGAGTCCAAGCATCATTTAGAATTTCAGAATATTTCAAAATTTTGCCTTCCAAGTGCTTTGGTGAAGATGTCTACAATCTCCTCATTTGTGGAACAATGTCACAAGTGGATTGTTATGGCCTCAACATAATGTTGAATCAGATGGCATTTTGTATTGATATTCTTTTTTTGATCATGGAACTTTAGGTTCTTGGGCAACTTTATTGTAAAAGTGTTGTCAATCAAAAGAGGAGTTGAATGTATTTGTTTTTCCTTCAAATCTTCTAGAATTTTCCTGAGCTACACAATTTCCTTCATTGCTTCAAGTGCTGCCACATATTTTTCTTCAGTTGTGGAATTTTTTGGAACTGATTATTTGTGTGACCTTCAGGAGATAGCTCTTGATCCAAGACTCATAACATAACCTGAACTAGATACTTTAGTTTCTTTATCTCCATAAAAATCTAAATCAGAAATCCAATCAAGTTGAAATCATCCACCTGTGTATACTTGAGTCCAAAGTCTTGAGTTCCCTTCAAGTACTTTAGAACTCTTTTTGCAATAGACTAGTGATCCTCACAAGGATTTTGCATAAACATGGAGAGGATTCCAACATCAAATGAAATTTTCACTCTGGTAGTAGTCAGGTAGTTGAGAATTCCTATGAGTTGTCTGTACTTTATTGCATCCTAAAATTATTTTCCTTCATTAGATGTGACCTTTAAGTTTCGTTCCATTGGAGTAGTCAAAGGATTGCACTTAACCATGCCAAACATGTTCAACAAATCTCCAATGTACTTCTTATGAGAGAGGAATATAAATTTCATATGTTGAGTTACTTCAATAACAAGATAGTAGTGGACATAGCCCAAATATGTCATTTCAAAACATTTCCTTGGTTCTTTATTTACGGATGAAATTTAGCTCTCATTGTTCCCTGTCATCAGAAGATCATCTACATACACCACAAGATATACAATTGTTTTTCCAAATTTATTGAAAAACAAAGTTCCATCATCAAGATCATAATGTTTGAAATTGAGTTTCAGAAGATTCTCAGTCAATTTCTCGTACCAAGATCGCGGTACTTGCTTGAGGCCATACAAGGATTTTAAAAGCTTGCATACTTTATGTTCTAGAACTTTCACAACTAATCCTTTTGGTTGGGACATAAAAACATTCTCTTTCAGATATCCATTCAAGAAAGCACTTTTTATATCCATTTGATGGACTTTCCAACCATTTTTAGCTACCAAGGCAAAGAGTGTCTGGATGGTAGCCCATTTTGCAGTGGGGGAAAAAGTCTCCTCATAATGAAACCCTCCCTTGTATGCAAAACCTTTGTCCACAAGCCTAGCTTTGTGCTTGTCAAGAGAGCCACCTACTTTATACTTGTTTTTGAAGACCCACTTGCAGCCGATTGGTTTGGTTCCCAACGGAGGACCAACCAACTTCCAAGTGTCATTCTTTATCAGAGCGTCATATTCTTTCTACATTAATTCTTTCCAATCATCATGAGAAGTGACTTATTTGAAGGAAGTTGGTTGGAAATTTGTTGACAATTTCAATTCACAATCATAAGAAAATCCATATCAACAGCTGAATTAGAATCGTCTACATCACCTCCATTCTATCTGGTTGAGCTTCTTGTTCCTCTTTTTCCAACCTCATGAGTACAAACACACTCAAGTGCCTTTCTCATCCATTTTGGAGGACCTTTCTGAGATGGCCCAAGATGCTCCATTGACTGAGATGGGGCTAAATCAAGATTTAGTCTCCCAACTCTGTCAATCACATCGCTCATACTATCATCAATGACTAGAGATTCATGCGGGGGAGAGATTTCTTCAGAAGAAGATTCCACAAATTGATTCGTTATATTAATCCCCCCTTCAAGGTGTGGAATCTCATTATAAAACTCTTGAAAAGAATTTGCATGACTGAATCTATCCAAATGATCAAGCTATCGCTCAACAACATTTTCAGTCTTGGAAGATTCAAGAAAGATCACATCTCTAGATATTATAAACTTCTTATTCACTTCATCATAGAAAAAATATGCTTTGGTGTATTTGAGTACCCCTAAGAAGATACATTTGTGATTCATTGCACCAGTTTTGTTTCTCTGTTCCTTCGATATCAAGGCATAACAAGTCGAAACAAAAACACCGAGATGCCTGACCGACGGAATATGGCTATACCACATTTCATAGGGAGTCTTATTTTTTATAGATTAAATGGACACCTATTTTTTATATGCGCAACACGTAGAACTGCATCAACCCAGAACGTCAGTTTATCACTCTTGAAAAATACCATGGAACATACCATATTTAAGATTATCTTGCTCATCCTTTCAGCTATTCATTCTGTTCAGGATTATAAGGCAAGGTTGTTTGATTTTTGATCCCATATTGGCGAAGATAGTTTTCAAATTCATTTGATGTATATTCCTTTCCATTATTAGCACAAATATATCCAATATGAGATTTTGCATAATTTTCAATGCATGCATGAGAGTTCGTGAATGTTTCAAAAGCTTAAAATTTATTCTTCAATAAATAAACCCAACACATTTTGGTGTAGTCATCAATAAATGTCATCATATATTTATTACAATTTGCAAAAGGAACATGCATTGAGTCACATAAATAATAATGAATGAATTCAAGTTTTATATGTGCTCTGGAATGAGAATAATGAAAATATTGTTTGTTGTGCTTTCCTAAGATACAAGCATCACGTTGCTTAAGTTTCCTAGGAATAGTTGGCAAACCAGTAACACCATTTTTCTTCAACAAACGAAGGTTGTCATAGTTTAAGTGTCCAAATATAGCATGCCATAAAAGACTTGATTGAAATATACCTTCATCATAGTGAGAATTGTATGAAATGTTTTATGCACGAACAAAGGTTCCTTTTAGCTTCAAAAGTCTTTCTTCTTCTATCCCAATCATGACAAGTAAGTGATCTGATGCTTTTCTAACCTCAACTTTGCATTTAAATACGTGAATGGAGTGTCCTTGTTGGTGGATGTGGACCAAAGACAACAAGTTTCTCCTCAACTCCGAGAGGTATAGAAAATCATGTGGAATAATGTATGGAAGACCAGGTGGTTTGAGTCTGATGATGCCAAGCCCTGATGGCTTGAGTTTTGACTTGTCTATAAATTATACCGCGTCATCAACATTATCTGTGAATTCTTCAAAGAAATCTCTTCTGAAAGTCATGTGGAAAGTTTCTCCTGAATCAAGCAACCAAGCATCTTTCCCTGAAGCAAATGAAGCATTGAATGTTTTCATTTACTCCAATGTTGCAATGTGCCACAACATAACGAGGGGGCTCATGTGCTTTTCCTTTCCCTTTGTCGGGTGTTTTACCCTTTCCTTCATTTCGTTCCTGCTGAATTATGTCCCAAGGAAACTTACATGTGGAAGAATCATATCCATCTCTATTGCATCATATGCAACGAATATCAGACCTTTCTCCTTGGAAATGTCTTCCCCCCTTACGTCTAAAAGTATTCCTTCCTCTTCCTCTTCAGCCACCTCTTCCTCTATAAGAACCTTGGGCATGATTCTTCTCTTTTTATGCAAGGAATACAACTTCTTCAGTAGCCTGGGGAATTGTCTTCTTCCTAAAATCCTTCTCTCTCATAGCAAACTTATTCTCAAGGGAGTCAAAGGTATTCTCCTTAAGATTTCCACTTGCTTGCAATGACTCAAGATAATGTGAATAGGTAGGATATAATTCCTTGACATAAGCTATGAGAGGAGTATATATTTCAATGCAAGTGGTTTTTATGTCATGAATAATGGATCTTACTTTTGATGCTAAGGCAAGAGGGTCATAAATTTTCAATTCAAGATTGAACAAATTAATCATCAATTGAACAAATTCAAGTTCAGAGTGTGAGTCATATGATTCCTTCAACTTTTTTAAGGCTTCAAAGGCATTTGAAAATAAAATATGGCGACTCACCTCTTCATTTACAAATGTTGCGATCAAGGCATAAACCTTGTTGTTCTTGTTTTCCCAAATGGAAAGGTCATTATTTGAGGTAGGTTTTTCAGGTGCATTGTCTCCTTCCCCTTCACAAATTGCTTTCCAAAGTTCATTAAAAATGAGAGTGTGTTTTATTTTCTTGGACCAATGTATTCAACTAGAGATTAACTCACAAATCCATGAAGTCATCACAGAGATAATTCAACAGATAATTCAACAACGCATTGAATGCAGAGAATGGTTTGTCCAAATGTAGAGATTTGACAGAGAACATAGGGAAAGAAACTAAAAGGAGTTATGATGTGGAAAACTAATTTTGGGGGCTTTCTCTGATACCATGTTACACAGGAGTAACTCCACGAATAACTTGTTTGATTTTCATTAAGATAGCATATGATTATATAGAAGAAGAGGGAGACTATTGGGTTTCATGTCCCAATGTCTCTTAGACTTCCAACTTCTCCTTTTTTCTCTATTTACAATATTTACATAGGATTCTTAATCCCAAAGATTAGGTGTTCAACCTATTTTTTTATAATTTTTTTTTTATATTTTGGGTTTCACAATTTTATTTCATTATGTGGTGGAAAGGATATAAATTTAATTTTATATTTTAGAATATCTGTTGAGATTTATCTCCAAAGTAATTAGGATATTTTTTCCTTTTAATTAAATTGATCAATTAAAAAAATGTAGTCTAAACAAGTAAGTTTTTTTTGAGTATATGGTATTGAAAAGTCATGGTATTGACCCATGGTATTATAACAAAGCTTATTTACATATTAAGAATATCCATAGTAAAGTGAGGATAAGTATTCTAGATAGATGTTATTTAAATGTATAAATATTTAACTTGTATATTAATTTTTTTTAATAATCAATAATAGTAATAATAATAATGATGTTATAATTTAGTTAGTTTTTATGATAATTTTATTCTTCATGTGGGTGAGATGCATAATGAAATAAGTGTTTGGATGCTAATTATGGATGGATGAATATCTATGCTTATGAACTATTTAATTTCTATGATTGTGCTTGTTTGTAAAATTTCATTTACTGATCTTTAAGGCGATGGACGTATAAAATAATTGTGTATCAAATTCCAACTATGCTTGTTTCAAATGATGTCAAATGCTTATAACCCTTTACAATTAAATTTTATAATTAAGCATCTATATAACAACGTGTCATATATTTTGATAAGTGATGTGGAATGTAACAATGTTTTTAAAAAGACATTTATGATAAAAATAAATATAAATTTGTATTTTCATTTATTTTTCATTTTATTAAAATAAGACAAAGCACAAATATAATTTAGGATCAATAAGGATAATTTTAATGGCAAGTGCTATATAGTAGCTAGTACCTACCCCATAATTTAAATATATCTAAATTCAAGTTAGAATTAAGGTTTAAAATCCAATCAATTTAGGTTTTACTGCTTGGTAAATTGAGGTATTTTGTTAATTATAATTCTGCATGTGGCTGTGGAGAATCCAATCCTACTGAGTAACAATAATAATGTCTTAATTGCAATGATATCTTTTTTGTTGACAAAGTTGTATTCACATTTTATGTGTAAAATATAGATAGATATATTTTAAAAATTAATTGTTCTTTCAATATATATGTGAAAGATTGATTGAATATATTCTTAAAAATATATAAATATAAAAAATAAAGTTGCTTTATTTATTTAGCTATTTATTATTTGAATTGATAATGCATTTGAATTTATTGTTAATATTTTTTTCCTCAAAATATTCAGTAGAATTATATAATATATTTTTAGTAAAATTATATAATATTTTTTAAATATAATTTAATTGTTTTTGTAATTTTTAAGTTTGAAGTCTCTAAATACCAATAATGTGGTTATGGAACAATCATATATAATTGTGTTTCGCGAACAGTCATATATAATTGAGATAAATTTTCCAAATAATGTGATTGTGGTATAGCGGATCTTTCTTCTTATTCTTTTGCTCTCCCTGAGAAGTTTTATTTTGTTCAAATCCTTTGTCCATGAAATGTTGTGAGTTGGAATAATTTGGTTTTCTCTTTGAAGTTGGAATAAACTAACGAGGCAACAATCACATAAATAAGAAAATCACATTAACAATATTTTCGAGATGTGGTCCCTTAATTTTCCATTTTCCTCTTTGAATAAAGGAGATAATCAAATCTTTCCGATATCTTCGGGTCTCTTAATTTTTCAAAAGAAGAGTGCACTCACATTTATTAAATCCAAAAACACTTGTTTGAAGTTTGAATAAAAGAGAGTTGTCAAAATCATCATTACGGAATATTTTAATAATGAATGACTAAAACAAGAAACTCTTATTTAAAGTCAGTCAATGAGGTTTAAATGTAAAATAAGGCACAATTTCACACTTAAAATAAATTAATTCTCATATATATATATATATATATATATATATATATATATATATATATATATATATATATATATATATATATATATATATATATATATATATTCCAAATTTCTCATTGGCTGTTTTTTTATTGAAAAAAAGTCAAGAGTTTTGAAAAGTGAAGAGATTCTATTCGAATAAATTAAGTGTTCCAGTATGTTTGAAGATCGAAAGAAGAAAGAAGAAATTATTTTAAGGTCTACAAGGCTAAACATAGTCTATGGGATAGATTGCTTCTTTATCTGCTTGATGTATTCCACCCTTTTTCTGTGAAGCTTCACAATAAATGTTCCCAGCTTCTCGACAAACCCCTCGCTAAATAGATTATCCCAAGAGCTAGCTGCCAACATATCTGCATAACTTTCCATGTTGTCTTTGAAGGCCTCACATTCTAAAATGAAATGTTTTTTCTATTTCCACTTTTCTAAAAGAAATAAAAAAAGCATACCCTTTCCTCCCACACTTCCTTTGGCCTTTTCCAGTGCCCTGTTTCACAACGGAGTAGATGAGAATTAGTCCTTAACTGAGCAATAAGAATTTTGGTTGTCCAAGAGATATTGGCCTTTATGTATGCTTTTGGTTGATGATTATGAGTGGGATTAAACACTTCAATATAGTAATTTTTCTTTCTTCCTAGCTCCTTATTCCAAGTACGTTTGTGGAACTTTTCCATAACAAAAGCTTTTATCTCTTTCTTGTTTATGGGACACGTGTTCAAGAAAATATCCTATTTACCAAACCATTTTTTATTTTGCTACATCCAAGTTTTTTTGCTCTTGCACAATCTATCATTAAAGACAACCTTAGACCATCTACCCTCTTCCATTTTCTCAATTTTTTTTAAATACCTTATGACTCGCACCATAGCAATTGCTTAAATAGGAGTAGTCCCTATTTCACTTAACAAGATATCATAAGGAACTACACTTTTAATCTTAAATTTTTTTGTAATCAAACGCTTCTGAATTTTCTCAATTTGTCTCCACTGCATGTTAGAGGCAAGCCCACAGTTCACAACCATAGAGAATCACCGGAATCACTAGAAGCCCAAAAGGAGTTTGAGTGGTCTTCTAGTCCCATAATTCTGCCTCTCTACACCTATTTTGAAAAGCATAAAATGTTTTTCAACCTCCCAAAGTTCTTTTCTTCCTACAACAATTCCAGCTTATATTTTTGTTAAAGTCAATTCCGAAGTATTTGTAATTCGCAACAATGTTGCTTTCAGAGTAAAACTTATACTGGTTATGTTTTCTTTTCTTAAAAAAACCACTACTTTTTTTTTGCAATGTTACTTTCAAAGTCAAACTTATATTGATTATGTTTTCTTTTCTTTAAAAAACCACTACTTTTGTTTTGCTAATGTCAATTTTCTTACCGTTAAAAGAACAAAACATAATTTTTGATGAAAGTAATCACAAAGTATTGGTTTCACAAGACCGCACTAACATAAAATTAATCAAAAGGCAATCTCACTCACAAGAGTCTCTTTTAAACTTTGCCATCAATATCACCTAAACGTGAAATGTCAGACTTCACTAAAATAAATCTTAAAAATTTGATAAATAGAAAAGTCCATAAAATTAGTTAAAAAATTATCATATCCCGTGACTAAAAGCAAAAAGTCTCATTTAAAGTCAGTGAGTGATGTTTAAATGTAAAATAAGGCACTTAAAATAAAATAAATTAAAAAATGCGGACATTTCATAAATTTAAAATTTTAAAATCAGAAACTCTTATTTAAAGTCAACCAATGACGTTTAAACGTAAAATACGACACTTAAAATAAAATAATTTTAAAAAGTCTAGGCATTTCCTAGATTAAATTTAAAACTTCAAAATCATGTGCACGGTAATGGTTATATAGATAAGTGTAGCCTAATTTATAAATGAAATGATTTTTTCCACAATTAGTTTTTTGGTTAATTTTAATCAAAATCTGTCGTAGATTTTTAAAAACTTGAATTTAAATTGTTTAAAATGCATAATTTGAATGCCTCGGGGGTTTTCACAGCTGAATCTATTATCATTCAAAAATGTATTTTAAACAACAAAAAATCTTGAAATTGTATTGCTTGATTTTAGTGAATTCCGGTGAAAAATATTATTTCGTCTATAAGTTAGACTAGGCATATATCTATATAAACTTTTTATAATTTTTTATGTTTATTTTGGACTTTCGCAATTTTAAGAAAGATTCTTTAGGAATAATCACATTGACAAATTGGGGTCTAAGCGTTTCGAACCTCTACAAAGGTTCATCATCAAGACAAAGATGGAGAGCAAGATCCAACACATCAAATATTTATAGCAGAGATGCAACCGTAAGATTCTTTAATAGTAACTAAGTCAAATATTTAAACAATAAAAATTGGCACATTATAGAATTCTAGAATCAATTAAAATAAACATTTTTTTAATAATAAATTAATAATCTAATTTTTAACTATTCATAATATTAAATTATTTCTATTTTTAATTATCCAATCTTAATTACTATTATTATATAATAATACCTATTCATAACCCAAATTAATAATAAAATAAAAAATCAAAATTAACTAATAGATAAAAACGGAGTAAGATATGAAAAAATATATAATCAAATGATAAAATCAAATCAAAATTAAAATAAATTTTATTTAATCATCATAAAGTAGAGATTTAATTTTAATAGAATATTTTAGAATATTCATAATAATGTACACAAATCAAATATTGAGATTTCTCTCCAAAATGGTTAAACTCTTTTTTATTTTTTAATTAGATTTATTAATTAAAAAAATGACATTAAAACAAGTCTCATATGAAATAAGTTCTGGTTTTTTTTTGGGTATGGGGTATTGATAAGCCATGATATTGTGACAAAGTCTATTTACATATTAAGAATCTCCATAATAAAGTGAGGAAAAATATTCTACCATGTTCCATGTTTTTTTAAATGAATAAATGTTTAATTTATATAATATTTTTTAATAATAATAGTAATAGTATGGTGGAGATGTTGCTGTTGAAATTAATGGAGAATGTATTATTGGAGAGAGTCCGTTCATTAGTTGAGTGTGTCTTAGTTTAGGAATTAGTTCCTACATTCTAGGTGGTTGTTCTACCCCTCCTATTTGCATGTAAACTTATATATTCTTGATTATTGATGATTAAGGTGTAGAGTGTTTTGCTAGATGCATTTTCTAGCTCAAGCTCCTCACTTTTGAGCTACACAGTTTGAGAATATATCATGTTTTCTTCGAATTTTAACATGGTACTAGAGTTGGTTACTTTGGTGGCTGGATGATTAAGTGTCTCGAGAAGAACTCACTGTTTCTTTTTCTAGGCATTCACCACTTAATCAACGCCTATTTTGTTTCGAAGATCGCACTAGTCAAGCATGGCCAGAAGAGGAGGCAATGCGCCTATGACCCCAGGAAATGTGTCGATCTCCCTTCCCTTACACGGATCTTCATCAGCACACCACATCAGCGCGTGGTTTCTGCGAATATATGTGTTGGTTGACTTTTTGAAAATTCTGGGTACTTGCCGCTGTTTCATTGCTCTTCTTGTGGTGCAGGATCAATCTAGAGGTCAACAGTGGATGAGACTGTCTAGATCGAGCAGGTGGTGTGAGGATCATTCAGTAGAGCCTGCCAAATTGTTTAGTCTACATTGGCAGCATTCATCACTGCAGATTGACCCTAGAATCGGTGGATATGGCGATCTGGGGATCTATGGTATTGTGGATCCTGTAATCTGTGGTGATATGTGGTATTATGGATCTGGTGATGGTAAGCTGGTTACCTACCTAGGTGATCGGTGGTAAACCCGACGTGATTTGATTGGTGGTATTTTCTGCGTAGTACGACAAAACATAGATCGGCAAGGCTCCCGAAAAGAATCGGTGGATCATGGTATCACCTGATTTGTGGCAAGCTCCGTTCAGCTAATCCCTGAGGCAGAAGTGGTAAGCTTCGTTGAGTTTGCAACGTGGGCATGTTCTGTGTGCTCGAATGTGGGACATAAATCACAATGGAGTTGCAATGATGGTGATGATCAACTGGTACATGAAGCTGACTAGAAGGTCCATCAATGCCAGATCATACTAGATTATTGTTGAACGTTGCGAACCAGTCCTTTTCCTAGATGAGGATGTCGTTGTAGATTGTTGTGAAAAATATTTTGTCAATCCTTGGTTTGTTTTCGTTCAATTCATGTCCGGTTTTAGTTATAGTTCTGCATTAGTGGTTTCTTAACATCGATAAGATGGTTTCCTTAGAGATCCAAACTCTTACGGACAGTTTCTTTTGGAGAGATTCTTACTTCTGGAGAAATGTGGAACCCCTCATTTCCACTGTCAATGATTAGATCCAATGTTGTATGTACTATAAGAAAGGGTTTTTTCGTTAAAGGTGAGATTTGCATATTTTTCTTAAATACATGCATATGAAACTGATTCCCAATCTTGGTCGAATAGAATGTCGAAGGTTTTTTTTTATATATTAAATGAGATTGAATTTTCTAGTTTGGAGATCGATATTGAGATCGCTAGTATTTCTCAATAAGTATCAAATCGCCTCAAAAGGTGCTTTGATTACTTGGTGGCCTAAAGTGTTGGAATTTTACTAGTGTTTTTAATTGAAGGCATCTCAATTGTTCAAGACTGGGGATCTTGTGCTGGATCCATAGATTGGTCTGTCATGATGAATAATAAGATGGGAGAGGCGTACTTGAACCAGAGAAACAAGCACGATGGGTCTAATTATTCTAATTGAAAATTCAAGTTGTAGACCCTGCTTTAAGGGCAAAGTGCGTGGCAATTGCAAATGGGGATGAATTGAAGCCAATTATAGCAGGAGGTGGAATTGCTGCAACAATTCAGGATTGGGAGAAGAGGGAGGACAAGGTGAAAGTGTTGTTGAAATTGTTAGTGAAAGATTGCTTTATCCCTCACATTAGAGAGTGTAAATAAACAAATGAGATCTGAACAACTCTCAAGGATTTGTATGAGATAAAGAATACAAATTGTTTATTGTTCCTAAAGAGCAAGATTCTTGTGTCCATCGAAATGGAGGAGAATAAATGAGTCATTCCATTCATCTATCAGATCAAGGAGCTGAGAAACAAGTTGGTTGATATAGGGGAGATAGTATCGAACATTGATCTCATCATAGTTACCATGAATGGTATGATTGGTGACTATTAGATGTTTATTACAGGCCTGAATGCAAGGGAGAAAACCCCCAATTTCAAAGAATTGACAGGGATTCTGATGCAAGAGGAAGAAAGGTGGATGACTCTGACACCCTAGAATTCAAATCTTGCATTAATGGCAAAGAAAAAGCCTTTCATAGGAAAATCAAGCACGAGACAGAAAGGTGATGGTACACCACAGAGAAAGCCACCTCAAGGTATGTCTTTGACCAGAAATGATTCAGGGATCAAATATTTTTACTGTGGTAAATCTGGTCACATTGCTAGGAATTGTCATAAGAGGAATCTTGATGAAAAATGACATTGACATAAGAAGCATGCAGGGCACTTTGCTGATGAATATCAGAATCAAAATCTTAGGTTGTATGCATTTTATTCTTCTTTCTCTACTAAGGATGATGAAGCAGAAACTTGGTTTGTGGATTCAGGAGCTTCCACTCACATGATAGGTAACAAAAATTGGCTTGAAAATTTTAAAGAAACCAACAGTGGTGCTAATATCTACCTTGGTGATGACAGAGGGTACTAGATTAACAGGTATGGAAATATTCCTATAGTATTACCTAATGGTAATATTAGGAGTATTCAAAATGTAATGTATGTATGAGGAATTAAAAAGAATCTGATCTTAGTCTCTGTAGAGCATTGGGAAGGTATGTTTTAATAAATGATTTAGTGATGTTTTAAGCAATAGTTGTAATCTTTTCTTTATTATAAAGTAGGGAAAATGCAAAGACAATGAGTCTAAAATGATCCAATCACTAACAGTTGTCTTCTCTACGCAGGAAAAGGTAAAAGAAGGAAGGCGCAATGCGAAACGAGGATTTGATGAGAAGATAACGGCTGTCCCTCCAATTCTAAATAAGGTTCAGACCAGGTCGAGTAAATCAAGGGAGATCAGTCCGAAACGAGATGAAGGACTGCCAGTTCGGAATTACAGGCCGAGTAAAGGAAAGCGTTAACAGTTTAGCGGATCCCTCAGGATCTTCGATCCTGAGGGATCGCTACGATCAATCGTTTTGTCGACCGATGAACTCCGCTGTTAATTGTATAAAAGGAGGGTAGCATTGAAACTAGGGGATGACTTTTGTATCTTTACTTTCTGTTCATGAATTTTATTATCAGTTGAACTCAGACTATTGAGTCTCTCTGAGACTTAGTTTTGTACTCTCATTGATGCGTTAATATAATATCTCGGTGTTAATTTCTCCGTGCGTCTGAAGTAGTTTACGGCAGTGCGCCATTGGAAGCTTTGGGCCCGGCTCCAACGGACACTGGCTGATTGTACCATTACAATTCTGCTTTGTGTGGTTTGTTTCTTATAATCTGTTATGGTTGCATGTTGTTTCATATTTATTCATCTGTAGCTTTCCTGTTATAAATCTCTGTAACAAGTTCATATCATACTTTCAGGATTCTTCGTACACTGTTGATCCGAATTGTTTGCATCAATTACAGAATTCATAAGTAGAATATTTCAGCTACAGGTGATTGGGGTTAATGGATTGTTGGTGACTATTGCAGATCGTGTACATATGATTGATGTTTCCTGTCTTTAATGATTTTCTGTTCCATTTGATATATATATGATTGACGTTTCCTGCCTTTAATAATTTGCTGTTCCATTTGATTAAGCTGCAAACTTGTACAAACGATTGCTTTCCTTTCTGTATGTAAGTGTGTGCCAAGGATTGGAAGTGTTGACCTCGCGGGACTTAGTTTCTTTATTGCCGTTCCATTTACTGCCGTTCCATTTACTGCTGTTCCTTTTATTGCTGTTCCATTTCTGAAGTTGCTGTTTCATTCTGTTTTCTTGCTGTTCCTTTCGCTTGCGTTTATTGAAGTGGCATGAGAGGAGGTTCAAGACTGTTGTGAGATACAGCAGACGCTATAATGCTCCCAGATCATGATCCATACTCCTTCATCAGTTTCTAGGGGGATAGGTTATTAATTCCATACCCTCGACCGACGAAGTTGCTGCGTGTGTGATTTCTTTATGCAAAAGTAATTTAGCATTAGCATCCGTTTACTCTTGTATTCTTTAGATCTATACTACGAAGCATTATCCTGACAAATAGCCTCAAATTAAGATGTCCTTTACAATAACAAAACGCTCCCGGATTGACTTGTAATGTGAGATAACTAGAGGTGAAAAAGACCCTTGTTACAGCTCCACATTTTGGCGCCGTTGCCGGGGAAGGGGCATAGCCATTTGTTTTTTAACAGGGTAGTGTGTGAATCTGTTAGGGGAGAACTGGATTTTAAAAACGGAAGGTAAGAACCTGCATGCGGAGCATGTAAAAGCCCTGCTCCACCGTCCGCTTTCCTAGCAGAATTGATTTAGTAATTTAATTGGAGTGCATGACTAAGCAGAAAAGGCCAGAAAAGAATCAAAAGCCTCCATCCAAAATCGAAAAAGCCAAGGGGTCGGCGACCCTTGGACGAAAGACCTTTATAGACGAAATTTACAAGAAAGCCGGATCTCCGCCATCAGTAGGTTATAGGAAAGTAAATTCTAAACAACCTGCTAGTTCCCTTCAGGCCTCAGAATCACCATCTGAAGCCTTTGCGGAGGTGCACAGTCAGACAGAGGAGCAAGACTTTCAAGAATTTGACAATTCGACTCCTGGACCAGTGCACGAAGGAAATTTTAGCAATCTTTGCGAAGGAGAAGGAGAAACAGGGGAAATCGAGGAACCTAGATCTCCTATTGAACCAAACCAGCCTTTAAATAGTCCGGATAAAGGAAGCACTGCAAAAATCCTTGTTGAGGGAATTCATTCACCTCAGACCGTAGGGGCCATCATTATCCCTGATAAAGGGAGTGCTGTAAAAACAGTTCCTGCCAAGATTACCCCTCCTCAACCAAGGAATACTCTCTTGGAAATTCCTGAAGATTACTGGCATATATTTGATTCCATGGCGCAGAATCAGCCAAATACCCAAACCTCTACTTTGCAATATCCCATAGTAGATTCCGCTGCGAATGCACCAATGAAGGCATTTCCGCTTCAACATATCCCGACGTTTCATGGACTCACATCAGAGGATTCTGATGCGTTTCTATTCGAATTTGATGTGTTATGCAGGGGATACGATTACACCACTGATCCCCAGAAGCTAAAACTGTTTCCCTCTACCTTGAAGGGAGCAGCTCTGAGATGGTTCATGGGTCTAGGTGGTGGAGTCATAAACAATTGGGACGAAATGAAAGCGGCCTTCTTAAAAAAATATCAGGATTACTGTAGATCAAGAGAACTAAAGGATGAAATCTTTCAAATGTCTGCCAGACCAAATGAAACTTTAGAAGAATATGTAGAACGTTTCCAATATAACTTGCAGAGATCTCCATATGCATCGTTACCTCTGCCCGATAACGTGTTGAAAACTGCATTGATTAGAGGTATGAAGGAGCAATGGATTGAAACGTTGAATATTATGGGAAAAGGAGACATTTATCAGGAAAATTTTGCTGACATCATTGATCTGTGTATCAGGAGCTCAAGAGGCAGCACACGGATAAAACCAGCAGAATATGATCGCTTCACTAGAGACAATCGAACATCAACAGAAGGAGTATCACGAGTGGAACTTGGAAATCTGTTAGAGAATTTTAAAACTGATATCATGGGGACATTAACAACACAGCTTGATATTGTGCAGGCTAAACAGAAGCAAGCAGAAGCGGAACAGAATCTGGCAATTTTCTGCCCACGGTGCAGGAAGAAACATAGCCAGAAAGAATGCCCGCTCGATACAGTTCAAATATGTGCTATTTGTACCAAGGACCATCCGACTGAAAGCTGTCCCTCGCTCCCTGGTTTGAAGGCGGTGTACAAAGAAGCAGAAGAGGAACCAGAATCAGCATACTTTATCAACCAGCGTCGTCAATGGCAACCTAGGCAACCTGGTATGTTTCAAGATCCCTCCTCTTCTTTTCAATCTCCACAATTTAATGCTCAGCAACAGAATATGTGGCAAAATCAGTCTCAGCACCCGTTTTCAAATTGGCCGCCTCAAATGTTTCCTACTCCGAACCCTTGGATGAACCAAGCTGGTTGGCCAAACTTTCCTTATCCTCCGCCATATTGGCCAAATAATTCATATCCTCCGCAGTGGACCCCTTCCACTTCGCAAAGTTCACCCTGGCAGAGCAACTGGCCAAGATCGACATATCAAACACCAGGATCAATTCCGCTCCCTCAACCAACTCTGCCAGCCTTGCAACAAAATCCCCAGCCCAACCTAAGACCGCAGCTCCCAGCCCAACCCAACCCGAACCCAAATAATCGACCAGTTCAATCTCTTCAAATTATAGAATCTTCCGAGATTGAATCTGCTCTGCAGGAGTGCAATGATCTTCAGTTGAGATCTGGGCGAATAATAGAAACTGAGGGACATAGAACCGCTCATATTGAAAACCAGTTACCGATAGAACAGCCGTCACAACAAGAAGAAGTAAGTAAAGACCAAGTTCATCAGCAAGTACTTACATCTTCTCCACCTTTCCCAGAACGACTGGCCATTCCAAGACAAATGCAATATCCGGATTTTGATATTTTGGGAGAACTCCAAAATTTGTATATAAGAATTCCATTCCTTCAGGCTATACAGGATATCCCCATATATGTAAAAACCATAAAGGACCTGTGTAGCAGGAAAACAAAAAGAAATATAACCCCTAACCCTAGAGTCCAGGTAGTCGGCACCTTATCCGACCTCTTATCAGGGAAAGAAACACCAATTAAATATGAGGATCCTGGAAACCCAATTGTCACTGTTCAAGTCTGTGGGCAGACCCTGACCAACGTTTTAGTAGATCTAGGGGCTGCGATTAACATCCTGACAACATCAACCTGCCAGAAGCTTGGAATCACATCGGTAGAGCCTACTTCCACTTTACTAGAACTTGCTGACCGATCAGTAATAAGACCAGAAGGCACCTTGTATGATGTCATGGTTTCAGTGGACTCTTGGGAATACCCGACCGATTTTCTGGTGATTAATCCAAAAACCCGACTAGATGGACATCCGCTAATTCTAGGTAGACCATGGCTCGCTACTGCTGACGCCTACATTGGATGCCGGCAAGGAAACATGACCATAACCAGAGGACCGGATATCAAAAATTTAATCTTGTACCCGCCAGCCCAGCCAAGCATCACACCTCATATATCGATGACCAATCTGCGCCCTGCCTCATATATTACTGATAATATTAGACCACCATTAACAGTTCAGGAAGCGCTAGATTTTAAAGATCAAATGGAAGATGATGCCATCAATAAATTCATTAATCAAATAGAGTCCACATCGTATACACAATGCTTTATGATAAAAGCGGCATTTGATAACGAATTAGAGGAAGATCCTCTAAAAGATGACAATGACCCAAATATACCTGTAACCTCTGTTGCTAACAGCAAAGTAATACAAATTGAACCGGGCAAAACTTTAAACATTAACGCTAATCTGACACCTGAACAAGAGACCAAACTCATCCAGCTCCTACGAAAGTATCAGGAGGCATTTGCTTGGGACTATCCCGATATGAAAGGGATTGATCCCCAGCTATGTACACATCGTATCTATATCGAGAAAGATGCAAGACCAGTTCGCCAACCACAGAGAAGACTCAATCCCCATTTAAAAGATGTTGTAAAAGATGAGCTGCAGAAATTATTAGACGTTAACTTTATTTATCCTATTTCTGACAGCAAATGGGTCTCCCCACTTGTGGTAGTACCTAAAAAGAACGGGAAATGGAGGATCTGTGTTGATTACAGAGAATTAAACAAAGCTACACAAAAAGATCACTTCCCTCTCCCTTTCATAGACCAGGTATTGGACACCTTAGCAGGCAAGAAATTTTTTTCTTTCTTGGATGGCTTCAGCGGATATAACCAGATTCAGATCGCCCCTGAAGACTAGGACAAGACTACCTTTACTTGCCCCTAGGGAACGTTCGCCTACCGAGTCTTACCCTTTGGATTATGTAATGCTCCGGCTACATTCCAACGGGCTGTCCTTAGCATCTTCGCAGATTTAATTAATGATGGATTGGAAGTCTATATGGATGATTTCACACCATATGGAGATGACTTTGATCCAGCCCTGGACACTCTTGAAAAAGTTCTAGAGCGTTGCATTGCTACCAGGCTTTGCTTGAGTCACGAAAAATGTTACATGATGATGACAGAAGGACTCATTCTGAGACATTACATCTCAGCAGCTAGCATTCAGGTAGACCCGGCTAAAATTCAAATACTCATGCTTATCCCAACCCCCACTAATCAAACAGAGGTACGCAATTTTCTTGGTTTTTCTGGGTATTATAGACGATTTATACAACATTACTCACGTATTGCCGCACCTCTACATGCATTAACTGGAAATGTTGATTTTTTGTGGACAGAAAAATGTGATCGAGCCTTCACAGAATTAAAGAAGTTGCTATCTACAGCTCCAGTTCTCAGAGGACCTAATTGGAACTTACCATTCCAAATTTCAACCGACGCCTCAGACACAGCAATCGGTGCAGTGTTGGGCCAAGAAGAAGAGAAAAGACCATACGCTATCTACTACATCAGCAAAAATTTGGCTCCGGCTGAATTAAATTACACTGTCACCGAAAAAGAATTTTTAGCTGTGATACATGCTATTAATAAATTTAGACACTATATTACAGGCTATCCCGTTATTTTGTATACAGACCATTCTGCTATTAGGTATTTAGCAAATAAGCCTGTTACAAATGGAAGAATAACCAGGTGGTTGATCTTGTTGCAGGAATTCGACATTACAATCAGAGACCGACCAGGGAAGGAGAACCCTGTAGCTGATTTTCTTTCACGAATACCAAAATCAGTTGAAACAGCAGCAGTTGAGGACCAATTCCCAGATGAACACTTATTTGCAGTCGCTGTTCAGACTCCCTGGTACGCTGATGTGGCTAATTATCTTGCAGTAGGTAAGCTTCCAAAACATTTAACTCCCAATGAACGAAAACAAATCATTGCGAAAAGCAATCGATTTTCGTGGGTTGGGGGCTATCTGTTTCACACAGGCGCAGATATGGAAATCAGAAGATGTATTCGAGAAGACGAAATCTTTGATATCTTGAAAGCCTGCCATGACGGGCCATGTGGAGGACATTTCGCTGAACGAAGGACAACACACAAAGTATTACAAACCGGATATTACTGGCCTACAATCTTCAAAGATGCCAAAAAATTTGTCCAGGCCTGTGATAGTTGTCAACGTGTAGGACGACCTGGCCCAGCAGACGAAATGCCTTTGCGGCCTCAATTGGTGATCGAACCTTTCGAACGCTGGGCTCTGGACTTTGTCGGACCCATCAACCCCCCATCAAACCAAAAAACTTACATTTTGGTGGCAACTGAATATGTTACCAAATGGGTTGAGGCGGAGGCATTACCCAGAGCTACAGAGGAGTCGGTAATTCAGTTCTTGTTCCATTTGTTTGTACGTTATGGTCTTCCAAGGGAAGTGGTTACAGATGGAGGACCACAATTTGTGGGACATAAATTAGCTGCAAAACTCAATAACCATCACATCCATCACAAAATTACTACCCCATACCATCCGCAGGCAAATGGGCAAGTCGAGAACAGTAATAAGATAATAGAGTCCATTTTGACAAACACTGTTGCCTCACACCGCCGCGATTGGGCCGCCCGACTACCGGAGGCACTGTGGGCTTATCGAACTACATGGAGAAGTACCACTGGCTATTCACCATATCACTTAGTGTTTGGAAAGCAACCCATTTTTCCTATAGAATTTGAGATCCAAACCCTGCGAACTGCCCAAGAAGTCGGATTGGATTTAAGTGAAGCACAGAAAAATCGATTACAGCAAATTAATGAGTTGGACGAAACAAGGCTCGCTGCATTACAGAATACAGCACTCATCCAGCAGCAGCGAGCCAAATGGCATGATGCGCTCATCAAAAACAAGATATTTCACGAAGGAGACTGGGCTCTGTTATATGATTCTAGATTTCAGGATTTCCCGGGGAAGCTTCAGACTCGATGGTTGGGACCATACGAGATTCAAAAAGTCCATGACAATGGGACCCTTACTTTGATTACAATCGATGGATCTGGATATACATTTAAGGTAAACGGCCACCGAGTTCGTCTGTATCGCAAACCGCTCACTCGGGAATCATTTTGCCAACAGTTACGCCAAGATACTAACATCAAGATTATGGGAGAGGAAGCAAAAACTTCCTCCCCTATAGATTGGTAAGAAATTCATTCTTTATTACCACATTTTGTATATAAGATTGTACATTTTGTATATATGTTTTGAGTGTGTGTTTTTCTGTTCCTTTTCAAAAGGAACAGCACTTGTGTGTTTTGCTGTTGCTTTTCAAAAGGAACAGCACTTGTGAGTTTTGTTGTTCCTTTTCAAAAGGAACAGCACTTGTGTGTTTTGCTGTTCCTTTTCAAAAGGAACAACACTTGCATGTTTTGCTATTCCTTTTCAAAAGGAACAGCACTTGTGTGTTTTGCTGTTCCTCTTCAAAAGGAACGACACCCTTGAGTTTTGCTGTTCCTTTCCAAAAGGAACAGCACTTTTGAATTTTTGCTATTCCTTTTCAAAAGGAACAGCACTTTTGAATTTTTTTTTTTTTTTTATCCCTTTTTAGAAGGAGCAACATTTGTGTGTTTTTTTCTTTTTTTTTAGCAAGCAGCATTTGAGTGCTTTTGTTATCTTAGGACATTGCATCAAAAGAGCCCTCCCACCCTCCCTTGTAAGAAAGAAATAGTATGCCCTCGTCCTTTCTATAAGAAGAAAACATTGTCCCGAGGCCATAAGTAGCAGCTATATATTTATGCAACAAATATAAAAGGCATGATATATCAAGATCATCACATCATAGATCGCTATCTATAACAGCCCTAGTATTGATGCAACAAAGGAGGGAACCATACACTCATCATTCTTTCAGCCATAAGTCTCACCTCCTCTGCCCTGTTGGAAAACTTCATCATGTTACGTTCCTACAATTTTTCTTATTATTACTTGGAAATAAGAATAGAAAATTTATATTTTCCTATTGGGATAACAAGACTTCTTCCGCCATTCCCACTCTTAAGGAGGGCTGAACCACCCTTATGTGTAACTATACAAGAGCAAAAGTCTATCTCAAAAGAAAAAGCAGCAGAACCAAAAGAAATTATTTGTCAAATGCAAGATAGGGGGTTTCATTAAAGAACCAGCCTACTATGATCATAAGATTGGAAGCGAAGTGGCGTTCCCATCATGGCCACCACACCAGGGATATGGTCCAACAGGTTTATTATATAAACAAACCTTGGAACAGGGGATCTCATCACGAGCCAGCCTGCCCACGTTTCGCGCCTCTCTGGTGAATGGCGTCATGGTTATCTGGTTACCAAGGCAGCATGATGGCCTGCATGTTGACAAGAATTGCTCTTCAAAACTACACAAAGGACTATGGTTCCGGGGTGAAATAAACAACTCTGCCACGGTTATAAACACCGGTCGGCAGCAGAGCTCTGTTAATGGTATCGGAGTCAAAACATATACACCAATTTGGATCTTATTAAATCTTTCTTTCTATCCTCGTAATAATTATATCTTACACCTTAATGGATACGTCACATGAACATTTATCATTACCAATTATGCCAAAGGTATTGACTATGACTATCTCAGACTTTCCATGAGTGCTAGACGTCCTATCCTTATGTTCTGCATCACATCACGAAGGCTTATGTTAAACGCGATCTATCTGTCCCATCGATCTCGGTATTTCTTTGTCTAATCTGAAACATGGCAAAATTTTAAAAGCTGTTCCATTATGACTCGGTGATGGGATGACCGCCTTCTTCTATTTGACGGCTGAGGCAGCCTATCATTTCGCGCGGGGGGGAGGTGACTTCATTACTCCGCCGGCCACGTGTTAACACATCATTCGAAAATGATATGATACGGAGGTACGATATGCGTTAACGGCATGACAATGCTATTTTTTGAAAAAGTTGTTATTTGGGATCAATTATTCATGCATGCTCTGTGTCTTTTCTTTTTGCCGCAATTACGTTCTTTGCATCGCTGTTCCATCTAGACCCTGAAACAGAACCATGGGGGGAAAGTCTATCAGAAGCGAGCCAAGTGAGCTCATAGTCTCTGAAGCCGCTCGGAAGATCTTAGAAAAAGTAGGGTGGTTAACTTATTTTGGCCGCCTGCGCAAATCAAACGAAATAGTGGCCATGGAATTCCTGCAGAATTTGCAGGAAGAACACTCAGTGGTAGGTGGGAAGCAGATAGCAGTCACGAAGGAAATAATCGCGGAAGTAACCGGATTACCAGACTTAGGTCCAATATGGACGACAAAGAAGGAAAGACTGCAAAAGATCGTAGAACTCTTCCAAGATGAAGGGCAGGAGCTGACAGTGAAGGGAAAAGGAGTGCTGCCGGCAACACTGGGAGAACCTTGGAGCAAACTGGCAAAGGTAGTACAGAGCTACATCACCTGCGAAGGACGAAAAGATGTGGTAAGGCCACGTCACCTTAAGCTCTTAGCTGTGTTAAAATGAAAATGTGCTGTGAATCTCCCTGCATTGTTAAATTCATTGTTGCATGATACCTCTTGGAGCCTGAAAAAGGCACACCATGAAGACGCAGTGGTTAGCCACCACGGGCTGATCCGCCTGATATTGACATACAGTCTCGCTCGGCAGCAGACTAGCTAGCGGGAACTTATTACAGCAATTGAAGGGGAAGTAGAATTGCCATCCCCAAAGACGAAGCACCCCGCTAGCACCGCCGAAACACCTAAAAAACCCAGAGAATCGCCAAAACCTAAGCAACCCTCGGGCACAACCGAGCAAGCGAAGAAACGCATAAAGCTAGGGAAACAAAAATGCACCCCTGAAGCAACTAGACATGCAGAAAAACGTAAGGAATTGGCCGTAGAAAGACCTGCTACCTTAAAGCGAAGGCATTCCTCTGGCACAGAAGAACAGGTTGAAAAACGCAGAAAGGTGGAGGCGGAGGAACAGATGGTCAGCACACCCGAACAGCCCGGGAGGCCTAGAAAGTCAGTTCGGTTGGCAAAGATAAGAGGTAGGCTGGAAAAAATCCAGCCAAACATAGGCCAGCCGATTGAAATAATAGAGGACCCTCCAGTGCCAGAACAAATACCTGGGGAAAACCTGGAACAAACAGAGAATGAAGTAGGAGCTGAAGAAGGAGATAGGGATGACGACTCTGCGTCCGAGACCACCTATCCAGAGGGAGCTGCTGAGCAGCCAATTCGGGAGAAGGAGATGGAACAATTGGGGGGTAGCCATCCACAAAACCCTATGGAGGAAGAAGAGATGGCCACCATCTTGGCCAGCCTTAGAGGTTATCCTTCACCCTCCAGTCCGGCAGAGCCTCTCGAAGGACCATTTGAGGAAGAGATGCGTGACGAATTGCATGATGGAATGGCGGGGGAAGAAAACCCCCCTGTCATCGCCAAAGAAAATGTGAATACCAATCAGGAACAAGCCGTTCCTAAAACACCAGAAGGAAATCCACCCGCTGATGGCGGGGAGGATGAAAATGTTTGTCGGGAACAGGACGTTCCCCGAATGATGGAAGAAACCCTCGATGAAAGAGGAGCAGAACTGAGGGCCGCCCATGTGCCCACATCCGAGGCAAAAGAAATTAAGAAGTTGAGATGAAAACAAGAGAAATTGCTGACCATTATAGCCCAGCTTCGGCGGAAAATTCGAAGTCTAAAAGCCAGTTTGAGAATAAAGAGGACTGTGAGAAGAAAAAGAAGGGCAAATACAGCTGGGTCCTCTCAAAGAGGAAGACAGAGCACCTATAGGCATCTAGTAGGTCGATATTCTGCTAGCAACCCTGCAGTTGTTCCAATTAATACTGAGGAACAAAATGCTGTTCCATCTGGAACAGAGCACCAGAATGCCGTTCCTATTGACATAGAGGAGCAGGCTGATATTCCAAACAGCCCATTAGAACCAACTGTCGTTCCAATTAAAACTGAGCCACAAGACGACATCCCAGTTACAGAGGGACCACCGTACCCATTTATACATGTCAAGAAGGAAGGGGAAAATAGAGCAGTTCACACTGAGACACCACCTTCAGGGAAAATTAAGCGACGAAATGTAAAAGTCCAGGCGAAACTTCCTGCCTCCAGGGAATTATGGGAAAGGGATCCAAAAACCAAGGCCTTGCACCGCGAGATGAGACAGGCCCAACAAGAGGCTGAACAGCTACGGGAACAAATGATCCCTCGAGAGAAATATGAGGAGCTGCAACAGGAGGTTGAGCAGAGGATTCCTCGAGAAAAATATGAAGAGCTGCAGCAGGAAGTTGAGCAGAGGATTCCTCGAGAAAAATACGAAGAATTGCAGCAGAGGGCTGAGTAGTTAGAGGAACAAAGGATCCCTCTGGAAAAACATGAAGAACTGCAACAGCAGCTGAGAAACATGAGTGAATCGGAGAGTCGGGCTTTTGAAGGATGGCAGAAGGAGCAGGAAAAGGTTGCTAAGGTAACACGTCGACTAGATGCTGTTATTAAACAATTGGACACTGTATGTTCGTTGTATGATGATGTTTTGACTTGCAGGGCCCCCGCGAAGAATTATGCTTTATTCCTCCTTGAAAGATACTTAAGATTGAAAATAAAAGCTGTCAGGGCAGGTGCCCCCATTCAGATTAACACTGTTAATGATTTTATTGATTGTTGCAAACATTATGGGGTTAAGGTCCAACGATTATTATGCGAATTTTATTTGCACAATATGGTGCTTGAGCAGGAAACTGATCTAAACCCTGGCCCCTTTGTGGGGGATATACAGCTGCAAGCCTTTGTTTCATTTGGGGTCAACCAGTTAAAATGGCTCAGGGCTTACAATGCCTTTCAGAGGCAAGAGCACAGCCTAGATCTATGGATCAGGGCTGAGCCTCGAGATCCAATTCGCCTATGGCAATCACACAAAAGCCTTATGAGAAACCCTGGCATTATGAAACTACTAGGACCCATGCATGAGGAGTTGATCCGAAATAGCTTAGAATACTTCCTGGTTATTAAAGATTCCGCCTTGGAGGCTGCCAAATTCCATTATCGGATTTCCACCCCAAGCATCCAGCTCAGGGAGCCCTTCAGATATGAGAACTTTGAGCTGGCTGCTGAACGATTGCCTTTTTATGGCCAGTGCATTCTGCAAGCTGGACCATCATGGTTAGGATATCGGTTCCGTAGCCCAATTATCTGGCACCCTGCACCAGGGTACCAGGCCTTGTATGATATGCCTGCAGATCAGTTGCATTATTTCTTTGATAATCTGGTTGCCTATCATGGTTGCAGACCCCCTCATGAAGTACCCTCTCCAGCCTATTCTCTTACTGCTCTCCATGTTAATTATAACGGTTTCATGAGGCCATGAAACAGAGTAAGTCGGGGGGTGTGTAGAGCATTGGGAAGGTATGTTTTAATAAATGATTTAGTGATGTTTTAAGCAATAGTTGTAATCTTTTCTTTATTATAAAGTAGGGAAAATGCAAAGACAACGAGTCTAAAATGATCCAATCACTAACAGTTGTCTTCTCTACGCAGGAAAAGGTAAAAGCAGGAAGGCGCAATGCGAAACGAGGATTTGATGAGAAGATAACGGCTGTCCCTCCAATTCTAAATAAGGTTCAGACCAGGTCGAGTAAATCAAGGGAGATCAGTCCGAAACGAGATGAAGGACTGCCAGCTCGGAATTACAGGCCGAGTAAAGGAAAGCGTTAATAGTTTAGCGGATCCCTCAGGATCTTCGATCTTGAGGGATCGCTACGATCAATCGTTTTGTCGACCGATGAACTCCGCCGTTAATTGTATAAAAGGAGGGTAGCATTGAAACTAGGGGATGAATTTTGTATCTTTACTTTCTGTTCATGAATTTTATTATCAGTTGAACTCAGACTATTGAGTCTCTCTGAGACTTAGTTTTGTACTCTCATTGATGCGTTAATATAATATCTCGGTGTTAATTTCTCCGTGCGTCTGAAGTAGTTTACGGCAGTGCGCCATTGGAAGCTTTGGGCCCGGCTCCAACGGACACTGGCTGATTGTACCATTACAATTCTGCTTTGTGTGGTTTGTTTCTCATAATCTGTTATGGTTGCATGTTGTTTCATATTTATTCATCTGTAGCTTTCCTGTTATAAATCTCTGTAACAAGTTCATATCATACTTTCAGGATTCTTCGCATACTGTTGATCCGAATTGTTTGCATCAATTACAGAATTGATAAGTAGAATATTTCAGCTACAGGTGATTGGGGTTAATGGATTGTTGGTGACTATTGCAGATTGTGTACATATGATTGACGTTTCCTGTCTTTAATGATTTGCTGTTCCATTTGATATATATATGATTGACGTTTCCTGCCTTTAATAATTTGTTGTTCCATTTGATTAAGCTGCAAACTTGTACAAATGATTGCTTTCCTTTCTGTATGTAAGTGTGTGCCAAGGATTGGAAGTGTTGACCTCGCGGGACTTAGTTTCTTTATTGCCGTTCCATTTACTGCCGTTCCTTTTATTGCTGTTCCATTTCTGAAGTTGCTGTTTCATTCTGTTTTCTTGCTGTTCCTTTCGCTTGCGTTTATTGAAGTGGCATGAGAGGAGGTTCAAGACTGTTGTGAGATACAGCAGACGCTATAATGCTCCCAGATCATGATCCATACTCCTTCATCAGTTTCTAGGGGGATAGGTTATTAATTCCATACCCTCGACCGACGAAGTTGCTGTGTGTGTGATTTCTTTATGCAAAAGTAATTTAGCATTAGCATCCGTTTACTCTTGTATTCTCTAGATCTATATTACGAAGCATTATCCTGACAAATAGCCTCAAATTAAGATGTCCTTTACAATAACAAAACGCTCCCGGATTGACTTGTAATGTGAGATAACTAGAGGTGAAAAAGACCCTTGTTACAGCTCCACAGTCTCTAAGATAACAGATCAAAACCTTAAGGTATAATTTTTTAAGTCTTATTGTGTTATTAAAGATCTGCTGGAACATATGAAACCAATTACTTCAGGTATTCAAGTTGGAGGTCTCTACAAGATGAATGTAAAGAGCACACCACACCAAGCCTTGACTTCAATAGTTATGACTGCAGAGAATTTGTAGTATCAAAGATTCGGTCATATCAATTTTCATGACCTAATGCTACTTCAGAAACAAGGTATGATCAATGGTCTCCCCATTTTAAAAAATTTTCATGTTGGTTGTGAAGCATGTGCTCTTGGGAAGATGCACAAGGATGATTTTCCCGCAAGACTAGATAGAAAGAAGAGAGATATACTAGAGCTTGTGCACACTGATATGTGTGGACTGATGAATACAAGGTAATTAGGAGGTGCATATTATCTTTTCTTATTTGTTGATGATTGCACAAAATTTACCTGGGTATATCCTCTCAGAAAGAAGGGTCATACTTTTGAATATTTTAAAGAGTTCAAAAGCATGGTTGAAAAACAAATAGGGAAGTTCATCAAAACTTCGCTCAGATCAAGGGGTAGAATACAAGTAGAGTGGCTTCATCAAATATTACAAGGACCATTGGATAGTTCAACAATTTATAGTACCCAACACTCCTTAA
Source organism: Pinus tabuliformis (assembly GCA_031772625.1). Lineage (NCBI taxonomy): Eukaryota > Viridiplantae > Streptophyta > Pinopsida > Pinales > Pinaceae > Pinus > Pinus tabuliformis. The sequence continues at coordinate 1,165,364,194 of CM062813.1, forward strand.
CAAAATGGGGTTGCAAAGAGGAGGAACATATGCCTTGTGGAGTGTGGTGTAGGTAAATTATAAGTGCGGACACAAACAATTCCTCTAGCCCGAGAGAGCGGGTGTAGAAAAAAAAAAACAATCTATGGAAAATATCCTTAAGCTAGAATCAAATAAGAGGGCCTACCTTTTAGTACGCTATTCCGCTTGGTGATGATCATGCTTCCTTACTCCAGCTATCTCTCATTTCCTTCCTTCGAATACCTAAAACAAGCAAACAACATCAAACAAAAAATGTGATAACATACAAATTGCACTCAACCTACTTAATAGGTCAAAGAAAATTAAGCCATAAAGATGAAAAATAACACTTCATGTAGGAAATAAATCGATAGTTGTATTCATATAAATTAGAAAGGGATTACAACCAATGCCTTGATGTCGTTAGTCTCCTCCAACGTATCCAGGTTCCCACACTTCTACTAGCATTTCATGGATAACCCCAATAATGGAAGTTTTAAGGCCTCTTCTCTCTAGTCTCAAACCAAACCAAAACACATTATTCTCCCTCAAACATACACTAGAAAGCTACAAGCTATAGATGTCTTGTTGATCATTCAAAATCCAAAAGCTCCAACTAGCTTTTGTTTGGGAAAAAGAGAGGTTTATATAGCTTGGATGGATGGGAGATGGTTCCTCTCATCATGGGAGAAGGTCTTATCTCTTGAGTCTGTTCCATCCTGTTGTGGTCACCAACAACCCCCCTCTTTGTTTGGTATTAGTAATAACATCAAGCAAAGGGGGACCCTTAGCCAAAAAATCCAAAAAATATTTTTGTTTGTTTTAAAAATAAATCTTTTTGCATCATCTCCCAAAAGGGTTATATATCACATCGCAATAGAGAAGGAGCGCTTGCTCAAAAGCGCACAAGTGCACTAAAAGGAGCGACGCAAGAACCCATCACATCGCGCGCGATGAAATCATTTGAAAAGGGTGAACCTAAAGAAAATGCCGACGGCCGATATGCGACGTCGCACATCGCAACGTCGCATGAGGCAGCACGAAATGACAAGGGGGAAAACCTTGCGATGTTGCGATTTGCGATATTGCGATCTGCGACCAAGCAAAACTGCGATTTGCGATATTTGCGATCTGCGATATCACGTAGTAACGTCGCAGCCATCGGTACTGCGATACCAATCGCAGGAAGAACTCATCGCAAGGGTCCTCCGACATATACGACAGATCAAGAAATTTAAACGCACATCTTAAGGGAAATTAATGATCACATGCTTGAGTATCCAGAAATGATTGCATTACAATTATCGAAGAGTCAAGTCGTGATAAATGTCATTAATTCCGCATTCATTAAAGTTCAATGCTTTCATATCAATCGTCTCGTAATTTCCTTTCTTTTTGCGTAAACTGCAAGATATACTACTGATATAAATCTATATGCAGGAAACATCTAAAGAAAAGGAAAGAGCGCTAGTAAGACAACAGAGAGAAGATGCCTCCGCAATTGGATGCCGCATGCAGCAGAACCGCTGATTCCAGAGTATCGCCCAACAGGCACCAATGAAAATAGACTGTCCAAGACTCAGAGTCAAAGGCGCACAAAAGCAGCGTGTTCACAAAAGATCCTGAGGCCCAGACTTGGTAAAACAGAGAAAGACGCTCCAGAAAAGCCTGGAACAAAGAACGGAAACAATTCTCGAAACAGGGGATTGTCCATACAGCGCGACTTCTAACTCATTGAGTCATTCGCACGACCGGAAACCAGAATAGCAACAGCAAAATCAGTTCGAAAAGAAACTGGGTTGTGCTAAGTGTGCGCACAGCGAATACACCCAGCTAGAGAAAGGTTTTCGAAAATATCTTCCGGTCTGACAGAAAGAGGTGCCAGCGCTTGTTGTTTCCAATTTTCAAGCTCGAACAAAAGAACAAGACAACCAGCCGACTCTTTCAAGGCGAACAGCGCATTGATTACAGCACTAAGGAGCAGATACAGAAACGGTTAGAAATTAGATTTAGTTTTAGAAATAAATTTGTTTTTAGTAACAGGGCGGTCATTTGAAGCCGTTCCCTGAATTTGTGTAAAGTAAAATTAGTCGGTTAACTAGTATTTAACCCTTCTCATTGCATTGGAGAAGGGTCTGAATTTTTGTCAAAAAACTTGTCCTCAGAACATGCACTTTTGCACCCTCGGAGGGGGTTTTTGATGAATGGACGGATCAAGATTTATTTATGTTTGCATTTTAATACCTGCTACTGATGTTGCACTTCTGTACTCTTAGTAGGCATTAGAAGCAAGTAGAAATAGATCATTATTGCTTAAAGTCTGTAGGTTTAAATCAGTCATAAATGGTACTTTTATCTCTTGACTAATTTCTGCTTGCATTCTTAGAGTAATATACAGTTGATGTTATTTATATGTTAATGTATGAATGAGTGAACTACCATTTGGCACTTTTGTACGGTGGAGTCGTTGATTTATGCTTAATACATGAATAGCTGATTATGCAATATGTTGTTCACAATCGTCTTGCTTAACTTTTTATGCAAGAAGGTTCATCTTTATTGATTTATATTCTCATGATAACTGAATAATCTTCATTACCAGTTATTCTGTGAAATCTTTCTAGATTGCATAATGGAAAAATTCTGCCCCGGGCTAGTGTAGATTAGATGTATTGTCTTTGTTAGATTAAAGTAGTATAAAATCATTTCAGAATTTAGAACTAGATTAGTTAAGGAATAGTTACGGATTTTCTATTATCATTCTCTACATACACACACATCACTGTTTTCTACACACACACCCCTTAGAACGGGAAGCTGGTCCCGTCATCCCCAGAGGACCCGCTACACCAAACGGATACGGAGCCGCCAACCAGGTTCCCGACCGGGTGGGTATCCCCCTTGTTGTCGACCCGATTTCGGGGCCCCCAACATATTTGGCGCTAGAAGGAGGGCCTGAACTATGAATGGCACCTAAAGCAATATCTAAAAACCATTCTGAGAGTAATACACCCTCATCAACTCCCTCGACTTCTCCTACACGGTTAAATCCGGAATCTGAAGTCGCTCGAGTATCTACCACTGCTACATATTCGAATATATCAGACCAATCTATTATTAAACCCCCTGAAATTCAAACTTTGATTCGTAAACTCCAGGGATTCTCCATTTTTAACCAGAAGTCTGATAGATCTAAAAGCAGCGTGACTTCGCAGTATAACCCTGCTCATCCCCTTACCAGATTAAAGAGTGAAAAATTTGGCATACAACCAAGTGAACTCCCTCTCCCTACCAGAAAAAGAGCAAGGAAAACACCTCAAGAGTCTGACAGTAAGACTCCTTCATCCACTTCGTCCATATCAACTCCCTCACCGTGAAGTCAACCACCCACTTTTCCATTCCAACTCACTCACCCATCTTCTACAAATATTCCTCTTCAAACATCAAGGATCCTGATTTCTTCACCTTCTCAGTATCAAGGGTCAGTTTCTGCACTTCCATTAGCTAGCAACTCCACGATGGCCCAGTCTCCATGGAACAATCCTGGGGCGGTGTTAATGCCACCACCCTTGAGTCCTATACCGGCCCATCCAGAGAAATGGCTACCTAAATTTAACCCAGAAGCAGGAATGCTAGCCGAAGAACATATCAATAATTTCATGCTTTCGGTCAACCTCAACGGAGTTACTAACGAAGACGCTGTTGTCCGGCTCTTCCCTTATACCATGCAAGGAACAGCCGGGTCATGGTACTTCTCATTACCTTCCGGATCCATCACAAGCTGGGACATTTTCCAAAGTCTGTTCCTCACTAAGTTTGGAGATGACCGATCCACAACAACATTGATTAACAACCTATCTAATCTTAAGGCTGAGGCTAGAGAACCTATCAAAGATTTTAACTTACGGTTCAACAAGATCCTCAACAAAATCCCCGTTGCCTCACAACCCAGCGAGGAAGTAAGATGTGAATGGTACATCATGGCTTTACCTCCAAACTTGGCTATCTTCGTAGATAGGGCGAATAAAACCACATTAGTTGACAATTTGACAGAAGCGTTAGCAGTGGAAAAACGCGTAGTAGCCCTAGAAAAGAGATCTGCTCTAGAAGAGCACAAATCAAAGAAGATCTCTTTCAAAGAAGATACCAAGAAGAAGCAAACGAAAGATCCTTTCGATTTGGAAGGATTACAAAAGGTTTTGAAAGCCATGTCCAATGAGATGGTCGATATCAAGAAACAAGTAGCAGAGACTTCTTCAAAAAAGCCCTTTAGGACTTTTAAAAGAAATCCTCCCATTGAGGTAAAACCACCCAGTATTGTCTCAAACGTTGAATCTGAAGAAGATGAAGAAGAAGAGAATACCACTGAAGGGCAGACTGACGAGGAAGAAGTTGTAGAACTTCAAGGAATGTGGGACTTCATCCTCCCACGGGAAGAGGATCAAGAAGCACTCCCTGTTAGCACGAGAAGCAGAAATCAGCTCGATCCTCCCCAAACTACCCCAAAACAAAAGGGCACAAGCCCTGTAACAAAAGACAGGGTCGTAAACAAAAAGACAACTGCTAAAGTGACCCAGCTTAGCCCAGTCCAATCTGAATAGACACCTCCATCAAGAACACTAATAGTGTCGGATGAAATGGACTATAACATCATTGATGATATGAAGAAGGCTAGGGCTAATATCACTCTGTATGAATTGAGTAAACTGAAACACCAGCAGAAAATCATGATGAAAGAATTACATGCTGTGCCTACTACATCTTTACCTACAGCTGTAGCTTCCCACAATTTGGGAAGACCTCCAATCAATACGATTAATAAAATTGATCCTAATGACATCGCCTTGATTGGAGGTAGATCAAGATCTCATACTCCTTTTCTCCTCACATATGAAATCTTCAACAAAAACGTGCACAATTGCTTGGTCGATTCTGGTGCTTCGACGAATATCTTGCCAAGGTCAATATGTGCCAAATTGAATGTGCAACCTCAAAAGTCTGCGGTACGAATAGTTCAACTTGATCGATCACAAGTCGAAGTGATTGGTGAACTAAATCAGGTTACCATAAGATTGCCGTCTAACCCAAAAGTGTGTCAGGTTATCGACATTCTGGTAGCTGACATCCCTGAGTTCTATGGCTTAATTCTCAGTAGGGATTGGTCGGAAAAACTTCACGGATATTTTTCAACTGACTGGTTGCACATGTGGTTACCATACAATGGTAAACCAAATCAGATAAAGGTTGAACGAGAATTGCACCAAAAATACATAGTGACGGAGCTAGAAGGAGAAAATGAAGCCATCACATACAATAGCAGCATTGTAGGCAATTACGCAACAGATTCTTTCTTAGGCAATTTCAGTGCTCATATTTCACCATATTTAGAGAATTTAGTTTTATCCCAAGTTGAAAATTTCTCCCAAACTGATGACTCGAAATGTTTTAGTTTTTTAGATAATTCTGTAAATACTTCTTTATTTTGGAAATTATATTTTGACGGATCTAAATCCAACGAGGGAGCAGGAGCAGGATGCGTTCTAATCAACCCGGACGGGAACAAGATTATGCTCACATGCAGACTTGAGTTCGATTGCACGAACAACAAAGCGGAGTATGAAGCCTTGGTTCAAGGCCTATACAAAGCAATCGGATTGAATGTTAAGTATCTTCAAGTCTTTGGATATTCTGAGATCGTCGTAAAACAGGTATGTAACACCATACATTGCCTGTCCAGTCATTTAAAGCATTATCAATCGTTAGTGCAAGATCTCACTTCACATTTTATAGCATTTAACATCTCGTCAATTCCAAGAATTCAAAACGCGAGCACAGACCTGTTAGCTAAAGTAGCCTCTAGACTTATCCCTTCCGAAGAGTTTAGTCCTGATAGGTTTTCCATAGAATTAATTTTTAAGCCTTCCATTCCTGAAAATATCACCAACTGGAGAGTGTTTAACGACGACCCAGACATCGTAAGTTTCCTCACCTCTGAAGGATCCTACACAAACCAGATAATCGACGAAGACTGTCACGATCACCAAATACAACAAAGTAGCACTGACAATGCTATACCCAAATCGGTGGTAAAGTTAGAGGACTTATATGACCTGAAAAGTCGGTTCAAAAGGTCGGCCAATGCCAAGCTGTACAGTTCAACTCTGAACTACGAATCAGTCAACCTGGGAACCGAAAAAAAACCGCAAAACGTTAATCTAGGTCAGGGCCTAGCCCCTGAAGAAAAGTCAGCATATATTCGCCTTCTGAAGCAGTACAAAAACGTCTTTGCCTGGAACTACGATGAGCTGAAAACTTACAACACTTCCATCATTCAGCACACTATCCCTATGATTGACAACGAGAAACCCGTCCAGCAGAAGCTCAGGAAAATGCACCCTAACCTAGAAAATCAGATAAAAACCGAGCTTAACAAGTTGTTGAGAGCTAAAATAATTTTCCCCGTTAGACATTCCAAATGGGTATCCAATATGGTACCCGTTAGGAAGAAAAACGGAGACATTAGAATCTGTATTGACTTCCGAAATCTCAACAAAGCCTGTCAGAAAGATAATTTTCCCCTCCCACCAATGGATCAAATTCTACAAGCAGTAGCAGGCTCAGAATTAATGTCATTCCTGGATGGATTTTCAGGATACAATCAAGTACTGGTGCATCCCGACGATCGGTTAAAGACTACGTTCCGAACCAAGTGGGGCACTTATGCATATCGAAAGATGCCATTTGGTCTGATCAATGCCGGAGCTACCTTCCAGAGAGCCATGGACATTGCATTTAAAGGATTAGTCAATAAGTCAGTAGTGATTTACCTGGATGATATAACAGTGTACTCCAGAAAATGGAACAACCACTTCAAAGATTTGAAGCAAATCTTTCAAAGATGCTTGAGGTATGGGATTTCGCTCAATCCAAAGAAATCTTTCTTTGCATTAAGCGAAAGGAAATTGCTCGGATTCATAGTGTCGAAATCTGGTATTCACATAGAACCCGACAGAATCAAGGAGATTTCCGAGATATCCATACCTCATAACAAGAAAGCCATGCAATCATTCCTTGGGCAAATCAATTTTGTCAAAAGATTTGTCCCGGATTTTTCACGTATTATTTCACCCTTACAAAATATGATAAAAAAGAATTCAACTTTTAAATGGGGTCTAGACGAGCACGAAGCATTTAACTTGATTAAGCAAGCCATTATCAACGCTCCATATTTGGCTACCCCAAATTTTTCAGAGTCTTTCACCTTATACACGTTTGCCTCAGAAAAATCCTATGCTGCGATTTTGACTCAGGAAGATCAAGAAAAGGTAGAAGCCCCAATCGCTTTCTTTAGCTCGAACCTACAAGGTGCTGAACTGAATTATTCTGACGTTGAGAAACAGGCATATGCCATTTTTAAAGCAATCAAATATTTCAGACCTTTCTTGCTAAAAGCCCATACCAAAGTCATAGTACCATTTCCGGCGGTAAGAAACCTCCTGATACAAAAGGATGTGGGCGAGAAGAGAGCGAATTGGATCACTGCCTTACAGGAATACGACCTTGAGATCAAACCAGCACACATCGTCAGAGGCCAAGGCTTCTGCAAAATGTTAGCTGGAGCATCGCAGATCCCTGAGAACTCATCTGAAGAGGTACACGCGTATGAGGTAAGCCTAAACGACACAGAATCGTTGTATTCTGACATCATTTATTTTCTTAAGAATGGGTATGCTCCTTTACGTCTGGATCATACCAAGAAAAGAGCTCTGAGATTAAAATCTAAACAATACCAGCTCATAAATGATGTCCTGTTTAAAAAGAATTATGATTCTGTACTTCTTAGGTGTCTTGAGAAAACTGAAGCCGAAAAGGTTTTGCAGGAACTTCATGATGGACCAGCAGGTGGACACTATGCCAGAGATGCGATTGCACACAAAATCTTGCGTGCAGGATATTATTGGCCCACGCTGTTCAAAGACTCCTACAATCACGTAAGGAAATGTCAAGTCTGCCAGACTGCTGCAGGAAAACAAAGGAAAGCATCCATGCCGCTACAACCGGTCAACATCGACCAACCATTTAGTCAATGGGGCTTGGACATAATAGGTGAGATCATTCCTCACTCTTCTAAGCAGCATAAGTATATCCTTACAGCAACTGATTATTTTACCAAATGGGTAGAAGCAGTTCCTCTCAAGACAGTCCATTCTGAAAATATTATTGAATTCATAGACCAATTTATCATAACTAGGTTTGGATTGCCGACGGCCTTAATGTTTGATAACGCTTCATATTTTTCTGGAAATGCTATGACTGAGTTTGCGCTTACAAGAGGGTTCAAACTGAAGTATTCTGCCAACTACTATCCGCAAGGTAATGGATTGGCTGAATCAACAAACAAGAACCTAATCAGAATTATCAAAAGAACAGTCAACCAAAACCAAAAGAATTGGCACAAAGCACTGGTAAATGCTTTATGGGCTGATAGAATCACCAAGAAAGCTTCGATCGACACTTCTCCCTTTAATTTAGTTTATGGGAGAGAAGTGGTTCTTCCAACTCATTTAGTCATTCCCTCTTTGTCTTTAGTACAGTACATCGACGAAGTACCTACTTCTTCATTACAATTAAGACAAATGGAAATAATCAAACTAGAAGAACAAAGAGAACAAGCTAGAAAAACCCATGCACATCACCAAGCACTTATGAAATCTTCTTTTGACTCAAGCATCATAACCAGAAAAAACTTTCAGATGGGTGATTTAGTTCTGAAATGGGATAAGGTGCATGAAGAAAAGGGCAAACATACGAAATTCCAGAAGCTGTGGCTTGGCCCTTTTCAGATTGTAGAAGTCATAGGCCCGTCCACATTTATGTTGCAGGATCTGGCAGGAAGGAGAGATTCTTTACCTGTCAATGGATTAATTCTCAAATTATATTTTCCATAGAAGAGAAATTCTTCTAAATTTTGTAGGATAGATTTAGTTTTTATATTTAATTTTGTTTTTCTCTTTTTGATGAATAAAACCTGTTGTAGATGATCATGTAAAAAGGATTCATGAAAAGAGCTCGTCAATTCTCTATCAGATTTTGATTTCGCTTGTACAAGTAGCAAAATTTTTGAAAAATCTGAATTTTATTATCAACAAATAGAGTTAACTTCGCTTTGATTATGATATTAGCTTCAACCCCAAAGAACTTTGACAAAGGCAACCTTTGGTGAAAAAATTGTTTTGTACCAGCACTATGAAAGGTATCACCAATAATGAAATAAGTACTCTTTGCAAAACTCTATTATTGTCGTCCAGAGCTTTCTTAAGGAAAAAAGATGACTTCCTCCCCGCTATAAGGGAATTGCAACACCCAGAGAAATAATCCAAACAAAACACTATATCTCAAAGAATAAGAGGTCTCATCACGAGCCGGCTTATCATGATCACAGATGTTATAACTTGCTGACTTTGCCAAAACTGTCTATCAAAACAGGGCAAAGACTTAAGATTGTTGCAATCAAAAGACAAGAGGTCTCATCACGAGCCGGCTTGTTCAGCAAAAGTGTAAATCAAGTGAATGACTGTGTCATAATTTGGCCACCAAACCAAGACATTGTTCTTTAGAGAATTAAAAAAGGAAAAGTGTGTCAAAAAAGATTTTTCTCTGGAATGTTGCGAGTAACCTCAAGCAGGAAAAAGGATCATTGCTGGATAATATGGTAACCCTGTCGAGGCTATGGACGCTTGCGGGCAGCAGAGGCTCTACCTACGACAAACGAGTATGCTTCTAAGCCAGTATGCAGAGAAAACCTTATTCTATCTTTAATCACGACCTAGTAATGTCTGGTATCAAAACAGAAAAAATCTGAGGAAGCAAGCAGACAGGATTAAAAAGGTTGAGACAAAATATCGTTGACAAGGTAAGGAGTACCCTACTCTATCTGTTTATAACAAAATTTAGTCATATAAAATTTTTGCTGTTTTGGAAGTGAACGGTCAATAGAAACACAGAGATAACTGGTTCTTCACAGTGAATCGCCATTGTTGTGGTCACCAACAACCCCCCTCTTTGTTTGGTATTAGTAATAACATCAAGCAAAGGGGGACCCTTAGCCAAAAAATCCAAAAAATCTTTTTGTTTGTTTTAAAGAAATCTTTTTGTATCAGCTCCCAAAAGGGTTATATATCGCATCGCAATAGAGAAGGAGCGCTTGCTCAAAAGCGCACAAGTGCACTAAAAGGAGTGACGCAAGAACCCATCGCATCGCGCGCGATGAAATCATTTGAAAAGGGTGAACCTAAAGAAAACGCCGACGGCCGATATGCGACGTCGCACATCACAACGTCGCATGAGGCAGCACGAAATGACAAGGGGGAAAACCTTGCGATGTTGTGATTTGCGATATTGTGATCTGCGACCAAGCAAAACTGCGATTTGCGATATTTGCGATCTGCGATATCATGTAGTAACGTCGCAGCCATCGGTACTGCGATACCAATCGCAGGAAGAACTCATCGCAAGGGTCCTCCGACATATACGGCAGATCAAGAAATTTAAACGCACATCTTAAGGGAAATTAATGATCACATGCTTGAGTATCCAGAAATGATTGCATTACAATTATCGAAGAGTCAAGTCGTGATAAATGTCATTAATTCTGCATTCATTAAAGTTCAATGCTTTCATATCAATCGTCTCGTCATTTCCTTTCTTTTTGCGTAAACTGCAAGATATACTACTGATATAAATCTATATGCAGGAAACATCTAAAGAAAAGGAAAGAGCGCCAGTAAGACAACAGAGAGAAGATGCCTCCGCAATTGGATGCCGCATGCAACAGAACCACGGATTCTAGAGTATTGCCCAACAGGCACCAATGAAAATAGACTGTCCAAGACTCAGATTCAAAGGCGCACAAAAGCAGCGTGTTCACAAAAGATCCCGAGGCCCAGACTTGGTAAAACAGAGAAAGACGTGCAAGAGAAGAAAGACGCTCCAGAAAAGCTTGGAACAAAGAACGGAAACAATTCTCGAAACAGGGGATTGTCCATACAGCGCGACTTCTAACTCATTGAGTCATTCGCATGACCAGAAACCAGAATAGCAACAGCAAATTCAGTTCGGAAAGAAACTGGGTTGTGCTAAGTGTGCGCACAGCGAATACACCCAGCTAGAGAAAGGTTTTCGAAAATATCTTCCGGTCTAACAGAAAGAGGTGCCAGCGCTTTTTGTTTCCAATTTTCAAGCTCAAACAAAAGAACAAGGCAACCAACCGACTCTTTCAAGGCGAACAACGCATTGATTACAACACTAAGGAGCAGATACAGAAACGGTTAGAAATTAGATTTAGTTTTAGGAATAAATTTGTTTTTAGTAACAGGGCGGTCATTTGAAGCCGTTCCCTGAATTTGTGTAGAGTAAAATTAGTCTGTTAACTAGTATTTAACCCTTCTCGTTGCATTGGAGAAGGGTCCGAAATTTTGTCAAAAAACTTTTCCTCAGAACATGCACTTTTGCACCCTCGGAGGGGGTTTTTGATGAATGGACAGATCAAGATTTATTTATGTTTGCATTTTAATACCTGCTACTGATGTTGCACTTCTGTACTCTTAGTAGGCATTAGAAGCAAGTAGAAATAGATCATTATTGCTTAAAGTCTGTAGGTTTAAATCAGTGATAAATGGTACTTTTATCTCTTGACTAATTTCTGCTTGCATTCTTAGAGTAATATACAGTTGATGTTATTTATATGTTAATGTATGAATGAGTGAACTACCATTTGGCACTTTTGTACGGTGGAGTCGTTGATTTATGCTTAATACATGAATAGCTGATTATGCAACATGCTGTTCACAATCGTCTTGCTTAACTTTTTACGCAAGAAGGTTCATCTTTATTGATTTATATTCTCATGATAACTAAATAATCTTCATTACCAGTTATTCTATGAAATCTTTCTAGATTGCATAATGGAAAAATTCTGCCCCGGGCTAGTGTAGATTAGATGTATTGTCTTTGTTAGATTAAAGTAGTATAAAATAATTTCAGAATTTAGAACTAGATTAGTTAAGGAATAGTTACGGATTTTCTATTATCATTCTCTACATACACACACATCACTGTTTTCTACACACATACCCCTTAGAACGGGAAGCTGGTCCCGTCATCCCCAGAGTACCCGCTACACCAAACGGTTACGGAGCCGCCAACTAGGTTCCCGACCGGGTGGGTATCCCCCTTGTTGTCGACCCGATTTCGGGGCCCCCAACACATCCTAATAGGGGAAAGGAGCCCAAACTGACTTCCTCGGCTCCATCTAGCGCAACCATCTACCAGAATTCCATTACGAAGCTTCTAGAGCTGGAAGCTTCGACTCCATATTTAAAAACTTGCCAAAAGAGGATCAGTGCGACCGAAAAAGGGCTCAGTCACTCTGATCGGTGCTAGTGCTAGTTTTAATCTCTGCAAATCGATGCAAGGAGGACACAATTCAATAGCGCCAGTCTTGTAAACTGGGGTAAAAGGAAGATTTTTGGGAAATGATGCAAAAGGGGATTGTTCTGCTCATGATGAGGGACATACTATGAGTTTCTTCATGATGGGAAAGCATGTAGGGCTCACTATAAAGGTCTTCTAGGATTGTGAATAGAGATTACAGGGACAATGTAAAAATGTTGTGTAATAGATACCCCCTAAAGCATGAATGCCAAACTAGAGTGAGGGGTGAAATGATTTACAAGTACTGTGGGGAACCAAAGTTCGTCATCGAAAAACCTGCAAGAAAACATAGATACATATACATCACTGAAAACTTTGTTAATGATACATGAATTGTGGTATGGATGCAACCATCCAAAGAATGATCATATAAATGGATCCAAGGCATGGGCGTAGCCATCCAATAGAGAGGATCATAATGAAACCAAGGTATGGTCGCAACCATCCAATAATGAGAAGAATCACATATAACAACTCATGGTATGGTCGTAGCCATCCATCTGAAAGAGATGTGTATATCAACATAATCATGTCTCATCGCCTTATAACCTGGACTTGTGTAATATGAGCCCAGGGTCTTGCACTCTAACACAACTCGATCAATGTACAAATTCTAACATGTGAATAGATGTGTTGACGTCGAACATGATAGAAAGTTGCTTGATTACCAGTCAATGATGTGAAATGTTAACAAGCACGAGAGATACCACCAATAATGACAATGGCTCTCAAGGTACCAGCAGCAAATTTCACAAAATGTGAATATAGGAACTGAAGTTGAACACCCGTGAAATCGCCCGATCGAAAGCCAATGATGTGAACTTGTCATCGAGTGTGAAGAACTTGCCATTAGGGCATGCAAGCTCTAAGGTACTGGAAAAGAGTCTCTTGGCCAGCTCCCTGTATAATGAGCTGAAGTCGACAGGAAGCAACCACGTCAAAGGAGGGCCATGATGTATCCCATATCATTGACACGAGACGAAGAGATGCAATGATTTAAGATGATATAGAGAATTAGGTATAAGTTTAATTGCAGAAGAAATAACTCTTGAACATATCGGCGACATGACTTTGGAGTTTGGTAGCTTTTGGCTCCATATGATTGGTGGTCATGATGACGTGGCAGAGATCAAATTGAAGGAAAAATGAACGGACCAACCCAGGAAGGTCAATGATGAAGTGAGGATATCTCAATTTGAAACGAAGCAGAAAGTGTCACGTTCAAGAGTGAGCTACCGACACAACTGATAGAATTTCCCATTTTACCCCACCATTTCTGGAAAGTATCCCAATTATTTTTTATTGCAAGATTGAAGGGGATAGAATTTTCTCGTACTGTAAGTTCATCCTTTGGAAGAATCCAACCTAGTAAGTTTAATGAGCTCTAGGAAGGAGAAGCTCATCCCTGTCATAGTGACAATTCCAATGTCGTATAATGTTTTAACGAGTCCGACAAAGGTGTAACTTGGTATCCTTTTCATGTTTAAAGAGTTTGAAAAAGACACGGAAAAGAAAATGCCACATGGTCCCTTTTCATACATTTGTGTCTCTCGAGCCTGAAAAGGTAGAAAATGATACTTGAGAGAACCACTTGACCATTTCAGCTAAGAAGTACCTTTTTCATAAATAGTTTATCCTAGCCCGAAAAAGGGGTAAACGTATACTAGGTAAATGACATTTCGTAGCCTTTAATGAGTTCAAAATGATAAGAGATTGGCAATATTTTTGTGTTTAAAGAGTCAAAAAAGAGTTGAAAGCAGACCCCCCATTTTTATTCTCTTTAACGAGTCAAAAAGGGAAAAATACTCGGTGATCTTTTCATTTGAGTTTTACGAGCCAAGAAAAGAGCTTAAATGTGACTCTAGTACCATCATCAGTAATCCATCACTTGTCGCTACACAAAAGGTAAATAGGTCAAAAATACTTTTAAAAACCCTAACATTGCATGAAAAATGAATAAAAGGAGGAAAAAGTAACTATTTTTTACCACTTACCATTTTACCTTGGAGTGAAGATCTTTCTACCCATTTGTGTCCTAGTATTTCAGGAGCAGAGTGCGGGAGATCCGGGAAGCCATTCGTCGAGCCATCTGTTGCAGGTAAGAGCCAAGACCCTAAGATCCATTTTCATGCTTATTTTTACCTGTTTTTAACCATTTTTTGGATTTTTTAAGGAGGTTTTGTCAAAAAAATTTCACCCTTGGTCGGTGCGATTTTTGGGCACAGAGTCGTGCCGATCGGGGGCTATGAAAACTGTCAAGCGCGACATCAATGCTACTATTTTTAAAGCAGTCGTGTCGATGCTGAGAACAATTTTTTTTTAAGTTTTTGCTTAATATTTCCGATTTAATCCAAATTTTTCCAGCCAAAGATGATTATTGACTTGTTTTTATGCTTTTTGTAGGGAAAACATTGTTAAAAATGGTGGATTGGAAGGAGCGCGAGCATGAGGAGATTGGCACACAAGCAATGGCAGACCCAAATTGCTTGGATGCTCTGAGGAACTGTGGGCTCCTTAAATTCTTCCTCACACCAGGGATGCAGGCTCAACCTGAATTACTATGGTATCTGATCAGTCTCTGGGATATCAATAGGGAAGTTTTTATGATTCGGGACCAAGAACTAGAACTGGAAACTTCCAACATTTATTTCACCATAGGACTGTCTCGATGAGGGGAGCCAGTCAATCTATATGGATCTAGGCCTATTGAGGTAAGTGTGAGCATTCTACTTGCAGAACATTTCCTGGAAGCAGTAAAATAAAAAAGTGGCAAGATAAAGCTCATGACTGTTCGAGATCTTACACTGAGAGTGTTGTTATTGACCATCAATAGAGTGGCTGGGTTGCAAGTAGAGCATGAAACCAATAAGATGAAGTTTCAGTATGCTATCAACTGTATGGCACCGACAATCTTCAATTGGGTGGAAGCCATGAAGATCAACACGAAGTGCCAGGTATCAAAAGCTAAGGCAGGGAACCTGGAGCAGTTTTTCTATGGGTTAGTTCTAGTGACCTTCTTTCTGGAGCGGGTTCCGGTGTTTCACTACCAAATGGTTGAGGTGGAACCACCATTGCCAC
The DNA here is from genome assembly GCA_031772625.1 of Pinus tabuliformis. NCBI lineage: Eukaryota > Viridiplantae > Streptophyta > Pinopsida > Pinales > Pinaceae > Pinus > Pinus tabuliformis. The sequence goes on from CM062813.1 coordinate 1,165,379,764, forward strand.
GAGAACCATGGATGGTCCGTTGGAGTGAGTTGATGCCTAGGATTACCAGGGGCCAACAAATGTCATATAAGCCCGTCTTCTTCTCGTGGCTATGACGACAGCTGATCATAGTAGAGGATTGGCCTTATAGCGGTACCGACTTCCATGGTGATCTAGATATTCCGCTCCCTAAGGGGGAGGATTATGATGATGGAGGTAATAAACAAACAATTTTTAATTTTAATTTTTTATTGTTTTTGAAATATATGTATTCATGACATTTCAATTTTATGAATGCAGGTGTTGAACCAGAACGCCCTGCTGGGATGTTGCTATAGACATATTTGGGCACTGCAACCCCAATCACATATGTCAATAAACAAAGGGCTCTTTAACCCCTAAAAGTGTTGTTCCATACCCTAAAATATCATGGTCAACTAATTACATCATTTCCCAGAAGTTCTCCCTGAAAAACCACTCAGAACTAGCCAAAACTGGACCATACAGACTGCTCCATGCTAAGGGTGTGATGCATACTGGCTGTTACACTGGCCAAGTGCGATCCATACTGAAAAAGCCTTTTGTGGGGTGCGATGGGCGAGAGTAGACAAATGGTAGAGACAATTTGCTAAGTCGAAACGTAGAGAATCTTCTAGAAACTTCTCATATGACACTTGCCTCTCTGAATTCACCTAGGGATGAGTAGGAGATCATGAAATCTCCAAGTGGAACCAAGAAATATTAGTGAAATGACACTAATCAAAAACCTAGAAGCTGACTCACCCCTCTGCAAATATCTATAAGTGGATCCCTCATCTCAGAGATCTAGAGGCTAGAATTTTGTAATTTGTAAGGAAGTGTTGTTGGTTTCTCTTTGAGACATTGTATTGTTGGGTGATCTTGCTTTTCATGAGGTGAAGAGGGTCATGCTAGGAGGATGATGCTGGGTTAGACAGCTGGGTTGTAATCCTCTTTTCTACTTCTACTATCAATAAAGTTCTTTAAATTTTCCTCCATATAATTGTGTATTTGTAAATCTTGTTACTTGAGAATGCAATCGTATGGTTAATGTATTTCTGATTCTGCATTATTTATGATATCATAGATCTTGATGCTTTTATGGTGTGTTGTTTCTTTGCCTCTACTGATATTCTCTAAAGCGGGACAAGTAGGAGAAGAGTGGCATGCTCTATCAAGGGAGAGATGAAACAAGTAAGGAGCCAAGCGGAAGATACAGGTTGGTGCTCTCTGCTTCTCTCTTATCTATCATACATAAAGGAAATCTTGAAGCACTTTAAATTTTTTGTTTCTAAGATAGCTACCCATCTTAGTGGGACTAGCAGATCAAAAAGACACTAGTTCTCCCAGAAACAAAATGGTGACTCCACTGGGGAGCGAATAGTTTGATTGTTTGTTATTGTTGTTTGCTTTATACACTATAGACGGACCCTGAAGTTAAGCCAGCTAGCCTTCGAACTACACTTGCTATGCAAGTGCAAAGTAGATCAACGCTGCTTCAGTCAATCTCCGGGTTGGTTTATGAACTGAACATCTGACTTGCAAACATCCTAAGTGCCCTGGTGGTAGCTCAATAACCTCATAATATTTTACCCCTATACTTTGTTTTTACTATCTATCATAGCTTTGCCTAAATAACTGAACTTAGCTGCAAATTTTGAGCAAAAACTAAGCTTAGTTTCATTCCGTGGTCCATCGCACTGTCTCTAACTGACAGTCTGGATGCATCTCACCTCCCATGTGTTGCAGGTGAGATGCATCCTTGTTTCCCTTAAGGATAGGTGCGATGACTGAATGATACTGTTTCCTTCTCTGGAATTTGGTTTTTTCTTCATTGTTTTCAGCTCTATTCAGTGGTTTTGATGCTTATGATTAGTATATCATTGTTGAAGCCTTCTTATTTTACATTATTCAACCTCCATTGATCAAGAATTCTGAATGTTTTTTATTTATTTTTCATCATTTACAATCCTCCTTTGCAAAGAGTAGTTTAATCGAACTGTCGTCTTTTGATTCAAAAGTGTCACAACTGTTGTTTTGAGTCAAGAAGAAGAGTTTCGTAAAGTCTTCCTCTTCTAGATAGTTGGTTGTACTTTTGTCATTGTATTTGATTTGAATTGTCAGTATTTGAAGTGTTGAAAGAAGTTATCCATTCGAAATTGAAAGTGTCATCTTAGTCTTCCTTTCGTTTTTAAAAGAAATTGTTAAGTGTCGCTTTGAAGAAAATAGTTCAGATCTGTACCTAGTTTTCCTTTTTTGGCATTCTCACATTAAGAAAATGGAAAAAAAAATACATGCATGTGCATTTTCATTTAGACTGCATGTGGAAAATGATTTAGGAAAAGTGCATTTAGTGTGTGCTCTCTGCTCTCTGTTGAAAGAATCGTACTCTTCTTTCCTTAGTAGCTAGGATTTTCATTGCTAAAAGAAAACAAACGACTGTTTATCATTTTAGATTGCATATTTACAAATTTTACATCTACATCACACAATGAACCTTGAAATGCAAACTTCTTAAAAAATATCAACTCTAAAATAAACCTCAATGAACATAAAAATGCTTTGGAACCTAACGCACAACGTCTAGAAGTCTAGGCTAGAGACGTATTCTGGCATCGTAAAGCCTGGTAACTATCATTTTTGTCGAAGGTTGGGTGATTCCTCCTCTTTGATATGACAAGTGCCAATATGGACTTTTGCTCCCCATACCGTCGAGTATAGATTGGGAGACCACAATAGGCTGATATCCTTTATCCTTAGGAAGCCATGTTTGCCGCCCAATCGATCGCAATGCATTGAACACAACACTTGGGAAGATTGACTGCCATATGTAAAGTCCTTGGTAATTTCTATTTAATTTACCACCAAGGTGTATATTGCAGTTTTGTGATTGGTTTCGTAATCCCTCTATCTATATTTCCAGAGTAGTCACTTTCGTTCCTTTTCGACTCCTTAAAAGAAAAGGTCCATCTGAGTAGTTGTCACTTCAAGCTCATTAAAAATCGAAGGAGACTAGAGTCACCTTTACCTTTTTCTTGACTCTTAAAAATTGAAAAAGTAAAGTTGTGTCAAAGCATCATAAAATTTATTTAAATCGGAATAATATTTTCCCCTTTTTAATTTTGAGTTGATCAAGTAATCCGCAATCATGGAAGAAAGTCAATCAAAACCTCGTCGTTCATGGAGGCTAGTGAGTCAACTGTCTTTGACTCCAAAAACGAAATCATTCCAAGGGAAACGATCTCGTTTAACTGAGTCCACCTCTCCTGGTTTATTTGAAACTTGTGTTTCAACATCATCAGAGACTACAGTTACTCCGATAATTTCTGGCACATCTGCCTTTACAGAAGAAGTTCTGCAGTTACAAGAGGACATTAGAACTGATCCTAGTGTAACAATAGACACCTCTATACCTGAAACAGCTCCATCTAGAGCTGATCCAGAAACTGAAGTTCACTTACCTGGACATCTGGAAGTTGAGTTCTATGATTTAGAAGGTGTCACCCCTCTAGTATCTGTCGCTGCAGAAACTATACCTTCTTCGGCACCAGAAATATTTTACGGACTTGACGGTGTACCTCTTCCACCTGGACTGATTGCTATAGAAGAAGTTATAGAGGATCTTCCATCCAATACTCTATTGCATTTTGGAGCTGGGATCCACTTATATCCTTCTATTCCTTCAGTTAGTTCTTTCAATCATCCTTCATCGTAAGTTCCTATCGAATCGCTAGGAAATCTTTTGGATAGACTAAATATGTCTGAACAACTGTCAACATCTAGGACTGTGTCATTTGTCACAGCCACAGCAGAGCCTCCTGCTACCACTACTACGATGTTTGCTGGTATACCATCTATCCCAACTAGTTATCAATCTCTAGATGGAGTCCACCCAGGGACTGTTCCGACGACATGGTCTATTCCCATTGGTTCCTCCAGGGTCCTATCTGGAATTTCTTATGTTGAAGTTTAGCAAATTGATCCTACATACCAGTTTCAATTTGGGCAGCCCAGTATTCAAAGACCCATCTATCCTTTGAGCACTGGATTACCACCATACGGGGGGCAATATTCTTTTTCATTGTTCCCTCCTGGAGAACAACCATATGAGAGCTCACAACAAAATTCAAGTCAAATTGGAATTACATCCGGTGGTTGGATACCAATACTGCCTCAACAACCAAGGGTTGTATATTCAATGCAACCAACCCAACCTGTGTCGAATATTACCACTACACCTGCTATTGTGACTGTGTCGCAAGTACAAGCACAGCCTGTTGTATGTCAACCTCAAATTTCTTAGGTTGCAGTACAACAGCCTCTTGTCTCTACGGCTCCGTCACAATCTCATATTAGTGCTTCCTTAACTGGAACGACTCAGGCTCAAACAGGTGTTATCACTCTGCATCTTGGTCAATCATCCAGTGTTGGGCAACAGCGAATGGTTCAACAACCATGGCTGGTGCAATATCAACAAACCCAATTCCAGCAATTTTACCAAGGACCTGAGCAGCAAGGCACTTTAGGTAATAGACAACCGCATTTCAAAACGGTTATCAACAACCATTCTATACTGGTTATGTCCATCAACCTTATCAAAGTTACCAGCATTAGATACATTATGCTGGTATGCAAAGACCCACTGCTCAGGCGATCCCATCTTATCCTGGGTATACTTCGCCAAACTTGAATCAACAGTTGCCCTTTGTAGTAACTATAGAATTAGCAGATTTGAACCGATTAATGAATGATCCAATTGCTTACACCCCTTGGTGGCCAACAATTCCTCATAAACTTCCCTCAGATATTCCTAAATTCAATGGAAATCCAGGTGAAGATCCATCGAATCACGTAATGACCTTTCATTTGTGGTGTTCATCCAACACCCTCAATGATGATTCGATTAGGCTTCACCTTTTTCAGCGAATGCTAACTGGTCCGACAGTGAAATGGTACATCGAATTGCCTAGAGCTTCATTTGATAACTTTAGTGCCATTGCCACTACCTTTTTAACCCACTTTCAGTTACCCATAGGGTACGAAATAGGGACAGAAATCCTTACCAACTTTAAACAGACAACAAACACTCACATATCTAATCATATTCATGAGTGGTGACATCGTCATCGAATGGTAAAGATGTATGTTCCTGATCAGCTTCTAGCTCAGTGGTTTATTAAGTCATTATTATCTTCTATTACTAAAGATGTGGCGAAAGGAGGAGTTGTCACTAAAGAGAAAGTCATTTCTCGTGCACAATATTTGGACTTGATCTATACTCAGTCCGGCACGCTCTATGACAAAATCCCTTACGCTCCTAGACCAGAATTTTTTGTTCCTTCCCCTCCTAAATCAAACAGGGACTCTCATGCCGGTGATGGCATGATTGCTACCTCAAGTACGCAAACCGCAAAGGCTCAATCTGGTAAAGCCCTTGCAATTTCTAGTAAAAAAGCAAATGACAAACTTCTTGCCTCGGAGGTTAATTCCATGTCATCTGACAAGGGTAAAGAATCAAAGAAACTAGGGGGCAAGAAAAAAGGGAAAATCAAAAAGAAGAAATAGGAAGATTCAACTCCTGATAAATCTTTTGAAAACCCTATTGGGAAACAGAAACATCGTTATCCATGTTTAATATGTAACGACGAGCATTTCATGAGAGATTGTCCACATCGAGCTGAGGTTGCGAAATTTTTAAAGACTTCAACTACCTCAGCAGTGTTGACTGATCCATTTCCAAACCCAGAAACCAACCTGGTTGCTATCGATCATGCTTCCAAATCCCAAGTGCTTATGTTATCCATCTCGAAACAACAAAATGATGCTTTGATATCGACAAGGAATAAAGATTATAGGAATCCACAGTCGTCAAACAATAAGGCTACAGATCAACCCAGTAGTTTGACAACAACTTCGCGAGAAGTTGTTCCACCCATCATTCCTGAATTAACTATAAAGCCATCAAAGGGAGTAGTACATAAATCGACATTTAATCCTCATGCCCGAGCAGAACAGAATTATAATATAGTGGAGGATCTGGCTCAGTCGCCATTAGCTATGTCGACACTTGAAGTACTGCAAAATTGCCCCTTCCAAAAACAGGTTTTGTTATCAGCTATAGGTGGGATTGACCCAATGGATTCCAATCTTGTGGCCTTTAACCACAAAGGATATGAACCTCAGTTACCGGCCCAACTCACTTTCCTTATACAGGTAAAAGCTCTCAACAAAATTGTTAATTGAACAATCGTTGATGAGGGGGCATCTACCTGTATTATGTCAATGAGTTGCTGGAAAAATTTAGGCTCGCCACCCTTGTCGCGATCATCAACGACATTAAAAGAATTCAATGGAAGAACATACACGTTGTATGGGATATTAAGTAACTTGCAAGTTGAACTGGGGGGCAAGAAAGTAGAAATTGAAGTCAAAGTTATTAATGGAAACCTTGATTACAATATCCTACTGGGAAGGCCCTAGATTTATGCTATGGCTGCTGTTGTGTCAACATATTTTAGAAAGATTGCATTTCCCTTCCAAGGCAGAATTACAATCATTGACCAACTAACCTTTTTCCCCAACAGTTCATAAGCTACGGGAAGCATTCCAATGATCCATGGAAGCTCTCAATCGCTTCAAAAGGTCGGAGTAGGCCTCCTGAAAGACCCTTCTTTAATGGGTACTTTTTCCCTCCTGCTTCCGAGTAATCTGGCGGAAGTGGCAACAGTAGAAACCTGTCACATGATATCTTCTACATCATCAAAGATTAAGAAGAACTATGACCATTTTGATAGTGTGGATCATTGTGAGGTGTTGCCCCCAAGCCCCATAGAATCTCTGTAGCAATCAATTTTTTGGGCCTGGGCGGCGAACCCAAATCAACAATCAGCGAGTGTTTTGACAGATAGATCTCTATAGTGTGGTACCTCTTCCAATCCTTGGTCTCGTATACATTCTACAGACAAAGGAATCATTCAGTCGATGATGATAGTAGAGACGTCATGGGAAGATTACCACCATCGTTCCCACCTTCAAGATAACAATGAAGATTATTCAAGCGACCTTAATCATCCTTCAGTTTTTGATTTTCTATCAAAAACTGTAAAACAAGGACCCCTGGAGCAAAATTCCAGTCGAGTCTTTCACTAGATCTCATAAAAGAACCTTCCTTCCATCCACCTGATAACCATGAGTAGTTTGGTGAATGTAATGAAGCTTGGGGGGTGCACCTAGTTGTAAAGATAAGTTTCCTTGTAGGTTATGTGATTGGTCTGTCATGCCGGTCTGTCACACCATTCACCTTTGTCTTTTCTGGACAAAGCCGTCCTGCTTCACCGCAGTGATTTCCATCTGGTTACAAGAGACTCTCCTTTTCATCATGCTGGGGGCATGAAAACCTATGAGCAATTTTATCGCAGGGTTCAAGCTCGTTAAAAAATAAACCTGCCACTAAGCATAGTTTCTAAAGATTCAAGCTCATTAAAAAATGAATCCACCCTCGGTAAATAACCTTTGTGATTTCATTGCTATCAGCCTTTTGAGCCTTGGTCATGTTCTTACTGTCACCTCCATTATTTTGGCCAATCTTATGCCTCCACTTGATTGTTTACCTTTTGAGGAACAACTACGATGAGTGATTCTATTAGCCACCCTCGTTACACTACCGTGTTTGAGAAGTTCCAAACTTACCTGGAACCAGTTGCTACCCGAAAACATCACTTGTTCCTAAAAAACGAGTCTCTTTTAAGCTCTTTTTAGACTCATAAAATATGAAAAGATTGCCGAGCTACTGGCCTTTCCAGCTCATTAAAGTAAAGGGAAGTTCCATCCCTCCTCTACAATTTAATCTTTTTGCACCTAAGGGATCATTCCACAAAAAGATCGAGCGCTTGTCTTTTTTGGCTCGCTAAAATTATCGAAAAGTCATCCCTTTCATATTATTTTATACTTTTTCAGACTTAATGGATTATGCCATGAAAAAGGACTGCTGGAGTTTCCTTTCCATCCCTTTTCAAACTCTCTAAACATGAAAAGGACTGAGTTATCTTTGTCGTTAAACTCGTTAAAACAATGGCGATAAACTTGTTCATCCAGACAAGAGCGAGTTTCACTGTCGCTAGGCTCGCTAAAACATAGCAATAGGTTTGACCGAACGAAAAATTATAGAACAAGCATATGTTATCCTCCTCAAGCTTGACAAAAATAAAGAGGTACTGGTCAGCAATGACTGGGGAAAAAGGGAAGAAAACTTGAAGAACTTCATTGGTAGCAAGTCGCTCTTGAACATGACACTTTCACTCCATCACCATGATTGAGTCGGGTTGGGTTATTCCATTCACCGGTCACATCACCATTGGTCCTCCGTACCATCCATTTTTGGGGTTAATGCTACCAATCCATCTCAGTGTCATCGATATGTTCAAGAGAAGTCATTCAGAGAATTCACCAACCCAGCTAATGCCTCATCCACTGCAATACCTTCACTCTCCATTTTTCATGACCGCCATTCCTGAACCTTGTATCATCAGATCGTTTTCACCTCTAGAAAATCATTTGCTTCATTTCATGTCGTAGATGTGGGATTCATTAAGGCCCTCCTACGACGGGTCACTTCTTGTCGACATCATCTCATTATCCAAGAAGTTGACTTAGGAACAACCCTTCAGTACTTTGAAGCTTTCATGCCTCAATGGCAAGTTTCTTACTTCTGGCGATAGGTTTACATCAATGGCCTTCGACTGGAAGATTTTGCGTGGTGTTCGACTTCGACTCATATATTCACACCACATGAATTGTATTGTAGTGCCTTGAGGGTAATTATCATTATCGGTGATTCCTCTCGCACTTGTTAACAGCTTACATCATTAGCTGATAATCAGGCAATGTCTTTCCGTGTTCGACTTCAGAACATCTTTTCACATGGATCGACTTGTACATTGGGCAAAGATTGAACGAGTTTGAAGACTCTAGATCTAGTTTCATCCATCCAGGCTGCGATATATTTAGGAAAATAAAGACATCAAATGTACACCATAGCTGCACAGATGATCATCCAAGCTAAGGGATGATGGCTCTACAAGAATCACCAGTCTGCAACAGTAGATGGTTGTCTGTCCTATGTACATGAAAATAAATTTATAAGGCTGAGCAGGGGAATGCCCGCTTCAGCTAGATCATGAAAATAATATGAAGATAATGTATTGTATTGTATTTTATACAGGTCACCTTCCAGTTCGAAAAACCTCGGATCCTCATGATAAAGCATTTCACCCAACATCAAAAGATTTATGATCTCATGCTTTAGGGGGCAACTGTTATAGACATATTTGGGCACTGCAACCCCAATCAAATATGTCAATAAACCAAGGGCTCTTTAACCCCTAAAAGTGTTGTTCCATACCCTAAAAGATCATGGTCAACTGATTACATCATTTCCCAGAAGTTCTCCCTAAAAAGCCACTCAGAACTGGCCAAAACTGGACCATACAGACTCTCCATGCTAAGGGTGCGATGCATACTGGCTGTTACATTGGCCAAGTGCGATGCATACTGAAAAAGCCTTCTTTTGGGTGCAATGGGAGAGAGTAGACAAATGGCAGAGACAGTTTGCTAAGTGGAAACCCATAGAATCTTCTAGAAACTTCTCATATGGCACTTGCCTCTCTGAATTTGCCCAGGGATGAGTAAGAGATCATGAAATCTACAAGTGGAACCAATAACTATCAGTGAAATGACACTAATAAAAAACCTAGAAGCTAACTCACCCCTCTGCAAATATCTATAAATGGATCCCTCATCTCAGAGATCCAGAGGCTGGAATTTTGTAATTTGTAAGGAAGTGCTATTGGTTTCTCTTTGAGACATTGTATTTTTGGGTGATCTTGCTTTTCATGAGGTGAAGAGGGCTTTCATGTTGGGAGGATGATGCTAGATTAGACAGCTGGGTTGTAATCCTCTCTTCTACTTCTACTATCAATAAAGTTCTTTGAGTTTTCCTCCATATAATTGTGTATTTGTAAATCTTGTTACTTGTGAATGCAATTGTATGGTTAATGTATTTCTGATTCTGCATTATTTATGATATCATAGATCTCGATGCTTTGATGGTGTGTTGTTGCTTTGCCTCTACAGATATTCTCTAAAGTGGGACAAGTAGGAGAAGAGTGGCAAGCTCTATCAAAGGAGAGAGGAAACAAGCAAGGAGCCAAGTGGAAGATACAGGTTGGTGCTCTTTGATTCTCTCTTATCTATCATACATAAAGGAAATCTTGAAGCACTTTGAATTGTTTGTTTCTAAGATAGATACTCATCTTAGTGGGACTAGCAGATAAAAAAGACACTAGTTTTCCCATAAACATATGTCCCCAATTTCCAGGTGCATTGCTCGGCAGCTCGAGGTTGCTCCTTATTAGGAAGGGAGCGACAACGAGGAGGATATCACGTGGAACCTCGAATAATTGACCGAAAATATTCCAAAGTATGCTTGGATGGGTGATGTACCATGCCAATATCAAAGGCATACAGTGGGGGTATCATATTAGATCTATCGACTGCTGACTCATGTAGTTCAAGCAATTACATGCTACCATGAGCATCATGCTAATTAGTGCATAGGTCTAGGATCCCACAATTTTGAGGCCTGCGAGCCATGGATATATAAGGCCCGTGAGCTATGGATGTTTTTGAGCACACATATTATTTTTTTGGAGATTTTGATGTATGACAAACATTATCGACATATCTATATATCTATGTATATATATATCTATATATATATATATATATATATATATATATATATATATATATATATATATATATATATATGCTATATTTCCTTGCTTACTATGATACAAATGTTTTGTCTTTGATTTTTACATGTTTCGCAAATGTCTATCCAACACATAATTAGCTAATGCATCTGTTAATGTATTCATATGTCTAGGGATGTGATGATATGTAATGTAATCAAAATTTCTCTCCAATAGACGAATACGCAAATACATTCTCAATATCTGAGGCTTTTTGACGGAATATTGCATGTTGAGTTGAAGAATGACAAGCTGTGAATCGAGGTTAACAACGAATTCCCGGATGTCAAGAGTGATTGCTTCTGACAACAATTCGATAAAGGCACTATACTCAACGATGTTATTAGTTGTACGACCTAAAAAAATACCTTGAAGATCAATCAACTCACCATGGGGGTCATAAATGGCCCAAGCCATGTATGATAGATTCCAGGTACTACGGCAAGCACCATCAGCGAAACCGATGTGAGGAGACACCGACATCTGCAAAGTAGGAAAAAAAATAATAAGAATGAAAGCTTCTTGCAAAACAACACACTAAACCACACTGCACAAAAATGAATGACACACTATTGTACAAAAGTAGCCATGCAAGATGACCTAAGCATAATACTTTTTGAGATAAATCCCATTACGGGGCTTGTCTAAGGGATTGCCCTCATAGTCAATAAGCTCATAGGCCCCTTTCTGTAACACACATTTAAAAATGTAGGGCCCATGCCACATGGGTTCAAACTTGCCTGCCCCAAGCTTATCATTAGTCTGATCATATAGAAGAACCAAATCGCCTTCGTAAAAAGCTCGAGGAGAAACAAAATGATCAAAATGGGACTTGACCCACTTTTTCTGTGCTTTGATAACCAAAGCAGCAAGGTAGCAAGTCTCATCTAGTCATTCTAAATACAAGAGATGCTCTTCCTAAGGTGAGGTCTCAGGGAGAAGTTCGACAACTAGCTTGAGTGATGGAATTTCACACTCAATAGGTAAAGTTTCTTCCAAACCGTAGACTAGCTCGAATGGTGTGAATCCAGTTGCCTCATTGGTCGAGGTTCAGTAAGCCCACAAAGATGAAAAGAGCATGAGATGCCAATTTGACTTGTGCATCCCAATGGTGCGCTGAAGCATCGTAACCAAGACTTTGTTCACAACTTCAACTTGGCCATTAGCCTGAGGGTAGTATGGGGTTGAGCCATCATGGCGCAAACCCAATGCAACAGTCAACTCAGCCATCATGTAATCTCAAAAATGGGAGCCATGGCCAGTGACAATGGCCTGAGGCACTCCAAACTTGGAAATAATGTGATTGAATAGAAATTGAGTCGTCGTTTTACCGTCTGCAGAGTATGTAGGCATCGCTTTGGCCCATTTGGTGAAATAATCCACAACAAAGGTAATATAGCCATTCCCCCCAATTGAACGAGGGTTACATGTCATATAGTCACTGCCCCATTTGGAAAAAGGACCAACAGTAATAACGGGGTGTAGGTGAGCGGGTGCGGAGCACATCTTTTGATGGTAAATTTGGCACTCATGGCATTTGCGAACACCAAGGATGCAATCCTTGAAGATGGAAGGACATAAATAACCACCGCGAAGAATTTTTTGAGCAATAGCATATCAAGACATATGACCACCACATGCCCTGGAATGGCAGTCATTCAAGGCTCTCTCAACCTCCTCGAGAGTTAGACATCAACGAAGAACTGAATCGACACCGACGTGATATAAAGTATCTCCAATAATACGGTAAGGTTGAGATTGATGCTGAATGCGTCGACGATCGTCCTTAGTCAATGTAGACTGGAAGGTGGATGTCTGGAGATACATGATGATATCACCGTACCATGGGTCGAGAGTGCTAATCAGGAAAAGAGTCTCATCCGGGAGCTACTCATCAGCACCAGCAGGAAGAGAAGTGGAGGGAAGGGAGAAAATTAACTCAACAAAGACCAATGATTTCTTAGATTTGGCAGTAGTGAACACCAAATTGAATTCTTGGAGGATAACGATCCATTTAGAATACTTCCCCCCAGCAGCTGATGAGTCAGAATGTAGGTCATGGGGTTTCATTCAGAAACCACAGTAGTAGTGCGGAGGAGGATGTAGTGTGAGAAGTGTTGAACAGCCTATACGGAAGCCAAAGCCAACTTCTTGACATGAGCATAATGCAGCTCAGTGTTGAGAAGATTGCAATTGAGGTAGTAAATAACATGTTCATTACCTTCATCATCATCGTGTACCAGTACCATAGCGATAGTACTAGAGGTTGCAGCTAGATAAAGGGAGTAATCACGATGATAATCTAGAGGGTGCAGCAAAGGAGAATTTACGAGGACAACTTTTAGGTCATCGAAAGAATTTTAAGCGACCTCATCTCGAACAAATGGGGTCCCTTGCTTGAGCAACCAGGTGAACCCTGAAGCTAGCTCAGCATAGTTTTGTATGAAGCGACGAAGGAAATTTTCTTTTCCCTGCAGACTCTGTAGTTGATGCAACGAAGATGGAGGGGGTAAATTAACTATGGCCTCGAGTTTAAGAGGATCAAGGTGAATGCCTTCTCTCAAGATGATAAAGCCGAGGAGTCATCCGGATTCGACGTAGAAGACACATTTATGCAGATTCAGCCAAATGTTGTAGTGTCTACAACGAAGAAACATTTTCCGAAGATGATCAGGATGATCATCACACTTACAAGAATGAGTAGTGAGATCATCCAAGTAAGGCTGAACGATGTTTCAAATGTCATGGAATGCATAAGACATCGCTCTCTGAAATTTAGCCCCAACATTCTTAAGGCCAAAAGGGAGCTTTTTATATGTGAAGGTACCCCATGGACAGATGAAGGAAGTCTTATCTTGATCAGTCGGTGCAATGTTTATCTGGTTGTAACCAAAAAAACCATCCATGAAGGAAAATAATTCACTCCCAACACATTCATCAATGATATGGTCAATGAAGGGAGTGGGGTAATTATCCTTAGGATAGGCACGATTGAGATCATGATAATCGACGCAAACGTGAATAGTGCCTTGTTTCTTTGTCACCGGTACAATATTTGACACCCAATCTATAAGAGGGATCAGATAAATAAATCCAACTTTGAGAAGTTTTTCAGCTTCACCCTTGATAGCGATCGCTTTTCTAGGGTGCATTGGGCGAAGCCGTTGGAAAATGGGATTCATATGAGGGTAAGTCAGTATTTTGTGGACAACTATACTTGGGTCAATGCCAGGAATTTCTTAATATGACCACACAAAAACATCCCAGAACTCTTGGAACATATGAGTATATAGCTTGATTTCTTCTGGAGAACATGTTACCCCGAAATGGACATTTTCAATGACACCAGGCTTGACAGAAATATCATTTGGCATCATTTGGGTAATATTACCCATGTTCCCTTCCAACCAAACTTCATGAGTCATGATCGGTGTATGAAGTGGTAGGGAGGGGAACTGAGAAGAGAACTCCTCGAGACAAGTATACATGACCGTCGAGCTAGGCAAGAACGAGGAATGATGATGAGTGTCGTTCCAAGGTACTTCCACTAGAGAGATTACTTCCATGATACTCTAGTCAGAAAGAGAAGTCTCGTCTAAGGGATTGGGAGATTTTGAAGCACCCAGCCACGAGGATTGAGAATACGCGTCAAGAGATGTTCTCGAAACAAGATGATTAGAGGACACTGAAGGCAAAGCCGAAACAATTTCCACGTAATTAATTTCGACAAGACTTAAAGGCATAACCTCACCCCATGTATCAACAAGATCCAGTGAGGGAATGACCTAAGGATCAGAATTTACCAAAATCATGTTGACAGAGGCAACATGAGGAGGTGGGAGTGGAAAAATTCCCATCAAGGCAGGATCTTTAAAGAGTCTTGCCCCCACACTCTCATAAGGAGCACCGGTGTGCTTGACATACGGAACATTGCCATTCGAGGAGGAAGAGGCAAATAAGTACAATTGGTCGACTATGACTATCTTCCCTTGATGGGGAAAACAAATCACATGGAAAAGGGAGGAGGCTACAACATGCATGGCATGGGTCCAGCTTCGTCAGAGTAGAAGATTGTAGTTAAGATTAGCATCAATGATCTCTACTTCAACGTGTACTGTCTTTCCCTCCAAAGTGATGGCAAGGTTGGGAAGGACACCGAATGGTCATGAATCGCATCCGTCAAAAGCTTCCAAAGTGTTAGGGGATTGGTTCAGAGTAGGAGAAGCAATTTCCTTCCAACAAGAAACAGACATGATGTAGGTAGAAGCACCTTTATCGATCACGGTACTATGAATGGTTTTCTCATTTATGATTACCTAGGTGAGAAAGGCAATTTGATGAGGAAAAAGTGGAACATGGTTTTCCAGATCAAAATACATAAGATTAGAATCAGTTGGATCAATACCCCCAATAGCCAATAGTAATCTCTTGAGAAGGACAACTTTGAAGGACCTCGAGAGCAGACATAGCTTATGGCGCCTAAGCCAAATTCTCAACAATGTTATAATGCTGAGTGGCCCGAGCGTTTAGATTGTACGACGACTTTCGTAGCACACCATGAGAAGGTGGTCGAATGGCGGAATTAGGATGAGGTTGCTCTATATGGAGAGGACCAAAACTTGATGGGGTAGAAGAAGAAGGAGTACCTTCTTTCTCTTTCCCTACTGTTGGGGTAGGAGTTTGATAATATTTTGACCTGGTAGCCACGTTAATCGGTGTTGGGTCTGCTGGGACAAAAAGGGATCCTTCAGGACAGCTGGGGTCCCTTTGAGAAAATGACTAACTTCAGACTGTCTGGGACAATCCTTAGTATAGTGATCCTCCTCAAAGATGAGGCACAGATACTTGGGTTTCCATTGAGAAGCATCACTAGCAGAGGACTTGGGAGGACCCTATTTTGGGGCATCAGATTTACCCTTGCCTTTGCATTTCTTCTTATCTTTGGAGGATTTTTCTGCTGTGTTAGACTGGACAACGTGAACCTCTTAGGTTTTACCAGGGCTGGGTGAATTACAAGAAGAATCATTGGAAGCAGTGCTGGAGACTGATTTCTATTTGGAAGAAGATTTTGCAGAGGTTTGAGTCACTGAACCAATTACTCCATCAACAGGAGGTGTAGTCAGATACTTAGACGTTGCCAAATCAAATGATGGTCTTGGTGCATCGGGTAACACATCATATAATGTGCCAAATTGCGAATAGACGAGATCTAGATACTAGGCACGCGTGATGGCTTGCTCCTTAGTGACACATCCTCCCATAGCAATGTCCTCAACAATTATGTTGATGAATGATTTTGTGAACCTCTCGGTTAACAACTGATCAACAATTTCAAACTTAATCAGGCAGCGCCTATGTCTCCATTCATGGATGTGATTGGAGATGTGGATCACAATGTCTTGCTTGAGCGATGTTAGCAGATGGGTTCCAGGTTCATAGTGAACTGGAAACTAGAAATGTGTGAGAAAGGCCATGGCGAGAGTGTTAAAGTCATGATAGGTATTTTGAGGTAGCTCGATATACCACTTTTCTGTAACACCTGTAAGAGTTCATTGGAAAAGTCGAAAATGAATGGAATCATCAACGTAGGAATTTGAGGACCACCAGAGGTGATATGTCATCACGTGGTGCAAGTAAATTCTAAGGGCAAACACAAACAATTCCTCTAGCCTAAGAGATTGGTTCTAGCCACAAACAAATAATCTATGGAAAATATCCTTAAGCTAGAATCCAATAATAGGGCCTACCTATTATTACGCTATTTCACTTGGTGATGATCCTTCTTCCTTACTCCAGTTGTATCTCATTTCCTTCCTTCGAATACCTGAAACAAGAAAACAACAACAAATAACAAACGTGATAACATACAAATTGCATTCAGCCTACTTAATAGGTCAAGGAACATTAAGCCATAAAGATGAAAAATAACACTTCATGTAGGAAATCAATCAATAGTTGTATTCATATAAATCAGAAAGAGATTACAACCAATGCCTTGACATCGCTAGTCTCCTCCGACGTATCCGGGTTCCCACAATTCTGCTAGCATTTCATGGATAGCCCCAATAATGGAAGTTTTAAGGCCTCTTTTCTCTAGTCTCAAACCAAACCAAAACACACTATTCTCCCTCAAACATACACTATAAAGCTACAAGCTATAGATGTCTTGCTGATCATTCAAATTCCAAAAGCTCCAACTAGAATTTTCTTGGGAAAAAGATTATTTGTAGCTAGACCTGCTCTCTCGGGCTAGAGGAATTGTTTGTGTCCGCACTTAGAATTTACCTGCACCACAAATTGGCGACTCCACTGGGGAAAATCTCCTTAAGCTAGAATCAAATAAGAGGGCCTACCTCTTAGTACACTATTCCACTTGGTGATGATCCTGCTTCCTTACTCTAGCTATCTCTCATTTCCTTCCTTCGAATACCTAAAATTAGCAAACAACAAATGTGATAACATACAAATTGCATTCAACCTACTTAATAGGTTAAGGAACATTAAGCCATAAATATGCAAAATAACACTTCATGTAGGAAAACAATTGATAGTTGTATTCATATAAATTAGAAAGAGATTACAACCAATGCCTTGACGTCGCTAGTCTCCTCCGACGTATCCGGGTTCCCACACTTATGATAGCATTTCATGGATAGCCCTAATAATGGAAGTTTTAAGGCCTCTTCTCTCTAGTCTCAAACCAAACCAAAACACGTTGTTATCACCTGTATTGAACGTCAGGCTGAAGGAAGGCAATGTCAGGGTAACCACAAACCACGCTTAGCCAAGTAGCTAGCCCTACTAGGCCGGGAGAGGGCTCTCTCTATAAGGATCTCAGCCAAGAAGACTGGATCAGGTAAAGGATATTAGGCTAGTTATAGTAGCATGAAGTTTTGATTTGATTTTGAAAGGATTTTTCCGGATCAGGAGGAGCAGGATAGTTTAGGTCTAGGAAATTAGGTCAGAACTGTAGGGTGTTCAATGGGGCAAGGTAGGCATAAGGTTTAGAACTCTAGGGATTGATGGGGTGAGATGTTTTAGACTAGTGAGAAGCTAAGAAGAGCATGTGAAAACCATGGATCCTTCCTAGACTATAGAAAACATGAAATGGTGAATGTTTTCCCAAAGCAGAGCACTGATGCAATGAATTCTACCTATTAACATGAAAGCGTTCACTTAGAAGCAATGAAATGATTAATGAAGTACACAAAAAACATTAACACATTATCAAAAAAGAATAAATTGTACTAAAACTCCATACCACATGGATCCCATAAAAAAAGCTGCAATTCTTATTAATCTCCTGCTAAACTGCTTACAAAAAGATGTACAATCAAGGTCTGAGCATCCAGCTGAGTCCAACCCTTTAATATGAGAAAGAATAAGAAGATATAGACATGAATTCAAACTGCTCCCATACTCAGGGGTCGAATCCCTAAGATGAGGAGCTAATCTAACCAACACTGAACAAGAAACAGGAATATAGGCATCTCAACAACTTGCCTCTAAAAGTGAAAAACTGATTCATTTGAGCTCAAACTGAATTCTAAAGCAATGAATCTACCTTATATTACTATTTATATATCATAGTTACATGAAAAGTCATAGTTTACAAAGGTAAATCATCCTCCATAAGAGAAAATCCATGAATACAGTCAAAAAATGGAAAACTAGCAATCCTGTGCAAAAACTGCCCTACGCACAGCGCCAATGGCCCAACACGCAGCACCACTTTCAAGTCCCTTTTGGAGGCCTTCCCGACATCCCAATTGAGATCATGATAGCTCATTGGAAAGGCCTTCAAGTCTATTTTCCAAAACACCTGGCATTTCTACATTTTAGGCTCATTTGACCCCTCAAAACTTGATTCTCCCAAGACTTCTTCTGTGTGTCCAAAAAGTGGAAAAAAGGTCATTTTTAGGGTGTTTTTTGACCTTTTGGTGGACCGGTTCTGCCCCAAAAAATTGAAAATATCTAGGGTGCATGTCCTCATCACTCTGAATCCAAAAATGCAAACCATTTCTCCATTGGGTTCCCCTAGGAAAAGTGCAGCGCCGGTGGCACTGTGCATTTAGGTAGTTTTCCTGTGTGTAGAATTTCAAAATTTGCAAATGACAAAAATTGATCCAAACTTGCCCAAAATTGGTGAGAAGCACCATCATCAAGTGTCTTGATGAGACAAGGAAGCTTCAGCAAGCAACCTAAGCCTATCCTCCTCCTTTTTTCCCTTAAGAGCCCGCCTTAGCCTAGCTTTCATTTTCTTGACCCTCATGTTGCAAATCTTGTTTCGGGTCCTGTAATGATAGGCCATGTGTCTGATCATCTGATTGTCTCTATTGGCCTTCTATAGTAGCTTCTCAAGGTGCAAGTTGAATCTCTCAAGCCAAGTCTCTCTATTATCTTCAATCTTCTTCTCAATAGGAGTCAAAGTGACTTGTACCTCTTTGCCACTTTGTCATTTTACCTTGAGCATTCCCAGCTCCATGATGACTTGTTTGTCACTCAACTACCTTTTTTCTTCTTCCAAATATGTGATAACATACTTGGTCCTCTCCAAATTGTCCATCAAAGCTTGTACTTGAGCCTCCCTTTCTTGTATGATGATGTATTTTATTGTGTCTTCATCCTGAGCCTCTAAGTCAATTATTTCCACTCCATGATGAGTATAATGCTACTCTGGCGCATCATGCTCTGTCAAGTCAAAGTCTCTTTCCTCCTCATCATCAAAACTCTCCTCTCTCATCTTTTCCTTCCCTTTGTGCAGCTAATGCACCTGTACCTATTATGATGATGAAGAAGGCAAAGTCCCTTCCACATCCTGTGGAGATAGCATTTGCATATGGGTTGATGAAGAAGGTAAGGTCCCTTCCACATCCCGTGTAGAAAACACTTGCCTATTGGCTGCAAACAATCTCCTTGTGCCCCTCTGATATGTCATGTAAACGGGCACCTCAGTAGTTCTATTCTCCTTGGTTTCCTCATCTATTTTCACTTGAGAACTGCTAGAAGGTCCCCCTGCTTCTTGAGACATTGGTGGAGGAATCTGAGGACCCCTAAAGATGTCATGAGCGATAAATGTCTCCCAAGAGATGTTGAGGAAACTGACATGATGAAGCACAATGATCTTGATCAGGGAGTAATGATAGATATTGCTCATCTGTTGAGGGTATGGCTTCTTCTACACAAAATGAGCCATCTTCTCCATATTCCTAAACAAGAAATAAGGAAGGTTAAACATCCTCACCCTGGTAAAATGCATGAGGAGCCTGATGTGATAGGCGTACAGCCTGGAGAATCTCCCCTCACAAGTGAAATACTTCATGATGATTTTCATCATGGGGACATACTTGTCTTCCAGAAATCTGAAAGGAAAAATATTCTTCACCTCATTTTTGTATCGGGGTTTGATATAAGGCTCGTAATAGTGTTCATCTAGGTCCTGGGCCTTGTACCACTTCTCCCCTACATTAAGAATCCTGGTTGCATCTGAAATGATGGAGGGTGAGACTGTGAATGTTACCCTAGCAAGAGTCACCTTGTTGTCCTGAATATGAGCTACAAAAAGTCTGGTGAGCTCCGGGTGGTATTGAACTCTCTCTACCTACTCACAGAACTCATAGCAGCCAAGATATCTGAAACATGTGACAGCCAACTAAGAGGCTTGCAATTCTCTAAGGTTTGATGGCTCTTCTTTGATAATTCTACCTCCCTTGTGTGGTTTTCTCTGATGCCTAGCTCTATCTATTGAGGTATCACTGCCTGTGTTTCCCCCATCCTCATAGTCTCGATGCTTTTTGTCCATGTTGGCAACTGAGGTTGTATGAAGGGAATGAGTGAAAGTGTTTTAGGTGTGAGGGGTGGGAGATGAGCTTATGGGCTAGAAAATGAATGAGGGAGTAGGAATGATAAAAATGAAAGGGAGGGCTTTTCTTGTTTGAGAAATTGCCCTTTCGGAAGAGGGATCAAAAGGGATAGGCATGTTATGGAATAGGGATAAAGGGATAAAGGGATAAGGGAATAGGCAAATAGGGAAGGGAAAGAGTTTAGAGTTGTAGTGATAGGTGATAGGAGGAATAATGAGGGTTTAGGGTTTTAGGCATAAAAGGGAGAATTTAGGGTTTAGGTTTTTTAGGTATAAATTTTCCAATGGAAAATTTAGCTTAGAAGTTAAATTGCAAACCAATAAATGTGGTATGGAGGACCACTTACTTGTATGCAAGTAATATAGGGAAAATTTGAGGATTTGTTGAAGTTTTGAGAGCTTTTCGTCCCTTCTGCTAAACGTGCAGTGCCACTGCACAGATTCGTAGCGCCACCCTAGAAGCACAGTGCAGTGTAAACTAACACTGTGAAATTTTCTAGATGGACAACGCCTGGCCTCAATGCGCAATGCCAAGTTCTCAATGCA
Organism: Pinus tabuliformis; assembly: GCA_031772625.1. Lineage (NCBI taxonomy): Eukaryota > Viridiplantae > Streptophyta > Pinopsida > Pinales > Pinaceae > Pinus > Pinus tabuliformis. The sequence continues at coordinate 1,165,400,980 of CM062813.1, forward strand.
CAGCGCCAACCCTGCCTGCCAGAAAGTGAAGTACCAGTCTGCCAACGCGTAGTGCCACTCCTCCACTACTCCAGACGTGCAGCGCCACCCTCTAGAAGCATAACGCCAACCCTTCCTCGCCCAAAATTCACTCAAGCTTTCCTCTTCTTCTCACTTTTTGACTCCTTGCTTGCCAAATGAGAATAATGAACTTGAAAATGAAATGTGAGAGCTTAAATAGGAGTAGATTTTGATTTTTCACTTGAAAAACCCACTTTCTAATGTTTCTTGACCTTCTTCAAAACTTTGTTTTTAATGCCTTTTGCTTCTTTGTGTCTTTTCAGGTGGATAATGCTCAACTTGAACTAATTTTTACAGTGTTTCTTTGTCTTGCAGCAAGGAGAGATGCTTTGGTGCAGCTGGGATCATTTATTACATATAGTGACTTAAAATTACATAATAAATACAAATTAACTAAAAAATACTCTGTTTTCACCTCAAAAACATGTTTTTGAGGTGAAAATTACATTAGGTTAAAAGATAAATATATAGTGATTATGACCTACAAGCCATCATGCTTGAATTATTTATCATCCTCATACCCTTGCTGACCTTTATTTACATTTTAAAATCAGGCGCTTGACCTTGGAAATGAATCCCTAAGACCTAATGAAAACGCTAATGAAAACATGCCCTATGACCTAATGAAATCATGATTGCAAATTGACCATGAAACCATGACTGAAGACAACTTGAAGAAGGGTAAGCAAGTATACTCTATGAGGGATAAATTTAGATTTTCTGAAGAGAAGAAAACCATCAGTGGATCAGTTTGACATGACCTAATGAAATGATGTAAAATTTTCAGTATGGGACCCCTAAAATGAAAATGCAAAGAGCAAATTTTGATCCTTGATGGAAGTATGCAGATACTGACACTAACATTGGCCTTATGAGGGATGGCAGCTCCTTGGAGGTGTCAAGAATACCATAGACCAACTGCCTCATCCATTGGGTAATACGGTCAAAACAAAAAAGTGAAAAATGACTCAAGTACAAACTAAAAACTAACTCACAACCAAATTGACTCTAAAATTGACTATAAACCAAATCAACCAAACTTGACACTAATCATTCAAACTTTATAGCCTTCACTTCAGTCCCCAAGCTCAGATGATAGTGTACTTGAAAGCTTGCAATGAAAAGAAAATCGGTATATACAATGAAGGTGAAGTAACTTCAGGGAACAACCTCAAAAGTAGTAGTGCTTTAGGAGCCTACCATTCACTGGCCCTCCTGAACATTCTTGACCATCCATTTCCTTCAAAAAAAATGCATTCTGTCCCCAATAATCTGAGATTTTATATGGTCCTTTCCATAAATTGTCAAACTTACCATGCTTTCCATTTTCCTCATTTCGTGCATCCCACCACAGCACTACATCTTCCAACTGAAATTTTTCTGCTTTGTTTTTGTGGTCATAAATTTTATTTATTTTCTCTTGCAACTGGAAAGTGTTTTGGTAAACCTTTTCTCTTGTTTGCTGAAGGTGAATCATTTGATTAATTCTATGTTGAATATCATCCTCCTCGTTGCCAGCGTCCTGTAATAATCTCATGACCGGGACTGCAAGTGATGTAGGAAATATTGTATCAGTTCCATAAACCAACTCAAAAGGTGACATACCTATTGATTTCTTCCTACTCACTCTGTTTCCCACAAGGCATTAATAAGCTTTCGATGCCAATTCTTCTTGTTTTCCTCCAACATTTTCTTGATAATGTTCACCAAGGATTTATTTGATGACTCAGCCAATCCATTGCCTTGCGCGTAGTATGTCGTGGAATGACCCAATGTAACATTGTACTCATTGAAAAACTCAACCATCTTCTTGGACTTAAATGCTGCTGCATTATCTGTTATAATATTGTGAGGGCAACCAAAACGAGACAAGATATTAGATTCTAAAAACTGGATAGTTACCGTGTCCGTGGCTTGCCTTGTCAGAATGGCCTCAATCCACTTGGTGAAGTAATCGGTAGCTGTCAAAATCCATCTGTGTTGTGTTGATGATGTGGGATGGATTTCCCCTATGAAATCAAGTCCCACTATTGGAAAGGTGCATTTACTTCAACTGGATTCAAAGGAAGAGGAAGCAACTTCCTTTTTCCTTGAAAAACTTGACATTCATGGTAGCCCATCATTGTCTTATATAAATCTGAAAACAAAGTTGGCCAATAATATCCTGCTCTCAACACTTTTTTAGCTGTTGTTTTCCAAAAAACATTACTGCCACAATCACATCTATGAAAATCATTCATTACCTGCTCAGCTTCATCTTCAACCAAACAATTAAGAAGAACTCCTCCCAGATCTTTCCAATAGAGAGCACTGTTTAAAATGCAGAATTTTGCAGACTTTAGATTTAGTGACCTACCTTTACTTCTCGACATTCTAGGAGGTGGCGAAAGATGCTGAAGAACATAAACTATATCATAATACCAAGGTGATTTGAGAAACATTTCTGATATTTGAATGAGCGAGCCACCATCTTCATCCTTTGACATTGTTGCAATAAGATTTATGTCTAGAGCATGCAAATTTGATTCAGCCATCAGTTTTGCCAAGCCTTGTCCTTTGATTAGTTTGGTAGGTTTAATCTCAAGATCATACTACAACATTGCTGCTAACCACTTACCTCTTCTTCCCTTCGGATTAATTTGTGTGAGAACATCCTTGACTGCTGCGTTAGGAACATATGCTATAGTATGTGAATGCAGAATGTATACTCTGAAATCCTTCAATGATTTTATAAGAGCCAGTGCTTGTTTTTCAATGATATTGTACTGCAAGGTAGCATCTCGAATAGTCCTACTGAAAAAAGCAATGGGTTGCTCCACCTGATCCCTCTTTTGCATCAATACCACAGCCATGGTGTGCTCGGATGCAAATGAAAATATTATAAAATCATGAGTATAATCAGGACTAATCAAGACTGGGGCTGTAGCCAAAGAAAACTTTACCAAATTGAATGATTTCATGGAATCCTTGGTCCATTTCACAGTGTTGTCCTTCTTCAACATATTAGTTATTTCACGTAAATGCTTAGCCAAATTTGGTATAAATCTGCATAAATAATTCATCTTACCATTGAAAGCCTGAATCTCCATTTTTTTGCACAGAAAATCTATATGCTGGATTGCTTCCACCCTTGAAGGATCAATGTGAATACCATATTTAGAAATTATATGACCAAGGAGCTTACCCTTGTCCATGGCAAAAATACTCTTTTTCGGGTTTAGGGAAATCTCGAACTTCCTACATTTCTGAAAGACAATCCTTAAGTGGTGCAAATTTTCATCATCAGAACCAGAAAATGCCATCAAATCATCTAAATAAACCACCAAGAAAACATCCTTCTCATTAGCAAAAGCTATGTCCATCGCCCGCTGAAAGGTGGCTCCAACATTCTTCAACCCAAATGGCATTTTGGCATACTGAAAAGTTCCCCAAGGTGTTGTGAAGGCAGTTTTGTCTTGGTCTTTTTCATGCACCAAGATCTGATTATAACCTGAGTAACCATCAAGTAGTGACATCTGTGATGTTCCAACTACTAATTGTAGAATATGGTCCATCTTAGGAAGAGGGAAATTATCCTTTAAGGATACTTTGTTGAGGTTCTAGAAACCTATGCACAACCTTATCTCTCTGGTCCTCTTTCGTATCGGGACCAAATTTGAAATCCAATCAGAAAATCTAATTGGAACAATTATGCCAGCTTTAAAAAATCTATTTACCTCTTTCTCAATGGATGGTAGCAGCTTTGGATTGATTCTTCTCAACTTCTGTTTAAAAGGTTTTTGATCCAGCTTGATAGGAATAGTATGCTGAATGATATCCTTGTCATACACTTTCAAATCTGAATAATCCCATGCAAAAACATCGGGAAATTTAGAAAGTAATCTAACATACTTAGCCTTTACTTCGGGAGACAATGCCTTTGATAACTTTACAAGCTTGGGCTTGTCAGCTGTTCCAAGATTTACATCTTCAACTCCTTTGTCCATGCGAACCAAGATCGGTTTTCTTGCCACGTCATCCTGATCAAAAATCTCCTTTAAAGCTATGAGACCTCTAGGAATGATATTGTCCTTCAGCTATAAAACCTCCATCTGATTTACCTCAATCTCTTGTTCATCGGAATCACAAATATCATCAATAGAAGCATTCTTAAACTTTCCTTCATTCTGCAAAAAGGCATTAATTTCATTATCATCCCAAAAAACTTTCCAATACCTCAAATTATCAGGAACAACAGGCCTATGTTTGACATGAATTTCAAATTTGTTGCCAGAATTCATTGGAATATTCAAATTGCTAGCCACAATGGTGAGTGAATTTGTAATGATGTTTTGAGTCCAGGGTACTGTTGTCAAGGTATATTTCGGAAACATCCTCAAAATATCCAGAAATGCATTTCTATAGGTTCTCATCCGCAGATGCTTTTCTTGATATTCTCCTTTTACTTGTTTAATCACCAGCTCTGAATCACCATAAACAGAAATCCTTTTCGCATCGAGCTTCTTCAAAATTTTAAGACCTGTAATCAAAGCCTCATACTCTGCTTCATTATTAGAGAAATCAAAAGCTAACTTGTAGGAACATACTCTAACATTACTTGGGACTTTGGTAGGCTGGAAAGCAGGGCTTCGAATCCAAATTCCAATACCAGCACCATCCTTACCCACAACGCCATTGAATTCCATGCTCCAAAGGCTGACTTCATCTTCTAGATGTTGAAATTTTGTTTCCTTCTCTACCTTACCTTTGTTGATTACTTCATTTTTTTGCTCTTCACTGACCTTTTGCTACTGTGTAGGCTGCTCATAAGAACTTGCTATTTTTTCTTTTTCTTGATTAAGAACTTCTCTAAAATTCTCGGAAATTTTTGGTACATCATCTACTTCTACAAGCTGAATATATACATCATTCAATCCACTATCAGAGTACAAAACAAAGGAGTCTAAATCAGTATGTACAACATTTATCAGATGATTCACAGGCTTCTCTTTACTAGTGATCATATACTTCATTTTATTTCCCCGGTACAACTTCCTCAATTGACCAAAAACAAGGATGGTAGCATAAGAGAAGTCAAGTTTTAAAGTACCTTTGAGTTTAGCACCCCATGATCTAGATAAGAGAATACCAAACCAAGGCAGTATATCAACAACTAGCACATCCATCAAGACATTTTTGGCTGGGATTTCATCTAAGGAAGCCACCAAAGCTTTGATGAGACTAATGCAACAAACTCTTGCTCTTTTGGCCAACAAGTTTGCTTCTACACTCAAAACATTCTTTTGCATGTCTTCTAGTGTCGTAGGATCTCGTTCTCGCAACTGATATGACATATTAGCATCGAAACCATATGGAAACTTGAGTAAAGCCAATCCCTCTGGTGGTTTAATGTTGGTTGGCATAGCATTGTATGCTGCATGAAACCTCACACAATAGTCTTGCACACTCTTGCCGACATTTCTTTTGATTTTCTCATACTTGGACAAAATTTGAAGTGGATTCTTCTTCACCTCCCATCGATACAAGAATTTCCTATGGAGGATTGGTAAATTGGTGATAGACACTGCTGGTAAAGCTCTGAACAATTTTCAAACTTCACCTCCAAAGCTTTGTACAAACAATCTCATCGTCACATCTTCAATCTCTACTTCATGGAGGTCAAAGAAATCATTCATTTTATCAACATGTTGCTGAGCTATAATGGTTTGAGTGGCATCAAAGAAAGGTATCTTGGTTTGATAATCAGCGGGCATGGCACCAAGATTCTAAGGTAAAACAAGGGGTGCATACTGGGCAGCCATAACTCGAGGTGGATTTAAAGCAAGGATTGGGCTACTAGGAGTTGATGAAGTAGTTAATGGAGAACTGGGAGTAATAGCTGATTGATGGGGAATGATAGGTTGATAGGGAAGTGAAGGTATAAATGGAGGTGGGGAATGAACTTCAGAAGTTGAAGGGAATAATGATGAACTAAGGGTAGTGGACACCGGTTCAGAAATCTCAGGGATTTTAGCAGTAGTGAGGGATGATTGAGGGGAATTTATGATATACTCATCAATTGACTTGTTTTCCTTTTGGACTTCAAGATCTGCAATAAACTCTAGATCTAGAACTATATCGTCAAGTGCACTTTTAGACTTGGTTCTAAATAGGGAAAGATCAAATGATAGATCAAATGGGAGATCTTCTAAAAACAACCACTCATCAGGGCAGGAATCTACTTTTATTGAAGGTGTGGGACTGATTGAACTTTCTTGTTTTTTTAGTCTTCTCGAAATCAGATTTGGGATTATCCACTACCTGGCCAGGGTTTGGATCTAGATTGGCTCTAGTGTACTTTCTCAAAGCCAGTGTGCTCAAATTTTGAACTTTTATATATTGCTTTACAACTTTCCAATTCAACCTAGTAAATTATAAAACTCATCATCCATAAGCTTAAGAATTCAAATGAAAGATACTACTAGGGTGATTATTCTTTCGTTCCCCAGTATGGTCGCCACTATGTTATCACCTATATTGAACCTGAGGCTGAAGGAAGGCAATGCCAGGGTAACCACAAACCATGCTTAGCCAAGTAGCTGGCCCTACTAGGCCAGGAGAGAGCTCTCTCCATAAGGATCTAAGCCAATATGACTGTATCAAGTAAAGGATATTATGCTAGGTATAATAGCATGAAATTTTGATTGGATTTTGAAAGGGTTTTGCTAGATCAGGAGGAGCAGGACAATTTAGGTCTAGGTAATTAGGTCAGAATTGCAGGGTATTCAATGGGGCAAGGTAGGCATAAGGTTTAGCACTCTAGGGCTTGATGAGGTGAGATGTTTTAGACTGGTGAGAAGCTAAGAATAGCATGTGAAAACCATGGATCCTTCCTAGACTGCAGAAAACATGAAATGGTGAATGTTTTCCCAAAGTAGAGCACTGATGCAATGAATTCTACCTATCAACTTGAAAGCATTCACTTAGAAGAAATGAAATGATTAATGAAGTACACAAAACACATTAACACATGATCAAAAAATAAGAAACTGTACTAAAACTCCATACCACATGGATCCCATAAAAATAGTTGCAATTCTTATTAATCTCCTGCTAAACTGCTTACAAAAAGATGTACAATCAAGGTCTGAGTATCCAGCTGAGTCCAAACCTTTACAATGAGAAAGAAGAAGAAGATATAGACACAAATTCAACCTCCTCCCATCCTGCGGGGTAAAATCCCTAAGATGAGAAGCTAATCTAACCAACACTGAACAAGAAACAGGAATATAGGCATCTCAACAACTTGCCTCTAAAAGCGAAAAACTGATTCATTTGAGCTCAAACTGAATTCTAAAGCAATGAATCTACCCTCTATTACTATTTATCTATCATAGTTACATGCCAAGTCATAATTTACAAAGGTAAATCATCTGCCATGAGAGAAAATCCATGAATATAGTCAAAAAATGGAAAACTAGCAATCCTATGCAAACACTGCCCTACGCGCAGTGCCATTGTCCCAACGCGCAATGCCACTTTCAGGTCCCTTTTGGAGGCCTTCCTGACCTCCAAAGTGAGCTCATGATAGCTCATTAGAAAGGTCTTCAAGTCTACTTTCCAAAATACCTAGAATATCAACATTTGAGGCTCATTGGACCCCTCAAAACGTGATTCTCCCAAGACTACTTCTGTGTGTCCAAAAAGTGGTAGAAAGGTCATTTGTAGGGTGTTTTTTTGACCTTTTGGTGGACCAGTTCTACCCCAAAAACCTTGAAAATATTTAGGGTGCATGTCCTCATTGCTCTAAATCCAAAAATGTAAACCATTTCTCCATTCGGGACCCCTAGGAAAGGTACAGCGCCAGTGGCACTGTGTGTTTAGTCAGTTTTCATGTGTGTAGAATTTCAAATTTTGCAAATGACAAAAATTGCTCCAAACTTGCCCAAAATTGGTGAGAAGAACCATCATCAAGTGTCTTGATGAGCCGAGGAAGCTTCAACAAGAAACCTGTTAGGTTCCTATACCAATAGGAGTCATAATTTTTAAATAACTGAGATTAAACCTGTAATATGTACATACCTTTGCTTTCAGCAAATGTTTTCCATATTAAAAAATAAAATAAAATGTAAAGAGGGTATGTCCTAAAAGAATAATCAAAGGACAAAAGGAACAAAAAGGTCAAAAAAGATGAAAAGTATGAACCCCAAGAAAAGGAAAAAGATCATGAAAGTGAGCAAGTCAAAATGCCACTCCAATTTTACTTTTATGCAGAATAAATGATTGTGTGCAGTTCGTAATCTTTGCCACAAACCATGATAGTAAAAATGTTTAAGCTTGGCTATTTTTAAATTTCATGTCTATAGATAGAGAATAAAAATATGACCAAACTGTTTAATCTTGGCAGATAATTAGATAGGTAGAGTAAATAAAAGGAGCTCAATTGTTTAATCTGAGCCCTTGGATGTAATAAAGTTAGATTTAGTTAGTTTACTATTGTAAAGAAAAATAAAAATGTTTGATAAGGGTTTTCTAGCTTAAATGCACCCTAATAAAGAGAAGTAAAAATGGTAGGATGAGTAGATGGGTAAGTAGTAGAAAGATTGTAGAAGTATGGTGATTGATTAGACAAGAGCAAGTTTATTATCTTTTCCATCATGAAAGTTCTATAGAAAAATGGACAATCAAGCATGAAATTAAAGATCAAAGGCAATTAATTAACTTCGCTCATTCATTTCACCTTTCACTTAACTACTTTCCCACAATAAAGTTCAAAGTACTAAAACCTTTAAGTCAAAGAGGCTCAGAGCATTTCTCTGACTTTTGGAGGGACCAGACCCTTAGCTCAATGACCTATAGGCAATAAGTATTAAACCCTCTCATAAAAATTCATCCCCCCCTTCAGTTCATTCATTTTCCCTAATAATGCTCTTTTCCTAAAGTTAAATTACTTTTACCTAGGAGAAGTATTTGTTCCCCCATATGATTCATTTTCATATAAAAAGCCCACAAAAACACCATATCCGAAGTTTTTATCTTATTATCAGAAAAGCATTAAAACATGAAATATCATATACTTAGGGTATTGTGCCCCTTTCCGCTCATTTGAATAATTACTAATTTATTTATTAAATCCCATACAAAAACCCGTTTCCTATATATATCTAACTCTCGCAATATTAATTAACCCTACCCTAGTTTAATTATAAAAACTATGATTTTCTACCCCAAACACACTAACTCATCGATCTGCGATTAAGTTAGTCAAAAACCCAATTAAACCCTCTACTAATGACCAAAATGCCTTAACCCCACCTTAATCCCCCATTAGCTAAATACTCCCGCACATAATCACCCGCCGGCTCCCCCCCACTACCCTCCATGCAACTCCACTACCCGATCGCCGCCCGATCACTCCCCTCCACATCTGATGATCCTCATCTATTTCGGACGGGCCCGAAGTCCGAACATTACCAGCTCAAAAAGAGCTGTTTTCTGCTGGGCCCCCGAGGCTACGTGTCACTCAATGTATGGAATTGGGCAGCCTCCTCCCAATTGTTAGGACTCCACTATGTATCATTTTTGCTATATATTTTGACACCATTCTACTCTTATAACCTTGAACTTCACTGTCTTTTTCATCTACTTTATCCCAAGGTATATAGAAACCTCTTCTTTATTATATGATTAATCTGTCTTACATTTAATTCCGCAATACTCTTATATTTTATCATTAATTGAAGTGCATTGTTGCTAACACAAGTCAAAGATCGCAGATAAGTTATATGCCTTGTTGGGAACGAGCGGCCGTTGCTGAGACAGTTGACTCCGTTGCTGAAACAGCTGACTCCGTTGCTGAAACAGCTGACTCCGTTGCTGAAACAGCTGACTCAGTTGCTGAAACAGCCGTCAAGCACGCAAATCCCGTTATGCGTAATTTGCGATTCTGGAAGAACTTTTTGCGGAATAGTAGCAGCAGCACGAAGATACAGTTACCTGGATCATCCTGAAGATAATACTTTTATTGTCTCGGTTGTAACAACATTCTTTTTGAAAGAACAGAATAGTCCTGTTTTGGGAAAGAGAACAGAATCGAGATAATGTAGATTCACTCTCATGTAAATTGTAAAAGATGTCTCCTCTTTAAAAAGAGGAGACATCATCATTAGAGGGGGGTTGAATTGTAAGTTACAGGAGAGTATTGTGAGAGAACTGGAGCTAGTCTCCTTCTGTAATGTATTAGTTACTTTGACAAATGAATAAAATCTTCTTTTGAGCGTTTCAATTTAACTCTTTCTCCTGGGGAATCTTGTGAGAAGGAAAGGGCCCGCCTTCCTCACAAGATTCACCCTTTTGGTTCCTGTAGTTTGTTTAATTCGTTGTGTGTTTGCACTTCACCTTAATTCTGTTGTGGACACTAGTTACACAGTTTAGTAATGCTCTGTTTCTTTAGCACTACACGTATTGAATGCATGGATAAATGATCTTGGGAAGCATGTGCTGAAGATTCCTGCATAAAGGAATAGGGTCTTGCTCCCATTGATTGCTTTCCTTTGCCTGCAGTGTAATTAGGAACAAGAGAACGAGTGCTGAAGGTTCTTGTTCATGGGAATAGGGTCTTGATCTCTTGAAGTTACTTTTCTTACAGTGTGATTGAGTGTCAGGCATCAGGTGCTGAAGTTCCTCACTAAGGAATAGGGTCCTGTTCCTGCTGTAGTTGATTGATTTCTTTCCTTGTAGATTGATTTCCTTTGTTTGGATTGTAACTGCAACAGAGAAATCATCTCTGCTATAACTTAATTGACTTCAGCTTTGATTAAGTAGAGTGTGAATCAGTAGATTAATGAGATTAATAATCGTGTGTCCTTCCTTCACTACAACATTGATTCTGCTTTTGAAATTGAGCATATCCAGTGCGCGATTATCTTTGAAATAAAAAGACCTTCTCGGGTTGACAATTTATGTGGAGCTTGAATTGTGAAAACAATTAAAGCGACCAACATTTTGGCGCCGTTGCCGGGGAAGGTAATTATAGATTTCAAAAGCATTCATCTTTTCTTTTTAATGTGCAGATTGTATGAGAGGACGAGGAAACCAGAAGAAAAATAACCGCACAGGTGGCAAGGGCTGGGGAGGACGAAAAACTTTTATTGACGAGATTGTATCGAAGGCTGAATCATCACAAAGATTAAGTTCTCGGAAATCAAAATTCCAGCGTTCTCCTCAGTCAGATTACAGAACAGAGGAAGTTGTGGGTCCTGAAAATACAGAAGAACCAGCAGTCAGTGCTGAAGAGTCAGAGGAAAGTATTAGCAGATCAGTAGAACACATTGAGGAAATAGTAGAAAGCGTTGGACGACCGGTAGAGAACATTGAAGAACCGATAGAGGATTCTGACGATCGAGAAAGTGCAGTAGGAGGGCCAACAATGGAAGATAACAATGATGCCTTCCTCTTTGGAGGAGGACGTACAGGTCCTGAAGAAGAAAGAAAGGATGAAAATTCCCTCTCTACCTTGGGATTTCCCATCAGTGATCTCCCTGCGGGAACAATGAAAAATATTCCATTGTCTGCTCTACCTAACTTTCATGGTTTATCCACTGAAGATCCTGACGAATTTCTTTTTGAATTTGATATATTATGCAGAAGTTATGATTATGTTACTAATGCTCAAAAGTTGAAGCTGTTTCCAGCCACCTTAAAAGGGAATGCTTTAAGATGGTTCATGAGCCTTGGAAGTCAGGTAATCACAACATGGGAGCAGATGAAACAAAAATTTCTGCTTAAATATCAAGACTACTGCCAGACGAGAGAGAAGAAGGATGAGCTGTTCAATATGGCACAAAAGTCGGATGAAAGTCTGGAGGACTACATAGAAAGGCTGCAGTACAACATACAGAGGTCCGATCATCCAGATATAAGTAAGGAAATTCGTAAAACAATATTACTTAGAGGTTTAAGGGATGATTGTCTAAATATGTTAAATATGCTTGCTAAGGGAGATATATCTAAAGAATCATATGATGAGATTTGTGAACTTGCTAAAAGGTGCTCTAGGGGAGCTGCAAGAAACAGAATAAGAGATTCCACCTATTCAAGGGTGCAGAAATCAGCCAATGGAGGAGCAACAAGAGCAGAGATAGGTAATTTACTTGAAGAATTTAAAACCGAAATGTTAAGTTCTTTTGCTTCGCAGATTGACACTTTGCAGGTTAAGAAGAAGCGGGATGAAGCAGAAGCAACTCTGGCTGTCTTTTGCCCGAAATGTAGAGACAAACATCCACTAAGGGAATGCCCAAGAGATAAAATACCAATTTGCACCCTTTGTGAGAAAGATCATGAGACAGAACAATGTCCATCTCTACCAGGAATAAAAGCAGCGTTGCAGCCAACGGAAGAAGAAGCTGAAGCAGTTTACCTGCTAACTCAAAGAAGACAATGGAAACCAAAAGGGCAAGGTACGAACTCTGGTATGCCATTTAATCGTTGGAACAATTATTCTGCTTTTGGCCAAACAAGTTACCCCCCCTTCAACCAAATGCAATACCCACTTTTCAATCAAATGAATTTCCCACCCATGCAAATGCAAAACCCTCCCTTTGTTGACCCTTCAATGTGGACTCCTTGGCCTCCACAGCATCCACCTCCTTTTAATCCTTGGAACCCAAATTGGAATAGTCAATCACTCCCGTACTCAAATCAATTGCCTCAATTCCAACAATCACTCCCTCTGCCATCAAATGCTCCGCCAAACAACCAAATGAGACCCCAACTACCTGTGCAACCAAATCCTAACCCCAACAATAAAGTTGTGCAAGTCATTGATATTCAGAATCAGTCTATATTTCCTACTATGCAATGTAATGATATTCATTTGAGATCTAGAAGAATAGTAGAGCCCATTATTGATGACATAACTGATTCAGATAAAAATGAAACCGAGAAACAAAAAGAAGCTCAACCACCTCCTAACAAAAATGTTGAAATAACAGAACCACCATTCCCCGAGCGTTTGGTTTTAACCAAAACAACTGAAACACCTGCTTTTAATTTTATGGGGGAATTGCAAAATTTGTATATTAAAATTCCACTTTTACAAGCATTAAGAGATGTACCAATTTATGCCAGAACATTAAGGGATATTTGTGTGAAGAAACCTGGTAGGAAAACCAAGGATCCCCTTACAGTGCATGTGATGGGAGACTTGTCTGCATTAATGACCGGAAAAACCCCTCCTGTAAAATATGGTGATCCTGGCCATCCTACTGTCACAGTTCAGATTGGTAAAACAATGATTCCCCGAGTTCTGGTAGACTTAGGTGCAGCAATTAATATAATGACTCTGGAAACTTCACAATTGTTACAGCTGAATAACACAATCAGAGATACACCCACCATCTTAGAGTTAGCTGACCGTTCCACAATTAAACCAGAAGGAATTGTTGAAGACCTACTCATTTCAGTCGAATCCTGGAAATATCCAGCTAATTTTGTTGTATTGCAGACTAAAACAAAGCTGGGGGGACATCCCTTAATTCTAGGAAGGCCATGGTTGGCCACAGCTGATGCATTTATTAGTTGCAGATCTGGTTCAATGACAATTTCTAATGGTTATGAAACAAAACAATTAACTCTTTATCCTCACGCTACGCCAGTAGTCAATAATGAAGATTCTATATGGATGGATTATGATGATAATGCTGTTCAGCCTATTCTAACCATAGGACAAGCTTTAACTCTTAAAGACAATACAGAGGATGAGATAATCAATAATTTTATTTGTGAACCTTCTTCTGTCATTGCTGAAACACACAATCAATTAACTGCAATTTTTGAAACTGATGCACAAGAAAAGATTGAACCTGAAGATTCGTCCCAAACTTTAACCACGATCTCATCTAAAAGCATAACAGTTGAAATTGAACCTGGCAAGACATTAAACATAAATCCTGATCTAACAGATGCTGAAACACAGCAACTAATGAAGTTATTACACAAATATAAGGAGGCATTTGCCTGGGATTACACGGACTTGAAAGGTATTTCTTCTGAATTATGTACTCACCGAATTTACATTAAAGAGGGATGCCGACCTGTTTGTCAACCCCAAAGATGAATAAATCCTAATTTACGAGAAATTGTTAAAGAAGAACTTCAAAAATTGCTTAACGCAGGATTTATATACCCCATATCTGACAGTGAATGGGTTTCCCCGTTAGTAATTGTTCCTAAGAAAAACGGGAAATGGAGGGTATGCGTCGACTATAGAGCTTTAAACAAAGCTACTCAAAAGGATCACTTTCCCTTACCTTTCATTGATCAGGTGTTGGACAGCCTTGCAGGGAAGAAATTCTTTTCTTTTCTAGATGGATTCAGTGGGTATAATCAGATAAGAATTGCACCCCAAGACCAAGACAAGACCACTTTTACCAGCCCCTGGGGAACTTTCGCCTATAGAGTTCTTCCATTTGGGTTGTGCAATGCACCAGCAACTTTTCAAAGAGCTGTTATAGGAATTTTTTCCGATATGCTGAATGACTGTATGGAAATATTTATGGATGATTTCACCCCTTATGGTGTGTCTTTCGAAGAGGCATTACAAAACCTTGCGAAAGTACTTAAAAGATGTATACAAGCTCACCTCTCCTTAAGTACCGAAAAGTGCCATATGATGATGAGTGAGGGAATAGTGCTTGGACATTTTATTTCATCTCAAGGTATTCAGGTAGATCCATCTAAAATATTGGTCATTCAGAATCTTTCTGTTCCTAAAACTCAAACTGATGTGAGAAGTTTTCTGGGACATGCTGGTTATTACAGGAGATTCATTAAAGATTTCTCTAAAATAGCTTCTCCATTATTTGTATTGCTTATGAAAAATGCTGAATTCAAGTGGACTAATTCTTGTCAGAAAGCTTTTGAAGAGCTGAAGCATCAGTTGTCTACTGCTCCTATTTTGAGGGGGCCTGACTGGAATCTTCCGTTTCACATATCTTCTGATGCTTCAGACATTGCTATTGGAGCGGTTTTGGGACAAGAGGAAAATCATCTTCCTTATGCTATATACTTTATCAGTAAGAATATGACCCCTGCTGAGCTTAACTATACAGTTACCGAGAAAGAGTTCCTTGCAGTAATCTATGCCATTAATAAATTCTGACACTATATCACTGGTTATCCTACTTTTGTGCACACTGATCATTCAGCTATTAAATACTTAATGAACAAATCTGTCACAAATGCTAGAGTTACCAGATGGCTATTATTATTGCAGGAATTTGATATTACAATTGTAGATCGGCCTGGTAAAGAAAATGTGGTGGCTGATTTTCTTTCACGGTTAAAAACTGACAATGATATTCCAGTAGATGATAGTTTTCTTGACGAATATTTGTTTGCAGTTTCTGCTCACTCTCCATGGTATGCAGATATTGCTAATTATTTGGTTGCAGGAAAACTACCAGCACACCTGTCATATAGAGAAAAGAGAAGAATTGTTCAACAAAGTGCCAGGTACAGTTGGATAAGCGGGTGTCTCTTCTATACTGGGCTTGATCAGGAGATCCGAAGATGCATTAGAGAAGATGAAGAGTACGACATATTGAAAGCTTGTCATGATGGCCCTTGTGGAGGCCATTTTGCTGATAAAAGAACAACACATAAAATTCTGAGGATGGGTTACTATTGGCCCTCATTATTCAAGGATGCAAAGAAGTATGTAAGGGCTTGTGACAGCTGCCAGAGAATGGGTCAACCCAATCATAGAGACCAAATGCCATTAAACCCCCAGGTAGTTTCTGAACCATTTGAAAGATGGGCCTTGGACTTCATAGGACCCATTAACCCTCCATCCAATCAAAGAACCTATATATTAGTTTGTACAGACTATATGACTAAGTGGGTGGAGGCCAAAGCACTTATTAGAGCCATTGAGGAGGCTGTCCTAGCTTTCTTATTTGAAGAGATTTTCACTAGATTTGGAATTCCTAGAGAGCTAGTTACTGATGGAGGACCTCCATTCAATTCTCATGGTTTTAAATCTACCCTTCACAAATATCATATTCAACATAGAATGACTACACCATACCACCCCCAGGCAAATGGACAGGTGGAAAGCACAAACAAAGTTTTAGAGGCCATTCTAACTAAAACAGTGAAGGACAACCGAAAGGATTGGTCCCAAAGGCTCCCTGAGGCATTATGGACTTACAGGACTACTTGGAGAAACACTACAGGTTTTTCTCCCTATGAATTGGTTTATGGTAAAAATGTTGTTTTTCCTGTGGAATTTGAAATTAAAACTTTAAGGACTGCTTTAGCTGTTAATCTTGATTTGAATGATGTGCAGACAGCTAGATTACAGCAGCTTTTGGAGTTGGATGAAAAGAGATTAGATGCCATTCATCAAACAAACATGATACAGCAACAAAGGATGAAGTGGCATGACAAAATTATCAAACACAAGCAGTTCCAAAAAGGTAATTGGGCCTTGTTGTATGACTCTCGGTTTGAAAATTTTCAGGGAAAGCTACGTACACGTTGGCTTGGACCATATGAAGTAGATGATGTCTTTCCAAACGGAACGGTAAGACTTGTAACAATTGATGATGCTAAAACACCTCTACTAGTCAATGGCCATAGGCTCCGTCTATATAAGCGCCCTGTTTCTAAAGAGGATTTCAAGACTGCTTGCATGACTGATATTCATTATCTTTTTCTAGGGGAGTCTTCTGCTCCTCACAACACTTAATCTTCTGCACTATATTTTTAGTATTAGATTAAATTTAGCACTAATAATCCCTGTCAAGGATTGGCATATTACAATTGAATTTTGCAGATTCTGGAAAAAGCAATAAGGAGGACAGATTCATCATGAGAAGATCTGAAGCTTTAAATCAAGAAGCTTCTTCCCATCATTTTACCCTTTTTTCTAAGCAATATCCCTCCATATCCACATTATTTCCATTATTCCCACTTCCACCATCCCTGCAATATTCTCCTTCAGTCAGTATTTCCCACCCCTTACTGCTGAAATTATCCCCTATCAAATATTTCTCCATTTACAGACCCAAGTCATTTATCCCATTTCTCTGATTTTTCCCGTCGCTGAAACACCTGTTTCAGCAACGTATCATTGATTTTTCCCATTGCTGAAACACCTGTTTCAGCAACGTACCATTGATTTTTCCCGTTGCTGAAACACCTGTTTCAGCGACGTATCGTTCAATTTTCCGTTGCTCAAACACCAGTTTCAGCAACTTGTTATCATCAAAACAGTATTCCTCTTTGCTGTTATATGAGCTTTGTGGTTCTCCACGATTTTACTTCAGATCCTTTTGGCGAAAAATTATTCAGCACGTACCAGATTCAATTACACTCCTGTTCTAAACTTCAGAGAAAATCTACAGATTCTTCCATGTACATTAAAGCCATTTTGAAGCAACCGACACTTCGAATTATTAAACCAAAGGTAAAATGTAAGGTATGAGGTTTTAATGTAATTCGGTTAAATCATATTAAAGAGAGGATTTCATTTGTAATGATTACATATCTTCACACGCCCAATCATTATTACACCATACGTAAAGGGGGGGAATCCCAAAAATTGAACAATCATTTCGCATTAACCAAGCTTCCGTCCCTTGTCATATCTATTTCCGCCGCCATTTAGACCATGTCGCTTCTGTTGCAACAACTAGCGCGATCAAAGTCTGTGTTTACTGTGTCTGTGCCTCTGCGTATAACTCAACGCTACAGCCATGGGAGGAACGGCCGTCAGACATGAACCCGGCTCCATAAGTCTTCTTCAATTGTTTCCTGAAGTCTATCAGATCTTCCAACAAGCGGGATGGACAGTATATTTTGAAAGGTTGGGGGAATTTAACCAGGAACAAGTCTTAGAATTTGCACAAAACCTTGAAGACAATTTTTCAGTGGTCCAAGGGGTTCGCATTTCAGTGACAGAGGATGACATAACTCAGGTATCAGGGTTGCCAGCTAAGGGTACTCGTTGGTTTAGCAGGAAGCAAGTCGTTCTTAATGCGCAGCAAGAATTTCTGCACCCGGATGAACACGTGGAACCTAGAGGCCGCGGGGTTAGTCTGCATTCACTTCCTCAACCATGGCCATCAGTGGCAGAGTTCATCAAACACTACTTAACATGTGAGGGGCGTTATCAGGTAGTGTACAATCATGATTTTGTTTTGATGAATCACTTGAGGAATGGACTACTGATTAATATCCCCTATTATCTGCTTGGTTGTATTAAAAACATGTCTTATTATTGTAAACGAGCTAAATCTCCAATGTCATCCCTTACCCATCACCGTTTATGCCAGTTGCTGATACAGAGGGGTTTTGCTCAGCAAAATCTCCCTCTGCACGCCGCACCTGAAATTCCCCAGCCGCCCGAAATTCCTCAACAAGCCCCAAAATCCCAACCACCAGAAAATTCTCAAGACATTCCGGAAATTCCTCAGCAGGACCAAACAGCCCAACCATCTGAAAGTCCTCATGACATTCCAGAAATTCCTCATGAAGAACAACAGGAAGAAATTCCGCATTCCCCAGTTGACCCAACCCCGAGCTCGCCTCATTTAGCAAAGCCAACTGCCTCCACTATTTCGGTCCCTAGTGAAAACTCTCTAACACCCCCTTCCTCACCCGTTAAGAAAAAGGAGAAAACCTCAACAGTCGCAGGCTCCAGACCACGGACAAGGTCTACATCTCAAATTCTGACCCCTCCGGAAAACCCTGTCCCCAGAAAGAAACCCTCCCCTGCAAAGAAAAGGAAAGGCAGTGATTTTGCTGCCTTCCTACCAAAAAGAAAAATAAAAACGACTGTTGAGACAGAATCCACCTCCATTTTCCCTGACCTTGCCACTATTCTACTAAAACCTTTATCCCCACCCCAAACTTCCCAACCAGTCTCGTCCGAAGGCACTGCCACACAAGAACCAGTGTCCCAGGATAATATGACATTGTTTATGGGCCAAGAAGTGACTACTCCACAAGAACCAGTCACTTGCCCAGTGACTGAAACACAAGAACCAGTCACTGAGGCACAAAAATACACCAAGCAGGATGATAGTGGGAAATCACCAGTGACTGAAACACAAGAACCAGCCACTGGAGCACAAAAACCCATTTCTCGCCCAGTGGATGAAACACAAGAACCACCCACTGTGGTACAAGAACCAGCTACGACTGTGCATCAACAAAATATTCCAACAGAGCCAATCAGCACACAGGGTTCACATACTATGACATCTCTACTGGAGGAAAATGAGTTCCTGAAGTCTGAATTAGAAGCTTACAAAACTGAACTAATCATGGCTCGAGAGGCTTTTGAAAGAGAACTGAATCTCCATACATTAGCACACATAGCCTCAATGCAAAATAAGGAGCCATGCAAAGAATACATGTGCCAGGAGTGTGGCAACATTTACCAGAATGCAGGCTACAAACTAGTTAAAATTCAATTATCTGAGGCATCTACATCAGCTGGAACAAAAGAGGGATGCCCTACTGCTCCACAAGAACCAGTAGGACTCTCTATAAAGCAAGAAAAAGAAATCAAACCTCAGATATCCCGTCCTTTGCAGGTTAATGTAGCCATCCAGACAGAGGAAACAACGTCCCAACCCACTACATCTAATGCCAAGACACAGAATCTGCCATGGAATCAATTGGAACAGATGAACAAATGGAAGAAGCAATATGCTGAAGAACAAGATATAATATTACGACAGCATAAGTTACAATTGCAGAACCATGTATATGCCAACTGGGATAGCTGGGACCAAATAATGCAAGAGCACAGGGAGTATAAAAAGGAAGCCAGAGAGTCTAAGGCAAAGATAGCCTTGATGTTTTCATTAGTGCGGAAATTGATGGTTACGCGCAAACCCTCTGTACACTACTCTCTCTTTCTTTCTGAACGATTAGTTTATTTCCAATTAAAAGCAATAGCAAATGGCAGACCATATGAATTAATGACTTCAGAGAAATTTGTTGAGACCTTTAAGGAGGCCCCTGAAAGTGACCAACATCTGCTGTGCGAACTCTACCTTCATAATGAGGCCATTCCTGAAGATAGGAGAGTTAATCTTATTCCAATTGCAGGAGATATACAAATCAGAGCATTTGCCTCGTTTTTGTCTAACCAGCTCACTTGGCAGACTGTGTTCACTGCAAGCAGTCATAATGAGGAGAATAAACTCCTGTGGATTAGACCAGAGCCTGTAGGCCCAGCCACGTTTATAGCACAATATTATGAATTCTTGCAGAAGCCAGGAATGAACGAGTACATGCAGCAATTACAGGCTTCAATACTTTTTAAGTGTCAACAGCACATTAGAATGAAGGGTACTGCTGCATTGAAGGCCAATGATATCTTTTGGCAGCAGTCATGTAAGGAAAGACAGGATTATCATCCTTTTAACCCTCTCAATCTCCAAGCTGCATTATCCAGGGTCCCTAAGTACATTTATTGCATTCAACATTGTGGAGTAAACTGGATCGGGTATCATTTCCGTTTTCCAATTTTATGGCTGCCTTCAGACGAATATCAATGTCATTACCAGTTGACTGACAGAGAGGAAGCCTTGTCATGGCAACATTTGCAGACCAACAGCGGATTCCGAGCTCCTACAGATGCCACCTTCTCCAGCTACTGCTTGAGTAATTTGCATGCTCAGTCCCAGTACTCAGACTCTGATTCAGACTAGGGGTTGCCTGAGGACATGCAACATTTTTAGCTGGGGGGGATGTTAGGACTCCACTATGTATCATTTTTGCTATATATTTTGACACCATTCTACTCTTATAACCTTGAACTTCACTGTCTTTTTCATCTACTTTATCCCAAGGTATATAGAAA
Source organism: Pinus tabuliformis (assembly GCA_031772625.1). NCBI lineage: Eukaryota > Viridiplantae > Streptophyta > Pinopsida > Pinales > Pinaceae > Pinus > Pinus tabuliformis. The sequence goes on from CM062813.1 coordinate 1,165,421,900, forward strand.
CATCTTCTTTATTATATGATTAATCTGTCTTACATTTAATTCCGCAATACTCTTATATTTTATCATTAATTGAAGTGCATTGTTGCTAACACAAGTCAAAGATCACAGATAAGTTATATGCCTTGTTGGGAACGAGCGGCCGTTGCTGAGACAGCTGACTCCGTTGCTGAAACAACTGACTCCGTTGCTGAAACAGCTGACTCCGTTGCTGAAACAGCTGACTCAGTTGCTGAAACAGCCGTCAAGCACGCAAATCCCGTTATGCGTAATTTGCGATTCTGGAAGAACTTTTTGCGGAATAGTAGCAGCAGCACGAAGATACAGTTACCTGGATCATCCTGAAGATAGTACTTTTATTGTCTCGGTTGTAACAGCATTCTTTTTGAAAGAACAGAATAGTCCTGTTTTGGGAAAGAGAACAGAATCAAGATAATGTAGATTCGCTCTCATGTAAATTGTAAAAGATGTCTCCTCTTTAAAAAGAGGAGACATCATCATTAGAGGGGGGTTGAATTGTAAGTTACAGGAGAGTATTGTGAGAGAACTGGAGCTAGTCTCCTTCTGTAATGTATCAGTTACTTTGACAGATGAATAAAATCTTCTTTTGAGCGTTTCAATTTAACTCTTTCTCCTGGGGAATCTTGTGAGAAGGAAAGGGCCCGCCTTCCTCACAAGATTCACCCTTTTGGTTCCTGTAGTTTGTTTAATTCGTTGTGTCTTTGCACTTCACCTTAATTCTGTTGTGGACACTAGTTACACAGTTTAGTAATGCTCTGTTTCTTTAGCACTACACATATTGAATGCATGGATAAATGATCTTGGGAAGCATGTGCTGAAGATTCCTGCATAAAGGAATAGGGTCTTACTCCCATTGATTGCTTTCCTTTGCCTGCAGTGTAATTAGGAACAAGAGAACGAGTGCTGAAGGTTCCTGTTCATGGGAATAGGGTCTTGATCTCTTGAAGTTACTTTTCTTACAGTGTGATTGAGTGTCAGGCATCAGGTGCTGAAGTTCCTCACTAAGGAATAGGGTCCTGTTCCTGTTGTAGTTGATTGATTTCTTTCCTTGTAGATTGATTTCCTTTGTTTGGATTGTAACTGCAACAGAGAAATCATCTCTGCTATAACTTAATTGGCTTCAGCTTTGATTAAGTAGAGTGTGAATCAGTAGATTAATGAGATTAATAATCGTGTGTCCTTCCTTCACTACAACATTGATTCTGCTTTTGAAATTGAGCATATCCAGTGCGCGATTATCTTTGAAATAAAAAGACCTTCTCGGGTTGACAATTTATGTGGAGCTTGAATTGTGAAAACAATTAAAGCGACCAACACCAATACCACTGAGTGCCAAAAAGTGGTGCGATGAAAACCACTTACTGCCCGCCCGCTACACACCAAATTAACCATTGTTCACTCTGCTAGATGACAAGAAAACCACTGTTCACCCGTACCCACCAATTTTGACTTTCCTGCATAAAGCTAAAAAACCCCAAATCATTCATTTTTATCATTTTTTCAATTGTAAACCTCCATGCATGCACCTCTGAACATCAAAGTTGTCAACCAACGTACAATTGCACCCTGAAGACACCATAAATCTCCCAGATTGCTTTCCAGCCTACTCAAAGTCTTTTTTGCTTGTTCACAATTGCCAGTCACCCGATTCAGACACAGTTTTCTTCAATTCTAGGTATTTAAGCCATAATTCACTAAAAAAACCTTGTTAATTTCATAACCAGTCACTGAGTTTTCTTAGTTAAAGTAAAAATTAATTAAAAGAAACTCTGGTAACTCAAACCCACCCAGAATTGAACCACCATTGCCCTAACAGACTGAAAATTACGTCCCCCATTCTCAAATCCACAAGAATTGAGAATGGCTGCCCCAATTACCATGGATGTCAGACCTATTTCCACTCTTCATTTGGACCTAGACCACCTCCCCCTAGTTGATAAATATTTCCAAATCAAGGACACCTCTGTCCATGAATCCCCTCTCAAACTGTACTGTCAATACAGACATCAATACCTAAACCATGTTGATAAATTGTTCTTTGGGAGTCCAATTTGCCCAAGTATCAATTCTCTGAAGTGCACATTTTCCCAGAAATTGTCCATTATTGCCATGAAAATTATATCCCCAGTCAGAGAGAATTGATGTCCCCTAACCAAACCATACTTTTCACCATCACTGGTGAATCTATTAATGAAATGTTGCAACTTCAACCAGGACAAAACCTAACCCCTTTTTCAATTGGAGACCTCTTGGAACAGTTTCCCAAGCTTACCACTACAAAAATTGATGAGATGTTCTATACCTTCATCAGGGAGGAAAAGCATATCCCAAATGACCCCCCTCCATATGTGTATACCATATTTTCCAAATTTGGCCAAGACATTGTAGCAATGATATCAAGTGTCCTAGGTTATACCACCACTGAGTACATAGATGAAATAATCCTAGATTTCATGTCCATCTTCACTCGAGGACAACCTCCTATTGTCATTTATGATTATGCCCAGTTTATAGCTGATAAAATGCATGACTAGTTCCTTAGGATGAGTAATGAGTGAGTATTCAAGTATTCCTATGTGTTGTATCACCTTTTCCTATACTACCAAGCAGATAAGTTCCCATTTGCTCTTCAGAAACTTGACACAAAAGGTCACCCAATATCAGTAATTTTCTGGACTCCACTGATCCAGAAAAATGAATCTCCATAACCATATACAGACTTCATAGACCTGTTTGTACATCCCATTGTGATAATGTTGATAGGAAGCCCTCCTCCCAGAATCAGTTCAGATATAAATATGATCCTGCAACTCTCAAAACAACACAAAGGAGGTGATTGGTACTTATACCAAAATCACACTGAAATCAGGATTTATGGCTGTGAGCTAGCCCCATACAAACTACCTAGATACCTCTCAATGAGGTTATTTCCTCTGGAGTACTATAGGTAGATAATCAATTCAAATGAGATAAATTTTGTTAGAGCCAAAAAGAAAGCCTAGCTCAGGATCAAAGACCAATTAGGTCCCTTTATTTGTAATAACAGAGAAGCTGGGAAGGAGGCAGACCTGATCCTTCAAAGATTGAAACTAAAATAGAGCTTCATATGGAGATATGATCCCTTGGATTTCATCTGCAAGAGAAGGCAAAACAATAAGATGGCTCCTTACATTCATCACCAAATCCTTGAAATAGAAAAGTATGCCAACCACTTGGAATGTGTGGAAAACACTTTTGAAGACAGGGATAGTACTGAAGTTACTGTGGAAAACACTTTATTGACCTAGAGAAACAACTTGATGAAGATTCTTTCCCGTAGGTACCAGAAGGATCACAGGTACCAAAATAATCTTAGGTGCCAGAGGAATCATAAGAACCGAACCTATCAGAGGAGCCAAATCAAACAGGTATACCAAAGGCCACCATGAGTAACCCCCCCAGTTGTACAAACTCCTCTAAATGAGGAGGAAATCCTCAAAAGAAACATGGAAGGGGCCACTACTTCAGGACGAGCAACATCACAGGCTTATGCAGAGACTAGCCAGGCTATAAGAAAAAGAGTAAATCTTGTCTCTGAACAGGAATATACAAAGGAAACAGTTGAGGTCACAAGCACAGAAAGAGAAGGGAGAAGGCATCCCACTCCCTCTGGAGGTACCCTAGAACCTTCCACATCACATACTCAGATATTGGAAAGACAACAAAGCGTGGAGGTATCCTATTTTAGAATGCCATTAGACAAAGACTATGATATCAAAGAGAGATACAAAGAAATAAAATCCAGAAATGAGAGGCTGAAAGCCCAAACATATGGACAGTATTTAAAGATGACCCATACCAATAAAAAAAGGCTTATGTCAGCCTTTGATGTCAAAGAGGGGAAAATGCAGATGACATTCATGAAACCCACTACTCAGTAAACAAGAACAACAGCAGTCTTCAAAAAGATAGACTTCAAAGTATTGGCAAAGGACATTCATCCTATTGACCAAATTGAGCTACGCAAGTAGATAGGGGAGATGATTTACTCCACCTTGATAGGGAAAGCCATCGCTTCCCACCAATTTCAAAACTCCCTGAATAATATATCAGCACAGTTCCAATTGGAGAAGGCCTCTTCACAGGCCAAAGATACCAGAATCAAGTCCTTGGAGGACTTAGTCACTGAGTTGGGATATGATCCCAAAGATGTAAAGGCCACAGAAAAGTTAATAAAGTAGAAGAATGATGATATAGCTGCTCTGAGAAAGCAGCTCAAGATTCCCCAGTTGCATCACCCACAAATAGTAGAAGTCCTGGAGGCACAAAAAGGACATGAAGAGCTCATGGGCTTGGTCCTAAAGCTAAATGACCAACTAAAAGAGACAGAGAAGGAGTTAGACACATTGATTCAATCCAAACAAAGTGACCTGGCCACCACTTCTACGACTGCCATTTCCCACTGTTTCTACTATAGTCCCTTCTACATTGGTAGCATCATTGGCACCTATAGCTCCACCTGCCACAACACTTCCAATCACAACTGAATCCACTACAGTAGCAGGTACACCAATAGAGAAAACAACAGAGCTAGTAAAAGCCATGGAGGAGATGTCAATCCAGGCAACAGAGCTCAAAAGGCTAAAGGAGAAAGTGGCAAGCTTAGAAATTGACTGTAAGCTTGCCCAAATTCAGTAAAGAGAAGAGACACAGAAGGCCCAAAGGATGGGTGAGAAAATCAAAGTCCTAGAGAAATATTTGACACTGCAAAAACCACTAGGACAGACCAAAGAGTTGCTCTGGGCCAATATCATTGACTCTGTCAATGATATTTGGCCATCATTTCAAGTTATATTTGAGAAAACAGAACTAGTGAAGATAGCTACTGAAGCTATCCAAAAGGTAAGGGAAGAGTTGGGTGATATGCCTAAGGATGCCAATCGACTCATCCACTTCGTAAACAACAAAAACAGATATGAGCTCCATGAGTTTGACATAGAAGATCAGACAGAAGCTATCTTGGAAATCAAAAAGGTTCTCTCTAAAAGAAACCTTATGTTAAATTTGGAAGAAAAGTGTCAAAACATGTAGGTAGACATGGACAGGTTCATGGCTAAATTTCAGGTTTTGAGGGAGAAAGGTCTTCCAAGTCCAATGGTCGTCAATGATAAACTTATGACACAGCTAGATTATGGAGATAGACTAAGGAGATTGGCAAAGGAACAAACAAGCACTTCAGGTATCAAAGCCTTGCCAATAGGGAAAGTACTATATGACACTTTAAATTTACAAAAGAATTTTAAAGGTGAAATTACATGAGGCAGAATGGTGGGAGAAAATGACAGATTTACTATAAAAAGTTCTTTAGAAAGTTACCACAGTAAATCTTTAGGTAGCTAGGTGAAACGGGTAAAAGGAAAATCAACAGGGTCAAAGAGTAATAGAGTCAAGGAGTATGAGTGAAAGATTAAAAGTAAAGAAGATTCCAGCATAGAAATACTACAACTATCAGCCAACTTAAAGGGCTACAACTCAACTAAAACAGCCAGTACTACCACAATAAAAGGGACAGCATGATGCAGTTTTCCATCTATCTCTATCTTCATGCTTGAAGATATTCTGATTCCCTAGATTAAATCTTAGATTGTTATGAGATATTTTGTAATTTTTTTTTTTGTATAATTACTTCACATTTCAAAGTATTTAGTGTGGATTCCAAGACATTTCTATACACCTTTTATCTCAGATCAAAGTTCTATTGTATCAATGATTGGATTGGCTTGCTGGATCAAGGAACAAAGATCATACATTTTACAAGATTGTTGTGTAAAGCGAAATAAAAATAAGTATTCTGTCATGTTTAATGTTGTCTTCTTATGTTTCTTCATAATCTTGTTTGTTTCTCTAAAATCTCAATGTGTAACTAGGAATGATATTTCAGAAATTGCTTGACTGCACTCTGTCTTGACTGTTTACATTCTAAATGTTTTCTACTAAACTATCTTAGCTATGGAATTCTTAACTGCTCCTTCGCTTCCGTAGTTTCCCTTTTGATCTATATAGCAAAGGATTCTTAATTTCCCTTTTTTTATGATCACCCTCTCTTCCTCATTTTGATCCTAGTCCAAGGATTCTTAAATTCCCTTTCACCCTGGTTAGTATCATTTCACCCATTAGACCCTAAAGATTTGCCTTTTGCTTTGCTAGCTTGCCCTGTGAACACTCCCTTTAATGATTTGATTCAGTGATGCTATCATTTTATTGACTCCATAGCCCAATGGATTGAAGACCTAGCTCTATCCATCTGCTCCTAGAATTCCACCACCCAACCAAAATCAAAACCCCATGAACATTAATAACTAGCCTAAAATATCATCAATACAAAGCTAAATTATAAAGAGAGAGCCCTCTATGGACTTAGGTTGGCTAGGACATGAGTCTGAAGATTGGTTTGTGGTTACCTCGGTCTTTTCCCTCTTCTGATAATTTCTAGGGAAAAATTATGAGTGATAACATAGTGTCGACCACACTGGGGATTCAAACCCTCAGTCTTAGTAAACCTTTGAGAACATTACAAATCTTTATTTGAAGCCTCTTAGAGGGTTTATTAGAAGTTATTTACAAAATTTCACAAAAAGAAAGTAATTAGAAAAGATTGAAATCTGGCTTCAAGGAGAACTTACTATCTAGGGCTAATCCAGATCCAAACCTTGCCCCAGTAGTGGATAATCCCAACCTGACCTTGAGAAGATCTAGAAGACAAGAAAGTTCAGTAAGTCCAACACCTTCAATCAAAGTAGATTCATGCCCTGATGAGTGGTTTTCTTTAGAAGACCTCCCCTTTGACGAGTCATTTGACCTTTCCCTATTTGGAACTAGGTCTGAAAGTGCACTTGATGACATAGTTCTAGATCCAAAGTTTATTGCAAATCTTGAAGTCCAGAAGGAAAACCAGTCAATTGATGAGTATATTCTAAATTGCCCTCAGTCATCCCTTACCATTGTTAAGATCCCTAAGCTTTTTGAACCAGTTTCACCTCCCCTGAGTTCACCATTATTCTCTTCTACCTTTGAAATCCATTCCTCACCCCCATTTGTACCTTCACTTCCCTAGCAGCCTACCATTACCCATCAAACACCTGTTATTCCTAGTTCTCCATCAACCACTGTATCATCTCTTGGTACCCCAACCGCACTTCTTAGCCCTGCCCAGCATAGAGCCATGGTAAATAGATATGCTCCTCTTGTATTACTTGCCCCACTGGGTGCCATGCCACAAGACTACTAGAAAAAAATTGTTCAATTTGATGGCATAGGACCTTATACAACACAACAACATGTAAACAAAATTATAGATTACTTTGAATTGTATGAAATTGATATTATAGATGTTCAAATTAGAATTTTTGCTTAGACTCTAGCTGGTGATGTTAGGAAATGGTTTAGATATTTACCTGCTAATAGCATAGATAGTTTAGATGTATTTTATCAACAATTTTTAAATAGATGGGAAAAGAAAAAGAATTCTCTGCAGATCCTTTCAGAATACAAAAACATTAAAAGAGGACCAAATAAGATAGTCCAGAATTATTGCACCAGATTTAACAATATATGCAATGCAATACCATTCAATCTAAGACCCCCACCTAACTTAGCATTGATACAGTTTCCTGATGGGTTTGATACTGATATGGCATTCCAACTCAAAGAGAGAAATCCTCCAACTTTAGAAGACATGCGGAAGCCAACTTACTAGCAAAAAGAGCTAGGGATAGAAACGAAAGGAGAGGACCTGCCAAAGATGAAGCCTCACCCTCTAACCTTAAAATAGATGTCCTAACCAAGGGTATGGAAAAACTATTGGATAGGATATAAAACATTGAGAGGAAGCCCCAATGGGATAGTCAACAAGCACCTCCTGTCAGAAAGCATAACTTTAGAAAGAATCAAAATTAGAATACAGGAAAGAATGGACCTGATCAGAATATTAGACCTCCCTTTCAAGAAAACCATGCTGAAACATCTCATTCAGAGGACCCTGAACAAGACAGAAATCAACTTGATGGGATTGGATGATGATGAAACTATCTTCCTGACCCAAGATGAGCAAGAATTGCATATGTTGCAACAATTGCAGATTCAGTCTGAAGAATCATTCGATTACAAGCAAGGGTATGATTCTTCCATTTTTGAGGTACACAAACAATACAACTTAAGGAGTAAAAAGAACACTTATACTCTTGACCAAACCAAGAAAACAGTTCCCAATCAACCAAATAAAATCAAACCAACCCTAGTTACTAAAACTCTCCAAATACTCCCTAGACCAAACCAAAACCCTCCTGGTCCCACCATTGTAGATATAACCCCCAATCAACCCCCTGATGATCAACCTTCCACTTCAGTCCCCTCCAAGGAAGCAGTGGAATAGTCTCCAGACATTATATTAGAAAGTCCAAACAAAAAGACTTCAAACATAGAGAAATAAGAACAACCTACTCAAACTCTTGTTATGAAAATTCCAAGCCCTCAAACAGAGAAAGCCCGTTTTCCTTTCAATTTGGGAGTAGAGGTGGCTAAACTGAAAATCTCAGTTCCCTTAATAGAACTGATTTAAAGTGAAACCTATAAGTCACAAATAAACAAAACCTTAAACTTTGTTAATAATGAAGACTCTGTCAACTTGTTTGATGATCAGCTAGAACTTATCTTTGGTCCTAATGTTAACTGCAAATCACTAGAAGGAGGGGTATCACCCTTTTATATTAGCCTTAGCTTGATAAAATCCTACACAATGCAATGTTAGATTCTGGGGCTTAACATAATTTAATGCCTAAATCGGTTATCGAAAAATTAAATTTGGACATTACTAGACCTTACAAGGACCTATTTTCATTTGATTCAAGTCAAGTAAAGTGTCTAGGCCTAATCAAAGACTTTTGTGTTTCCTTAGTACAATATCTTGCTAAGAGTATCCTCATGGATATAGTTTTTTCTGACATCCCACCTAAATATGGCATGTTATTTTCTAGATCATGGGGGCTTAAACTCCAAGGATCTTTACAACTTGACATGTCATATGCTACAATCTCAGTCTTTCGACAACCTAAAAAGTTGTACAGAGAGACCCTAATGAAATATGTAGTGAGAGCTAGGATAGGCCTGAAAACTTTCCTATCTACTCGATGCATTCTGACATTGATTCTTTTATTTTGTATAATGCTGAAAAAACACAACAAACTACTTCAAATAGCATTTTTTCAGAACCAAAAGAAGTTGCAGTTACAACCACAAATGAAACTATCCAAACTCAATAGCTTTCTGATAAAAGGGATGAACAAAGCATCTTAAACAATGACAATTTTATTCACCCAAACAGTGAGAATCATGAACATGAGACATTATGGCACCTTGAATTTGATGGATCAGTGAATAAATTAGGAGTAGGAGCAGTAGTGTAGATTCACAATCTGGAGAATGATCACTCAGAGGGCCATGCTTATAGACTAAATTTCAAATGCACCAACAACATGGTCGAGTATGAAGCCCTAATTTTAGGCCTTAAACTAGTTAGGAACTTAGGATTCAAAAGAGTTTCTATTTTGGGAGACTCAGAGTTGGTTATAAAACAAATTAATGTTGTATATATGACCAGAGATCCTAGATTAAGTGTTTATAGAGGAACAATTGTAGAAATAATGAATACTTTCCTAGAAACTAAGCCTGCAATCATCCCAAGGAAACATAATATGTAGGCTCATAGTTTAGCAATGTTTTCCAACACTTGTAAGTTACCATTTCAACCTAACTATCAGTACACTGCTGAGGTCAGGCACAAACCCGCTATCCCAGATAATTTGAAAAACTAGCAAGTATTTGATAATGATAAACAGATAAACAATTTCTTAACTTTATAAGAAGAATTTGTAAATAGTAATATAGACACTGACATAACATTAGATCCTGACTTAAAATATGAAATAGAAATTAATGAAATAGAATATGAAAAGATAGATAGATCTCATCCCACTAAATTTACAAAATTAGATGTAGAAAACCTAAAGCAAGTTGAAATTAATGAGATAGTTAACGAAGACTCTGAAATCATTAATCTCAAAGACAACTTTTTGCCCAAAGGATTAACTCCTTTGGAAGACTTGTTTGATTTAAATGATGTCCCTAGAAAGCCAAAGATGGAACCCTTAAAATCCAATATTGAGGAGTGTATTATAAGCAATAAGGAAAATCCAAAATTGATTAAACTTTTGAAGTCCTTGCCTCCTACTGAAAAAGTGAAATACCTTGAACTATTAAAGGAATTCCAAGATGTCATTGCTTAGAGTTATGAGGACCTCAAGTCTTATGACACCATCATCATACAACACACCATCCCCATAAAAGGAGATCATAAACCTTACAGACAAAAGCTTAGGAGGATTAATCCCATCCTATTGCCTTCTATTGAAAAGGAAATCCGAAGGATGTATGAGGCCAAGATAATAGCGCCAATTAGATTCTCTGATTGGGTTTCAAACTTGGTGCCCACAAGGAAAAAAACTAGTGAGATCAGACTTTGTGTTGATCTCAGGAATCTTAATAAAGTTTCACTCAAAGACAATTACCCCCTCCCTAAAATGGATCATATCTTACAAAGGGTAGTAGGGTCAACCAGAATCTCATTATTGGATGGGTTTTCTGGTTACAATCAGATTTTAGTTCACCTAGACGACCAAGCTAAAACAATGTTCACTACTCCTTGGGGCACATTCATATATCTGAAAACGCCTTTTGGATTAAAGAATGCAGGGGCCACTTTCCAAAGAGCCATGGACATAGCTTTTGCTAAGGAAATTCATGACTTCCTAGTAATATATTTAGATGACATCACTGTATTCTCAAAATCTGATAAACAACACTTACATCATCTAAGATAGGTTTTCATCAAATGTAGGAAGTATGGAATTCCTTTAAATCCCAAAGACTCTTTATTTGGACTAGAAGAGGGAAAGTTATTATGCCATATAATCTCAAAAGATGGTATCCGAATAGGTCTTGCAAGAATTGAAGCCATCTTACAAATACAACATCCTAGGAGCATTATGGAACTACAAGCCTTTTTAGGAAAAATCAACTTTCTTAGGAGATTTATTTCTAATTTAGCAGAATTAATTAGATCATTAAATAACATTTTGAAGAAATATTCGACCATAAAATGGACCATTGAAGCTAAGAGATCCTTTGAAGACATTAAGCTAGCCTTAACAAAAACACCAGTTTTGGTCAGTCCAAAGTTTGATAGGGATTTCATTATATTTTCCTTTGCCTCAGAACACACAATTGCTGCAGTCCTACTGCAGAAGAATGATCAGGGTTATGTACAACCTATTGCCTTTTTTAGCAAAGCCTTGAGGGATGCCCCCTTAAAGTACAACATAATGGAAAAACAAGCCTTCGCTTTGGTCAAAGCTATTAAAGATTTCAAAGTTTACATTTTATATTCTCACATAGTAGCCTATGTCCCCAATTCAGTAGTCAAGGACATCCTAACTCAGGAAGGTCCAGATGGAAAGAGAGGGAAATGGATAGCTACCATTTTGGAATATGACTTGGAAATCAAACCAACAAAGTTAATCAAAGGCCAAGGTTTAGCCAAGCTCATGGCTGAATCAAACTGTTAGGCCTTAGACATAAATTTTATTGCAGAACTGGATAATGAAGAGGAGATGGCGACTCCACCAATCAACTAGGCCTTTATTGAATCACCATGGTATGCTGACATCATATATGTTTTACAAAATCTACAAGCTCCTCTAGAATTATCCAGGACCAAAAATATATTTTTAAAAATGAAATCTTTAAAATTTTGCATAATTGACAATGCTTTGTTTTGGAAGAACCATGAAGGTATCCTTCTTAACTGTTTATTGAAATAAGAATCTGACAAGGTGTTACAAGAATTTCATACAGGTGACTGTGGAGGACATCTTTACTGGAAAACCACTACTGACAAGATTCTTAGAGTTGGTTTCTATTGGCCTACTTTGTTTTCTTATGTAAAGAAATTTGTAACCTCATGTCATAAATGTCATATTTTTGAAGGAAAGAAAAAGATTTTACACCTACCACTAAAACCAATCTTTGTTGAAGCACCTTTTCAACATTGGGGTCTTGACTTCATTGGTGAAATCCACCCACCCTCCTCTGCCCAACACAAATGGATTCTCATTGCTATAGATTATTTCACTAAATGGATAGAATACATACCATCAATGCAAGCCATTGACACCGTTATAATAACCTTCATTGAGATCAACATCCTATCTATATTTGGGTGCCCAACCAAAATCATCACTGATAATGCAACAACTTTCAAATCCAGAAGAATGATTGATTTCTGTAACAAGTATCACATAACCCTGGGTCACTCCACAGCTTATTACCCTCAAGGAAATGGACTAGCAGAGTCCTCAAACAAAAGTCTGGTAAATATCATCAAAAAATTGTTGGAGGATAACAAGAAAACATGGAACAAAAATCTAGTAAATTCCTTATGGGCAGACAAGCTAACCATAAAAAAATCCATTGGTACTAGTCCTTATCAATTAGTTTATGAAATGGAAGTTGTCTTTCCATCTTCTTTGGGAACACCAGTGATGAAGATGCTCCAAGGGTTGCAGGTTGAACCAAATGACATCCAAAGGAGAATCAACCACACAATTCATTTTCCACAAAGCAGAGAAGAAGTGTACATTAGATCTCAAGTTGTGTAGGAAAGGATCAAGAAAACTTTTGATAAAAGAACTAAGGCAGAAGATTTTTACGCAGGGGACAAAGTTTTAAGATGGGATTCAAGAAGAGAGGATAAAGGTAAACATGGGAAATTTGATTTCCTATGGAAAGGCCCATATATCATTTATGCTTTCAGGGGTAATAACGCTTTCTTCCTCAGAGAAATGGATGGTACAGAAGAAGAAGGAGGACCAGTTAACGGTCGAATGCTCAAACACAACATCGAACCTAGTTTATGATTTTACTGATCATTTGTATATACTTTAATTTTCAAAAGTCTAGAGTTGATTGGATGGTGATTATTTGAAGTTGAAGCCCTAAGAGAAGGCCCTAAGCTTTGAAAAATTTATTGTCATAAATAGTAATAATGCAGAAAAGTGAAAAGGGAAATGTTGTAGGGTAACATCACAGCAATTCAGAAGGCCATTGATCTACAAAGTTCTTGACATTTCACCAGGAAATTCCATCCCCAAGTGGAGCCACTATTAGGTTCCTATACCAATAGGAGTCATAATTTTTGAATAACTAAGATTAAACCTGTAATATGTACATACCTTTGCTTTCTGCAAATGTTTTCCCTATTCAAAAAAAATAAAAAAATGTAAAGATGGTATGTCCTAAAAGAAAAATCAAAGCACAAAAAGAACAAAAAGGTCAAAAAAGATGAAAAATATGAACCCCAAGAAAAGGAAAAAGACCATGAAAGTGAGCAAGTCAAAATGCCACTCCTATTTTACTTTTATGCAGAATAAATGATTGTGTGTAGCTTGTAATCTTTGCCACAATCCATGATAGTCAAAAGGTTTAAGCTTGGATATTTCATGTTTTAAATTTCATTTCTATATATACAGAATAAAAATCTGACCAAACTGTTTAATCTTGGCAGATAATTAGATAGGTAGAGTAAATAAAAGGAGCTCAACTATTTAATCTGAGCCCTTCGATGTAATAATGTTAGATTTAGTTAGTTTACTGTTGTAAAGAAAAAGAAAAATGTTTGATAAGGGTTTGCTAGCTTAAATGCACCCTAATCAAGAGAAGTAGAAAATGATAGGATGAGTAGATGGGTAAGTAATAGAAATATTGCAAAAGTATGGTGATTGATTAGACAAGAGCAAGTTTATTATCTTTTCCATCATCAAAGTTCTATAGAAAAATGGACAAACAAGCATGAAATTAAAGATCAAATGCAATTAATTAACTCCTCTCATTCATTTCACCTTTTACTTAACTAATTTCCCACAATAAAGTTAAAAGTACTAAAACCTTTAAGTCAAAGAGGCTCAGAGCATTTCTCTAACTTTTGGAGGGACCGGACCCTCGAACCAATGACTTATAGGCAATAAGTACTAAAACCCCTCATAAAAATTCATCCCCCCCTTCAGTTCATTCATTTTCCCTAATAATACTCTTTTCTTAAGGTTAAATTACTTTTACCTAGGAAAAGTATTTGTTCCCCCACATGACTCATTTTCATATCAAAAACCCACAAAAACACTATATCCTAAGTTTTTATGTTATTATCGGAAAAGCATTAAAACCTGAAATATCATATACTTAGGGTATTCTTCCCCTTTCTGCTCATTTGACTAATTACTAATATATTTATTAAATCCCAAACAAAAACTTGTTTCCTATATATATTTAACACTAGAAATATTAATTAACCCTACCCTAGTGTAATTATACAAACTATGATTTTCTACCTCGAACCCACTAACTAATCGATCCACGATTAAGTTAGTAAAAGACCAAATTAAACCCTCCACCAATGAAGCCTGACACCTTAACCCCGCCTTAATCCCCCATTAACTGAAAACTGCGCACTTAATCACCCACTAGGTCCCCCCACTACCCTCCGTGCAACTCCACTGCCCGATCACTTCACGATCGCTCCCCTCCACATCTGACGATCCTCATCCATTTTAGATAGGCCCAATGTCCAAACATTACCCGCTCGAAAAGAGGTGTTTTTCATTGGGCCCCTAAGGCTATGTGTCACTCAATGTATGGAATTGGGCGTCCTCCCCCTAATACCACTGAGCGCCCAAAAGCGGTTCGATGGAAACCACTTACCTCCTACTCATTACATGCCAAATTAACCATTTTTCACTCCGCTACATGACAAACAAACCATTGTTCACCCGTACCCGCCAATTTTGACTTTCACGCATAAAGCCAAAAATCCATATATCATTCGTTTTTATCTTTTTTTCAACAGTAAACCTCCATGCACACACCTGCGAACATCAAAGTTGTCAACCGATGTACAATTGTACCCTAAAGATGCCATAAAGCTCCCAGATTTCTTTCCAGCATACTCAAAGCCTTTTCGACCATTCACAGTTTCTAGTCACTGGGTTCAGAACCAATTTTCCTCAATTCCAGATATTTAGGCCATAATTCACTAAAAGCCCCTGCCAATTTCAGAACTAGTCACTGAGTTTTCTTAGTTAAAGTAAAAAGTAATTAAAAGAAACTCTGGTAACTCAAACCAACTCGCAATTGAACCAGCATTGCCCTAACAGACTTAAAAATTACCTCCCCCATTCTCAACTCCACAAGAACTAAGAATGGTCGCCCCAATCGCCATGGATGTCAGACCTATTTCCACTCCTCATCTGGACCTAGATCACCTCCCCCTAGCTGATAAAGATTTCCAAATCAAGGACACCTCTGTCCGTGAATCCCTTCTCAAACTGTACTGCCAATACAGAGATCAATACCTAAACCATGATGATAAAATTGGTCTTTGGGATTCCAATTTTCCCAAGTATCAATTCCTTGAAGTGCACATTTTCCCATAAATTGTCCATTATTGCCATGCAAATTATATCCCCAGTCAGAGAGTAGTGATGTCTCCTAACCAAACCATACTGTCGTGGCGGAAAAAGTCGTTTGTGCGGACACAACTGACCTCCCTAGGAGTCTAAACTCTCTAGCGACAAACAAGACAAAATGGAGTAATCTTTCTCTAAATACACCTTTTAAAACATGAAAACTACAAGTGTTTAGACTTACCTTATTCCAAAACGCTGTTGTTGTAGTCCGTCCTTGCCGATCCGGATGAGCTCCTCCTTCACATCAATTCCTGCAACCACAAACAATCAAACAATTACCAAGCACTTGCATTTCATATAATAAAACATATATTTAACATGCAGACCAAGGAACACATGAAATAACTCATTAACACAAGCTATTGAGAAAAATAAACCAGTTTGTATTAATAACGAAACAAAGAAACTCTTACAACCTGGCCTTGGTGTTGTGCAAGTTCCTCCCAGGGTCCATCAAGGGTTTTCCTCTACTTTGACAAAGCTCACCCACTTCCAAGTAGAATCAAGCAAAGACAATCTCTCCTCACAAGGTTCTAAATGGGAGTCCTAATTCCTGCAGCATTTACCCAAAGAAAATGTATAGCTCCAACCTCTCCTCCTTCTGGCCCAAGGTCTTTATTTATAGTGCTGTAAAGAGGTTATTCAGGTCCACCATCAATGGGATCATCCCCCTCTTTGGGTGGGATAGCTCCCTTATTGATGGGATAAGTTCCTCCTTAATAGGGATACATGAACCAACTGGAGGCGCATCCATTTCATCAAACCGACCTCTAGAAAGTTCTAGAAGTAACCACAAGTAACTTTTTTAAGATGAAACTTGCGCATTTTTCCTTTTACAGAAGGACGCACCTGTCCCTTGACATACAGAGCGTCCAAAGACGCAGTTTTTGTGAACATTGTGAGCGTCCCCACAGGTAAGGCTTGAGAGAACCTGCGACCCCAGAGATAAACACATTTTTACAAGACTTTTCTCTCTTCTTTGAGTTTGAGATGGATAGCAGAGGCATAAGACTTGCCTAAGAGGGTAGCATGACTGTTGATTTGAGCCATACTAACTGTAAGTGGTCATGGTGACATTTTTTAGTGTAACAGATTGCCCCCTAAAGTGCGAAGCCTGGAATAGATTAGGGTTTGTAATTCTAGGAAGGGTGAAGTGATTTATCATTTCAAGGATTGTCTTGTGGATGACCTGGTTGGAACCTACAATTTTCAACACAAAATACATGTATAAGATTATATCATCACTGAGGTAGGCATTCCCATACTCAGATTCAAAACTTTAACTAATGGACTAACTACTCTGATACAGGAATGATCTTGCAATACATCATTTTTATAGACTTTTGTAGACACAGTATGGACGCAGCCATCTGTTTATGATTAGTCTACATAGATAATGAATACAAAACTCCTCGCAGCCTGGATGGTAGAAACTAGATCCAGGGTCTTCACTTCTACTTCCCGAATTGGTACGATTCTAGCCATGTGATTAAATGATTTGATGTCGAACATGGTAGAAACCACTTGATTACCAGTCAATGATGTAAACTGTTAACAAGCGTGAGAGAGACCACCAGTAATGTCAATGGTTCTCAAAGTACCAAGCACAACCCGTGAAATGTGAATAGATATTTTGATGTCGAACACTTCACGGAATCCTTTGATCGAAAGTCAATGATGTAAACTGATGTCAAAGGCGAGAAACCTGCCATTGATGCATGCAGACTTCAAGGTACTGTTGATTCCTAAGTCATCTTTCTAGATAATGTGTCGATGTCGATAGAAAGCGACCCGTTGTAGGCAAGCCCACAACACGAAATCATTGTTCAAGTTGAAGAAATGTTGCTGTGAGGACTGACTCAGGGATGGTCAAATGGATGACAAGTATTTTGCAGATGAAAGTTTTGCTCGCAGACCTCTTGAACACATAACGACACAACAGATGGCTTGGTGACGAATAACTCAAAGTGATTCCCGAAACCCGGCTAAAGACTTTTAAAGTGGTTTGGTCAACTGTGAGGTAAAAGATTTCCCAACCCAGGTGAATGAAAAAGTGTCGTGTTCAAGAGTGGTAATAAGGTTTCTTTTGAGACAAAAGGTAACAAATAGGTTCATTTTTCTCTCTTTTCCCCCACCATTTCTGGCAAGTACCTCTTTATTTTTAACAAGCTTGAGGAGGATAACATATGCTTGATTGTAAGCTCATCCTTCGGACGAGTCCAACCTAGTTTAAATTCGAACCCTAGGAAGGAGTGGTTCGTTCCTGTTTGTAATTGAACAGGTCCTCTACTGTAAAAGTTTAACGAGCCCAATATAGGAGAAACTCGGCGTTTTTCAATTTTAGAGAGTCTGAAAAAACTAAAGGAGACTCCACGTTGAACTTTTTCGTACATTTGTGTCCCTCAAGCCCGAAAAAGTATAAAATAATACCTGGGGGAACCGCTTGATCTTGCGACCAAGGAGTACTTTCATAATAGTGTCGTTGACCTGAAAAGTAAAAAGCGATCAAGGACACGTCGTTTTATTTCCTTATCGAGTTTGAAACGACAAAAACCCGGCAATCTTTTCCTGATTTTGCGGTCAGAAAAGAGCTAAAAGGGGACCGTCTTTTAATTCCGTTTTAACGAGTGTAAAAGAAACGCTCGGCGATCTTTTCATGTTTTAGGAGTCAGAAAAGGGCTTAAAAGATGACTCTGATATTTTTGTTTGTGAAAAATGACAATTTCCCTCGAATTCCCTTTGTCCTACACAAAAGAAACACATTACTCATACCTGTTTAAAATAGGCAAAAATACATCGAAAAACATCTTTTCATGGTAAAAAATGAACTAATTCATCCAAAAAACCTATAAAAAGACTTTTTACCATATCATTTTTACCGTTTGACTGTTGAGGTTGAAAAAGGAGCTTTTGACAAGAAACTTCCCGTGGCTGCTGCGGAAAATCTGACCGTCGGAACTGAACACCGTCTTATCCAGGTATTTTACACATCCTACTCTGCATTTCTATCCGTTTAGAATTAATTTTTAGGTCTTAGTTTCATTTTTTGGGGGGGTTTTGGTTTTGGAACGCGCCTCTCGGCGGACGCGAGTGCCCTTCGGGTGACCTGCGTCCCCCGACTTTTTCCTACACAGGAAAACGGTCGGAAGACGCAGCCTATCTTCGGAGCAGCCGTGTCTGGACGCCCTGTGTTGCAAAGTCGGGGTGCGTCTTCCGTGAAACGCGCATTTCAAAACCCCAACCTCCTCAAAAAACCATAAAAAATTCCCAAATCAATTTCTAATGACTGTTTTTGATGTGCAGGGCATTAACCATGTTAGATTGGAGAGAAATAGAGCATGTAGACGATGATGAAGCTGCAATAAATCATCAACCTTCCCTGGATGCCCTAAGAGCATGCGGATTATACAAATATTGGACCATACCGGGCATGAGGGGCCAGGTAAGATTCTTGGAATGGCTGGTTGAGCGATGGAACGTTCAAGAACAATGCTTTTACATAGGAGGGCACCAGCTCGAGATAGAGCCCTCGGATGTATACTTTCTCACTAGCTTGCCGAACAGAGGCGAGCAACTCAGTCTTGCGGGGACTAGGCCGGGTGGCCAATCCCTTGATAGTCTCCGCGACGAGTGGTGCACACCTGGGGCTCACCATTCGAAAGGCATAGAAATAAAACACATCACTCTGCATGAACTCAAAGTCATAGCATTCACGGTTACCAGAATTTGCGGCGCGGCCGCTTTACACATTGCTTCCGGATCCCAAATGCGGATGGCAATTGACTGTTACCAAGGCACCATTTTCAACTGGTGTGAAGCTGTGTCGGCTCATATGAAGAGCCAACTGACCAAGGCAAAGAACGGACGACTAAAGACTTTTGGATATGGGCCTCTAGTCGTGAGCTTTGCCTTGGAGAGAGTTCCAATGCTAATCCCTCAGCAACTCACTGTTGATACGTTGGGTCCTCGGGAGCCAAAGCTGATACGATGGGTTGCGGTGATGGCCCGATATCCTGACGAGGGCGCGACAGTGGTTCGATTCTCAGATAGTTACTTTCACTGGTTAGAGGACCAGGTTTTTTCGATACAGGACTTTCCGTATGCCGGAGTAGACTTTCGACATGATCCGGACATGATTCTTCCACAGGGAGAACAATGGGATGACAAAGGTACTTTATTTTTCACAAGTTTTCAAATTATGTATTTTTTTATTTTTCATATATATCGTCTCAAAACTAACAGAAAAATTTTCAAAATGCAGATGTTGGTCCACAGCGTCCAGCCAACCTCCGGCCTTTTGATAGACTACATCCAGCTGCACCAGTACCGGTCCCACAGGACGCGGCTGCAGAAGTACTAGCTGAGTTGGAGCATGATCTAGAGCGTCTCACGGCAGATATACCTGAGACTACTATGGACGACATTCCTATTCGGCTTCAGCGCTTCGTAGTCGCGGTCCCTGGACCGTTTAGGAGTTTTTTGCGTAAGGTAGCCCGCGCAGTGGTGTCATACAGAGAGCACCACCAGTGATTGACCAGTCACTTTTGTAGTCACATGTGACATTTTGACTTTTTGTACTATCATTTTGCCGATCATAAGGTGTTTTCAACCTATGATCGAAGACGATGTATATCTTTTTTGACACACTGCTATCTATATATCATTATTACCGGCTTATCCTGTTTAACATATGTGATGAAATGTTTTTAAATTTACTTGCATGATTATTGTAAATGTCTGTCCAACACTCGAGAAGCAATTGCATCTGCTAATGTATTCAAAGACCTTGGAATATGTTGATATTCAATGTAATCAAATTCACGTTCCAAGAGACGCACTCTCAAAAACAACCTTAATAACATAGGATTTCTAATGGCATAAACTCTGTTAAGCTGTAATACAACAAGTTCAGAATCTAACCTCACTATCAAACGTCGAATTCCAAATGAAATAGATTCGGATAATAATTCAATCACTGCACTGTATTCTGCAATGTTGTTCGTTGTTTGACCGAGGCTTACCCCATGCATAGAAACTAACTCGTCAGAGGGCGAATAGATAACCCAAGCTGCGGAAGAAACATTCCGTGTACTACGACAAGCACCATCAGCAAATCCAATGTATGTTTGGAGAGGCTTCGACATCTGCAATATCAAGAGTAAAACCAAGATAAGCCAGAATAACGACGAAAAACCACACTCTCTAAGCTAAGCACACTAACTAAACTAACACACTTGCTAGCTAGAAAGAAGCCCCTTTTGCTAGCTTTCGCTTTACAATGTAGGGCCCATGCCACATGGGAACGAATTTTCCGGCACCTAGCTTATCGTTAGCTTGATCATATAATAATACTAGGTCTCCTTCCGAAAAACTTCGAGGGGTTACATTTTTATCATACTGAGCTTTCATTCGTTTCGCGTGAGTCTCGATAGCTAATGTAGCGTCACGTCGAGTCTCATCTAATTTAGCCAAGTATAATAACCGTTTCTCCTCTTCGGAAGTAGCTGGAAGTAATTCGACAGCCATTTGAAGTGATGGGATTTCGCATTCAATGGGTAACACAGCTTCCAAGCCATAAACTAGCTGGAAAGGAGTGAACCCTGTTGAATTTTTCACTGAAGTTCGATATGCCCATAGCGCCGAAAATAACATGTTGTGCCAATTCGTTCGATGGATACCAATGATCCGTCGAATCATGATGACTAGAACTTTGTTGATTGACTCAACCAAACCGTTGGCTTGCGGATAATAAGGAGTAGAGCTATCGTGGCGCAAACCAAGCTGGCTTGTTAGCTCAGTCATCATGACGTTTCGAAAATGGCTCCCATGGTCAGTAATGATTGCTTGTGGGACACCAAACCTAGTTATGATATGATTGAATACGAAAACTGCAGCTGTCTTGCCGCTTGCGTCGAATGTAGGCATCGCCTCGGCCCATTTAGTAAAATAATCAACCGCGAGGATGATATACGCATGCCCCCCGGCCGAGTGAGGGTTACAAGTAATAAAGTCAATACCCCATTTGGCGAATGGACCAGCGGCAATTATAGGGTGGAGAGGATCAGGTGGAGCGCGCATCTTGCGATCAAACACTTGACAGTTGTGGCATTTCCTGACGGCAATGATACAATCCTTAAACATAGACGGCCAGAAATAGCCAGCGCGCAACACCTTCTGAGCTGTGGCATACCCAGACATATGACCGCCACATGCTCCAGAGTGACAATCATTCAAAACTCTCTCAGCCTCTTCGTGAGTTAAACAACGTCGAAAAACTAAGTCTGCCCCCCGGCGATAAAGGGTATCTCCAATAATTTTAAATTGCTGGGATTGAAACCGAATTTTTCGACGTTCTTCCTTGGAAGCTTCAGGCCGAAAGGTTTGGGTTTGGAGATAGATGATTATATCCCCGTACCATGGATCTAACGTACTGATAAGAAACAAAGATTCGTCGGCAATGGACTCCTCTGCCACAGTTTCTGTTTCAGCACTCAGGAAATCACACATCAATTCCGCAAAAACTAAGGATTTCTTAGACTTGGACTTCTCGAACTCCAAGTCGAACTCTTGCAGGATGACAATCCATTTAGAGTACTTGCCCCCTAGCAGTTGTTTTGTCAAAATATAAATCATAGGGTTGCAATCCGAAATAACTGTAGTTTTGCGGAGAAGAATGTAGTGACGGAAACGCTGGACAGCTTGAACGGCTGCCAGGGCCAATTTCTCCACATGCGAATATTTTAACTCAGTGGGATTTAAGGTCCTACTAAGATAATATATCACATGTTCCGCTCCGAACTCATCTTCTTGAACTAACACCATTCCGATGGTGGAATGCGAAGCTGCGAGGTATAAGAAGTAGTCCTGGTTGTAGTTGGGAGGATGCAACAACGGTGCATGGGTCAACGCGTGTTTAAGTGCATCAAAAGATTGTTGGGCAATCTCGTCCCAAAAGAATTGTGCGTTCTGTTTCAACAACCGTGTAAAACCTTTAGTGACCTCGGCGTAGTTCGGGATGAATCGGCGTAAAAAGTTCGCTTTCCCTTGCAAACTTTGGAGTTGGCGCAAACTCGAAGGAGGAGGCAATTTGATGATAGCTTCGACCTTCGAGGGATCGACGCGAATACCGGTTTTTGAAACAACAAATCCCAGCAATCGACCTGTTTCTATATAGAAAACACACTTGTGGGGATTCAACCGAATTCGATAATGCCTACACCTCATAAAGATTGCTCGTAGGTGGACAAGGTGATCAGCTCGATGTAAAGAATGAGCAGGCAAATCATCGAGATAGGGTTGCACAATGTGCTTGATGTCATGAAATGCATAAGACATTGCCCGTTGAAAAGTGGCCCCGGCATTCTTAAGCCCAAAAGGTAACTTGCAATAAGCAAATGTCCCCCATGGACAAATGAATGCCATTTTTGGTTGATCGGCAGGTAGAATATTGATTTGATTATACCCTGAAAAGCCATCCATAAAGGAAAACAGTTCACTTCTAGCACAATCATCAATAATTTGATCGATATAAGGCGTAGGATAGTTGTCTTTTGGACAAGCTCGATTTATATCCCTATAGTCGATACAGATTCTTATTGTTCCTTGTTTCTTGTTAACCGGAACAATATTCGATACCCAATCCGTTAACGGGATCGGATAAATGAAACCTGCTTTCAACAACTTTTCGACTTCTGCTTTAATCGCAGCCGCTTTTCGAGGGTGAATCTGACGCAACCGTTGCCGGACGGGTTTAGCATCCGGGTAGGTCTTTATTTCATGAACAACAATGGCAGGATCAATTCCCGGCATTTCCTCGTAAGACCAGGCAAACACGTCGCGGAATTCTTGGAATAGGGCCTTGTAAATTTGGATTTCATCTTCTGTACAAGCGGCACCTATATGAATGTTTTCCTCGATTCCGGGCTTCACTGAAATATCAATGGGAATAGTACGAGAAATATTCCCTAAATTCAACTCTGAATCAGAATGTTTCGTTGGATCCTGAGCGTCTTTGACATATTCAGCGGTAAAGATAGATGAAAAATCATTTTCAAATGCATCATCCTTAGGTAAAAATGAAGATCTGTGATGGAGATCCTCCCATGGTAGATCATCTACACTTAGGATTTCGCGAAGTTGTTCGTCAGATGACACGACTTCGGGAAATGCTATCCGTTCCAAGGTTGAGGTGAAAAGTGATTCTTCATTGACCACATTCATTTGGTCGATTTCGGTTGAATGCGAGTCGGTAAAAGACACGACAACTTCATAAGCAATTTCATACGGACTCAAAGGCATAACATCACCGAATGAGTCTATCTCAGAGTCAGATGGGACAATCCAAGGATCGTCATAAATAATGTTTTCTGATGTAATCATATGAATTGTCGCAAATGAAGGGTCTGAGTTAAGTGGAGGGAGAGGAAAAGTTCCCAGTAAACCGGAATCCTTAACTAAACCTACACCAACGTCCCTATAAGGGATTGTCGTCTTACCGACATGCTGGATACTCTCTGAAGAGGCTGGGTCGGATGAAAAGTATGTCAGCTGATCAATAGTTACGATCTTACTGTTATACGGAAACTTGATTATTCTAAAGACCGATGAAACGACCGCTGTCATAGCATATGACCAACTTCGACCCAAAAGAAGGTTGTAGTCTAGAGGGGCATCAACCACTTCCACATCCAGACTAACGGTTTTACCTTCTACCCCTATAGGCAATTCTTGTAAAATACCAAACGGACGGAACCCACGGCCATCAAAGGCCTTAAGGATGGTGGGGGATTGGTTCAACGGAGGAGAACCAAGGGATCTCCAACATTGAATCGACATAATACACGTAGAAGCTCCCTCATCAATCACAGTCCGATGAATAGGCCTGTTTTTGACTATCACTGGAATTTGGAAAGCCATTTGATGGGGGAGACGTGGCGTACTATTTTCTAGATCAAAGATCATTAGGTTTGGGTCCTGAATATCGACAGCTCCGATAGCCGACAAAAGCAATTTCCGTTGTGCTGGGCATGATTGCAGCACTTCGAGTGCCGACATTGCTGAAGGTGAAACAGCTAAGTCTTCAACAATGTTGTAATTCTGGGCTGCTCTCGCATGTGGATTGAAAGCAGACCTTCGAAGTACACCCTTGGCGGGCGGCTGGATCGGAAACAGGAGTTGAAGTTGATGGGTTAGAGTGAGAAGATTCTGCTTCCTTACCATCAACAGGAGCCTTACTACCATAATCTTGCGATCGAGTCGCAATCCTCACATGAGAGATCATCAAAATGGGTTCTTCACTGGCATTTGAAGAAGAACCTATCATCTTATTCTCCTGCTCCGGAAATGGATTCTTTAACACAGCAGGAGTGGGAGAACCTTTGACTATTTTCACAACCTCGGCCCGATGAGGGCAATCTCTCGTAAAATGATCCTCTTCACAAATAAGACAAGGATATCGAGGTTTGCGTTTTTCGTCATTGGTTTCCGACTTTTCAGTTTTCTCCTTTGGAGCCTTGTCTGCTTTAGCCTTCTTCTTTCCTTTCTTCTTTCCACCGTTTTTTGATTTGGCCGTAGATGACTCTACAGCGTGAATGTCGGCGGTAAGTTCAGGAGGAGAAGACTCTCCTGTCGGAGAATCAGGCAAAGTGATTATTGGAGTATTGGAGGCCTTGGAAGACTTCTTCTTACTCTTCGTAGTCACTATACCAATCATACCATCAGCGGCATGAGATCCCGAAGGAGCAGCAGCGATTTGATTCGACTTTGGAAGATCCGGAATCTTCTCGTGTAACGTACCCGACTGAGTGTAAACTAAGTCAAGGTATTGCGCTTGAGCAATGACTTGCTCCTCAGTAACTACTCCGGCCTTAGCTACATCTTCAGTAATCTTCGGTAATAATGATTTGACAAACCATTCAGCTAAGATTTGGTCCGGAATAAAAACTTTCACTAACCTCCTACGACGTCTCCACTCATGGATGTGATCAAAAATGTACGTGGACGTCAATTGTTTTAGCGAAGTTAATAACTCCGTGCCGTTATCGTATCTGACCGGCAACTGAAAGTGAGTTAGGAACGAGGTAGCTAACTAGCTAAAGTTGTAAAAAGAGGCCCTTGGCAACTCAATGTACCACTTGGCTGCGAGACCAATGAGTGTACGTTGAAAAAGACGTAAGCGGATGGAATCATCAGAGATAGAATTCGAAGCACACCAAAGGTGGTAAGTCATCACATGATTGGGCGGGTCCTCTCCAGACTTACCTTCGAACTTGGGTATATCGCTGGGCAACTTATTTGGCATTGGCGGCCAGAACTGAAGATATTGAATTGGATCATTCGTTAGGCGCGTCAAGTCGGGTAAATCCAAAGTTGCGATAAATGGTAACTGCCGGTTAGGATCTCTAAAACTCTGGGTCACAATACCAGCCCCAGGAGGAGGATATCCAGGATAACTAGGAACAGGAGTCGCATTTGGGATATTATATCCTCCTGGAAAAACAGGATTAACCGGACCGTACTGGGGTTGTTGAGGTTGTTGATAAGTGTACCCAGGATACGGTTGATACTGGTAAACCGGTTGTTGAACAGCTTGCCCATGTTGGTACTGTCCCTGGTACGGAGGTTGAACAAATTGAGGTTGAGTAGTGACAACCGTACTTATACCAGGCTGACCTACAGGCATCTGGACTGTGGTTTGAATCGTAGATCCAGACAACGGTAAAGATGTCTGAGGTGTGGTAACAGGGACAGTAGAAACTGGAGCCGTCGATACTCCAGAAGTAAGTATGGTAGATGTAGCGGTAGTTGCAGCAGCCGTTTGAGATGGAGTACTAGGTGCAATTGACGGCTGAGTAACTACCGAAGTTACAGAAGTTTGAACATTGGGCTGGACAGGTTGCGGTTGCTGGGTTGGACCAGAAACTACGGGTTGTCCAGCTTGAGGAAGCATCTGTACACTTGGCTGCAACACCTGTTGACCCTGTGATGGATCCCACACTAACATTCCAGGGTATTGACCCGTAACAGGTTGAGGATACTGAGATCCATAACCAGATTGAAGGTAGGATTGATAATTGTAAGGCGCAGTTCCCATACTTGGAACATATGACTGACCTTGAGGCGGTTGATAACCTTGACCTGAGTATTGACCTTGAGGTTGATAACCTTGAGGTAAATACTGATACTGGGGTTGACCTTGACCTTGAGGTTGGTACCCTTGAGGTTGGTAACCTTGGGGTTGATACCCTTGAGGTTGCCATCCTTGAGTTTGATATTGATACTGAGGTTGACCTTGGGGTACATATTGAGGCTGAGGTTGACCTTGAGGCACGTATTGCACCATAGGTACATACTGACTTTGAGGTTGCCCCCCAGACACGATTTGTGTACCTTGAGGTTGCCCCCCAGGCGTTAACTGCGGTTGCCCCCCAGGCGGTAATTGGCCACCTTGAGGTTGGGAAACGGGAACTGAACCTGACATCATGTAAATGTCTCCTACACCCAATGGTACATTACCACTGTTTCCAGCAAATAACCCATGATCAACGGGTTGAGGAGATGCCCCCGCAAAGGTACCAGAAAGTGACTGATACCCAGTGGGAACAGAAGGACCGCCGTGTAAAAAAGATTCAGGACTTTGAGTAAACATGGACGACTGACCAGACATATTTACAGGAGTATAAATACCTCCAGGTGGAAAAGGAGTACGAGGTGTAGAAAAACCTACTGAGTTGTCCAAAAAGTTGGTTAATGCAACGTACCAAGGAGTACTTCTAGGAGGACTGTAAAAGATGGATTCACGCTCCCTCAGATCAATAGTAAGTTTACCTTCAAGGTGAGAGACACTTATATCCTCTTCTGGAGCAAGTTCTTCTATAGCAATCAAACCAGAAGGAAGATTTTCGGTGATAATTCTTTCTATTCTCGGTGAATCAGGGACACTAGAAGTTGGAGTAACAGGTTCGGAAATTTCAGGTTCTTCGCCTGTTTCACTGGCAGATGAAAAACTACCAGCAAGCTCAGAAACTGTAACAGTTTTGGGATTGTAACCTGTTTCTAAACTTTGGTAATCTGGATGGACTACCAAGGAAGATTCTCCTTCTTCAGGTGAACCTACTCTACTGTCACTAGGAGGAGTTACAAGGACCTTTAAACCTTCTATATTACTCGGGTCGTCTCGAGGAGGTGATCCCCTAAGTCTACGGGATCTTCTCAACAATTCGGCCACAGAAACAACTTCAGGAGACTGGCCCCGAAGTCTATGGGACTGTCTCGGTAATTCCGCCACAATTAAAGATTTTTAACTACAACACACGAAAACAAAGTAAAAATTTCAAATCAAACCACCTAAAGTCTTCTAAGAAGCAAACAAATTTGAAGCACACGCCTAAATAATCTAGAGCATGAAACCAAACACAAACAGTAGTCTTCCGGACCAAAAGCGCTAGTTGGTGATTAGGCCCAACCTCGCAGGATTCAGTACAGAAATGGCGGGTGGAACAGTTACCCCGGCAACCTGCTTAATGAATAGACCGGCACAAGTTCCTCCACTTTAACCGTCTCGAAGTGAAGTGAACCCCCCGGAAAATCCAAGTGAGTATAACTGACGTCTACTCCAGGTACAGTGGGACCTTCCCTCCACCGTCACCTCGGTAGAACACTAAAGATTATGGTCACTAAAGTTACCAATCACAACAATTACACCTGGGGGAACAGTCTAAACTCCGACAGCACGCAAGGGCAGAGTAACAAGCTCAATCCCCTTATCGGCTCCTTGACAATAATCCAAGGTTTACCGATAAGTGACCCCTGGCTCCTCGACAATGGTTAATCCGAGGTTTACCGTTTGTAATACGTATTGTCTAGTGTCGTTCCCAACGAGGGAGGAATGATCCCCTCACTGGTTCGGACACGAGATCGTGCTTCTCCTTTAAGAGGAGCTTTCCCAGAGTGCAACTGAAACAATTGGATTTATTCTACTCAAGATAAACTATCTGTTTGGTTTTGTAGTCTTGGAGAGTTAAGTACTCACCTACTCCAAGACCCTAGCCTAAGCTATGTTGGTGTTTCAGAGCCCTAGAAAAATAAAGATTACTAGATTGATTTTAATTTAAGCGTTACTTTTAAGGTTGTTTCTTAAGTCAAAAGGTGATGGAAGTGAAACCAGTGGTGTGTTGACTCGACTCAAAACCACTACAAAATGCACCTAGGATGATTTACCCACTACTCTACTTTTTCGATGAATTGCTTAACTAAAAAGTTGAGAGAATGCAATCTTTATAAAAGCAACTTCTTAATTGAAGACAATCAAAGAAACAATTCGTTTGTCTTTTCCAAGCATAAAAACATGACCGCTCTTTACATGCACGAAAAAAAACTCTTTTTCTCTTTCAAAAAACAAAAAGCTACTTGAAACAAGACTTTTAAAGAAGATGTTTTTGTATTTTTCTTTTAATAAAGCAAATAAATCTAAGGTAACAAAAATCAATCTTAACAACTATTAAAAACTACGAAAATTTCACTCATAAGCAAACTAAAGGTAAATTTACTCTAAGCAATCTTAACGAGGCTAAAACCAACAATGATTATTCTAAGGTGTTTTACTTGATCACAATCAAATCAAGGACTAGCTTATTGCAGAACCAAAAACTAGTCAAAACAAAACTCTAATCTTTTTGTTTTTTTTTTTAAATGGAAATCAACACTTTATAAACAAGTAATTCGAAATTTGACCCAAAACAACTTAAATGGCAAGCTGCTCACACAAGGAGACTTTACGACAGGCCCGACTTCTAAGAAGGTTGACAAACCAGAGAGATCTAAGGCTGGACAACTTTCTACCGTCAAAGTCACTACAGGACCTATCCAAAAATCAAACCCTAGGCCTAAACTTCGTTGAAATCCACTAAAACACTCAAAGCTCACAAAACAAGTTCAGGTGAAAATTTTTGACAGGGTACTAAAGGATCTGGGCAGAAAACACTAAGAAAAATCAAAATCTAAAAGCAATTAAAGCAAAAAATGGAATTTTCCTAAATTTTACAGGAAGACGCAGGCAACCCGTTATCACAGGCGCGGGCCCACTCTATGCAGACGGCAACAGCGCGTCCAAAGACGCACTGTGCAGTACTCAGAGGGTGCGTCCTTCGGGAAAAGTTAAGAAAAACCAAATCTAACTAAATCTAAAGCTAAGCCACCCAAATACTAATTCTCACAGTCAAAAACCAGAAAATAAAAATGATTTTCTCAGAGCAAAGTTCACACAAAGGAAAAGACTCTCTCATTAATGGATTCCCCAGCGGAGTCGCCAATTTTTCGTGGCGGAAAAAGTCGTTTGTGCGGACACAACTGACCTCCCTAGGAGTCTAAACTCTCTAGCGACAAACAAGACAAAATGGAGTAATCTTTCTCTAAATACACCTTTTAAAACATGAAAACTACAAGTGTTTAGGCTTACCTTATTCCAAAACGCTGTTGTTGTAGTCCGTCCTTGCCGATCCGGATGAGCTCCTCCTTCACATCAATTCCTGCAACCACAAACAATCAAACAATTACCAAGCACTTGCATTTCATATAATAAAACATATATTTAACATGCAGACCAAGGAACACATGAAATAACTCATTAACACAAGCTATTGAGAAAAATAAACCAGTTTGTATTAATAACGAAACAAAGAAACTCTTACAACCTGGCCTTGGTGTTGTGCAAGTTCCTCCCAGGGTCCATCAAGGGTTTTCCTCTACTTTGACAAATCTCACCCACTTCCAAGTAGAATCAAGCAAAGACAATCTCTCCTCACAAGGTTCTAAATGGGAGTCCTAATTCCTACAGCATTTACCCAAATAAAATGTATAGCTCCAACCTCTCCTCCTTCTGGCCCAAGGTCTTTATTTATAGTGCTGTAAAGAGGTTATTCAGGTCCACCATCAATGGGATAATCCCCCTCTTTGGGTGGGATAGCTCCCTTATTGATGGGATAAGTTCCTCCTTAATAGGGATACATGAACCAACTGGAGGCGCATCCATTTCATCAAACCGACCTCTAGAAAGTTCTAGAAGTAACCACAAGTAACTTTTTTAAGATGAAACTTGCGCATTTTGCCTTTTACAGAAGGACGCACCTGTCCCTTGACATACAGAGCGTCCAAAGACGCAGTTTTTGTGAACATTGTGAGCGTCCCCGCAGGTAAGGCTTGAGAGAACCTGCGACCCCAGAGATAAACACATTTTTACAAGACTTTTCTCTCTTCTTTGAGTTTGAGATGGATAGCAGAGGCATAAGACTTGCCTAAGAGGGTAGCATGACTGTTGATTTGAGCCATACTAACTGTAAGTGGTCATGGTGACATTTTTTAGTGTAACACATACTTTTAGCCATCACTGCTGAATCTATTAATGAAATGTCACAACTTCAACCAGGACAAAACCTAACCCCTTTTTCAATTGGAGACCTCTTGGAATAGTTTCTTAAGCTTACCACTACAAAACTTGTTGATACGTTCCAGACCTTCATCAGGGAGGAAAAAAATATCCCAAATGACCCCCCTCCATATGTGTATACCATATTTTCCCAATTTGGCCAAGACATTGTAGCAATGATATCAAGTGTCCTAAGTTGTACCACCATTGAGTACATAGATGAAATCATCCTGGCTTTCATGTCCACCTTCACTCCAGGACAACCTCCTGCTGTCATTTATGATTATTCTCAATTTATAGCTAATAAAATGTATGACTAGTTCCTTAGGTTGAGTAATGAGTGAGTATTCAAGTATTCCTATGTGTTGTATCACCTTTTCCTATACTACCAAGTAGATAACTTCCCATTTACACTTCAGAAACTTGACACAAAAGGTCACCCAAGATTAGTAATTTTCTGGACTCCACTGATCCATAAAAATGAATCTCCATATCCATATACAAACTTTATAGACCTATTTGTACATTCCATTGTGACAATGTTGATAGGAAGCCCTCCTCCTAGAATCAGTTTAGATATAAAGAAGATCCTGCAACTCCGAAAACAACACAAAGTAGGTGATTGGCACTTATACCAAAATCATGCTGAAATCAAGATTTATGGCTGTGAGTTGGCCCCATACAAACTACCCAGATACCTCCTAATGAGGTCATTTGCTCTGGAGTACTACAGGCAAATAATCAATTCAGATGAGGTAAATTTTGTTAGAGCCAAAAAGAAATCCACACTCAAGATCAAAGACCAATTAGGTCCCTTTATTTGTAATAGCAGAGAAGCTTGAAAGGAGGTAGACCTGATCCTTCAAATATTGAAACTAAAAACAGAGCTTCATATGGAGATATTATCCCTTGGATTTCATCTGCAAGAGAAGGCAGGAAAACAAGATGGCTCCTTACATTCATCACCAAATCCCTGAAATAGAAAAGTATGCAAACCAATTGGAATGGGTGGAAAACACTTTAGAAGACAGGGATAGTATTGAAGTTGTTGTGGAAAACACCTTAATTGACCTAGAGAAGCAACTTGATGAGGATTCTTTCCTGTAGGTGCCAGAAGGATCACAAGTACTAGAAGAATCCCAGGTGCCATAGGAATCAAAAGAACCAGACTTGTCAGAGGAGCCAAATCAAACAAGTAGACCAGAGGCCACCATGAGTACCCCCCCAGTCTTACAAACTCCTCTAAATGAGGAGAAAAGCCTCAAAAGAAACAGGGAAGGGGCCACTACTTCAGGAAGAGAAACATCACAGGCCTATGCAGAGACTAGCCAGGCTAAAAGACAAAGAGTAAATCCTGTCTCTGAATAGGAATATACAGAGGAAACAGTTGAGGTCACAAGCACGGAAAGAGGAGGGAGTAGGCATCCCACTCCCTCTGGATGTACCTTAGAACCTTCCACATCACATACTCAGATATTGGAAAGACAACAAAGTGTGGAGGTATCCTCTTTCAGAATGCCAGTAGACAAAGACCAGGATATCAAAGAGAGATACAAAGAAATAAAAGCCAGAAATGAGAGGCTGAAAGCCCAAACTTATGCACAGTATTTAAAGATGACCCCTACCAATCAAACAAGGCTTATGTCAGCCTTTGATGTCAAAGAGGGGAAAATGTAGATGACATTCATGAAACCCACTATTCAGCAACCAAGAACAACAACAGACTTCAAAAAGATAGACTTTGAAGTATTGGCAAAGGACATTCATCCTATTGACCAGATTGAGCTGCACAAGTAGACAAGGGAGATGATTTACTCCACCTTGACAGGGAAAGCCATCAATTCCCACAAATTTCAAAACTCCCTGAATAATATATTAGCATAGTTCTAGTTGGAGAAGGCCTCTTCGCAGGCCAAATATACCAGAATCAAGTCCTTAGAGGACTTAGTCATTGAGTTGGGACATGATCCCAAAGATGTAAAGGCCACAGAAAAATTAATAAAGAAGAAGAATGATGATATAGCTGCTCTGAAGAAGCAGCTCAAGATTCCCTAGTTGCATCACCCACAAACAGTAGAAGTCCTGGAGGCACAAAAAGGACATGAAGAGCTCATGGACTTGGTCCTAAAGCTAAATGACCAACTAAAAGAGACAGAGAAGGAGTTAGACACCTTGATTTAGTCCAAAAAAAGTGACTTGGCCACCACTTCTAGGACTGCCATTCCCACTGTTTCTACTGCAGTCCCTTCTACATTGGCAGCATCGTTGGCACCTACAGCTCCACCTGCCACAACACTTCCAATCACAACTGAATCCACTACAGCAGTAGGTACACCAATAGAGAAAGAAACAGAGCTAGTAAAATCCATGGAGGAGATGTCAATCTAGGCAATAGAGCTCAAAAGGCTAAAGGAGAAAGTGGAAAGCTTAGAAACTGACTGTAAGCTTGCCCAAATTTAGCAAAGAGAAGAGACATAGAAGGCCCAAAGGATGGGTGAGAAAATCAAAGTCCTAGAGAAAGATTTGACACTGCAAAAACCACTAGGACAGACCAAAGAGTTGCTCTGGGCCAATATCATTAACTCTGTCAATGATATTTGGCCATCATTTCAAGTTATATTTGAGCAAACAGATCTAGTGAAGATAGCTACTGAAGCTATCCAAAAGGTAAGGGAAGATTTGGGCGATATGCCTGAGGATGCCAATCGAGTCATCCACTTCCTAGACAACAAAAATAGATATGAGCTCCATGAGCTTGACATAGAAGATAGGGCATAAGCTATCTTGGAAATCATAAAGGTTCTCTCTAAAAGAAACCTTATGTTAAATTTGGAAGAAATTTGTCAAAACATGCAGGCAACCATTGACAGGTTCATGGCTAAATTTCAGTTTTTGAGGGAGAAAGTTCTTCCAAGTCCAATGGTCATTAATGATAAACTTATGACACAGCTGGATTATCGAGATAGACTAAGGGGATTGACAAAGGAACAAGCAAGCACTTCAACTATCAAAGCCTTGCTAATAGGGAAAGTACTATATGACAGTTTTGAAAACTTGTTCTTCTTAGAGAATGAAATCAAACACCTGTTTGTCACAAAGCCAAATTTTCAAAGTATACTGAGGCAGACAAAATTCACAGAAGAATGTTAAAGGTGAAATTACCTGAGGTAGAATGGTGGGAGAAAATGACAGATTTACTATAAAACATTTTTTAGAAAGTTACCACAGTAAATCTGAAGGCAGCCAGGTGAAACAGGTAAAAGACAGATTAGCAGGGTCAAAGAGTATCAGTGAAAGATTAAAAGTAAAGAAGATTCCAGTGTAGAAATACTACAACTATCAGCCAACTTAAAGGGCTACAACTCAACTACAACAACCAACACTACCACAATAAAAGGGACAACATGATGCAGTTTTCCATCTATCTCTATCTTCAAGCTTGAAGATATTTTGATTCCCTAGATTAAATCTCAGATTGTTATGAGATATTTTGTAATTATTATTTTTGTATAAATACTTCACATTTTGAAGTATTTAGTGTGGATTCCAAGACATTTCTATAGACCTTTTCTCTCAAATCAAAGTTCTATTGTATCAATGACTAGATTGGCTTGCTGGATCAAGCTATAAACATTAGATATTTTATAGGATTCTTGTGTAAATATAAATACAAATAAGTGTTCTCTCATGTTTACTGTTGTCTACTTATGTTTCTTCATAATCTTGTTTGTTTCTCTAAAATCTCAATGTGTAACTAGGAGTGATATTTCAGAAATTGCTTGACTACACTCTGTCTTCACTGTTTACATTATGAATGTTTTCTGCTAAACTATCTTAGCTAGGGAATTCTTAACTGCTCCCTAGCTTCTGTAGTTTCCCTTTGGATGTATATAGCAAAGGATTCTTAATTTCCCTTTGTTTATGATCACCCTTGTTCCTCATTTTGATCCCTATCCAAGGATTCTTAAGTGCCCTTTCACCCTGGTTAGAATCATTTCACCAACTAGACCTTGAAGATTTTCCTTTTCCTTTGCTAGCCTGCCCTATGAACATTCCCTTTAATGATTTGATTCAGTTATGCTATCCTTTTATTGACTCCATAGCCCAATGGATTGAAGAGCTAGCTCTATCCATCTGCTCCTAGAATTCCACCACCCAACCAAAATCAAAACCGCATGAACATTAATAACTAGCCTAAAATCTCATCAATAGAAAGCTAAATTATAAAGAGAGAGCCCTCTATGGACTTAGGTTGGCTAGGACCTGAATCTGAAGATTGGTTTGTGGTTACCTCAGTCTTTTCCCTCTTCTAATAACTTTTAGGGAAAAATTCTGAGTGATAAAATAGTGGCGAAAACACTGGGGATTCAAACCCTTAGTTTTAATAAACCTTTGAGAACATTTAAAATCTTTATTTCAAGCCTCTTAGAGGGTTTATTGGAAGTTATTTACAAAATTTCACAAAAAGAAAGTAATTAGAAAAGCTTGAAATCTAGCTTCAACAAGAACTGACTATAATCCAGATCCAAACCCTGCCCCAGTAGTGGATAATCCCAACCTGAACTCACTATAATGCAGAAGACAAGAAAGTTTAGTAAGTCCAACACCTTCAATCAAAGCAGATTCATGCCTTGATGAGTCATTTGACCTTTCCCTATTTAGAACTAGGTCTGAAAGTGCACTCGATGACATAGTTCTAGATCCAAAGTTTATTGCAGATCTCGAAGTCCAGAGGGAAAACCAGTCAATTGATGAGTATATTCTAAATTCCCCTTAGTCTTCCCTTACCACTGTTAAGATCCCTGAGCTTTTTGAACCAGTTTCAACTCCCTTGAGTTCACCATTATTCCCTTCCACCTCTGAAATACATTCCTCACCCCCATTTGTACCTTCACTTCCCTATGAGCCTACCATTACCCATCAAACACCTATTATTCTTATTTCTCCATCAACCACTGTATCAACTCCTATTACCCCAATCCCAGTTCTTAGCCCTGCCCAATTTAGAGCCGTGGCAAATAGATATGCTCCTCTTGTATTACTTTCCCCACTAGGTGCCATGCCACAAGACTACCAGAACAAAATTGTCCAATTTGATGGCATATGACCTTATACAACACAACAACATGTAAACAAAATGACATATTACTTTGATTTGCATGAAATTGATATTGGAGATGTTCAAATTAGAATTTTTGCTTAGACTCTAGCTGGTGATGTTAGGAAATGGTTTAGATCTTTACCTGCTAATAGCATAGATAGTTTAGATGTATTTTATTAGCAATTTTTAAATATATGGGAAAAGAAAAAGAATCCTTTGCAGATCCTTTCAGAATATGAAAACATTAAAAGAGGACGAAATGAAACAGTCCAGGATTATTGCACCAGATTTAACAATATATAGAAATGCAATATCAGTCAATCTAGGACCCCCATTTGACTTAGCACTGATAAAGTTTCCTGATGGGTTTGATACTGATATGGCATTCCAACTTAGAGAGAGAAATCCTCCAACTTTATAAGACATGGAGAGTGTAGTAGTTAGTGTAGAAGCCAACTTGCTAGCAAAAAGAGCTAGGGTTAGAAACGAAAGGAGAGGACCTACCAAAGACGAAGCCTCACCCTCTGAACTTAAAGTAGATTTCCTAACCAAGGGTATGGAAAAATTGTTGGATAGGACAAAGAACATTGAGAGGAAGCCCCAACAGGATAGTCAACAGGAACCTCCTATCAGAAACCCAAACTTTAGAAAGAATCAAAATCAGAATACAAGGAATAATGGACCTGATCAAAATATTAGATCTCCCTTTCAAGAAAACTATGCTAAAACATCTCATTCAGAGGACCCTAAACAATACACACACATCAACCTGATGGGATTGGATGATGATGAAACTGTCTTCTTAACCGAAGATGAGCAAGAGCTGCATATGTTGTAGCAATTGCAAACCCAATCCAGAGAATCATTTGATTACAAACAAGGGTATGATTTAGCCATTTTTGAGGTACGCAAACAATACAACTTAAGGAGTAAAAAGAACATTGATACTCCTGACCAGACCAAGAAAATAGTTCCCAATCAACCCAAGAAAATCAAACTAGCCCGAGTTACTAAAACTCTCCAAATCCTCCCTAGACCAAACCAGAACGCTCCTGGTCCCACCATTGTAGATATAACCCCCAATCAACCCCCTATTGATCAACCTTCCACTTCGATCCCCTCCAAGAAAGTAGTGGAACAGTCTCCAAACATTATATTAGAAAATCCAAACAATAAGACTTCAAACACAGAGAAAGAAGAACAACCTACTCAAACTCCTGTTATGAAAATTCCAAGCCCTCAAATAGAGAAAGTCTCTTTGCCTTTCAATTTGGGAGCAGAGGTGGTTAAACTGAAAATCTCAGTTCCCTTAACAGAACTGATTAAAAGTGAAACCTATAAGTCACAAATAAACAAAACCTTAAACTTTGTTGAGAATGAAGACTCTATCAACTTGTTTGATGATAAGCCAGAACTTATCTTCGGTCCTGATGTTAATGGAAAACCACTAGAAGGAGGGGTACCACCCTTTTATATTAGCCTTAGCATTCATGAAAAAATCCTACACAATGCAATTTTAGATTCTGGTGCTTCACACAATTTAATGCCTAAATCAGTTATGGAAAAATTAAATTTGGACATTACTAGACCTTACAAGGAGCTATTTTCATTTCATTCAAGTCAAGTAAAGTGTCTAGGCCTAATCAAAGACCTGTCTGTTTCATTAGTACAATATCCTGCTATGAGTATCCTCATGGATATAGTTGTTGCTGACATCCCACCTAAATATAGCATGTTATTGTCTAGATCACGGGGGGCTAAACTCCAAGGATCTTTACAACTTGACATGTCATATGCCACAATCTCAGTCTTTGGAAAACCTAAAAATTTCTACAGAGAGACCCTAATGAAATGTGTAGTGAGTAGCCAGGATAGGCCTGAAAACTTTCCTATTTACTCCATGCATTTTGACATTGATTCTTTTATTTTGTATAATGCTGAAAAAACATAACAAACTACTTCAAACAACATTGTTTCAGAACCAAAAGAAATTGCAGTTACAACTACAAATGAAACTGTCCAAACTGAAGAGCTTTCTGATAAAAAGGATGATCAAAACACCTCAAACAATGACAATTTTATTCACCCAAATAGTGAGAATCATGAACATGAGATATTATGGCACCTTGAATTTGATGGATCAGTGAATAAATTAGGAGCAGGAGCAGGAGTGTGGATTTACAATCTGGAGAATGATCACTCAGAGGGCCATGCTTACAGACTAAATTTCAAATGCACCAACAACATGGCCGAGTATGAAGCCTTGATTTTAGGCCTTAAACTAGTTAGGAACTTAGGAGCCAAAAGAGTTTCTATTTTGGGAGACTCAGAATTGGTTATAAAACAAATTAATGCTGTATATATGACCAGAGATCCTAGATTAAGTCTTTATAGAGGAACAATTGTAGAAATAATGAATACTTTCCTAGAAACTAAGCTTGCAGTCATCCCAAGGAAACATAATATGCAAGCTCATAGTTTAGCAATGTTTGCCAACACTTGTAAGTTACCATTTCAACCTAACTATCAGTACACTGCTGAGGTCAGGCACAGACCTGCTATCCCAGATAATTTGAAAAACTGGCAAGTATTTGATAATGATCAACAGATAAACAATTTCTTAACTTTAGAAGAAGAATTTGTAAATAGTAATATAGACACTGACATAACATTAGATCCTGACTTAAAAGATGAAATAGAAATTAATGAAATAGAATATGAAAAGATAGATAGATCTCATCCCACTAAATTTACAAAATTAGATGTAGAAAACCTAAAGCAAGTTGAAATTGATGAGATAATTAACGAAGACTCTGAAATCATTAATCTCAAAGACAACTTTTTTCCCAAAGGATTAACTCCTTTGGAAGACTTGTTTGATTTAAATGATGTCCCTAGAAAACCAAAGATGGAACCCTTAAAATTTGATATTGAGGAGTGTAATATAGGCACTAAGGAAAATCCAAAATTGATTAAACTTTCAAAGTCCTTTCCTCCTACCAAAAAGGTGAAATACCATGAACTATTAAAGGAATTCCAAGATGTCTTTGCTTGGAGTTATGAGGACCTCAAGTCCTATGACACCAACATCATACAACACACCATCCCCATAAAAGAAGATCATAAACCTTTCAGACAAAAGCTTAGGAGGATTAATCCCATCCTATTGCCTTCTATTGAAAAGGAACTCTGAAGGATGTATGAGGCCAAGATAATAGCACCAATTAGATTCTCTGATTGGGTTTCAAACTTGGTGCCCACAAGGAAAAAAACTGGTGAGATCAAACTTTGTGTTGATCTCAGGAATATTAGTAAAGTTTCACTCAAAGACAATTATCCCCTCCCTAAAATGGATCATATCTTACATAGGGTAGTAGGGTCAACTAGAATCTCATTATTGGATGGGTTTTCTAGTTACAATCAGATTTTAGTTCACCTAGACGACCAGGCTAAAACAACATTCACTACTCCTTGGGGCACATCCATATATCTGAAAATGCCTTTTGGATTAAAGAATGTAGGGGCCACTTTCCAAAGAGCCATGGACATAGCTTTTTCTAAGGAAATTCATGACTTCCTAGTAATATATTTAGATGACATCACTATATTCTCAAAATATGATAAACAACACTTAGATCATCTAAGACAGGTTTTCATCAAATGTAGGAAGTATGGAATTTCTTTGAATCCCAAGAAATCATTATTTGGACTAGAAGAGGGAAATTTATTAGGCCATATAATCTCAAAATATGGTATCTGAATAGATCCTGCAGGAATTGAAGCCATCTTACAGATACAACATCCTAGGAGTATTAGGGAACTACAAGCTTGTTTAGGAAAAATCAACTTTCTTAGGAGATTTATTTCTAATTTTGTAGAATGAATTAGAGCATTAAATAACATGTTGAAGAAAGATTCGACCATAAAATGGACCATTGAAGCTAAGAGATCCTTTGAAGACATTAAGCTAGCCTTAAGAAAAACACCAGTATTGGTTAGTCCAAAGTTTGATAGGGATTTCATTATATTTTCCTTTCCCTGAGAACACATAATTGTTGCAGTCCTACTGCAGAAGAATGATCAGGGTTATGAACAACCTATTGCCCTTTTTAGCAAAGACTTGAGGGATGCCCCATTAAAGTAAAATATAATGGAAAAACAAGCCTTGGCTTTGGTCAAAGCTATTAAACATTTCAGCGTTTACATTTTATATTCTCACATAGTAGCCTATGTCCCCAATTCAGTAGTCAAGGACATCCTAACTTAGGAAGGTCCAAATGGAAAGAGAGGGAAATGGATAGCTACCATTTTGGAATATGACTTGGAAATCAAACCAACAAAGTTAATCAAAGGCTAAGGTTTAGCCAAGCTCATGGCCTAATTGAACTGCCAGGCCTTAGACATAAATTTTATTGCAAAACTGGAAAATGAAGAGGAGATGGTGACTCCACCAATTAGCTAGGCCTTTTGAATCACCATGGTATGCTGACATCATATATGTTTTACAAAATATACAAGCTCCTCCAGAATTATCCAGGACCAAAAACAAATTTTTAAAAATGAAATCTTTAAAATTTTGCATAATTGACAATTCTTTGTTTTGGAAGAACCATGAAGGTATCCTTCTTAACTGTTTATTGAAAGAATAATCTGACAAGGTGTTACAAGAATTTCATACTGGTGACTGTGGAGGACATCTTTACTGGAAAACCATTGCTGACAAGATTCTTAGAGCTGGTTTCTATTGGCCTATTTTGTTTTTTGATGTAAGGAAATTTGTAACCTCATGCCATAAATGATAGATTTTTGAAGGAAAGAAAAAGCTTTTACCCCTGCCACTAAAACCAATCTCTGTTGAAGCACCTTTGCAAAAATGGGGTCTTGACTTCATTGGTGAAATCCACCCACCCTCCTCTGCCCAACACAAATGGATTCTCACTACTACAGATTATTTCACTAAATGGATAGAAGCCATACCATCAAGGCAAGCCACTGACACTGTTATAATAACCTTCCTTGAGACCAACATCCTATCTAGATTTGGGTGCCCAACCAAAATCATCACTGATAATGCAACAACTTTCAAATCCAGAAGAATGATTGATTTTTGTAACAAGTATCACATAACCCTGGGTCACTCCACAGCTTATTACCCTCAAGGAAATGGACTAGTAGAGTCCTCAAACAAAAGTCTAGTAAGTATCATCAAAAAATTGTTGAAGGATAACAAGAAAACATGGAACAAAAAGCTAGTAAATGCCTTATGGGTAGATAGGCTAACCACAAAAAAATCCATTGGTACTAGTCCTTATCAATTAGTTTATGGAATGGAAGTTGTTTTTCCATCTTCTTTGGGAACACCAGTGATGAAGATGCTCCAAGAGTTGCGGGTTGAACCAAATGACATCCAAAGGAGAATCAACCAGACAATTCATTTGCAGCAAACTAGAGAAGAAGTGTACATCAGATCTCAAGTTGTGTAGGAAAGGATCAAGAAAACTTTTGATAAAAGAACTAAGGCAGAAGATTTTTACCTAGGGGACAAAGTTTTAAGATGGGATTCAAGAAGAGAGGATAAAGGTAAACATGGGAAATTTGATTTCCTATGGAAAGGCCCATATATCATTTATTCTTTCAGGGGTAATAATGCTTTCTTCCTCAGAGAAATGGATGGTACAGAAGTAGAAGGAGGACCAGTTAACGGTCAAATGCTCAAACATTACATCGAACCTAGTTACTGATTTTATTGATCATTTGTATATACTTTAATTTTCAAAAGTCTAGAGTTGATTAAATGGTGATTTTTTGAAGTTGAAGCCCGAAGAGAAGGCCCTAAGCTCCAGAAATTTTACTGTCATAAATAGTAATAATGCAGAAAAGTGAAAAGGGAAATGTTGCAGGGTAACATCACAACAATTCAGAAGGCCATTGATCTACAAAGTTCTTGACATTTCACCACGAAATTCCATCCCCAAGTGGAGCCACTATTAGGTTCCTATACCAATAAGAGTCATAATTTTTGAATAACTGAGATTAAACCTTTAATATGTACATGCCTTTTCTTTCTACAAATGTTTTCCATATTCAAAAAAAATAAAAAAATGTAAAGAGGGTATGTCCTAAAAGAATAATCAAAGGAAAAAAAGAACAAAAAGGTCAAAAAAGATGAAAAATATGAACCCCGAGAAAAGGAAA
Source organism: Pinus tabuliformis (assembly GCA_031772625.1). Lineage (NCBI taxonomy): Eukaryota > Viridiplantae > Streptophyta > Pinopsida > Pinales > Pinaceae > Pinus > Pinus tabuliformis. The sequence goes on from CM062813.1 coordinate 1,165,464,243, forward strand.
AAGACCATGAAAGTGAGCAAGTCAAAATGCCACTGCTATTTTAATTTTATATAGAATAAATGATTGTGTGCAGCTTGTAATCTTTGTCACAATCCATGATAGTCAAAATGTTTAAGCTTGGCTATTTCATGTTTCAAATTTCATGTCTATAGATAGAGAATAAAAATCTGACCAAATTGTTTAATCTTGGCAGATAATTAGATAGGTAGAGTAAATAAAATGAGCTCAACTGTTTAATCTGAGCCCTTCGATGTAATAAAGTTAGATTTGGTTAGCTTACTGTTGTAAAGAAAAAGAAAAATGTTCTATAAGGGTTTGCTAGCTTAAATTCACCCTAATAAAGAGAAGTAAAAATGGTAGGATGAGTAGATTGGTAAGTAGTAAAAAGATTGCAGAAGTATGGTGACTGATTAGACAAGAGAAAGTTTATTATCTTTTCGATCATGAAATTTCTATAGAAAAATGGACAATCAAGCATGAAATTAAAGATCAAAGGAAATTAATTAACTTCCCTCATTCATTTCACCTTTTACTTAACTAATTTCCCACAATAAAGTTCAAAGTACTAAAACCTTTAAGTCAAAGAGGCTCAGAACATTTATCTCACTTTTGGAGGGACTGGACCCTCGGCTCAATGACTTATAGGCAATAAGTACTAAACCCCCTCATAAAAATTCATCCCCCCTTCAGTTCATTCATTTTCCATAATAATATTATTTTCCTAAGGTTAAATTACTTTTACCTACGAAAAGTATTTGTTCCCCCACATGACTCATTTTCATATAAAAAACCCACAAAAACACTATATCCTAAGTTTTTATGTTATTATCGGAAAAGAATTAAAACATGAAATATCATATACTTAGTGTATTGTGCCCCTTTCCCCTCATTTGACTAATTACTAATTTATTTATTAAATCCCAAACAAAAACTCATTTCCTATATATATTTAACTCCCACAATATTAATTAACCCTACCCTAGTTTAATTATACAAACTATGATTTTCTACCCCGAACCCACTAACTAATTGATCCACAATTAAGTTAGCCAAAAACCCAATTAAACCCTCCGCTAATGAACCTGACACCTTAACCCCACCTTAATCCCCCATTAACTAAAAACTGCCACACTTAATCACTCGTCGGCCCCCCCGACTACCCTCCGTGCAACTCCACTGCCCAATCACTGCACAATCACTCCCCTCCACATCTGACGATCATCATCCATTTCAAACGAGCCTGACATCTGAACATTACCCACCCGAAAAGATATGTTTTCCGCTGGGCCCCCGAGGCTATGTGTCACTCAATGTATGGAATCGGGATGCCTCCCCTCAATACCATTGAGCGCCCAAAAGCGGTGTGATGGAAACCACTTATCGCCCACCCACTACATGCAAAATTAACCACTGTTCACTCCACTACATGACAAACAAACCACTGTTCACCCATACCCACCAATTTCGAATTTCCCACATAGAGCCAAAAATCCCCAAACCATTCATTTTTATCGTTTTTTTCAACTGTAATCCTCCATGCACGCACGTGCGAATGTCAAAGTTGTCAACCCACATAGAATTGCACCCTGAAGATTCCATAAAGCTGCCAGATTGCTTTCTAGACTACTCAAAGCCTTTTCAACTATTCTCAGTTGCCAGTCACCTGGTTCAAACCCAGTTTTCTTCAATTCCAGGTATTTAAGCCATAATTCACTGAAAACCCTGTCAATTTCAGAACCAGTAACTAATTTTTCTTAGTTAAAGTAAAAATTAATTAAAAGAAACTCTGGTAACTCAAACTCACCCAGAATTGAACCACCATTGCCCTAATAGACTAAAAAATTACCTCCCCCATTCTCAAATCCACAAGAACTGAGAATGGCCGCCCCAATCGCCATGGATGTCAGACCTATTTCCACTCCTCATCTGGACCTAGACCACCTCCCCCTAGCTGATAAAGGTTTCCAAATCGAGGACACCTTTGTCCATGAATCCCCTCTCAAACTCTACTGCCGATACAGAGATCAATACCTAAACCATGCTAATAAAATTGGTCTTTGGGAGTCCAATTTTCCCAAGTATCAATTCCCTAAAGTGCACATTTTCTCAAAAATTGTCCATTATTTCCATGCAAATTATATCCCCAGTCAGAGAGCAGTGATGTCCCTTAACCAAACCATACTTTTCACCATCACTGTTGAATCTATTAATGAAAAGTCCCAACTTCAACCAGGACAAAAACTAACCCCTTTTTCAATTGGAGACCTCTTGGAACAGTTTCCCAAGCTTACCACTGCAAAACTTGCTAAGATGTTCCAAACCTTCATCAAGGACAAAAAGCATATCCCAAATGACCCCCCTCCATATGTGTATACCATATTTTCCCAATTTGGTCAAAATACATTGTAGCAATGATATCAAGTGTCCTAGGTTATACCACCACTGAGTACATAGATGAAATCATCCTGGCTTTCATGTCCATCTTCACTCCAGGACAGCCTCCTGCTCTCATTTATGATTATGCCCAGTTTATAGTTGATAAAATGCATGAACAGTTCCTTGGGATGAGTAATGAGTGAGTATTCAAGTATTCCTATGTGTTGTATCGCCTTTTCCTATACTACCAGGCATATAAGTTCCCATTTACTCTTCAGAAACTTGACACAAAAGATCACCCAAGATCAGTAATTTTTTGGACTCCACTGATCCATAAAAATGAATCTCCATATCCATATACAAACTTCATAGACCTATTTGTACATCCCATTGTGACAATGTTGATAGGAAGCCCTCCTCCGAGAATAAGTTCAGATATAAAGAGGATCCTGCAACTCTCAAAACAACACAAAGTATGTTATTGGTGCTTATACCAAAATCACACTGAAATCAGGATTTATCACTGTGAATTGGCCCCATACAAACTACCCAGATACCTCCCAATGAGGTTATTTGCTCTGGAGTACTACAGGCAGATAATCAATTCAGATGATGGAAATTTTGTTAGAGCCAAAATGAGAGGCCAGCTCAGGATCAAAGACCAATTAGGTCCCTTTATTTGTAATAGAAAAGAAGCTAGAAAGGAGGCAGACCTGATCCTTCAAAGATTGAAACTAAAATAGAGCTTCATATGGAGATATGATCACTTGGATTTCATCTGCAAGAGAAGACAGAAAAACAAGATGGCTCCTTTTATTCATCACCAAATCCTTGAAATAGAAAAGTATGCCAACCAATTGGAATGGGTGGAAAACACTTTATAAGACAAGGATAGTACTGAAGTTGTTGTGGAGAACACCTTAATTAACTTATAGAAACAACTTGATGAGGATTATTTCCTGCAGGTGCCAGAAGGATCACGGTACCAGAAGAATCCCATGTGCCAGAGGAATCAGAAGAACCAAACCTGTCAGAGGAGCCAAATCAAACAGGTAGACTAGAGGCCACCATGAGTACCCCCCAGTCTTACAAACTTTTCTAAATGAGAAGAAAAGCCTCAAAAGAAATAGGGAAGGGGCCACTACTTCAGGAAGAGCAACATCACAAGCCTATGCAGAGACTAGCCAGGCTAAAAGACAAAGAGTAAGTCCTGTCTCTGAACAGGAATATACAGAGGAAACAGTTAAGGTCACAAGCATAGAAATAGAAGGGAACAGGCATCCCACTCCCTCTGGAGGTACCCTAGAACCTCCCACATCACATACTTAGATATTGGAAAGATAACAAAGTGTGGAGGTATCCTCTTTCAGAATGCCAACAGACAAAGTCTAGGATATCAAAGAGAGATGTAAAGAAATAAAAGCCAGAAATGAGAGGCTGAAAGCCCAAACTTATGCACAGTATTTAAAGATGACCCCTACCAATCAAATAAGGCTTACGTTAGCCTTTGATGTCGAAGAGGGGACAATGCAAATGACATTCATGAAACCCACTACTCAGCAACCAAGAACAACAACAGACTTCAAAAAGACAGACTTTGAAGTACTGGCAAGGGACATTCATCTTATTGACCAGATTGAGCTACAAAAGCAGACAGGGGAGCTGATTTACTCCACCTTGATAGGGAAAGCCATCGCTACCCACCAATTGCAAAACTCCCTCAATAATATATCAACACAGTTCCAATTGGGGAAGGCCTCTTCACAGGCGAAATATAGCAGAATCAAGTACTTAGAGGACTTAGTCATTTAGTTGGGACACGATCCCAAAGATGTAAAGGCCACACAAAAATTAATAAAGAAGAAGAATGATGATATATCTGCTCTGAAGAAGCACCTCAAGATTCCCGATTTGCATCACCCACAAACAGTAGAAGTCCTGGAGGCATAAAAAGGACATGAAGAGCTCATGGAATTGGTCCTAAAGCTAAATGACCAACTAAAAAAGATAGAGAAGGAGTTAGACACCTTGATTCAGTCCAAACAAAGTGACCTAGCCACCACTTCTAGGACTGCCATTCCCACTGTTTCTACTACAGTCCCTTCTACATTGGCAGCATCGTTGGCACCTACAGCTCCACTTGCCACAGCACTACCAATCAGAACTGAATCCACTACAACAGCAAGTACACCAACAGAGAAAACAGCATAGCTAGTAAAAGCCATGGAGGAGATGTCAATCGAGACAATAGAGCTTAAAAGGCTAAAGGATAAAGTGGCAAGCTTAGAAACTGACTGTAAGCTTGACCAAATTCAGCAAAGAGAAGATAAACAGAAGGCCCAAAGGATGGGTGAGAAAATCAAAGTCCTAGAGAAACAATTGACACTGCAAAAACCACTAGGATAGACCAAAGAGTTGCTTTGGGCCAATATCATTGACTTTGTCAATGATATTTGGCCATCATTTCAAGTTATATTTGAGCAAACAGAACTAGTGAAGGTAGCTACTGAAGTTATCTAAATGGTAAGGGAAGAGTTCGGTGATATGCTTGAGGATGCTAATCGACTCATCCACTTCCTAAACAACAAAAACAAATATGAGCTCCATGAGCTTGACATAGAAAATAGGACAGAAGCTATCTTGGAAATCATAAAGGTTCTCTCTAAAAGAAACCTTATGTTAAATTTGGAAGAAAAGTGTCAAAACATGCAGGTAGCCATTAACAGGTTCATGGCTAAATGTCAGGTTTGAGGGAGAAAGGTCTTCCAAGTGCAATGGTCATCAATGATAAACTTATGACACAACTATGTTAGGGAGACAAACTAAGGAGATTGGCAAAGGAACAAGCAAGCGCTTAAGGTATCAAAGCCTTGCCAACAGGGAAAGTACTATATGACACTTTTGAAAACTTGTTCTTCTTAGAGCATGAAATCAAACACCTGTTCATCACAAAACCAAATTTTTCAAAGTATACTGAGGCAGACAAAATTTACAGAAGAATGTTAAAGGTGAAATTACCTGAGGTAGAATTGTGGGAGAAAATGACAGATTTACTATAAAACGTTTTTTAGAAAGTTAGCACAGTAAATCTGAAGGCAACCAGGTGAAATGAGTAAAAGAGAGATCAACAAGGTCAAAGAGTAATAGAGTCAAAGAGTATCAGTGAAATATTAAAAGTAAAGAAGATTCTAGTCTAGAAATACTACAACTATCAGCCAACTTAAAGGGCTACAACTCAACTACAACAACCAACACTATCACAGTAAAAGGGACAGCATGATGCAGTTTTCCATCTATCTCTATCCTCATGCTTGAAGATATTTTGATTCCCTAGATTAAATCTCAGATTGTTATGAGATATTTTGTAATTTTTTTTTTTATAAATACTTCACATTTAGAAATATTTAGTGTGGATTCCAAGACATTTCTATAGACTTTTTCTCTCAAATCAAAGTTCTATTATATCAATGACTGGATTGGCTTGCTGGATCAAGGAATAAAGATCATATATTTATAGGATTCTTATCTAAAGTGAAACACAAATAAGTATTCTCTCATGTTTACTATTGTCTTCTTATGTTTCTTCATAATCTTGTTTGTTTCTCTAAAATCTCAATGTGTAACTAGGAATGATATTTCAGAAATTGCTTGACTACACTCTGTCTTGACTGTTTACATTCTGTCTATTTTCTGCTAAACTATCTTAGCTAGGGAATTCTTAATTTCTCCTTAGCTTCTGTAGTTTCCCTTTTGATCTATATAGCAAAGGATTATTAATTTCCCTTTGTTTATGATCACCCTCTATTCCTCATTCTGATCCCTGTCCAAGGATTCTTAAGTGCCCTTTCACCCTGGTTAGAATCATTTCACCCATTAGTCCCTGAAGATTTGCCTTTTGCTTTGCTAGCCTGCCCTATGAACATTCCCGATCTGATTCAGTTATGCTATCCTTTTATTGACTCCATAGCCCAATGGATCAAAGACCTAGCTTTATCCATCTGCTCCTAGAATTCCACCACCCAACCAAAATCAAAACCCCATGAACATTAATAACTAGCCTAAAATCTCATCAATACATTTAAGCTAAATTATAAAGAGAGAGCCCTCTCTGGACTTAGGTTGGCTAGGACCTGAGTCTGAAGATTGGTTTGTGGTTACCTCAGTCTTTTCCCTCTTCTGATAACTTCTAGGGAAAATTCGTGCGTGATAACAGAACCTAAGCCTATCCTCTTCCTTTTTTCCCTTAAGATCCCGCCTTAGCCTAGCTTTCATCTTCTTGACCCTCATGTTGCAAATCTTGTTTTGGGTCCTGTAATGATGGGACATGTGTCTAATCATCTGATTGTCTCTATTGGGCTTCTGTAGCAACTTCTCAAGGTGCAAGTTGACTCTCTCAAGCCAAGTCTCTCTATCATATTCAATCTCCTTCTCAATAGGATTCAAAGTGACTTGTGCATCTTTGCCACTTTGTCATTTTACCTTGAGGATTTCCAGCTCCAAGAGGACTTTTTTTTCACTCAACTGCTTGTTTTGTTGTTCCAAATATGTGATAACCTACTTGGTCCTCTCTAAATTTTCCATTAGAGCTTGTACTTGAGCCTCCCTTTCTTGTATGATGATGTCTTTTATTGTGACTTCATCCTGAGCCTCTAAATCAATGATTTCCCCTCCATGATGAGTATAATGCTGCTCCGGCTCATCATGCTCTGTCAAGTCAAAGTCTCTTTCCTCCTCATCATCAAAACTCTCCTCCAACATCTTTTCCTTCCCTTTGTACAACTGCTGCACCTTTACCTGATGTACTAACGAAGAAGGCAAAGCCCCTTCCGCATCCTATGGAGCTAGCATTTACCTATGGGTTGATGAATAAGGCAAGGTCCCTTCCACATCACGTGGAGCAAACACTTTCCTACTGGCTGCAAACAATCTCCTTGTGCCCCTCTGATATGTCATGTAAATGTGCACCTCAATAGTTCTAGTCTCCTTGGTTTCCTCATCTATTTTCACCTGAGCATTGCTAGAAGGTCCCCCTGCTTCTTGAGACATTGGTGGAGGAATATTAGGACCCCTGAAGATGTCATGAGCAATAAATGTCTCCCAAGAGATGTTGAGGACACTGAGATGATGAAGCATAATGATCTTGATCAGGGAGAATGATAGAGATTGCTCATCTGTTGAGGGTATGGCTTCTTCTGCATAAAATGAGCCATCTTCTCAATATTCTTGAACAAGAAATAAAGAATTTTCAACATCCTCACCCAGGTAAAATGCATGAGGAGCCTGATGGGATAGGTGTACAGACTGGAGAATCTTCCCTCACAAGTGAAATATTTCATGATGATTTTCATCATGGGGACATATTGTCTTCCAGAAATTTGAAAGGAAAAGGTCTCTTCACCTCATTTCTATATCAAGGTTTGATATAAGGCTCATAATAGTGTTCATCTAGGTCCTGGGCCTTGTACCACTTCTCCCCTACATTCAGAATCTTTGTTGCAACTGAAATGATGGAGGGTGAGACTGTGAATGTTACGCCAGCAAGATCTACTTGTTGTCTTGAAGATGAGCTACAAAAAGTTTCGTGAGCTCCGGGTGGCATTGAACTCTCTCTACCTGCTCACAGAACTCATAACAACCAAGATATCTAAAACATGTGATATCCAATTAAGAAGCTTACAATTCTCTAAGGTTTTATGGCTCTTCTCTGATAATTCTACCTCCCTTGTGTGATTTTCTATGATGCCTAGCTCTATCTGCTGAGGTGTCATTGCTTGTGTTTTCCTCCTCCTCATAGTCTCGGTCCTCTTTGTCCATGTTGGTAATTGAGGTTGTATGAAGGGAACGAGTGAGAGTGTTTTAGGAGTGAGGGGATGGGAGATGAGCTTATGGGCTAGAAAATGAATGAGGGAGTAGGAATGATAAAAATGGAAGGGAGAGCTTGTCTTGTTTGATAAATTGCCCTTTGGGAAGAGGGATCAAAAGGGCTAGGGATGTTATGGAATAGTGATAAAGGGATAAGGGGATAGGGAAATAGGGATAGGGAAAGATTTTAGAGCTGTAGTGATAGGTGATAGGAGGAACAATGAGGGTTTAGGGTTTTAGGCATAAAAGGGAGAATTTAGGGTTTAAGGATTTTAGGCATAAATTTGCCAATGGAAAATTTAGCTTAGAAGTTAAATTGCAAACCAATCAATGTAGTATGGAGCACCACTTACTTGCATGTAGGTAAGAGAGGGCAAATTTGAGGAGTTGTTGAAGTTTTGAGAGCTTTTGGGCCCTTCTGCTAAATGCGTAGCGCCACTGCATAGACACACAGTGCCACCCTAGAAGCGTAGCTCAGTGTAAATTAAAACTACGAAATTTTCTAGACGCGCATCACCAGGCCTCAATGCAAATGCCAAGTTCTCAACGCGTAGCGTGAACCCTGCTTGCCTGAAAGCATAGTGCCACTCTGCCAACGCACAGTGCCAACCCTTCTTCGCCTAACACTCGCTCAATCTTTCCTCTTCTTCTCACTTTTTGGCTCCGTGCTTGCCAAATGAGAATAATGAACTTAAAAATGAAATGTAAGAGCTTAAATAGGAGTAGAGTTTGTTAAAAACCCACTTTCTAATGTTTCTTGACCTTCTTCAAAACTCTATTTTTAATGCCTTTTGCTTCTTTGTGTATTTTCAGGTGGATAATGCTCAACTTGAACTGATTTTTGTAGTGTTTCTTTGTCTTACAACAAGGAGATATGCTCTGGTGCAGCTGGGATCATTTATTACATATAGTGACTTAAAATTACATAATAAATACAGATTAACTAAACAATACTCTGTTTTCACCTCAAAAACACGTTTTTGAGGTGAAAATTACATTAGGTTAAAAGATAAATATATAGTGATTATGACCTACAAGCCATCATTCTTGACTTATTTATCATCCTCATACCCTTCCTAACCTTTATTTACATTTTAAAATTAGGCTCTTGACCTTGGAAATGAAACCCTGAGACCAAATGAAAACCCTAATGAAAACATGCCCTATGACCTAATGAAAGCATGATTGCAAATTGACCATTGATACGAATTGGATCCTCAAACACTCTTACAGTTCCGGAACTCTGTAAAACTCATTCTAAAGTTTCAAAGTGCTATGGATGTCAAGCTTATCAGAAATAACCTCTGAACAATGGAAATTTGTGGTCAGCACGGAACAACGAGGACCCTCGATCAAATCGCGCAGACTGTCAGCCCATGGTGACCGCACACTAGCACAAATTGACAAACAAGAGGTCAAATCCAAAAACAGAGGCAGTTTCTGATAGGCGATTAGCGCTAAAGCGTTAATCGCGTATCGTAGGGTGTCCCCCTCAGCGAAGGAAATGCCCGAAGTGCTTGGTCATGGGGAAAAGCATAAAACCATACATAAATCGCTGACTCCCTCAGAAGGCAGGTACCACGCTAAAACTGGTAGGATATTGGGAGGACTTCAAGTGGTAAGCGGGTTTGACCAAGTCCCATGTGATGCCATACACTAGGTGACATGCGTCTAGCGGATGAGAGAGAAAACCGTTTACATCGCGCGAGTAAAGGTCACACAACTTAACCATGTGATATGAATGGAGACCATAGGATCTGGAGGCTCCAGATCAATGGCGGAGAAATGATCCGATGGATGACCGGATTCGATGGGGAAATAGGCTGAGACATATAAGATTTGAGGTCTGACATGACCGCTGAGTTGGTAGAACAATCAGTTTCACAGGCAATCTTGGAGCAACGGAAATAACGACCATTCAAAGAGAACTGACAGTCAGTTCGTGAGAAGACAAGTGGCCACCACTCTGTGAAGCGTTATGTAGCAATGATGATGCAGAGCAGGGGAATTCCAGCGGACAGAGACAGGTGATCCAGAGAGTCGGGAAGCGGAAATGAACAATCAGGAAGCAGATTGGCTTTAAGCCATGAACAAAGAAAGAGTAAAGCGGTCAGAGGAGCAGAGAAGAGAAGCAGAAAGCTGAGAGGCAAGAAACTAGTGAATTGCAGAGAACAGAGAAGCCGAGCTAACTTGCAGAGCAAAGGCAGCATCAAGCAGACAGAGACAGAGAGATTTTGAGAGTTTGTGAAGTCTAGAGAAGGCTTGAGAGGTTTAAGCTACTCCTCTGTGTATACCTATCAGGTGTTGAGTACCAAATTGGACTCATACTACTGAGACCAGTTGAGGTCGAGATCTAGTAAGGGGGATTCTGTGTACTCTAGAGGCTTGGGGGATCCATGTACCACCCTACTGATCATCATCTGTTAAGTGAGACTCAAATTGAGCTCCTTATTGTAAAAACTCTACTTTAAGACACAATAGAAAAGGCCACCACTGAAGGCTGGACCAGGAGATGTAGCCAAGGAGGATTGGGTGAACTCCTTATTAAATTTTTTGTGTTTTTGTATTTGCTTACTGTGTTCTCTTACTATTTCAAGTGTCTATGTATTTCACAATCTTATCGATCCATTTCTTAAAATAACACAGTCACACCCCAAGACATGAGTCTGTAATACCTTCATTAATTTCCTGAGGTCATTTAAGGGTGATTTCAGATCAAGTGGTATTAGAGCTCTAGGTTATTAAGGTTAGACAAGCTTGTGTTGGGTTTTGCTATTGAATGCTAACTATATCAAAGCTTAAATTAGGAGAAGGAGAGGTGGTTGAGACTAACCTAGAAATTGGAAGAGTCTATTCTTAGAAGAAAATGTCAGAGGAAAGTCCCTTGGGACTAGATCCCCAATTTATAGATAGTTCCCTGGCCATGAGGTCCATGGTAGAGGAAATGTATAGGGACTTTAGGAAACATAAAGATGAGGATTCATCGGGCTCGAAACAAGATAAAGGAGAAGAAGAGTCTCTCCTCCACGACCACTCAAAAGGAAAAGGGAAAGAAAAAAACTTTCTCACACCTCCTAATAGCCCAGAACATAAAAAGAAGACATCTTTGATTAAACTAGATGTTAAATTTGATTTACCAATATATGATGGAGAGTTAAATGCTGAGAAGCTGGATAATTAGATCAGACAAATTGATGTTTATTACAGAGTGCAGAGTATCAACTTAGAAAAGAGTAAGATTCAGCTGGCCAGCCTACGCCTCAGAGGCACTGCCTTGGTATGGTGGGAAGGTAGGACACAAGATGACATGAAGAAACATGGTAAGATTCTTCCTGACTGGAGTGAATTTTTTTCTACAATAAAAAAGTAGTTCTATCCACTAGCTTACTTGCAACAAGCCATGATGAGCTGGCAAACTCTTTGTCAATTGAAAGGGAAAAGTGTACAAGGTTACAACCAAGAATTTAGGAAAAGAGCTTTGATTCTAGGAATGTCTTTAGACTCACCTGAGACTCTATTTAAATACATAGGTGGTCTACACAGCTACATGAGGCACACTATCCTCATGTTTAATCCCACTAGTATAGATGAGGTATCTGTTCAAGCTACGCATCTAGAAGCTAAAGGAAAGAATGGTAATCCAGAATTTGGGGGATCATCCAAGCCCATTACAAGGAAGAATGAGGGGAAAAGAAAATAGAAATGGAAAGAGAGGAAGGCTAACACTGCACAGAAGAGCAAGTCTTCATGCACTCACTGTAAGAAGGAGGGGCATGATGATGAGCACTGTTGGATTCTGCATTCGGAGCTGAGACCTAAGAAGTTCGAGAGCAAGAAGAAGAAGAAGACTGCTGCAACTATTCAGCAAGATTTGGGGTCAGACTCAGGAGATGAAACAACCATTGCAGCCACAGGTATAAAATGTAAAAATTTTAAAGCATCTACTAGTAATCTTGCACAATCTACTATTAGTGAAGAAAATGAGAGAAAAAGACATGAGATTTTCCATATTCGAGTTATTTCCAAGCATCAAAAGATTGATACTTTGTTTGATAGTGGCTCACAAGTAAATTTAATTTCTGAAGCAATTGTAAAGAAGTTGGGATGACTGACTACACCTCATAAGAATCCATACCCATTAGGTTGGTTAAGTGATAAAGCACAACTACAAGTGACTAGACAATGCAAACTTAAGTTTTCTTTTGGGTCAGCATTTGTAGATGAGGTTGAGTTAGATATAATTCCTTTGGATATATGTGGAATTGTTTTAGGAAGTCCCTACTTGTATGATGGAAAAGCTATTTTCTATAGAGATGAGAACAAGTATCTTCTCATTAAATATGGAATTGAATATATTGTGAGAGCTCATAAGCTCAAGAATAATTATACTCTCATAAACTCAGGGTAGATGAAACGAATTGTAAATTCATGCAAACAATTCTTACTGATGGTTGTAAAGGAAAAGAAACCTGATAAAACCAATGTATTTGAGGGCTGTGATGCTAAATAGCAAGATTATTTAGAAAAAGTTGTTTCAGAATATGATATATTGTTTCAAGAACCTAAAGGTCTGCCACCCAAAAAGCAAATAGTGCATGATATTAATTTGCAGCAAGATGCTCCATTGCCTAACATCGGAATGTACAGGTTGCCCGCTTTAGAGAATACAAAAATCAAGAAGCATGTGTAGGAGTTGCTCGAGAAGGGGTTCATCAGGCCTAGCACATCACATATGGGTCTCTAATCGTTTTGGTGAAAAGGAAAGATGGCTCATGGGGAATGTGCATTGATTACCGAGCACTGAATAAGATAACAATAAAAAATCGTTATCCCCTTCCTTGCATAGATGATCTATTAGATCAGTTAAAGGAATCTGTTCCAAGTTAGACTTGCATAGTGGATATCATCAGGTTAGTGTTGCAGAACAAGATGCATGGAAGACTGCTTTCAAAACAAAGCAAGGATTGTATGAGTGGTTGGTTATGCCTTTTGTCTTAACTAATGCTCTAGCTACTTTCATGAGAATAATGAATGATGTACTCAGACCTTTTCTTGATGATTTTGTTATTATATATCTAGATGACATTCTTATATTTAGCAAAACGTGGCAAGAACATTTAAAGCATGTTAAGCAGACACTAGATGTTTTGAAAAGAGAAAAACTTCATGTTAAACTCTCAAAATGTGAATTTGGCAAAACATCTTTGAATTGTTTGGGACATATAATAGGGGGTGGTGAATTGAAGATAGATCCCTCTAAGGTTGCAGTCATTGTAAACTAGCCTAAACCCAAATCTACTACAGAAGTTAGAAGCTTCTTAGGAGCAGCACAATATTGGAGAAAGTTCATTTCTAACTTTTCCTTAATTGCAGCTCCCTTGCATGCTTTGATAGGATTGAACAAGGTGTTTCAGTGGGGAGGAAAACAATAGAAAGCCTTCGACACCTTGAAAGAAAAGATTATTACAACACTAGTACTAGCACTGCCCGATCTTCAAAGACCATTTGAGATCCAAATGGATGCTAGTGACTATGCCATGGGAGCATTGTTGATACAACACGATAAACCCATGTGTTATCATTCTAAGAAATTTAATTTTGCAGTAGTTAACTATCCCACATATGATAAATAATTGTATGCATTAGTACAGAGTGTGAAAAAGTGGAAACATTACTTAATGGGCAAAGAGGCAGTTATACATACTGATCATCGACCACTTCAATATATACACTCCCAAACTAAGTTGCAGCAATCAAGACACTACAGATGGATGGGTTTTCTACAACAGTTTCATTTAGTCATCAAATATAAAAAGGGCACACACAATAAAGTTGTAGATATGTTATCTAGACAGATTATAAGTGCATCTACTATACTTAAGCATAATTCAGTATTGCATGAGAGCTACATTGAACAATATGCTCAAGATATAGATTTTAAATATGTATATGCAATTTTAAGTCAAGGCAAATGAGTAGAAGAATTGGATTATCACATTAAGGACCAGCTTTTGTATCATTCTGGGAAGCTATGCATTCCACAAACTGAAAGAGTAAAGATAATTCGAGAAGCACACACTTCTCTAATATCAGGTCACTTTGGGGTAAGTAAAATGATTGCACAGCTACAAAGATTTTGTTATTGGCCAAGAATGAATGAGACAGTTTCTAGATATGTAAGAGGGTGTACCATGTGTGCTAAAAGCAAGCCTAGCAATAGAAAACTAGGCTTGTACACTCCACTACCAGTTCCTTCTCATCCTTGGGAAAGTGTTTCCATGGACTTTGTTGGAGGACTACCCAAATCTAGGAAAGGTCATGATTATTTATATGTTGTTGTGGACAGGATCAACAAAATGTGTATTTTGATACCTTGTAATAAACAGATTACAGCTGAACAAATGGCAAAATTGTTCTTTCAACATGTATGGGTTCATTTTGGATTACCCACTTCCATTATATCTAATCGAGACACCCGACTTGTTGGGAAGTTTTGGTCGAGTCTGTGGGAACTGATAGACACCAGACTAAAGAAAAGCACATTCTTTCATCCACAAACAGATGGCCAGACTGAAGTAGTCAACAGGACAGTGATCCAGCTGCTCAAAGGCTATTGCAGCAAGCATCCCAAACCTTGGGATGAACATTTGTGTTATGTGTAGCATGCTTACAACCGAGAAAAACATTCTTCTACAAAGAGATCTCCTTGTGAGACCTGTTTTGGTTTCACACTAAGGTCTCCCTTGGATTTTGTCTTTGGTAAAGACATAGCAGTTGATGGACACAGTGATGTGGACAAGGCAACTAAGTTCATTGAACAAATCCAAGAGATCCACCAGGCAGTACAGGAACAACTGGAAAATTTCCAAGCCAAATACAAAGCAAGGCATGACAAGCATCGGATGGAGCACATTTTCCAAGTTGGTGAACAAGTCTAGCTGTATATCAACAAAGACAGAATGCAAGGTGAAGATAAAAAGCTAAAGCCAATAAGGTATGGACCTTTCAAGATACTTGAGAAAATTGGTGAGAATGCTTTTCGCCTTGATTTACCAGCTTACATGCACATCTACTGAGCCGTTAATGCAGACAGCTTAAGACTATTTGAACCTTCATTAATTGAAGATCCTGAAGAGCAGAGTCAATTGCCTTCTATTGATGATTTGTTACCTGAATATCTCAATGAATTGCAGGAAAGCACAATTCTGGACAGGAAGGTGAGGATGACGCTACCTCAGGATTGGGCTCAAAGGTTCAAAGCCAAGCAGTGAAAAATGGATAGAGATTGGACAAGTGAGATAGTTATACCCTCACTTAGTCGATGCTTGAAAACCAACTTTTGGTGGTCCAAAAGCTTTTTCAGTGGGAAGGCCATGATCTGAATTGGATCCTCAAACACTCTTACAGTTCCCTGAACTCTGTAAAACTCATACTAAATTTTCAAAGTGCTATGGATGTCGAGCTTATCTAAAATAACCTCTGAACAATGGCAATTTGTGGTCACCACGGAACAACGAGGACCCTCGGTCAAAGCGCGCAAACTGTTGGCCCATGGTGACCACACACTGGCACAAATTGACAAACGAGAGGTCAAATCTAAAAATAGAGGTAGTTTCTAATACGCGATTAGCGCTAAAGCGTTAATAGCATATCGCACGGTGTCCCCCTCAGCGAAGGAAAATCCCCAAGTGCTCGATCACGGGGAAAGTGTAAAACCGTACGGAAATCACTGGTTCCGTCAGAAGGTGGGTCCCGCGCTAAAACTGACAGGATATCTGGAGGACTTCAAGCAGTTGCGGGTTCGACCGAGTCCCATGCGATGCCATACACTGGGTGACACACATCCAGTGGATGAGAGAGAAAACCGCTTACAGTGCACGAGTAAATGTCACGCATCTTAACTGTGTGATATGAACAGAGACCGTAGGATCTGGAGGCTCCATATCAATGGCGGAGAAATGATCCCATGGATGACCGGATTCGACGGGGAAATAGGCTAATACATATAAGATTTGAGGTCCGACATGACCATTGAGTTGGCAGAAGAATCAGTTTCACGGGCAATCTTGGAACAACGGAAATAACGATCGTTCAAAGAGAACTGACACTCAGTTCATGATAAGACAAGTGACCACCTCTCTGTGAAGGGTTATGCAACAATGATGATGCAGAGCAAGGGAATTCCAGCGGACAGAGGTAGGCGATCCAGAGAGCCAGGAAGCGGAAATGAATAGTCAGGAAGCAGATTGGCTTTAAGCCACGAATAGACAAATATTAAAGCGGGTAGAGGAGCAGATAAGAGAAGTAGAAAGACTAGAGGCAAGAAAGAAGTGAATTACAGAGAACAGAGAAGCTGAGCTGACCTACAGAGCAAAGGTAGCATCGAGCAAACAGAGAGAGAGAGAGTCTGATAGTCTGTGAACTCTATAGAAGGCTTAAGAGGTTCAAGCTACTCCTCTGTGTATGCCTGTTAGGCATTGAGTACCAAATTGGACTCGTACCACTAAGACCAGTTGAGGTCGAGATCTAGTAAGGGGGAGTCTATGTACTCTAGAGGATTGGGGGATTGAAGTACCTCCCTACTGATCATCATTTGTTAAGTGAGACTCAAATTGAGTTCCTTATTGTAAAAACTCTACTTTAAGACACAATATAAAAGGCCACCACTTAAGGCTGGACCAGGAGACATAGCCCAGGAGGATTGGGTGAACTCCTTATTAAATTTTTTGTGTTTTGGTATTTGCTTACTGTGTTCTCTTACTATTTCAAGTGTTTGTTTATTTCGCAAGCTTATCGATTCGTTGCTTAAAATAACATAGTCACACCCCAGCACACGAGTCTATAGTACCTTCATTAATTTCCTGAGGTCATCTAGGGGTGATTTTAGATCAACCATGAAACCATGACTGAAGACAACCTGAAGAAGGGTTAGCAAGTATACTCTATGAGGGAGAAATTTAGATTTTCTGAAGAGAAGACAACCATCAGTGGATCAGTTTGACATGACCTAATGAAATGATGTAAAATTTTCAGTATGGGACCCCTAAAATGAAAATGAAAAGAGAAAATTTTGATTCCTGATGGAAGTATGCAGATACTGACACTAACACATGCTATTCTCCCTCAAACATTCACTAGAAAGCTACAAGCTATAGATGTCTTACTTATCATTCAAATTCCAAAAGCTCCAAATAGATTTTTCTTGGGAAAAAGAGAGGTTTATATAGCTTGGATGGATGGGAGATGGTTCCTCTCACCATGGGAGAAGGTATTATCTCTTGAGTTTGTTCCATCCTAATAGGGAAAAGGAGCCCAAACTAACTTCCTTGGCTCCATCTAGTCGAACCATCTACCAGACTTCCATTACGAAGCTTCCAGAGTTGGAAGCTTCGACTCCATATTTAAAAACTTGCCAAAATAGGATTGACGTGACTGAAAAAGGGCTCAGTCGCTCCGATCAATGCTATTGCTGGTTTTATCTCTACAAATCAGTGTGAGGACAGGTCAATAGCGCCAATCCTGTAAACTGGGGTAAAAGGAAGATTTTTGGGAAATGATGCAAAAGGGAATTGTTCTGCTCATGAAGAGGGACATACTGGGAGTTTCTTCATGATGGAAAATCATGTAGGGCTCACTGTAGAGGTCCTCCAGGATCATGAACGGGGAGTACAGGGACAGTGACAAAATGTTGTGTAACATAGAGTGTGCACATAACATGTTAAAAGGTAAGAACTTGTCTAATGGTTTTTGTGCAGAACAAATAAATACTATAGTGTATTTAAAGAATAAGAGTCTGACAAAAAGTATTGATATTAAGACTCCATTTGAAGATTTATTAGGTTTTAAGCCTATAGTTAATCATTTAAGAGTTTTTAGCTTGAAAACTTTTTCTCATGTTCCAAAAGAGGATAGGAAGAAACTAGATTCAAAGCCCATTAAATGAATTTTCATAGGGTATTGTACATAGTTTAAAGCATATAATTTTTTTAATACTGCTACTCATAAGGTGTTTGCGAGTAGAGATGTAGTATTCCATGAGCAGGTTGATGATGGTAACTGTGATAAAGGCAATGAAGAGTGGAACATGCCTTTGTTGGTGGAAGATGGAAGTGATGAAACAAGGGACAACCATGAGTAGAAGAAACAACAAAAGGAAGAATCAAGTCATGCATACATAGTTAGCAAGACAAGTCCACCAAGAAATGAGCAAGACAAATTTGAGGCAAGTCCAACACTAAGGATATCAGGTAGGTAAACTCAATCGCCAGCAAGATATAGGGATCATGCTCTTATAAATAATATGTTACATATTGTTGAACCCTCAAATTATAAATAATCAAGTGAATATGATGAATGGAGGGTAGCCATGGAAGACGAATATGAGTCAATACTTAAAAACAAAACCTTGGATTTAGTTGAATTGTCGAAAGGGAAAGAACCTATAGGTTGCAAGTGGTTATATAAACCTACATTTAAATCTGATGGTAGTGTAGACAATTACAAAGCTAGGCTGGTAGCTAAAGGTTACTCACAAAGAGAAGGAATTTGCTATGAGGAAACCTTTGCTCCAATATCTAAGCTAAACACTATTAGAATGGTGATAACTTTAGCTACACAACATCATTGGAGTCTACACCAACTAGATGTGAATTCTGCACTTTTAAATGGAGAATTGAAAGAAGAGGTTTATTTAAAACAACCTGAAGGATTTATCAAACAAGGGCAGGAGAATTTAGTATGCAAATTAAAAAAGGAATTATATGGTTCAAAACAGGCACCCAGGTAATGGTATGAAAAAAATGATTCATTTTTCCTGTACCATAGTTATAAGAGGAGTAAGAATGACCCAAATCTGTATACTATGTTTGATGAAAAGGAGAAAATTGTTTTGATTTCTTTATATGTAGATGATCTTATTATTATAGGAAATTCTAATGATCTCATTAAAGAAATCAAAGTGCAGATGTCACAGGTTTTTGAAATGAAAGACCTTGGAGAGTTACACTATTGTTTTGGTCTGGAAGTCTGGAGGGATTCTGGCCAGACCTTTTTGTCTCAAGGAAAGTATGTGAGGAGCTTATTGAAAAATTTCAGAATGGATCAGTGCAAATTTGCCTCAGTGCCTTTATAGCAGAATGTCAAACTTTAGAATGACGATGGTTCTAAGGAGGTGGATGCAACACTATACAAACAACTAGTTGGGAGTTTGATTTATCTAACTACAACTAGACTTGATTTAGCTTTTGCAGTCAGTGCTTTGAGCTAGTTTATGTCAAAGCCTCTTGAGAGTCATTGGGTGGTAGTGAAAGGCGTATTAAGGTATCTTCAAGGAACCTTGGACTTTGGTATTAAATATACTGATTCTTGTGATGTTAGATTGACTGGCATTTCAAATTCATATTGGGCCAGAAACCGAGATGACAGAAGATCCATAACAGGTTACGCATTCAACATTGGGTTCGAGGTCATTGCATGGAGAAACAAGAAGAAGAATATTGTATCCTTGTCTTCAGTAGAAGTACTGTATCAAGCAATGTGTGCAACAACATGTGAGGAAGTTTGGTTGAGGAGACTTCTCCATGATGCCTGAGAAGAACAAAAAGATCCTACAATTATTAGATGTGACAATCAAAGCTCAATCAAACTTGCAAACAATTCGGTATTTCACAAAAACACAAAGCATATTGATACACAGTTTCACTTTGTTAGAGAGAAGGTTCGGTCAAAAGAAATTTATATTGAGGACTATAATACTTGTGATAATGCAGCAGACATTTTTACCAAGCCCCTTAGAAGAATTAAATTTGAACTATTTAGGGAGATGTTAGGAGTACTAGTGAACCCTTTCTCCATTAACGGGGAGTTTTGGAATTAATGGATAATGTATTATTGGAGAGAGTCCATTCATTAGTGGAGTGTGTGTCTTAGTTTAGGAATTAGTTCCTACATTCTAGATGGTTTTTCTAACTCTCCTATTTTCATGTAAACTTATATATTTTTTATTATTAATGATTAAGGTGTAGAGATGTTACACGTCAATTTGTCGCCATGACTCTTGATCAGTTTATGGATATTTTTACCATCCACGAACATCTTGAAACTAACTCCCTTAGAAGTCAAACAAATCAAAATATGTTAAAGTACATGAGAAATTTGGGTCAAATAGCCCTTACACCTTGTTAATTTCACCTGCGTCAATTTCTCTAGAGTTTCCCATGCATGTACTAAAATGGAGTCTAATAACAACGTAGAGCTGAGCTCTGTCTGCAACTATAAACCCATGCAGGTGAATTCTAGAAAGTAAAAATAAAAAGTACATTCTAGAAACATAGTTGGTCGAATATTTTCCAACTGAATGTTTCCAGGTGATGACTATTCAAACTATAACCCTCATAAGATGCATCTCCATCCCTTTTCTCATGGTAACCTAATCATTCATTAAAGGAGTTTCATCCTCTTCTTAGTGATCTGAAACTTCCCCCTCTTTGATCTATAAAAGGACTAGAGGGTTGAGGGATGAAGGAGGTCAGAATTTAGAGAATACAAACTTATGTTGTTGCTTTAAGATTGGAGAGATTGAAGGCATTTGGGATGGACCTCACGGCATCAAGGCAAAGGTTGTAAGCCTCCTCTTATCTTTTGATTAATACAAATGAGCACTTTCTCCCATTGACATTTTCTTTTGTGAATGATGAATAGTTTACAATTGTTTATTATATTCATTAAGGAAAATTCAATCCCTAATTTCCTTGACCATTAGTCTAAGTTTTTTGAATTATTATATCACATGTGCTGTTGATCCTTTTATGGTTTATGTTTGCAAGTCCTATCAAGCATTGAAGAACTGCATCAAGTCACAATGAGGGATCTTCGTCAGGCATTTCGTGAAACCGGTAAGAGGTCTATCCATTAGCTATACTGCTTATAATTTAGACAAGTTCAACTTAGGGAAAGAGTCAGTTCATTTGTCATGATTGTTTCTAGTTTCCATTTAGGATATAGGGAGATCACTCTTGTCTGTAAGAGGGATTGTCTCATGTAACAAACTTGTGACCATACTGCGGAATGTCTCTATTCTCATCTTTTTCGTTAGCCTCACTTTCTGATTTTTCTAATTTATCCAAACCCGAATCTTCATAAATTAATGGCCTTTTAGATCTGAGTGGTTGATTCTTGAATTTTTTTATTTTTTCTTTAGCTTTTCATCCCTGCACTGTGTCTATTTTTAAACAGAGCGTAGCTCTGCACCTTTTTTCTACAACAACTGAGCGCATGTGCTCTATTTCCTACTAAATTCTTGCACATGCCTTGAATTTTTTTGAAAATTTCATGCTAGCATCAACCTAGACCTAAATTTTTCTTTCTAAAAGTGTCATTTTGTTTGTTTAGATTGTGTGTTGTCTCTTATGAACTCAGTGGATTTCTTTGTTGATGATTTTTGAAAATTAGGTATTTTTGAAAGAATACCTTAGGGCTTTGCTTGGTTGATTTGTTGATTGATCAAAACAAGTTTGAATGTCTTTTTGTAAGTGATATTCTTATTTTGTTCTGTCAAATACACTGGTTAAGCCTTAAATATTGCTTATTTGTGGTCAAAATTGCTTTGAATTGCAAATTAGGGTTTCTAAAGACCTTGTGCTTTTGTGAAAGAATTGTAATCATTTTTTCTTGATAAAAGAAGTTGTTGCTTTCATCTTAGGAAAATTTTCGTGATTGCACTGTTATTGCCTTTAAATCAAAGCATTCATAAGAGAATATGTCTTTTCTCCAACCTTCTTGATTGATTTCTGTGTACTTGGAAGTTTTGAGTGATTAGAGGAAAAGAGTGTTTAAGTTTATTTTGATGATTAGGGAAATATGGAAATTAGTTTGTTGACTGCATTTTCATTACAAAATAGTGAAATTAGTTGCTTTAGGAAATTGGAAAAGTTGTGAGTTTTTGTATTTCATTTCTCAAAAAAACAAAGAAACTCTTTATTTTCTATAAATAGAATTTCATCGAAGTTGAAAGTTGTTTTTGAATTTTAGAATGGATTAAGATTTCGAGTCATGTCACAACAACATAAGTTTCACCTTCACCACCCATTGAGTAAAAGAACAACTTAATAATACAACGTTAATTAAAATTCACCTAGAATTTTATATTTTTTAGGGCTCTTTTCACCTACAGTAGCTTAAGTGTAGGGCTTTGGAATATGGAAGGAAGTAAACTTTCCAAAGCTACAAATGAACAATTGAATCTTGAGTTAGGGAGAAAAAATCCAATTATTTCTGTTTTTCTCTAGGATTCTCTTCTTATGCATGAGTTAAGCACGAGGTTCTGTCAACTCTAGTGAAGTGATCTGACCAACTTCATTAGCCTAGATATAGTGATTTGCACATATTACAATGGTACCAAAAGGTACTTGGGGTCACTTGAAAGTAAACCTCCAATTGATCATGTGGAGGAGCCTTCAAGGGGATTGAGCTTGTTATTCTGCCCTTGCGTGTATGTCCGATCTATCACTGTCCCCCTAGGTAGCATTGTTGTATTTGGTAAACTTAGTGATTATAATCCTAGGGCTCTACCTAAGGTGACAACAGAGGGAAGGTCCTGCTGTACCTGGAACAGGCATTGGCTAGACTCACTTGGACTCTCTGAGGGTAATCTTTGCTCAAGATGGTTTATGGCAGAGTTACTTGCACCAGACCATTTCATTAAGCAGGTTGTTAGGGTAATTGATTCCAAATGCTCACTTTCTACAAAGCTTTTCACCTTGATCTCTTCGATGTTGGATTTCATCACCAACTAGTAAATATTGATCTCTGTGAAGAGTAAGTTCGTATGGTTTGAACTCCTAAATTTTTAGCACGTGTTACCTTTTGTGTTGTTTTTTACATTTTAGAGGCCTTAGGCATAATTTAGATATTGTGTGATTAATAAATTGAATTTTTTTCATTTTAGCAGAACTACCAAGAAAATCACGTAGGATACTCAAGGATCCCCATAAGTATACACCGAGTCAGTTAGAAAAGATTAAAGTAGAAAATTCTAAATCATATGAAACAAAACTGTAGCAGAAACTGAAACTTCTACTATTTTAGATTTTGATGTAAGAGGAACTGAAGTTAATCAACCTATAACATCTACTATTTTAGGCCTTGAAGTGACAGAAACTGAATCTGATCAAACTCAGAATTTAACATCACACTCAGCAGCAAATGATTTACAAATTACTAAACTTGTTCAAACTGAATCGGATACTTGAGAATCTTCTGATAGAAACCCCATTTCCGAACCAGATATTGACAAACCTGAGTCTAATATTTCTAAGCTTGAAATTCATACGTCTGCTATAATAGATATTATGAATCCTCCACTTTCACCGTGTGTGAAACTTATTATTACTGATAGTCTCCCTCCTGGTATTATTTCCATTGAAGAACTTGTTTCAGACGAAAAGGAAGAATGTATAGTTTCTACCAACGAGCTTGTGGATATCTCATAACTTTTGTTTCGATCTCTTCCCCATGACCCTTGGTCTTTTACACCCTTGAAATTTTTAGGACAAGGGATTATGCATTGCATGAATCCTTATTCTAGCGTACCAGGTTTTGACTGGTCCACAATGATTCCTAGAAGTGTTTTGTCAAATACATCCATGTATTCCACTTCTCCAGAGCCCACATTGTATGGTGGTTTTTTACCACTTGGATTTCACTCTCTCGCAAGAGCTTATTCAAGAGCTTCTTCCTCGAACTAATCTTCAAACATGTCAGCTGATGTAATTAACCCTACCCATGAAGGTTTAGCATCAGAACAAGTCATTAATGTGATTTCTGGTAATGTTTGTAATCCACAAGCTAACCCAACAGGTGGATATTATCTCCCTAGGGGCAATCGTCATATCCTCCGCTTGGAGGATAGCCTTTTGGTGGACCTTACACTGTAGATGGGGGGAAAAACCCCACCGGAAACTACTTTAATTATGTTCAAATGCCTCAAACCAATTTTGGTCATCCTATTATGCCTCAACCCACTATCGGAATGGCTAACCCTGGACTAAATACAATCTGGAACCCTTCTCAACAGTCAATTCTTGTTGCTTCTCAGGTGCCTTTGTATCAACCTGGCCAACCTCTTGGACAACCTATGCAACAACTACCTTTTCAAGGTATGCATTTTCAAGTCCAACCAACTATCCAGGCTAACCCATCGACATCTGCCCAACAATCGCTTCATTAGCCCTCCCTGAGCACTCATGAGACTGTGGGCTAATATGCTATGTCAACAACTTTTCAGAACCCACGTTCAAGTTCACCTAAAACTCCCATTCTAGGAGTATCACAAATAATTGTTCCGCTTACATCACATGTTACTATGCAACCACTTGTTCAGTCTTTACCTCAGGCATCTAGTGTTCAATCCATTCCTATGATTCTGTCAACACCTCAAATACCTGTTGTTCAGCCAAGCGTCCCATATATGCAAGTACCTTTTCAAGTTCTACCTTTCCAAGGTTTACCTCAAATTCGGTTTGTTCAAGGTACACCTTTTCAAACTCAATTTATCTAAGGTCAACCCTTTCAAGGACAATTTCTTCAAGTTCAAATGGGTCAGAATCTTCCCTTCCAGAATCAACCTTACGCAGGTCATACGTTTCAACAACCTATTCAACTGTAATACAGTATGGCTCATCCTGGATACCTAGAAGGAATGTAGATTCCAATTGCTTAGGCTATCCCAGGATATCCTAGATATCCTCCTCCCTATACAAGACTCACCCCTCATGGTTATCAATATCCATCGCAGGACTCTAATCACTAGTTTCCCTTCATTGCAACTTTGGATTTGCCTGAACTCTATCGATTAACTAATGATCCACTTCTTTATGTATTTTATTGGCTGGCTATTCCTACTAAGCTCCCCAGTGATATTCCTAAGTTCGAAGGTAAGTCAGGTGAATATCCGTCCAACCATGTCATGACCTACCATCTTTGGTGCGCATCCAACTCATTAAACGATGATTCTATTCGATTACGAAATTTTCAATGAACCTTAATAGGTTTGGTAGACAAATGGTATGTAGAATTGCCATGATCTTCCTTCAAAATGTTTAAAGTCCTTGCTACAGCCTTTTTGACCCATTTTCAGTTACCCGTTTGGTATGGAAATGGAATTGAAATTTTGACTTCTTTAAAGAAGTCAACATCAACCCATATCTCATATCACATTCATGAATGGAGACACAGACATTGCTTAGTTAAAGTCTACATTCTAGACCAGATTTTGGCCCAATGGTTCATAAAGTCGCTTTTACTAGTAATAAATAAAGATGTGGCCAAAGGGGGTGTTGTAACTGAAGAGCAGGTAATTTCACATGCTCAATATCTCGATCTTTTTTATACTCAATCTGGCACTTTGTATGAAAAGATCCCAAATTTAACCTGATCTACTCCAAGTAATCCACCTCTTCCAGGATCAGATGCCGCAAATGGCATGATTGGTTCAGTGAGCTAGAAATCTAAGAACAAAAAGGAAAATTCTAAGAATGTTTAGGTTTTGGCTCTATCTGATTCACCTGACAAAGATCCTTCTCCCGGAATTACTTCCGAAATCAACGTTGTATATTCATTTATTGGAAAGGGCAAGTCATCCGGAAATAAGAAAAAGGGAAAATGAAAAACTAAACAAGACAACCTCTCTAAGGAGAAATCAATCAAGAATGAACCATCTGACGAAAAGTGGAAACGTCGCAATCCTTGCTTGATTTGTGAGGAAGATCATTACACTAAGGAGTGCCCTCATCAGGCTGAAGTTTCCAAATTCATCAAAAGTTCACCTACACCCGCTATTTTGAAGGATCCTTTTCCTCCTCAAGATAGTAAAATGCTCTCTCATGACCAATCCTCCTCATCCCCATCGACAGATATCATGATGATGTCTTTAGAGTTATGGTAGCAACGAGATCCAAATATTACACTTCAAAGAGTCCTGCTGAAAATGGAGATGACTCACGTCTACTCCTCATTCTTTAGAACCATTACATATTGGAAAACCAAATAGTTATATGATAATTCATCCGATTCTTAAGGGTATGCTTTGTAAGTCAGCATTTAATCCTCATGCGAGGGTTTCCCAAAATTATAACATCATCGAAGATCTAGCTATGTCACCTTCGGCCATGTCTTCCCTTGTTTTGGCTCACTAAGATGTCTTTTTACAGGCAATCTCAATTTCTACATTAGTTGTCAACCCGAGGTAAGTCTTTTTATCTTAAGAGTGTCAGTAGAGTATATGCAATGAATCCAGAGGTTATCTAATGATGAATCATTGCAATCACTAATAAATAACTCTTCAATTCAATCCACACAATTCTGGAAAGAACTAACTATGGAAGAAATACTCTTAACACACTTGCAATTCTATTCAACTTATTCTGAAATCAAATGAAATTGAATGCAAATAAGAATCACACTTGGGAATGTTCAAATAGACTTAAGGCTAACTCACTCAATCAAGGAAGGGACCTATAATTATTGAACAACGTTGTTGATATATAGAAATCCAAATTAAACAACAATCTCAATTGAACAACAAACAGTAATTGAACAACAATTAGTAATTGAACAATAAACAGTAATTGAACGACAAATGGTAATTGAAAATTAAGCACGCATATAACAATAAAGGATTTTTGAATAGCAAAAGATCTATATTGCAACCTATGGAAATTAATTATAATTATCTCTAGGATCTATGATAACATCACTCAAAATGACCAAAAATATACTATTGGCACTAACTCACTCATTTCAATCAAAGCATTGCTTAATTATGTCACATGGCTTCACTACGAATCTAATTGAACAACAGTATGAATCAATATCACAAATCTTAACGATAAATGGAATAACAAATGACAAAACATTAATCAAACAACAAAGACTAAATATAAAGATTATAACACAAGGAAGCAGTAGAACTTCTTGTGACCGGGCCCAGAGTCGCCAGAAGTCTCCGCTTAATGACTTAGAATATAAATATGTATCAAACACAACCTTCTTTCATTAATGCAAGTAACAACTTATAGCGTCACTGAGATAACAGTGTTGTATATTTTAAAAAAGAATAACTATAGATTATCAAAGTCTAAAATTTTCCATTTGCCTTTCGGCCCTATATATAACATAAAAGAGTAACTAGATAAAAGCGAATCCTCAGGATCAGGGGATCATGAGGATTTTGCAATACATAATCTGATTGTGTGATAAAATATCATTGTTCAGGCTAATCTCCCATTTCCTTGTCTACCAAAGATGCTGTCATTTCCCTTTTACAGCCTTGTGCTACTCTGTCAACTGAACGGATTTTGCCCAGACCACATATTTTGCACACAAGGATAGTAAAAAATCAGTGTCTTGTGCTAGATTTGCTGTCACCAAATGCTTTCATCCAACTTTAGCCTTTATTTTCCTTATTTTAATAAACAAAGATAATCATATAAGGATGAATTTTAAATAAATAAATTTATGAAGAGAAATCATACCTTTTTCCTGACCCAACATACTCCCCAGCTTACCTTGTTGCATGTCCACATGCATTTGAGTAGTTTAGATGCAACTGAGTTAGGGAATAAGCAGGATATACCTCCTCCTTATAACTCTTGAAACCATTTTCTTGCTTAAGGATAGTGAAAGCCTGGGTTACCTCTTGATCCTTCAAGTTATAGTGAAGAAAACTAAACCACCAATAATAAAACGCTCATAAAATAAATAGCAGAAATATAGAAAAACCAGACATGGAAGAAAAGGCCTTATCCTTACAACGTTTCTCACATTCTCATTATTAAAATAATGTTTATGATACATATAAATACATGAGGAAGTTGTTTCAAGATAGTGCGTCTATCTTGAATAAACTTGGTTGAGAAAAAATATGAAAAACACACTAATCTAGGAGAACTAGTTGGAGAGAATCTCTCATCCTAACTAAACTCCCCAGTTTGAGGAACTAACTCCTAATTCTTAATATTTGATTTATTTAATTATATAATTGTTTTATTATGAGAGTGACGCTAACATATAGTCATTGCAGTATTGATCGAGAGGATACCATATGATTGGGGATCTGTAATGACATACTACCCAATTAGGCCCCATCATTAAAATCATATTACTTTATTTATAGAAAGGAGAGGAGGCGGCTTTGACGTTTTGATATCCAAATGGCTCTCGGTTCCTCATAGTGTTTTTGGAGACTTCCCACCTATATCTTGATGCAAAAGAGGCTTCTTCCTTAATGTTTTGGAAATATTCCTTTCCAGTCTGGATGATATCGGTATGGAATGGCCCCAATTTTCTTACAACACCAGCTAACTTCATAAACTATTTATGCCTGAAAGGTAGATGTAATAGTTCTGTAGGCTTCCCTCTAACCCATAGGTCAATTCCATACTGACGTCTTCTAAAAGTATTGTGAGCCTTGGCCCACTTGAGTTGGTTAGTAGCAAATGAGAGGAATGCCTGAAATTGGACATCTCCTATAAAGGGGCTAGGGTGGTTGTCCCTGTCATCTTCTAAAAAGAAATTGTGCATATAAAGTTCATAGAGGAGGCTTTGAACCTTCTCATCGTGCTCTCTGAAGCATTTGATAAATTCTGGGGTAGTTTTGATCTGTACCAGTTTCCCAGCCTTAGCGGCTTTGACTTTTAGTAGGAGGAATCTTTCCATGAGGAATAAGGCATAATTTGTAGTAGGGGCTCGACATGATAAGGTGTTTGAATAAAGAGAGCAGATGGTCTCCATTTTCTCTCTAGCCTTTTTCAATTTACCCCTTAATCTTTCAACCTTCTTTTGCTCAGCCTTATACTGAGCAAAGGTCTCATCTTCAATCACGGTAAGTGATTCAAAATTCTTCCTCAACCCTTGATGTTCATGTAGGGGGACCACATTTTCTTTGTGTTGAGCCAATTCCTATTGAACCTTCAGTAGCTCATTCCACAACCTTCTGACGATGACATCTCTTACCAAGGGAGTGTAACCGAATGTCTCATATGTTTGGGCTTCTCCATATCGGGTCTCCATAGGATCGGTCTGCATAGCAGCTTCAGCTTCCTCTTGAATTATGCAATTAATTTGAACATCTTCTTCAACATCTGTTTGGACAACAACATCCAGGGGTGGTCCGTTTGGGTCTCTTGCGAAAAGACATAGGGGTCCTCATTTTGCATTTCAGTGTATTCTACCAGACATGGCTCAGTGTAAGTTTCTTTTGGAAAGACCATAAGAAACTTCGTTTGAGTCTCATCATGCTTTCCAAAACATTGTTCTGTCTGTGTTCTTGTGATTTCCATTTTCACTTTCAATTTCCTGGTTCTGGTTGCCTCTTTTAACCAATGTTTCAGCTACCTAATTACTTGCTTCTTCCTTCTATACTTCTTGAGCATTTTTCTGAGCCTGTCTCTCTAGGACTTCTTTACTCTAGGATCTCCATCTGATGGTGGGTTAGCTGCGTTATCCTTTGGCTCTTGTATAGGTGGTACTATGTCAGCATCAGGGACGGTTCCAATTGGAACTGTGTCCACTAGTGGAGCTTCACCTTCTAGCTCCTCGTTATCATGTATTTCTTTTTTAGGAGATCCCAATGTAATGGTGTCTCCTGAAAAAATAATGTTCTCTAGGTCTTCTCCTGGGTAGCCCTCGTCCTCAAGGGACTTAGAAAATGGGAGTATTACCTGGTTGATTGGCATCTCCCAGGGTTTCATCTTCAGGGTTTCCTTCAGTTGGGGGGTCCACTGGACTGGTGCCTACTATCTAAATTTCTTCTCTGATGGCTTCCCCTTCATGTACCTTGGCTTTGAGGAGTGTTTCCATAGAAGGAATTGATTCCCTTTGTTCCTCCATGGCATCAGTGAATGGCAGGGTTTGCTCACGACCAGGGTTGTCAGCAGGGGTAGACCAGTTGGGGGTACAATTCTGCTCTTCAATGCTCCCTGGTTGTTCTCTATCCTCGGCAAACATTCCCATGTTTTCCAATACCCTGGCCACTTCCTCCTCATAGTCTTGCAAAGGGGGATTTTGCGGACTAGGAGGTGGTGTGTGGGATGGTCCAGTCTCATTTGCTTGAATTGGGATATGTTGTTGGGCTTTCACTTGCATAGAGTGCCTACGCTTTGCTGGGTTCAAGGGTATAGAGGAATTCTTTCTCTTTAGTTTTCTTCTCGGACCTAGGGTTCTTGGCCCTTGTTTCTCTGTTACCACATTTGTGAGGGTGGAGCCAAAGTGGGATTTACGATACTGTCCCATGTTAACTATTGTTGGTATATTCTATTTGTGATAATTAATTAATCAATCCACGATGACTAACTACACTGTGTGGGTCTTTAGCTATCCTAACTCGTCGGGTGACATCATGTAATAGGGAATTAAGATAAAACGACAAATTAATTGAAATTCTTTATTTTAAAATGGCTAGAAGTTTCATTTGTTGGGGCTTTACCACATTGTGTCGACCATCACAAGCAATGTATTTTTGGACGATGACCGTCAATTCTTGCCACCACTACTTTAACGCTGAAGGATGAATTCCTTTCCCTATTCGTACTAGCTGCTCACCCAGATCCTGGAATACTTCAATTGCACTGTATAAAAGGACATGTTTATTTGTCCATTTCGCCCCCTCTGCCGGAAGTCCAGTGACTTCGGTTAGGACTACTTCAGAAACCATCATACTTCTACCTTTTACCACTGTGATACTATTTTACATATTTTACAGAAATTCCAGCATTAGCTCCTCATGAAATCCCTGCAATTTGTTTAAATACTACAACTAGCTAGTGCATTCAAGAATTGTGCGAGCTTGATCCGATACCATAAGCACTGGAGGTTCACTCCGGATAGCTCTTCCACCCATGGCTACTGCACCTGTGCCTGGTTCACTTGTATGCAATTTTGTTTGACTTCTGTAATTTAGAACAATAGCAGAGTATGTTACAACAATTAACAGAGAAATGATGTTGTTTGGAATATTATTATCATATTTAGTTAAGTCATTTGTCCTGTCAGCCATACTTAACATGGGATCGTAAGTTCGCATGCCCGCCATAATGGTTGCCATTCTTCATCCAATTGGAAATACCTGCTAATTATTACACATTCATACTCATCATGCGGTTTGTACTCCGGAGTTAATTCGAATGATTGTCACACAGTTATCCATAACTATGACACGTGTCATGCATACATAGGCCATCCCCCCTCTAACGAGAAAAGGGCATCCACATCCTTTCAGCACACAAAAAGCAAACAAATACTTTGATGCTAAATAAATTCTGGCAACCAATCTCAAAAAACACAGCACGCAAATTGGTAAAGCAATATTCTTCGTCGGATGTGAATTGGTTGAATCAAATAAAAACATCAATTTTAATTCATTATGTCAAAGATCTTCATCGTGAGTGGTATTAATAACATCAGCATAATCGACGATATGTGTGTAATGACTGTCATTAAATGATTAGACATATGGAATATAATGAATTTAAATATAAGTCACCATGCAATTCGTCTTGTAAGAGTGCTGCTCAAACGGAAATTCTCTTTAGAAACAAATCCATAGGTGATAAGAGCTAAAGGACATATGGAAATATAAGGTGATACTCCAATACCACAAGTAGAGTCGCTGCTACCAGTAGGCATTCATAGCCTTGACAGGGTTGCTTTCTAACCCCCCCAAATGAGCCAAATTCCTCCTTATAGTTAATTCTTCTTTTGTTGTCATAAAGAGACTGCTATGCTGGCATGGTGACAACATAACCATAGTGCCATTTACCAGGGTGTAACAAAGTGATCAGGCTGGCTCATGATGAGACCCCCTGTTATTTTGAAATTTTCAATTAACAAGAAGGTCATTACCTTGGTTTGGTGGCCAAATTGGAATGTCACCTATTACATCCTTATGATCATGGTAGGATGGCTCGAAATGAGACCCCCTCTCCTCTTTAAGACAATGTTTTGAGCATTTTTGTATTTCACTATTTCCATTTTTCTTTTGCAATTCTTATTGTAAAAATAGGGAGGCTTATTTGCTCCTTAAGAGTTAGGGATGGTGTAAGAAGTAAAAATATGCCAATGAAAGTTTTATACTCTTATCCCCTTATCATCATATTAATGAGTTTTATCCATTTGGAAGTATAAACATAATTCAACATGGATTAAGAATAATGAATCATTTAATGATGTGTCCAAAAGAAAAGATGTTCAAGTAGTCATTCTAAAGATACACCGTATTAGCTTATGAATAAAGATAACCATCAAAAGGCTTTAGAAGTCATAATGATATTATTATTACCGTTTTTCCTTAGAAGAGGAACAGATCAATTCAAATGGTGTTTATTTGCAATACAAAACAAAAAGAGAAAATGGCATAATGATAAAAAAAAAGAGAAAAATTGAGAATTTATCCTATTAAAAGGTGTTGTTTAATCAATTGATCGACAATCGTTCAATCGTTTGAACGACAAAATCAATAGAAAATGAAAAGTGTTATTCAATCGATTGAATGACAATCGTTCAATTGTCTGCACAACAAAATCAAGAGAAACAAAAAGTGTTGTTCAATCAATTGAACGACAGGCGTTCAATTTTTTGGTCAGCAAAATCAACAAAAACAAGGTGTTGTTCAATCAATTGAACGACACGCGTTCAATTGTTTGGACAATGAAATCAACAAAAACAAGAAGTGTTATTCAATCAACTGAATAGTAGGCATTCAATTGTTTGAACAACGAAATTAAAAAGAAACAAAATGTGTTGTTCAATCAATTGAACGCTGAACGACAGTCGTTCAATTGTTTGAACAACGAAATCAAATAAAAATAAAATATGTTATTAAATCAATTGAACAACGGTCGTTCAATCTTTTGGACAATGAAATTAAAAATGAAATAAAATGTGTTGTTCAATAAATTGAACGACAGTCATTCAATTGGTTTAACAACAAAATCGAATAAAAACAAATTGTGATGTTCAATCAATTGAATAGCAGTCGTTCAATTATTTGAATAGTTGAAACAAAAAGAAAGAAAATGTGTTGTTCAATCAATTTAACGACAGTTTTTCAATTGTTTGAACAACGAAATTAAATAAAAACAAATTGTGTTGTTGAATCAATTTAACGGCAGGTGTTCAATTGTTTGAGCAACGAAAACAAAAAGAAAGAAAATGTGTTGTTCAATCAATTTAACGACAGTAGTTCAATTGTTTGAACGAAATCAAATAAAAACAAATTGTGATGTTCAATCAATTGAACGAAAGTTGTTCAATTGTTTGAACAATGAAAACAAAAAGAAAGAAAATGTGTTGTTCAATCAATTGAACGATAGGCGTTAAATTGTTTGAACAACAGAAAACAAAAAGAAACAACTGTGTTCAATCAATTGAACGACAGGCGTTCAATTGTTTGAACAACGAAAAACAAAAAGAAACAAAATGTGTTGTTCAATCAATTGAACGGTAGTCATTCAATTGTTTGAAAAGCAAAAAACAAAAAGAAAAAAATGTGATGTTCAATCAATTTAACGACAGTCATTCGATTGTTTGAATAGTGAAAAACAAAAAGAAACAAAATGTGTTGTTCAATCAATTGAACGACAGACTTTCAATTGTTTTAATAGTGAAAAACAAAAAGAAACCAAAGGTGTTGTTCAATCAATTTAATGATAGTTGTTCAATTGTTTGAACAACGAAAAACAAAAAGAAACAAAATGTGTTGTTCAATCAATTAAACGACAGACATTCAATTGTTTCAACAACGAAAAATAAAAAGAAACAAAATGTGTTGTTCAATCAATTGAACAGCGGGTGTTCAATTATTTGAACAACGAAAAACAAAAGGAAACAAAATGTGTTGTTCAATCAATTGAATGGCAGGCATTGAATTGTTTGAACAACAAAAAATAAAAAGGGGGAGAAAAACTTCCAAACTTGTGAAGCTTCCCACAAACAAATTCATATTTACATGGTAATGCCTAATCTCAATTAAAAGGAATATGTACATTATTTACAGTTTCTAAAGAAATTCCAATTTTTTAAAGGAAAAGATGCTGGGTCCTCATTCCCTACAGCTAAAATTTTCATGGAGGGGTCCTCGTGTACCTACTCACAGAAAGACTCCTTGGTAAGTGGTTGATGATAAAGGTGCACTTGTTGCCCATTTACCTTAAAAGAATGGCCAGATCCATCGATGGTAGTCAAAGTAAGAGTACCATTATTATGCACTTCTTGAATCTCGTAAGGGTCAAGCCATCTTGTTTGCAACTTGCCCAGGAAATCTTGGAATATGGAATCATATAGGAGTGCCCAGTCCCCTTTTTGAAATGTTTCTTCTTGACAAGGCTATCATGCCATTTTACCCTTTGCTGCTGAATTATTGCAGTTCATTGCAAAGCATGCAGTCTAGCCTCATCCAGTTCATTGATCTGCTCAAGTCACTTGGTTTGGGCTTCTGTTAAATCAAGCACCATTTCCTGGGCCGTTCTTAGAGTCTTTATTTCAAATTTTATTGGAAAAATTAGTTCTTTACTGAACACAATCTGGTATGGAGAGTGTCCAGTAGTATTCCTCCAATTCATACGATAGGCCCACAAGGCCTCTGGCAGTCTAGCATCCCAATCTTGTCGGTGTGTTGAGACTGTATTGGTCAAAATCACTTCTATAACCTTATTAGTGCTTTCAACTTGCCTGTTCGCCTGCGGGTGATATTGAGAAGTGATCTTGTGCGTAATATGATGGTTTCTAAGAGTGGCAGTAATCTTGTGCCCTATGAGTTTCTTTCCCCCATCTATCATCACTTCTTGTAGTAATCCATACTACACACATAGCCCAAAAAGGAAGTTAACCATTGATTTCTCTGTGGCTCTTGGTAAATCTACTATTTCCACCCATTTTGTCACATAATTCATGGCTACCAGTATGTAGGCCTTCTGATTGGATCACAGATGGAATGGACCCACGAAGTCTAATGCCCAATGCTCAAAGGGCTCTATGACTAATTGGGGCTACAGAGGAATTTCATCAGATTGGTCGGGCCGACCCATCCTTTGGTAGCTATCGCAGCCCTGGGCATATTTCTTAGTATCATTAAAAATAGTGGACCAATAATAACCCATATGTAATACATTATGTCCAATCCTTCAATCTGCAAAATGTCCCCTGTAGGGCTCATCATGGAAAGCCTTCAGAATGTCATGGATCTCATCCTCGCGGATACATTTGCATATGCACATGTCAACCCCTGTATGAAAAAACATATATGCCTATCCAAGACAACCGGGTGCTGCACTGAACGATCAATTTTCTTTTTGTTGTCATCAAATGTTTAGGTAGCTTCCCTACTGCCAAATAATTTTGCACATTTTCATACCATGGTGTCTTGACATCCACAACAAACAGGTGTTCATCCGAAAATTGGTCATTTATCGCCAGTGGATCATTCACCTTTGGGATTCGAGATAGAAAATCAACCACTGGGTTTTCCTTCCCCAAATGATCTTTAATAGTAATGTCAAACTCTTGCAAAAGCAATAGCACCATGTTACTCGACCATTTGTGATAGGTTTATTAGCTAGAT
The DNA here is from genome assembly GCA_031772625.1 of Pinus tabuliformis. Classification (NCBI taxonomy): domain Eukaryota; kingdom Viridiplantae; phylum Streptophyta; class Pinopsida; order Pinales; family Pinaceae; genus Pinus; species Pinus tabuliformis. The sequence goes on from CM062813.1 coordinate 1,165,500,091, forward strand.
ACCGAATGGCAGAGTGATCAGTGTACAAAAAGACCTGGTAGCCGGTTATATAGTGTCTAAATTTGTTTATTGCATAAATAACAGCTAAGAATTCTTTTTTTGTCACTGTATAATCAAATTCTGCAGAAGTGAGAGTTTTTCTATTATAATATATAGCATAAGGTTTCTTGTCCTCCTCCTGGCCGAGGACAGTGCCTATATCTGCATCTGATGCGTTTGTGGATATGTGGAAATGCAGCTCCTAGTTTGGTACACGTAATACCGGTGTTATCGAGACTAGTTTATTTAAACTTGCAAAGGTTGTGTCGCACTTATTAGACCAACTGAAATCAACATTTCTAGTTAGAGCATATAAGGGTGCAACAATCTGTGATTTTTTTTAATAAACCTATGATAATAACCTACCTATCCCAAGAAGCTACGTACTTCTGTCTGAGTGCAGGGGGTAGGTAGTAAAAGAATTACCTGTATTTTGATGGATCTACTTGTATTCCTGCTGCAGAGATATAATGTCCCAGGATCACACCCTCGGTCATCATCATGTGACACTTGACATTTCTTAAACATAACCTGGTAGCAATGCATCATTCTAAGACCTTTTCTAGCATTTGCAATGCTTGATCGAAGTCATCCCCATATGGAGTAAAGTCATCCATATATACCTCAAGTCCTTCATTTATTAAATCAAAAAATATGCTGAGTATAGCTCTCTAGAATGTGGCTGGGGAATTACACAAGCCAAATGGAAATACCCTATATGCGAATGTGCCCCAGGGACAGGTGAAGGTTGTTTTATCCTGGTCTTTAGGGGCAATCTAAATTTTATTGTAGCCACTGAAATTGTCTAAAAAGGAGAAAAACTGCTTCCTTGCGAACGTATCGAGGACTTTATCAATGAATTGGTGGGGGAAGTTATCTTTTTGTGTTTCCTTGTTCAACTCTCGATAGTCTACAAAAATACGCCACTTCCCATTTTTCTTAGGGACGACCACCAACGGAGAGACCCATTTACTGTCCGAGATAAGATAAATAAATTTTACGTCTAGCAGCTTCAGTAATTCCTCTTTCACAATGTCTTTGAGGTGTGGCTTCAACCTCCGTTGAGGCTGCCAGATGGATCAAGCATCCTTCTATGTATAGATGTGGTGTGTACATAGTTGTGGGTCTATTCCTTTCATATCAAGATAATCCTAGGCAAAAGCCCCTTTATTTTTCTCTAAGACCTGGATAAGCTTTTGCATCTATTCGCTATCTAGACTGTCATTGATATTTAGAACTTTGCCTGGCTCAATCTCAATGGGTTTTCTATTATGAACAACAGTCGTCTGAATATGCTGGTCATTTGTATCCTTCAAAGGATATTCCATAGCCTTATTATCAAGGATTGCTTTCAACATCTGACACTGTCATTGATACTTAGAACTTTTCTTGGCTCAATCTCAATGGGTTTTCTGTTATGAACAACAGTCGTCTGAATATGCTGGTCGTTTGTATCCTTCAAAGGATATTTCATGGCCTCATTATCAAGGATTGCTTTCAACATCTGACACTGTACATTGTTCACATTAGTGGGCTGAGTTATAAAATTATTGATAACGTCATCCTCAGTCTGATATTTAAATTCTAGTGCCTCTACTACTGTGAGTGGTGAACAGATGCTCTCTTCTAGGTACACTGTTGGTTGCTTACATATTTTTACAATGGGAAAACTTGGCCCGGCAGGAGGATATAACACAAGATTTTTTACAGCATCCCCCTTTTCAATAGTCATGTTGCCTTCTCGGCAGCTAATATATGCATCAGTTGTTGCCAGCCAAGGTTGACCCAGAATCAAAGGATGCCCATCCAACCGACTCCTTGGGTTTATAACCAGAAAATCTACTAGATATTCCCATGAGTCAACAGAAACTGTGATATCTTGTAAAGTCCCTTTTGGTCTCACCACCAATCGGTCAGCAAGTTCTAATAAAGTGGTGGATGGTTCCAGGGCTGTAATACCAAGTGCTTGAAAAGTTTCTGTTGTTAAGATATTAATGTTGGCTCCTATATCGACTAGTGTATTTCAAAAAGACCGACCATATATCTGAACTATCATTATGGGGTTTCCAAGATATTCATACTTTATTGGAGTTTCCTCTCCCAAGATTAAATCAGATAAGGTTCCTACAACATGGATAGTGGGTGAGGTTTTTTCCTTCCTCACAGGCTTCCTTACACATAGTTCTTTGATTTTTTTGGCATAGATGGGAATGTCTTGAATGGCCTAGAGGAGAGGGATCTTAATACACAAATTTTTTAGTTCCCCTACAAGATCAAAATCAGGGTAGGTGATAGGTTTGGGTATCGTTAGTCTTTTGGGGAACGGAGGAGAAGTGACTATAAGTTTTTCAGGGTCATCATGTTGATCTGTCTCTTCCCCTTGCTTTGATTCAGTATTAATTACAGGTGGTGGAATATGTACAGGTGGAGTTACACTTTCAATTGAGGGTTGGTCCCTATTTTCCTCAAGGGTGATGATATGCCCTGACCTCAATATGAGCTCATTACATTCTTTCTGCTCAATATCATACTATGGGTTTTCAATAATCTGTACCAACTAGACCGCTCTGTTATTAGGATTCAGGTTCGGCTGAGCTAGAAACTATGGGTGCAAAAGAGATTGAGAATTTTGTTGTAATCTATATGGAGTTGATAGTGTGGGTTGAGGCTGAGGGCATGTCCCCATAGGTACATTGGATATCCCTAGAGGCCACTGCCAATTTGTAGACCAATTTAGATTTTGAGAGGTGGAGGCATGCCACTGGGATTGATAGGGATTGCCTTGCCAAACAGGAGCAAAAGGAGAATTTGGCCAGCCATTTCCTATAAAAGATTGTGTTTGCCAGGATGTCATATGGAATGGCAGATTTTCCAATTTGGGTAGGATGATTGGCCTTACCAGGTTGTCCCAAGGTTCTATTGCTGATTAAACTGCGAGGAAGGAAAGAATTGGAATGAGTCTTGTGACATACCTATAGGTTTAGCTTGCCACTGTCAACACTGGTTCATCAGATATACCAGTTTTGTTTCTTCCTCTACTTCTTTGAATACTACTTTTAGCCCCAGTAGTGATGGACATTGTTTAGTAGCGTGATATTTAGTACAGCTAGCGCATGTCTACACCATTTCTAATGGGCATTCTCGTTGGCTATGCTTCTTTCAACAACGTGGGCAGAAGATGGCCAAATTTTGTTCTTCTAAGGCCTATTTTTGTTTAGCCTGTAAGATGTCCAGCTGTGTTGTAAGAGTGCCCAAGATGTCCGTCTTAAAATCTTCTAGGAGGTTTCTGATCTCCATCTGTGTTACGCCTCCACAGTGTGGTTTGCTTCCACTGCTCATGGGATCTCGGCTTCCTGCTCCTGTGCGTGTGCTTCCTCGTGAACACCTGATACACAAACAAATAATTTCATCATAATCTTCCTGAGAAATATCTCCTTTTCCCATTAAGTTTAGAGTTTCTACCCATTCCTCTTTCATTCCTTTAATTAAGATAGCTCTTAGGACTTCTTTTGGTAGGGTAGTGTGTGGAGACCTCTGCAAATTATAATTACTTTGTTCTACATATTCTTCTAGTGTTTCATTATCTTTTGTAGCCATCTTAAAAATCTCATCTTTCAATTCCCTAGTTTTACAAAAGTCTTGGATTCTTTTGAGGAAGGAGGTTTTCATCTCATCCCAAGAATTAATAGTTCACCCACCTAGACCCATAAACCATCTCAAGTCTGCTCCTTTCAGAGTGGAAGGGAATAATTTTAGCTTTTTGGGGTCAGTGGTGTAGTCATACCCTCTACATAGGACATCAAACTCAAACAAGAAAGCATCAGGATCCTTTGTGATCATCCCATGGAAATTTGGGATTCTTTGTAGAGGAATAGCCTTCATGTGGGCATTAACCACTTGGTCAACTATGGGGTGCTCTACTGTTGAGGTCTGAACTTGAGGTGGCTGATCTACCATTTGGTCAAAGATGTGCCAATAATCTTCAGGGACTTCAAGGGGTGCTTCTTAAGTAAGCAGAGAGTTAGCAACCCGAGTTGGATTTGCAGCACTACCTAGGTTTGGCATCTCAGGAGATCTTTGTTTAGACAACTGTGGTTTTGCCTTAGTAGTTCCATTAGTTTCTCCTTTTCCTTCTCTTAAATTACAAGATTTTCCCTCTTGTACAGAATCAGAATGTAAACTTACAGTAGCTTGAAGACTCTATTCTGATCCTCCAACTTGGCTTTGAATCTCAACGTAAGCTGCAGATGGTGAGCCTGTTGGTTGAGGGATAACAGTGGAACATTTTCCAGGTATAGCTTGGAATCCTACTGACATTTGAGACTCTGCTTTTCTTAACATTTTGTCTATAAAGGTCATTCTCCCAAGGTCCACTAATATTTTGAGTTTTGTGGGTTTTGGTGGAGGATTCTGCTCTTTTTCTATTTTTCTATTCCTAGTCATTCACGAAAACAAATTCCTATTTAACCTCTAAGATTTTGCTGAAAAGCGGGCTGGTAAGAAAGAATTTTACTTGCTAGGTACACAGGTTCTTACCTTCCATTTTTAAAACCCAATTCTTTCATAGAAAGAATAAAAACAAGCACTTGAAACACTCTCCCCAGCAATGGTGCCAAAATGTTGGCTCACTAAGATGTATTTTTACAGGCAATCTCAATTCCTACATTAGTTGTCAACCCGAGGTAAGTCTTTTTATCTCAAGAGTGTCAGCAGAGTATATGCAGTGAATCCAAAGGTTATCTAATGATGAATCGTTGCAATCACTAATAACTAATTCTTCAATTCAATCCACACAATTCTGGAAAGAACTAACTATGGAAGAAATACTCTTAACACACTCTGCAATTCTATTCAACTTATTCCGAAATCAAATGAAACTAAATGCAAATAAGAATCACACTTGGGAATGTTCAAATAGACTTAAGGCTAACTCACTCAATCAAGGAAGGTAACTATAATTATTGAACAACATTGTTGATCTATAGCAATCCAAATTAAACATCAATCTCAATTGAACAATAAACTGTAATTGAATGGAAATTGGTAATTGAATAGCAAACAGTAATTGAACGGTAAATGGTAATTGAACAACAAGCACACATACAACAATAAAGGATTGTTGAATAGAAAATGATCTATATTTCAACCTTTGGAAATTAATTAGAATTATCTCTAGGATCTATGATAACATCACTCAAAATGAACATCAATCTACTATTGGCACTAATTCACTCATTCCAATCAAAGAATTGCTTAATTATGTCCCACGGCTTCACTCTGAATCTAATTGAACAACAATATGAATCAATATCACAAATCTTTATGATACATGGAATAACCAATAACTGAACATTAATCAAACAAAAAAGACTAAATAGAAAGATTATAAAACAAGGAAGCAGTAGAACTTCTCATGACCGGGCCCAGAGTCGCCAAAATTATCTGCTTAATGTAAACTCAGAATATAAATATGTGTCAAACACAACCTTCTTTAATTAATGAAAGTAACAACTTATAGTGTCACTGAGATAATAGTGTTGTATGTTTTCAAAAAGAAAAATTACAAATTATCAAAGTCTGAACTTTTCCATTTTCCTTTCCGCCGTATATATAACATAAAACAGTAACTAGATAAAAACTAATCATCAAGATCAGGGGATCCTGAGGATTTCGCAATACATAATCTGATCATGTGATAAAATAGCATTGTTTAGGCTGATCTCCCACTGCCTTGTATGCCAAAGACGTTGTAGTTTCCATTTTACAGCCTTGTGTTGCTCTGTCAATTGAACGACCTTTGCTCAGTCCACATCTTTTACACACAAGGATAGTAAAAAATCAGTTTCTTGTGCTAGATTTTCCTATTTTGTCACCAAATTCTTTCATCCAACTTTAGCCATTATTTTCCCTATTTTAATCCATAAATAGAGATAATCATATAAGGATGAATGTTAAATAAAGCAATTTACAAAGAGAAATCATACCTTTTTCTTGACCCAACACCTTGAAGTGCTCCAAACCTGTCTAGCACAAAGGAAATTATTATTATCAGCCATAAGAGTTGTAGATCCTCAAGACTCCTATTTGATTGTTTTCAATATCAAGAATCATGTCCCACATCTCCCACATCAACTTGCTTCTCAAATACCACTTCACGTCAAAACTCGATGATTTTTTCGAATAATGATTGACGAAGGAGCATCGACATGTATTATGTCCATTTCCTATTGGAAAGCCTTGGGTTCTCCAACAATCAATCAATCTTCCACAATTTTGAAGCCTTCGATGGAATATGTTTTCATCTGTATGGAATTTTAAATGATTTTTCAATAGAGTTAGAGGGAAAAACATTTGCAATAGATGTTGAGGTTGTTGATGCTCAACTTGACTATAACCTTTTCCTTGCTCGGAGCCAGACTTATGCCATGGCAGTAGTAGTCTCATCATATTTTAGGATGATTATGTTTCTTCACAAAGGAAGAATTGTGAAAGTGCATCAATTGTCCCACTATCCTCTGACCCTAATTCCACCAACAATATCCCATTTGTTGGAAAATCCACCACTCCATATGAAGAAGTTGGTGTTGGCCTACTCAAAGACTCATCTTTGATGGGAACTTTCTATTCCCTCCACCCATTCTTCTTCATAATGGAGCATAGATCAACATGATTACATCAAGTACTTTCAAAATGGGAGATCCATGGAAAGTATCGTCAGAATTAGCAATGATCTTATATGGTGATGAAATGCCTCATAGTCCTTTTGAGTTATCCTGTGAGGACATTCAGTCTTTTCCCAACCCATCAACATTTGATGTTGATCGAATGATACGATCATTGATGAATATTCTCATTTGTCATGCTTGTAACCAATCTCTATGCCTAGTCCTTTTAACATATGTTTTTTTACTGATGAAGGGATTACGGAAGTTATGACCTTGGATGAAATTCCATGGAATGATACTCATCATCGTTAAACTTTCTTACCATTCTTTGACAAAATCGAGGATAATTTTTCATCATTATTTTCATCTAAGACCCTTAGCAATCGTAAAAATCCAATATCTACCCTTCTTCTAGTTTTGAACAGAATTTAGGGAACATATCAGCAATGGTACCTAACGATATCTCAGTGAAACCCCGAATAATTGAAAATATTCATATAGGCGCCTCTTGCTTGTTATAAGAGATTTCAATGTACAAATCTGTATTTTAGGAATTCCATGAAAATTTTGCTTGGTCCTATGAAGAGATGCCAGGAATCAACCCTAGCATTGTTATACATGAAATAAAAACTTATCTAGATGCTAAGTCAGTTGGACAACGATTACGTCCCATACATCCACGCAAAGCTGTTGCTATCAAAACTAAAGTTGAGAAGCTATTGAATGTAGGATTCATTTACACTGTTCCTTTAATCGATTGGGTATCCAATGTTTTTCCTGTTAATAAAAAACAAGCAACTATTCGCGTGTGTGTCAATTACCGAGATATCAACAAAGCTTGTCCCAAGGACAATTATCCAACTTCATATATCAACCAATTTGTCGATGAATGTGTCGGGAATGAAATTTTTTCCTTCATGGATGGATTTTCTGGCTACAATCAGATAAACATTCTCCTTGTCGATCAGTATAAAACCACATTTATATGCCCATGGGGAACTTTTTCTTATCGCCAACTCCCATTTGGCCTAAAAAATGTTGGCACAACTTTTCAAAAAGCAATGTCTTATGCATTCCACAATATCAAGCATATTGTTCAGCCTTATTTAGATGACCTAACGACTCATTCCTTGAAATGGAAAGATCACCCATTGCACTTAAAAGCAATTTTCATTAGGTGTAGGAATTACAATATTCGCTTGAATCTGCACAAATGTGTTTTTTGTGTGCAATCCGATTAGCTTCTAGGTTTCATCATTTCAAGGGAAGGCATTCATGTCGATCCCCTCAAGGTAGAGGAAATTTTGAATTTTCCTACTCCTTCTAGCCTTACTCAACTCCAAAGTTTGCAAGGGAAGGCAAACGTTTTGCGTAGATTCATCCACAATTATGTTGAACTAACATAGGGTTTTACTCGACTGTTGAAAAAGGGTATTCATTTTTTGTGGATGAGCTTGTTGATAAATCTTTCAATGCATTAAATCATGCACTGACTAATGCACCCTTACTGCATCCACCTGATTATCATAGGGACTACTTTCTGTACTTAATTGCATTTGATGCCACCATTTGCATGGTGTTAGTCCAAGAGGATGATTCTCGCAGTGTACATGTGGTTTACTATTCTAGTAGGAGTCTCACTAAAGCTAAGATTAAATATTCAAATCTAGAGAAGCTAACCTATTGAACCTCAGAATTACCTTCCCCTTGACATTTGTTCTCACCTTTTTCTCTTGATTTCTCACAAGACTACACATCCAATCAATGATAAATGCTAGATTTTGTCTTAGGAAAGCATTAAAATGATCACCATATTATATTTTCATGTTCTTTCTATTTTAATAGATTTTTGAAAATTAACTATGGAATGTAGCCTATTCTACAGCTAACTATGGGTTCCGTAGCTACTCTCATGGTTTGACAAGTTACAGGTGATAAACGAAGAATTGGGCCACATGGGCATCTCCAGAATCATCTCTACATGGATTCTATCCTACTCACTCGAACCAGATCGATAGAAGAGAATGCCTAAAGTCTTGGTCAAAGATCGAGTCAAATATGTTATCTAGTAGCAGTAGGACTCTTGATACTTTGTAGTTGATCAGGAGTCTAACAGTTCTGTTGAAGAGTTAATGTGGAGTAAGCCACTTGTAGCTGATCAGGAGTTGAGGAGTTAATGCATATCAGGCCACTTGTAGCTGTTTAGAAGTCTAACAGTCTCATTACAATTCAAACTAAGCCATTTTTAGCATGTATTTCTATAAACTGTCATGATAGATTCAGATTAAGCCACCTGTAACAAGATTTTCTCTTAAACAATTATGTTGTTTTTCTATAAATATCGGTTAAATGAGACCGAGAAGCAGTTAGAAGCTAAGGAAGGATTACAGGCTTTTTGTTCAAAACTCTGTTTAGACTTCATTTTATTGATAATACAAACTTTGTTTTGTCAATGGTGGTTTAAAAGTGCATCTTTAATTAGCTGTTATCTAGCCACATCAGTTGCAGAGGGCCCCTACACTGAAGGAGGTTTTTACTTGTTGTTTTCATTTTAATTTCTATTACTCTATTTTTTTTGCAAGTTCATTTTCTTTAGTTTTGTTTCATTTCAGTTTGTAACCAAAGTGTGAGGATAAAAATCACAACTGTGCAAGTCTTATTCTTCTGAGATATTGTATGAGAAATGATTGAATGAAAAATGGAATACACAGTTGCTTAGCTTCTCATTGTTTTTTATTACTCATTTTAGCATAGAACTATCAATTAACTGTATTAATAGATGTTCTCACAACCATTTCGAAATGATGACAATTCTAACTTAATTGGTTGAATATCTAGTTCATGCAGTGATTGAGCTTACTCAGCATATTGTTAGTATTACAAACCGTCATCTTTTCTTTTCTGTTTTTAGGTCATTACTTAGTTGCATCACTTGACATTCCAAAAGATCATTTCAAGGAGATTGATTCTATCATGTTCCAAAATTGAATGGTTGAATGGCTAATGAATGCAATTATTGAATTACCTTCTACATCATTATTACTTTTGGTTGTAAAAATTAGATCCATGGATCAGGACTAAATGGTAGATAAGCTAGATGCTTTGTTTCTCTTATTAGGTCCTAACTGGTTAAAAATGATTCTTAGTCCAGTTTAGGAGTTTAGACTAACTTAGGAACCTATCCTTTCTTTAAAAACTTGTTAGATCCATGTAAATCTCTCATAGGCTGTATATTCTTAGACATCAAAAAACAGAAACCCCCCAAAACAAACATAAAGTTCAAAACAATGCAGTAAGAGAAAAGTTAACTAAGCACATATAGTGCATCACACTTCATCTGTCTACAAACCTCAGTTGATAATTCATTCAAGAAATTTAGGACACTAAATTGACTAACCATTTTGGTGCCATTTCCAGGGAAGTGTAATTAGGTAACCTTATATCTTACATTAAAAAAAATGATATGCGTAGAGAAAGAGACTCTAGGGGTAGATTTATAGCTATAGGCAGGAGTTCAATTACTACAACACCACCTACTCCACCAAGACTAAGAAGAGATACACCTCCATCTCAAGCTTATATTCCTAGCCATAGACCTCCTGAAGTTATAAGGTCAGAAATTCAATCAAGAGGATCTCCTACTTCATCTACTGAGTCAGTCCTAGAGGAGGAAAATCTTGGATCTCCAATAGAAGAAACAACCTTTTTCACCTCCACAGGGGAACATATTTTAGTTGAAGAATTAAGAATACCTAGTGAAGAATAAGAAGTAGAACCTCTCTCCCACATACCATTAATAGAGGAACCAGAGGAAGAGAAATTAACCTTGCAGGTTGAATCTTATATTAACTCTGAAGAAACTATAATGGTAGAAGAAGGAGAGGATAAAGAATTCACACTGTTGGAGGAGGACGAGGTAGAGGAAGAGGTAGAGGAAATAATGGAGAAGGCAGAGAAAATAATAGAGGAGGTAGAGGAAATAGGGAAGTTGATAATTCTTTTGGAATCCCTATGGTTGATGAAGAAACAGACGTCACAATGAAAAATATCTCACCTTTTATCCTCCCAAACCTTCATGGATTAAAAAGTGAAGACCCTGAAACCTTCTTATTTGAATTTGAAGTCTTGTGTAGAACTTATGATTATTTACAAGACTCTCAAAAACTTAAATTATTCCCTTCAACGTTGAAAGGAGCTTCTTTAAAGTGGTTCATGGGGTTGGTCACTCAGTCCATTAGAACATGGAATGACATGAAGAAAGTGTTTTTGGATAGGTATTTGGATTATTACATGCCTATCAATCACAAGGATGAAGTGTTCAAAATGATGTAAAGAGAGGATGAAAATTTAGAGGATTTAATTGAGAGATTCAACTATAATTTAAAAAGAGCAAAAATTGATAACCTAGATCAAGATACTTTAAAATCTCTTTTATTAAAAGCCATTAGAGATGAGTGGATAGATATCCTTAACATGATGGGGAAGGGAGATATCTCTCAACTCCCATTAAGTGACATAGGAGAATTATGTGTTCATCTCTTAAGAGGAAAATCCAAAACTAGGAAAGGTCCAAGAGATCCTTCTCTTGTTAGGGTGAATAAATCTACAACTGGATCAGTGAGTAGGGCAGAAATTGGAAACATGCTTGATGAATTTAAAACAGATATTCTAGGGAGCCTTAGTGAACATATAGACACCCTTAAGTTACAAAACAAGCAGAAAACTGAAACTGATGCTCTAGCTATTTTCTGTCCCAAATGCAGAAAGAAGCACACCTTAAGAGAATGCCCTTTAGATGCAAAAGTCATAGAGACTTGTGTGATTTGTTCAAAAAATCATGGGACCAAAAGTTGTCCTTCAATCCCTGGTCTTAAGTGTTACGAAACCAGCTCACAAAAAGATAGAAAAGATAGATGAACGCCTTAGAAATAAGCCTCTTCGAGGGGGCAACCTCCTTTACATTACACAAATGAACAATTCTTGGATGATACAAATGACAAGACCTCCTTTATATATATAGGAGTATAAGGGGTCATAATATAATTAGAGTCGACATAACAATAATAATGTAAGGGCACAATAATAACAATAGTAGGCTTCTATGGGGCACAATAATAACAATATGGGGACTACATGGGCACAACAATATAATAATGGGGTTGTACTAATAACAATAAGGGGTTACACTAGTAATATAGGGGCCTAACATGCCTCTCTCCTTCAAAAAGTGTTGTCCTCAACGCTTGAGTAGTTCTTGATGCTTCTGTATAAAATTCTTGTCCTCCAATGTGGAATCTTCGGCGGGGAAGTTCTTCCACTGGATGAGATACTATGAAATTGATTGATTTTGTAGTTTTCAGGTTCTTATTTCTGTGATTGCTCCAGGTTCCAATATGATTTTTCCTTCCTCTTCAAGTTCTGGCAATATTGCTTGAATTGGGATATTCTGCAACTTTTGAATGAGTGGCCACACTTCTTTTTCCTTCTTCCATTCATCCCTTGTCTCGTTTATCCAATCTGGTTGGATAGTAGAAATGACACAAAACAATGCTTCCACAACCTCATCCTTTCTTGAGAGTGCATCTACAACAAAAAATTTCTTCCCTTTTCTATAGATGATGTCAAAGTCATAACACAACATATTTGTGACCCACTTGTTTTGTTCTTCGAAAGATAATATTTGTTCTAAAAAGTATTTAAGACTATCATGATCCATTTTTACCTTGAAGTGTCTTCCCATTGGGTAAGGTCGCCATTTCTTATGTGCATGTAGTATTGCCAATAATTCCTTCTCATAAATAGCTTGCTTGAGATGTAGCTGTAAAAATACCCAATCACCCACATCAAAACTTTTTTCACTGTGATGTTGGCCTACCTATTGTTTCATTCGATTATAAACCAAATTGGCATTATCCTTTAAAAGTTGGAGAACTTGTTGTTGATCGTAGACGTGATCTTTCACTGTTTGAACCTTTTTCTTCTTGTTATATCCTTCTATCTTGAGAGTTTGAGGAGTGGTAATTTCTTCCAATGTTTTACAAGATATGGTCGAATTCATTTCTTGTTGCTCGATGTGATCTTTCACTTCTTGAAAATTTTTCTTCTTGATATGTCCTTCTATCTTGATAGTTTGAGGAGTGGTAATTCCGGCCAATGCATTACATGATATGTTTGGATTCATTTCTTCTTTCTTGATGTGATCTTTCACTTCTTGAACCTTTTTCTTCTTGATATGTCCTTCTATCTTGAGAGTTTTAGGAGTGGTAATTCTTTCTAATGCTTTACAAGATATGGTCAGATTCATTTTTTCTTTCTCTGGGGTTGGGTCCTGGCGTATATCCTCTTCTTTTGATGTTTCTTGATCCTTTTCTTCCTCCTCTTCATACTCTATGTAAAATAGTTTCTTCTCATCACACTTATGACATTTAGTGCATTTGCTATCAAAATTGTAACAAAGCCCTTTTTCTCTTTTTTCTTCCAATTGTTGTGGTGTAACCCTTGTAGGTTGTGGAAGGCTAGGAGAAGAAACACTTCCATAATTATAGTTGTGAGTGGTGGGATTCCTTGTTTCCATAATTTCGCTTTCAATTTTTCTTGCCCACCTAAATGCCTTCTCCAATGAATTAGGTTCCCAAACACGAACCTCATGCTGACTGTTATCCTTTAAAGTACCTACGAAGACATCAATCCTTTGCTTCTCTGGAATATCATTTACCCTTATGTTCAATTTTTGAAATTCCTCAATGTGCTCTGCCATTGAACACTTTTGTTTGAGATTTATCAACTGGCTAAAGAAGGTGTTTCTCTTTGTATCCTCATAATGTGCTATCATTTCCTCCGTGAAAATTTACCACGTAACAAGTCTTTTACGAGAACACAGCCCTTTATACGATTAAAATTGATCCGGTTCTAAATATGAAGATGCAATACATACCTTTTGTAACAGTGGTACACCATGTAGATCAAAATATTTCTCCATCTGTCGTATCCAATTTACCGGATCCTTGCCATCGAACTTCCTCATATCGCATTTTCTTGATTTGAGGAGCTTGATATTGAAATGACTATAACTCTGTAACTTCAGCTCTTACAGTTTTGAAATTGCAACCTGCATTAGCCCTCTTTGTCCACTTTCCAATGCCACCCGTATGATCAAATTTGGATTCTCCAAGAAAGCGTTATGCATAATCTCCTAAGATGACCTAATTATATACCTTTTCAGAAGAGCAAACTTGTATGAAGTGCCGCATGTCACTATTTTTCCCTTAGGATCCGAAAAATATATACAGGAAATTACAGTCCGTCCTCTTTCTGTAACTTCTTACGAAATTTCAATCTAATGCTCAAAACAAAAGTTATGAATATTTTCCTTAGGTCACCTGTTTGGAATGTAATTCAAGAGTCTGCAAAAATACCGACATCCTTAGATCATATCTCGCAAATATTTCGCGAAAAGCTCTGAAATTCAGACCCAAGGTTCAGCATGATTTCTTCGCAAAAGGGGTTTTTTTTAGCATTTGAAACATCACAAAAAAAATTTATAGCACAAATGCCAGGATGACCTATTTGGAGCAGCGAAACCCTAGAATTCAAAGCTCTAATACCAAATGTTATGAAATCAGCTCGCAAAAAGATAGAAAAGATAGATGAACACCTTAAAAATAAGCCTCTTCGAGAGGGCAATCTCCTTTACATTACACAAATGAACAATTCCTGGATGATACAAATGACGAGACCTCATTTCTATATATAGGAGTCTAAGGGGTCATAATATAATTAGACCCGACATAACAATAATAATGTAAGGGCACAATAATAACAATAGTGGGCTTCTATGGGGCACAATAATAACAATATGGGGACTACATGGGCACAGCGATATAATAAGGGGGTTGTACTAATAACAATAAGGGGTTACACCAGTAGTATAGGGGCCTAACATTAAGGCTATTTTTCAAGAAGAAATAGTTTCAAATCCAATAGGGTCTCTGTTGTTGGGAAAAGTATCCAATACGGAATGCCCCTATCCCACTCTAAGGAGTGACAGTGCCTCAGCAACAAACAAGACAAAACTATCTAAGTGTTCTTCTTTATGAAATGTAAATAGAGGAGAAGGATTTAACTAACCGATGTCTTCTGCTAGTTTGTTGATCCAATCTCACTCCTTGCTGCTTGCTCCCAACTGCTTGCTCTTTCACTGGCCCAGCTACACCAAGTTCCTGCAAAATGGCAAGAGAGGGAAACTACAAGAAGCATACATCCATAACTAGTTTAAGGATTAGTGTAAACTAAATATGAAAATACAACAAAACATCATTGAGATACATGCATATAGAAGAAACTCAAATGGCTTTATTGATGAAGTAAGTAAAGTTCAGGGAGTGATACAACCATAAGAGGCCCAATCCAGCATCACCTCCCCAGCAGAAAGGAATCTCTTTCTTCACCTCCTTCAAAGCAAATCACCCAATAGCTCTAACCTCAAACCAGCAGCAATTCTTTGCAAATACCAAGTTCCAGCCTCCCTGATCTCATAGAGGAGAGATCTATATATAGGAGTTTTGGAGAGAAGATGAGTCAGCTTGAGACTGGTATGAAACTGACTAGTGTCCTCTCTCACTGTGAGTTCTTGATTCCACTTGGAGGTTCTTGCTTCCACTTGGAGATTTGGAACCTCTTACTCATCACCAGTCGAATTCCCTGATACAAGTGTCATTTTGGAAGCTTCCTGGGCATTGACACATTGAGGAATGAGCCTGCCACTTTTCCAAACTCGCTCAGCGCAGGTAGCCTTTGTTGGAGTTGACATTCAGCGCAGGTAGCCAGTGGAGCCATAGACATTCAACGCAGGTGGTCCATGGAGCAGTTGACATGATCCTGAATTGACTTGATTTTGATTAGTTTTTGGTGGAGAACTTCTGTGAATTGCTGTGGTTTGTTAGCCTTGTTCCTCTAGGGGTAGGAACAACATGTTTAGGGACTTTGGATCCCTTATATTATGGACATTTCATGCTCAATGTTGTAAGGCACAAAAATGTCTATAACAGTCTCTTTTCTTTATCTCTAGCAGACCTTGGCAAGGGCATCAAAATCGGGGTTTGAACAACCAAATGTATATGTAGCCCCCTACAAATTGGAATTATTGGCAACAACCTTGGCCTCAATCTTAGTCTCAAACCCGACTTTGGGCTCAAGGAATCCAGAATCCTTATGGAAGATTCTCTCCATACTATCAATATCCTCCATCATAACCAAACTATCCTCCCCAACAAATTCCTCAACAAAATCAACAACCCCAACTTTGAAACCAAAACCCTCAACTTTCACTACCATTTCCATAGAGACCAAATCAGTTACTTGCCCAACCATTACCTAAACCCAACAACAAAAATCTTTGGAATACCTATATGGTGGAAGTACGACAATTTCAAACTTACATGATCACTCCATTAGATCTCAATGATGTCCAATTGAGATCTAGTATGATACTAGAAAAGAAAAAACCTTCTATGGTTATTCAAGAACAAGACAATTCTGAGGAAGATTCTCGACAACAAAATAAAAGTTTTGAAGGAACATCTCCTCAAAACCAGAACACTAAAAATGAAAAACAGAAAGAACCAATAAACGTGTTATGGAACCAGCTCAAGAAAAGATAGAAAAGATATATCAACGCCTTAGAATTCAGCCTCTTCGAGGGGGAAACCTCCTTTACATTACATAAATGAACAATTCTTGGATGATACAAATGAAAATACCTCCTTTCTATATATAGGAGTCTAAGTGGTCCCAATACAATCAAAGCCTACATAACAATAATATTGTAGGGCACAACAGTAACAATGGTGGGCTTCTATGTGGCATAATAGTAACAATATGGGCACTACATGGGTACATCAATATAATAAGTGGGTTATACTAATAACAATAAGGGGTTACACTAGTAGTATAGGGGCCTAACATGCCCCTCTCCTTCAAAAAGCGTTGTCCTCAACGCTTGAGTAGTTCTTGATGCTTCTATATAAAATTCTTGTCCTCCCATGTGGAATATTCAGCGGGTAAGTTCTTCCACTTGATGAGACACTCTGAAATTGATTGATTTCGTAGCTGTCGGGTTCTTGTTTCTGTGACTGCTCCAGGTTCCAATATGATTTTTCCTTCCTCTTCAATTTCTGGCAATATTGGTTGAATTGGGATCTTTTGCAACTTTTGAATAAGTGGCCATACTTCTTCGTTCTTCTTCCATTCATCCATTGCTTCGTTTATCCAATTTGGTTGGATAATATAAATAACACAAAACAATGCTTCCACATCCTCATCCTTGAAGCGTCTTCCCATTCGGTAAGGTCGCCATTTTTTAAGTGCATGTAGTATTGCCAACATTTCCTTCTCATAAATAGATTGCTTGAGATGTAGCAGTAAAAATACCCAATCACTCACATCAAAACATTTTTCACTACGATGTTGATCTACCTGTTGTTTCATTTGATTTTGCACCGAAGTGGCGTTATCCTTTAAGAGTTGGAGAACTTGCTGTTGATGCTCGATATGATCTTTCTCTACTTGAACCTTTTTCTTCTTGATATTTCCTTCTATCTTTTGAGGAGTGGTAATTTCTTCCAGTCCTTTACAAGATATGGTCGGATTCATTTCTTGATGCTCGATGTGATCTTTCACTTCTTGAACATTTTTCTTCTTGATGTGTCCTTCTATCTTGATAGTTTGAGGAGTGGTAATTTCATCCATTGAATTACAAGATATGGTTGGATTCATTTCTTCTTTCTCGATGTGATCTTTCACTTCTTGCACCTTTTTCTTCTTGATATGTCCTTCTATCTTGAGAGTTTGAGGAGTGGTAATTCTTGCCAATGCTTTACAAGATATGGTATGATTCATTTCTTCTTTCTCTGGGGTGGTGTCCTGACGTATATCCTCTTCTTTTAATGTTTCTTGATCCTTTTCTTCCTCCTCTTCATATTCTATATAAAATAATTTCTTCTCAGCACACCTATGACCTTTAGTGCATTCTCTATCACAATTGTAACAAAGCCCTTTTTCTCTTTTTTCTTCCAATTGTTGTGGTGTAACCCTTGTAGGTTGTGGAAGGCTGGGAGAAACAACACTTCCATCTTTATAGTTGTGAGGGGTATGCTTCCTGGTTTCCATAATTTTGCTTTCCATTATGTCACAAAGCCCTTTTACTCTTTCCAATTGTTGTGGTGTTGCTCTAAAGAAGGTGTTGCTCTTTATATCCTCATAATGTGCTATCATTTCCTCCGTGAAAATTGACCACGTAACAAGTTTTTTACGAGAACAAAGCCCTTTGTACCATAAAAATTGATCTGGTTCTAAATATGAAGATGCAATACATACCTTTTGTAACAGTTGTACACCATGTATATCAAAATATTGCTCCATCTGAAGTATCCAATTTACCGGATCCTTCCCATCAAACTTCCTCATCTTGCTTTTTCTTGATTTTAGGAGCTCTACCTTTAAACGACTGTAACTCTGTACTTTCGGATCTTTAAGTTCTGAAATTGTGACCTGTAGTAGCCCTTTGTGTCCTCTTTCCAATGCCACAATTCGGATCCAAATTGGATTCTCCAAGAAAGAGTTATGCACAATCTCCCGCAGTGACCTGATTATAGACTAGTTCAGTAGAGCGAACTTGTATGAAGTGCCACGTGTCACTGTTTCAACCTTTGACTCTGAAAAATATATAAACAGAAACTACAGTCCGTCCTCTTTCTGTACCTTCTTACGAAATTTCAATCCGATGCTCAGAAAGAAAGTTATGACGATTTTCCCCAGGTCACATGTTTTGAGTGTAATTCAGGAGTCTGCAAAAAGACCAACTTCCTCAGATCATATCTCCGAAAATATCATGTAAAAATCTCTGAAATTTGGACCCAAGGTTCAGCGTCAATTCTTCTCAAATGGGTTTTTTTTGCGACTTCTGAAACGTCACAGAAAAAAAGTTATAGCGAAAATTCCACGATGACTTGTTTGGAGCAGCGAAACCCTAGAATCCAAAGCTCTGATACCAAATGTTATGGAACCAGCTCAAGAAAAGATAGAAAAGATATATCAACGCCTTAGAATTCAGCCTCTTCGAGGGGGCAACCTCCTTTACATTACATAAATGAACAATTCTTGGATGATACAAATGAAAATACCTCCTTTCTATATATAGGAGTCTAAGTGGTCCCAATACAATCAAAGCCTACATAACAATAATATTGTAGGGCACAACAGTAACAATGGTGGGCTTCTATGTGGCATAATAGTAACAATATGGGCACTACATGGGTACATCAATATAATAAGTGGGTTATACTAATAACAATAAGGGGTTACACTAGTAGTATAGGGGCCTAACAAAACGCAACTCCTATCATAGAGCAACAACCTGTATCTACTTCTACACCTCCTTTTCCAGAAAGATTACAAGTTGATAGAGGGGTAGAAAAGCATATTATGTTGCCTAATTATGATATTCTAGATGAATTGAAAAATGTCTATATCAAAATTCCTTTGTTTCAATCCATTAAGGATATTCCAATTCTAGCTAAAACAATAAAAGAGTTGATCATGAAGCAACCAGGAAGAAAAACAAAAGAAGTAAAAAGAATTCACCTAGCGAGAAAAATAAAATCAACAGGGTACTCCCAAGAGTATGATGGGAAAAATTGCCATAAAAAAATATGTAGATCTAGGAAATCCAGTTGTAAAAACACATATCAATGGAGTTGAAATCCCAAATACACTGATTGACTTAGGAGCAACAACAAACATTATGATCAAACAAACCATGGAACAACTCAAACTTCCCAAACTTCTTTATACACCTACATTATTGCAATTGGCAGATAGATCTGTAATCAAACCAGATGGTGTGTTAGAAGATATTTCAGTGTCCTTAGACTCTTGGGAGTACCCTGTTGATTTTATGATCCTAACCCCAAAGAGAAATCTAGGAGGACATCCACTTATATTAGGAAGACCTTGGCTGGCTACAGCTGATGCATTCATTAGTTGTAGATCTGGTGATATGTATATCTCTAATGGTAATTCAACTAAGAAATTCACTTTATATCCTCCAGCAAAAACAATCACAGAGATAGATGACAAAGAATGGATTGATGATGAAAATGATATTCAACCTCTCTTTACTATTTCAACCATTAGTGAAGATAGTCAAATCTTGAATACAATGGAAAATTTTGAATCATCTCCAGAATATGAACATGATCAGTTTCAAGAAAGATCTAATATTGAATATTTTTCATCTAGGTAGATGTCTCTTTATTTTATGGAAGAATTTGGTAGCTCTACAGTTGAAATATTTCCAAGGAAAACATTGAACATAAACAATAACTTGGAAAAATTACAACAGGAAAAGATAATCAAAACTTTACAACAACATTCTTCTACATATGCATGGGAATACACTGACATGAAAGGAGTGAGTCCTAAGACTTGTATACATCACATCTACATTGAGGAAAATTGTAAACCTATCAGACAACCTCAAATAAGGATGAATCCAAAACTTAGGGAAATTGTGAAAGAAGAGTTGCAAAAATTGTTGAATGTCAATTTTATCTACCCAATTTCAGATAGCCAGCGGGTTTCTCCTCTAGTGATTGTGCCTAAAAATAATGGTAAATGGAGGGTATGTATTTATTATCGAGAATTGAATAAAGCTACGCTGAAAGAGCATTTTCCTTTGCCCATTATAGATCAAGTGTTAGATACATTAGCAGGTAAAGAGTACTTCTCATTCTTTGATGGTTTTAGTGGTTACAATCAGATTCAGGTAGCACCTGAAGTCATATTTAAGTTATTAATTCCAAGTTGTCAAAAGGATGTTAGAAGTTTTCTAGGATTCACAGGATATTATAGAAGGTTTATAGAAAATTTCACTAAACTAGCATCACCACTCTTCAAATTTCTCACCAAGGATTGTGAATTCAAATGGAATCCTGATTGCCAGTTGGCATTTGAGACCTTGAAAGAAAAAATTTCTGAGGCACCCATCTTAAGAGGTCCAAATTGGAAACTACCTTTTCATATTTCAACAGATGCTTCAGATACAGCTCTGGGAGCTGTATTAGGACAAAAAGATTTGATCCCTTATGCCATCTACTACACAAGCAAGAATTTGACTCCCACTAAGTTAAATTACACTGTAACTGAAAAGGAATTCTTAGTTGTTGTTCATGCTATCAACAAGTTCAGACATTATATAACAGGCTATGAAACCTTTGTTCATACAGATCACTCTGCAATTAGATACTTAATGAATAAACCGATTACTAATGGCAGAGTTACAAGATGGTTATTACTCCTGCAAGAGTTCAACATCACTGTGTTAGATAGACCTGGAAAACAAAATACAATTGTTGATTTCTTGTCTAGAATTCAAAATATCAAAGATAACACTCTAGTTGAAGATAAATTTCCTGATGAATATCTTTTTGCAGTAACTACTCAAACTCCTTGGTTTGCAGATATTGCTAATTATTTAGTCACAGGAAAATTACCTTCACATCTGTTTCCTAAGGAGAAAAGAAAAATCATTCAAACAAGTGAAAATTACTCATGGATTACAAATGAATTGTATAAAACAGGTCCAGATCTCATGATAAGAAGATGTGTTCGAGAGGGTGAAATGCCTGAAATTCATAAGGCATGTCATGATGAACCTTGTAGTGGACACTTTGCTGACAAAAGGGCAGCCTATAAAATCCTTCATTTAGGATATTATTGGCCCTATATCTTCAGAGATGCCAAAGAGTAGTGTGACAGTTCTCAAAGGGTAGGGAAACCTGCTCCTTCAGATGAAATGTGACTACAAACTCAGGTACTCATTGAACCTTTTGAAAAATGGGCCTTGGATTTTGTTGGACCAATTAATCATCCATCTAAACAAAAGAAGTATATTTTGGTATGCAATGATTATGTCACTAAATGGGTAGAAGCTAAAGCATTACCTTTTGCTAATGAGAAATATGTAGTTAATTTTCTTTTTGAGGACATCTTCACTCGTTTTGGTGTTCCAAGAGAAATAGTGACAGATTAAGGATCTCAATTTACATCTAAAATGGTGGAAAGACTTGTAGAAGAATACAAGATAAAACATAGGAAGAATACTCCTTACCATCCATAAGCAAACGGTCAATTTGAATCTACCAATAAAGTGATAGAAGGAATTCTCACTAAGACTGTACATCTACACAGAACAGATTGGGCAGAAAGGCTTCCTAAAGCCTTATGGGCCTACATAACTACATGGAGGAACACAACAGGCTTACTCCCTATGAACTTTTTTATGGGAAGCAAGTCCCGTTCCCTATAGAGTTTCAAATCAGAACCTTCAAGATGGCAGTCCAATTGGAACTGGATTTATCAGAAGCACAAAAACATAGATTAGAGCAACTCAATGAGCTTGATGAAATCAAGCAAGATGCAGTTCAAATAACCAGTTTAGTCCAGCAGCAAAGGGCTAAATGGCATGATAAGTATATCAAGGAGAAGAAGTTTCAAGTAGGAGATTGGGCACTTTTGTTCGATTCAAAATTCAAAGATTTTCAAGGGAAGTTTCAGACTCATTGGCTTGGGCCATATGAGATTGAAGAAGTATTTAACAATGGAGTAGTGAGAATAAGGACAATAGATGAGAAAAAGGTACCTCTTCTTGTAAATGGTCATCGGTTAAATATATATCATAAGCCAATTTCAAAAGAGGATTTTGTCAGAATTTTCCAAGATAACACTAAGATGAAGTTGGTGAAGAGGAATTCTTCTTCTCCACTAACTTAGTTTTCCTATATATATATAACATAAAATAAATAAAATGTATAAGTTTGAAAACCAATTGTTCATTGGCTTACTTATACAGGAAATACAGTGTGAAAATCAAAGATTTCCGACATCCTATATTTCCTATTTCTCTTTCTGTAATAAGTAGTGACATAAAGCTACATTCATTTGTAGTGCCTAATCTACAAATTCATTTCATTTCATCTCACTCCACTTTCATTCCATTTCACTATTATATTCCATTTTCCTTTCATTACACTCCATTTTCATTTTATTTCACATGCATGTTCCATAGCCTATCATGTTCTGCAGCTAACTCCATTCTGCAACCAGCTTGATTCTGTAGCCATAACTGCATTCCGTAGCTTCGTTCCAAATAAATGTTGATTGCAAGGAATTGAAGATCTTTTTTGAAGATTGATATGATAAGAAAGGGATCTGCGGATCAACATCAAAGAAAAACAACAAACAAGAAGGTTAAATTCCAAGAGGTGAAAGTGCTTAAATTTATTTTAAAATAGAAAGGTTAGAACATAGAATATGTATAATATGGGCATTCATATGCCTCCATGACAAATCATCATTTGATTTGATTCCCATCTCTATCGTACTGCATATCTGCCACACCATCCATCCTCCGTCATACAACGGTCCATAATTAAACTCCCTCATTGTTTTTAACAGTCATGACCATGACGTGACATATTTGTCCATGTCTCTCCAAAACCCTCACCATCTACTTATTCCACGCAAACCCGTAGTTCTTTTCACCATACTCACAGTCAATCCATTTCATAAACTAGGAGGGGTAATTCTGAAGGTTAAGGAATCTTGTGAAACAAAAGACATGGGACTCATTGTCAGGTCAGAACCAGTAGGAGAAAAATATATGGAAGGATACCCACAACTCAAGGAAATGCTGCAGAAGGTTGGATGGCTCAAATTCATCGAAAAATTTGATGGTTTTCATAAAGAAATCACAAAATATTTTGCTAGATATTTTGATGGTACAAAGGTAGAAATTGGAGATATTAAGTTTGCAGTAACAGAATCCTTCATAACAGAGGCTACAAAACTTTCAAGACATGGTGAAAGATGGTTCAAAAACAAGGAATTCCATAATGAATCATGGAAAGTAATCCTCAGGAACCCAGGTATGGATGTCTCTGTTTTTAGAAAAGGAATTCCCATTTCAGCTCTTAAAAGTAAATGGAGAAGCATGCTTTTGATATTATATAAATTTATCACCTGTGAGGGGAGATTCGGGTGCATGTATGTCTACCATATAAATTTATTGATGAATTTTCTAGAAAATGGAGAAATCAATATTCCTTTCTTCCTGCTAAATAGTTTAAGAAGGATGGCTTCAAATGTGCAGAAGAAAATAGAATTCATAGACACAACCATGTACCATCATGGGTTGGTAAAGATACTGATCGAGTTTCATTTAAAAGGCATAGGAGATACCTGGGAGGATTTCCTCACTAGAAATCATTTTCAAGAAATGCCAGAGTCACTGAAAGAAGATAATGCTAGAAAAATCATAAGAAAGAAGATTGGTATAGTCATTGAAGACAAACCTGAGTCTTCAGTACAGAAAGATGATGAAAAATTAATATCTGAATAACTGACAGAAATCAAGAAACAAATTAGAGCAATAGGAAAGATAAGAAAAGAGAAAAAGATCACAGAGAAAGAGGATGTAAGTCATCCACAACCTAGAAGAAGCTCTAGACTCTGAGGGTTGGTAAAGAAAACACTGTCAAAAGGGACAGAGTTCATAAAATTAGAAGAGGAAACCCCAGAAATTTCTCCTGTTAACATCTCTTCTGCACACAGTCCTCAAAACTCTCCTGACCATCATTTTGAAGGTATCCCAAGTAGAGGATCTCCAGGCATAGACCCAGTACGACAACAAATATATGATTATATAGAATCAATGGAGAAGAAAAGTGCCTCAATGAATCCAGAACCTTCTATCAATTAAAAACCCTCTATCAATCCACAAGAACCTCTAATTGACTCTCTCAAATAGGAAATCTATGAATTAGAGATATTGAATAGACATATCAAAAAGGAGAATGAAACCTTAAGGGAACAAAGTAAATTGGATAAGGCTATTCATGATAATACCATTATGCATCTAGGGCTGTGGTATAAGAAAAATAGGAAGTTGAAGAGGAAGAATAGAAGTATGAATAGAACAGTCATCAACCTAAAATATAGGATTCTTATGAGGAAACCCAGAATGACAGTCACTTCAAAGATGAGCAAAAGAAGAAAATTGGATGTACTAGCAGAAGTGTCTCAGCAAATGCATTAGAGAAGAAAAATTCACATTTTTGGAAAATTGCATGAGGACATGCAATGATTTTGCAGTGGGGTTGTGTTGAACCTCAGAATTACCTTCCCCTTGACATTTATTCTCACCTTTTTCTCTTGATTTCTCACAAGGCTATAGATCCAATCAATGATAAATGCTATATTTTGTCTTAAGAAAGAATTAAAATGGTCACCATATTATATTTTGATGTTCTTGATATTTTAATAGATTTTTGCAAATTAGCTACAGAATGCAGCCTATTTTGCAGCTAACTATGGGTTCTGTAGCTACTCTCATGGTTTGATAGGTTACAGGTGTCAAAAGAAGAACTGGGCCACATGGGCATCTCTAGAATCATCTCTACATGGATTCTATCCTACTCACTCGATCCAAATTGACAGAAAAGCATGCCTAAAGTCTTGGCGAAAGATGGAGTCAAATTTGTTATCTAGTAGCAGTAGGACTCTTGATACTTCATAGTTGATCAGGAGTCTAACGGTTCTATTGAAGAGTTAATGCGGAGTAAGCCACATGTAGCTGAGCAGGAGTTGAGAAGTTAATGCATATCAGGCCACCTGTAGCTGTTCAGAAGTCTAACAGCCTCATTACAATTCGAACTAAGCTATTTGTAGAATGTCTTTCTATAAACAATCATGATATATTTTGATTAAGCCACCTATAACAAGATTTTCTCTTAAACAGTTATGTTACTTTTCTATAAATATCAGTTAAATGAGACCGAGAAGCAGTTAGAAGCTAAGGAAGGATTACAGGCTTTTTGTTTAAAACTCTGTTTAGACTTCGTTTTGTTGATAATACAAACTCTATTTTGTCAATGGTGGTTTAAAAGTGCATCTTTAATTAGTTGTTATCCAACCGCATCAGTTGCATTAGGCCCCTGCACCGAAGGAGGTTTTTACTTGTTGTTTCATTCTAATTTCTATTACTCTATTTTTTTTGTAAGTTCATTTTCTTTAGTTTTGTTTCATTTCAATTTGTAACCAAAGTGTGAGGATAAAAATCACAACTGTGCAAGTCTTATTCTTTTGAGATATTGTATGAGAAATGATTGAATGAAAAATGGAATACACAGTTGCTTAGCTTCTCACTATTTTTGATTACTCATTTTAGCATAGAACTGTCAATTAACTGTATTAATAAATTTTCTCACAGCCATTTCGAAATGTTGACAATTATAACTTAATTGGTTGAATATCTAGCTCATGTAGTGATTGAGCTTACTCAGAATATTGTTAGTATTACAAACTGTCATCTTTTCTTTTCTGTTTTCAGGTCATTACTTAGTTGCATCACTTGACATTCCAAAAGATCATTTCAAGGAGATTGATTCTATCATGTTCCAAAATTGAATGGTTGAATGGCTAATGAATGCAATTATTGAATTACCTTCTGCATCAGTATTACTTTTGGTTGTAAAAATTAGATCCATGGATTAGGACTAAATGGTAGATTAGGACTAAATGGTAGATTAAGACTAAATGGTAGATAAGCTAGATGCTCTGTTTCTCTTATTAGGTCCTAACTAGTTAAAAATGATTCTTAGTCCATTTTAGGAGTTTAGACTAACTTAGGAACCTATCCTTTCTTTAAAAACTCATTAGATCCATGTAAATCTCTCATAGACTGTATATTCTTAGACATCAAAAAACATAAACCCCCCAAAACAAACATAAAATACAAAACAATGAAGTAAGAGAAAAGTTAACTAAGCACATATAGTGCATCACAGTTCATCAATCTACAAACCACGGTTGATAATTCATGCGAGTAATTTAGGACACTAAATTGACTAAACATAACCTTGGCAGTTATGCAGTTGTTCAACGATTCCGTCACTATATACTTCTCTGAAAAATGACTGTCATTTCAGATTGCAACCCTATGATGTACATTCTCACAAAACAACTACTAGGGGGCAAATACTTGAAGTGGATAGTCATTCTACAAGAGTTTGATTTGGAAATTGAAAAATCCAATTCAAAGAAATCCTTGATTTTCGCTGAAATATTGTGTGACTTTCCCCATACTGATATAGAAACTGTAGCAGAAGATTCTTTTGCTGACAAATCTCTCTTTCTTATTAGTACATTATATCCGTGGTATGGAGACATCATTGTATATCTCCAAACACAATATTTTAGGCCCGAGTTATCCAAAACTGATCATCATCGAATCTGATACCAATCGCAACAACACAATATCATTGATGACACTCTTTATCATCGTGGTGTTGATTTTGTATTCCGACATTTTTTAACTTTTGACAAAGCCCAAAAAAATTTAAATGATTGCCACTCTAGAGCATGTGATAGTGATATGTTTGGGTATGCTACTACCCAAAATATATTACGTGCTGGCTATTTTTAGCCGTCAATTTTTAAAGACTGCATCACTACAGTCCTCAAATTCCATAATTTCCAAATTTATGATTGCAAAATGTGAGCACCTTCCACTCCTTCTCGCCCAATCATAGATGTTGGTCCTTTTGCAAAATGGGGCATCGACTTCGTCACTTGTAACCCTCACTTAGCCGGGGGCATGGATATATCATCCTTGCAGTGAATTACTTTACAAAATGGACTGAGGCGATGACTACATATAGAGACGGCGACGAAATTGCAACTATTTTCATTTTCAATCATGTGATTGCTCGGTTCGGCATCCCACAAGCTATTGTTACAGACCATGGTAGTCATTTTCGTAACTTTATGATGGTCAAGCTATCCACACAACTCGGCCTGCACCATGATAACTCTACCCCATATTATCCACAAGTTAATAGTCAGGTCGAAGCTATCAATAAAGTTTTAACCAATAAGATTAAATGGATATTTGGTATGCATATAGGAAACTGGCACTCTATGCTCTTCTCAGCACTATGGGCTTATTGTGTTACTGTAAAAACATCGACTGTTTTTACCACTTTTCAACTAGTTTATGGTTTGGAAGCCATATTACCTATTGAATTTGAAATTCCATCTCTTAAATTAGCTATTGAATTGTTACTTGCTACCTCTGCAGACAAAGAACGATTTGTACATTTAGCTCATCTAGATGAAAATCGCCATAATTCCATACTCGCTAGCGAAGCTCACCAGAAACATGTCAAATCCCAATATGATCAAAACATTAATGCTCATACATATTTAGAATCTAACCCAGTCTTAGTCTATGATCAAGCTCATGACAAGCTAGGTGCAGGGAAATTTGAGCCCATGTGGCATGGCCCTTACATCATAAAACATGTATTAGCTAAACGTGCCTATGAGCTGGTTGATTACGATGGTATTCCTCTGGGAAAGCCGAGAAAAGCTCTTTACCTAAATAAATATTTTGCATAAAATTTTGGTGAAGATTTGTACGTTATCCATTTTTTGTGATAATTAGTGTTTTTACATTTTTTACTATTTCTCCTTCTTATCTCGTTTTTACACTTGATTTGTAGATGTTGATTTTTTCTCTGACTTACATTGGCTTTGCTAATGATGCTCTTCGTAGTACTTGAATTTATCTTCCGCAGCCTGGGATATCTATTCACCTAGTGACGAGCTATTCTCTAATCACATAATATGTCTCGATCAAACAATGAACAATATAGCAGAATATAGCGTAGTCATTGAGCTATAGTTGATGCCATTACATTTGGTATCTGGTGTTTGATCATTAGGTTAGATTCATGGCTCATATTATTACATTTAAACGTTGTCTATTCAGTAATGAGTCCAACCATGTTAAGGGTGTTTTTACGAGTTCGTATCTTTGAAAGGAAATTTGATTATATCGAACATCAACACATTTTGAGATATTTAAACGCATTGATAGATGCATTGGTGAATCATGTGTTAAATAGACATTTGCAACATTTGTAAATTAAAAACAATATTCATTCATACATTAATCGAGATAAACATAGATAAAAGTAATAGGTTTTTCTTTAAAATAGAGTTTGGGTGTGTCTAAAAGATATGTCATCTGAGGACATAAATGTTCCGTGGCCTTTTATTTTCCAAATATGCTGACACAAAAAAATCATAAATGGTCCTAAACTAGAATATCTAGGCATGGTGATGCTCATGATAACACACAATAACAAAAGAAACTCGATGCAGCAAATGTCTGAGAGGCCCTAGAACCCCAACTACATGCCTCTGATAGGTGTGCGAAATGTCATCAACTCCAGTCTCTGGGATATTAGCAGTCAATCTTTCAAGGTTGTGCTCCAACACTGTCAGGATGTCATCTACTTCAAGGTTTGCTACTGCAGCTACTATAGGCTACTCGCCTCGTCTATCATACTGTCTCATCCCGGCTGGTTGGGTTGGACCCACATCTTCACATGCATTTCGGATAATTAGCCTTTGAAGACAAAAAACACTTAAAATTTGAAAAAATTTGAAAATATGTCAAAATGAGAAAATTCTTACCTAGATCACCCCACTCAGCTTCGTCTGGAAATGGGATATCAGGATCACATCGATAATCCATCCTGGCATACAGAAAATCCTTGATCAGAACAATCTACTGGCCCAGCTAGTCAAAAAAATCTGTTGTATACCTCACTACAGGACCATCACCTCCATGATGTGCCATCTGTGCAACCCACCTCATCAAGCATGGATCCATTGAACCTCCCTCATCTTCCAGAATCTTTTATGGCCGAATAATATGAACCCTCTCTAGGCAAAAAAACAACGACAATGACACCATAACAAAAACATTTGAGTTTACCATTCTTGCACCTAGTCAACTGGCCCTTCATGTTTACCACTACTACCTCGCACGAGTTTTATATCGTGGATTCCCAACATTCCAGGACCATTTGCATATGTGCCCATGTGGCTAGATGAAGGGCAACACTGCCACACAGTCTGCAAACAGTGAAAGCAATGGACTTCAAGGGTTACAGTTCTATGGACTGAATGTCAATCCGTCCATATTTGGGTGGTGCACCCCTGCAAAAGCACCGTAGATATCCATCACTAGTATCTCCCCCTGTTCTTGATCCAAATAGTGAAAGATCAGCTCCCCGATGAGACAACCCAATCAGAAAATAGATGTCATCAACATCAATGGTGAGGTGGTGATCAACAATCACAAAGCACTATTCTTGGACATTCAAGATCCTCACCAACCATGTCATTAGATCTACTTGGTATTTCATCCCAGGGATAAGACAATATTTCAGGAGGCCACAAGTCTTGAGAGCCTTCAAAGTGGCCAGATCAGCCAAAGCAGCCAAATCATTGGCTTCATGCTATCTTTCCCTCCACTCCATTTTCAAGCAATCAAATGACCTTTAATGACCATTTAAAATCCATTAGAGGCATTTTTGAAACTCATTTCATGTTTTTTGGGGTTAAAAACTTGTTTTAAAATTATCCCCCGGGGCCTGTGTGACCGCCCTTTTATGGACAGAGTGCAGCTATGAGTAATTTTCCAGAATAATTCCGCATAGGCTGAGATTTTCCGTATGGAAAATTTAATTTGCCTCGCAGGCTCGATTGAACGAAACCCGTGCAGGGCCAAGGGCACATTTTTGAACAAATATTTGTCCCAAAAAACCAAATGAAAGCTTAAAATGAAAAAATAAATGGATAGAAAGCTAAGTTATGGAGAGATCTTCTACCTGGAGGAAATGATGCATGATTTCGTCCACTGGTTGGCTCAGAATCAGTCTTGGAAATTCGATGGTAAAAAATCCTCTCTCTGCTCTGAACTGGTGAAAATGCAAATGGTAAGAATAAAATTACTTTTTCCCACTTTTATAAGTTTTTTTAGCTTAAAAATATTATTTTTATATTTTGAATCTTTTTGAGAGGGAAAACACCCTTTCGAGTAGTTATTATAGGTTATTGAGTTTAAATGTGGAGGATCATATATGGAGTAAAGATAAATCATTTTCAACATTTTAGCAGACTTTTATCGCTTTTTATGCTCTTAAAAAATTACGAAAAGTGAAAATCATGAAGTATTCTTTTAAGCCCTTTTCAGACTTTCTCAAAAACAAAAAGATTGTCGAGTACTTGCTTGTTCGAACTCGTAAAAGTAAATGAACAATCGTCCCTTCAATATAAGTTTACCCCTTTTACGGACTGAGCTAGGACCATTTACGAAAAAGGTATACATTGATCAAACATGGTCAATAGAGTTCTCTCCTGTATTATTTTATCCTTTTTTGGACCTGAGAGACTAAATTGATAAAAAGAACCTGATGGAGTCTACTTACATTTTTCTTCTGACTCTCTAAAAATGAAAAATGTCGAGCTTTACTTCCTCCGGGCTCATTAAAATTTTATGGTTAAAGAGCTAGATGAGTTTTCTTTTTGTGTATTTTTCAAACTCTTAAAAGAAAACGACATCAAGTTACCCCTTTATTGCAATCATAAAAAATTAAACTGTATAGGACTCATTAAGCATAACGAGACCGAACCATTCTTTCTTAGGGTCCGTTAAAAATACTTCGATGGACTCATCCAAAGGATGACCTTACACTCCAAGCATATGTTATCCTCCTCAAGATTGTAAAAAATAAAGAGGTACTTGCCAGTAATGGTGGGGGGAAATTGAGGAAGGTGTCCATTTTACATCATCATTAAAAGGTAGCATGTCGCTCTTGAACACAGTACTCTGTCACATTCATGTCCGGGTTGGGAAATCCATTTGCCTTACAGTTAATCAAACCTCATTGAAAATATGCATGGTTTTAGGTATTATTGTTGAGTCAAATTCTGCCAAATCATTATATTGTCATTATGTGTTCAAGAGAAGTTCAACCTTGGTTCAAATCCCTATGTAAAATCATTGCCTTCATTCCCATCGGCCATCCTTGAGTCAGTCCTTGCAAACTATTTTGAAAACTTGACATCATGTTTCGTGTCATAGGCTTTCCTACAACGGATCACTTCCTATCGACTTCAGCTCATTATCTAGGAAGTTGATTTAGAAACCTTCAATACCTTGAAGTTTGCATGCCTTAATGGCAGGTTTTTCGCTTTCAATGATAGGTTCTCATCATTAGCCTTTGATTGAATGATTCTATGAGTGTTCAAATTCAGATCACATATTCACACTTCATAGATTGTACTGGGAGTACCTTGAGAACCATTTTCATTATTGGTGGTTTCTCTCATACTTGTTAATGGTTCACATCATTGATCGATAATCAAGTGGTTTCTGCCATGTTTGACTTTGAGACATTTAGTTTATGAGAAAAGTGTTTCAGCATAAATCACATGAAAAAACATTTGTCGACATGTTTCAAACCAACTAGTCTGGTTCATCGTCAGGACAAGTTGAAGAGCCAGATCATGGCTACATATTAAATAGGGAGAGCAGATCATCCAACGACTAGGTTTGACCATCAACGGCTATAATAGACCCAAAAATGGCTAGATTTGTTTAATTATATTAAAATGTTAAAACTAATATTATTATAATATTTATCATGTGTTATTAAGTAAAAAGTTAATAACTAGAAGGGAATTAATATATAATAAATAATATTATATTATTATTATAATAACGTTCTTTGAACAAACCTGTGGTGTTGCCATAGGCTCACCCCTATCCCTATTGTTTCTAATCTTTTTATGGAAGATTTTGAAACTAAGGCTTTAGCCTCGGCCCGTCTCCTACCCGAGATTTGGAAAAGGTATGTAGATGACACTAATGTCATCTGGTCCCATGGCCAAGAGGAGTTAGATCTCTTCTTCAATCATCTCAACTATCAATCCTCCACCATTAAGTTCACCATGGAACAGGAAGTCAATGGTTTCCTCCCTTCCTTGATATTCTTATTTCAAAGAATAATGATGATTCCCTCTCCCACCAAGTGTTTCGGAAGAAAACACATATGGAGCAATATCTTCATGCTAGTTCCCATCATTTCCCATCTCAAAAATTGGGCGTTCTTAACACCCTCGCTACTCGTGTCCTAAGGATTTTTTATGATAAGAGCTTCAATAAAGAGAAATCCCATCTCCTTAATTTATTTGTGGAGAAGGGTTATAGTAGAAACCTTGGTCAGAAGGCTTTCCTTAAAGGCTCCAAAAATTCGGTAATTAAAAAAGAACCTAAAGAACGAGTCCCAGGTGTCCATCTTCCCTTTGTCCAAGGAACCACTGATAAGATTGCTCGGATTCTTAAGAAACATAATATTCCCTCAAGCTTTAGACCCCTCAACACCATTCGTAAATCCCTCCTATCAGTGAAGGATCCTATCGACCCTAAGGACATGAAGGGTGTCTACATTACTCCTTGTTCCTGTGGGACCCCCTATATTGGGGAAACAAGACGCTCTATTAATCAAAGGATTAATGATCACATAGCAGACCTAAAGAATGTGAGAACCAAGTCTTCCGTACTAGCAGAGCATGTGGAGAAGACCAAGCATCATGTTTGTATTGAAGAGGCCAAGGTTATTGCTAAGGTTGCACAGTTCCATCACCGAAAATTTAGGGAAGCAATTGAGATTGAAAGAAGGCCAAGCAATCTCAATAGAGATGACGGCTGGAAGATCAGTAGTTGCTGGATCCCTGCCCTCTCTTCCTAGTCGTGTCTTCCCCCTCCTCCCAACCCTCTTTTATTGACTTTTTCTAGCTTTCTAGGTTTCCCCTTATTATCCCTTATCTTTCTTTATTTAGCCGTAATTTCTTCTATCCTTTTGGGAAATCTCCATTGGTTTATTTTATTTTATTTTAGTAATAGTCCTGTTCATGACTCTCTTGAATAACAAAATTGTCAACTTTTTTGATATATTTATATTTAAATTACCATACCTTTAATAATATTACTAATATTGTAACATTATTATATTAATATAATCAATCCTTGCTCGTACTAACACCCCTAGAACTATTAATATATGCTCCCATTAGATAACTTCACTAATAAATTGATATTAATTAGTTACCCTAACCATCAATAATAATTCCAATATTTTTATCATAACAAAGTGCAATAATAACTAATATTATTTTTAATATTAATTCCATACGATTACTAGTTATACTAGATTAATATTATTATAAAATTATTTCCCTTTTTCATGTTTAATTTGAATAACCTAGTACAAATAATATAAATAGGAATTAATATTATTATATTTATTTACCTATATCTAGTAACTCTTATCCCCATTGGATAAACTTCACTATTAAAAAAATAAAATAAATAAATAAATAAATAAAATAAAATAAAATTAATAAGATTATTATTGTAACGTTATTATAATAATAATATAATATTATTTATTATATATTAATTCCCTTCTAGTTATTAACTTTTTACTTAATAACACGTGATAAATATTATAATAATATTAATTTTAACATTTTAATATAATTAAACAAATCTAGCCGTTTTTGGGTCTATTATAGTCGTTGATGGTCAAACCTAGCCATTGGATGATCTGCTCCCTATTCAATATGTAGCCATGGTCTGACTCTTCAACTTGTCCTGATGATGAACCACACTGGTTGGTTCGAAACGCGTCGACAAATGTTTGTTCATGTGATTTACGTTGAAACACTTTTATCATAAACTTGATATGGATCACAGAAACCTCAATTCAACATTCGAGACATTCACTCGCATGGTTAGAATCGTACTATGGATCGAGAGATGGAGATCAAGACCCTAGATCTAGTTTCATCAATCCAGGTTGTGACGAGATTTTATATTCATGATTATGTAGACAGATGGTTGTGCCCATGCTGTGTCTACCATCTATATGATATTAGTTTTTCCATGCTTGTTCATTGCGTTCACTTTACTCTGTGTATGGGAATGCCCACCTCAAAGATGATTTTTGATATATATTTTTCATTGTGTTCCCTTGAATGTCCCTTGCAGGTTTTTGACCATTGCCTCTGATTTGATCCTTGGAATGATAAAGCACTTCAATCTTTAAACTTATTTTTCGAACTTCGCACTTTATGGGGGAATCTATTACATGTCAATTTGTCACCATGACACTTGATCAGTTTATGGATATTTTTACCATCCGTGAACACATTGAAACCAGCTTCCTTAGAAGTCAAAAAAATCAAAATATGTTAAAGTACATGATAGATTTGGGTAAAATAGCCTTACACCTTGTTAAGTTCCATCTGTGCCGACTTCTCTACAGTTTCCCGCACATGTGTTGAAATTGACTCTGAGAACAGCGTAGAGTTGTGCTCTGTCTCCAACTATAAACCCGTGCAGGTGAGTTCTAGAAAGTAAAAATAAAAAGTACATTCTAGAAACATAGTTGGTCGAATATTTCCCAACTGAATGCTTCCAAGTGATGATTATTCGAACTATAACCCTCATAAGATGCATCTCCATCCCTTTTCTCAAGGTAACCTAATCCTTCATTAAACGAGGTTCATCCTCTTCTTAGGGATTTGAAACCTCCCCCTCTTTGATCTATAAAAGGACTATAGGGTTGAGGGATGAAGGAGATCAGAATTCAGAGAATACAAACTTATGTTGTTGGTTTGAGATAGGAGAGCTTGTCATATGAGGAGGAGATTGAAGGCATTTGGGAGGGACCTCTCAGAATCAAGGTGAATGTTGTAAGCCTCCTCTTATCTTTTGATTAATAGAAATGAGCACTTTCTCCCATTGATTTTGTCTTTTGTGAATGATGAATAGTTTACAATTTTTTATTATATTCATTAAGGCAAATTCAATCCCTAATTTCCTTGATCATTAGGCTAAGTTGTTTGAATTGTTATATCACACGTGATTTTGATCCTTTTATGGTTTATGTTTTCAGATCCTATGAAGAATTGAAGAGCTGCATCAAGTCACAATAAGGGATCTTCGTCTGGAATTTCATGAAATTGGTAAGAGGTCTATCCATTAGCTAAACTGTTGATAATTTAGACAAGTTCAACTTAGGAAAAGAGTCAGTTCATTTGTCATGATTATTTCTAGTTTCCATTTAGGATCTAGGGAGATTTCTCTTGTCTGCAAGAGGGATTTTCCAGTGTAACAAGAGCATTCTGCCAGAGGCAGTATCTAGGTGAAGCTCGTCACTTGTGAGGATGGCAGGAGCGATCATTATAAGGGAAGGACATTTGGACATGACCGCAGGGATGTGGCTACCCTTCCAACAAAAGCAATGAGTAATTGGCCAACTCTAGTTTCAAGTAACCGGAGTGGGGAAGGTGGATTGCAGATGATTAGCAAAAGTGGCGACGGTAATGGCAGAGCGAGAAGGGCGGTGAAGGGGTATTATATGAAGGTGGTGGAGGGTAAAGGAAAGGGTAATGCAAACGGACTGAAGGAGGAGCGGAACATGGCACAGCTAGGAAGCATAATCAAGAGGGTCTGCGGTCTCGGTGTGAGGATCATCCAGACTTGTCCCGGGGTGGGTACCCTGAGGAAAAGGGAAATTGTAGCCGGCAGCATAGTCTGAGGAACATTGTGGAAAATCAAGGAGAAGGTAGGTGAAAGGATGGCAAGGCCGGGTCGTGGAAGAGGTCGAGGAGGTAGAGGTCGTCCTAGGCAAGGAAACCTGGGTGGCATGCCAACAAAATATCTAGGAAACCAGTGCAGAGGGAGACGGTCCACCTTGTCAGTGGTGTAGGAGGTGGCTTGTGCTTATCAGGAAGGAAATGACAAGGACATTCGTCGTATCATCCAGAATATGAAATCCAGTGTGTTAGAGGAACAGTCGGTTTCCAAGACTGAAGAATGGTCAGCAATGGTTAGTGACCGAAGAAACACGAGGGGAAGGTTGACTCTATACAGACAATCTTTGCATATTTACTGGGTCCTAAAAAGCCTCTTGGCTAAGGCTTTGGAACAGGTAGCAAGGGAAATGGTGGATATTGCTAATGGATTTCAAAACCTGCAGAGGGAAATGAAAAATTTCCAAGTCATTATGATCAATCAGAACAATAAATTGGAGGAGATGTCTCAGATACTGTCTAGGATGGGAGGCTCACACCCTAGCCAGGAGGATGATATGGATATCCCCATGGATATAGACCAGAAGACTGGAACCAGAAAGGCATAATTTACTTGAGGCTTTGCTGTTGATTTTTTGATCTTCTCTCTTTCACAGTTTAATGCAAAATAGCAGCTTGATAGGAAGTTTTAGTTGTATAGTGCATATAGCCAGTATGGAAAGACTTGTCAAATTTTGCTTTTGGAATGCTTACAGTAAACTTAGGTGGCCAACAGACCTGGTTTCCCTCCGAGGTAAGTTGAGGCCACCAAAACAATGTATCTGGTCTCTTTGTTTAGCATAAATAGAAAAGAATGGTACTAGCTCCACTTACAAAGAAAACAGTTGTAATTTAATGTTTAACATTTTAACTAAGCCAAATTACATAAAAATAAAAATAAAAATAAAAATTTTAAAAATAAAATTAAATAAAAAAATTAATGTAAGGTAATGTAAATGTTTTAACTTGGTCAAAATAAAATTAAAAAAAAATGAAAATGAAAAATAACCCTATAACAATAAAATAAAATTGGCCCATGATATTGAGAACCCATGGTATTCATGTGGAAGGTAGCATATTTAAAGGGGGAAATTAAATCAACCTAGATCCATCTTAACTCTGGATATGCAAAGCCTAGAGAGGGATCAAATCACTTAGAGAGGGATCAAATCTGTTGATATGCAAAACCTTTTTAGAGTGAAAAGAGATTTGACCACTCTCTATGCTTGGTAGATCTTGAGTTAAGATGGATCTACGGTGGTAATAATAAAGTTATAATTTAGTTAGTTTTTATGGTATTTTTATTTTTTAACATGGTGAGATGTATAATGAAATAAGTGTTTTGATGTTTATCTACATTTATGATCAACTTAATTTATATAACTACCCTAGTTTGTAAAATTTCATTCACCAATCATTAAGGAGGTCAATGTATAAGATAATTTCCTATCAAACTCCAGCTATATATGCTTCAAATGATGTTAAATGCTTATAACACTTTACAATAAAATTTTATAATTAAACCTCTATATAAAAACATGTCAAATATTTGGGTAAATGGTGTGGAATGAAATAATGTTTTTAAAAAACGTTTAACCAATACACTATCTATTATATCACATTCTTTCATCAAATAATATTTATGCAATTGCCATATATGGGTAAGTGTTATAGTCAAGTAAGCTTGAAAATATTTAATAAAAATTGTGTACACAAAATTTTATTATATAAAGGATAATGTAGCCTTTTAATAAATTTATATATTTATAAAAAAGGTATATATATAAATTTGTATTTTCATTTTTTTTCGAAACTAAGTTTAAATATAATTTTGGATTGATAAGCATATTTTTAATGATGCATTTTAGTTTTCTTGTCATAGTATTTAATAACTAGTACAATTATTCATTTTAATTATATTACGTAAATGTGAAAATGTAAACATGTACTCACATGGTGCCATTTGTTATTTAATAATTTGCATGGTATTTTCATAATTGTACTAGGTAAATGTGGAAAGATAAACATATATTTAGAGATGAAACCTAGTTAATATTTAAAATTCGATTCATTGATGTAGATGACAAAACCAGAATATGCAAAGATCTTTCATTTATGAACATAAGACTAGTACAACCATATTGTTGAGTTATTGTCATTGATGTCAAAACAATGGTTAAGCAGGGCTTTGAAGTCAGAAGAAAACACTAATGTAAATATGGTTGAGGAGGATATTAGTGGCCACCTACCTATTCCACCTAGACCTCTAGTTGGTTTCATGTCTTTCCTTGTTTATTTCAGCATTTACTATCTTTAGCAGTTTTGCGGGTCCTGAATTTTCGGAGCCATTTTGACCCCCTAAACGACATTTTCTTGAGGTCTGCTACAGGCACATAGCCATAGGCAAGGGCGTTCTGCAAATCCTGTAGTACTCAGGAAGACCTTTCCAACAAGGTATCGTATGCACCGAACAAATATAATATGAACAAGTTATAACCCGGGGAAGTTGGTTGCCCAACTAACCCCAACAGGGCCCACAAACTCTTGGCGTTACATATCCTAGGGTTAGGGTTTTGGTTTTTTAGGGTTTTCTCTTGTTGTTTAATAATAAATAGACCCTTAAGCCTCATTGTAACATAGTTCACAGGCATGTAGCCACCACATCTCTTCTTAGAGATAAGCTACCATTGCCCAAGCTAGTTTATTTACATTATGTTTGTAAGCATATTTTAGTATTCTTATATTAATGAAATGAAGTGTTATTTATTATACATCTCTGTATTTATGGTTATATCTATAATTTGTTGTGTTCTTATTTAATTTTGGATCATTCCAAATCAGAATGCACCTTTCCATCATTGGTACCCTTCCACTCATCCATCATGGCCCAAACATCCTCCTTGGGCTTATGCTCCTCAATATCCTCCTCATCATATTAACCCTCCTTTCCAGCCATATCCACCTCAATCTTCCCAATGGGGCAACCTCTCACCAGGGTGGAGACCTCAAATAGCCCAACCTCCTGCTTTATTTCCTCCACCTCAACCTCAACCTCAAAGACAACTCCCTCACCATACCCAACCTAAGCAACCCAAAATTCCTACTCAACTCAATCCAAACTCGAAAAATAAGAAAGCACAACAAGTTTATATTGGGGAGACATCCTATCCTACTTATGTTATAGAAATCCAAGAGATCAACCTTTTTTATGGGAAGGTTCTCCCATATAATCACCCAACTTCTCCACCTGAATATCTTGAAGAAGAGAAGGAAGAGAGTGCCCCTCAAGATAATTCACCCCCTTATCTTGAAAGGTTGGTCCACTCTAAACAACACACCCAAGAAGAGGCTAAACTTATGGGATAATTGAAGAACTTTTGTGTCAAAA
The DNA here is from genome assembly GCA_031772625.1 of Pinus tabuliformis. Lineage (NCBI taxonomy): Eukaryota > Viridiplantae > Streptophyta > Pinopsida > Pinales > Pinaceae > Pinus > Pinus tabuliformis. Next base: position 1,165,539,796 of record CM062813.1, read on the forward strand.
TTCCCCTTCTTGGGGCCATCAAGGATGTTTCCATTTACAAAAAACTTATCAAGGAATAATGTTTCAAAAGTCTTGGGAGAAGAAGAAGAGATACCCCCACTATCAATGTTGTTGGACAACTATTTGATCTGATGCTTGGAAGGGTAATCTTCCCAAAGTACTTGGATCCTCGTATCCTAGTAGTGCATGTGCACATCGAAGAAATTATGATCCCTAATACCTTGATTAACCTTGGGGCTTCCATCAATGTGATGACCATGGAAACCATGCTCAAACTCAACCTCCAAGGGGCCTTGAGGAAGGCGACGACAATACTACAAATTGCATATAGATCCACAGTAGCTCGTGAGGGATTTATTGAGGATTTACTAGTCTCCATTGACTCTTGGGAGTACCCCACTGATTTCCTTGTCCTCCATCCCAAAACCAAGTTTAATGGTTATCCTCTCATCCTAGGAAGACTTTGGTTGGATACTCTTGATGCTTGCATTAGCTGCAAGGGTGGCCTCATGACCATTAAGAATGGGCACCTGTCAAAAAAACTTGTGTTGTACCCTCCCAAAGGACCTTCTATTGAGCATGATCTTCCCTTGTGGTTATAGGATGAGGAAGAGGAAGAATTTGATCAAAAATCCCCCCTACCCGGTTTGCACACTACATATTCTTATAGGGGGGAACCTAATGAAGATGACCCTATTAACCATATCTTATAGAATCAACCTCCCAATAACATACCAATTGAGGAACTAAAAAAGGAACCTAAAAGTAATCCTTGGATTGATTTTTGGTCTGCTGACTCTGGACCAGAACATTCCAAGTTTGTGGAAATTATCCCATCCATAACATTAAAGACTAACCCCTCTCTCTGAACCGAGTAGGAAGAACAATTATGTAGTGTGTTGAGGCAACACCTCAATGATTTTGCTTGGGATTATAAGGATATGAAGGGTGTGCATCCCTCAGTCTTTACTCATCATATCTACATCAAAGAGGGATGTAAGCCTGTGCGCCAACCTCAAAGAAGAACGAACCCATCTCTTAAGGACATTGTGAAAGAGTAATTATAAAAGCTACTAGATGCAGGGTTCATATACCCCATTTCAAATAATGTGTGGGTGTCCAATCTCATTTTAGTCCCCAAGAAAAATGAGAAGTGGAGAATTTGCGTTGACTATTTAGAACTTAACAAGGCTACAGATAAGGACAATTTCCCTTTACCCTTCATTGACCAAGTCTTATATGGCCTTGCAGGGAAGAAATTATTCTCCTTTGTTGGGTGTGGAGCCTGATTATCTTCTTTACTTAGAGGTATCACCGCATTGGACCCCAGTTTGTAATGTGGAGGCAATGGCACCCTAAATATTTGCACTACAAGGGGGCTCTAGGGGAGGGGGCAGCGATCTTTAGGAGCCCCCCCGGTGGGGGATGCCGCCGAAGCTAAAAATAGATGTAAAATTGCCTTGTAAAATGTTGTAATTTCGTAGTCAATCTGGGTCGTTCATTAGGCGGAGATCTAATGGTAGAAGTTATGTTTAATTTAGGGTTTTTGCCCTAGAAGGCAACCCCTCGCTATATATGAGGGAATTGTATTGTGTCTATGTAGATCTGTATTCTTAGTGAGAAAGAGAGAGGAGAGTGTGTGAGAGCGAAGAGGGAATTACAGTGGATCTGTTGTAGGTTGTATCTCTTCAATTTGCAGGATAATATAAAAGGAAGGACTGGTTGTTTCTCTGTGGACGTAGCCCAAATTGGGTGAACCACATATATCTATGTCTCTCTTGTTTTATGCATTTTCTATGTTTATATTTTTGCAATATATTTTATGTGTTCCATTACTCTATAATATATAAATTTGTAACAACTGGTATCAGAGTCGAAGGTCTATTTGGCTCATAAACGTGCAGGAGATAAGGGTTCCTTGTTTGAGTGGGAGAAATGGTGGAAGTTGGTAGGTTTAGGGTCGAAAAATTTAACGACAAAAAGTACCAGCTATGGAAGATGCAGATGGAAGATTATTTGTACTAGAAATATCTGTACCAACCATTAAGTGGAAAGGAAAAGAAGTCGACGAGTATAACAGACACAAAATGGGATATTCTCGATAGAAAGACACTTGGAACAATACGGTTGTGCCTAGCGGCATCGGTAGCATTTAATATTTCAAAGGAAACAACAACAGAGGGTTTAATGAAGGCATTGGCCAAACTATATGAAAAACCCTCGGCCTCAAATAAGGTTTAAGAGAAATTCTTCGGCATAAATCACAAGATAAATCATTTGTCGACGCGTTTTGAACCAACTAGTGTGGTTCATCGTCAGAACAAGTTGAAGAAACAGATCCAGCTTAGCATGTTAAATAGTCTGAGCAGAGCCTCCAATGGCTATCTTGACCAATGGCTCTGCTTAGACTATTGAACATGCTAAGCTGGATCTGTTTCTTCAACTTGTCCTAACGATGAACCACACTAGTTGGTTCAAAACGCGTCGACAAATGATTTATCTTGTGATTTACGATGAAGAATTTCTCTTAAACATGATATGGATCACAAAAGCCTCAATTCAACACTCAAATAAGGTATTTCTTATGAAGTGTTTATTTAATATGAAGATGGCAGAAGGTGGATCTATTGCTAATCATTTAAATGAATTTAACATAGTTACCAGTCAGTTAAGTTCTGTAGAGGTAACTTTTGATGATGAAGTTAGGGCTCTATTATTTCTATGCTCATTGCCAGAAAGTTGGAATGGTTTAGTTATGGCCATTAGTAACTCTGTCTCTGGATCTAGTACTTTAAAGTTTGATGATGTTGTTGGTGCAATCCATAGCAAGGAATTGTGACGGAAAATCTCTGGTGAGATATTAGGTAATGCTTTGACTATAGAGACTAGAGGAAGAAAAATGGAAAGAGGAAAGAGACCAGGATATCACAGTAATTCAAGGAAAGGAAAATCCAACTCCAAATTGGGGATAGTGTGCTGGAAATGTAGGAAGAAAGGACACTTGAAGAAAGACTACAAGTCTTGAAATGGAAAATAAGGAGACACACAATAAGAAAACAATCATGAAGCGAATGTGACAAGTGATGTGTTGCAAGATGCTTTGATTCTTTCATTAGAAAATATTATTGATGCATGGGCAGTAGATTTAGGGGCCTCATTCCATGCCATGACTGATAGGAAACATTTTCATGATTATGTTCAAGGAGATTTTGGACAGGGTCGATTGGGTGATGATAAACCCTATAAAATCATTGGAATGGGTACAATTTTCATAAAACAGAAAAATGGAAATCAATGGCTAATGAAGGAGGTAAGGCATGTTCTAGATTTGAAGAAAAATCTGATTTCAACAGGGAAGTTGGGAGGTGAAGGCTGTGTGATTACTTTTACAGATAAAACCTGGAAAGTCACTAAAGGAGCCCTGGTAATAGCAAAAGGAGAAAAGGTTGCTACATTGTATTTATGCAATGGTATTTCTAATTATGTTAATACTTTAACCTCTACAGGAGAAGATATGGCATTGTGGCATCATAGGCTCAGGCACATGAGTGAGAAGGGGATGCAAATTCTTCACTTAAGAAATTTGTTGCCAGGTTTGAAGCATGTTGATTTAAAATTATGTGAGAATTATGTTTGTGGAAAACAGAAGAGAGTCAGATTCCTCAAAGTTGGGAAAGAAAAGAAGAGTGAAAAATTAGCTTGTGCATACAGATGTATGGGGACCTGCTCAGGTACCATCTCTCAGTGGCTCTTTTTATTATGTTACTTTTATTGATGATGCAACTAGAAAAACCTTGATTTATTTTATTCAAAATAAATCTGATGTATTTTATACTTTCATGAAATGGAAAGCTTTGGTTGAAAATGAGACAGAAAAAAGGTTGAAGTGTCTCAGATTAGATAATGGAGATGAATATTGCAGAAAAAAATTTGATAGGTACTATTCAGAGAATGGAATTCGTAGAGAGAAGATAGTTCCAGGAACACCACAAGAAAACGGTCTTTCAGAAATGATGAATAGGACAATCATGGAGCATGCAAGGTGCATGAGATTGCATGCAGGATTGCCTTTACAATTTTGGGCAGATGCTATAGATACTAATTTTTATCTAATAAATAGAGGGCCTTCAATTTCCTTGGATGGTGGTATTCCAGAGTAGGCATGGACAGGTAAAAAGGAAAACTTCTCATTTTTAAAGACTTTTGGATGTGAAGCCTTTGTCTACATTAATAAAGAAAATAGAACAAAGCTTGAGGCAAAATCAAAGAAATGTACCTTTATTGGATATGGTGTTATCACTTTTATGATTATGAAAAACACAAAATCATTAGGGGCAGAGGTGTCATAATCAATGAACATGTTTTGTATAAGGATTAGATGTAGGAAAGGAAACAATAAAAAGAAAACAGAGAATACACAGTTCTTGATGACATCACAGAAAACGTGAAGGTGCCCAAAAATCATAATGATCAACATCCAGAACAACAACATCAACCACAACAACAACAAGCACCTCAAAAACCTGAAAGTGGTGTTAGAATATCTACCAGGATAAGTAGACCCCCTGAACGATACTCTCCTTCATTATATTATGTATTGATGAATGATTCCAGTGAACCAAAATGTTATGAAGAAGTAGTCCAGGTAGAAACTGTGGAGTACTAAAGAATGTATATTTTTGATGATTATTTCAGCATCTTTTCATTAGAACTTACAAACCTTTTGCATCATGAACTAGGAAAATGATAAAGAATTATAATAGAACATGTGAGATTAATGTGCAAGACGAAAATGCTGACAATTGTCATTTCCTTATGCAGGAAGGAGGAAAAATGAGAAGATGCCATTCCAAAGGAAAGGACAAGGACGAGTTAACCGCTGTCCCTTTGACGGGAGACCGTATGCAAACAAGGCAAAGAAAATCAAAGCGAATCAGCCCGGGAAAGGAAGTGGAGATATCAGCTCGGTGCAGGAAAGAAAAGAAATGACTTAGGACTAACGGTTCGGTGAATCCCTCAGGATCCTTGATCCTGAGGGATTGTTGTTTTATCTATTTTTGCACTTAGATATCTCCGCCGTCACCCTTATAAAAGGGGCAGCACTGTTAGCTCGGGAGGGAGCTAGATATTGTTATGCTTTTATGTAATTTCTTTTAAGATCACAACTTTGATCATCGAGACTCGTTAAGAACTGGTTTATTGTAATTCTGCTCTATGCATTAATATAAACTTGGTTCCTATTTCATCTCTGAGTCTGGAATAACTTCAAGCGGTGTACCCCTGGAGGCTAAGGGCCCGGCCCTGGAGGACACTTGCTCCTGTATTATTACGTTTGGTTTATGCATGGTTTTATTATCGACGTTATTTGGTAATCTGACGCGTTTGATAAGTTTACATCACATGCTCTGTTATGTTTAATTTATTAAGGTTTCTACAGATAGAACTATTGTATTGACTCTGCATCATATTATTGTTCTTTTAGGAGTTGATATAATACTGCTAGTCTTTACAGAATACTGTTGTTGTTCCATTACAGAGCCTTTGTGATGTGCGCTTGTTCATTAACATTACGGAATTCATATTGGAAGTTATGCTCTTTGCGATCGTTGGATTTATGAACAATGATGTTCTATTTTGAAATGTTGTCGTATTCTTTCTAATTAAGATCGATACTTGGATCAGATTACTATTTAAGTGTGTTTTGTACGTATATGTTTTTCAAGCGTTGTTCTATAATTTATCATTAATCAGTGCTGTTCCACTTTGGTGTGTTGTTCAATTCGTCCTTAAGAGTGAAGGATTGTCGTTTGCTTCCTGTAGATTACGATTAATGCATTTGATTTGATAGACTAATATGTTATTGCTTGTGAGACTTAGTTGCCATTCTATTTCTTAACTAATGTTCCATTTCTGATTTGTTGTTCGATTTCTTAATTGTTGTTCCATTTCTTATCTGTCGTTCCATTTCTTGGTATTGGCGTGAAGAACGATCTCAGGCTGTAGTGAGCATTCACATCTACTGTCCGGCTCCTAGATCCATGATCTGTTCTCTGATTTCCTTTTCCATCAGTTTCCAAAGGGATGGGTTATTGCTACCGAACCCTTGACTGATAAGTTACTTAGTCTTTTGAATGTGTGATTTAATCTTTTGAAGTAGTTAAGCTGTAGACAAGCATCCGTTTACTCTTGTATTTTTGAGCACTGTACTACTAGCATTACTCTGACAAATGATAGCATCAGACTGAGACACTCTTTGAAATAACAAAACGTTCTCGGATTGACATATTAATGTGAGGTAATGAGAGGTGAAAGAGACCCTTTTTATAGCTCTACATTTTGGCGTCGTTGCCGGGGAAAGAGTGTAGCCATTTTTTCTTTTTTCAGAGTAGTGTCTGAACCTGCTAGGGAAGAATTGGGTTTTAAAAATGGAAGGTAAGAACCTACATGTGGAGCATGTAACAGCCCTGCTCCCCTGCCCACTTTCCTACAGATTTGTTGTTGTTTTGTTTGGGTAGAATTTAGTAGTTGATTTGTGTGCATGACTAAGCAGGAAAAGCCAGAAAAAAATTCCAAACCTCTACCCAAGCTAGAAAAAGCTAAGGGGTCGGTGACCCTTGGCCGACCAACCTTAATAAACGAAATCTACAAGAAAGCAGAATCTCAGCCCTTAGTAGGACCCAGGAAAGTTATTTCTAAACAGCCTACTAGTTCCCTTCATGCCACATGATCACCATCTGTAGCCTTTGCTGAGGTGCATAGTCAAACTGAAGAGCAGGACTTTCAAGAAATTGAAAATTATTCTCCAGAACTATTGCAGGAAGGGAATTTCAGTAATCTTTGTGAAGGAGGAGGAGAGGCAGGGGAAACCGAGGAACCGAGATCTCCTCTCAAGACAACTCAACCATTGAACAGCCCAGACAAGGGAAGTGCTGCAAAAATCATCTTTGAAGAAACTCAATCTCCTCAGACATTAGGCACTCTCATTATCCCAGATAGAGGAAGTGTTATTAAAACTATTCCTATTAAAGCCATTCCCTCTCAACCTAGGAATACCCTCCTAGATATCCCAGAAGGTTATTGGCATATATTCGACCCAATGGCTTAAAACCAGCCAAACACTCAAACCTCTACATTACAATACCCCATAGTGGATTATGCAGCAAATGCGCCTATGAAAGCAATCCCTCTTCAACATATCCCTACATTCCACAGTCTTACACCAGAAGACCTGGATGCATTTTTATTTGAATTTGATGTACTGTGCAAGGGATATGATTACACCACCAACCCCCAGAAACTGAAACTATTTTCCTCTACACTAAAAGGGGCTACTTTAAGATGGTTTATGGGATTAGGTGGTGGGATTATAAATAACTGGGATCAAATGAAAGAATATTTTCTAAAAAAATATCAGGACCATTGTAGGTCTAGAGAACTGAAGGACGAAATATTCTAGATGATAGTTAGACCAAACGAAACATTAGAGGAGTATGTGGAACATTTTCAGTATAATCTTCAAAGATCTCCTTATGCATCGCTACCTTTACCTGATAATGTGTTAAAAACAACATTAATGAATGGCATGAAGGAACAATGGATTGAAACATTAAACATTATGGGAAAAGGGGATATTTATCAAGAAAATTTTATTGACATTATTGATTTGTGTATCAGGAGCTCGAGAGGCAGCACAAGATTAAAACTGGTAGAACATGATCGGTTTGTAAGAGATAATAAAATTTCGATAGAAGGAGTAACACGTGTAGAAATTGGAAATTTATTGGAAAATTTTAAAACTGATATACTAGGGACACTAACTACACAACTTGACATTACGCAGGCCAAACAGAAGCGAATGGAGGCAGAACAGAATTTGGCAATCTTCTGTCCCCGATGCAGGAAAAAGCATAGCCATAAGGAGTGTCCACTAGATGCAGTCCAAACATGCGCCATCTGCACAAAAGATCACCTTACGGAGAGCTGTCCCTCACTTCCTAGATTGAAAGCAGTATATAAGGAAGCAGAAGAAGAACCAGAATCAGTGTATTTGGTCAACCAGCGTCGTCAGTGGCAGTCGCGACAATCTGGTATGTTTCCAGACCCAACTTCTTCTTTTCAATATCCGCAGAATAATGCTCAACAATATAATATGTGGCAAAGTCAATCCCAACCCCCATTTCCAAACTAGTCACCACAGTCGTTTCCTTCCTCAAACCTGTGGCTGAATCAGGCAAGCCAATCTAGTTGGCTGAATCTTCCTTATACCCCACCATATTGGCAAAGTAACTCATACCCACCACAATGGACTCCCCCTACTTCACAAAGTTCAGCCTGGTAGACAAACTGGCAGAGACCGACGCATCAGCCAGTAGGAACCATTCCGCTCCCTCAACCTACACTGCCAGCCTTACAACAAAATCCCCAATCTAATCTGAGACCGCAACTCCTAGCCCAACCCAACCCCAATCCAAATAACAGACCGGTCCAATCTGTCTAAATCATAGAAACACTAGAGGTAGGAGCCGATCTGAGGGAGTGTAATGATCTTCAGTTAAGATCTGGGCATATTATCGAAATTGAGTGAGATAAGACAGTTCAGGTTGAAGATCAGTTACCCAGAGAACATTTGTCACAAGAAGAGGATGTGAACAAAAAACAAGCTCATAATCAAGCAACCACATCCTCTCCCCCGTTCCCAAAACGATTAGTCATACCTCAACCTATACAATATCATGATTTTGACATTCTGGAAGAATTACAAAATTTGTACATAAAAATTCCATTCCTCCAAGCCATTCAAGACATCCCGATATATGCAAAAACTATCAAAGAAGTGTGCATAAAGAAACCAAGGAGGGATATAGCAAATAATCCAAGAGTCCAAGTAGTCGGCACTCTCTCTAACTTATTATCAGGAAAAGAAACACCCATTAAATACGAAGACCCGGGAAATCCAATAGTCACTCTGCAAATTTATGATTAGACCCTTCCCAATGCCTTAGTTGATCTAGGTGCTGCAATCAATATCTTAACAACCACTAGTTGCCAAAAGCTAGGCATTACATCTATAGAACCCACCTCTACGTTGCTAGAATTGGCTAACCGATCTGTGGTTAGTCCGGAGGGCACACTACATGATGTCATGGTCTCTGTTGATTCCTAGGAATACCCAACCGATTTTCTGATAATAAATCCCAAAACCCAACTTGATGGACATCCATTGATTTTAGGTAGACCTTGGCTTGCCACTGCTGATGCTTATATTGACTGCTGGCAAGGAAATATGACCATAACCAGAGGACCAAATGTCAAGAACTTAGTTCTATATCCTCCAGTGCAGCCAAGTGTCACAATAATCAAAGCTAATAAGCACCCTATATCATACCTTACTGATAACATTAGATCTCCATTAGCTATACAAGAGGCACTTGATTTCAAAGACCAAACAGAAGTTGATGCCATTAATAATTTCATTAGTCAAACTGAACTCACATCCCGCACACAATGTCATATGATAAAAGCAGCATTTGATAATGAATTAGAAGAAGATCCTCTGAAAGATACACATGATCAAACAATACATGTTACTTCTGTTGCAAATAGTAAAATTGTGGAACTTGAACTGGGAAAAACCTTAAATATTAATGCCAACCTCACACCCGAACAAGAAATGAAGCTCATCCATTTGTTAAGGAAATATAAAGAAGCATTTGCATGGGACTACCCTGATATGAAAGGAATTGACCCCCAATTATGTACACACCACATTTATACAGAAAAATATGTGAGACATGTTCGGCAACCTCAAAGGAGATTTAATCCTTGTCTAAAAGATGTGGTAAAAGCTGAACTTCAAAAAATTTTAGATGTCAATTTCATCTCTCCTATATCTGATAGTAAATGGGTCTCTTCGCTTGCGGTGGTACCAAAAAAGAATGGGAAATGGAGAATCTGTGTGGACTACAGAGAGCTAAATAAAGCAACACAAAAAGACCACTTCCCTCTCCCGTTCATCGACCAAGTATTAGACACTTTGCCAAGAAAGAAATTCTTTTCTTTCCTGGATGGCTTAAGTGGATACAGTCAGATTCAGAATTCCCCTGAAGACCAAGACAAAACTACTTTTACTTGTCCTTGGGGAACATTTGCCTATCGAGTCCTACCTTTTGGCTTATGTAATGCTCCTGCCACATTCCAAAGGGCTATCCTTAGCATTTTTGTAGATTTAATAAATGGAGGACTTGAAGTATACATCGATGACTTTAAACCATACGGAGATGATTTCGATCCAGCATTGGATACCCTAGAAAAAATTCTACAACGCTACATTGCTACCAGGCTTTGTTTAAGCCACGAAAAATGCTATATGATGATGACTGAAGGACTTATCCTAGGACATTATATTTCAGCAGCTGGCATTCAGGTAGACCCGGCCAAAATCCAAATAATTTTGCTTATTCCCACTCATACCACTCAAACAGAGGTACGTAGTTTTCTTGGATTTTCTGGTTATTACAGGAGATTTATAGAACAATATTCACATATTGTTGCACCTTTGTATGCACTAACTGGTAACGTTGATTTTCTTTGGACAGAAAAATGTGAACGTGCTTTCAAGGATCTGAAGAAGCTCGTATCCACAGCCCTAGTCCTTCGAGGACAAAATTGGGATTTGCCATTCCAGATATCATCTAATGCCTCAGATATAGCCATTGGAGCGGTCCTTGGGCAGGAAGAGGATAAAAAACCATATGCAATTTACTACATCAGCAAAAGTTTATCCCCTGCTAAACTAAACTACACTGTTACTGAAAAAGAATTTCTAGCTGTAATACATGCTGTCAATAAGTTTAGAAATTACATTACTAGATATCCTGTTATCTTGTACACAGATCATTCTGCCATAAAATATCTAGCAAACAAGCCTATCACAAATGGCAGAATAACTAGATGGCTAATTTTATTGCAGGAATTTGATATTACAATCAGGGATCGACCTAGAAAAGAAAATCCTGTAGCCAACTTTCTCTCAAGAATTCCAAAGCCAATCGATGCAGCAGCAGTTGAAGACCAATTTCCGGATGAGCATCTGTTTGCTGTGGCTGTTCAAACACCCTGGTATGCTGATGTTTCCAATTACCTAGCAGTAGGTAAATTACCAAAGCATCTAACCCCTAATGAGCAGAAACAGATTGTTCAGCAAAGTGCTCGATTTTCTTGGATTGGGGGCTATTTGTTCCACATAGGGGCAGACATGCATATCAGGAGATGCGTTTGAGAAGATGAAATCTTTGACATTTTAAAAGCCTGCCATGATGGACCATGTGGTGGACATTTCGCCGATCACAGAACTGGACATAAAGTGCTGCAGACAGGGTATTATTGGCCCACGATTTTCAAAGATGAAAAGAAATTTGTCCAAGCCTGTGACAGTTTCCAGAAAGCAGGACGCCCTGGTCAGTCTGATGAGGTGCCTCTGAAACCACAGCTAGTCATCGAACCATTCGAGCGATGGGCTCTTGACTTCATTGGACCAATTAACCCATCATCAAACCAGAAAACATATATTTTGGTGACAACAGAATATGTCACCAAATGGGTTGAAGCAGAGGCATTGCCAAGAGCTATAGAGGACTCTGTCATACAGTTCCTATTCCATCTATTTGTATGTTATGGCCTTCCAAGAGAGATAATTACAGATGGTGGACCACAGTTTCCTGGGAACAAAATAGCTGCAACACTCAACAACTATCATGTCCAGCATAAAATCACTACTCCATACCACCCACAGGCAAATGGCCAGGTAGAAAGCAACAATAAAATAATAGAAGCAATCATAACGAAAACAATTGCATCACATAGACGTGATTGGGCTACCAGACTACCCGAAGCACTGTGGGCTTACAGAACAACATGGAGAAGCACCATTGGTTACTCACCTTATCAATTAGTGTTTGGAAAACAACCCATTTTCCCCATAGAGTTCGAAATCCAAAAATTATGAACAACACAGGAAGTTGGCTTAGATCTAACCGAGGCACAAATTAATCGATTACAGCATATCAATGAGCTGGATGAAATTAGGCTCTCTGCACTTCAACACACTGCCCTGATCCAACAACAGTGAGCTAAATGGCATGATGCTCTCATTAAAAATAAAGTCTTCCACGAAGGAGACTGGGCTCTTTTGTACGACTCCAGGTTTCAGGACTTCCCCGGGAAACTCCAAACTCGTTGGTTGGGACCATACGAAATCCATAAGGTACATGACAATGGGACCTTTACTCTAATCACTATTGATGGTTCTGGATATGCCTTCAAGGAAAATGGCCACCGAGTTCGTCTCTATCACAAACCGCTCACTCGGGAGTCCTTCTACCAGCAGCTACGCTGAGACTCTGATATGGAGATTTTGGGGGAGGAAGAGAAGTCTTCCTCGCCTGTAATTCATTAAGGAATTTATTTCTTTTTACAGTTTGCAAATAATTTTTTTTCAATAATTTTTGTACATATTTTTGAATCAATGTTTTGCCATTATTATTTTTGATGTTCCTTTTTTTCAAAAGAACAGCATTTTCTTCTGGCTGTTCCTTTTTCAAAAGAGAAAACCCCTTTGGATCAGCCGTCATTTTTTTGTAATTTGGTTCTTTTTCTTTATTTTTGTGTTCTGTTGTTCCTTTTCCAAAAGAACAACATTTTTTATTTTTGCTGTTCCTTTTCCAAAGGAATGGCATTTGTGTGTTTTTGCTGTTCCTTTTCCAAAGGAACAACATTTTCGATTTCTGCTGTTCCTTTTCCAAAGGAACGACATTTGCCTATTTTGTTGTTCCCTTTCCAAAGGAACAACGTTTTTGATTTCTGATGTTCCTTTTCCAAAGGAATGGCATTTCCCTGTTTTGTTGTTCCTTTCCCAAAGGAACAACGTTTTTTATTTCTGTTGTTCCTTTTCCAAAGGAACAACGTTTTTTATTTCTGTTGTTCCTTTTCCAAAGGAACGAAATTTCTGTCTGTTTTGCTGTTCCTTTTCCAAAGGAACAACATTTTCGATTTCTGCTGCTCCTTTTTCAAAGGAATGGCATTGGTGTGTTCTGTTGTTCCTTTTCCAAAGGAACATCGTTTTCGATTTCTACTGTTCCTTTTCCAAAGGAACAACATCTGTGTGTTCTGTTGTTCCTTTTCCAAAGGAACAACGTTTTTCCATCTTTGCTGTTCCTTTTTCAAAGGAACAACATCTGCATTTTCTACTATTACTTTTCCAAAGGAACAGCATTTGTGGTCTTTTGTTGTTCCTTTTTCCAAAAGGAAAACCACTTGCATGCTTTTTCTCTGCCTGTGAAACAGCTTGCTCCTTTTGCTGATCTAAATTGAGGATGCTTATTGCTCCTGTTCTTTCAAGTATTTTAGAATACGGCTATGCACTTACGCAATGGATACAAAATCACAACATACTGAAATCAGTCAATCATAAATCTCTATCTTTATAAGAAATTTCTCTGAATTGGTACGAGGACAGAAGGAAGGACACGCTTATTTATCATCTTTTGTTGTCATTGTTCTACTAATTCTGCTCTGACTGGTTATCTTCATCATGTTGATCCATTTTAATCCTCTTTGATTATTATTTAGGAATAAGAGCAAAGGGTTTATATCTTCCTATTGAGATGTTAAGACTTCTTCCACCATTCCTACTCTTAAGGAGTGTTGAACCACCCTTTGTGTATAAATAGGGAAAGTACTTTATGAAAAAGAAAGAAAAAAGAGCAAACATGACTTATAAGTTGTCAAATGCAGGATAGGGGGTCTCATCAAGAGCCAGCCTACCATGATCATGAGGACGAAAGTGAAGTGGCATTCCCACTATGGCCACCACACCAGGGATATGGTCCAAAAGGTATATCAAATGAACAACCCTTGGAACAGGAGGTCTCATCACGAGCTGGCCTGCCCACTTTGCGCTCCTTCCTCGTGAATGGCATTATGGCTAACTGGTCACCAAGCCAGCATAATGGCCTACATTTTGACATCTCACAACATTTCCTAAGCATACACAAAGGATCATGGTTCCATGGTTGAAATAAACAACTCTGCCAAGGTTATGGACAACTGTCGGTAGCAGAGCACTGTTAATAGTATTGAAGTCACATTATTTACACCAATAGGTAGCTATTAGCACCCTTCTGTTTCTTATACCTTAGTAATCAATCATATATTATTTCCCGAACTATATAATGCATGTACATCTATTATCACCAATCATGACAGAACAGTTGACAATGACCACATAAGATTCTGTATCCACGGCAGATGTCCTATCCCCTGGCCTCGCATCATATCATAGCAGTTTCTCACGTATTAAGCGATCCAACTCTATGCCTCGATTTCGGTAATTCGCTGCTTTTGTAAACATGGCATATTACCATACGTTGTTCCTTTATGACTCTGCTTCAGAGCGGGGGCTGCTCCTTTATTTGACGGCTGGGACAGCCTATCACATTGTGAGGGGGGAGGATAACCTCATCATTCCCTGGATTACGTGTCAGCTCTCTATTCGGGAATTTGTGTACTGGGGTATAGCACGGCTCAACGGTATACTATTTTTTTTATTTTTTCTGCATGACTTGCTGTTCATAAGCCATTTCTATTGTATACTCTGTAGCATTAGATTTTGAACAAGTCTTGCGTCTGTCAGCCTCTCTGTGTTTCAACAGCACGAATAGTTGCCATTCCATTGAGAGTTTACAGCGAAACCATGGGAGGAAGATCGATTCGGAGAGAACCGCAGGTGTTAACAGTCTCTGCTGCTGCCCGGGAAATCCTGGCAAGAGCAGGGTGGCTGACTTATCTCAACCGCTTGCAGGAGTCTAACGAGATTGTGGCAATTGAATTCTTGCAGAACTTGCAAGAAGATCACTCCATAGTGAGGGGGAGACGCATAGCAGTCACCGACGACATAATCGCAGAAGTCTCGGGACTGCTAGCCACTGGACCTGTATGGACGTTAAAAATGGAGAGATTGCGGAAGATTATAGAAATCTTCCAGGACGAAGGCCAGAGTCTGGCAATTAGAGGAAAGGGGGTTCTGCCATCAAGAATTGGCAAAGACCATTCAAAGCTACATCACCTGTGAAGGCAGAAAAGACGTGGCAAGACCACGACATCTCAAACTCTTAGCTGTATTAAAGCAAAAATGCTCTGTAAATTTACCTGCATTTTTGAATTCATTACTTTATGACGTTGCACGGAGCATAAAAAAGGCGCAGCATGTAGAGTCAGTTGTTAGTCATCATGGGTTGATTCGGTTACTAGTTAGCCATAGCCTCACCCAGCAGCAGAGCAGCTGGGAAGAGCTAATTGCCATAATAAATGGGGGATTGACCGCACCATCCCCAAAACATAAACATGCCACCAGTACACTCGAGTGGCTAGAAAAAAGTAGGAAATCGGTCCAGCTAGCACAGCTACGAGGGAGGCTGGAGAAGCCCCAAGAAAACACTAGCCAGTCGATAGAAATAGACGATGAGCAACCCCCATGGCCAGAAGAAGAGGCCGAGCAATCTGAAGAAGAAGAAGAAAAAGAAGAAGAGGCTGAGCAATCTGAAGAGGAAGAAGAAAACGAAGAAGAAGCCGAGCAATATGAAGAAGAAGAAGATAAAGAAGAAGAAGCCGAGCAATCCGAGCAGGAGGAGGAAACAGAACAACAAGAAGGTAGCCCATTGTAGGACCCATTGGGAGAAGATGAATTGGCCAATGTTTTGGCCAATATGGGTGAATATGTCCAACCTTCTAGTCCATTAGACCTCCATGCCGAAAAAGAACCCCAGGAGGAAAAGGCACCTAAAGAATCACATGCAAAAGAGGCAGAAGAAGAGAATCTGCCTATTCATGATGAAAAGATGACAGGAGATGCTGAACAGGAACAATCCGTTCCTAACCAGGAGACACTAGAAGAAATTCCGGAGGAAATAGGGGCAGAAAGAGAGGTCGCCTAAGAAATAACAGAACCAGTTAGGGTTCTTACCACGGAACAACCAGAGCAGAACAGTGAAGAAACACCCCAGAGAGAAAATCCGGGAATTAGTCACAGTCCAGGCCACAGGGAACAACCTGTTGTTCCTTCTAAGGAAATTGCGAAAATTAGGGAATTGTGAAAGGAACAGTAGATATTACTGAATATAATAGTCGAGCTCCACCAGCATATTAGGATTCTAAAAGCAAGGCAAAGGGTAAAAAGAACTTCGGGAAGGAAAAATGTGACCACTCCAGCAAAACCCCTCAAGGCAAAGGGGCGGAGGACTAGAATCCATCCTGCTGTTCAAGACCCTGTCGAAAACTAGGCTGTTGTTCCAAATGATGCTGAGAAACAGACTACTGTTCCAATTGAAAAGTAACAGCAATGGATTGATATCCACGTTAAGATAGAAATGGATGATAAGGAAATTCAGATGGAGGCACCACTTTTGGGAGTGATAAGGGTTATGAACTCAAAGCAACGCAATATGAAAGTTCAGGTAAAACTCCTAGCCTCCACTACCGCATGGAAAAGAGATCCAAAAACGGTAACTCTACAAAAGGGTTTGAAGCAAGCTCAGCAAGAAGCAGAAAAGCTTAGAGAGAAAACGGCCCCTCGAGAAAAGTATGAAGAGCTACAGCAGCAGCTTAGGAACGTCAACCTATCCGAAAGTCAGGCCTTTGAAGGGTGGCAAAGGGAACAAGAGAAAGTCGCGAAGGTAACTCGTAGGTTAGATATAGTTATCAAGCAGATGGATACCTTGTGTTCTTTATACAATGATGTCCTAGCATGTAGAGCCCCTGCTAAGAATTATGCCTTGTTTTTACTGGAACGATATTTGCAATTGAAAATAAAGGCTGTTAAAGCAGGTTCTCCTATAAAAATTAACACCATCAATGATTTTATAGACTGTTGTAAGCACTACAGGGTAAAAGTCCAGAGAACACTGTGTGAGTTCTATTTACATAACCTTGTATTAGACCAGGAGACCGAGATGAACCCTGGCCCTTTTGTTGGGGATATCCAATTGCAGGCATTTATTTCATTTGGGGTTAATCAAATTAAATGGCTTAAAGCCTATAATGCTTTCCAATGGCAAGAAAACAGATTAGATTTGTGGGTAAGGGCTGAGCCTAGGAACCCAACACAGTTGTGGAGAGCACATAGAAACCTCATGAAGACTCCAGGTGTAATTGAAGCATTAGGACCCATGCATGAGGCACTCATTCAACATGGATTAGAATACTTTTTCTCTATCAAAGACCCTGGCATTGATGTAGCTAAGTTTCGGTATCAAATCTCTAATCCGAATATCCAGCTCAGGGAACCATTTAAGTATGAGAATTTTAAATTAGCTGCCAACCGCTTGCACCTCTATGGTGAAATCGTTTTGAGGGTAGGGCCATCCTGGTTAGGATATAGGTTCCGGAGTCCAATTATTTGGCACCCTGCACCTGGATACCAAGCCCTGTATGAGATGCCTGAGGGTTATACAGGCCATTTCTTTGAATACCTAGTTACACATCATGGTTGTAGGCCTCCACATGAGATTCCATCTCCAGCATATTCTCTCACTTCCTTACATGTCAACTACAATGTTTCCATGAGGGCATGAAACAGGGTAAGCAGGGGGGTGTGTGGAGTACTAAAGAAGGTATGTTTTTGATGATTATTTCAGCATATTTTCATTAGAGCTTACAAACCTTTTGCATCATGAACTAGGAAAATCATAAAGAATTATAATAGAACATGTGAGATTAATATGCAAGACGAAAACGCTGATAATTGTCATTTCCTTATGCAGGAAGGAGGAAAAACGACAAGATTTCGTTCCAAAGGAAAGGACAAGGACAGGTTAACCACTGTCCCTTTGATGGGAGACCGTATGCAAACAAGGCAAAGCAAATCAAAGTGAATCAGCCCGGGAAAGGAAGTGGAGATATCAGCTCGGCGCAGGAAAGAAAAGAAATGACTTAGGACTAACGGTTCGGCGAATCCCTCAGGATCCTTGATCTTGAGGGATCGCTGTTTTATCTATTTTTGCACTTAGATATCTCCGCCGTCACCCTTATAAAAGGGGAAGCACTGTTAGATCGGGAGGGAGTTAGATATTGTTATGCATTTATGTAATTTCTTTTAAGATCAAAACTTTGATCATCGAGTCTCGTTACGAACTGGTTTATTGTAATTCTGCACTATGCATTAATATAAACTTGGTTCCTATTTCATCTTTGAGTCTTGAATAACTTCAAGCGGTGTACCCTTGGAGGCTATGGGCCCGGCCTTGGAGGACACTTGCTCTTGTATTATTACGTTTGGTTTATGCGTGGTTTGCTTATCGACGTTATTTGGTAATCTGACGCGTTTTATAAGTTTACATCACATGCTCTGTTATGTTTAATTATTAAGGTTTCTACAGACAAAACTATTGTATTGACTCTGCATCATATTACTGCTCTTTTAGGAGTTGATATAATACTGCTAGTCTTTATAGAATACTGTTGTTGTTCCATTACAGAGCCTTTGTGTTGTGCACTTGTTCATTAACATTATGGAATTCATCTTGGAAGTTATGTTCTTTGCGATCATTAGATTTATGAACAATGTTGTTCTATTTTGAAATGCAGTTGTATTCTTTCTAACTGAGATCGATACTTGGATCAGATTACTATTTAAGTGTGTTCTGTGCATATATGGTTTTCAAGCGCTGTTCTATAATTTATCATTAATCGGTTCTGTTCCACTTTGGTGTGTTGTTCAATTCGTCCTTAAGAGTGAAGGATTGTCGTTTGATTCCTGTAGATTACAATTAATGCATTTGATCTGATAGACTAAGATGTTACTGCTTGTGAGACTTAGTTTCCGTTCTATTTCTTAACTGTTGTTCCATTTCCAATTTGATGTGCGATTCCTTAATTGTTGTTCCATTTCTTATCTGCCGTTCCATTTCTTGGTATTGGCGTGAAGAACGATCTCAGGCTGTAGTGAGCATTGACATCTATTGTCTGGCTCCCAGATCCATGATCTATTCTCTAATTTCCTTTTCCATCAATTTCCAAAGGGATGGGTTATTGCTACTGAACCCTTGACTGATAAGTTTCTTAGTCTTTTGAATGTGTGATTTAAACTTTTGAAGTAGTTAAGCTGCAGACAAGCATCCATTTACTCTTGTATTTCTGAGCACTGTACTACTAGCATTACTCTGAAAAATGATAGCCTCAGACTGAGACACTCTTTGAAATAACAAAACGTTCCTGGATTGACATATTAATGTGTGGTATTTAGAGGTGAAAGAGACCCTTTTTATAGCTCCAAAGAAACCAGGAAGAAGTGGGAGCAATCCATGAAAGAAGGGATGGACTCCTTAGCACATAACCATACTTGGGACTTAGTCAGGTTGCCTGTAGGTAAAACAAAATTGTAGAATAAATGGGTTTACAAGTTGAAGGAAGAAGAGGGAGGTAGAAAAAGGTATAAAGCTAGACTTGTGGTGAAGGGGTTTGCACAGAAAATGGGTATAGAATTTGATGAAATATTTTCTCCTGTTGTTAAAATGACTTCAATCAGAACTATTTTAAGTCTAGTAGCAGCTGAAGATTTGCATCTTGAGCAGTTAGATGTAAAAACAACCTTTCTCCATGGGGATTTGGAGGAACACACACACACACACACACAAACATATATATATGCAACAACCACAAGGATACGAGGTAAAGGGAAAGGAGAAACTAGTGTGCAGGTTGAAGAAGAGCTTGTATGGCTTAAAATAGGCTCCAAGGTAGTGCTATCTAAAATTTGACAGGTTTATGTTTGAACAAGGTTATACTAGATTTCACTTTGATCATTGTGTTTGTTATGAAACTAGCTCACAAAAAGATAGAAAAGATAGATGAATGCCTTAGAAATAAGCCTCTTCGAGGGGGCAACCTCCTTTACATTACACAAATGAACAATTCTTTGATGATACAAATGACAAGACATCCTTTCTATATATAGGAGTCTAAGGGGTCATAATATAATCAGAGCCGACATAACAATAATAATTTAAGGGAACACTAACAACAGTGGGCTTGTATGGGGCACAATAATAACAGTATGGGGACTAAATGGGTACAAAAATATAATAAGGGGGTTGTACTAATAACAATACAGGGTTACACTAGTAGTATAGGGGCCTAACATGCCCCTCTCCTTCAAAAAGTGTTGTCCTCAATGCTTCAGTAGTTCTTGATGCTTCTATATAAAATTCTTGTCCTCCCATGTGGAATCTTCAGCGGGTAAGTTCTTCCACTTGATGAGATTCTGATATTGATTGATTTCGTAGCTATCGCATTCTTGTTTTTGTGACTTCTCCAAGTTCCAATATGATTTTTCCTTCCTCTTCAAGTTCTGGCAATATTGTTTGAATTTGGATCTTCTGTAACTTTTGGATGAGTGGCCACACTTCTTTGTCCTTCTTCCATTCATCCCTTGCTTCATTTATCCAATCTGGTTGGATAATAGAAATAGCAAAAATCAATGCTTCCACATCCTCATCCTTTCTTGAGAGTGCATCTGCAACAAAAATTTTCTTCCCTTTTCTATAGATGATGTCAAAGTCATAACCCAACATATTTGTGACCCATTTTTTCTTTTCTTCTAAAGATAATATTTGTTCTAAAAATTATTTAAGACTATCATGATCCATTTTTACCTTGAAGAGTCTTCCCATTGGGTAAGGTCATCGTTTCTTAAGTGCATGTAGTATTGCCAACATTTCCTTCTCGTAAATAGCTTGCTTGAGATGTACACGTAAAAATACCCAATCACCTATATCAAAACTTTTTTCATTGCAATGTTGATCTACCTCTTGTTTCATTCGATTCTGCACCAAAGTGGCATTATCCTTTAAAAGTTGGAGAAATTGTTGTTGATGCTTGATGTGATCTTTCACTGCTTGAACCTTTTTCTTCTTGATATGTCCTTCTATCTTGAGAGTTTGACAAGCAGTAATTTCTTCCAATGCTTTACAAGATATGGTCGAATTCATTTCTTGATGCTTGATGTGATCTTTCTCATCTTGAACATTTTTCTTCTTGATATGTCCTTCTATCTTGATAGTTTGAGGAGTTGTAATTCTGGCCAATGCATTACAAGATATGGTTGGATTCATTTCTTCTTTCTCGATGTGATCTTTCACTTCTTGAACCTTTTTCTTCTTGATATGTCCTTCTATCTTGAGAGTTTGAGTGGTAATTCTTGCCAATTCTTTACAAGATAAGGTCGGATTCATTTATTCTTTCTTTGGGGTTGGTTCCTAGTGTATATCCTCTTCTTTTGATGTTTCTTGATCCTTTTCCTCCTCCTCTTCATAATCTATGTAAAATAATTTCTTCTCATCACACTTATGACCTTTAGTGCATTTGCTATCACAGTTGTAACAAATCCCCTTTTCTCTTTTTTCTTCCAATTGTTGTGGTGTAAACCTTGTAGGTTGTGGAAGTCTAGGAGAAAAAACAATTCCATAATTATAGTTGTGAGTGGTGGGATTCCTTGTTTCCATAATTTCGCTTTCAATTTTTCTTGCCCACCTGAATGCCCTCTCCAATGAATCAGGTTCCCAAAGATGAACCTCATGCTGAATGTTATCCTTTAAAGTACCTATGAAGACATCAATCCTTTTCTTCTATGGAATATCATTTACCCTTATATTCAATTTTTGAAAGTCCTCAATGTGCTCTTCCATTGAACACTTTTGTTTGAGATTTATCAATTGGTTAAAGAAGGTGTTTCTCTTTGTATCCTCATGATGTGCTATCATTTCCTCCGTGAAAATTGACCACGTAACAAGTGGTTTACAAGAACAAAGCCCTTTATACCATAAAAATTTATCTGGTTCTAAATATGAAGATGTAATACATACCTTTTGTAACAGTTGCACCTCATGTAGATCAAAATATTTCTCCATCTATAGTATCTAATTTACTGGATCCTTGCCATCAAACTTCCTCATATCGCCTTTTCTTGATTTTAGGAGCTTGATCTTGAAATGAATGTAACTTTGTAATTTTGGATCTTGTAGTTCTAAAATCTTGACCTACAGTAGGCCTCCGCATCCTCTTTTTAATGCCACCAGTCTGATCGAAATTGGATTCTCCAAGAAAGAGTTATGCACAATCTCCCAAGATGACCTAATTATATACCTTTTCAGAAGACAAAATTTGTATGAAGTGCCACATGTCACTGTTTTGACCTTCGGATTGAAACAATATACATAGGAAACTATAGTCCGTTCCCCTTTTGTAACTTCTTACAAAATTGCAATCTAATGCTCAAAGAAACAGTTATGATGATTTTCCCCAGGTCACCTGTTTAGAATGTAATTCGAGAGTTTTCATAAACCGTAACTTCCTCATATCATATCTCGGCAAATGCAGCGAGACAAGCTCTGAAATTTGGACCCAAAGTTCAGAGCAATTTCTTCTCAAATGGATTTTTTTGTAGCTTTTGAAACATTGCAAAAAAAAAATTATAGAAAAAATGCCACGATGACCCGTTTGGAGCAGCGAAACCTAGAATCCAAAGCTTTGATACCAAATGTTATGAAACTATCTCATGAAAAGATAGAAAAGATAGATGAAAGCCTTAGAAATAAGCCTCTTCGAGGGAGCAACCTCCTTTACATTACAAAAATGAACAATTCTTCGATGATACAAATGACAAGAACTCCTTTCTATATATAGGAGTCTAAGGGGTCATAATATAATCAGAGCTGACATAACAATAATAATGTAAGGGCACAATAATAACAATAGTGGGCTTCTACAGGGCACAATAATAACAATGTGGGGACTACATGGGTACAACGATATAATAAGGGGGTTGTACTAATAACAATATGGGGTTACACTAGTAGTATAGGGCCTAATAGTGTTTATATCAAAAGAAAAAATGATGGCAACTATATTATATTGTTATTGTATGTAGATTGTTGAAAATGGCAACAAGAAATGCTTAAAATAGAAATGATATAAATAGCATTGCTATAAATAGAATTTCGGGATGGATTCCAATTTTAGTGAGTCCCTAAACAAAAATTGAGAAGTAATATTCAAATTTGATCTTAACAGCTGTTTGATTAATAATTAATTAATTCATCTTGAGTTATTTAGTTGGAGAAAATCAAACATGAAGTGTATGTGAAGAAATGCAACAATTTCTCCATTGATTGAGGAATTTATCCCTCAGTTAAAGAGATAAGGATGAGTTGTAATTTGAGTTGTAATTAGTTGGCTTAGTTAACTGAGTCAAGTCCAGTTAGATTAGTTCTAACAGTTTGTAGAATTAATTGTGAGTTCAGTTAGTTAATGCTTGCATGCATGTAACTGTTGCACTTTCGATAACATAATATTCTCTCATAAATAACTCATGCATGTCAGTTCAGACAGAGACCCAGTTGAGATCAGATGGAGGGGTAGTGTACTATCAGTTGTAGGAATACTCCATTAAGAATATCTCTTACATGCAGAAGGAATTCTTTCCTTGAGGATTGCGCAGTTACTTCTTCCTGTTTAGTGAGTGTGACGAGGCCAATTCACACATGTGGCTTCACTGGACCCCAATAAAAACTGCACAAGGAAGTAGTAGGCCTGGAGGGCTAAGGAAAGGCATATATGTTGCCTGGATATTCTGTGAGTTGTATTTTCTAATTGTGCTGAGAGCTGGATAGTTTTTTGAGCTAAGGCTTTGTGTAATCAGACATATTTTCCACTTGTATGATATACAGAGATTGGATTTTTAGGCTGAGGCTTTCCCCGGGTTATTCTTCTGTGTTCATGTGATTTCTTTCCCTTCATCTGTTATATGTATTCTATTGATATTGCTCATATTCAATTAAGCTTCTGCTAAATTGGATGTAGGAGTGGATCTTGTATTTTGCTTTAGTATATTGCATAATCTGTTGATCTACAGTGGGAATTTCTACATGGTATCAGAGCAAAGGTGATCAAGGAGAGAAAATTATACAAGAAGGGAGAAGCTAAAAGTTTTTGCTTCCTGAATATAGAAATCAAGTTCTTATCATGTATCAATTTCACCAATGGAGTTCAACGATTTAAGGCTCGAGTATGCCCTTGATGGTAGCTCGAATTACATAGCCTGGAAGGATTTCATGGAAGTAGTATTAGAGGATAACGATCTAAAGGACTTCATTGATCAGGAAGTCCGCAAGCCTACAATAGCTAATGCTACAGAATTGGTGGAATGGAAGAAATGTGTGGCTAGAGCAAGGAGAATCCTTCTGGAGGGTGTTCGAGACCACATAGTCTCGAGTCTCCATGGGAAGGAGACACCGTTTTTGATGTGGAAAACATTGAAAGATCTATATCAGAACAGTAGCGATCAGAGGAAGCTGGCACTGAAAGACAAGCTTAGGAAAATCAAGTGTGAAAAGGGCGACACGATCTCTATGTATCTGAACAAGCTCACCTCTTGCAGGGATGAGCTTGGAAGTGTAGGGATCACGACTGTTGATGATGACATGGTGAGTCTTGCTCTACTCTTTCTTCCTAAGAGCTCACATAGCTACCAAGTCCTAGTAAATGGAAGAGAGAAACTGCCAGATTGGGAATGACTCTGGTTGGATCTAATGCAGGAGGAGATAAGAAGAAGCACAAGAGATGGTTCTTCATCTAAGGAGGATGAAGAAAATTGCGCCTTAGCGAGTAAGGCAAAGAAAGGGAAGGAGAAGGATTCTCATCCAAAATTGAGTTCTTCCCATGGTGGGAAGAAGTTTGACAAATCAAAAGTGCGATGCTTTCGTTGTCATGAAGTGGGCCATTTTGCTACAAATTGTCCACTGAGGAAATCCAAGAAAGGAGTCGTGGAAGGATCAGAAGGTGTGGCATTGGCCTCACATTTCGAGTTGGATTTCACCCTCTTCGCATGCATGGTTTCATCCATGGTGGGATGTGGTTGGTTTATTGATAGTGGAGCTTCTTTCCACATGACCAGTGACAAGAGTTTGTTCAGTACCTTGGAGGAGAAAGATCTCCAGATACTCATAGCGATGGGTAATGATGAAAAGTATAGTGTCTCAATTGTAGGCACGGTTGTTTTTCAGAGGGAGCATGGAGCTTTCATTACCTTGACCGATGTCAAGTATGTACCAGGACTGAAGAGACATTTGGTGTCGATCATAATGCTAGAAGACAAAGGCTATGATGTAGTCTTCAGTAAGGGAAAGGTTTTCCTTTGACACATCACCATGAGACAAGTGAAGAAAATCGGTTCACATGTCAAGAACCTATATGCTCTTGAGGTTCATGATGCATGAAAAGCCTTGAGGAGCAAGGCAACTATTGGAGACTTGGTGGTTGAGAGGGAGAGTAAATTACCTCTCAACATGCAACCCTAGAAGAAGTCTCAGACAATTGGGGAGGAGCCACAATTGGTGAAGCAGCTTCAGGAGGTTGTGGAGAAGCCAAGAGGAGACTGAGTGGAGTCATCCACTCATGTAGAGACCTCTAGTAGGTGGAAATTTCAAGCCAAGTGGGCAGAGGGACCACATGCATCCATACCTCCAGGTTGGAGGTGGGGTGATGTGGAGTGACAGTGCCAAGAAGGCTGGAATAAGGGCATGATCATTGAGGTACCCAACCTCTTTGATTAGACCTTGCTATGGGAGCCCCAACGAGGAGGAGCAGGACTGGCTGAGTGGGTAGAGACAGATGCAGATGGAGTGACAGAGAGAGCTACAGTGCAGGAGTCCCTAGACTGTGCAAAGCTAGCAAGCTATAGTAATGCGAGATGCACAGGAGTGTTGCACCAGTGCAGGATGGCACAGAGAGGTGTGAAACGATGCGAGATGCATGGAGTGTTGTAGAAGCTTAGAGGTCAGAGTGGGAGCACTTGTCAGTGGTAGAGGGAGCTTCAGCATTAAAGGGTGTTTCTAGCGCAATAAAGAGGTCAGTTGGGAGTTTTTTTGTTTCTAGAGTTGCAGGAGTAACAACACTTGGAAGAAGTGTTGCATGCAGAACATTCCAAAGGTTTAGGATCGTGTTCGAGTTGAATTCCTTTCTTGTTGAGAGGGAGTGTTGAAAATGGCAACAACAAATGCTAAAAATAGAAATGGTATAAATAGCAGTTCAAGTACCAGTGTTGGACATAGAAACAAGGAATGAAAAATGGAAGTGCTAAAAATAGCATTTCTATAAATAGAATTTCAGGATGGATTCCAATCTTAGTTAGTCCCTGAACTAAAATTGAGAAGTAAAATTTGAATTTGATCTTAACAGCTGTTTGATTAATAATTAATTAATTCATCTCAAGTTAATTAGTTGGAGAAAATCAAACATGAAGTCTATGTGAAGGCATGCAATAGTTTAGCCATTGATTGAGGAATTTATCCCTTAGTTAAAGAGATAAGGATGAGTTGTAATTTGAGTTGTAATTAGTTGGCTCAGTTAACTGAGTCAAGTCCAGATAGATTAGTTCTAACATTTTGTAGAATAAATTGTGAGTTCAATTAGTTAATGCTTGCATGCATGTAACTGTTGCACTTCAGATAACTGAATATTCTCTCATAAATAACTCATGCATGTCAGTTTAGAGAGACCCAATTGAGATCAGATGGAGGGGCAGTTTACTATTAGTTACAAGAATATTCCATTGTGAATATCTCTTGCATGCAGAAGGAATTCTTTCCTTGAGGATTGCGCAGTTACTTCTTCCTGTTTAGTGAGTGTGATGAGACCAATTCACACATGTGGCTTCACTAGACCCCAAGAAAAACTATGCAAGGAAATAGGAGGCTTGGAGGGCTAAGGAAAGGCATATATGTTGCCTAGACAATCTGCGAGCTATATTGTTTGATTGCGCTGAGAGCTGGATAGTTTTCTGAGCTAAGTCTTTGTGTAATCAGACATATTTTCCACTTGTATGATATAAAAATATTGGGGTTTTAGGCTAAGGCTTTCCCCAGGTTATTCTTCTGTGTTCATGTGATTGCTTTCTCTTCATCGATTATATGTGTTCCATTGATCTTGCTCATATTCGATTAAGCATCCGCTAAATTGGTTGTAGAAGTAGATCTTGTATTTTTCTTTAGTATATTGCATAATATGTTGATCTACAGTGGGAATTTCTACATAGATGACATGCTTGTTGCGAGTTCTAACATGCAAGAAATAAATGTGTTCAAAATAAATTTGGCAAACTCATTTGCAATGAAGGATTTGGATGCTGCAAAACAAATACTTGGTATGAGAATAACTAGAGATAGGAAGAATCATAAATTAACATTGTCTTGGAGTGAGTACCTAAAAAAGGTGTTGAAAAGGTTTAATATGCAGAATACAAAACCAGTTAGTATACCTTTGGCTATCCATTTAAAACTAAGGAAATGTGCCCCAAGACTTAGAAAGAAATGGATTTTATGTCTAAAGTTCCATATGCATCAGTAGTTGGAAGCATAATGTATGCAATGGTTTGCACAAGGCCTGATATTTCACATGCAGTGGGATTTGTAAGAAGGTACATGAAAAATCCAGGAAAAGAACATTGGATGGCAGTGAAGTGGATTCTCAGGTATTTGAGAGGTACCAAAAATAAAGCATTATGCTTTGGTGGTTCAAACATTGCTCTATAGGGATATGTTGATGCAGATATGGTGGGTGATAGAGATAACAGGAGGAGCACAACAAGGTATGTGTTTACTGTAGGTGGAACAACTATTAGTTGGGTTTGAAAACTGTAAAATGTTGTTGCACTCTCAACAACAGAAACAAAGTATGTTGCTGCTACAGAGGCTAGTAAAGAAATGATTTGGTTACAAAGGTTTCTGGATGAATTAGGTAAGAAGCAGGAGTTGTGCAGGTTATACAATGACAGCCAGAGTGCCATATATCTTGCAAAAAACTCTATGTTTCATTCCAAGACTAAACATATACAGCTCAAGTACCATTTCATACGGTCAACGTTGGAAAATGGACAGTTGAAGCTGGAAAAGATACACACTAGCCAGAATTCTGCAAATATGTTAACAAAAGTTGTAACCAAGGAGAAATTGAGATTCTGATGAAGATGAGAAACAACTAGGTCCAAAGTGAAGTCATTTTCCAACAAATGAAGCAGCAGTGGAGGTGATATAATCAGTCTCCAAGTGGGGGATTGTTGGGTGTGGAGCCTCATTATCTTCTTTATTCAGAGGTATCACTGCATTGGACCCCAGTTTGTAATGTGGCGGCAACGCCACTCGTAATGTTTGTGCTGGAAGAAGGGTCCAGGGGGGGGGGGGGGGGCAGCAATCTTTAGGAGCCTCCCTTTGGTGCGGGATCGGGGGCAACGCCACCAAAGCTAAAAATAGATGTAAAATTGCCTTGTAAAATGTTGTAATTTCATAGTCAATCTGGGCCATTCATTAGGTGAAGATCTGATGGTAGAAGTTATGTTTAATTTAGGGTTTTTTTCCCTAGAAGGCAACCCCTCGCTATATATGAGGGAATTGTATTGCGTCTATGTAGATCTGTATTATGAGTGAGAAAGAGAGAGGAGATTGTGTGAGAGTGAAGAGGGAATTACAATAGATCTATTGTAGGTTGTATCTTCAATTTGTTGGATAATATAAAAGGAAGGACTGGTTGTTTCTCTGTGGACATAGCCCAAATTGGATGAACCAAGTATATCTGTGTCTCTCTTGTTTTATGCATTTTCTATGTTTATATTTCTGCAATATATTTTGTGTGTTCCATTGCCCTATAATATATAATTTTCTAACATCCTTCCTGGATGGCTTTACTGGGTACAACCAAACACAAATCAACCTTGAAGACCATGATAAGACCACATTCAGATGTCCTTGGGGTACCTTTTCCCATAGGGTACTTCCATTCGGTCTGTACAATTCCCCTGCTACCTTCGAGAGGGCAATTCTAAGTAGCTTTGCTAAACTTTTTCATGAAACTGTAGACATATACATGGATGAATTCACTCCTTATGGATGTGACTTCCAAGAATTTCTTTCTAATATGTGCAAAGTCTTAAAGAAATGCATTGAAATGAATCTTTCATTGAGTCCCGAGAAATGTGAATTTTTTATGAATGCGGGGACTGTCCTTGGCCATTCCATATTCAAGGAATGGATACAAGGTGACCCAAACAAATTTTGCATCATTAAAAGGTTACCTATCCCTTAAAAAACAAAAAGATGTTCAAAGCTTCCTTAAATTAGCTGGGTATTATAGAAGGTTGATTAAAGACTTTAGTAAATTGGCTTCACCTTTGTTTGGACTACTAGCTAAAGATTCAGACTTTTGTTTGACAAACAACTGTAAAGAGGCATTCGAAACGCTAAAACAAAAGCTGACCACTACACCCATCCTTAGAGGCCCCAACTAGGAATTACCTTTCCATATACCCACATATGCATTAGATAAAGTTGTAGGGGTTGTCTTAGGACAAGTGGAAGACAAATTTCTTATGCTATCTATTTCTTTAGTAAGAACCTTTCTAATGCTGAGTTAAATTATACAATCACTAAAAAGGAACTATTTTTTGTGGTACATTCTTTGAACAATTTTAGGCATTACATCACTGACTATCAAGCTTTTGTTCACATTGATCATGCAACCATTAAGTATTTAGTGAATAAACCTAATGTAATTGCTAGGATAATTAGATGGTTGTTGTTATTGTAGCAATTTGATTTGAATATTATTGAAAAACTAGGAAAGGAGAATGTGGTTGCAGATTTCTTGTCAAGATTAACCTTGCCTGCAGACAAGGAAGAAATGGTAGATTGTCAACTCCCAGATGAGCACCTATTTTCCATCTCGGTGCTATCTCCTTGGTTTGATGATATATCCAATTACTTGGTTGCTAGGATGTTCCATCCTAATCTATCCTCCAAGGATAAAAGCAAGATTGTTAGGAAAAGTGCCCCATTCACTTGGATTGGGGGAATTATTTTAAAAGTGGGGCAAGATCAGATCTTGAGGAGATGTGTGAGAGAAGAAGAGGTCTTTTACATTCTCTCAACATGTCATTATGGACCTTGTGGAGGCCATTTTGTTTCACTAAAAATTACCTTCAAGGTTCTATAGGCAGGTTACTATTGGCACACTCTACATCAAAACCCAAGAAGGTACACCACTAGGTGCGATCAATGCCAAAGTGTTAATGGGAAAAGTGTCTATTCAGAACGACCCTATCCCACTAAGGTGTGATAGTGACCTTAGAAACAAACAGAGAAAACTACTGTCGTATTCTTCTTTATGAACTATAAACGAAGAGGAATAGGATGAACCAACCTGTGTCTTGCGCTAGTCCTTTGATCCAATCTCTCTCCTCTTTGACAGCTTCCAGCTAACTGCTCCCTTACTTGCCCAGCTTCACCAAGTTCCTGTAAGATCACAGAAGAAGAAAACTACACAAAGACATGGATTTATATTCATAAATAGCTTAGGATCAGATTTAAGCTAAACATACAAATGTAACAAACATCAATGATACACAAGCATGTAGGAGAAACTCAAATAGTTTTATTGATATAACAAGAAGGTCCAGGAGGCGTTACAACCGATGATTCCTGATCCTACATCAACCTCCCAGCATAGAAGTCCCCTCTTCACCTCCAACAAAGCATAAATCACCCAATACTCCGATATCTATCTCAAAACCAACATCAATTCTCTGCAATGTACAAAATTCCAGCCTCTGGATCTCTGGGATGAGGGATCCATATATAGATGTATGCAAAGAGGATGAGTCAGCTTATGATTTGACTAGTGGCCTCTCTCTGTCAGTTCTTGT
This sequence comes from Pinus tabuliformis, assembly GCA_031772625.1. Classification (NCBI taxonomy): domain Eukaryota; kingdom Viridiplantae; phylum Streptophyta; class Pinopsida; order Pinales; family Pinaceae; genus Pinus; species Pinus tabuliformis. The sequence continues at coordinate 1,165,570,592 of CM062813.1, forward strand.
TTCCACTTGGAGACTGAGAGCCTCTTACTCATCCTTGGTCGAACTCAGTGAGGCAAGTGTCATTGGGGAAGATTCTGGAAGCTTCCATTGTCTGTCCACCTTGCAGAATGACACTGCCATTTGTCATTTCCCACTCAACGCACCCTGGTAGTGCATTTAGGTGCGTTGCAACGCACCTAGCTAGTGTACTTGGGTGCTATGCAACGCAGCTAGCTAGTGGAGCAGCTGAAATGATCCTGATTTGACTGATTCTGAGCAGTTTTTGGTGGAGAACTTCTGGGAGAAGCTGTAATTTTTTGACCTTGTTCCTTTAGGGGTCGGAACAACACTTTTAGGGAATTAGGATCCCTTGGTTTATGGACATTTCATGCTTAGAGCTGTAAGGCACAAAAATGTCTATAACAGTTGCCCCCTAAAGTATGAGGCCGTTTATCGGGTGAAATGCTTTATTAGGAGGATCCGAAGTTCTTTCAATGCTGGGAGGAGACCTGTAATAAGATACAATACAATACATTATCTTCATACTGTTTTCATGATCTAGCTGAGGCGGGCATTCCCATGCTTAGCTTTATAAATTCATTTTCATGTACATAGGACAGACAATCGTCTGATGGTAGACTGATGATTCTGATAGAGCCATCATCCTTTTGGTAGGATGATTATCTGTGCTGCAGTGCTGTGCATTTCAATGTCTTTATTTTCCTGAATATATATCGCAACCTGGATGGATGAAACTAGATCCGGGGTCTTCAATCTCGTCCGATCTTCACTCGAAGTACAAGTCGATCCATGTGAGAAATGTTTTGAAGTCGAACATGGAAAGACATCGCTTGATTACCAGTCAATGATGTAAATTGTTGACAAGCGCGAGAGGAATCACTGATAATGATGATGACCCTCAAGGTACTGCAGTACAATTCACGTGGTGTGAATAAAGGACTTGGCGTTGAACACCACGCAAAATCTTTCGGTCGAAGGTCATTGATGTATACCTGTCGCCGGAAGTGAGAAACTTGCCATTGAGGCATGCAAGCTTCAAAGTACTGAATGGGGTGTTCCTAGATCAACTTCTTGGATAATGAGCTGGTGTCAACAAGAAGCGATCCATCAAAGGAGGGCCTTAATGAATCCCACATCAATGACACGGAACAGAGCAAATGATTTTGATGGAGGTGAAAACGATCTGATGATATATGGTTCGGGATGGCGGTCATGAAAGAATGAAGTATAATGTATGGTAGTGGATGGGACACGGGTGACTTCTTTGGATGACTTCTCTTGAACATGTCGGCGACACTTATGTGATGGATTGGTAGCATTTACCCCAAATGTGGATGGTATGGCGTGACCATGGTGATGTGACCGGTGAATGAAACAACCCAACCCGACTCAGGCACAGAGTGGAAGTATCATGTTCAAGAGCGACTTGCTACCAATAAAGATTCTTTGAGTTTTCTTCCCAATTTTTCCCCAGTCATTGCTGACCAGTACCTCTTTATTTTTGTCAAGCTTGAGGAGGATAACATATGCTTGTTCTATAATTTTCCCTTCGGGCAAACCCATCGCTATGTTTTAACGAGCCTAGCGATAGTGAAACTTGTTCTCGTCTAAAGACAAGTTTGTCGCTATTAATCTTTTTAACGAGTTTAACGACAAAGATAACTCGGTCCTTTTCATTTTTAGAGAGTCTGAAAAGGTACGTAAAGGTAACTCCAAAATTCCTTTTTCGTCATCTAATCCCTTAAGTCCGAAAAAGTATAAAACAATACAGAAGGGATGAATTTTCGATAGTTTTAATGAGCCGAACAAAACAAGCGCTCGATCTTTTTGTGCAATAATCCCTCAGGTCCAAAAAGATTAAAATCTAGAGGAGGAATAGCACTTCCGGTCACTTTAACGAGCTGGAAGGCCAAAACTCGGCAATCTTTTCATATTTTACGAGTCAGTTGAAAAGAGCTTAAAGAAGACTCGTCTTTTGAGGAACGAGTGATAAAATGGGTAGCAGCTGATTCCAGGTAAGGCTTGGAATTTTCCAATCACGGCAGTGTCACAAGGATGGCTAGTGAAATCACTCTTCACAACTGTTCCTCAAAATGGTTAAACAATCAAATGGAGGTGAATGATCGGCCAATGGAAAAGTGGAGGTGACGGTGCAAACACGACCAAGGCTTTAATGGCTGAAATGCTACATTCACGGTGGTTATTTACCGGGGAATAGTTCATTTTTTAACGAGCTTAAACGCGGGTGGAAACATTTGCTCATGTCTTATGTTTATTTTTTAACGAGCTTGAACTATGTGCTAAAACTGCTCGATTAGATGGTCTTGTTTTGATTTTTTACCATAAATAGCTTTGTCCTTCCAAAGATAGTACTGTATTTTTCAACTGCTTCATCAAACTAGTCAGAAATGAACAATATTTGCTTGAAAATGAGATTAAAACGCTAATATTTTACTTTGAACTACGTAAAAGTAATCAAAAAGTGTTTTTTACCTCTCATTTTACCATTTCATTTGAACTTGGTTTGTTGGAGCTTTGGAGGTGCTTTTCCCCCTCGATTTTCATCAGTTGATTTTGGGAGATTCAGTGGACGATTCTCAGCGTCGTCTGGACCAGGTAGGAGCTAAACCCGAGCTCTTTCATTTCATGGTTTCCTTTTTGCATTCTGTGCTTTATTCCCTTCTCTTTTGAGCCCCTGGGGTTCGAGGGATTCGTTCTGCCATCAAGGCACCCTCAGTACATCGAAACCTGCGTTGAATGCTGGCCTGTATGAAGGTAGTTTGACATTCAATGCACCTAGAACACTGCTGCAGGTGCGTTGGGTGCAGAAAGGGAATTTGTTGCACAGTTTTTGATGGAATTTTTACCTGTTTCTCATCAAAATCAGGATCTAACTCCTCTCTTTTTTGTTTTTTCAGAGATCTCAGAGCAAGATGACCCTTACATGGTGAGAATGAGAACATGAAGAAGAGGACATGATTGCCCTACATGATCCAGTTACAGTGAACGCGCTGCGGAATTGTGGCTTGCTGAAGTTCTTCCGCATTTCTAGCATGAGACAGCAGATCAACCTACTATAGTATTTGCTCGATGCATGGGATCCTATCAACCAAGTTTTCCAGATTAGGGGCAAATCTATCCCCTTGACTGCAGTAGACATCTATTTCTTGACTGGTTTGTCGAGGCGGGGTGCCCCCATCTCTTTGTCAGGTTCGGCCCGAGGAGGCAATTTTGTGAGAGATTATGTCCGCCAGTATTGCAGGGAAGGATCTCAGTCGAGTAAAGAAGGCAAGATCATCATCCGTGATGTCACTGACAGGTCCCTTAGGACTATCCTGTTTACTTTTGGTAGTATGGCCGGTAGTGCGTCTCTTCATGTAGCCAACAGATCCTATATGCAGCATGCCTTGGAATTCCTCCAACCGAAGGTGTTCAACTGGTGCGACGCAGTACTTATTGTGATGAAAGAGCAGTTGACCAAGATAAAGAATGGGAGGTTGAAGAACTTTGGGTTCGGTTCCATTTTGACCGCCTTTGCCTTGGAGAAAATACCACTGATGCAGCCGCAGTACATTGCACTCGATTTACCTTCTCCTACTGAACCACGTATGCAGAGATGGGTTGACCATATGTCTAGGCATGCTGGCCAGTCTCAGATTTCATTTTTTGATACCTTCTTCAGGTGGTTTGATCGTCAGGAGATGGTTTATTCCGAGTATCCATATGCTGGCATGGATTTCCGGGGTGATCCTGATTTGGTACTGTCGGACGGCGAGCAGTGGGGTGCTATTGGTAAAATCTCTGACCATATTGTTGTTTACTGCTTTTGTTTATAATGTCCTTGTGCTTTATTCTATTAATACTTTAATCAAACTCATGTGTACATGCAGATGTTGGTCCCGTTTGTCCAGTAGTTTGCCTGAGAGTACCAGCTGTTGCTCCAGCAGGAGAGGCTGCCGGAAGAGCTATTCTTCGCGACCTCGATGTGGCCGAGACTCTCACAGCTGTGCAGGAGCAGGTTGAGAGCCTTACTCTTGGTATTCCAGATGTGAGGATCGACGAGCTACCTTTCCAGTTACAGCGGCATACTACTGGTGTGCCCAGACGATGGACTCGTCTCTTACGCATGATCGCACAGGCTGTGACTTGCTATCACGAGCATCATTAGACTAGGGTGCCCCCTAGCATTTTGAGTTTTTGGGTCATGTGACCGATTTTGTCTTGGTTACAGAACATTACATGTAAACCATAAACAGCTATATATATTTTTGATTTTCGGGGTTTTATTTTGGTTGAGCTATATGATCCACATGTAAAACATTGATGATGTGTTTCTTTTTATAAATGTTGTAAATGTCTATCTAACACATAGTTTGCTAATGAGTCGGTTAATGTGTTTAAGTTTCTGGAAATATGTTGGTATTGAATAAGATCAAATTGTCTTTCCAAAATCTTAACCCTTAGGAACATGCGATAAATAGCTGGGTTGCGGACGGAATATATACCACTGAGTTGTAGTATTACGAGTTGTGAGTCTAGCCTGACAATTAGTCGGTGTATACCATGGGTGATGGCATCAGAGAGAAGTTCTATCAACGCGCTATACTCAGCGATGTTATTCGTTGATTGACCAATACATACACCTCTGAAACTTACTAACTCGCCGCTTGCATAAAAAATGGCTCAGGCTGCGGAGGACAGGTTCCGTGAACTACGACTCGCTCCGTCGGCATATCCAACACATGGCTCCAATAGGTTTGACATCTGCAATAAATGTAAAAAGGTGGATTACTCGACCAAAACAAACACTTTAGCGAAAACAAAAATATAACAAAAGCATATTGGTTACTATTTATGCATAGTAACACTTGAGGTACAACCCATTACGAGGTTGTGCCAGTGGAATTCCATCATAATCCATTAACTCGTAGGCTCCTTTTGCTAACACTCGTTTAACAATATAGGGGCCCATCCATAAAGACTTAAATTTACCTGCTCCCAATTTATCGGATTCTTGGTCGTAAAGCAAGACCAAGTCACCTTCCGAGAAGACACGGGGTTTGACATTTTTGTCGAACTGCGCCTTGACTCGTTTCTTATGGGCTTCGTTAGCCAAAGCGGCGTCACGACGGGTTTCATCCAATTGGATTAATTCCAAGAAACGAGCCTCTTCTTCTGAAGTTCCGGGGAGGAGATCAATTGCGAGTTTGAGAGACAAGATTTCACACTGGACTGGTAAGACTGCTTCCAGGCCATATACCAGTTGGAAGGGTGTGAACCCAGTTGCATTCCTTACCGATGTTCGGTAAGCCCACAAGGCTGAGTACAGGATTAGGTGCCATCTTCTTTTGTGAACTCCGATCATTCTTTGCAACATGCGCTTCAGGACTTTGTTGATCGCTTCAACTTGTCCGTTGGCTTGCGGATAATACGGAGTAGAGCTGTCGTGAGACAACCCTAGTTTGGCAGCTAATTCGACCATCATGTGATTGCGAAAATGTGATCCATGATCTGTGACTACAGCCTGTGGTACGCCGAATCTAGCGACTACATGATTGAAAAAGAAAAGGGCAGCTGTTTCACCAGTATTATCTAATGTAGGTATCGCCTCGGCCCATTTGGTAAAATAGTCAACTGCGACTATGATATACCCATGCCCCCCGGTCGAGGTGGGGTTACATGTCATGAAATCAATGCCCCATTTGGCGAACGGCCCAACAGCAACTATTGGCTGTAGAGGTGTGGGTGGTCTTCTAGTTTTGCTATCAAAAAATTGACAAGCATGGCAACTTCTGACTGCGATTATGCAATCTTTGAACATTGTTGGCCAGAAGTATCCTGCTCGTAAGATTTTTTGTGCTGTAGCATATCCAGACTGATGCCCCCCACAAGCACCTGAATGACACTCATTCAGGGCTTTTTCGGCCTCCTCATGGGTGAGGCACCTTCTCAGAACTGTATCGATACCACGACGGTAAAGTGTATCACCGACGATCATGTAGTCTTTTGCTTGGTATCGAATACGTTTTTGTTCAAAGTGTGAGGTGTTTGGCCTAAATTTTTGGGTTTGGAGATAAATTATTATATCTCCATACCACTCGTTGCTTGTAGATATCAGAAACAAATTCTCATCCACGATTGATTCTTCGGATGTTTCATCGTTGGACGACGATGGGAGATCGCATAATAGTTCTACAAAAACTAGAGCTTTCTTTGACTTGGATTTTACAAATTCCAGATCAAACTCTTGAAGGATCGCTATCCATTTTGAATATTTGCCCCCCAACAACTGTCGCGACAATATATAAGTCATGGGGTTGCAATCTGACAGAATGGTAGTTTTTCGAAAGAGGTCATAGTGTCGAAATCTTTGTATCGCTTGAACAGCTGCAAGCGCTAGTTTTTCAACATAAGAATATTTGCTTTCTGTATCATTTAAGTTCTTACTTAAATAATATATAGGATGTTCAATTCCATTGACTTCTTGAACAAAAACCATTGCGATGGTCGTATCTGCTGCAGCTAGATACAGGTTAAAATCTCTTTGATAATCGGGGGCGTACATTAATGATGCTTTCATTAGGGAATCTTTTAAAGCATCAAAGGAAGCTTGCGCAACCTGATCCCAGACAAAGGGTACCTCATTTTTCAAAAGACGTGTATAACCTTTAGCAAGTTCGGCATAATTTGGAATGAATCTCCTCAGAAAGTTTGCTTTCCCTTGGAGTTTCTGAATCTGAAGCAAATTTGAAGGTGGAGGCAAATTTATGATTGCCTGGACCTTACACGGGTCGAGACGAATCCCATCCTTGGAGACTACAAAGCCAAGTAAACAACCAGAACTGACGCAAAATACACATTTGTGCGGATTGAGTCGTATCTTGTAGTGTCGGCAACGTAGAAATATCGCTCTTAAATGCTGCGGATGATCAGTCCGCTTTCGCGAATGAGTCGGAAGGTCGTTGAGGTATGGTTGAACGATGTTTTTGATGTCATGGAAGGCATAATTCATTGCCCTCTGAAACGTCGCCCCTGCGTTCTTTAAACCAAAGGGTAATTTTCGATATGCGAATGTGCCCCATGGACAAATGAATGCAGTCTTTGACTGGTCCTGTGGGCGGATATTTATTTGATTATACCCAGAGAATCCATCCATGAATGAAAAGATTTCACATCCGGCGCATTCATCAATTATCTGGTCGATGAAGGGTGTAGGGTAGTTGTCTTTTGGACAAGCTTGATTTACATCTCTATAATCGACACACACTCTAATTGTCCCCTGTTTCTTCATAACAGGGACAATATTCGATACCCAATCGGTAAGAGGAACCGGGTAGATGAAACCAGCATGGAGAATTTTTTCAACTTCTGCCTTAATGGCAACGACTTTCTTGGGGTGCACCTGCCTTAGCCGTTGTCGTACTGGTTTGACATCTGGATACATCTTAATTTCGTGTTCAACGATACTCGAGTTGATGCCTAGCATTTCACTGTATGACCAAGCAAAGACATCTCTGAATTCGCGAAAAAGAGCGTTATATATTTCTAGTTTTGAAGGAGAACAACATTTGCCAACATAAATATTCTCTACAACATCTGTTTTAGTCGAGATATTTATGGCTATAGTCTCTTCAATGTTGGATAAGTTTCACTCGGAATCCACCGTATTTACAGTATTTGATAGAAAATCAAAAACTGAAGGATGATAAAGGTCATTTTGAGTCTCTTCTTTGCAATCCGGAAGAAGGGAACGATGGTGGGAATCATTCCATGGTGCTCCTTCTATTACCATAGCTTGGAGAATTCCTTTTTCGGTGACATGCACTTGCGACCAAGGATCTGAAGGAGTACCATATATTCTGCTTCTGCTGACGAAAGTGTCACAATGGGCTACTTCTTATATGCCCATGAAATCACACTTGAACCAAGGTGGAACACAAAACCAGAAGTGCTCTTCCTATCATCCAAACTGCCTGCAAAATCACTATCTATGTATCCAATCAATTCTTTCTTTTCTGTGCTTGCATACATTATGCCACAATCTCTAGTTCCTACTATGTATCTTAGAATTCGTTTTCCTACACTCCAATGTGTGTCTTTTGGAGTCTCCATAAATCTAGAAATCAAACTCACTCCTTGCATGATATCTGGTCTTGTAGCTGTGAGATACATGAGGCTACCAACCAATCTTTTGAATAAAGTTGGATTGACATCTGATCCTTCATCATCCTTGCTTAACTTTGTACCTGTTGCAACTGGTGTAGGGACAAGTTTGTAATTTTCCATCCTGAATCTTTTCAACAAATCTTTGGAATATTTATTTTGACAAATAAAAATTTATTTTTCAGATTGCTCAACTTCTATGCCAAGAAAATATTTCATAAGACCAAGATCTGTCATCTCAAATTCTTTCATCGTGGCTTCTTTAAATTCATCTATGTCAAAATCACCTGTAAAAATCATGTCATCAACATATAAGCAAACAATCAAAATTTGTCCATGCTCATTTACCTTTCTGTACAAGGTAGGCTCAATGTTGCTTCTGCAAAATCCATTCTTAATCATGTAGGTGTCGATTCTGCTATACCAAGCTCTAGGTACTTGCTTCAGTCCATAGAGCGCTTTCTTCAACCTGTAAACTTTGTCTTCATTACTTTCAACTTCATATCCTGGAGGTTGCTGCACATAAATTTATTCTTCTAGAATTCCATTCAAGAAGGCTAATTTCACATCCATCTGATATACTTTCCACTTGTTCTAAGTTGTTGTGGCTAGAACTGCTCTTACAGTATCCAATCTGGCTACCGGAGCAAACGTTTCTCCAAAGTCTATTCCCGGTTGCTGCGAGAATCCTTTTGCTACAAGTCTAGCTTTAAATCTATCAATTTCACCTTTCTCATTCAACTTTGTCTTGTACACCCACTTCACACCAATGAGATTTTTGTCCTTTGGTAAATCAACCAAATCCCATGTGTCATTCTTTTCAATAGCTTCAATTTCTTCATCCATGGCTTGCACCCAATTTTCATCTTTGATTGCTTCTTCAAACGAAGAAGGTTGGAATGAAAACAATGCAAAATTTGAACTAACATCCAAATCATCATAAATATCTTTCAAACTTCTCATCTTTCTCTTACCATTGCTTGATTCATCACCTGATTGATTGCTAGGAGAATCTTCATCTATTGATCTACTTGAGGATCCATGTTGCTCTGAAAATCTTGGAGTCCTTGTTGGTGTGTCTCTATTTGGTGTCTTCACCTGTGATTCTTGCTACTCCTTTTCTGCTACATCATCTTTTTCCATCAGTGGCACTTGTGCATCGACTGTTTTGTCTACAGCTCCATTCCATGACTCCTGTTCCTTGAACACAACATCTCTGCTAATTATGGTCTTCTTTGTGATAGGGTTATACAATTTGTAAGCTTTTGATTGCTCAGTATAACCAATGAATATGCATTTTTCACTTTTATTATCCAATTTTCCTCTTCGCTTCTTAGGCACATGTGCATAAGCTACACATCCAAATACTCTGAGATGAGATACATGGCAATACATACATGACCATGCTTGTTCTGGTACTCTGTTCATCACACTCTTTGTATGAGATCCGTTGATCACATAAATAGAACATGCAACTGCTTCTGCCCAATACTCATTAAACAAGTTTCTGCCTTTCAACATGCTTCTTACCATGTTCATAATTGTCCTGTTCTTTCTCTTTGCTACACCATTCTGCTGCAGTGTGTACCTAGTTGTAAACTGTCTTATGATCCCATGTTGTTTGCAGTAATCATGGAATGCCTTTGAGTCATATTCTCCACCACGATCTGAACTCAATACTTTGATCTATCAATCACTTTGGTTCTCTACTAAGGCTTTGAATTCTTTGAACTTTGCAAAAGTTTCAGACTTCTGCTTCAAAAAGTAAACCCAAGTCTTTCTGCTGTAGTCATCAATGAAAGTGAGGAAGTAGCAACTTCCACCAATCGACTGTGTCCTCATAGGACCACACAAGTCTATATGCACTATCTCAAGAGGTTGCTTTGCTCTATATGCAACTCCCTTTGGAAAAATTTCATGGTGTTGTTTTCCCAAGATGTAACACTCACAAGTACTAGCAGGCTCTTTGATGGGAGGTAATCCTCTGACCATCTATTTCTGCTGCAACAATCTTAAACCAGAAAAGTGCAAGTGTCCAAATCGAAAGTTCCATAACCATTAATCATTAGAACATGCAACTGTAAAAGAACTCATCTGACCACTGTAATTCAAAATGAGAGGAAAGATTCTGTTCCTCGTCATCTACACCTTTGCTATCAGTTTCTTGCTTGGGGGCTTGTCATATATAACAACTTATTTACCTTGAAAGATAACTCTGTATCCTTTATGTGTCAATTTACCAACACTTAACAAATTATGTTTGAGACTAGGAACATAATATACCTCTGAGATTGTCATCGGCTCCCCCTACTTGGTTAGAATGTTGACCACTCCTTTTCCTCCATCTACTTCCAAAGTCTTGTCAGTCCCCAACTTTACCTCTGATTTCACAGATTGATCAAAATTTGCAATCAAATCCTTGTTGCATGTCATTTGGTTACTGCAACCACTGTCTAACAACCACACACTAGAAGAAGGTTCATGCATGGTATGGCAAGCTAGGAACATAGAGTTAGTACTCTCTGTAGTGACATTAGCTCTCTGGTTCCCTTGATCAGCTATTTTCTTCCTACAATCACGAGAAAAATGACCAAATTTATTACAGTAATAACATCTCACCATTGATTTGTCAACTCTTTGATTATTGTTGAAGCTTTTGTAGTTTCTTCTATTTGCATGTTCATGATCTTCTCGATCATCTCTCTGACCACCATATCTTCCGCTTCGTCCTCTGCCTCTCATTCTACTTTTGTCTTGACCTCTGTCTCTTGAAATAGAAACCTGACTTTTGAAAGAGGTCTCTAAAGTGGAATCCTTATTTTTGTCTATCCTTGCCTCATGGGATAGAAGTGATCCCATAAGCACATTAACTGCCAATGATGCCAAATCCTTGGCTTCTTCTATGGCTACTACCACAAAATCAAATTTGGTAGACAAAGATAAGAGGACCTTCTCAACCACTCTTTGATCTTTTATATCTTCACCATAAATATTTAACTAATTTACGACAGTTATGACCCTATTCATGAAAGAATCAATGTCCTATGTCTCCTTCATCTGCAGACTTTCAAAATCTCTCCTAGTATTCTGCAACTTAACAATATTGACTTTGGCCATACCTTTATAGTTTGTCGCCAAAGTATCCCATGCTACTTTTGTTGAAGACATGGTCATAATCTTCTGGAACACTGCTAGGTCCACTCCCTGTTGAATAAGCTGCAACACATGTGCATTCTTCTTCTTGTCTTTCTTCCATTGTTCCCTCTCTGCATTAGTGAGAGCTTGTTCTTCTTCTTCGTTCATAGGTTCTGAAAACCCAAACTTCACATAATCCCAAACATCATGTGCTTGCAACGTGGTCACCATCTTAATGGCCCACACATCATAATCTTTCCCTGTAAACGGTGGGAACTAGGGCTGCAAATTTGAGAAAGCCATCTTTCTCCAAAATTTCTCTTTTTTAAAAAAATACCCTAAATTTCTCCTTTGTAAAACTCTTTCAAAAAAAAATAATACCGCTTTCAATAAAACCCTAATTTTTTTATTTAAAAAAAAAACTTAAAAAAAAAATCGTTCTAAAAAGAACCTTTTCAAAAACTCTTGATATTAATTTTTATATATAAAAGAATTTAAAGAAAATATTTATATATAAAAAACTTAAGACATGAACTTTTTCTCAAAAGTTTAATCAATCACAGTAACTTGTAACAAAGATTTTGAAAGTTTTAAAAGATGGCCTTTTAAAAGTCTGTCATATAAACCACATGTTGTTCATTGGTTTATTAACCCACGTCACCTAACCTTCTCGGCCGAGTCAAAAAAAAACTTGCATGTACAGGAGTCCAGCTATCATAGAAAATCGATGGCTAAATTATAGCGGTGGCTCTGCAAGCTGCTATTGACTTCTTGGATAGCACCCGCGGATGGATGTTCATGGCAGCTGCGGCTACTTTTTCAAAACATAAGAGTTTTTTTATGTCGTCTGCAGACCAAACGAGCTTGAGCTCGACTAGTTCAAAAATTTTGATTCTCTTATAACTCACTCAATGCCGCTCTTAAAGCCGCAACTGCAGATTTTCTCTGTCTCAAACCTTGCTCTAATACCAATTTGTTGGAAGGGCAGAAAACACAAAACGCAATTCACACATAAAACATGAGCTTCTGCTCTTCTATTGATCACACAAAACATAATGATTACATTGAACCTAGTGGAGGGTATTTAAACCTTTTCCAACTAGCTAAATGGCTAAAATATCTTGACATGCAACTACATGCAATCTCACACTCAAAGTAGTCTATCACTTAACTCACTTGACTCAACACTCAAACACCCAATCATGTAATCACTCAGTTAACTAACTCTCTATTTTTAGCTAACTCCTCATGCAGGAGTAATTATCTTATTTTAACATATGAAGTTTTCCATCGAAAGACTGGAGAAGAATTGCGATACATGGAAGATTTCTGAACTGATTGGGGGCTCGATTGATCCTACGAGTTTGACAACTAAGGCTATGGGAACATGGATTAACACCCTTCTTTGCTTGCATTGTTCCTATCCAAAGAGCCGAAGTAGAAAACAATGGAATGCTTGCTCTCAAGGACGGGCTTTAGATACCAACAAAACTGAGTTATGAAAATTTATCTCTGGAAAATTTAATTACTTTTGGAATTTATGACATAGTTCTTAAAAACTCGGAGGTAAAAATTATGGTGATATCATCCATGGGAAAACAAAATAGTAGAAAATCTTATTTGTTAAATCACTTCTCAGGGTCTCTTTTGGATGTGGCAGGTGGAAGGTATACTGATGGAGTGTGGATGACTACGACAGCAGTAAAAAATCACATCTATGTCGTGATGGAATTTGAAATGCATCTATGTCATGTTAGACTGGGTAGTTTTTAGTAGACAGGGAAAGAAGATACACTCCTATCGGTTCTAAATGAAGCTATAAACAATGTAACAATCTTCAACAACTAGACTTGTCACTCACAATATAGTTGCACAAGAGTCATGATTTGTCTTAGACTTTCAACAAGGAGAAACATTTTGGGATGGATCTGGGTGATTGTAAAAGCCTATCATTCTGGATACCAAGTGATTAACAAATGCAAATTGTGTGTAGAGTGACTGTTAACAGTTCCCTTGCAGAAGATGGAAACAAGGATACATTTCTCTAGCTCAACTCAAGCATTATTTTACAATTACCATACAATTTTAAACCAAGATTATTTAGTAGAGTGCTTGAATTTGTAGGTGGCTATTAATTCTTTAATATAGAATGGATGAATGGATCAGAGTTTCTCTCCAATTTAATGGGAGGTTTTTCCACACTGAGTGACTTCAAGTTACCTTCATACTTCTGAAAACCATTTCCACCAGTTTGCTTCCAATCACTGTATGATTTCAAAGAAAAAATGTAGTTCATAACTTTCGTTGACGATCATCCTTGAAAGAAAGCTCAGGTAAGATATGTGTACAAAGGATAAACCGAGGCAATCGGTTCATTTCTTGCAAGATTTAGGCCTTCTTCCAGCGAACCGTTTAAGGTAAAACCATAGTAAAAGTGTGTGAGGTGACTGATTTGATCAACTTTTCCCCTTAACATTATGGTTTGCAGAAAGTAGGCATGTTTATTCACTTGTACCAACTCTTACCTTTTCCAAATTAGACGCTTCGAAGGTTGGGAGGTTCAGCGCTTGAACTGCAACAAGGAAGTTCCTCACATTTTTAAAATATTGATAAGCCAAGAGAGGTGATTCGTCAGAAGAAGGTAATGCAAGAGTCAAACTCTTCACCTCCTACGACGAAAAACAGAAGCACATCCACATCATTTCATAGTGAAAATATTACTGATTGAAAATTAGCAAAGGAATTGTTTATTTAGGTCGATTGTTCTTGCTTTACTGCTTTTCAATTTTCTACAAAGGTTATGCACAGAGGTTACATTGTGTGTAATATTTTGTAAATTCACTATTGACTTTTAAGCATCAGATCAAACCTCCTCTTATGTAACTTTAATTCTGATAAATAAATATTTTCCTTTACGGTGAAAATGTAAAAAAAATGGCAGGAATGACATAGATCAAATTGTTGTGTTATTGCAAAACCAAACTCCATAATGTTGTCAACAACTAGACCAATTAACAACTAAAATTTTAATTGCAAACATGTAAGTCACCTAAGAGTTAGGTTGGGTGGTGATTCATCACTTACACAAGCATAATCTATTGAGCTATGATTCATACGCCATATTTTGCATGTGCTTTATCATGGATATGCATAAGTAATTAGATATAATTAATAAATATAATGAATTCAAAGAGTTTAAGAGAAATATAAATAGGATATGTTTATTGATTTACATTTCGATGTGTGTTATCAATCATGCTTTATCACAACTAAAACATTTAATTTCATTGATTAAAAGGAATTGGGACTCTAACAAAAATATTTATTTAACCACTATAACATTTTCCAAAGAATATCTCTCAATATTCATTTGAACATCCTAAAAAAAATTCAATTCAAACATCTTGTCCAAAAGAAGCAGATGGAACAAAGAGTAAAGGCCATCAAACGCCACTCAATTTCTATCTTTTCATTGTATTATTATTTATTTTATTATCTATAGGACAGAGATTCATGTATTTTAAGTGGAGAATATCTAATAAGATATAATGGTTATATCTTTTTAAGTCAAACATACAATATTGGCAAACCTGATTAGAAATTTAAAGGATCTCAATCAATAAGAGATAAGAGACCCATTTATTGCATTGACTCTCATTTTTTTTTATAAACAACAACATTAAATCATTTCAAAATACCAGTGAGTGGTTAATTTATATATTGTAATATCATCCATTATAATAGTTTTCCATTAATCTAATTGGGTAAATGAATTAAGATTTTTATTTATTTGAGGAAGCTACTCTATATTCTCAAATTGATGGTGTTATGTTCATATTGACAGGTATAATTTCACTGTAAAATTAACCAATTAAAGGGTCTAGATTGTAGTTTTTACGAACTTGTGGAAGTGGTCTCATAGTTTGAACAATTTAATTGTTTTTTTTTAATTAATTGGTGTTGTGTTACTCCTTGAAAAGCTGATAATATTAAGATGATGAAATTAAAAAGTGTTAGATCAAATGTGCATGTGTTGTTGAAATTACTACAATTTAATAATCTTACCGGCATCTCTTTGCTCTTTTGGGATAATTGCTAGTGTTCATTATTGACATATTTTCAATACCTAACTTTTAATTAACCAAATAAATTGATTATAATTTTTCACATTGTATAAACATGTTAAAATAAAAGTTACTTCGATATTTAATTAAAAAAACATGTAAACTTTATTATTGAACCATGTCCATGTCGATTAATTTTTTTAGAAAAACCTTTTTTATACTGTATTGTTTTATTTAAACTTAAACAAAACCTGCCTAAATAACACACCATGTCCATGGTATATATACATTAAAAAAACGAATAATAATAAAATTAATAATAATAATAATGTTGTAAATTAGGAAATTAACAAAGACTTGAAACAAAAAAACGAAACGATACACACTTTCCCTTTACAACATATGCACTACGCATTTTGTTCAACGTTCCTTTATTCCGTAGCGTATAGTAAAAGGTGATGCATGTAACTGGTGAACTAATTGGTATGGATGTTGTGACACATAATGAGGTATGCCATGTATCCATTACATATGGGAGCCCATGTATCCATTACCACGTGCCCATCACATGTCACGCTATGTGCTATATACATTAACACTTGTCTTTCATCGTTCATTGTCCATTTACCCAAAGCATTTGGATGGACAGGTGTTAGATAACAGAATTTCTGTGCTACCAAATTCCCTGTGTGTTTTATTTCCATCAGCATTTTTTCGAGCAGACTTTTACCTTCATTAAAGAATTTGGTTTTGTGTGTTCAACTTTCTAGCAGTTACAGGTTCTATGCACGCTCATTACTTCGGTTTTGGATGTGTTCAACTTTTTAGCAGTTACAGGTTCTTGTACTGACAAAGCGTTTTTGTTGCAGAACTGTTTCAGAAGTTGTTTCGACAAGACCTTTTAGTTGCAAGTCTCTTCTGAAATTTCTTTTCCACCCTTGGCACCTGCTCATCAACATGATTCCCACGTGGTAATATGTATGATTCCCACCTGCTCATGTCTAAATGGTTTGTTGATTGAGGTTATAGTTCATGCCTAAATGTGGTTTGTTGATTGAGGTTCTTATTGTGTTTTCCTTTACAGCGATGCATGGGATATGGCGGCTGAAATTTGTCTTTCTCAGCTTCCAACTTTGGTTAGTGATTCAAATGTGGAGTTTCAGGTAAGTTCTCGCCATGCTGAATTGTATATACAATCTAAATTTTCACTTATACCAAACTTGCATTACAAATAAAAGAAATAAACTGCAGTCCCGTCACCTCCAAACATGATATCCCCCATCTTAGATGGTTTTGTGTGTTCAACTTTCTAGCAGTTACAGGTTCTGGTTTTTGTCGCAGAACTGTTTCAGAAGTTGTTTCGACAAGACCTTTTAGTTGAAAGTCTCTTCTGAAATTTCTTGATTGGGGATTGCGAACTGTTCTCCCCTTTCTTTACCACCCTTGGCACCTGCTCATCAACATGATTCCCACGTGGTAATATGTTTTGGAAACCTTACTTTCATCATTATTATAGTTATAGTCTAAATGGTTTGTTGATTGAAGTTATAGTTCATGCCTAAATGTGGTTTGTTGATTGAGGTTCTTATTGTGTTTTCCTTTACAGGGATGCATGGGATATGGCCGCTGAAATTTGTCCTTCCAACTTTGCTTAGTGACTCAAATGTGGAGTTTCAGGTAAGTTCTCGCCATGCTGAATTGTATATACAATCTAAATTTTCACTTATACCAAACTTGCATTACAAATAAAACAAATAAACTGCAGTCCCGTCACCTCCAAACATGATATCCCCCATCTTCGATGGTGCAAACCAACATCTTCTCCTAGTCATGATATTCCTATTTTGTTTGCACTTTTGTTCATAGTTATTTTGTGAAAATGTCCCTCCTTGTTATAGTAGCAACAAAAGGATTTCTTCCTTCAAGATTCTCTGAACTATGAATTTCCTCCTTTTAAATTACATTGTTCAAATTTACTTCCTTCTTGTTTGTTTTGAATTTATAAATGCGCTGCTCTTTTTGAAGGAGCATAGCGCCAAGATCTTCAAGTGAAACCGTGCAAGTCTTCTTTGATGGTTCAAACACCTCAATCAACAAATCACTTTGTCAAGTCTGCTGTCAGAGCGCTCAATTCCTTCAGTTCGACAGTATCAACAACAAGAAGTTGGTTGCAAAGTCTTCCATGTGGTTATATAATCAACAAGTCTCATTATCAGTATGTTTCAAAGCATACAATTGTTTGCAGAACTAGATCAAATAATCAAAGCCTACAATTGTTTGCAGAACTAGATCAAATAATCAAAGCCTACAATTGTTTGTAGAAGTATATCAAATAATCAAAGCCTACAATTGTTTGCAGAAGTAGATAAAATAAGATAAGTGTGTTAACGTGCAAAAGTCCAATAAAGGACCACAATGTTGGTCAAAGTCCAATAATGGATCACAATGTTGGTCAACGAGATGAAAAAAAAAAACTTAACTTAAATATAGTGGGAATGCCAAAACATCTCTTAACACAATATTTGCCTATATGACACTCGATTTATTTGAGGTCTTAAATGGATACTATATTATGATTCATATAGGAATAGTATGATGATTTACAATAGAGTAGAGTTGAAGTTATAGTGTGCATCGTCATCACATTCTTCAAAGATACCAAAAGCCATGTTAATAGGACCACACCTCCTTACCATTTATGATCTTCCACAAAGGCCATTTGCTTCACTGAAACGTTCTTTATGCAAAATCTCCAAATGGAATAGTTGCCACCATACTAGGGAGTGCTTGGTTTCTTTGAAGAATACCCACGCAACATGAAATTCACATAACATCTACAAAACATTGCTTTCTTTGAAGAATACCCACGCAACATGAATCTACAAAACTTTATAAAAATAGAACTACCACTACTCTAACATCTATAACATCCATTATCAATGATAATTTTCAAGAATCGATCATGGCTTTGATAATTTAGGACTAACAAAACTAACGTGGCCCTGAATCAGGGTATCTCTTGTTGGAAAAAGGAGGAATGTTTAATATGTAAAGGCTTGTGTGTTGCTGCATAACTCCACACCTTTCAGGGAAAGGGCTTATCACATGGGCTTATTACATGTTTCACAGTAGGATAATAACACCCAACCTTTTACTCTATTACTAGTGTATGCTGCAAGATACACAACCTCTTCAATAGGGTATGGATGTCTCTATGATAATTATAAATCATAACAATTCTAGTTTCATACCCAAATCATAAATCATAAAAAACAGTAGTTATATTCATCTATTATAATTATATTCATTGTGATATTTTCTTCAATAATTTCTAAAACTAAAATATATTTCTATATTTTGATCATTTGAAAGAAATACAAAATTCCTTATGTATTTAATACCAGAAGAGTATAGATGTAAAAGATATTGAATATAATTTTTTTTTTTAAAATAGGATAAGAAATTTTATAATCATAAAGACATTTTTAAAACACCATTCATAGTGAACCTAATTCTATTGTTCACATTTGCATAGAATTAATAACAAATATTTATGGAAATAAGACTCAAATTACTTCATAGTTTAGTTACATAACTACCACTTTGCTAGAATGGACTAAGATGTGGAAGAAATTTGGCCTTCACAAATGTTGTTGATAGTAGTACTTGTACTACCCAACAAATGTGTTAGATTTTATTGGAATTTGGGAATGGAAGTAGAGCCCAATAAAGTGTCTCTAATATTTTGCAATGTCCTTAGAATGCCCCGCATAGTAGGTCGTCCTTGAGGAGATTCATTTGTGCAAAGCAAACCCACATTTATCGGTGAACTGAGACAATTGATATCCTTATCTTCTTCAATGCATCTAATAGTCCTCCTCAATATGGTAAGGGGATTGAAAAAATATCCGAATGTGCACAATATAGATGTGTCATCATGGCGACTTTTATTTCTTTATATATATTCAAATTCTTAGTCTATTATTATCTTTTCTTCGTTATTTGTTATTTTATTTATTTATGTATTATTAGTATTTCATTTATTATTATTATTATTATTGATATT
Organism: Pinus tabuliformis; assembly: GCA_031772625.1. Lineage (NCBI taxonomy): Eukaryota > Viridiplantae > Streptophyta > Pinopsida > Pinales > Pinaceae > Pinus > Pinus tabuliformis. Next base: position 1,165,590,020 of record CM062813.1, read on the forward strand.
ATTAATACGGGGCATTACATACTACCCCTCTTTAAGAAAATTCATCCCAAAGTTAATATATTCATTTATTATTTGATTTATTTATTACCCCATGTTTGTGTAAAGTAGGAAAGTGTTCCCTCTATGGAGAGAGCCAACCCCTCTAGCCTTAGAGTGGGTCTAGTCACAGCAAAGACAAAACAACAATCGATTCGCTTAAATAGTCATCGTTGCAGGCCTACCTCAAACTAGTGGTTGATGACGTTCTGTTGCACTGCTCCAACTTCCATTTCTTTCTCTTCAATGAGCAATCAACCTGAAACACCACAAGAAAACAACAGAGCACGTAACCAAGAATAACATTGATTTATTTACTTATAAAGTCAAGAAATCATAAGCCATCAAGTAAATTGTACACAAGATATATAAAATCATCATTGATTGCATTAAAATGAATCAAGAGAAAAGCTTACAACCAAGTCTTGACATCGTAAGCCTTCTCGGAGGGTCCAGCCAGTATGTTTCTTCAAGCATTCACTCTCAAGAATGGGTCTCCCAAATAGACAATATCTCTCTTTCACTCACAAGCTTTAATACAAGGTTAAGGCACTCTACAACCTCTTACCAAACTATTAGCAATCCCACACTTGTCACACTCACACCAAAGCTATCTACTAAACTCAAAAGAACTAGCAGCACTACCCAACTAAAAGAACTAGCAGATCATAACAAGGGTGAGTGATTTTATAGGAGGAGGAGTCTCCGTGAAATGAGGGAGAGGGAGCTTATCCTCAAGGGAGGTTGCACAAGAGACGGAACCACCATCCCAAAGGAGGAAGGGCGACCCAAACTAACCCAACAACCAACTCTAGAGACATCCAAAAGGCCGACTGTTTGAACAAATTCGCCAAATTTGGATCGTCGCTCGGCATGAACTAAGTTTCAGCGACGACATCGCAATGAGGAAATGCATATAGACCAATTGTCACTATAAATAGCTGGGAGCCTTGCGTCGAGCCCTAAAATTCGACCATCTCAGGAAACAAGTGTACACCTGCGATGGTGTCGCAATGAGATTGTTTATGACAAGGGATTGTCGCGTATATTAATGGCTTACTCGCGATGAGGCAGAAACTTAGGGAATAAGGGTCAACTTGCAGCATTAGAGAGCATTTTCTTAATCTTCTTACATGAGTGGGAAGATATGAACATGTTTATTTGATACATGACACAGCAGAGGGACTGAGATGAGGACAGTGACAAATTACTGTGTAACAGATGCCCCCTAAAGCATGAAGTCCGAGAGAGTGGGAAGGGTGAAATGCTTTATGAAACCATGACTGAACTGGAACACCACCTTGAAGAATCTACAGGCGCAAGTACAATTGATATCTCTTATAGCTAAATACATGTAGTCTAGGCATGGGTGCAACCATCCAAAAGACATATGAAACTTGGTCTGTGATATGGACGCAGCGACCCAGATGATAAGACCATATACAATGATAAAGGTATGGTCGTAGTTGTTAGTGTCAGTCTTTGAAACCTTCCACCAGTGAACAAATATGCTCTTACAAAGTGGTCTTAGGGTGTCAAAGTCAGATTTTGTCATTTCAGTGAGTTTTCAAGTAAAATTTGGTCTCTAGGTATTAGGTCTACGGTTTGTTTTCAGTTCTTTCAAAGTTGTCCAAATGTTGGTCCATGTCACCATTCAAATGAGTGTACCATCATTCAGAGAATTGTCATCATCATTTCAGGTTCCATTGGGTCATTTTACACCTTGTTCGTGTTTCAGTTGTGTTTAGGTAAGGCTCATTTCCCTCTCCTAGGGTTTTGAAGGTAATTTCTCTTGTATGGTCAAATCATCAACAAAGCTTGCATCCTGATGCTCATACACCTTCCCCTATCCTTAATGTACCTTATTAAACATTTCCCTTCACTGATATCCCTCAAATTCCTCATTTTCCCACAAACCCTAGTTTCTTGCTACAATTTGACAATTTTCTAGGCTAGGCCTGTGTTTAGCCCTTTTGGACCCCTTCCCCTCACTCAATCTTTGAAACTACACGTTCCCTTACTTCCTAATATCCCTCCCTACTTTCCAAAATTTTCTCAAGAATTTAGAAACCCCTTATCCCCTTCATTTCACTTCATTTCGTCAAATCCCCTGTTCCACACATCGGGATAGATTTTACTCAAATGATCTTTCTGAACATGAAAAAATTAATTTCGGAAAAGTGAGAGAGGTTATTGTCCATAATAGCCCAATAAAGAAAAACCTCCTTCATTTTTTACACAGATGTCATGGTTTTAGAGAAATTTCAAAAATACAGTTGCCTTGGGAGGATTGTTGCACCTCTAGAGTGACCTTGGTAAAATCAAGATTTCTCCTAGGCTGGTAGGCTAAATGAATTTCCTGACGCATCAAATGATAACTAGACACAAAGTTTTTTCCAATGAGCTATCATGAGCTCAATTTGGAGTTGCAAAAGACCTTCAAAAGTTGACTGCAACAGCGCTCTGCATTTAGGCAGCCTCATTTTGCACAATTTGACCAGTCTTGGGAGATTTGACTTTTGGTAGGGAAAATGAACTCCAAATTGAAAAATTCAAGTTGTTTTGGAAATTAGACTCAATAGGATTTCAAACAAGCTATCACACACCAAATTTGGACACAGGGAAGGCCCCCAAAAGCGGTCTACAAAACGGCATTGCGCACCTGGCAGCTGGCACTGCGCATAGAAAAGGTGTTACGCACCTGTTGCAGGTTTCAAGTGTAAAATTACACTGGCACTGTGCATACAAAAGGAATTGTGCTTATGTTTAAGGGCGCTGTGCACCTATCAAAGTCTTCCAAATCACTCCAATTTTCCTCAATTCTCCAAATTTTCCTCTTGACAAGTAAGTAACACAATTATTCTTGTTGAAAAAGGGTTTTTTGCATCAATCTATGGTAATTGTGTTTATCAAAAACCAAACCCTAGTTTTCACCAAACCTTCTCATATACTTTAAAGCTCATTCGTAGATTGTTGTCATATCTCATCCATTGGTTGTCCCCCTAAAACCTTATTCCCTCATATAAATTTCCCTAGATCTCATCCCTTCATACAAATTTCCCAAACCCTACACTATCCCTAAACCCTACCCCCCATATAAACCCTATCCTACATATACCCTCTTCCCACACATAAAACTTCCAAATCCTACTTCACATACACAAACTTTACACTATCCCTGAAATCATATTCCCTAAATTCCCAAAACCCTAGTCATCCCCTTCATACCCTATTCCCTCAAACCCTACATCACATCAAATCTCACTCATATCCCTGTCTCATCCCACTCATTCCCTTTCTTTTGAAAATCTCTTCATACTCATCATTCACCCACACTACCTTTCTTTCCTCACTAGCATTTATAGTCAATCAAGCCAATGGACAGTGATTATGGAGATTTTGTCCTTGTGGACCATGAGCTAGCACAAGAGGTGAGTGTCATGGACTTGGATGCTCAAAATACAAGGAGTGTCAAAGATTTGATCATCAAGGAAAAAGATTTGTAATGCAAGGACAAAGAGGCTAAAGGCCAAGCTAAATAGTAAAAAGAGCTTTGAGGAGTAAAAAGGAACAAGATAAACTTAAGATCTTGGATGAAGAATCATTGGCTCATCAAAGCACTTAACAAGGGTCAATCATGCCAAATTTCAAGAAATTTAGAGAAATTATTGTCAATTTTGAAATTTTAAATGTAAAAAATAGGTTTTTTCAGCAAGTGGCGCTATGCTTTTGTTGGGCACATCCATTTGCAAAAAAGTTTGTATTTTTGGAATCAGCATGAAAAAATATGCTTACTCAAAAATGGCTGAGAATTTTGGACAAGTTATAGGTCTCCAAAAAGGCAAAAAACACCCAAAAAGTGCCCTCTCTGCCACTTTTTTGCCACACAGGAAGTAGTCTTGGGAGATTTCATTTTTGGAGGGGAAAATATACTCCAAATATAAAAATTCAAGTTGTTATAGAAAGTAGACTCACCAAGCTTTCCAACGAGCTATCTTACACTTGATTTCGACTTTGGGAAGCCTTCCAAAAGTGGCCTAGAAAAAGCACTGCGCTTAGGATCAGTGGCGCTGCGCATAGGAGGAATTTTGCCTGTTTTGCCTATTTTTCCAAATTTCGCCTAGTTTTCTCTACAGTTGACTTTTTCTTACTTTCTTGGTGAAATTATCATGGTCAATGATGTAATTTGATGTAATTATGGATGTAAAACACTTAATAGGGTAGATACATAAGTCAAAGGTGGTTTTGAAACTGAATGAATTAGTTTCTATGGTTTTAGAGGCAAGTTGTTCCACTGCCTATATTCTTGTTCCTAATTTAGATATGGTTGAAACCACCCCTTATCTCATGAATGCAACCCTGATAGCTAGCTTGAGTAGTTTCCTTTCTTGTATCATGTACTTTTTCATTCATTTGTAAAGGTTGGACTTTGGCAGAAGTCTTGGACTCACTGAACATTTGTATCAGTAGTTTGGCAAGGAATAAAACTAGGTTTCACAGCTATTTTTGTGAGATTCTTGTGACAGTGAGTTTATATATTTTTTCTTCTTTGTAATGAATTTTTTTTTATGTTTTATATGTATCGAAATCTCTTTCTCCCTTCTAAACTAAATGAATCAAGGTGAATAGACAAAATACACTAATTTATAGTTGCTTTGTCTTGGGAATGCATTTGGTTTTCAATGTTTTCACTGTTTGAAGAGGATTCATAGTTTCTTATGCCCTCCTCAACTCCTCAGTTGTTTTACTCTACCATCTCAATCCATTGCTAGTACGTAAACCCTTGTCTACCTCGCCCCACAGGATATGACAGTATCCCTGAGTTGATTTCTCGGACCCAATCTGCCTTCTCCAATTGATCCAGCAACCAAAACCTAAAATCAAACCAGAAACCCTAATCTACCATACCTAACCTAAAATCAACGTTCATTTCAGTCATCTCAAGCCCTAGTTTCCAATATCCTAATTGAGATTGACAAGGAGAGAGCCCTCTCCTAACCTGATAGGGCTAGCTACCAAGTTAAGCGTAGTTTGATATTACCCTAGACCTGCCTTCCTTCAGCTTGAGGTCGATCTAGGCACTAACATAGTGGCGACCATACTGGGGAATGTAGTTTTATGTTCCTCAGCAAAATGTATCAAGTTCAGATCTAATTTTTTATGGTGGACAATGATCAGACATCGGAAGGCTGAAATCATTCACCTGGAGACTCTAAATCAGTTTCGAGATCAGATCCAAGGACTCTACTGGAGGATGAACCCAACCAGCAAAATCATGAAAGGACAATATGAAAACATCAGGTATTCAAGTTGGCATTTCATCCAAGATGTTGTGTTCTTTGTTATAAATTATTTCTTCTCTTTTCCCGAGAATGTCTAGAAGGCTTTGCAAAGTATATTGTATTTGAGAAAATATCCAAGACTTACATTTGATTCTTTCCCTTTGAAAATTGCGAAATATTCGCAGGCCTTTGATCTTGATCAAGACCCTTCCTCTAAAACATATGATGACCGTCTTCAAACTGATGATCCTCAAGAGACCAAGACTGATTCTACACCTTCTTTACATACCCCACTACCTTGTAAAATTCCCAATCGATATAAGCCTTTGATTTTACCTCCTATATCCCATGCTTTCCCTAAAAATCATGACCTATATCTACCAAGATTTAACGGTGACTGCAACAACATCACTGCTGAGAGACATGTACTGAATTTTGAGTCTTTTCTTGACCTTTTTGAAGTTGATGAAGAAGATGTCAGTATTAGGCTTTTTGCTCTTTCTTTGCAAGGCAAAGTCAAGAGTTGGTTCAAAACCCTCCCTGATGTGAGTAACTCAGATTTCCAGCAGTTCTTCAAAGTGTTCCTCGACAGGTGGGTGGTCAGACAGAACCCTTTCTTGATTATAGAAGCGTATAACCAACTGAAAAGACTGCTAGAGGAGACAGTACAACAATTTTCTGCCAGATTTAACCAAGTCTATTTTTCGATGTCGGTTAATATAAGGCCTCCTCTTGGATCCGCTCTCTTGCACTACCTGGAAGCCTTTGATCCAGAAATGGAGTTTCAGCTAAGAGAAAAAAACCTTGCAACACTTGAAGAGATGCAAAACAGTGCAGTAGATGTAGAGGCTAATTTGCTGATTAGAAGGGCAAAGTTGAAGGAAGAAGAGATGAAGAACATGGAACTAGAGGAATCGCCATCTTTAGAGGTAAAGCTCAACATTTTGGTAAGTGCAGTGGAAGAGATGATGCAAAGGATCACCACAAGGAAAGAGTATGATGTTCAAGATCATGGCTCGCTGATTGAAAAAGAACAAGTTGCTGATCCAAAACATTTTCTTTCTTATCCTAGTTGTCATAGATCTGATAAGGATTGTTTTATAGATCATCTTGGAGAAGAGAGATCTGTTGATATGACATGTATGCTTGATGATGTATTTTATACTGATGATTTGCCTCAGTTTGATCAGTATGATGATGATTATGTTCTCCAAACATAAGCTAGTCTTGCAGACAAACCAACAGCTAGTTTGTGGGAGGAGGAAGTTCACTTTCAGCAGCTCGAATACAGTGATCAACCGATGCATATCAGCTATGGAAGTGAGGAGGAAAGTGCAGAAAATTTTGAAGTAAGTGAAGGATCTTTGCCTTTTTGTTTTTCTTCATTTCAGTTCATCAAAGACAAATTTCATGAAATCAGAAATCAATTGTCGACAAGTCTTGATCTGGACCATCTTGAGGGTAATTGAATCCTTGTTCAAGACTTCTCATATCCAGATTTGCAACCCCTGAATGCCATTGATTGTCAAGTTGCAGATGAAGACTTGGAAGCTGGACCATATGATCAAATGATGCAAGATGATTTCGTACCATTCTGTTTTGAATCATTTCAGTTTCTGAAGGGAAAACTGCATAGTATATCTTCAAATGAGCAGCCTGTAGGAAATCATGTAATCTCATTGGAACCAATAGAAAATGGGTTGCAGCAATATTTTCAAGTTTTTCACTATCCAATAGCTGACGTGTTGGATGATGTCTGCAGTCAAAGTCCTTCTTCATTAGCTAACTGTGAGCTTGAAAAAAGTGTTGAAAGTTTGATCTAGCAGCCGGTTTCTTTGTCATTTTCAGCAGGAGTCTCGTCACAAATCTCAGATGAAAGTTTGCATTCATGGTACGAGGAGAAGAAAAGTAATCCAATGGATGAGATAAGTCCCAGTGCACATGAATTTCATGATCCTTATGTAGTCTTTTTGGAGGCGGATAGAGAATCTATATTATTCAATTTGGGAAAATTTGGATCTGTTTACAAGTTTTTATGGGAGTTGTCTTTTAGTAGTTCTCTCTTATAGTTCATAAACAAGCACTTGCAGAGAATTCAAACAACAACCAAAATTCTTACTCGGTTGCATTGGTTGTTTCATTTCAATTGATCAGGTGATGAATGGAATAGCTAGAGTAGGTTTTATTGAATAAGCTCCATTTTGAAGCATATTTTCCAGTTTGCAGTTGTGTTTTAGTATCGAGTCAGTTTTTAGGGTCAGTTTCAAGTCAGTTTGTGTCTGTGAGTCATCAGTATCTAGTCATGAAATTTTAGCTTGAGTTTTTTTTTGATTCAATACCCAATGGATAAGGCACTGGTCTGCTCTCCCAAAGATCTGCGGTTCTTGGAACCTCCAAGGAGCTACCATCCCCATTGGAGCCAATGTTAGTGTCAGTCTTTGAAACCTTCCACCAGTGATCAAATATGCTCTTACAAAGTGGTCTTAGGGTGTTAAAGTCAGATTTTGTCATTTCAGTGAGCTTTCAAGTAAAATTTGGTCTCTAGGTATTAGCTCTAGCATTTGTTTTCACTTCTTTCAAAGTTGTCGAAATGTCTGTCCATGTCACCATTCAGATGAGTGTACCATCATTCAGAGAGTTTTCATCATCATTTCAGGTTCCAATGGGTCATTTTACACCTTGTTCGTGTTTCAGTTGTGCTTAGGTAAGGCTCATTTCCCTCTCCTAGGGTTTTGAAGGTAATTTCTCTTGTATGGTCAAATCATCAACCAAGCTTGCATCCTGATGCTCATACACCTTCCCCTATCCTTAATGTACCTTATTAAACATTTATCATCACCGATATCCCTCAAATTCCTCATTTTCCCACAAACCCTAGTTTCTTGCTACAATTTGACAATTTTCTAGGCTAGGCCTATGTTTAGCCCTTTTGGACACCTTCCCCTAACTCAATATTTGAAATTACACTTTCCCTTGCTTCCTAATATCCCTCCCTACTTTTCAAAATTTTCTCAAGAATTTAGAAGCCCCTTATCCCCTCCATTTCACTTCATTTCAGCAAATCCCCTATTCCACACATCGGGATAGATTTTACTCAAATGATGTTTCTGAGCATGAAAAAAATAATTTCGAAAAAGTGAGAGAGGTTATTGTCCATAATAGGCCAAGGAAGAAAATTTTTCTTCACTTTTTACACAAGTGTCATGGTTTTAGAGAAATGTCAAAAATACAATTGCCTCAAGAGGATTGTTGCACCTCTGGAGTGAGTGACCTTGGTAAAATCAAGATTTCTCCTAGCCTGGTAGGCCAAATGAATTTCTTGATGAATCAAATGATAACAAGAAACAAAGAGTTTTCCAATGAGCTATCATGAGCTCAATTTTGAGTTGAGTAAGACCTTCACAAGTTGATTGCAACAACACTCTGCATTTAGGCAACCTCATTTTGCACATTTTGACCAGTCTTGGAAGATTTGACTTTTGATAGGGAAAATTAACTCCAAATTAAAAAATTCAAGTTGTGTTGGAAAGTAGACTCAATACGATTTCCAACGATCTATCACATGACTAATTTGGACACCGGGAAGGCCTCCAAAAGTGGTCTGCAAAAAGGTGTTGTAGACTTGGCATCCGGCGCTACGCATAGAAAAGGCGCTGTGCACTTGTAGCAGGTTTCCAGTGTAAAATTACACTGGCATTGTGCACCTGTGTGAGGGCATTGTGCACCTGTCAAACTCTTCCAAATCACTCCAATTTGCCTCAATTCTCCAAATTTTCCTCTTGACAAGTAAGTAACACAATTATTCTTGTTGAAAAAGGGTTTTTTTCATCAGTCTATGGTAATTGTGTTTATCAAAAACCAAACCCTAGTTTTCACCAAACCCTCTCATATACTTTAAAGCTCATTCATAGATTGTTGTCATATCTCATCCATTGGTTGTCCCCCTAAAACCCTATTCCCTCATATAAATTTCCCTAGATCTCATCCCTTCATACAAATTTCCCAAACCCTACACTATCCCTAAACCCTACACCCCATATAAACCCTATCCTACATATACTCTCTTCCCACACATAAAACTCCCAAACCCTACTTCACATACACAAACTTTACACTATCCCTGAAATCTTATTCCCTAAATTCCCAAAACCCTAGTGATCGCCTTCATACCCTATTCCCTCAAACCCTACATCACATCAAATCTCACTCATATCCCTGTCTCATCCCACTGATTCCCTTTCTTTTGAAAATCTCTTCATACTCATCATTCACCCACACTACCTTTCTTTCCTCACTAGCATTTACAATCAATCAAGCCAATGGACAGTGATTATGGAGATTTTGTCCTTGTGGACCATGAGCTGGCACAAGAGGTTAGTGTCATGGAATTGGATGCTCAAAATCCAAGGAGTGTCAAAGATTTGATCATCAAGGAAAAAGATTTGTAATGCAAGGACAAAGAGGCTAAAGGCCAAGCTAAAAAGAACTTTGAGGAGTAAAAAAGAGCAAGATAAACTTAAGATCTTGGCTGAAGAATCGTTGGCTCATCAATTCACTTAACAAGGGTCAATCATGCCAAATTTCAAGAAATTTGGAGAAATTTTTGTCAATTTTGAAATTTTTAATGTAAAAAACAGGGTTTTTCAGCAAGTGGCGCTGCGCTTTTGTTGGCGGCATCCATTTGTAAAAGAGTTTGTATTTTTGGAATCAGCATGAAAAAACATGCGTGCTTAGAAACGGCTAAGAATTTTGGTAAAGTTCTAGGTCTCCAAAAGGGCAAAAAACACCCAAAAAGTGCCCTCTCTACCACTTTTTTGCCACACAGGAAGCAGTCTTGGGAGATTCCACTTTTGGAGGGGCAAATGGACTCCAAATCCAGAAATTCAAGTTGTTCTAGAAAGTAGACTCACCAAGATTTCCAATGAGCTATCCTACACCTGATTTGGACTTTGGGAAGCCTTCCAAAAGTGGCCTAGAAACAAGGTTGTGCATAGCATCAATGGCATTACGCATAGGAGGAATTTTGCTAGTTTTGCCTGTTTTTCCATATTTCGTCTAGTTTTCTCTACAGTTGACTTTTTCTTACTTTCTTGGTGAAATTATCATGGTGAATGATGTAATTTTATATAATTATGGATGTAAAACTCTTAATATGGTAGATACATCAAGTCAAAGGTGGTTTTGAAACTGAATGAATCAGTTTCCATGGTTTTAGAGTCAAGCTGTTCCACTGTCTATATTCATGTTCCTAGTTTATATATGGTTGAAACCACCCCTTTTCTCATGGATTCGATCCTGATAGCTAGCTTGAGTAATTTCCTTTCCTATATCATGTACTTTTTCATTCATTTGTAAAGGTTGGACTTTGGCAGAAGTGTTGGACTCACTAAACATTTGTATCAGTAGTTTGGCAAGGAATAAAACCAGGTTTCACAGCTATTTTTGTGGGATTCTTGTGATAGTGAGTTTATGTATTGTTTCTTCTTTGTAATGAGTTTTTCTGATGTTTTATATGTATCCACATCTCTCTCTCTCTTCTAAACTAAATGAATCAAGGTGAATAGAAAAAATACACTAATTTACAGTGCTTTGTCTTGGGAATGCATTTGGTTTTCAATGTTTTCACTGTTTGAAGAGGATTCATAGTTTCTTATGCCCTCCTCAGCTCCTTAGTTGTCTTACACTACCATATCAATCCATTGCTAGTACGTAAACCCTTTTCTACCTCGCCCCACAAGATATGACTATATCCCTGAGTTGATTTACCGGACCCAATCTGCCTTCTCTAATTGATCTAGCAACCAAAACCTAAAATCAAACCAGAAACCCTAATCTACCATACCTAGCCTAAAATCAACATTCATTTCAGTCATCTCAAGCCCTAGTTGCCAATATCGTAATTGAGATTGACAAGGAGAGAGCCCTCTCCCAACCTGGTAGGGCTAGCTACCAGGTTAAGCGTGGTTTGATGTTACCCTAGGCATGTCTTCCTTCAGCCTGAGGTCGATCTAGGCTCTAACAATGGCCATCCATGAAGACTCAGATATGGTCGCAGCCATCCAATCAAAGAGTCATGTATGTAATTACGAACCAATCCATGCAACCCGAACATATGTAATCTTAGTTCGGAGTCTTGAAACCCTAACTGATCTTAGTACAAATTCTAGCATGCGAACAAATGTGCTGAGGTTGAACATGATAGAAAGTCTTTTGTTTACCGGTCAATGATGAAAACCATTAACAAGCGTGAGAGAAACCACCATTAATGCCAATGGCTCTCAAGGTACTATCCAGTACAACCCACTAAGTGTGAAAAATGAGCTAAAGTCGAACACTCGTGGAAACACCCAATCGAAGACCAATGATGAAAGTTTGTCATCAAACGCGAAGAACTTACCATTGAGGCATGCAAGTGATGAGCCCCAAAAATGTACAATTATTTGGGCTCATTCAACCTCCTAATTTGACTTAATCCACCATTCTCATTGGTTTATTGCATGTTTTTGATTATTTTTATGTTAATAGAGTGAATTTGGTTAGTCATTATGCCAACAAGTCTAATGGGTGCTTTGTGTAGCCTTTTTGGTCCACTTGGAGACAAAATTGAAGGTCTTAATGAGCACTTGGCAGCCAAATTCGTGGGAGAACAAGCTAGAGGATTTGTAGGAAGGTGTCCCCCTCATTTATGGGCCCTTACCTCGAATTCTCCACCATCAGCTCGGAGTTCAAAGGCCACCAAATCAATGAGCACAAGGGCAGCCAAGCAAGTCAAGTTGGACTGTTGTTAACTACAAGTCTTGGGCAGCCAAGTCCCTAAATTTTAGGAGGACTGTTGGGTCCTCAAATTGTATAAATAAGAAGGCTTAGGGCCTCATTTTGGTTAGCTAGTGGTTAGTCAATTTTTTTAGCTAGTAGTTGGCCAGTAGGTAGTCATTTTGTAATTCGATTTGTAAGCCAGTTTTGGCATGACATTAGACTTTTGATTATGAATAAAGGCAAGCAGATTTGGATCTAATTCTGAGTTTTTAAGGGAGCTATAGCTCTCAGGTTAGGGCCCAACCTGAGAGCAATAGACCTCCTCTTCTTTGTATTGTTATTGTCTTTCTTTTTCAGCACTTTGTTTCTTTGTTTTGACATGCATTTCGAAAATACAGTGTGCTGATTTAGTCTTTTTAATGTGATTAAGTACGATTAGTTCATGGTTAATTCTCTTTCAGCTGCTTAGATTAGAATAGGAGGATTGTAATTCATCAAGAGCTCCAAGAAAAGGTTGATAGTGCTTCACTGCCATCTCTGTTTAGAGATTGGGGTGCCGTCTGTACCAACCACCAAAAAACGCAGTCTTTTACTTTCATGCAAGCTGCAACACAGGCACTTTAATTGTAGATCCATTCATGCACTCTTTCTCCATCTTATTTCTCTGCCCATGAGCCATCACACGCTCCATATCCATCTTACCTATCCACCCATACCGCTCCATCACTTCACCATCACCCAAAACTCCTACGGTAGGACATCCTGTAGAAGTTAGCAGACTTTCTGCAGAATTCCTGAGTTTCCTGTAGGATCCCCTGCAGACATCCTGTAGAAGCCTGCAAACTCGGTTACCGAGCACCTGAACGTTGTGGACTTCTGTGGACTGATGCTAGGGATCCCCTGGGACCTCTCCTAGCCCCTCCTGACCTCTCCTAAGATTTCCTTCCCTTCAAACCACTCCTGCACAGTCAAAACCTAGTCAAAAGCACCATCATAATAATTCCAACCACTTAAGGAAAAAATACAAAAACATGTCTTTTCAGATGCAAGTAGCTTAGATTCATGCATTTCAACTCACTAGAAGTAATGGCATCATTGGTAGAAGTTTCATTCACATTTTTGCATTGTAAGGGTCAAGCTAGTCAAATTAGGGTTTACTAGGGTTTCCATGCTTTATTGGCTTTTAGTTTCTTTTTGCAAAGTAGGTTAACTTCCTTCAAGATAGCTTTCGTCCATCACTCATAAAGCTTCTTCTAAGAGCATATAGAAGTTGGCTTGAGCCCTAGCGGACTTGTGCCAGCTGACCAAGTGACAGCTGCGACAAGAGCTAGTACTTGTGCATACAGCACCGTCGCTTCCAAGTTTGTACGAACTACCGGGTTGATAAAATTAGAGATAGGAAGCTCCAGGAGTTGTAGCATTATTCCTACAATACTGGAGCCCACCATCTTTTTGGCACCATTGCCGGGGAAGCGTCAAAATATTGGTGATTGTCGCTTTTCTTCTATTTTCCACTACAAACTTCTTCTAAGTAGTTTATTTCATTTCCATTATGCAATTTCGTTTATGCAAAAGTAGATTAGCATTTCGCGCTTTCATAGATTAGCATTTCAATTCCGCAATTTCATTTATGCAAGCGTAGATTAGCATTTCAATTCCGCAAGCGTAGACTAGCATTTCATTCCTGCCATTTCATTTGAGCAAAATAGATTAGTCATTTCCTGCTTTCATTTCAATTCCGCATTTTCATTTCAGCAAGATAGTTAGTTGCAGTTCAATCTATTTTAGTTTTTGCAGGTACAAGTAGAAAAAAAAAAAAAAAAAAAAATCAACCAAAAAGATTTCATTTAATGCCTTGTAGGAGTAGAGATAAGTTAGAAAAATGATTGCACAACACCCCCCATTGCTTCACACAGCCAACCTTCTCTCTTCTTCGATGGCTGTGACTAAGAAGAACCCCTGGGTGGACATCAAGGCATATTTAAAGAACCTCTAGGGGAGAAGAAGAAAAAAAAACCATTCCTCTGGAGTAAATGGCTACAAGAAGAAATGTCGGGAGCAGTCCCTTATCCAAAGATGAATTTGCAAATCAGCTGGAAGATTTCAAGAGTGATATGAGGCAGTTTCTTGCCATGCAACTGGATACCTTGCGGATCCAAAAGAAGCAAGAAGAAGCCAAGAGGGCTTTGGCCATTTTTTGTCCTAGGTGCACTAGAAAGCATCCTAGGAACGAATGTCCATTGTGCTCCATAGAAGTGTGTTTTGTTTGTGAAAGAGACCATCCTACGAATCAGTGCCATTCCTTGCCCGGAATCAAAGCTGCTTATCAAAGGGCCAAAGGAGCCACTGAATCACTCTATTATATGAACCAAAGGAGGCCGCATGGACCTAGATCTTACTAGCAGGAACTGCAAGGGACACCCGAGACCTATTATGATCCCTATCAAGCCACTTTCATGCCTTCTTGGGGTCCCCCTGCTCACCCTTCATGGTTCACACCTCCTCCTTATTCCTTCACGGATCCATATTATGCCCAACCAACTGCTCATTTGTTTCACTCTTATGCTTAGCCACAGCCTCAGTGGAATGCACCTTATCAGGGGTGGAGGCCCCAGTACAACTCTCATCCCGCTCATTTTCCTCCACCACCTGCTCATCCACAACCATCACCTCCTGCTCCACCAAGGCAACCCCAAATGCCTGCTCAACCACAACCCCATCCACATCCATCTCAATTACACACCTCCACTCAACTACCCGTACCACCATCTCCAAACCCACACATTGGAGCAGCTCAACACAAGTGCAAAGCTGAGGCACAACATGTCCAAACAACTCTTTAGCTAGATGATCTTCACCCTAGCTCAAGAAGAGTATTGCAAAAAGGTGACTATATTGCAAGCATTGAAGGACCACATCCAGCAAAAGAAGATTCAAGAGATGAGATCAAAGAACCATGGGCCGCACTTGATGAAGAGAAGAGATCTAAAGCAGAGATCAAGAGAGTTCCCTCATGGTTACCATCAAATCCTCCATGTACTCAAGAGAAAGATCAGCAAAAAGAGGAAGATGAGAAGAGCATGATAGAAGGTGACATGAATAATGATCCAGATCAGCAAAAGGACCAAGGATATCAAAGCTATATTGAGATATGGTTTCAGAAGGTGACTAAGTTGCAGCGGTACTTTCTTCCTCAGTTATGTTTGATCCCTTCAAAGCCAGATCATTTGGTCTCTGAGATCCGGATACCTGTCAAAGCATGCATTTTGAGACTTCACATCATTTTGTCTCTAATCTCGATGTGCACATGGCTCCATTGGAAGTATTCTTATACTTGAAAATGATTTTGTTTTTCAAGTAGGGTAGGGTAGAAGAAAAAAAAAAAAAAAAAGAGAAAAAATGAAAATAAGAAGAAAATAAAAATCTAAGGTGAAAACCTCCTCGGAGGCACCTTAGATTGGCTCATTGATTGAAAACCTCCATGAGGCGGTCAATGGGTTGGAAAAAAAAAAGAGAAAAGAGAATAAGATCTCTGGGTGAAAACCTCCCTTGGAGGTGCCCAGGGCAGGCAATTAGGGTGAAAACCTCCATGAGGCGCCCTAGTTGTTTTTCAAAAAAACAGAGGAAAAAAGAAAAAGAAAAATAAAGCTAATCTCCATTGAATAATTTAATATTGCAGCAATGACATTGCAGGTTGCAAGAAGGACATTTCATGACAGGAGGAGCACTCAAATCAAGGTCAAAGTAATTTTTCTTGTGCCTTCTACAGGAAGCTCTGTATTTCTACAGGAAACATCCTGTAGAACCTTTGGATGAGCCAAATACAATTTCAAAAGTGAATCTAATGGTGGGAATCTGTTGATTAGGCCTACAAGCACTTGTGTGGCCATCCCTTGCCTTTATCCATCATTTTTTTCACCTCCTTGTGCTTCTCATTGTGCTTCTACAGGAACTTCCTGTAGAAATTGTGGGAAACTAGGCATGCATTTCAAAAAGTGGTTTGGCGAGCATGGTAGCTTCCTCAAGGGTTCAGAAGCCCTCATGCAATCTTCCAACTCCTCCTCCATCATCTCCATACCTGCATCACAGCCCAAGCTCAGTTTCTCCTTCCATGCAACCACTTGCAAAAGGCCTTGAAGCAAAAATCCATAGAACAAAATTTGTTTTTGCCATAACTTGAAAACCATGCATCCATTTGACAAACCGTTTTATGGGGAATTGTACAAGGGTGATGGCAACATGCTTGAGCAGTTTCAGCCAATTCCAATGCATGGTTTCCAAGAAATCAGCCTCCATCACCATCAGCCATTTTTGCATTTTCTCCATAACCGTGCATCCGTTTCAAAACCTGTTTCATGGGGATATGCATATGAGTGATGGTAACCTACCCATCAGTTTCAGCCGATTCCGATGCACGGTTTCCGAGAAATCGAGCTCTGAAATCTTCAGCCATTTTCCATTTTTCTCGAAATCCGTGCATCCATTGATCACGATTTTGCTATGGGAGATGCATCATGATGATAGAAACATGCTCAACAAGTTTCAGATCGATCCGCTTTTCCGTTTGGGAGAAATGGCGAAAACAAGTTCTGGTTTTGTGACCACGCAGCAGCAATAGCTTGAAGGTGCAGATCTGAACGTGGAAACAATGGCATGTAGCTCAGGTCCAGCCAGAGGACACCTGCACAAGAAAAAACAACCATGAATCATCAATCAAGCCACCATGCAACTACATCAACACATGCATGCAGCAAATGAAGATCAACACAGGCATGCAGTAAAGCAACCACGCACGACTTGCAGGTACGTGACTAAACTTGTTCCTCTGTTTGCATAGATCTAATCTAAAGCATTGCATGAATGAATGAGATGGTGAGATTCAGTTAGAAAGGTAGCAAGTCTGATTGCACTCATCCAGGGATCATCAACGCATGTGTGTAGTCAGTCACAGGGAATTAAAAAATTAAAAAAAAAATAAAATAAAAAAACAGATAGTGGTAACTCCAGTGCAACTGATTAACGGAAAGAGGCCATGCAGCTCATCACAACACTGTCGTCTGCATATGGCCACGTACACTTGGCCACCTCACTCCTTCACCACAAATCACGCAGCAATTAATGAACGCTCAGCTGAAACTCACAGACTGTTGTTAACTGGCACTTGCAACATTTTCAACTGAAGTATACATCCTCTGCTTCCACAATCGGCTTAACCTATCGTCCTCCGCTGAGTTTCCTACCTGTTCTCGAATTTCACTCGTGCATCGGGCTCACTCAAAGGCAGAATCACATTCTACAGGAAACGAGTGGGGTCTTCTACAGGAAAGTGCAGCAGAGTCTTCCAGAGTAGAGAAGCCTGAGTTTTTCTTCATCAAGTTTGGAGCTTGAAGAAAGAGAGATCTGTGGACTGAAAAATTATTGGTGAAGGCTCACGCAGAAGTGGGGAATAAGTGGGCAGAAATTTCCAAACGTCTTCCGGGCAGAACGGAGAATGCCATAAAAAACCACTGGAATGCAAGTAAACGCAGGCAAACTACTCGCAGAAGATCAAGGAGAACTCTGGATGGCTCTATGGATGGCAAGAAACACAGAAGTTTGATTTTAACAGACCACATAAGGAATTTGAAAGAAGCCAAGAAGAAGGAATTAGTGCCCTGCAATGAGGATAGGAAAGAGGTACCAATATCAGATGCAATGTCATCTAATTCAGATCAAGGGGATCAGCAGTGACATGAGCAGCTGCTACAGGTTCAGGTTCAACTGCAGCAAGAAAACTACAATGTGTTTCATTGCCTGGCCTCTTCTCCCAACAACTGCAATAAGGTATGCAGAGAATTGAAAGGGGTGATTCCATCATGAACATGCAAACTCAAGAACAAAAGGATCACCATCATGGGGATATGCAGAAAATTGAAAGAGGTGATGCCATCATGAACATGCAAACTCAAGAAGAACTGCATCACCATCATGGAGATCCTAGATCAACTGTCTCAAGTACCCTGCATTTGATTCAGGATGATGGATCTCCACAAAGAGATGATGGGCCATTTACATTCAACCCAGAAGACTATCCTAACCCTTTCCCCATGGACAACAGCCATAGCATTCCTCTATGTGAATTTGTAATGAATGGTACTGGTAATGGAAATGGTTCTGGATCTGCCAATGCAGTCACATCTCCAGACAAGACTGACTACTCTGAGGTAGTAGTAGCAGGAGATGGAGCTTTTCAAATGGAGTCCGATGCTGACATCAACTTCCCATTTCTGTTAGATGGTGTTTCATCTGATCAAAATATTGACCTTGATATGCTATTGGGTTGTAACATAGATGATGATATGAGTGATAATTCTATTAATTCTAACCAGGCTGAGATCAAAAGGGAGATTGACCTCATTGAGATGGTTTTTGGATCCCAAAGTCCACCAAGCTCCATCGAGAATAATAACTATGAGGATCAAACCAGCAACACAGTTCAAGGAAAATCGCCCACAGCCAAGCAAGGTACAGTGGTGCTGTTTGTTTCTACAGGAAGACAGAGGACTGTTTCTACAGGAAGCCAGCGAACTATTTCTACAGGAAGTTTGAAAAGAGGGAAGCCAAAGGAGAAGTCAGTCGAGATGTTAGCCAAAGAAGCCACCAGGGCCATCAGATGAGGAGAGAGATTGGTTGCTCAGAGGATGAGCAACACTTTCAGTAGCGGGGTGATGATGAGCCCCAAAAATGTACAATTATTTGGGCTCATTCAACCTCCTAATTTGACTTAATCCACCATTCTCATTGGTTTATTGCATTTTTTTTATTATTTTTATGTTAATAGAGTGAATTTGGTTAGTCATTATGCCAACAAGTCTAATGGGTGCTTTGTGTAGCCTTTTTGGTCCACTTGGAGACAAAATTGAAGGTCTTAATGAGCACTTGGCAGCCAAATTCGTGCTAGAACAAGCTAGAGGATTTGTAGGAAGGTGTCCCCCTCATTTATGGGCCCTTACCTTGAATTATCCACCATCAGCTCGGAGTTCAAAGGCCACCAAATCAATGAGCACAAGAGCAGCAAAGCAAGTCAAGTTGGACTGCTGTTAACTACAAGTCTTGGGCAGCCAAGTCCCTAAATTTTAGGAGGACTGTTGGGTCCTCAAATTGTATAAATAAGAAGGCTTAGGGCCTCATTTTGGTTAGCTAGTGGTTAGTCAATTTTTGTAGCTAGTAGTTGGCCAGTAGGTAGTCATTTTGTAATTCGATTTGTAAGCCAGTTTTGGCATGACATTAGACTTTTGATTATGAATAAAGGCAAGTAGATTTGGATCTAATTCTGAGTTTTTAAGGGAGCTATAGCTCTCAGGTTAGGGCCCAACCTGAGAGCAATAGACCTCCTCTTCTTTGTATTGTTATTGTCTTTCTTTTTCAGCACTTTGTTTCTTTGTTTTGACATGCATTTCGAAAATACAGTCTGTTGATTTAGTCTTTTTAATGTGATTAAGTAGGATTAGTTCATGGTTAATTCTCTTTCAGTTGCTTAGATTAGAATAGGAGGATTGTAATTCATCAAGAGCTCCAAGAAAAGGTTGATAGTGCTTCACTGCCATCTCTGTTTAGAGATTGGGGTGCAGTCTGTACCAACCACCAAAAAACGCAGTCTTTTACTTTCATGCAAGCTGCAACACAGTCACTTTAATTGTAGATCCATTCATGCACTCTTTCTCCATCTTATTTCTCTGCCCCTGAGCCATCACATGCTCCATCTCCATCTTACCTTTCCACCCATACCGCTCCATCACTTCACCATCACCCAAAACTCCCACGGTAGGACATCCTATAGAAGTTAGCAGACTTCCAGCAGAATTCCTGAGTTTCCTGTAGGATCCCCTGCAGACATCCTGTAGAAGCCTGCAAACTTGGTTGCCGAGCACCTGAACGTTGTGGACTTCTGTGGACTGATGCTAGGGATCCCCTGGGACCTCTCCTAGCCCCTCCTGACCTCTCCCAAGCTTTCCTTCCCTTCAAACCACTCCTACACAGTCAAAAGCACCATCATAATAATTCCAACCACTTAAGGAAAAAATACATAAACATGTCTTTTCAGATGCAAGTAGCTTAGATTCATGCATTTCAACTCACTAGAAGTAATGGCATCATTGGTAGAAGTTTCATTCACAATTTTGCATTGTAAGGGTCAAGTTAGTCAAATTAGGGTTTACTAGGGTTTCCATGCTTTATTGGCTTTCAGTTTCTTTTTGCAAAGTAGATTAACTTCCTTCGAGATAGCTTTCATCCATCACTCATAAAGCTTCTTCTGAGAGCATATAAAAGTTGGCTTGAGCCCTAGCGGACTTGTTCCAGCTGACCAAGTGACAGCTGCGACAAGAGCTAGTACTTGTGCATACAGCACCGTCGCTTCCAAGTTTGTACGAACTACCGGGTTGATAAAATTAGAGATAGGAAGCTCCAGGAGTTGTAGCATTATTGCTACAATACTGGAGCCCACCAGCAAGCTCTAAGGTACTAAAGGGGATCTCTAGATAAATCTCCTGGATAATGAGCTGGTGTGGACAGAAGATGATCCGTCGCAGGAGGGCCATAATGTTTCCCCCATCAACGACACAAGATGAGGAACAAATGGTAGATTGGTGAAACAGAGTATCAGATGAGGAGGTAAGGGTGTGAATTGTAGAAGGATTATACTCTTGAACATACCGGCGACATGACTTCGAAATGTGGTAGCATATTGGTACCAAGGGATCAGAGGTCTGGCAGAGACAACATGGATCAGATGGAATGAGGTAAAATGGTAACCCAAAACCCCGGAAGGCCAATGACGATGTGAGGATATCCCAACCCAACGAGAAGAAAAGGTGTCGATGTTCAAGAGTGACTAGCTGTCGTAGGTAACCAATGACAACTTCCAAATTTTCCCCCACCATTGCTGGCGAGTACCCCAATTATTTTTGAAAAACAAGCTTGAAGGGGATAGCATATGCTTGTAATATAAGTTCGACCTTCGGATGAATCCAACCTAGTAACAGTTTAACGAGCCCTATGGAGGAGAAGCTCGAGTCTGGTCATGGGGAAGAGTCCAATGTCGTCAGGGTTTAACGAGTCCGACATAGGGAAAACTCAGAGTCTTTTTCATGTTTAGAGAGTTTGAAAAATACACGGAAAAGAAAACTCCAGGGGGGTCCTTTTTCGTAAATTTGTGTCCCTCGAGCCCGAAAAAATATAAAATAATACTCGAGAGAACCACTTGACGATCAAGGAGTACTTTTCGTAATTAGTGGCCATAATCCGAAAAAAGTAAAAAAGCGATCGAAGACACGTCGTTTCATAACCAATATCGAACTTGAAACGACAAAAGTCCAGCGATCTTTTCATGTTTATACAGTCAGAAAAGAGCTAAAAGTGGACCGCCTTTTATTCCGTTTAACGAGTTAAAAGGGAAAACTCGGCAATCTTTTCGTCTTTTGTAAGTCAGAAAAGGGCTTAAAGAAGACTTTTAGAAAATATGGACCAAGCATATATGAATCATTAAATGTATCCACTATCCCTGTTTCTGCACAGAAAAACCACATCATAAGATCCATTCAATACAAATGCATTATATATATGGAAATTAGGTTAAAAACTCAAAACCCTAAACAAAAAATTAAAGTAAATGGTGAAACCCTAAACCCTATAGTGCAAAACCTTAAAATTTTGGAAAAATTACTATAAAAAGGGCTCATGGTAATTCATTTTTTACATTTACACTTTGAGTTTTTTACCTTTGGTGATTTTGAGTGCAAACCTGTGCGAAGTTCAGAGCTTGATTCTGGCATCCGTGATCGACCATCCCATCCAAGACTTCTACCAAGTAAGTAAACCATCTTTTGCGCTGCATTTCCATCGTTTTTACGGTCAATTTCATGTTTCATAGGTGGTTTTCGGTGGATTTTTCATTTCAAATCCGCTTCTCGGTCGTCACGGAAATCCCTCACGGGTTGGCGATGACCGAGCATGCTAACACGCACCACCATCGGGGTCGTCGCTAAAGAAAGGTGTACTATTGCGACGATCGAGGAAAAAATGAACTCTGATTTTGAGTCATCGCTACTGTTTGAAAAACAGTCGTGACTGCACTATAAAGTTTGAATTTTTTATAATTCGCATGATTTAGCCCATGAAATGATTCTAATTATTTTTTCCTTCAATGCAGGGCAATAATGGCATTCGTATGGCAAGAGAGAACCCACAATGACAATGACGAACAGGCATTTAACAACCCTGAGTGCAGAAGAGCCCTACGTGATTGTGGATTATTGAAATTTTTCCTTACACCACACCTTCGGGCACAGCCAGACTTGCTTGAGCTGCTGATCCGCTCATGGAACCCGACAGAGGGGAAGTTCATCATCCGTGGTAAGGACATTGAGTTTGACGCGACGGACATATATTTTTTGACCAGTTTTTCTCATTGTGGTGAGAGACCAATCATGGAGGGTGTACGAGCTACTGGCAAGACCCTTGATATGTTGATAGCACGCACAAATCATCCACTAGCGAGAAACTGTAGATCCCGACAGTGGGATATTTGACCCTTCGCTCAGTACTGTTTATGGTTACGAGAGCAGCGGGCTCTCAAGCACAGCATGAGGCAATGAAGACCCATCTACGGTTGGCCCTTGATTGCCTCACTCTGACCATGTACAACTGGGCTGACGCAGTGTCCATTAACATGAAGAGGCAGCTTACTAAGTGCCGATGAGGGGAGACCAAACAGTTTGGATATGGATCCATTCTGATACCGCTCATGCTGGAGCGGGTGCCATCACTTTAGCTACAGGATATGGACCTGTATGTGCCGGGACCGCGAGAGACTCGCATCACCCGATGGGCACATGTGATGCCACGAGGAGGTGGTGGTCGGCCAGTATCATGGGGAGTATTGTTTCGGGAGTGGCTAGATCGACAAAAGATCGCCATTGAGGATTGGTCGTATGTGGGCATAGATTTCCGAGGAGATCCTGACATGCTGCTCCCACCTGGCGAGTAGTGGGATGAGGGAGGTAAAACACTTGGTCAAACACCACACTATTTATGTGTTTTTTTTTAATGATGTTTTTGGATTTTCACATGCATATGTCTTAATTGTCGTTTCTATGTTACTTGCAGATGTGGGACCGGAGAGACCCATGGGATTGGCTCCTAAGGCACGGAGGGAGGGCAACAGAGAGTTGGCTCTGGTTTGCCTGGGCGGTAATGTAGAGGAGGAGATTTCCCGTAACCTCGAGGGCCTGACTGATGGGATCCCAGATTACAGGGGGATCAAGGAGGTCCCAGTGGAGTATCAGAGACATACTGTCGGTGTGACACCTAGGATACACAGGCTCTTGAGACAATTAGCGTGTGCAGTGGTCTGCAATAGGGATCATAACCCACCACTGTAGACACCTAGGCTTTACTTTCTGCTATTTTTGAGAGACATGTGTCTCAGATGTATTGTGAAAATAGACTCTATTTTTTGAAACACACTTATTTTTGAGCGCCTCGGTGCACCACACGATATATATATTTATATATGCTATCTATGGTTTATTACTGTGTCTAAATTCTTTCATACAATGTTTTATTACATGTTGCGTAAATGTCTGTCTAATACATGATTTGCTAATGCATCAGTTAATGTGTTTAATCTTCTTGGAATGTGTTGATATGTGATAAAATCAAAATTTCTTTCCAATAATTTGACACGTAAATAAAACCTTAAAATCCGAGGATCTCTGACGGAATAACGCCCATTAAGTTGGTGGACAACAAGTTGAGAATCCAGATTCACAACCAATGCACGAATATCGAGGTTAACAGCCTCAGTCAGTAATTCAATGACAGCGCTATATTCAGCGACATTGTTTGTGGTGCAACCCAGACAAATACCTTGAAGGTCTACTAACTCACCGTGAGGATCGTAGATCACCCATGCCACAGAGGAAAGGTTTCGGGTACTACAACAGGGACCATCAACGAAACCAATGTAAGGTGTACCAGATATCTGCATAAGAAGTAAAAAGACACAATAAGTGGAAATTATGCCTACACACCAAGCCACACATGCAAACATACACTGAAAACACACGTATGTACATAGCAGATGCACGAAGTTCATGCATAATATTTCTTAAGATAAAGCCCATTCCGGGGCTTATCTAGAGGATTCCTTTCATAATCGATCAACTCATAGGCCCCTTTTTGAAAAACGCATTTCACAATGTAAGGCCCATTACACACAGGCTCGAATTTGCCTGCCCCCAGCTTATCATTTGCTTGATCATAGAGTAGGACTAGGTCTCCTTCAATGAAAGAACGGGGGGTGACAGTTTGGTCGAAGTGAGTTTTCACTCTCTTCTTCTATGCTTCAATGACTAAAGAGGCTAGTCGACAGGTCTCATCTAACCGCTCTAGGTAAAGAAGACATTCCTCTACTGGAGTAGTGTTTGGGAGCAATTCGACAGCTAATTTAAGAGAAGGTATCTCACATTCAATCGGAAGGGTAGCCTCCAGACTGTAAACCAATTGAAACAGGTTGAATACGATGGCATCCTTCACTGAAGTACAATAGGCCCATAAGGCAGAAAACAACATCAAATTCCAGTTAGACTTGTGCATGCCAATGGTGCATTGAAGCATCGTGACCAAAACATTGTTGACAGCTTCTACTTGGCCATTGGCCTGAGGATAATACAACATCGAACCATCATGACGCAAGTCCAGCTGGGTTGTTAACTTAGTCATCATATGATTACAGAAATGAGAATCATGATCAGTGAAAATAGCCCGAGGGACTTCAAATTGAAAAATTACATGATTGAATAAAAGCTGAGTTGTTGTCTTACCGTTATTAGATAATGTAAGCATCGCTTCAACCCATTTCGTGAAATAATCGACGGCAACGATGATATACCCATGCCCCCCGACTGAGCAAAGGTTACAGGTCATATAATCAATGCCCCATTTGGTAAAAGGGCTGATGGTAATGACAGGGTGTAAAGGAGAGGGAGGCGCACACATCTTCCATTGGTAGATTTGGCACGCATGACAAGAGCAGATGGCGAGAATGCAATCCTTAAAAATAGACGGCCAAAAATAACTAGTGTGGAGGATCTTTTGGGCAGTAGCATACCCGAACATATGACCGCCATAGGCGCCAGAGTGGCAGTCATTCAAAACTCGTTCGGCTTCCTCGAACATCAGACAACGGCGGAGAACAGAGTCAACGCCAAGACGGTATAGGGTGTCCCCGATAATGCGATAAGGCTGAGAATGATGGCGAATACGTCGCCGAGCATCCTTGGACAAATCAGGATGAAAGGAGGACATATGAAGGTAGACAATAATATCCCCGTACCAGGGATCGAGGGTGCGAATGACGATCCATTTCGAGTATTTGGCCCCCAACAACTGACGTGACAAGATGTATGTCATCGGGCTGCAGTCAGAAATCACCATCGTTGTACGCAATAGTATATAATGGCGGAAACTTTGGACGGCATGAATGGCTACCAATGCCAGCTTCTCAACATAGGCATATCAACTTTCCATGTCAAGTAAATTGTGACTGAGATAATAGACAACATGCTCGGTACCATCATCATTGTCTTGAACCAAAACCATGCCGATGGTGCTATCAGCGGTGGCCAGATAAAGAGTATAGTCGCGGTGATAATCAGGTGGACGTAACAACAGAGCAGAAACAAGGAGTGCCTTGAGCTGCTCGAATGACTCTTGTGCAGCGGCATCCCAAACAAAGGAGGTATCCCGCTTTAATAACCGCATATAGCCTTTGGCAACTTCAGCATAGTTTGGAATAAAATGGCATAAAAAAATTTCTTTACCCTGCAAACTCTGCAATTGTTGCAAAGAAGCAGGAGGAGGAAGATTCAAAATGGCTTCAACCTTGAGGGGATCCAGGCAGATGCCCTCTTTGGAGACGACAAACCCAAGAAGTCTGCCGAATTCAACATAGAAGACACATTTATGCGGATTAAGATGGATACAGTAGTGTCGACAGTGAAGAAAAATTTCGTGAAGGTGATTTGGATGGTCATGGCGCTTTGCTGAATGGGCCAGAAGGTCATCCAAATAAGGCTGCACAATGTGACGAATATCATGAAATGCATAAGACATTGCATGTTGGAAGGTAGCACTAGCATTTTTAAGACCGAAAGGGAGTTTCTTATAGGTGAAGGTACCCCACAGGCAGATGAAAGTGGTTTTGTGTTGATCCGCATGTGATATATTGATCTGGTTGTAACCAGAAAAGCCGTCCATAAACTCATTTCTAGCACAATCATCAATGAGTTGGTCAGTGAAAGGCATGGGATAGTTATCTTTGGGACAGGCACGATTAATGTCGCGGTAGTCAACATAAACCCTAACAGTGCCCTATTTCTTGGTCATAGGGACAATATTAGAAACCAAATTAGTGAGCGGGATAGGGTAAATAAACCCAGCATTAACAAGTTTTTCAACTTCTCGTTTAATAGCTGCAGCCTTTCGGTGGTGCATGGGGCGTAAATGCTGTCGAATAGGTTTAGCACCTGGGTACGTAGGTATTTCATGCACCATGATACTAGGATCAATGTCGGGCATCTCTTCGTACGACCAAGAAAAAATGTCACGAAATTCTCTAAAAGGATCGGTATAGAGTTGAATCTCCGCTGGACTACAGGTTACTACGATGTGAATATTCTCGACAACCCCTGGTTTAACAGAGATGTCGATAGGTATGGTTTGTGTAATGTTCCATGTAGGTTTTAACCCCGTACAGAAATTACCTACATACGAATTCTAAAACACAGAAAATAAATAATGCAAGACCATAACACATAAAACACATATACATAGATATTTTCCTTTGGATCCCAAGATTGGGACTACCAGATTGATTTTTCATTATGTTCCTTTCAATGTTACAATACATATTTATACATGCCGAAGCATCCAATACCATGGACCAAAAACCATTGCGTCTAATACCATTGACTGAAAACCATTGCGTCCAATACCATGGACCGAAAACCATCGCGTCCAAAAAACATGTGCGAAAATCATGCACAAAACTATAGGTGGGCCCACCCAACCTAACATAGGGTCCAAAACCAAAATTTTCTGGGGCACTGTCCCAGACCCCATAAAGTGGGGTTGCGGGTGCCCTTCAAACCCCCTTTTAACTACGTGGAAAGAATATAACACAACCCAACATTCCCCATATTTCCTTCAGAGAAAACATGATGGATTTGAATAGGTGTCTGAAGGGGTTGCGAGGGGACATAGGAAGCAAACTGCTCAAGACAAGTAATCATAGCCCCATGGCTAGGGAGAAATGAGGAATGATAGTGATGATCAAACCGATGAGGTTCCTTGAAAGACATAGTCTCGATAACCGCTTCATCAGAAGGAAATATTTCCAATAAGGGATCTGAAGAAGTGCTATCTCCGAGCCAAGGGGATTGTATATATGTGTCGAGAAACTTGCTCGAAGGAGCATGTTTAGAAGATTAAGGCAAGGTAGAAACAATTTCGACATAGTTGAGCTTGGACTCAATGGCATGACATCGCCCCAATATTCTACCTGATCAACGTGAGGAAGGACCCAAGGATCAAAACGGACAGAAATCATATTGGTGGGAGCAATGTTGGGAGGTGGGAGTGAAAAATCACCCATAAGGGTAGGATCTTTAAAATGTCCAACACCCACACTCTCATATGGAACAGAGGTATGCTCCACAAAAGGCACATTGCCATCGGAAGAAGAAGAAGCGAAGAAGGACAACTAGTCTACCGTGACAATTTTCCCTTGATGGGGAAAACGAAGGACACGAATTAGAGATGAAGCCATGGATCGCATGGCATATGTCCAAATTTGTCCTAAGAGGAGGTTGTAAGTTAAAGTCGCATAGACAACCTCGACCTCAACTTCAACAGTCTTCCCTTCCAAGGTAATAGGCAGACACGGGAGGATACCATAAGGATGGGAATCTCTCCCATTGAAGGCTTCCAAGGTATTCCGAGACTGACTCAGGGTCGGGGAACCAATAGCCTTCCAACAAGCAACAGACATGATGAAAATGGAAGCACTCTCATCAATAACAGTGCGGTGAATATTCTTAGAGTTGATGATGACTTGAATGAGAAAGGAAATCTGGTGAGGCAGTCTCGGTACATGATTATCCAGGTCAAAAGTAATCAACTCCGAGTCGGCCGAGTCAATGCCACCAATGGCCGATAGCAAAGACCTCCTCTGGGAGGGACAACTCTGGAGGACTTCTAATGTAGACATAGACAAAGGAGCTTGGGCTAAGTCCTCAACGATGCTATAGTGCTATGCAGCACGAGCGTTAGGGTTGTAGAAAGACTTCCAGAGCACTCCTTTGGGAGGAGGTCGAATGACTAACTCGGTACTAGGTCACTCGATATGGAGCGGACCAGTACTAGATGAAGGAATACTGGAGGGTACTTTAGTCTCCTTCCCGATAGGTGAAGGATATTCTTCTGACTGTGTACTAATATGGATGGAAATCATCCTAGCCATGAAGACTTGAGAGCCGAAGGTGGAAGAGGATTGAGGTTGATCAACCACCATTTGAGTCTGTTGCGAGGGAAAAGGCTCTTTGAGCACAGCAGGAGTCCCAGGGGCGCCTTTTAGAAAACGACTAACCTCAGACCGCCTAGGGCAGTCTTTAGTATAGTGATCCTCATCGCAAATGAGACAAGGATACTTAGGCTTGCACTTGGCACCTTCTTCAGCCAGAGGCTTAGTGGGATCCTACTTTGGTTGATTAGATTTATTATTTCCTTTTCCCATCTTCTTACCTTTTGAAGTTTTGTCCGTCACTGTGGACTGGACGGCGTTAACTTCGGAAGTTTTACCACGATTGGGTGGAGCTTGAGAAGCATTTTCGTTTGGAGCAGTAGACTTTTGCTTCGCAGGGTTCACGAAATATTTTCTGGAGGATGTATTAACAGAACCAATGACACCGTCGAAAAATGGCATTGACGGAGCTTTCAAAGTTCCGGGTCACAGAGCATCAGGCAAATAATCATATAGCGTACCGGACTGGAAGTAAACCAAGTCAAGATATTGAGCACATGCAATATCTTGCTCTTCAGTTACACATGCCCCCATAGCAATGTCCTGGGCTATCGGACCGACGAACGAGGTTGTAAACCAGTCAGTCAGAAGTTGATCGGGGATCCAGAACTTAATTAGACGACGACGCCTCCTCCATTCATGGATATGATCAGAGATATGCATGGTCGTGTCCTGTTTCAAGGATGTCAGGAGGTGTGTGCCCATTTCATATCGAATCAGCAACTGAAAATGAGTTAAAAATGCCATAGCAAGCGAGTTAAAGTCCTGAAAATTTCTGCGAGCTAGCTCAATGTACCATTTCGTGGCAGAGCTAGTGACAATCCGTTGGAATAGACAGAGCCAGATGGAATCATCAAGCCATGAATTAGATGAACACCATAGGTGATAGGTCATGGCATGAGCCTGGGGATCTTGTCCAGACTTACCGTCAAATTTGGGACAATCACCGGGAATCTTAGTTGGAACCGGTGGCTAATACAGATTATCAAGAATGGGATCATTTGTCAGTTTGGACACATCTGGCAGTTCCAACATCGCCAAGAAAGGTAGTTGAGGATTGAGGGACATCTAAGGCCGTGGGTAAGAAACAAGATTAGAGTTCTATCCAGTTCCCGGTTACCCCCATTGATTTTTCTCGGATGGATTTGGCCCATAAGGGTTTTTTCCCTAAGGGTTTTTTCCATAGGGATTATAAGTGTTACTGGATGGTTGACCCTAGTTTTGACCACCAGCATCCCACTGATTACCAACCTGACCAGCAAGAGCAGCATATGGTTGCTGAAAATTCTGATAAGGATTAACCTGTGGCTGTTGATAATTTTGGAATGGGGCAATTTGGGGTTGCCCTTGGGGTTGTTGGAGGTTTTGAAAACCATATGGCGTCTGGGCTCCAAACTGTGCCTGGGGTCCAGGCTGCATTTGGTAAGCAGGTTGGGTCTGAAAGCCAACTTGAGTTTGGAGACCGGATTGGGTCTGGAGCCTAGACTGGGTCTGAAAACCAGGTGGAGCTTGAGAAACAACAAGCATTTGAGTGCCCGGTTGAGCAGGTCCATACGGATGTCCTTGCGAAAACTGAGGATGACCCATCTGGTTGGAAGGTCGGCCTGGTTGAGACTGAGGTTGACCCATTTTCCTAGAAGGTTGAGCTTGCTGGGTAATGGGTTGACCTTGCAGAACTGAAGGCTGACCTGACTGACCAGATGGTTGAGTAGGCTGAACAATTGGTTGGCCTTGCTGGATTTGAGGCTGACCAACTTGTCCAGAAGATGGACCAGGCTGGATAGTGGGTTGGCCTTGCTAGATTTGAGGCTGACCTACTTGTCCAGAGGGGTGACCTTGCTGGGTACCAGGTTGGCCTTGTTGGATGTAAGGTTGTCCTGGGTTACTAGAAGGTTGCCTGAAGTAAGTAAAAGAGGAACCACTGAAGGCCGAAGGTTGTCCCTGTAAGGGTTGTCCTTATGGGCCAACAGGTTTCCCTTGATAAGGTTGCTCATAATACGGTTGTCCATGAGACGGCTACCCATAAGAAAACTGACCTTGAGATGGCTACCCGTAAGAAAACTGACCTTGAGAGGGTGGACCTTGAAAATTTGAAGGTTGTGCTTGGCCACTATGATAACTGGTCAGGCCCCAAGCAATAGATAACGGAATTGAAACCTCAACCACAGGCTAAGATGGGATGAATCCGGGGTGATAAATATGGGCTCCTCTAGAATCATAGTAATGAAACGGATTCTGCGGATTCAAATTCTAAAGAGCATGCAAGTACTGGTCATATGCCCCCCTGCCGGAATGGAACCAGAAGAAGGTGGGGCACTATGGGTGGGATTAACAACTCCAGATGTCGATGCCGATGGACCACCATCAGTAGGACCAACTGAAGGTCTGGCAATAGTGGTCATGACCGAAGATGCAGTGACGGCACTAACAACGGGAGCTAAAGAAGCCACACAAATAGTCGGAATAGTCGGGACAGATGTGACAGTCACATTGTGAATCTGGGGTGTGAAAGGTTTTGAGGTCAGAGTGACGATATGAGACCACATGGAACTCATAAGGGGAGATCTGGAACTCATGATATCAGCCAAAGCATGGTAGTGTAAAGGCAATGTGATACCAAGAGGGGTGACACAGAAGGGTGAAGTTTCTGTAGGTATAGGGATTTCACCACTTGCCATAAAGGTCTCTTCACCAGAGACGGGGTTCGTCTCATCCATGTCAGAGGAAGACATCGAGACCAAAACACCAGAAGGAGTAATGGAGAAATATTCTTCGGAAGGCTCCCAGATGGGGTTCCAATGAATATCGTAAAAATCATCTTCCGGAGCACGAGAGTTAAGTGGTTGAATACTCGGAATAACAGGAAGAGTATCACTAACAATCGATACCTCAGAAGCGACAGAAGATGGAGAGCCTTGGTCACTTGGTACAGGAGACGGGATCGGTGATTCCGCTAGGATGATTTAACTCAAAAGTTCTAGGGGAAAAATAAAAGAGTAAGGAAAACAATCCTATGCAAACTGAAATGCAATCAAGATTTAACAAGGTAAATGTGAATGTGGTCGAATAAATTTTATGATGCAGGAACAGAACTTGACCTTTTCATTTTTAAAGAGTCGAGAAAAGGACAAAAGATGACTCTAGTCACCTTCAAATATTTAATGAGCCTGAAAGGACAAGTGCTCAGATGGACCTTTTCTTTTAAGGAGTCGAAAAGGAACGAAAGTGACTACTTTGGAGAACTAGGAAAAAGGTTTACCAAACAACTCATAAAACTGCATATACACCTTGGTGATCAAATGAAAGAAAAAATGGCCAAGGACTTTCTATACGGCAGTCAATCTTCCCGAATGCTATGTTCGGTGCGTTACGGTTTGTAAGGTGGCAAACACGTCTTCCTATGGATGTAGGATGATAACGTAGTGGGGTCTACCGATATATACTCGACGGTACTGGGAGCACAAGTCCGTACTAGCAGCTATTGAGTCACAGAAGGAGGAATCATCCAACCTTAAGCGAAAGCAATAGTGACTAGGTTTAACGACACTGGAGCATGTCTCTAGCCTAGACCTCTAAATAATGTATGTTAAGTTCCAATGCATTGTTAAGTTCATTCAGTTCATTTTAGAGTTGATCTTGAATTAGGTTTCAATTTCCAGGCCCTACCGTATGTATATCAAAAACCCTAGGATGCAACTAGAATGAGTAAAGCATCTTTCATTTTGATGAACACCTACTTACAAAAAGGTAGAAAGTTCATTCCCAAACCAAGACAAACCAAGACAAGCAAATGCGGGTGCTAAGAAACACAATGCATTAACACATCAATCCTACAGTGCATCGATACTACTAATGATATATTTCAAGTTCACTTTCCAATTTCTCAAACATGAAAATTTGAAATGCAAATGTACTTTCACTTTCATATACTAAATGAATTCAATCTTTTGATTTTGATAGTTTTGAATTTAAAGAGACAAACAAGAAAGTTTGAACTGATCAATCCAAACAATTGTGATCTATGCTTGGTAGTGAAGAAATCGAATCAATATCAAAAATTGGTTCAATAATTGACACTAAAAATCAACCAGCAAGAAACAGGCAATGAAAAAGCCTCAAGCAAATCAATAAGATGGTTGCGTATGAACCTTGGATAGACAAGCAACCCAAACAAATGGTTCAGAAACTTGAAAAAGCTAGGTCACAAGGCCCAAAAACACAAGATTCACTCAATGAAACCAAAGAGACAGTACCCTAACCAGAAGCAATTAAAACAAGCTAATGGGTGAGAGGAAAACAACAACGGATAAATAAGATTGGTGAATTCAGGAGGTGAAGCTGTAAAAAAAAACTTACATAGGAATCGTCGCGGGTATAATAACCAACAACTAGTGACGACCAGCCAATGGTCATAGCAACAGAACGACGTCGTCACGGGAGTACACCTATCTTCTGCAACGTGTTAGTTTTAGGAATAGTCGCGACTGTACGACAGGACTCAACAACGCACAGGTTTACAAAACAAAGACATGGTGATGTCGTCGCGACTGTCAAGATTTTTTCAGCGACGAGCTCGAAAACAAGGAAAAACAAGTAAAAGCTCCCAAACAAACACCAAACTATTCTTCCAAACTGCAAGGGGAATTCCCAGATTGACCCAAGTAACCCAAAAACTGAAGGTTTAACCCCAAAATTCAAGAGACACTAAATCAAAACCAAACAAAAGAAAATAAGAGAAAAAACATACAAAGGACTCCCCAGCGGAGTTGCCAACTTGTGAAGTAGGAAAGTGTTCCCTCTATGGACAGAGGCAACCCCTCTAGCCCTAGAGTGGGTCTAGTCACAGAAAAGACAAAACAACAATTGATTCCCTTAAATAGTCATCATTGGAGGCCTACCTCAAACTGATGGTTGATGACGTTCCGTTGCACTGCTCCAGCTTCCGTTTCTTTCTCCTCAATGAGCAATCAACCTGAAATACCACAAGAATACAACAAAGCACGTAACCGAGAATAACAATGATCTATTTACTTATAGAGTCAATAAATCATAAGCTATCAAGTAAATTGTACACAAGATATAGGAAATCATCATTGATTGTATTAAAATGAATCAAGAGCAAAGCTTACAACCAAGTCTTGATGTTGCAAGCCTTCTCGGAGTGTCCAGCTAGGATGTTTCTTCAATAATTCACTCTCAAGAATGGGTCTCCCAAATATACAATATCTCTCTCTCACTCACAAGCTTTAATACAAGGTTAAGGCACTCCAAAACCTCTTACCAAACTATTAGCAATCCCACACTTGTCACACTCACACCAAAGCTATCTACTAAACTCAAAAGAACTAGCAGCACTGCCCAACTAAAAGAACTAGCAGATCATAGCAAGGGTGAGTGATTTTATAGGAGAATGAGTCTCCATGAAATGAGGGAGAGGGATCTTATCCTCAAGGGAGGTTGCACAAGAGACAAAACCACCATCCCAGAGGAGGAAGGGCGACCCAAACTGACGCAACAACCATCTCTAGAGACATCCAAAAAGCTGAATGTTTGAACAAATTTTCCAAATCTGGATCGTCGCTAGGCATGAACTAAGTCTCAGCGATGGCATCGCAAGGAGGCAATGCATGCAGACCAATCGTCGCGATAAATAGTTGGTAGCCTCGCATCAAGCCCTAAAATTCGACTGTCGCGAGAAACAGGTGCATAGCTACGACGATGTCACAATGAGACTGTTTATGACAAGGGATCATCACGTATATTAATGGCTTACTCACGACGAGGCAGAAACTTAGGGAATAAGGGTCAAATTGCAACATCAGAGAGAATTTGCTTAATCTTCTTACATGAGTGGGAAGATATGAGCATGTTTATTTGATACATGACATAGTAGAGGGACTGAGCTGAGCACAATGACAAATTACTGTGTAATAGTTTGCCTAACATCCTCTGATGAACTAGTATACCAACAAGAATCGAAAGTTACATTACAACAATGGGAAAACTAGAGGAATCTAAAGTCTCTTTCCCAACTTTCAGAATTAGGAATATAACCTTTTTAGTTGATATCATGGCACCAAGACTCACATAGGGGCTTAGACCTCATTTGCCCCAAGGCAGGCATTTGGTCTAGTACTGAATGATGCTCGACATATCACAACGTTGGCCCAACTCCCTCCAGAACCAACTAAGGTACATAGCATCAAGAATCGAAGTCCTTACACCACTTATGTACTTTAGCATCCCAATCCAATTCTGGGCACTCGGCCTCCTCAAGATGGTCCCATAGCTCCTCAAGAGATATACATCAAGAGTTATACAAGAAAACAAATTGGCATATGTTGCGTTGATTTAGTTTTTCCCCAACCCATATGGTTTACACATTCTCCCTCATAGGTATGGGCTCCCACAAGATCATCAAATAAATCTTCCCTCTCTGTTCGTTTGTGGAATTCATGTGAATCACCACATCTCAACATGTAGCCAATGCATTCATTATAACATCATAATAAAATAATTCACATGCCAACTCTTGTATGCCATGACGAAAATATAAAATCATTGTTATCAAAACATTCTGAATAGTAAAAACTTCATACTCATGCATGTCATAATATATGAATTCTTTAACCACATGCTTCACATCTTGAAATACCATCATAATAACTGGAAGCACATGTTAATATATCCTCATATCATATCATCATAATTATGAGAATCATACTTATCAAATAGAGATAAATGATATGCTATAGCATTCTTATCATGATTCATCAGGAAAATCAATCTCATTTTCTTATATAAAAAATGAATACTAATGATGAAATACACTTATTCAACATCCCTCTAGGATCTAGGTTATCTATTAATACTATTATTTTCATGTTTTCATCAAGCTTATAATGTATTTTTCAATAGTCTTTTCTTGTTACTTCAAGTAGAAAGTTGACAATTTACCAATAGGTCAAGTCATTTAAGTACATCACTAAATTTCAAGTGAGTCTCATCATCTTCAACCTGAATATGTAGTCATGTTTTCTTCCCTCCCCGATGAAATTTAGTGAATTCATCATTAAGATCTTGTTGGTATTAAAGAGTTTAGACTTCTGTGATCCATACTGGTTGTGAGAATGATTTCGGCAAAATCACATAGAGAATCATTTGTCGACGCGTTTCGAACCAACCAATGTGGTTCATCGTGAGGACAAGTTTCTACAATCATTCCTTAAATAATCAATATCAAAATTAAAAATTCATGATCATTCTCAAGGTCTCCTTATAAAACATGCAAAACTTTAAGGGCTAATATTCATAGGTGGGCTAATTTTCCATGATTTTTCAAAAAAATGATTCGTCAAATTTCCATTTTCTCTAAAATTTATTTGCCCCCATTTTATAATATACAATTATTTTACCTTAAAAGTTGCTAAATTTTTATAGAGAATGATATGAAATCATTAGAAATGTGAATACTTTTAGAAAAATATTTCCAAACATTTTACACTTTGCATGTTAGGGACTAGTAAGATTCGCCAAGGTTTCTAAACATTAAGAAAAAATTCCTTAAAATTTTCCTTGTTATAAAATTTCTTTCAACATTCATTCTTATGATTCAATTGTTATCTTTAACCATTTAAACCTTTGAACATTTTCCCATTTTATCACTTGTCATACCTAACCAATTACAAGTTTTCATAACCCCCTATCTTGTCATTTTAAAATACTATGACATTAACCAATCACTAGTCTATATCTTTAATAGAGATTTCTCTTTGAGAAATATCTTAAATTTATGTTTTATCTTCTTCATTCCTAGTATAAAGGAACTCATAGGTGTATCACTACTTAAACTAATGTCACTATACTTCCTAAGAAGTACCTTAAATTAACCTTCATCATTGTCATGATCATTTAGCTACATTAGTTGATTGAAATTATTCTCTTCTTGATAAAAATTGTCCTTATTTATACCTTATATTGATCTTATTGGGTGCTCCATTTTTGGAAAAGCAATTTTGGAAAAATTTGAGTAGGTTTTGATCGAAAAATTGTTGTGCAAGAGATCACTGGAAAAATGAAAATGAATGGTTGAAACAACCAAATGCCGAGAATCATGGGAAAGAGGCACACAAGATAAATGAAAAGGTATTTACAATGAAATATGAAGAGGCCTCCAAAGAAGGATAAGATCACAAGAGAAATGAAAAGGAAACTATGATCAGATTTTTAGAGGCTGCCAAAGAAGGATGGACAGACTATAGTTTGAGGGAATCAAAGGTGATCACGAACAAATAAGCGAGCGAGATCACAAGAAGAAAAGCTATAAAACCTGAAGGGGAGATGGCAAAAAAAAGAAGAATATTGGGAGTCTATGACGAAATGTTTTGGTTCTTGAAGAATTCCTTGCTCTTTATGATCTCTCTCTCTAAATTCTATTATGTAACATGATCCAATAACAATTAATGTTATTTATTGTGATGAAGAGCATGTCATGATGTAATGATCTAGCCGTTAATGGCGTTAGAAAGTTAAAAAATAAGAAATATTTTCTTTATGTTGATAATTACGTGTGATATTCTTATGTTCTTATCAACTTTCTTGTGTTCTTCTTTTATCTTAGTTCATGAAGAAATTATGAAAACAATAAAATAGAGATCAAAGACACTACATGTAGGGTGACAAGTAGGGAAAAACACTTTCTAGGGGAAAACCCATTCAACAACTCTTATTTAATAGTTTCACACGATAATCGAAGACTCTTGACCTAGAGACAAACTTCCTCCATAGCAAGTCAGCCCTTTCTTCCTTCTATAGGTAATAATGCTTTCAGAAATAACTTTAACCTAGTAGAAACAACTTGCAGCAACAACCAAACTTTGATCTAGCAGAACTTCGACCCAGTAGTAGCCTAACAAAATCTTCAACCCAACTATTAGCCCAACAAAATCTTTGACCCAACAGCTAGCCTAGCAAAAACTTTGACCCAGCAGAAACTTTTTCCTTCCAACAAAAAACCCAATAAATCCACATGAGTGAGAGAGAGACAAACCTTGAAACTTTGATCTTCCTTCTTCCAATGGCTTTCCTCCTCCTTCTGCAACTTCACACTTTTTCTGCTCTTCCTTTTAGATATCGAACTTATGAGTGTGAGTGTCCTCCGAACAAATTGAACTGCTCCAATACATATGCTTCCGGCGAGGTCGAATTATCCTGTTTGAGGCCAACTTAATCTCCTTGAGGCTGGCTTGGTGTGGAGGTGACAAATACCTTATTTGACACAATAAATATTTTTACATGATTCAAAATCCCAAGAAGGATCTCTTTAAATGGACAGTGACTCTAATGACTTAGTATAAATCCTATAAGTCCTCAATGGGGACTTTGACTTAAAACAAGATGACCCAAGCATGAAACCCTTGCTTTAAGAAATCATAATAATAATAAATTATTTTTATTTCTTTTTATAAATATATTTCATTATGGCTCAAATACAATTTATGAAGAATGAACCTAGTTACATTCTTCAACACTCCCTCTTAAATAGGGAGCTATTTATACATACATATACAAGTACATGGAATATCTCAAAACGCATGAACCATCAATAGTTTAGGCACTTATAGTACCACAAACTAGATTCCTGACTAGAGAAATATATCTAGGTGGGACGATGATGGACTAAAGCTTTCAGCCTCTCTACGTACCATTAGGCTTACTTTCTAACCATCACCTTAGGGAACTAGGTGTGTAATGCAAGGTCTGAGCTCTATGACCAACACCTTAGAAAATGTATTCTAGGATATGTGTAGAGATCGACCTTAGCAAAGGTATTCCTCGTCTTCTTCTTATAAAACATGAAAACTTTCAGTGGACATGGGT
The DNA here is from genome assembly GCA_031772625.1 of Pinus tabuliformis. NCBI lineage: Eukaryota > Viridiplantae > Streptophyta > Pinopsida > Pinales > Pinaceae > Pinus > Pinus tabuliformis. The sequence goes on from CM062813.1 coordinate 1,165,628,594, forward strand.
GTTAGGCTATGAGAACACAACTTTCATATGCCAAACATGTTTCCAGATAGGACATTTGCATAATTCTTTTACACAAGAAATAAATGCACCAAAAAATAAAAAGAGGTAATCTCTTAAGCAAAGGGGATGGAAATTCCCTAACAATTTAGAAGATGAAAAATAAGACCTCAAGGAAACTCATCCAAATTTTGAAGCATAGTCTCAACATGGAAGTTAGTTAAATGGTGGTGAAGGTGATAGGTCTAGATCAGTGGATGTTACCCAGAATGCTACTGAATCAACACATATCATATTACCATAAAAATAAAAAGTGGAATTTACCAATGGAAAAAGATTCAGGAGGCATAAAAACATCTCATGTATCTCAAAGCTCAGACTTAGAAAAATATATCCCACTATAGAAAAATGGTAATCAAATAGACATAGTAACAAATTCCAATCATTGTGTTTGGTGAAAGGCAGGGGGAAAGAAAGGAAAGAAGGGGACTTATGTACAACTATTTTATTACACCTGTGCAAAGCTTGTAACTGGATATCAAACTGGCAACCACAGATGTGTCGAGCTTTCTGCACAAGCATGTAGAATGGGTGTATTCATATTTAAGAGGTTATTTTTGTAATGAATGAAGAATATTGCTTCTGTTTTTGGCATTACTAATTAGGGGATTTTGGAGGTCTAAAATGGGCCTCTTACGTAAATTATAAAATATTAGAGGAAATAATAAAATAAGATTACATTACATAATCAAATTTTAGAGAGAAAAAATAAAAAACTATTTTTTCAACTTGTAATTTGAACTTATCTCCCTATGGGTTTACTCAAATTTCGAGAGGAAACACTCGTTGGATGAAGAATTTGATTCCTCATACGAGTACCCATGCTGCATACTTTCGATGGACCTGCTACATGAAAAATTAGAAATACATGAAAAACGTGATTGCAATCACGTTTTTTCATGTATTTCTCATTTTTCATGTAGAAGGGTCCATCAAAAGTATACAACATGAGTACTACTTCGATGAGGAATTAAATTTTAAATCCAATGAGTACTCCCACTCAAAATTTGAATAAAACCTTAGGGAGATAAGTTTAAAATATGAGTTGAAAAAGTAGTTTTATTATTTTATTATTTTTAATCTTTTTACTTTTTTGCTCAAAAAATGGTGAATCATCCCCCATGGTTGACATCATCATCTTTAATCGTATTGGTTCTTATAAAGTTTATTTTGATTGTACATTTTTCTTAGGAGGCTCATTTTAGACCTCAAAATTCCCCTAATGGCCGATAACAACACTTTTTCCACTTTTTCTTCAAACCATTATTAGATAAATAAATTCTGGTTTAATGTTTTATTTATATGTTAATTGAAGTTTCATGCACCTCGACACAATGGAAACCTCCACACATTGGTTTGTGAAAGATGCAAGGTAATGTAAGCCTTCACACAAAATTATTCTCTTCAAACACGTGTCTTCGCTTTTTTGACCTATATGCGATCTTGCCTTATCTTTTCGATGATGCTCTCTATCACTTTCATGTGGATTTTCAAGTTATTAATTAATTTAAGGGTATATGCATGGATTTGGGCTACACTTTTGCCGCAAGCGAGTGCACCTTGTGGGTAAAAAAAAACAACTCGATCAAGCCTTTTTAAGCACTCGGTCGAATAATAACTAAGCTCTCGAATGAGCTATTTGAGGGCTTAAATATTTCTCAATCGAGCATTAAAACAAATTCTCGATCAAGATCTTATGTAACCCAAGGATAGGGGCTCACTGGAGCAATTTTTTTGCAATTTCCTGCAAATACATCTTGGGAATGAAAGTAAAAAGGGTGGCTCAATCGAGCCTTAAAACATCGAGCTATGGGATTGATCCAGCTTTAAAGCTCAATAAAACCATTTCTTAGCCACGTTAAGGGCTTGATCGAGGGTTTCTTAAACCCTCAATCGAGCTATTTGATCTTTTACCTTAAACACTTGATAGCTTCTAAGAGCCTAAAAAAATAGAGTTTTAGCTCCACTTCTATAGATCTTTTTGCAACAACATTTTGTAGCCTAGCAGAGTTAGGGCAAATTTTGTCCTTAAGTGGCAGAGTTGATCATGTTTGATTCGTGAAATAATCATCTATCCAATAGCATATGAGTTTGACACTTTCAAATTCATATGGTATTTTTCATGTAATTTTTTTTAAACATAATGCTTGAAATTTTTGTAGAAATTTGATAGAAATTGCAACTTCTCAAGATTTCACACTGCAAAAAAAAAAAAGAGACACAATTCTACTCTACTGATCTGCAGAATGACAATCACAATTTAGAACAACATGCATAGACAGGTAATAAGAAAAATCATAAATACACAGTGATTGGTAGGGGAACCCAACTGGAAGAAACCCCTCAAGCCTTTTTGCATTAATCAATTGAATAGAGAAACTATTACAACTGATAGCTCCAACTATAAGTTCAACATACAAAAGAATAATTGTTCTCTATGCTCAATGAAAAACTCTGGCCAACACTCAGCCAATTACTTTCCCACCAAGACTCCTATTTCCTTGTGCAAATCTTAAGGAAAATTTAGCTCCTCAACAATAAGGAAATCCCTATTTCCTTGCGCAATTCCAAAATATTGATCAACTACTTGCCTACAAAATTTTGTACACTCCACTAGTATACAAATAATTTTACATTAGCCTTAATTCCTCCACTCCAACTGAGGAATTTGAATTCCATGCATGAATGAGATATTTTGGGTTGATTGATCAGTGAACTGATAGATCTCTGAGTTAGGTTGTTGTCTCACTGCAAAACTGACCTTCAACTAACTCTTTCAATAGTTATAGGTTAGTTAACTATATACAACTGGAAATAACTGAAATGGATTACTAAAATTTTGCAACCACACATGCATAATTGAACTCCAAGCCTTATAACTCAAATTTACTGAGCTAACTGAGTGACAAGATCCATGTCACACTAGTTAACTTCCTCCGAGTTAGATCTTATACTTTTATGATCCATATGTTTGAATAATAATGTCTTTTGGATTAATCACATCATTAGGATTTGGCCGAATTTTCGAACCAACTAATGTGGTTCATCCTCAGGACACAGGTGAAAAAACCAATCGATCTTAAGGAATAAATAGCAAGGATGCATTAGGGTTGGGAAATAGTCGTTATAAAATTAGTTATAAAATTATTTAAAAAATATTTAGCTATAAATTAGTTATTTAATATACATAAAATAAATAACCATGAGTTTTTTTTTTTTTTTCCTGAATTTGTCTACTCCTATATTGATACAAAATATTTTTACAAACCTCGGCCTCGAGAAGTCTAGCCTAGAGATGCGGCAAGCTCACATTACATAGCTGAACACTGACCAAAAAGACCTGCTGAAGACCGACCAGAAGGGCTTCTAGGATCATGACCATGACTAGTTCATAGAAACATAAAACTCCAATATCGAAACTGAAGACTGACCAGATGTAATTCAGCAACCAAAACAGGATAACTGGGCCCAGGCAAGAAAACAGAGAAGCGCTGCCCAAATCAAAACTGAAATCGGACCCCATAAACAGCTGTAACCGAAATCAAGACCTAAAGACACAGCCAGAAGAATGCCGCCCACGCAGGGGAAATCGGCAATTTGACTTTGGAACAAAGGATTGAGTATGAGAACTGTAGAGCATATAATGGCGATAAAATAGGAGGGAATAGAGCACCTTCGAGCAACGAAAAAACAAAAACCATTGAACGCAGACCTGATTAAGCTTCATGAGAGGTGGAAGGTTGCTCTTCAATGATGTGGCACCCATAATTGTAGGGGTCTTCATCCTCAGAGGGATGGCCCTCTTTGCCTGAAGAACCGCCACCAGTAGGGACACTCGGACCATCTTGATTATTCATGACCTGGGTTGCAGTGCCACCAGGATCCTTACTATGCTTGTTGTCAATCTGAGAAGTGCCATGCCTATCTTCCGCCCTCGTCTCCAAAGTCACCCGAGGGGTCATGGCAACCTGACCAGAAGTAACCTCTCGAAGCTCAATGGTGACTGAAGCTAAGAAGGAGAAACCACTGAGAGTATAGGGGAATTGAAAACGAGCGGTATGAGATGGAGAATTGAGAGAGTGCACTGCTGAATACAGTTTCCCACGACCCCGTCCACGACCACTCCTGGTAACAGGGTAGTGGTCAGAGTAGAAGTCCGAGGAATATGATGAGGAGTCCGTAGTGGAGGAGGAGGGCTAGCAGATAACTCGCCCCTGGGAGCTTCCCCTCCTACAACTCATTCTCTGGCACAATCTAGGCATAGTGAGAAGAACAGGAGGTACAAAACAAGCTGCAATACTGTGGAGGCAGAGGGGGACTGAAAGGGGCTTAGCTTCAACACATAGAGGAGCACTAGGAAGGACATAGGATGAGCTACTATTGAAATTGCAGAAAGGGCTATGAGAAACATGAAGGCCTGGCGATAAATCCACACAATGATCCAGAGCCCAACGTTTCCCTGGGCTGGTCCGAGAGCAAGGCTCTGCGACAGTAAGGGAATAACGCGAGCGTAGGGGAGGAGCATGAATGAGTCCAGGGAGGGGCGCCATGATAGAAGAATTAACAGGCTGGTGTGGAGGGACGAGCTGCATTAACGCAACATTGAAGTTGAAAGCAGAGGAATTAATGACAGTCATAACGTGAGGCCAAGTGGCGATGGTAATAAGCCACGTGCCAACCCACCAAGCCACCCACGTACCGATCACATTGTTAAACACCCGGATCCGGGAGAGATAGATCTTGTTGCACCAGAAGAGTGCAGTCTCGTTTGAGTTGTATGTCATTAGAACTGCTCAATGGACCAGAGAAGAATGGGAGCTGCTGATCGGTGCCTTGATTAGCCAGTCTATCGGCTACCTTATTAGTTGTTCACCGAATGTGCTTGAAGGTGATGCTGCGAGGTGCCCTAAGCCATTCTTCAATTTGTTCCAATCTACTTAGGAGCTTCCAGCTCGAAGCGATCTTTGCTGCTGAGGTGCCTGAGTGAATCTGAATAGTAGCCTCTATTAAGATTTGAGAATCCCCTTCTACCTCTAGAGGGAAAAAAATTCTATTTCTACTATACAAATGCCCTTCCATAAGCCTTCAAGTTCGGCAGCGTTGTTGGTGTCTCTTCCAAGCGAACCATGATATATGTACAGAGCAGAGCCTTCAGCATCTCTGAAGATACCACTGTATCCAGCCAGCCCAGGATTTCCCTTAGCAGCTCCGTCAAATTTCAGTTTGCAAGTGTGGATGGCAGGAGGAGACCAGAATTGGGGAGACTCGGTGTGGATGGAGGAGCTGGGCTTGATTTGAGCTAAAAAAGTGAGGTCCAGGTTCCAATTTTCCAGAATGAGGCATTCCTGGAGTGAAGCTGGAAAATATGAGTCTTGCCAGTGTCTAAGAGCTAGAGTTTCTTGAAGGTTTTGTTTGAGAAGTAGCCATAGTGTGTCAAGGGGCGTACTGTGATTTTTAAAGATCCTGTTATTTCTTTCCTTCCAGATGATCCAATAGACAAAGCCCGGTAAGAGGTTCCAGAGGGAATTGAGTAGTAGACTTTTGAAAGGATGCCGAGGCCAGTGCCTGATGGTGTTTAAAATATCTTCCACACGTCTGCCTGTTCTTCTGTTGCACTATGTTGTTCTCTCCCAAATTTGAGCTGCTAATGGGCAGGTGTCCAAGAGATGCAAGATGGTCTCTGTGTGAAGATTGCAATTGGGACATCTGGAAGGCCCAGTAAATCCTTGCTTTTGTGGATTGTCCCAAGTGAGGATCCATTGTTTGCTTAGTAGCCAAAGGAAAGTAGAGACCTTAGGCCAGATGCTTGGTCGCCAAACCTAATCCCACAGCTGATCCTTTATTATCTGCGTGGGTTTATAGAGAAGTTGGTATGCTTCCTTGGTAGTGAACATACCTTTGGGTGTATATCCCCATTGCACTTTGTCTTTCTGATTAAAGAGTTTAATTTTCCTGAGTTTGAGCTCTTGATCGATCTCTTCATAAGTTTCCTCCTGCCAGTTAGCCTGCCAGGTGTTAGTTGTTCTCCAAAGTTGAAAACCTTGAGGGGATTGCTACTGCCAAAATTGATGGACATGGATTTGATCAGTGTGCTGCATAGTTGCTTGCCACTTAGGATTGTGGAAGAGAGAGGAAAGTTTCAAGTTGTTGCCAAGAGTCCTCCCAAAATCTTCTTGTGGTACCTGAGTGGATTTCCTAGAAGTTGTGCGCTTGAATAAAGGCACTATGTTTCTTGGCCGCATTCCAAATTAGCGAGCTAGGGGTGGTCGTGCTGATGCGGATGAGATCCTCCATTGGACTGTTGGAGCATATTTGGCCTGCTAGAGACGTGCCCAGGGAGTGTGTGGTTCGGAGATCCAGTTCCACCAAATGCGGGCGCCCATGGTGTTATTGTTGTGGAGGGGATCCCTTAGACCAAGCCCACCAGCTGACTTCAGAAGACAAACCTCAGTCCATTTGAACAGATCCCATTTTTTGTTATGGCCTGAGGAACCCCAAAGAAAGTTTCTTTGAAGATTACGAATTTTTTTGAGAACCCATTTAGGGGCTGCCAATATAGAAAATAAGTACAGAGGCATGGCTTGGAGAACGAATTTGATTAGGGTAAGCCTACTAGCAATGTTGAGTGAGCGGTAGGTCCAAGAGGAGAGCCTAGTTTCTAAATTATCAAGGAGGGTTCTCCAAGAAGCATGTTTGATGGCTGAATCAAACAGGGGAGCTCCAAGATATTTTGAAGGAAGCATAGCTATCGGGAAGCCCAAAATCCTGGCTATATTTCTCTGAGTGAGAATGGGAGTATGGAAGAAGAAGAGCTGGGATTTGGAGGCATTGATAGTGGTGCCAGAAGCTTCTGAGAAGAGATTGAGCAGGGACTTGAAGGTAGAGGCCTCTTGGACTGACGGATGGCTAAAAAGCATATTATCATTGACAAACTGTTGGTGAGAGATGGGGGGTTGACCATGCAGAGAAATTCCCTTTAAGGAGTGTGAATTGATAGCAGAATGAAGAAGGCGACTAAGTCCTTCGGCCATGAGAACAAAAAGGAACGGGGAGAGAGGATCGCCTTGATGAATGCCCCAGGAGGGACGAAATGGCGAGGAAGGAGAACCATTAAGAAGGATGGAGAAACAGGGGGAGGAATAAGATTCATAATCCAACAAGTCCAGGGAGCATTGAAGCCGAATGCAGGTAACATATGATTAATATAGGTCCAGCTGAGTTTATCGAAAGCTTTAGAAAGATCTAATTTGAGAATCATACCTGGCTTTTTTAGAATCTTGAGTGAATGGATCACTTCATGTGAGAGAATGATACCATCCAGAATCTGGCGCCCTTCTACATAGCATGTCTGCTCTAGCGAAATGAGGAGAGGGAGAAGAGGTTTGAGCCTGTTCGCCAAGACTTTAGATATGAGTTTGTAGATTACATTACAGAGTGCGATAAACCTATATTTATCAGGTGTATTAGATTCTTCCACATTAGGAATGAGTGCTATGAAGGTCGTGTTAAGGGAAGGAAGGATCCAATGCATCGATCGTGATTCTTCCACGAGCTCCCAGACCTCTGTTTTGAGATGCTCCCAGAAAGCATGAAAGAAATTGCCTGTGAAGCCATCAGGGCCAGGTGCTTTGCCATCCTTGAGTTGGGCCATTGCGTCCTCCACTTCCTGCATAGAGATAGGCTGGAGAAGCATATTGTTGTGGTCTGCTGTGATGATTTTAGAAATGTGCTGCGTAATAGATTGAATAGCTTGATTTCTGTAGCCCGGGGGCTCCCGAAGAATGTCCTGGATGTACTCTTTGAATTCCTGTTCCACTTCTTCATGCACCTCTAGACACTCCCCTTGCTGATTATTAATGAAGGTGATGTTATTGTGCATTCTCCTTTGAATGGTAGACCTGTGAAAGAATTTGGTATTTTTCTCCCCATCCTTAAGCCATCTGATCCTGGATTTTTGACCCCGCGGGGTCTTTTCTTATTGCCTTCGTGCTTCAATCTTGGTCAAGAGGGTCTGCTCCTGTTGCGCATAGTCTTCCGTTCTTCCCTCAGAGATAATACACTGTTGCAGTGTATTCATTTGCAGCTCCAGCACTTTCCGATGGTCAAAAATGTTACCAAATTGAGTGCGGTTCCATGATTTGAGAACTTGTTTGAGGTGTTTTAACTTTTGTTGAAACTAGAACATTTTGGCTCCTTTAGGGGGAGTGAAGGATTTCCAGGCATTGTTAACTACTTCTTTGAAGTTAGGATGTGAAAACCAAAATGATTCAAAGCGAAAAGGTCTATTGCACTTAAAGCCTAAACGCGACCACTGTAGCATTATGGGCCAGTGATCAGAGACCACTTGAGGCATGATGGAGGCATGAAATTCCCCCCCAAGTGAATGGCATTATCCGACATAAGGAATCGATCCAACCTGGAGGCTATATGCTGTGGTCCCATTCTTTTATTGGTCCATGTATACATACCATTAGAAGTCTGTAGATCCATTAACAGATTTCTGTGGATGAAGTATTTGAAGCCGATGTTGTCTCCTTCCAGCCTCGATCTTCCTCTTGATTTTTCCTCCAAAGCTATGATGATGTTGAAGTCACCACCACAAATCCAAAGGGGAAAGCTCTTGACAGAGTTAAGAGCTGTGAAAGTGTCCAGCAGATCCAACTTTTTTTGTAAATCTTGTGGGAAATACACATTAGAGAGATGACCATAGATATTGTTCCCGATTAGGTGGAAAGTTGTCTGAATAAAGAAGTGTGAGGTGTGAAAATCATGAAGGGAGAGAACTTGAGGGTTCCATGTGATTGCTAGCCCTTTGGAAGCCCCTGAAGCATCCACTCAGACTGAACAACATCCTGACCAGGCTTTATTTAGAATCTTTTCCAATACAGTGCTATTGCAGTTTGTTTCTTGTAGATAGAATAATGAAGGCTTATCTTGCTGGATCATGTTTTTTAACATTCTGTGTTTTGCAGGGCTATTTAGCCCTCTCACGTTCCATGAGATGAGCTTCATGAGGAATAGCGGGGAAGAGATTTGAAAAACTTGGTCAGCCTGGAGAATCTACCAGATTCCACCAGCATTTGTCCAATAATAATGGTCCTCTGCAGATCTGTTTTACACTTGCGTTTCTTCGTGTCTTTCAGTATTTTTTTTCCATCCCAAGGACTGCCTGCCTAAATACCAAGACATTTGTCATGTTGTGCTTTGGCTAAAACTACTTCAAGACGTTCAATTTTCCGGGGGGGTATAGCACTAAATTATTTCTGTTGACACACTGTTTCCAGGTTGAGAATGTCCAGACCTCCCAGATCTACACTCTCTAGTTCCTCATCCATGTGTATCGGTATGTTCTGTTCTTCCTCATCTGGCTTTTGATGGATACTGAGAGCTAGATCTGCATCTATCTCCATGTTGGAAGTTTGAAGGGTTGTATCTTGATCTTTATTATCAAAGGAGGTGGAGGCGAGGATGATGGTGAGATCGGAGGCTGAGAGCAGAGCTGAAGATTTTGGGAAAGGGGGGGTGAAGTAGGAGGAGGATCTGAAGAAGGAGGGATAGAAAGGTGATCCTCCAAGTTATTTTGAGAGGTCAGGATTTCGAAGCTGTTTTGTGTTTCAGGTTTCTTGAGATTATCTGGGGCGACTAGAGATTTCTTGGCATATTTTCTTCGACTAGTAACTTTTTTGAATCCCTCAGCATCTTTGCTAGTCTCAGTGATAGGGGATTTAGACTGAAGATTTAGTGGGAAATCCCTGAAAAGGTGGCCATGTTCATGGCATTTCCTACAACGAAAAGGAACATGCTCGTAGTCTATTGTTTGAACCCATTCAAAATCATCATGAAATAGACTTACCGAGTCCATGAGTGCTTTGTCCAGATGCATGTGTACACAAATCCTGACATAGGAGGTGTATCTTCGATGCTTAGTTTCCTCAACGACCTTGATAAAAACCCCCAGGCCATTTCCTATGTCCTTTAAGGTCTCCTCATCCCAGTATTCTAGGGGAACAGAGTACATTCAGATCCATACTGGAGCCCAGTTGAAATCTTCTTTGTCTGGATTGAATCGTTCTATCCAGTCATGAAGGTACAAGCCTGCAGTGTTGAAGAAGTATGGGCCTCCCTCAAAGATATGAGTTCTGTCCTCCAGAAAATTGAAAATGGCAGTGAAAAAGCCTTTGGGACCAAGCTGCAGGGTAACTTTTCCTTTAGGCTTCCATTTGGAGGCGATCCATCCTTGCAAGGCCTTTTTAGTAGGCCAGAGTCCTAAGAACTTGCCTATGAGTGCATGATCCCTCATACATTGGATTTGGCCGTTGATTCGTTGACTAGGGAGATCTATTTTGGTTCTTTTTGAAGCCTTAGGGATGCATGTAGTAGAGGACGCCTTTGGCTGTGACGTCGAGGCAGTCTGGTCTTTGCCCTTGTCTTTATCACCTGCAGAGCCTATATCAGAGTTGCCAGCGCTGTCAATGGCAGGATCGGTAGCTTGGGCGGCCAGTGGGGTAGAGCCGGGACTGGCGTTTGCATCTGCACTTGCAGAGTTGTCAGAAGAGGAACCGATGGGGGGAGGGGGGGCTATGCCCACCCCTCCGGAAGGCGGTTTCATGGAGATAGAGTCAGCAGAGAGGTGGATTCAAGGTTACAGTGTGCATAGCGGAGTCGAGCAACAGGGTTTACGCAGGAACCCTAGCAGGAGCATCACTCGGCCATCATCCCTCGTCTCAGTCCTCAATAACCATGAGATTTTAAAGTAATAAAACAAATGTAATAAAAATGTATGAGAAAAATAGAATTTATAATAATATGCTGACAAATAAAATTAATTAAAATATATTAGAAAATTATAAACTTAAATAAGGATGGATATAAATAAGATGTAAGTAATTCAAATAATTTAAAATTAGAGGTCCTATATTTATATTAATTCAGAAAAAAGCCATTGGTGAATAACTTACTAAATTAATTAATTAATGAAAAAAAGGGAAGAAACAGGGGGTTGGAATTAAGAAGACAGGGCTGGAATCCAGCTCTTACTTAATTTCCAACCATCATCCCCGTTGAGATTGATTGCATGCTTCTGAATCTCAATTGCATCTCTAAGCTTCCTATGGTGGAAGTGATCAACCCTAGCAATGACTTTGGAATCTTTGATGCAAATATGGTGCTTATATTTCTCCACATGTTCATCTAGAGCTAATGAGTGGGAATGTTTGTGCCTAATGCTTGACACATGCTCTCGGATTCTCTGGTTAATGGAGCAACCAGTTTCCCCAATGTAGGAAACCTCACATGAACAAGGGATCAAGTAAACCCCTTTCATTTCTCTGGGGTCTACAAGGTCCTTAACAAATCTCAGATAATTTCCAATGGTATTGAGAGGTTTGAATGAAGTTGAAACTTTATTCTTTTTAAGGATATGGGAAATCCTGTCTGTGGTCCCTTGGATAAATGGAAGATGAACACTAGAGGTGGGATCCATCAAGGCAGTCTTAACTCTAGACTCTTTGTGGGCTCTTTGAAGGCCTTAAGGCCTTCAGTTCTGCTATACCCATTATTCTCAAATACCTCAAGAAGATGAGACTTCTCTTGCTCCAAGTGGTTCTCATCCGAAATTCTCAAAGCCCGGGTTGCAAGAGTGCTAAGAACTCCAATTTTTTGTGCAGGAAAATGATGAGAATGAGCATGAATATATTGTTTCGTGTGATTTTTTTACGGAAAACTTGGTGAGAAAGGGAAGCATCATTCATCCTTGAGAGGAGGATGTTATTTGTTAGGATATTATTCTAAATTCTATTTTATTCATACATTTTTATTACATACTTTTGTTTTATTACTCTAAAGCCTCATGGTTATTTTTTTTAATTATTTATTTTATATATAACAAATAATATAAAAAATTACTTTAAAACTAATTTAATAACGACTAAATCTTAAAGACTATTTCTAGACCCGGATGCATCCTTGTTATTTATTCCTTAAGATTGACTTATTTTTTTCACCTGTGTCGTGAGGATGAACCACATTAGTTGGTTCGAAACATCAACCAAATCCTCATGATGCGATTAATCCAAAAGACATTATTATTCCTCCAAGTTGTCGTGCTGATGTGGAAATTCGATTTACATAATTTGACTAAGGCTAAAGTCAAATTGATACATTTTTATTACATACTTTTGTTTTATTACTCTAAAGCCTCATGGTTATTTTTTTTAATTATTTATTTTATATATAATAAATAATATAAAAAATTACTAACTTATAACTAAATATTTTTTTATTAATTTTAAAACTAATTTAATAACGACTAAATCTTAAAGACTATTTCTAGACCCGGATGCATCCTTGTTATTTATTCCTTAAGATTGACTTATTTTTTTCACCTGTGTCGTGAGGATGAACCACATTAGTTGGTTCGAAACATCAACCAAATCCTCATGATGCGATTAATCCAAAAGACATTATTATTCCTCCAAGTTGTCGTGCTGATGTGGAAATTCGATTTACATAATTTGACTAAGGCTAAAGTCAAATTGATCCTTTCTTGCTACAATTTCTAACAATTTGTTGGATAGTTTCAACAAAGGATGAATAAAAATTTATAACATAAATTATAGACAACAATTTTTTTTTTCAAACAATATCACTGCCTTCGTTTAGGAATCATCTTCAAAAGGGTATTCTTGGTTTTCAATTTATTTAAACAATAGATTAAAATCTTAAGTGATCATGTGTTTGCAAAATGTGATTAAAGTGTTACTTCGCCAACTTGGAAAAGTAATAAAAAATATAAACATAGTTCTCTCCACATAGATCATGCTTGCACATATTAAAGTTGTGCATATGTTTGTGTAGCATAACTTAGTCTAAAATGTGTAAACTTTTAACACACACACACATATCTTAAGTTGTATGTGTGTGTTCGTGTAGCATAACTTGTCTAAAATGTGTAATTTTTAATATATATATATATATATATATATATATATATATATATATATATATATAGATATATATGGAAAATTGATAGAATATACGACACTAATTGTTTTTGCAAAAAATAGCATTATGACTTGTTGTAGTGGCTGCAACACCCTCCAAACTTTTGGCCTGCATCCAATTTTGGAGCCTTCCTTCGTTTTTCCTTGATTATTTCAAACACTCGAGCTCATCCCATGAGCTCATCTCAAGTCTTTACACCCTCTTTGCTTAATCGTTCACCGGTCGTCTTTTAGCATGTTGGTTTCAATGTCATGCTTACAGTCTTATTCTAGCTATTTTCAAGGTTTGTCTTCATGTGTACAAGTTGTGTTCACTATATAAGCATCTATTGCACTCACACGCGAATTTGTATGAAATGTCGTGCAAGTGTCATCACAGTCATTTAAAGATCTATCTCAAGTGTCGCACTTGTCACTCGCACCCATTGCTTAGTCACACTAAGCATGTTGTTTGGTTGGTTTGAGGTGTCTTGTTGTCGAGTCATGCTGAGTGTGTGTTCGCAAGGTCAAGTATACACGAGTTCACTCACTCACACACTTAAACATTTTGTTGAAGATCTATTGACCAGAGCGCCCTCCATTAGTCGAACCTTCACTAAGCTGCGTTGCGTAGTCTCAGCCCTCAGTGACCAAGCTCTATTGCCCAAAAATGTGCAGAGCTTGAGGTTGCCTCCCAGGCAGGCTACACTATGCAATCATGGAATCAACCTGGCTTACTGTCACCCAGAACAACACAAAATTTTCCCAAGAAACTATCTCAATATGCACTTCCTGCAAGCCTATCCATCAATCCTCCCACTGGTCAACCAGAGAATTTGACTGGGCAATGACCTTGAGCTTCACTCCTCCCAAAAATTGCACAAAATTTGTTAGCCTACCTACCTGCATTGAATGAAGAAATAACACAGAAAAGAGGGACAGACACGTGTTTCCAGTCACTGCACTGGCTCTAGAAATGGCGTAGTTTTGCTAAGAAATCCCCCTGCTAGCCAGCCTACCACTACTCCTGAAAATTGCATATTTTTCTTGGACTGTCCACCAGCTTGCGCAGTTTTGGCCAGCAAGTTCACACAGTCCACTCCCAGCCTCCTCTAAATGTCTACGCAGTTTTGACTACCAATGCCTCCTGCTTCCAGCATTGCCTTGCCCGAAAAAATTGCATAGTTCTTCCTCCCAACTAAGCCAAATCCTGCAGATGTCACTGCTTTCCTGGACTGTTCAACCTAGCCTCTCAGTAACCTCTGCGCAATTTTTCCCGATAATGCTTGGAGCCTTGCATCTTGGCCTAAACTATGTTATGCGCAGTTTTAGAATACTTGTCCTCTCTCCCAGTCACCTCCACTTGAAAGTGAAAGATGATGCATCATGGTAGACTAGGGGATTTCTGGATTTGATGTCATCTCATCATGAGCGATTGTAGATATAGGTACACGAATGAGACATGGTGCGATGACTAACGACATGAACAAGGTGCGCATGCTAGGAGGCTTGTTCGCGAACGGATCAACACATGAAGCATGCCAAGTACTAGCGAAGGGGATACATGCACATGCAACATCAAGCGAATTCCAAGACCATCGAAGACTCTGCACACCTTTTCATGCAAAGGTGAAGCTATGATACACCAAGAGCACACTCATCATTCAGCAACACTACAACTCGACATGGACACCACCCTCAACATGAACATGCCAGCACTATCATGTTGATTCATGTCATGAGTCGTCTCGGCCACATCACTACTATGGGACATACTGTTGTAATCAATGTAATGTAACGTGGAAGTCCAAGAGACCTACATACGAAGTTGAAGAGTCACATTAGTTGAAGATTCATGTAAGTCAAACAGTCATGAGGGAAGTCGAAGAGTCACAAGGGTCAAGTTCACCCTTGGCTATATATACCCATCATTTGTACATGCAAAATACATTTTCACCTTGGCTCCTCCCACAGCCTTGAGAGTCTGTAGTCTTTTCTTTGAGGAGTGAGCAGTGGCTCCAAAGCCCTGCTATCAGGGTTGGTGATGTATGGTGTATGGATGTGTCTTGGAAATTTCACTTAATTCAGAAGCCTGTTAACAGGCCAGCACATTTTCACACGTGTATTGTATTTGTTTATAAGACTATTATTTGGGTGCTTGTAATGCATGTTGCTTTAACCTGTACTAATATAGTTGAATTATTTCGGTTGTTTTAGTGCGTATTCTGTTGGAAACTTGTTGTATCAATTGTTAACATTTTCTTGCCCGATTGGACTACTCCATCAAACACTCGACAGATTCATCCTTGTAAACTTGTTATAACGATCGTCGCACTCGTGTGGACTATTCCGCTAGGTGTTGTACGTGCTATCTCTTCACTTTGTGTTTGTGTCTGTAGCATTCGTGTGGACTACTCCGCTGGAAGCTGTGCATGTCCTGATGTGTTGTGCATCTCTAAATAAGTTGGGACTATTCCCTTTCAACTTGAGACTCGCTCTCACCCTCTCCCTATGCAGTGAAAGAACTTAGACACAAGTTACACTAAGCACTCACCAGACACACAAACCTCATTGTTTGAAGACTAAGTATACCACTTTCATGTGTTGATAAGCAAGACCTAAGGCATATCGTTAAAATAATGGAAATTGGGTCATCATACCGATGGGACTCCTACACGAAATAGTGTGAGGTCTAGTTGGGACTTCATACCAGCGAGATCCCCTGAATGTTGGTGGGTCCAACATCGTCAACATTTTTGGTGCTAGAAGGAGGGTCGCTAGTTGTTTATGGTTGAATGTCCTTTCACCCCCACTCATCAATCATTTGGTCAACGCATTAACTCACACTCCCTCTCACCTATCAGAAACTCTGAAGCGTTTTACTCCTCACCTCCTAGATGTTAACACAAAATTTCATTTCAGCACCTATGCTATATTCATCCCATCCCCCGTCAGTTTTCCAAAGTAGTTCGATTGATCCCAAGAGTACAAGATCTTCCATATGCATCAAAGCAGCGAAATACCACTCACAGAGGATTTGTTGTCTCATTAGTGGAAGAAGCAGTTCTTGCCACTCTCGAAGGTATGGCATAAGTGGTTGAGAACGTAGAGGAACCTCCAGCCTTTCGACAGGGAGAACAGGACACTCTCATGATCTTGGGCTTAGGCTCAGGTATAGGAGACAAAGGGGAAGGCAGCGGAGGAAGTGGAGGCGAAGACGAACCAACAAACACAGAGGTGGAACCATTAGATTTTTAAGAAGAGGAGAAAGATGAAGAAGAAGAAGACCTGACTAACCAAAACCTGGAATGGATTACTCAGGGACCATTGGCTCTCTCGGCTGCTTTGTATAGGATGCAAAATCGTTCAGAGAGGATGATGAAAAAGTATGACCCTGATAGAATCGTGAAGGCAAAAGACCACTTAGACAACTTCTATCTACAACTGCATACACTTGAGGTATGGTACAATGACATTGCATGCAGATTATTTCCATGTACCATGGATGGTTGAGCAGTGGTTTGGTATCACAACCTTCCTGTCAACTCCATCCAAAACTAGGGTATGTTCAAAAGGATGTTTTTGGAAAAATTTATTGATGACAACACCCCTGCCATGTTGGTCAAAGAGTTCAGTAGTCTCAACATGGAGTCAAAAGAGAAAGTGAAAGACTTCAATTAGAGGTTTTTACACATCTTGAGACAAAAAAAACATCATGAATCCATCACTATCAACTATTACACGCCTCCGCTACGAACTAGTATTGCGCAGTTCGTCAAGTGGGCTTAAAAACCAACGTTACTTGAAAATTGGGAAGAGGTGATTGTTGTGCAAAAGGACCTACACGCAATTGGAGTCATCAAGGATGACAAACTAGCAAAAGACTCCAAATATGTGAGAAGGAAGCCCTAGGCTGCTGCGAGTAAGGGGAAAGACAAGGAAGAAAGTGAAATTTAAACCCTTACTCGTATTGTCAAGAACTTGACAACAAAGGTATCTGATCTAAAGCAATGAACGATCGAGACATCTTCTAGCATCCAACCTCCCAGACAACAGAAAGGAAGCATGTCATCAGGGAGCAACAACTTCCCATCAAAAACTACACAGAGTGCCAGCTCAATGTTCTAGATGGAAATGTGCGCGAACTCCAAGTTTTTCTCATTCCATGAGGACTGCCACTTGGAAGGAACTTGACTGGAATGGAAACGATTTGCGGACTCGGTGTGCAACATTTTGAGAAATATCGTAAACAATGTGTAGTGTCAATTCGAAGACGAAGATGATGAAGAAGATGCTGCATATGATGAGGCACCAGGTACTGGGCAGGTGATCAACATGTACCAATGCTCACATGCAACACAAAAAACGGACACTAAGAAGCAACCCCCAAAACAAAATGGCCGATACAATCTCAAAAGTCAAGGGGATGCCCCTACTATTGGGGAGATGCAAGAAAAGCTTGAACTGTTGAGGAAATTTGATCCACCAACCATCCCAAAGTAGAAAGCACAAAGCAAGCTTGGGAAGATAGCTACAAACAAGAGTACGTCCATGAGCAGTAAACTTGAGAACACTCCGCTAGACAGTACAAACACAAGTCTAACCCTGGACACCTCAGTGAGTTTACCCGCTCTTGACTACAATATTGTGGAAGATATGGAGAAAACTCATGCAAAAATATCTTTGTTCGAGTTAGCTAAGCTCAAGGATCAGTGAGATATTCTGCTGCGCACATTGGGGAAACATCAGCAACAACATAGCCTCTACTAGAAGGGAGCAAGCACATCTCCTGGTTCACTCACAATTGTGCTCAACACACTCTGGATGGAAGAAGAAAATTCGGTTTGCCCTCCATTTTTGCTCTCATTTGAATCTGTTTGGTTGACTCTGGCACATCAGCTAATGTCATGCCACTCTCCATTTCCAAGTGAATCAATTCGCAATGGAGCAAGACATCTGCGCAGATCATCCAACTAGATCAAACATGCATACCAGCGATTGGTGAAATTCATGATGTGATCATCCAATTATCTCATGATGGCCAAGTTCACCGATGCATCAACATTGTCATTGTGGACATATCGGAAACATATGGCTTATTGCTTAGCAGATACTAGTCCAGCAAGTTGAATGGATACTTTGCCACAGACTACTCACACTTATGGCTTCCCTACCAGGGTAAAAGTAATCAGATCTGGGTGTTATCTGAGAGATACATGAAACATAATGTCACTCCCATCAATGGTGAGAATGAACTGTTGTCTTTCGCGTAGCTCATGTTCAGAAACTACCTCTTGGAAACACAATTGGGGTGTTATCTCACACAACTAGCTCCAACCCCACTAGACACACAGTTGGGTCTCCTTCCTTGCCCAACTGATGGGAATGAAATATGCATAGTAGATTATAACACTAGTAGCATTAGCAGTAGCAGTACTAGTGCATCGAGCAGTCCATGTACAGATGAATTGTGGACCATGTATTTTGATGGATCAAAGACACATGATGGCTCAAGAGCTGGGTGTGTCTTGATAGACCCAAAGCACAGGAAGCGCTTGATCTCAAGCCACTTGGAATTCGAGTGCATGAACAAAACTGCTGAATATGAAGCACTCATATTGGGCTTGCAAAAAGTCATTAGCCTCAATGTTGCGACACTCAAAGTGATAGGTGATTCAGAATATGGTCGGTACGTAACAGCATACATTATTTTTCACCTCATCTCAAAATTTATCAACAAGAGGTATGGCAACTGATCTCTAACTTCCAAGCTTTCAATATCATTGTTGTGTGAAGAATGCATAATGCAGTTGTCGATGTCTAAGCTAATGCAACTGCTAGGATGACACCACTTAGGGATAGGTTTACTGTTGAAATTTTGTATAAGCCTTCTATCCGTGATAACATAACTAATCTATGCTTATTTTATGATGATCAACAAATACTACACTTCATGGCCAACGTTGATGTCTTCAAGGATGCAGCGATTGACGAAGATAAGCACGATTAGTCTCTGCAAGCCATAGCTAACGAAAAGAAATGAAACCTCATACCCAAGGGTGTGGTATCTCTCAAAATGTTCTATTACTCGTAAAACTACTTTCAAGGGCCAAGGAACAGAAAAACCCACTGTTCCACCATGAGGCATGAACATATCAACTTGGGAACGGAACAAGATCTGAATTTTGCCAATATCAGTACGTGTTGCACACCATAGGAGCAGCAAGCATTTGTCCACTTGTTCAAACAGTAATAATATGTGTTTGCGTGGACATACAATGATCTAAAAACATACGACGCATGAATAATCCAACATGTGATTTCGATCAAAGAAGGGGTCAAGCCATTTCAGCAAAAGCTGAGAAAAGTACATCTGTCACTTCAACCCCTCATACAGAAAGAACTGACTAAGCTGTTGGATGGAGGGATCATTTACATTCTACATGGGTTGCTAAGTTAGTTCATGTACGTAAGAAGTCAGGGGATATCCGCTTATGTGTTGATTTTCGAAACTTGAATCGCGCCTCAGATAGAGACAACTATCCCATGTCGTCGATGAAACATATTTTACAGACAATATCTAGAGCGGAAATGGTTTCCTTTCTCTATGGTTTTTCGGGATAAAACCAAGTTCTAGTAGTAGAACCTGATAGACTAAAAAATAACTTCCATACCAAGTGTTGTACGTTCTCCTATAGGAGAATCCCATTTGGGCTTGTGAACACAGGTGCAACTTTTCAGCGCACCATGGACATCACTTCCCATGGACTTATCAAATAGAGCATAGTGATGTACCTTGATGACGTGATTGTCTTTTTTAGAAAATGGTCAGACCACATACGCTATCTGAAGAAGATATTCGAGAAATGCTGAAAATATGGGATATGTTTGAATCCCAAGAAAAGTGTATTTGAATCCTTGGGCACATCATTGCCAAAAGTGGGATCAAGGTTGATCCAGATCGAGTTTGGATGATCACACAGATTCCTCATCCAGCTAATAAGAAAGTCATGCAGTCCTTCTTGGGAAAGATAAAATTCCTCCGGAAGTTCATCTCAAATTATGCACAGATAGTGAAACCTATGCAAGACATGATCAAGAAGGATGCAGTCTACAGTTGGGGTAAAAAGGAAAAGAATACATTCACTCGTATCAAGCAGGCTATAGCAGATGTGCCTTCACTTTACAACCAAGACTTTAATAAGGATTTCTTGATATACACCTTTGCCTCCAACAATTCACTTGCTGCAGTACTCACTTAGAAGGATGACCTGAACGAAAAACGTCCCATCTCCTTCATGAGTGCAGGCATGCAGGGACCCGAACTCAACTACCCCTCTATCAAAAAAACAATAATATGCAATATACAAGGTGGTGAAACACTTCAGACCCTACTTGTTGAAGAACCATTGCATAGTCTTTGTGCCACACCCAACAGTCTGATCTCTTCTTGTAAATCAAGAGCTCGGTGAAAAAAGTGAAAACAGGATAACAAGATTGCAAGAGTATGATCTTGACATCAATCCAATTCACACTGTCAAGGGTCATGGCCTCCACAAAATTGCAGCCGAAGTAATCCATGCAAAGCAGGAAGAAGAAGAGCTCACTGGTTGGGAGCAAGAAATCGAGATGTACGATGTAGAGCAAGAACCACCCACTTCATACGGAAACTCTTGGTACGAAGATGTGTGCTAGTACCTTGAGCATGGCACCATACCCTCTCATTTCTCCATGAGACAGAAGAGGGTACTTCACCTCAAAGATTTACCTTATCAGTTGGTGCATGAAGTGTTGTATAGAAAGCACAACGATGGAGGGACATGATTCATAGAAGGTCCTGCATTATTTGCATGGAAGACGAGTCAGGAGCCACTTTGTGGGAAATACCATTGCGCACAAAGTCATACGAGAAGGTTTATACTGGACCACATTATTCAAGGATGCACATGCCTATGCCTACAAGTGCCTGGTCTGTCAGTGATGCGCCAACAGAACACGAAGGTCAACAAACCCACTGCACCTTGTTGCACTGACTGAACCATTTCAATAGTGGGGCTTGGACATCATTGGGGAAATATTCCCATATTCTTCGAAATAACACCACTACATCCTGGCAGCTACATATTATTTCACGCTATGGACATAATTAGTTCCGCTTAAGAAAGTGAATGACCAGGAAGTCATCATCTTCCTCCAACAAAACATAATCTCACGATTTGGCATTCAGGTATCACTTGTTTTTGAAAATGCAACTTACTTTTTGTCTTTAAAGCTTTATGGTTTTGAATTGCAATATGGTATCTTTCTTAAACACTCAGCTAACTACCACCCACAGGGAAATGGTCTCGCTGAATCTACAAATAAAAACCTTATCTGCATTATCAAGAAGACCATTTACTCTGAGTAGCGTAATTGGCACTTTACTTTGATGAATGCTTTATGGGCTGACCGTGTAACACCCAAACCCTCTCAGAGAACTTCACCGTGCTTCTTGGTTTATGCGAAAGAAGCCATCATTTTTCCAAACATCTACTTGACTGTGCTCCAATTGTCCCAAGAATCCCAAGGCAAGCCTTGTCTGCTAGTTCAACATAGGATGGATACACTTCACAAGTTGTAGGAAGAAAGGATGAAAGCAAAAGAAAAATTCACGCTCCACCAAAACTGTATCAAGAGATGGTTCGACAAGAAGTCTGCATGGAATACTAACTTCGATGTGGGTGACTTAGCCTTGAAATGAGATAAGCCCCATGAAGACAAAGGAAAACATACAAAGTTCTAATCCCTATGGATTGGTCCATACATTGTCTAGGAAAAGATTGGCCCACACATGTACCATCTGCAATCACTTGACGAGAGGATTGAAAACCTTCCTGTCAATGACCAAGATTTAAAGCACTACTTTCAATAAGTCAGGTTTGTGCAGTGCACCATGTACATAGTTTGTTTACTGCTTGTTGTCTTTTCGCTTTGTGTTGCTATTTTCTCTTTGCTTTGTTTTGTTTTCTTAATATCATGCTATATTTTTTTTTGTCAATAAGTGCTACCCTCTATTGATTTCTGGCTTTTGAATGAGTATGTGGCTAAGATCCAAAGAATCTTGTGACACTGCAACACTTGTTCAGCCCTGTGTATGTCTTCTCTATGCTTGGTTATAACCTTTGGCTGATGAAGTATCAACAAAAAATACGAGCCATATGTAAGGGGATCTTTGGTCCAACCATGAACCTGTGTCCACACTGGGAAACCCCATTCCTGTACTTAGTCTTCTGCTCTGTGTGTTCAAGCTCATCCAACTAGTAGAAACATAGAAGGCAAAAATCTAAACAAGAAAACCTAAATCAGAGGTCTTACATGCTTCTCTGAAGGAAAAACCTCTTCTGCTCTCAATAAGTCGGGATCCCTCTTCCGACCCAAAAATAAATAAGTTCCTATGCACAATCTTGTTTTAAAAAATACAAAGGCGAAAGAAGAGAAAGACTTCTTGCGAAAAGAGGTGAAGCATGCAACTCCACCAGGGTAGTGACTAGGCTCACTAGAAGTGGATCAATACATGTGTTCCTGCATGAATCCATTGAGATATTCTCCAGGCCTACTGGCAGCGGAGCAACACCAGAGAGGAAAACTTATACTATGAAAATTTTAAACTCGCAAGCCAAACTACCCTTCCTGATTTCAAAACACTATGATTAGGCTGAAACTTCTTGTGTGTTTGACTAAGTTCGAAAAAGGTGAACCATGTTTGTCCATGGGGTAAGTGGGGAAATCAAATTAACCCACACAATGATTCAATACTCCGTGATAGACCAATACTTTGTGTTGTCAATGGATCGAAACAGAGAACATGGTATTCAACCAGTGTGTCGCCAAGTGTTGTAGCGGCTGCAACACCCTCCAAAATTTTAGCCTAGATCCAATTTCGGAGCCTTCCTTGGTTTTTCCTTGATGATTGCAAACACTTGGTCTCATCCCATGAGCTCATGTCGAGTCTTTAAACCCCCTTTTCTTGACCATTCACCGGTCATCTTTTAGCAAGTTGGTTGTAATTTCATGCTTGCAATCTTGTTCTGGCTATGTTCAAGGTCTATCTTCGTGTGTACAAGTTGTGTTCACTATGTAAGCATTTGTCACACTCACACAAGAAGGTGTATGTAATGTCATGCAAATGTCGTCACGATCATTCAATGATCTATCTCAAGTGTCTCACTTGTCGTTCGCACTCATTAGTCAGTCACATTGAGCATGTTGTCTGGTTTGTTTGAGGTGTCTTGTCCTTGAGTCATGTTGAGTGTGTGTTCGCAAGGTCACGTATACATGAGTTCAATCGCTCACACACTTAACCATTTTTCCAAAGATCTATCAATCGGACCACCCTCCATTAGCCAGACCTTCACTAAGCTGCATTATCCAATCTCAACCTCAGTGACCAAGCATTGTTGCCCAAAATTGCGTAGAGCTTGAGGCTGCCTCCCAAGTAGTTTGCACTATGTAATCCTGGAATCAACATGGCTGACTGTCACCCAGAAAAACATAGAAGTTTCCCAAGAATCTATCTCAATCTACACTTCCAGCAAGCCTATCCATCAAGCCTCTTGTTGGTCAACCAGAGAATTTGACTTGGAAGTGACCCCGGACTTCACTCCTCCCAAAAATTGTGTAGAAGTTATCATCCTACCCGCCTGCACTAACTGAAGAAATTGCGTAGAAAAGAGGGATAGGCACCTACTTCCTGTCATTGCATTGTCTCTGGAAATTGCACAGTTTTGTCAGGGAGTCCCCCTGTCAGCTAACCTGCCACACCTTCTGAAAATTGTGTATTTTTCTTTGACTGTCCACTAGCTTCTCGACACCCCGCTCAGCCCAGAAACTACGCAGACATGTCCTGCATGACTGCCTCCTAGATTTTCATAGTTTTGGCCAGCAAGCTTCTCGCAACCTGCTCCTAGCCTCCTCTAAAAATCTACATAGTTTGACTGCAAGTGCCTCCTGCTGCCCGCACTACCTTCCTCAAAAAAATTACGCAGTTCTGCCTCCTAGCTGAGCTAGATTCCGCAGCTGTCAATCCTTTCCCAGACTGCTCAACCCAACCTCTCAGTGACCTCTGCACAGTTTTCCCGACAATGTCCCAAAGCCTCGCATCCTTGCATGATATATGCTCTTCGTAGTTTCAAAAGCCTTGTCCTCTCTCCTGGTCACCTCCACCCAAAAGCGAAAGATGATGCATCATGGTAAACTAGGGGATTTCTAGATTTGATTTTGTCTCGTCATGAGTGATTGCAAATACAAGTACATGTATGAGACATGGTGCAACAATGAATGCGATGAACAAGGAGCACATGCTAAGAGACTTGTTCGTGAATGGATGAACACATGAAGCATGCCAAGTACCAGCGAAGGGGATACATGCACATGCAACATCAAGCGAACTCCAAGACCATCGAAGGATTTGCACACCTTTTCATGCAGAGGTGAAGCTATGATACACTAAGAGCACACTCATCATTTAGCAGCACTCCAACTCGACATGGACACCACCATCAACATGAACATACCAGTATTGTCATGTTGAGTCATGTCATGAGTTGTCTCAACCACATCACTATTGTGGGCCATATTGTTGTTATCAATGTAATGTAGCATGGAAATCCAAGAGACCCACATACGAAGTTGAAGATTCATGTCAGCTGAAGAGTCATGTAAGTCAAACATTCATGAGGAAATTCGAAGAGTCACAAGGGTCAAGTTCACCCTGGGCTAAATATACCCCTCATTTGTACATGCAAAAGACTTTTTCAACTTGGCTCCTCCCACATAGCCTTGAGAGTCTGTAGTCTTCTCTTTGAGGAGCGAGCAATGGCTCCAATGCCCCACTATTGGGGTTAGTGATGTATGGTGCACGGATGTGTCTTGGAACTTTAGCTTCATTCAGAAGTCTGTTAACATGCTAGCACATTTTCACAAAATGTATTTCATTCATTTGTAAGATTATTTTTTGGACGCTTGTAATGCATGTTGCTTTAACCCGTACTAATATAGTTGAACTATTTTGGTTGTTTTAGTGCATATGCTGTTGGAAATGTGTTGTATCAGCTGTTAACGTTGTCTCGCCTGAGTGGACTACTTTGTCGAACACTTGACAGGTTCATCCTTATAAACTTTTTATAACGACCATCGCACTTGTGTGGACTATTCCACTGGGTGTTATATGTGCTATCTGTTCACTTTGTGTTTGTGACTGCCACATTCATGTGGACAACTCTGCTATAAGCTGCACAGGTCCTCTTGTGTTGTGTGTTTCTAACTGAGTTGGGACTATTCCATTTCGACTTGAGACTCACTCTTACCCTCTCCCTCTTAGTGAAAGAACTTAGACACGAGTTACACTAAGCACTCTCTAGGCACACGAACCTTGTTGTTTGAAGATTAAGTATGCCACTCTCATGTGCTGACAAGCAAGAGCTAAGGCATATGTTTAAGATAATTGCAACCATGCCATCATACTGGATGGGACTCCTACATTAAATGGTGTGAGGTCTAGTTGGGGCTTCATATCGGGGAGATCCCCTGAATGTTGGCAGGTCCAACACCGTCAACAGGACAACATAATTCTTCACAAATTGTCTTTCTACTCCGAATCAAAATTCACAACATATATGAATTTTGAGGGTTTCAATTTTAAAAATTTTGAAATTTTAAATCTACATTTGTCCCAAAAGAGTAACCCATCTTCATGCATTCCCCCAAAGTAGTTTCTTTCTTCTTATCGTGCATAAATTTTGAAATTTTAAAGCTACATTTGTCCCAAAAGAGTAACCCATCTTCATGCATTCCCCAAAGTAGTTTCTTTCTTCTTATCATGCATTAATTGCAAGACTGATATGATTGAATGTTGTTGAGCATATGGAGAATGTAATTTTTTTCCTTGTTTTCAAGTTGAATAAAATATGATTTTTCCTTCAAAAAAAATCTCTTATACTTGACGTCTAGGATCATTTGTGCTTATTTTTTCCCGTATTTATGGTGATAGGCATATTTATTTTGGAATAGGGCTTCCAAAATTTTAATTTAATTGTAAATGATTATTTGGTGGATGGTATGGATTTCACTTTATAGAATATTCTAGAATATTCTTAAAATACCATATGATCTTGTGTCATATGAATGTGAGTGATGGTTTTTTTTGGCATGTGGAATAGTAAGGTTATTAGCTGATGGTATTGTAAGAAAGCCTATTTAAACTGGTATGAATCTCAATGGTAAAGGGGAGATTGTAACAAAGTTTGTTTAAAGTAGAATGAATCTCCATGATAAACTGTAAGAAATCTTGTTTAAAGTGGAATGAATCTCCATGGTAAAGGGGAGATTGTAACAAAGTCGGTTTAAAGTGGAATGGATCTCCATGATAAAGGGAAGATATATGGATATCTATTGAAGTATCTCAAGCTATTTTCCCATCATTTATTCCCCTGCTACTTGCCCATCATTATTCCCCTAAAAATTTTGGCTCACTATAAATTAAGATTATATCTAATATTATTCCTTTCAATAATCATCTACTTGATCTAAGGCACCATCAATTTCTTTCTATTTTTGAGAATCTAAGTAACATAAGAACCCTATAAAGAAGAAAGAAAGGGAATAAATAAGAAAGGAAAAACCTAGTAAGAAGGAAAGTCTAAAGGAAATGAATATTTGCATCTTATTAATAATTTTGTTACATCTTTTTTAAATGTTTATAGGTTTAATATATATTAATTATTTTTGAATAATAATAATAATCAAAAGGAGGAAAATGGGTTTCTGGGCTCTGACGTGGCCGCAAGCGGGCACGTGGCGAGCACGTCTTCCCGCACCTGCACAGGAACAGACCTGTAATTACATCGCAGTTAATTTGGGTAATAGCGAACAATTGTTTCCCTGTTTTCTCGACCGGTCGACGTCCGTCTCACCGTCCTCGGTCAACTAACTCCTTTCTCGGTGGGTTCGAAGGTGGTTTCTGTTATGGAGGCAATGGATTATGAAGACGAGACAATTGATTATTCACAGGATCCTTATGAAGGACAGTCCATTTTCTGCGACCGTGGTCCAAACCCTAGCTATAACTGTTCTGCTCCTCACCCGGGTCTCTTGCCATCAGTTGCGCTCCCTGAATTCTCTACATCGCCATTGTGTTTTGGATCCCTCTCATTGGAGACCCCGGGTTTAGACAATCCTCCGCTTTCCCCTAGCACGCTTAATCTTCTCTCTGCTATTATGCCTCCTTCCCCTAATTTTGATCTGCTCCCCTCCTTTAACCCAGTATCCCCCATGAGATCACCTCAGCCGGATGTGGAAAACCCTAATTCCCTCCCATCAGGATGTTTTGATTCCCCGGTCATAAACCCCAAATCGGCAAATTATCTGAAGGAATTGGCAACAGATCCATTATCAGAGCATCCATCAGCGCCGAGAACAGGAAAGCGGAAGGCTAAGTGCGTGAAGAAATCCACAAAGGATCTTACCATCATATTTGGAGACGATATACCAATGGGCAAGGTTGTGGATAAGGCCAACAGAGTGTTTGTTGGACATGTGTGAGGGAGGGCTTACTCAGCAACCAAACTCTCAAATTGGGTACAGGAGATATGGTGGGGCATACTTCAGGAGCTTCCGGAGGTTCATAGTCTGGCTCGGGGTTGGTTTGCCCTACATTTTTCGAGAGCTGAATACACCGATCTGATCCTAGCCAAATATTGGCACATTGAGATGGAACCGGTCCTCCTCAAGCGCTAGTCTCCGCTATTCAATCCGGAGCGGGAACAAATTGGAGTAGGACCTATATGGGTGCGATTACCTGGGCTACCCCTACAATTCTGGTCCGAAGCGGTGTTTATTAGGATTGGCAATGCCCTTGGTACATATCTGGAATATGACAAGACTTATGTTCAGACGAAAAATCGGGCGCTGGCAAGAATACTGGTTGACTTGGACACAAGGGAGGGTTTAGAAGAGAAGATCACCCTGAAATGGAGGCACTGCACCAGGATTCAGATCTTGGATTACGAGGGGGTACCGTTTCGTTGTAGAAGGTGTCACAAGGTTGGGCATGTATTCAAAGAATGCCCTCTGCTCACGAAAACAACGGACTCTCTAGGCTCACCTTTGACTCAAAAAGGAAATGCTCCTATGACGACACCCCTATACCCGGTTTCGGCATCGCGTTTGAGCACACCTACACCTAAGAATACCAATGTGGGTGGTTTGTTGAAGGAGGCTGAGGATGCAACCAGGGTGCCCTCGCCCCCGTTGACTTGGGCTAGGGCTGTAGCTGCAACGGAGGTGGCACGGAAATCAGGTACAATTTCTTTTCCCCCTCTGATAGCATCTCCGCTATCTCTTTCCATTGAAACATCATCGAATATATTTGCATCTCTGGTTACTTGTACAATCACCCCCCCTCCTCCCATCAATGCACCATCCTCTCCTACTGTCTCTTCCTTTCCTCCCACTTCTGAGGTCGTGGCCTCATCATGCTAGATGTTGTCACATTCTTACAACCTTCGATCAAGGTTGTTACCTGGTATCGATCCGCCTACTGGTTTGGGATTGGTCTTCTCTCGTCCCCCTCCTCTTACTTCTCGGGGGCGCAAACCTAACCTATATAAAGCTATTCTAAAAGCTGGAGCTGAGGTAGTATCGGGCAAGCAATCCACCATGGAAGGGGTCCTTAGAGCACTAAAAGCCCCAGAGGGGGTTCCACCATGAAATGCCTATCCTTTAATTGTAGAGGTTTGGCTAGTACCTCCAAGAAACTAGCCTTGCGGAGGTTGATTGATAACGAACCAATTGATATTCTCATGCTACAAGAAACCTTGGGAAATGTGGTCTCCATTGAGCATACCCTTGCCACACTACGACCGGGCTGGCATTACCATGTGCTGGATGCCATAGGTAGGGCTGGAGGATTAGCCATCGGATACAATCCTTGGACAATAAATGCATCTGCCACTTGGGGTGGAGTGGGTTTCTTAGGCATGGATTTCTTCTCAACCGAGCTAGGGTAGACCTTGAGGATCATCAATGTATATGGCCCCTGCCAAAGGATAGAGGAATTCTGGCAAAAATTTCTTCGATTAAGCATGACATCTATTGATCAGATTATCAATTGGAGGCGACCTTAATTTCTCTATGGGATTTGGGGAATCCTGGGGTTCACATGCACAGGTTGACCCCTTATCTGATTTCTTTAAAGACATTCTGGAGCTTCATCAACTCGCGGATATCCCCATGAATAAGTCGATGCCTACATGGAGGAATCAGAGGATAGGGGATGTTGCCCTGGCAAGGAAACTAGACAGATTCTTAATTAAAATTTCTCTGCTCCAGAGACTAACTAGATACAGACAATGGGTCAGGGCAGGGGGTAAATCAGACCATTCGCCTATCTATTTGGAAATCCTGGGACCTGAAGCCAAGCCAAGGGCTCCCTTTAAGTTCAATCATGGATGGCTACAACAAGAGGAATATACTAATCTGATCAAGGACTATTGGGTGTCCCACCCTATATCTGATCACAGATCGGTAGCGGAGGGATTCTGCCATAATCTTTCCAAGATTAAACATATAACCATGGTTTGGGCTAAGGAGAAGAAAGCCAAGGATGATTGGAAGATTCTGGACATTGAAGCAAAGGTGGAATCGCTGACGGATGATAGGAATCTTGGCTTTACCACAGTTGAAGAAAAGAGCAAATTGATCGATCTCGAGCTCCAGAAAGACAAGATTCTTAAGGAGAGGGAGGAAGCATGGAGATTGAAAAGCAGGGCCATATGGTTGAAGGCAGGAGATGACAATACCAAATTTTTCCAGAATTATGCCAAAGGAAGGAAGGTCACTAATACGATCTAGAAAATGCCCCTCCCTAATGGAGAACTGGCAGACAATTTTCAAAAGCTCTCTAGATTGGGCACTTCTCATTTTCAAAGTCTATTTAAAGCCCCCCATGAAGCCAACTTAGCAGATATCATTCAGGTGGCTGGAATTTTCCCCCGTTTTGTAGGTGAGGAAGAAGCATCAGAATTAACCTCTTCGGTTACACGGGAGGAACTGGAGGGGGTTCTGAAATGGTTCATGAAGGATAAGAGCCCGGGATCCGATGGGTGGACTATCGAATTCTACTTGGCTTTCTATGATATTATGGCCTCAGATATCCTTCAAGTTATGGAGGAATATCATTCATCTAGGAGACTTTACATTGCCATCAACTCCACCTTCATTGCCCTCATTCCTAAGACTGATTCCCCTGTCTCATTTGATGACTTCCGTCCCATCTCCCTCTGCAACTACCTCTATAAGATTATTTCGAAAATCATTACCAATCGTATCAGACCTATTCTTTCACAACACATTCTCCCTGAATAGTTTGCTTTTCTTGAAGACCGCTAGATTCATGAAGCGATTGGCACTTCTCAAGAGGCCATCCATTCTATCCGATCTCGCTGTCTAAAAGGCATCATTCTCAAAATTGACTTAGCCAAGGCTTTTGATCTGGTGGATTGGACTTATATCAAAATGCTGCTTATTCACCTGGGCTTTCCTCTTCTTTTTACAAATTGGATAATGGCATGCATAGCAACTCCCTCATACAGTCTGCTCATTAATGGATCCGCCTCCCCTTTTTTCCATGTTGAATGGGGCCTCAGGCAGGGATGCCCTCTCTCCCCACTCCTTTTCCTACTTGTTATGGAGGGGTTGAACAGACTCATCTATCATGAAAAACAACGTGACAGATTATCAGGCTTGAAGATCACTGATCAGTGTTATTTAACACATCTCCTATTTGTAGACGATGTCATCATATTTTTGGATGGAAGTGTACGGGACACGACCACCTTTGATAAGATTCTTGCTTCATTCTACAAGGCGACTGGTATGATGGCTAACCACTCTAAATCTACTATATCCCTGGCTCACACCTCAGCTCAAGAATCCGATCTGGCCTTGCATCAATTCCCTTATAACCCTCGACCCATGGATCAGGGGTTCAAATATTTGGGTTATTGGATCAAGCCGATGGGACACAAGATCGCAGATTGGTTCTGGCTAATCACTAAATTAGAGAAGCGGATCTCGCACTGGAGCCATCGCTTTCTATCCAGGGCTGGGAGGTTGGTTCTCATTAAATATGTATTGGAGGCCACTCCTGTATTCTGGATGGCATTAGCCTGGATACCTAGAGGTATCCTTGCACGACTAAAGCAAACATGCTGTAGATACCTCTGGAACGGAAGACAGGATAAGCGAGTTTTTGCATGGATTAGCTAGGACAACATTTCTCTACCAAAGAAGTGGGGAGGTTGGGGCCTAAAGGATCTCACACACTTTGCACATGCCTTGGCCGCGAAAATGGGGTGGACTTTTCTTACAAAGCAAAACCTTTGGACATCTATCTCATACCACAAGTACATCTGGCCCTTACAACTCATGGATTGGATCCGATTACCTGGCTGGAGCAGAACAGGTATATCATCAGTATGGAAAGCTCTGATGAACTCGATCCCCCTCATTTGTAGCCATCTATCATGGAGAATAAATGACGGATCCAGGGCACGCATCGGAATGGATCCTTGGACAGGAGGTGGAGGGAGGTGTTATCTCCCACAAGAGCTTATTCAGTTACTTGAACAACAAAATGCCAGAGTTATAGCCCACATAGCGGACCAGGAGAACACAACCATTTTCTCCCAAGAATGGAAATCTGCAGCGCAGTTGAACCTGCCTCAGGAATGGCACCAAATCTGGGAGGAGTACATGAATGCTTTGAGTGAATCTCACATCCGCATTAAAGATGGATCAGATGAGCTCATGTGGGACAAGGCTGAAGTTGCATATTACTCCCCCAAGAAAGGGTACCTGTGTTTGATAAATCACAAAAAACCAGAAATATTACAGAGCTAGTGGAAGATCATCTGGCAGTTAAATCAATCACAAAAAACCAGAAATATTACAGAGCTGGTGGAAGATCATCTGGCAATTAAAGACCTCTCCCAGGACTAAACTCTTCTTCTGGTGCTTACTCCGGAACAAGGTTCCCACTGGGGAATCGCTCATGCACAGATCTATGCACAGCCCCACCTGGTGCATACTTTGCAAACAACAGTCCGAATCGACCACCCATCTTTTTCTTACTTGTGGAATTACTAAACAGATATGGAAGGAAGTGTCAGAAGTGATCAGCGGCTTGGGTATATGGGAGGGGGATAACATCTCATTAGCATGGGAGGCTTGGTATCAAGCTCACTCCGATTCAAATCGCAAGTGCCTTCCCCTCATCATCAGCTGCACAATATGGTTGGCTAGGAACAAACCGATCTTCGAAAATGGCTCGATTCGGTGGCAATCTATTACTGCCAAAATCGTTGCAGCTTATCATGAATTGCCGGATTTTACCCCTCCTCGCATACGCAGACCAGCTGCCCCAGACCCCATAGATCACTTCTTTCGATGGTGTTGCACAACAGCATGGATGTGGGGGGGGTTTCATTCTACACTTATCAGAGCAACATCACTTCAAAGTTAATATGGGCTTAGGCATAGGAACGAACAATTTCGCTGAGCTAATCACTATTAGACATCTTACGCATTTTGCATTAAATCATGATTGCAGAGCATTACAAATATATGGGGATTCAAATATTATCATAAGCTGGATCAATCAGAAATCTAGATGTCATGCACACACACTCTTAAATATTCTGGATGAAGTTATGCATCTCAAAACTCAATTTAATTTCATCATTGTTACACGGAGCATAATCACAGTGCCGACAAATTATCCAAGGAAGCCACGCACATTCCAGGAGGACAGTGGATAATCCAACAACAAAGGGGCAACTCTCAGTACTAATACTATCACAGGCCTTATATAGACCAAATCTACCCTCGGGTAGACGATCACTGATTTTGCTATGTATATATGATGATGTAGATATCTAGTTTTTAACATATGAATAGCATCCTGTGAGGTGCAATTATATATTTTGCTTATTATACAACACCTTGCGTGATGTTTTTTGACAGCTTGATACAACATCATCCTGTGCGATGATTTGATTATGAAACATATATTTTGCTTATTATACAACACCTTGCGTGATGTTTTTTGACAGCTTGATACAACATCATCCTGTGCGATGATTTGATTATGAAACAGACATGTACGAACTATAGATTCAAAGCCATGAAGGAATTCGCATATGCTGAACAACATTTACAACATGTAATTTTTCATCCTATAATGAAAGATTACGATTTTTCCGTGGGAAAAAAATATATATTAATTATTTTTAATATTAAATTATATGTTTAATGTATATTAATTATTTTTATTATTAATAATATAAAATTATAATTAGATTGATTTTTATTTTTTTGTGAATATGAAATTTATTTATAACTAATAATAATTTAAAATAAAATTATAATTTAATTAATTTTTAATTATTATTATTAATAATTTCAACCCTTTAAAATTATGTAAATGTATTTTAAAATCAATAAGGTATTTAGATGTAACTTTTTTTAACCTTTTATTTATATAACTGTATTATTTACTTTATCTCTTCTTTATTTATTATCATTTTATCTCTTATCTATCTTTAGGATCATTCGTGCTTATTTTTTCTTCAATCTCTAAAGCAAAGCAACAAGCTTCACATTTGTGCTTATTTTTCCTCGTGGTTCACCCAGATTGTTTATAATGAAGAAATCACAAATATGTTATGTGTATGGCTTCAATTAATAGAGTCAGAAGGGAAACATCATGCTCCACCACTGCAAGTTTTCCAATCCTTTCCTGTGAAGTTCTAGTGAGATTTCACAGGTGGGAACTCCATGTCAAAAATCAGATCAAAATTGATGTAAAATCTGCTTTCTGTACAGTCTGCTTTCAGTAACAAGAAAAACAAAATAAGTTGAGTAGAGATGCGCAGAGAGAAATGGACCTCTTTGCCGCCAAATTAGTCCAAAATGCTATACACCTTGGAGATTTTGAAGGCGAAGGGAAGGTTGGAAATTGCATTTAAAAGAATCCTGCAATCCTGCTATGGAATTGGAATTTGCATTTAAAAGAATCTTGCAATGGAAGTGGACAGTGCATTTAAAGTTGAGGGAATTGTAGATACAGCTGCCTGTTAGTCACAAAGATGCTCCTCTGAATAAGTCAAAACTCTTCTTGTTGTAAACATCATCGCAACATTTAGCTACAGAATCCTGACTTCTTAAAAGAAATGAGATTTATAATTTATTTAAAGATAGAAAAGCTATATGTTTTCCTGGTAGCTGTTATGACAATAAAGTTCTCAAGATGGGCCAAGATAGAATTTGTGAACTATGATTACTCAATGTTAAAGGTCGTCTGAATTGTCAAAGACGTGTGTTAATTAACTTTTCTTGTTTCTTTAAATTAAATCGTAGTATCATTTTTTATGTTGGTTATGACAAGTTTTAAAAGTGAAAGATAGACTTTTCTACCCTTACTAGTAAAGACTGATATAAAAACTAAAAAACAAAACAAATACTTCTTCTGGTCTTGTATTTAATACCAGAAGAGTGTCACACATTCATATAGATGTAAATGATATTGAATATAATTGTTTTTTAAAGATAGAATAATAAATTATAATCATAAACACATTTGCAAAACACTATGATGAGTAGATATAACTGTATTGTTCACATTTACATGCAATCAATTATAAAACATTTATATACAATCAACAACACAGATTTATGTACAAAGAAGCATATAACCACTACTTTGTTACAATAGACTAAGATGTGGAAGAACTTTGACCTTCAGAAATGTTGTTGATAGTAGCACTTGTACTACCCAACAAATGTGTTAGATCTGATTGGAATTTGGGAATGGAAGTAGTGCTCAAAAAAGTGTCTTTGATGTTTTGCAATGTGCCTAAAATGCCCATCATTGTAGGTCGTCCTTGAGGAGATTCATTTGTGCAAAGCAAACCCACATTTATCAGTGCACTGAGACAATTGAGATCTTTATCTTCTTCAATGCATCTACTAGTCCTCGTTAATAAACCCATGTCCACCACTTCTTGTACTCGACTTGGAAAGCTACTACCCACCCATTTTTGCAAGTTCATTCCTTCCACAAACATGTCATGGGTGGGCTTCTTTCTAGTGAGCATTTCCAATAGCACTATTCCATAGCTATAAACATCCCCTTTGGTTGTAACTTGTCCTCCCACTCCATATTCTGCATTCATAGATCCTCATCTTAAGTTTTTTAATTTAATTGAAAATGTTAACTAGACATAAGAAAATCATAAGATTGCTTCATATGGCATATAGTTTAGATAATACCTGGAGGAATGTACCCGGTAGATCCTTTGACTGCATTTGTGGAAGTGAGAGCTCCATCTTCATTATTTGCAAAACATATAGTAGCAATGCCAAAGTCTATTAAATATGCAGTCATATCTTCACCCAACAACACATTGTTGGGTTTCAAATCACAATGAATCACTTGCACAAAGCAATGATGATGGAGATATGTCATGCCTTGGGCGATATCTATTGCTATATTCAACCTTTGAATCAAATTCAAACAGCTTTGTTCTCCATCATCGGGATATAACCACTTTTCTAGGCTTCCTTTTGGCATTAATGGAAATATCAAAGCTTTGATTTGGAGATCTGAATAGCAAGTTATGACCCGAATCAAATTCCGGTGTCTAACTCTACCCAAAACTTTGCATTCTCTATCAAAACTCTTTTGAGCCCCTTCATTTTGTAGATTGAGAAGCTTGACAGCAACCATTGTGCCGTCATTCAAAATCCCTTTGTACACTTTTCCAAAACTACCAATTCCTAACAAGTTTGCATCACTAAATTCATTTGTTGCAATGACGAGCTCTGCATAGGAGATTCTTCGATGCCCCACATTTAATGATGGACCAGTCTCTCTCTGAATATTTCTCCTACAATTCTTTCTCCACAATATTGCAAGAAACAAACACAATACAACAATTGCTACAACAACAAGTGGTATGATAACTCTTTTGAGATTCAAAACACTTTTATGTTTATGAGCATAGCACGGTGGTAGATTTACCCAAGGTCCACATAGACCAAGATTTCCCATAAATGCTGTGGCGCCAATCTTTTTGAAAACTCCTTCTTTAGGGACTTCCCCTAACAACTTGTTAAAAGAAAAATTCAAGTGATGGAGCATTGTGAGATTTGCTAGTGATATAGGTATTCCACCCGACAAATTGTTGGAGGAGAGATCTAGGTCTTGAAGACTTAGAAGTTCACTGATTGACACTGGAATTGGACCTTCAAGTGCATTGTAAGAAAGATTCAGATATGCTACTTCTTTGCAGCTTCCGACTATACTTGGAATGTAGCCAGTTATTTGATTTGCCGAAATATCGATGGCTTGAAGCTTATCGAACTTTCCTAGTTCTAAAGGTACATGGCCACTTAATAAATTGTTTGACAAGTTGAAATAGAAGGCTAAATTTGCAAGGCCTGCAACCTCTTCAGGTATGTGCCCACTAAGCTTGTTGTATGATAGATCTAGCAGTAGTAAGTTCACACATTTCCCTAAACTTGCAGGTATGTCTCCTGATAACTGGTTATGATTAAGATCTAAATATCTTAATTGTTGGAGGTTAGCCATAGAATCAGGGATTTTTCCAGACAAATTATTTCCAGAAATATATAAGAGACCTAAACCTTTTAGCTGCCAAATTTCCATTGGGATGTTCCCTTGTAAACTATTGGAATCCATATATAACCTCTCCAACTTCTGAAGCATACTAACTGAAGATGGGATTGACCCTGTAAAAGAATTATCTTCTAAACTAAGATATGTTAAGCTACTTAAATTTCCAATAGCAGGAGGTATTTCTCCAGCGAATTCGTTGATACTCAAGTCTAATAAGTAAAGTTTTGTAGAGAGGTGGCCTATAGAAAACGGCAACTGCCCAGTGAAGTTATTATGAGATAAGTCTACAAATTGTAGATCGGAACAGTTACTAAGAGCAATAAGAATGGGGCATCTCCTGGTGTTGCCGCTAATAAAGTTATTGCTGCCCAACACAAGCTCCTGGAGATGTGTCAATTTACTCAACTCCATAGGCACTATTCCGCTGAGCTGGTTCCCTGATAACCAAATCGATTGTAACTTGGTACAATTGGAGAGGGAAGAAGGAACGCTGCCACTTAGCTGATTACCACCCAAATAGAGTTCCTTTAACTGGGCGGTCTTCTTGGTACACAACTCCAACGGAATGTGGCCAACAAATTGGTTATAACCCATATCCAATACTTCAAGATTGGTGTAGTTGGACAACCAAGACGGAATGCGTCCCGTCAGATGGTTATCATACAGATCAAGAATGATGAGCTGGCTTAGCATACCCAATTCGGAAGGGACACTGCCGTGAAGGTTGTTACTTGCCAAATATAAGTACTGCAAAGAGGATATGTTTCCCAAGCAGTCCGGTATTGTTCCCGTCAAATTGTTCCGTCCAAAGTTCATGTATACTAGGTTGGGGAGAACACATAGTTGCGGGGGAATGTTTCCCGTGAGAGTGTTATAGGAGAGAGTCAAGTTCCGTAAACTGGGGCAGCTACCGAGAGTGGGCGGAATGGAACCCTGGAGTTGATTCAGACGCAGGCGAAGCATCTTTAAGCGAAAGAGGTTTCCCAATTGATAGGGAATGTGACCCTGGAAACTGTTATTACTAAGGTCGAGTATCCTAAGAAAGGAAAGATTGGCGAGAAGGGGTGAGATAGTACCTTCTAATGCCATGCTTGAAAGATTGAGGGAAACGACTCTCTGCCTGCGCCTGCTGCATGTGATGCCCGTCCAGTGGCAGAATGAAACATTTGGCATCCAAGACGTGGCTAAGGAGTGGGAGGGATCATATGTGATTGCAGACTTGAATGCAAGCAGAGCGTGTTGATCGGAAGCATTGGTGAGACGAGGAGGATGGTGAGGTAAATGGGCGATGGGTGTGGAAAAGACAAAAGGAGGATTGAGAAAGAGAATGAAAGAAAGGGTGGCGAGGAGAAGCATTCTGGTAATCTGCATCTCTTGCGTGACAGAAACAATGGTTTCTGATGAGAAAATGGAGTTTGGTATATAGCTGCTGCTGCATTGAGTGAAGAGACTCAAATTAAGAATGGCAAGAATCTTTTCGAATGTTCCTGTGGGTTAATTTTCCGAAAAGAAGACCGACCGCACTTGCATAAATTAAGGCCAAAATTTGAAGTTTGACCTTTCCACAGAAGTAAGTAAGAAAAGATTATCACATTTCAATAAAATTATCATGAGTTGCATACCCGGTGGCGTCAGGCAAATTAAAAGCTTTCTTCTATTTGAAGTTTGAATAAATTGAACGATGATGTTTTACTTTTACTTTTACTCCATAAAATCCGCACTCCATAAAAATCAATTAAAAGTCAATATTACTTAAAACGTTAAAGTAAATATTACTTCAATGTACGGCAAAATAAATTGGAAAAAATGCAAGGCACCTTAAAATAAATAAAAAAGTCCATAAAATTAATCATAAATCTTTTTCCTTACCTCTCAGTAAACGAAAGTAAAATGTCTATCCAATTAATAAAAAATCCAACACACCCTAAAATAAATAAATAAAAGTCTATAAAATTAATCATAAATATTTCTCCTTGCCTCTCAGTAAACGAACGTCCATCCAATTCATAAAAAATCTTTCTCCTTGTCATTTCCTTGCCTCTCAGTAAACGAAAGTAAAATGTCCATCCAATTAATAAAAAAATCCAACACACCCTAAAATAAATAAATAAAGATGTATAAAATTAATCATAAATATTAAAATCTTTCTCCTTATCATTTGGTGACGAAATGCCTTTTTTTAACGAAATAAAAGTAACGAATTACCTTTTTTTTAAATCACATTCCGTTATAGAAATTGCTATATAAGTTTAAATGTTGTATTTAAATAAATTGAGAAATATTAATAAAAATCTTATATAAAAGTTTTATTATAGAAATGATAATACAAAAAAAATGTGTATTTTCTAAAGAAAACAGATAAATGAGCACATTTGCATTTCTTTCTAATTTTATTAAGATAATAAGACAAAGTAAAACGTAATTTAGGCCAAAAGGACCGTTTTTAGTTATTTATTTTAGTTTTTTTGGTTTGGATATTCAATAATGGTATGTTTTTTTGTATTCTTCCATTAATTAATAGTTTTGGTTTAATAATAGTTATTTTTGGTAATATTTATGGTAATAAACAAGCTTAGTTTATAATTAGAATGAAAAGTATTATATTTTTTAGGCTTAATTTATAATTAAAATAGAAATTCATTTCTTATTCTTGGAAATGTTTAGAGAAAAGTTAAGATCTAAACACTCCAACCCACCCTTTGACCTTTTGACAATGCTAAAACTCTACACTAAGAAAACTTTCCTATGATAAAATGAAATATTTAGTTTCTAATAAAACTTTCCTCTAATGAAATGAAATATTAGAATATTTAGTTTCTAATAAAACTTTCCTCTAATAAAATGAAATAAATAAAATATTAGAATATTTAGCTTCTAATAAAACTTAGAATATTTAGTTTCTAATAGCAAGTTTCCAATAGGTGGCTAATGATTATGATTGATGATAGGTATTTCACATACGTGCATTAGCCATAAATTACAATCAAATGAATATTTGAGGAATTATAAGAAGAATGTGTAGGAGAATCTAGATATTATGAGACAAAAAGGATGAATGTCCAATTGTTGTGTTGGCAAATGATGATCTAAGAGAGGGTACATGTTGCTTCCTCGCATGGTGCAGATATGGCAAATTCTTTAATGTTTAACAATATTCCAACACATCTATTTTATATTTAAAATAATGATTTAAAATCTAGTAAGAGAGAGAAAATGATAGAAATAATCTATGATGGGGAGAATTCTTCCTTAGATGGGAAGACAAAGAAAGGGAATGGGGGATTCATTCCATTCCAAATCAGATTCCAATCAGGGCGGCAAGAAGAAGGACATGTCAAAGATTAAATGTTTTCATTGTCATGAGTTGGGACACTATGCCACAAAGTGTCTGCACAAGAAGGCTGGTAAGAAGCCCTCAGGAGGAGCGGCAGGTGAAGCCCTTGCTTCACAATTTGAACTGGATTTCACCCTCATCGCTTGCATGGTGACATCAGTGATGGATAGTATGTGGTACCTAGATAGTGGAGCCTCATTCCATATGATCGGAAACAAAGAGTTCTTCAATGAATTGGAGAAGAAGGACCTCCATATGCATATCGAGATGGGAGATGATGGGAGGTATAGTGCGACCGAAATCGGTATTGTTACCTTTCAGAGGGAGTCTGGTACTCCTCTCACATTAAAAGATGTCATGTATGTTCCGGGTTTGAAGAAGAATTTGGTTTCAGTTTCCATGTTGGAGGACCGTGGCTACGATGTTATATTTAGCAAGGGAAAGGATTTCCTTCATCATATAGCCTCAAGACATGAGAAGCAGATCAACGTTTGGGTGAAGAACCTCTACAAATTGGATGTAGAAGACTACGTTGCTTTGAGCACTAAAGTAGAGAAGGTGCAGAGTCAAGACATCAGTGAGTAGTGGCATAAAAAATTGGGTCACTCGCACCATTAAGCTATGTTATTCTGTTGGAATAGTATGTTGGCACTTAGATAAAGTTTCAACAAGGGAGGGCTTTATTTCTAGGCAAATATTAGATATTAATCAATATCCACAGCTACAAATCAATATCCAACAATCCAGTGATATAGAAAATACAATGGCAAAAAAACTGATTGAGTTTTACCTCACTTCACCTAGCAGATTCCATTTGATCCGACAGCAAAAATGGCTAACCCCAGCTACTTTTGCGTTGGCCCTACGTAGGCCTTGCGTTAGCCTTACATGCTCTACATCAACTCTGTGCTGTCTCTTCTGCCTACTGCATCAACCTTCTCGGCTGTTTCGGCAGTTCTAACTTTTTGCGTGGAGGGCAACTTCTGCTTCTACGCTGGCCCTTCTGGCTCTACGTCAGGCCTACGTTGGCCCAAATTGGCCCAACATCAGTCCTCTTAACTGCTTTGCTGCCTTTATTATCTTCTCTCTGCCTTTCTGTTAGTATTGTTGAGCTATCCCTGCCCCTCTGCTGCAACTAATTGCTCAGGTCGAATTCTCAGCTTCCTAGCCCGAGAAATCGAACTCCAGATCAATTTGTTCTCTCCATGTGTTTCTAAATGAACCCCAAGCCGCCTTATTATACTTTTCTTGTTGAGACTTCAATGGTCGAGCTTAAGTCTCTCATCAATGGCTACTTGACTTGATCTGCCTTCTAAATCATTCTCACCCATACTTTGATTAATACCCCTTAATATTTTATTTTTCCTAAGTTTAG
The DNA here is from genome assembly GCA_031772625.1 of Pinus tabuliformis. Classification (NCBI taxonomy): domain Eukaryota; kingdom Viridiplantae; phylum Streptophyta; class Pinopsida; order Pinales; family Pinaceae; genus Pinus; species Pinus tabuliformis. The sequence goes on from CM062813.1 coordinate 1,165,670,074, forward strand.
ACTTAAGAACCCCATTAAAAATATTAATTATTTTAATAAAATACAATCTCGGTGGAATTTTACCAAACAATTTCTAGGTTATTTATAACTCAATTTCCTTAGCCTCTCCACCAATTTTCAAGTCTAGAACACTTTCGATGCTACCAAAAACTAACACTCCCTCTTAGCGAGGAAAGTTCTCTAGAAACGATGTCCAACTGCATGTTGCTCTGTCTCTGAAGAACCTCCTTTTCGTAATGTTTCTTTCACCAACAATGTGATGTTGTTGCTACTGTATTGTTGCCCATGACACTAACACTGCCACTACTACATCTATATTACAACTCCCTCTCAAATTTTGCATCTTCTATGTTGCATCTGCTATGCTGCTAACACTTCATTTGTACTGCAACTCAATTTCTGAGAGAAGAAACCGAAAAAAATCCAAAATTAGCTAAATTTAATTATGTTCAGCATAATAGCATGAATCTGACGACTCTAGTCTCTAACCCTTTGAATCTTCTGTGTTGTTGTTGACTCCTGCACTATGCCATCTGCATTGCTGCCAACCTTTCTCTGCGCTGATGAACTCCTGGTCTCAGGTTATTGTATCTCTCTCTCCAAACAATCCATTGCATCATCTGACACCAAACCCATCTTGCTACTGCTGAATCTTAGGCTCCCATAGCAAGGATTTGATCCAAGAGGTGGACTCCTTCAAGATCTTTCCCACATGTAGTCATCCTGACTACAGCTCAATATCACCCCATTTCCCTCATGGAGATGCCTGGGCACTCATGGTAAACTCATCTTCATCAAAAATTTTTGGAGCAGCCTTAGGATCATGTTTCTCATCCTTATCCTTTTGCTTCAAAGGACACTGGGATGCAAAGTGGTCCATCTCGCCACATCTAAAACATTTCACCTTCGAAATGTCCTTCTTTCGCTTATGCTTCTGTTGTCCCTTTGATGCTGGAGTTGTGTTCTCCTCCTCCTCCTCCTCCTTGGTATTCATGCCACTCCCACTGCTACCATGGAGGTTGAACTTTACCAGGTCCCTCCTTAATTCCTCATGTTGAAGGGCTTCCCACATCTCCTCCCATGATGTTAGTATTTCCCTACCCAATATGCTTTGGATGAAGACTCTCCATCCATCTGAGACTCCATTTAGGGTCGTCCTTACCATTGCGGTATACTGAGGAGTATACCCCACTGCAGCAAGCTGGTCTCTAGTGTCCTAAAGACATTGAAGATAGGAGTTAACCCCTTCTCCCTTCTGCATTAATTCCCACTACAAATTTTGTTCTAGGTACATCTTCCCTTGTTTGGAAGAGCCTTGATACAGTGAAGACAAAGCTTCCCACAACTCCCGGGCTATATATTTTCCATGCAAGTGTGAGACTCCATGATCTCAAACTCCATCAGGTATGAACCTCTTCACCTTCCCCTGCTCAGCCTTGTACTTCTTTTTCTGATCATTGTCAGCGGGAACAACCACAACACTCTTGACGTAGTCTTCGAGATCGTACTCCTAGAAAAACTAAGATTATGGTATTCCATATGACATAGTTGGAAGCTCCTTCCAAGCTATCCTGATCTCTGAGCCCATGTGATGCCATCTCACCCAATCTGTTGAATTGACTCCTCTAATCACTGCTCAACTACCCAGAGAGAAATTCAAACTTTTTGGCAAAAAATTCTCTGAGGAGAAAATTCCCCTTCTATTTGTCTTTTCTCTTTTCTGATGGATTTCTACCCAGGAAGAAGTTGGGCCCCTCAAGCACTGCGATGAGGCTCTGCGTCACTCCCTCTGCCTCTACAAACACATGAACCAGAAATCATACCTCTATGTTGACTCTCTCAGAGAGAGATTTCCTCAGAATCTCTTCTTCCCGACAAGGACTGTGCAATCCCTTCAAGGGGATTTGAATTACTGCCAAATGTCGGTGCAACAGCTTTGAGGGTTTTCTATTATTAAGCAGTAATTTTGAATACAAATGTTGGATGCCCTCCTCGCAATCTAGTGACAGAGAAAATACAATGGCGGAAAAACTGAGTGAGTTTTACCTCACTTTACCTGGTTGATCCGGCAGTAAAACTGGCTAACCCCGACTAATTCTGTGTTGTCCCTGTGTAGACCCTACATTGTCTCTTATTCCTGCTACGTCAACCTTCACGGCTATTCCGCGGTTCAAGCTTTTTGCGTGGAGGGAAAATTCTTCTACTATGCTGGCCCTTCTAGCTCTGCGTCAGGCTTGCATGGGCCCAGATTATCCCAGCGTCAGGCCTACGTGGCCCCAGATTAGCCCAAATCTAATCCTCTTAGCTACTATGATGCCTTCAGTAGCTTCTCTCCACCTCTTTGTCAGTACTCCCGAACTGTCCCTGCCCCTTTATTGCAATTGATCACTCAGTTCGAATTATCAGCTTCCTAGCCCTAGAAATCGAACTCCAAATCAATTTTTTCTCTTAGTTTGTTTCTAAATGAACCCCAAGCCTCCTTCTTATATTGTTAAACACACATGGACAACAAAGAAAATATGAAAGATAAATCATGCAATTCAATTTTTTTATTAACATGAGATATACATTTATAGTACATTATGTGACTCTTGGGTTTCAGATCCCAAGGTCTCTTGGACTGCTTAGTCTATTCGGCTTCCACACTAACCCATTTAGGATTAGGTGTCCAGCATTCCCCCCCTTAATCCGAAGGGTTATGTATGAGTCCAAGAAGTGAGCTGTAATACAAAATGTGCAAAAAATGCATGGCAGCACTAGGCTGAATGTGCTCTATGAAATGTTGGTAAAAAGGGCGGTGGTTTAAGGATGACCACCAACAATGGAACGCTTAGTGCAGTTCCCAGAACTCTTCCAAAACTGGCAAGAAACTGAAGTTTTCTGCTAGAGGAATTGATCCTATTGTTTTAAAGAGGGAAACCTTCAACCATAAAAGGGAGGTCTTACTCCGCATAAAAGGTAAAACTTCAACCTGAAAAGGGAAGTCTCAACCTGTGATGGTTTAAGGATAACCAACAACTCTGGAATGCTTAATGCAATTCCTGGAACTCTTCCAAAGCTGGCAAGAAGCTGTTGTCTTCTGCTAGAGGAAGTGTTCTCAATTTTGTTCCTGGAACTCTTCCAAAACTGGCAAGAAGTTGAAGTCTTCTGCTAGAGGAAGTGTCCCAGATTGCCAACTGAAGGCATGCTCAGGGGCATCTTTGTCTCTGGCTACAACTCTGAAACTGGTGTGGCAGGTTGTGGCTCAGGCTCGCTTGATGTGAAGCTTGTAAATGACCATCATTTCCCCCCCTGTCAGATACAAGGTGAGAAGATGGAGAAAACTCAACTGCAAGACTGTTCAATATTATGGAACAAGTTCCGACATGTGTTTGGAATATCTTCTTGGCTGTTGATGCCCATTTCCAAGAAGCGATCCATCCAAGATGAATCTTTGTTCTTGCAAGATGTTTATTTCTGAAGCATCTGTGTGAAGAATGGCTAGTTTTATGACAGTGATCTTTCAAATGGCCAACTCGGTCACAGTGTTGGCATTTTATGATCTGTTGTTGTTGTTGTTGTTGCTGCTGTGGAAGAGGGGCAGAGTCTGGAACAGCTGAAGCTGAACTGTCATGAGGAGTAGGTGAACTGTCATGAATGAATCCAGCACTCTAAAACTGAATGGGCTTGGCATAGTCTGGAATATGAAAGGACAAGTCCTTGTCATATCCAAGACCAGTTTTGTGCTTGTTGTGGACAAGTTGTTCCCAAGGTCTGATGATGGGCTTGGGAAGTGCAGACTGAGTTTCTGCATCTGCATGTACAACTGTTGCTTTATTGGATTCTGGATCTGGTTCAACCTCAATCTTACTAATTTCACCACTTGCTGGTTTAACCTTGAAAAACATATTGTTTTGAGCAGAAAATAATTTGGAATGACAAATCTGTTGAAGCTCATCTTGCTGGAACTGAGATTCTAGTTGCAAAAAATCAATCTTTTCTTGTGCATCATGCAGGCAGGTCTGAATGTCACAAAGAGTGTCTTTGCTAACATTTACCTTCCCACCAATAGTGGAGTGTATTAGTGTATTCAGTAACTCTAATACATCATCAAATCTAGCCATTGTCTCAACAAAGAAATGAACACTCAACAATCCTAGTGGAGACTATAGCAAGTCTAGACAAACCCCAGCTATTGAAGATTTCAAAAATTAAGAATATCAGTTTGAAAAATACATTGTCCAATACCAGACTTTCAGAGATTCTGTTCTTTAAATTCTGTAGAAATTTCACATCTGACTAGACTTTTTAAATTAAGTTACGTAGCTGATTCCTTCAAACTTTATAGAACTTGCCTCTATATCCCTTCTGGAAGCTCAGGAATGCAAAAGAATAAAAAATTCCGCGAATACCAGCAATGGAGACACGGCTCAAACTCCACGAATATACACAAGGGTAGCTCGACCTCTTCCTTCAATAATAAACCCAAGAATCTCAACCTCTTTTTTATTGGAAATGACCCCAATGATGTAAAAAACTTCACCGAAGGTATTCAAAAGGCACTCAACTAATACCATATGCAATGTGTTAAAAACTTCAGCAGGGCTTTATTATGTGTTCTGCCCTCAAAATACAGAGATTCCAGCTAGGAATTTAGCCAATCACTAACAGATTTGTGTCCAGCAAGAATGAGAGGTTCAAAGTCCTTCCAACACAGATACAATAGATATGTTTCACCCTTAAAATGCTCAGGTATACCAAGATACGCTGTGTATGGATGCACAACTAAATGACTTCTTCCTTCTTTGAAATTCGAACTTCAACTACAAGAATGGATTACATATACCTCTGATATATCAACTCTAATAATAACAGAGATCTGAAGTAGAATATACCAGCAAATGTTAGGAAGAACAGTGGCTGTAGATAAGTGTTATAACATCAAAGAAGCTCCATCATTACAGAGAAAACACCACAGTGATAATATATGCAACGTATTCAGCTCCAAGACAGAGAAATAAATATGGAGTGTCTTCAATATATTCACAGCCACACATCCATGAACTTCAGCAAACATTGGTGCTTTGGCCCTCCAAATGGTCCAAGAACTCGTTCCCTTTAGCAGTAGGAAGCTTGAATTGGAGAAGGTTATAGGTTTGACAACAAGAAACTGTAGTGGCTTTGCTTTCAATTTTTTTAAATGGAGATTTTGCCTATCTTGCTGGGTGTGCCGTTGTCGTGATTTTTAGTAAATTATCATGCTTTTACAAGTTCTGCTCCCAGCACCATCCTTTTATGTGAAGCTTCAAAGAACGGGTAAACTATACCGTTAGCATTTCGCCCATGTAAACCCTGGTAAAATGCTACAAATGCTATCTGGATTCAATGACTCTATGACAATAGCAACTTGTGACTGTCACGAGTGGAGCGTGAACTCCTACCACAACGATAAAATTACCACACTAAATGGGGCAACTGACATATGAAGGAATATTCTTGTTTCAACTTGTAGCATTTAAGGAAAAAAAGCAAATGTTCTCATCTTCCCAAGCATCTGCAACTCAGAATATCAAATGTCCTTTACATCTTTACCCCTGACGAGCACAGAAGCACTCTGAGCCAAAAATTGGCCATATTTTAAACTAAAACCCTAAGGTACGAATCGGTCAAATAAATTGCTGCCGCTGGAATTACCCTTGCTTCAACTCTAAGCCAAATAAGAACGACACATGGGTAATAACCCACTTAAATTAGGGAAGAACATAAACAACAACCCTAATTTATGGCATACATCCGTAATTTCTATACAAAAAAAATCAAATACTGAATTCTTTAGCCTGGGCGGTTTTGGCAGCAGGTTTGACTTCATTCAAGTCACAAGTTCGAATCCCGCAGAGCCAGCAACGCATTAACGCCTCCATTAATACCTTGATCCAGGCGGATAAACGATTTTCGTTTCTTTCACACTCTTGACTGATATTGATCAGCACTGAAATTTATATTGACCTCCTTCGTCATGCAAATTAAACTGATTTCCTACCTTCAGTCGGTTTCCAAGACCTTTAACTTTGCATGCGAACGTCGGATAGCGCTCATCCTGCGAATTGATCCTCGAAGCACGAAATTAGCAGGTAGCCTTTGACTGCGCCGTGATTCGACCCGCCGACCTCAAGGTCGCTGGCGATAAATAAATAATAATGATGTTGTTGGAGACGACTCTGGCAGAGTTTCTTTTCTGATAGCCCTCACATGTGCTCATATTGTGTACAAAGAAGCCATGGCCCAGAGCCCATATTAAAAACTCTTTTCACAGTCTCACATCTCAGTCGTATGCGAAGTCTCCAGCATTCAAACAGTGAATTTCCTCGCCGGTCGCTTCCCACCTTCGATCACCAGCAAGACCAGTACCGAGGCGCAGAGCGATTGTATGTGTAACGTTTGAATAGCTCAGTGCTTTTGGACGCTAAAACGGTAAGATACGTTCATAAAAACAATGCGCAGTCTCTAGCGTTCATGTTAGTCAGAGAGCGCAGAGAATCATCATTGAGACAGGACAGAGGCGCAGACAATCAATGATGCAGAGAATCAATGACACTCAGGGCAGAGCAATCAATGCGCAGAGAGACAAACGTTCAGGCATGGCCAGACAAACGTTCAGAGGCAATCAATGCGCAGAGAGACAAACGTTTAGGCCAGACAAACGTTCAGCATTTACTTAAAAACGCATATGTCAGAGTGCGCAGTCTAGACAAAACGCACAGTCTTGGCAGAAAAACGCATATATGTGCATGAATTTCGATTAGGCACAACAGAGAGATAATCCAAGGAATGGACAGAGTAAAAGTATCAAATTTCTGACTGTCAGTCAATTAATGGAGTGTTATGGACAGTGAACAGAAATGTCATAACTGATATGCACATAGAGGCCACAAAACAAATGGCTCAAATTGGAGTAGGACCAGCAATCGCCTGCTCTGATACCATGTTAAACACACATGGACAACAAAGACAATATGAAAGATAAATCATGCAATTCAATTTTTTTATTAACATGAGATATACATTTATAGTACATTATGTGACTCTTGGGTTTCAGATCCCAAGGTCTCTTGGACTGCTTAGTCTATTCGACTTCCACACTAACCCATTTAGGATTAGGTGTCCAACATATATTTTTCTGGTTGATACTTCAATGGCCAAGATTAATTCTCTAATCAATGGCTGAGATTAAAAGTTGACTTGATCTGCCTTCTAGATCATTCTCACCCATATTTTGATTAATACCCACTAATATTTTAATTTTCCTAAGTTTAGACTTAGGAACCCCATTAAAAATATTAATTATTTTAATAAAATACAATCCAGGTGGAATTTCACCAAATGGTTTCTAGGTTTTTTATAACTCATGTGCCTTAACCTCTCCACCAATTTTCAAGGTTAGAGAACTTCCGATGCTACCAAAAACTAACAGTCATCAATATATTTATCTTCTTATTGAGGAAAAAAACTATGCAGTCTTCAGGGTTGGAGTTTATTTGGTGATTTTGAGTGATTGGAACCTACGGAGACCGAAGGAGTTCCTTCAGAGTCCTACTACAAGGGTTTCATTCTTTCAACATGCTGCAACAAATGGCAGAGGCTGGGGTGGAGGGAACTTTGAAGCCCCCTCCTTTCAAGATACGGTAGCTGGTAAGAACAAGGAGCCAAAAACCTATTTTTTCATGAAGTTCACAAATTATAATGCATTTCACTCTTTAAGGAGAGCCCAATCATCGAGAGAGGTGAGGCAATGAAACAGAAAGGAAGTAGAAGGCAAGTCTGTAAAGGAGGCCATAAAAAAAAAGCTTCAACCTTAGGGGAAGATAAGGAAGCAGAGGTAGAACAAACACATTCAAGACAACCCCAAAGAGAAAAAGAAAAAACCAAAAACAACTGCAATTGAAAGGAAAAAAAATTATGGTTCTCGAAATCCAGGAGCATGTAGTTATATGCACAACATTCATGGGCATTTGGCCCACGAAAAAACTTTGAACTGGTGGATACAAACAAAATGGAAGCCAAAAGGAGAGCTCAAGATGCAACTGGGATAAAAGGGATTATTCATAGTCATTTTCAACCTCCTGGAAGATAGAGACAATTTTTTGAAAGGAGGTCCTTATTTTTTCAACTCGGTTGGGCTCTACATGAGATTCTGGAAGGAAAATTAAACCCTAGAAAAAGAAGATTTCACAAAATTCTCTGTGTGGGTTAGGCTATAGTCAGTTCCCATAAATTATTGGGCACCATCAGTACTTAAAGGAATAGGAGATGAACTAAGAGAATACATAAAAATGTCATAAGGCACTAAAAATGGCCACTATGTTTCCTACACAAGAATATGTGTATACATAGATGTCTTAGGAGCCCTACCTGAGGCAATAAAGCTAGTATTCAGAGATGAGGTTTGGCTTCAAAGCATTGACTATGAGCATATACCATTCAGATGTAGGAAATACGATGAACACGAACATATATTCTAAAACTATCCCCAAAATACGGCTACACAAAGCAACGAGCAAGCTCAAAGGAAAAAAGATGAGCAAGGTTTCATAAAAGTTGGACCATGAAACTAGCATAACAAGAAGGCATAGGGAAAAAAATATCAATACCAAGTAATTAGTAAAAGTAAATATGAAGCACTACAGAAAGTACAAGAAGACCCTCCCTCAGATAACAAGAATGAAGAAGAAACTATTGGAAGTATCCAAAACTTACAAAATCAAGAACAAGGGGAATGGCTTTTCAGTCTATAATTCTTGTGCATCCTAAAGATAGCCTAAAACCACATTCATAACCAAATGGGGAACATATTCTTACCAGAACATGTCTTTTACATTGATAAATGCTCAACCTACATTCCAAAGAGCCATGGATATCACTTTCAAAGGTTTGATCAATAAATCAGTTGTTGTGTACTTTGATGATATTATAATCTATTCAAAAAAGAGGAATAATCATCTTCATGACCTAAAACAAATCTTTGAAAGATGCATAAAATTTGGAATCTCTTTAGCTCCTAAGAAGTCATTTTTTTCTCTTAGTGAAGGTAAGCTTCTTGGCTTTATTGTTTCCAAGGAACAAATTTGCATAGACTCGGATAGGATTAAGGTGATTTCAGAAATTCCCTTGCATCGAACAAAAAATCCATGCAATCCTTTCTTGGTGAGATCATTTTTGTCAAACGAGTTGTCCCTGATTTTCATAAATTATATTGCCTTTACAAACCATGATAAAATAAGGCAGAGTACAAATGGGGACAAACTAAGAGAAAGTCTTTTGAATCAATAAATAAAGCCATCATAGATGCTCCTTCATTATCAACACCCAACTTTTCTAAAGAATTTGTTCTATATAATTTTGCTTCTGAACACTCCTATGTAGCAGTTTTGACCCAACCAAATGAAGAACAAGTTGAAGCTCCCATTTCCTTCTTTAGTTCTAATCTAGAAGGAGTTGAATTAAACTATTCAGAAGTGGAAAAACAAGATTATGCGGTTTTTAAGTCAATAAAACATTTCATACCTTTTCTTGTGAAATTACATACGAAAGTAATTGTTCCTTTCCCAATAGTTAGACAATATCTTATTTAGAAAGGATTAAGAATACTTTATTATATTTGTGGAGAGGGAAAAGATATTCAAAATGGTCAAATATCTTTATTTAGAGATAAATACAAAATAAAATGATTTATAAATTATTTCGTGAGGATTAAGAAATGTGTGAAATTGAAATAATTATTAAATAGTGAGTTAACAATTATTCCAAAAGTAGAATTAAAGAATAATAAACAAATAATGATTTATTTAATTATTCCTAGGTAATTTAGTCAAATTTGACAAGCAATAGTTATCAAACAATGATTTAATAATTATTCCTAGAGAAAATTATATAAATAATAATTTATTCAAAAAAAAATTTTGTCAAGTAAGAGTGGAGCCTTCAATTAACCGAAAAAAGATTACATATGGTACACATCTTTACAAGTTTAAATACCAGCAAAAGATAGATCCGTTGCTGGTTAACAGACAATAGGGTCGTCAAAACTCAAAATCAAATATCGCATCGCAGAGTTACAAAGACTCAAAAGCATATGCACACAGGATTCCCAACATGCGATGTGCGATTTCCATTTTACACCGTTGATCTCATTTTCCAGATCAACAAATTTCGTGAGATCGCATCACACCATCATGTGATTCCATCGCTCTCACATGCGATAATTGAAACCGCACCGAAAATCTTCTTGGGTCTGCATGTCTAAGCCTCATCGCTCAATCTCCACCGTTGAACTTGCCTTCAATCCAATAGTTTATACTTCCTTTGATCAACTGAGCTGCTCGGCGATCTAGCATTGTAGATCAAAACCCATTTGATTTGACGGTCCACAATCACATCGCATTGGACTACTTACACGACATTTAACTTCCTTACGGAACCAATAAGGATTAAACAACTTTAATCTAAAAATGTTCGGGTCTGCCCTTGAGGTTAACGTTCGATCCCTTTATGGCTTGATATCCGTTGGATGACGAAGGCCTTTAAATCCTACAGTTTGTAGCCCTTCATCTTAGTATATGGGTTAACCAGCTCTTGACCCCCATAGTTGACTATGATGTAAGCATTGAATGTGGGATCGACGATCAAGATTCACTGCGAAATTTCAAACAGGCTCCAGGACTTCTGCTCTCTCCTTCTCCCGCTAGTCTACTGATCAATGTCGATCCACGCTGTCGATTCGATGGTCCATATGGATTTTCTCCTTTCAACATCCACGAGTAGTTAGATTGAATCTCCGCCGTTCATTTCTTAGCTCCATCTTATGCGACTTTATCCTGGATACCTATCACGAACAAAACTCATCTATTGATCATCTAGATCCAACAATTACTGTGCATCAACACTTCACTTCTTCGCTCTTCTCTTCATTTGAGTTTTTATGGTTAGGAGTTACTGCAGCACTTCAACCAGGCTCAAGGGCTTCTGCTCTCTCCTCCTTCCACTAGTATTCCTCCTACTCATTGTTCATGGTCTGGAAGTGCTCCATATCCTTGGCAGCCTGACTTTGACAATCATCATGCAATTTACCAAAGGATATAGAATCCCAATCGTACCAAATATATCTTTCCTTACATAGCACTCCTTCATTTGCTAGATGATCAACTAACATGTTAGCTTTTCTTCGCACATGAACGAAGCCGACGGTTCTTAGTGTTCAAAAGTGGAAATAAATACGCTGAAAGACCTGCGATATCCTCCAATGTTTCGACACTTTTCCAAGTGCGTTCCATTACACATTTTCTTGGCCGCATTAATGACCAATTCAGAGTCAGCGTCAATGATAGCATTGTGTAAATTTGACTCTACCAAGATTTCCAAGCACTGCTCAACGCCATGAGCTCCGCCATGTTATTAGTTGTAGTTCCCAAATGATTGTGAAAGATATCCTTTATGTGCCCCTTCTCATCTCTTATGACACCACCCAATCCAGCCATCCTTGGGTTGCCCTTAGAAGACCCGTCTATATTAATTTTCAAAAAACCATGAGGAGAGGTTTGCCAGATATCTTTACCAGCAGTTGTTTTTCTCACACCCTTGTCAGTGCCTTGGGGAACCAAAGAATGGAGACCCAACTACAGTATTATGCTAGCATCATGGGGTGATGGAGGGTCCTCAAGAATTTTCCACATTAGGGCTCCTATTGTATCTTTGAGCTATCGTAAAATTTGGACAATGATGTTCTTGGTCGAGCCTGTTTTGTTCTTGAAAATATTGCCATTGCGTTCTTTCTAGACATCCCAGATAATAAAGCCTAGAACCAAAGTCCACGCCTTGTTAATGATTTCATTACCTGAGAATTCTTTCCTCCAATTCTCCAGTGTTGGTGATGCTGAGTCTATCCCTGTCATTTTGCCTAAAGACTGAGGCCGCCCAATCCCACAAGGTTGAGGTGAAGGGGCAAAGGTTTAGTAAATGTTCCATCATCTCCTCCTATAAGCCACATAGCTGGCATTTGGATGGGCCAACAAAACCCCTTTTAAGAAGATTTTCCCATGTGAGAATTTTCTTTTGGCTCCTTCTAAATGCTCTAACCCTTTTGCAATGGCCCTCTCATTGCTTATATAGCAATCGAATTAGGGTTGCCAAGCTCCACCTGTAGTTCATTTGGGAAAAAACCATGAACCTGCCTTGTTTACAAGCTTTTTCCCATTTTCCTTCATTCTCGGAATATAATTTCTCCAAATATCTTGATTTTTGGAGTTTTCTTGCTTTTCTTGCACAAATTTAGGGAAATAATATCTAGATATTTAATTGCAGATTCATTGGCATAACCACTTGAGCATCACTAAAGTTCACTAACGCTCACCGTGGTCTAACAACAGGAGTTAGCAGGTTGACTAATGCTCCTTTATGCTTGTAAACAAGCATTACAAAGTAGGTTCTCAGTGTACAGAGAGCATTAGTGTGGATTCTGGGCCTGCAACTGTGGTCATTCTTTCAGTCATGTTGTCTTTCTCCTCTAAGTTGATTAGGAGGTCAATTTGTCCTATAACAATTAGCTATAATTGAAAACCTTAAACGACACTGTTTTTTGACTTGCATCTGATTGTTTTCTTTCAACCATCCTAAAGGGTATAATTTTGGATGATGGTTAGTTTCCAATCCCAATTTCCTTACTAGTTCCTCATGTATTAGATTTGAATGTGATCCACTATCAAATAATGTATCTATCTTAGTGTGCTTGGAGATAATCCTGATATGAAACAATTCAACTCTCTTCTTTTCTTCAATCACATCATTAGATTTTGAAGAAGATGTAGAACAAGTAAAACTAGAGCTAGATTCAGAAGGATTACCTGTCAAACCCATAGTGGTTATCTTCTTTTCATCACTGGAGTCAGATCCCAAATTTTGTTGGACTGCAACATTAGATTTGATCTCACCCTTCTTCTTAAGGAACTTCTTAGGCTTAAGTTTTGGATGAAGTTTCCAACACTTGGAGTCATCATGTTCAACCCTCTGACAATGAGTACAAACAGTCCTTTCTCTTTCTTTCTTAACTGTTGTAAACTTTTTCCCTTTCAACTTGCTCTTCCTTTTTCCTTCTTTGGAATCATTGTTCTCTGAATGCTTGAATGGTTTCTTTGAAAATTTTATCTGGAAAGTTCTGCCACCTGATTCAATATGAATGGCTTGTACACACACTTCATCAAAGTCAGTTGGATTAAACATAAGCAATGTATGTCGCAAATAAGAATGAAACATTCCAATATACTTTCAAAAAGTATCCCATGTGTTTAATGGACTATTAAGTGCTAATGCCTTTTTCCTGAATTCTTGTGTAAACTCTTGCACACTCTGTCCTTTACCTTGCCTTATATGCTACCAATCCATTACAATTTGTTGCATATATCCTAAAGGATAGAATTTCTTTCTAAGAGCTTTAACAAAGTTATACCATGAAGAGATAATTTTACCTTTATGCTTCAAATCTGATTGAGTTTTACTTTCCCACCAAATCAAAGTTGTTCCCCCCATTCTAAGTGTAGCTAACTGAATTTTTACAGATTCATCAACAATATTCTGAATTCTACAATACACCTCAAGTTGTTTTATACAACTATCTAATTTTTCATGATTCATTTCACCATCATATATTGGTAATTCAAACTTAACATCAAGCTTCAAAAAGGGAGATTTCTTTGGTTTATTTTGTGAGTCTGAATCTGAACTGGAATGATAAGAGGATGAGGAAGAATAGGAAGAGGAAGATGGAGGAGAAGGAGGTTCATTACCATCAGCTTTTTCCTTTCCCTTTTTCAATTGCATGCCTTTAGAAGATGAAGTTGCATCTCTAATATTCTTGTCTTCATAAAGTTCCTTTCCCTTTTTCAATTGCATGCCTTTAGAAGATGAAGTTGCATCTCTAATATTCTTGTCTTCATAAAGTTCTGAATTCATCCTTTGCATATTAAGTAACACCTATTGAAATTTCTCCTCGCTCTTTGTCTCAGGAGCTTCTCCTTCATATGAACCTACCATCTTTTGTGAGACTTTCCTCCTTCCAATCTCTGGATTTAACTCTTCAAGTTTCCCTTCTTCACGTTGCAACCTAGATCTAGTCAACATTCACATTGGAAAATATCCTGCTTATACATGATCAACCTTGCTCTAATACCAAAATATGATCAGAAACCACAAGATTGACTATTTGATCAATTTCAACAAATATTAACTAAGGTTGATTTTATGTGAATGAATGAGAGAAATTGATTTTTTAAGTGCCTTTAAACATAAGCTTGAAATATTAACATAAGCATAAACAATAGAGAAAATAAGAAGCAAACTCAAGATATTTGATGACAGAGTTCGTCCCTCCTGGACTACATCTCCGGGTCCGCTTCCAAGTGGGCGTCCATTATATTAGGAATGCTAAAAAAGTCTATTTACATAAAATTTAGCCATTCTGGACTGTGCATGCAGGCACCAATGATTATTGTTAGAATGAAGGCCTCGACCTCTGCTCTCCAACGCAACTTTTCGTTCTCAAAAAGGCCCAAGGATGGCCAAGTTATGCCCAAAAAGGCATTTATAGGCACCAATAAAACCTGATTTTGAAACTCATTGTACAACACCTTCCGCACTAGTGCAGTGGAAAATCTTTTATAAGGCTGCAGGCAGATCCCGAGGTCAAACCCGTAGACCACCCATGCCTTTGAATGAAAAACATAGTAATTCGTTGCAATATATATCATATATTTGTTTTACAATATATAAACATAGATTATGGTTTAAAACCATAAGTCAGTGGATATATATTCAAACACAAGCACTTGTTGTATCTTTCCCTGTGGCATTTGTTGTTAATGATCGACTGATAGTTTAGGCTTGCGGCTAACTGGAATCTGTCGATGGCATTTTATTATAGGATTGGCGGCTACTTCCTGGCAGCTACATATATTGTTGGTATAGTTTTCAACCAACAGTGTTATGGTTGGAACCATAACCTGCCCCGTGGCGTGTTGGTTGGAACCAACAATTTAACATAGGCCTAGTGGGTAATATATATACCATATATAACATTTTATAACTCCAACTGTCGACCTGTGGCTTTGCAGTTAACAAACTCTGACGGTGGTATATCTATATACAATTGTTATATGGTTCAACAACTTCGCTCCAACTTTGCTATCGCCGATATATATATATATATATATAACCTTTGAGTTGGCGGGCCTACTAGATATTTCGGGCTCCACCAACTCACCCCCCAATACATAATACAATAAACTTTAAAATAACATTTGCGCCAATTTCATTCAAAACATTGTGGTGGTGTGTTGGTAAAGTTTTGTACTGTTTTGTTGGAGGTTTGAGAGTTTGAGCCTTGACCCTGCCAGTTGACTTTCACTATTGACTTTGACTTTCCAGGTGTCATGATGTGAGATCACCACTGAAGGCCTCATTCTTTTTACATGTTTAACATAAAATTCAAAGTGTGTTTTCTCTTTCATATTGAGGCCATTTTCAAAACCGAATATACAACCAGAATCCACACAACGAGCTCTTCGAGTTGGCACTGGTTTTGAAGGCATCTAAAACTTTTGAACTTTGATAATTTTTAGGATCCTCTTAGATCAGAACTGTATGAAAAGTTTTGTGCACAAACAAAGTTTCCTTGTAGCTTCAAAAGTATTTCTTCTTTTATCCCAATCATGACAAGTGAGTGATCTGATGCTTTTCTGACCTTAACTTTTCATTCAAATATGTGAATGGAGTGTCCTTGCTGGTAGGTGTGGACCAAAGAAAACAAGTTTCTCCTCACCTCCAGGAGGTATAGAACATCATGTGGAAGAAATTATGGAAGACCAGGTAGTTTGAGTCTGATGGTGCCAAGCCTTGATGGCTTGAGTTTTGACTTATCTGCAAAGTATATTGCTTCATCAACATTATCAGTGAATTCTTCAAAGAAATCTCTTCTGAAAGTCATGTGGCAAGTTTCTCCAAAATCAAGCAACCAAACATATTTCCATGAAGCAAGTGAAGCTTTGAATAAGTCTTTTTTTACTCCAATGTTGCAATGTGCCATAACATAACAAGGGGACTCAGGTTACTTCCCTTTCCCTTTATCGGGCGTTTTACCTTTTCCCTCATTTCTTTCCTGCACAATTCTGTCCCAAGGCAGCTTACATGTGGAACAATCATATCCATCTCTATTGCATCGTATGCAATGAATATCATACCGTTCTCCTTGAAAATATCTTCCCTCCTTGCCTCTAAAATTATTCCTTCCTCTTCCTCTTCAACCACCTCTTCCTCTAGAAGAATCTTGTGCATGATTCTTCTCTTTTTATGCAAGGAAGTTATGCTCTTGACTTACAAGAAATTATAGAATACCAAATATGCGAAGAAATAAAACCCAGAACACATAATAAAATGAGAAAAACAATAAGTATTTTATTATTCAGAGATAAAAGAAATGTTCACTTGCCTCTTCGAGGGGGAAACCTCCAACAGAGCAGAGCTCGATCATGAAATAAGACTCGATGATCTTTCCCTTCTAACTGTGACTATTTATAGATAAATGACCTTCAACAACCTAACGACTAGTGGTCCTTTGAATAACATGGGTTAACCACTTTATTTATTAATTATGGCCCATTTGCAACTAATTGTGGTCCCTTTTCTTAAATGTTGGTCAACCACTTACAATTATTAATACGGGCTTTATTGACTCTTTAACTAACTATGACTATGTCTAGACCCTATTGGGTTTATTACATAAATAAAGGGGTTATGGTTAGACCCTAACATGCCCTTTGCCATCAAAAGCATCCTTGTCCTGAAGGCTGAAGCTGCGGAAACTATTGAAGAATAGTGGCTAGCTCCCAGTTCGCATCTTCTAGAGAGGTGTCTTTACACTTGATGAGAACTTCCTTGATCAGGCAGCCACGCAGATGTCTTTCACGAGTATCGAGGACCTATTCAGGTTGGAGCTAGAGTGAACCTTCCTCATCTAATTCGGGTAGACTAGTTTGAATTTTGCAATTGTTCCCCACCACTTTCTTGAGGCATGATACATGGAAGACTGGATGGATATTTTAAGTTGGTGGCAAGGCCAGCTTGTAGGCTACTGCTCCAATGCGCTAAATTATTTGATAAGCTTCATAGAATTTGGGAGCTAATTTTTGGCAACCCTTTTCTTTGAGCGACATTTGCTTATATGGTTGCAGTCGAAGGAATACTTGATCCCCTTCTTGAAATGTGTGCTCTAAATGATGTTGGTCGGCCTGTTGCTTCATTCAATTCTGAGCTTGATGGAGATTATCTTTGAGATAAGCTATCATGCCAGCACGGTTCTGTAGGAGTTGATCGACTGCTTGCACCTTAGAGCATCCAAGGATATAAGAAATAGGTGAAGATGGGAGTTGGCCATACACTGCTACATATGAAGTCATCTTGGTGGCTTCATGATAGTTAGTATTATACCACCATTCAGCTAAAGGTAGCCATTGTACCCATTGATGTTGCTTTTCTAAAGTGAACCACCTTAGGTATGTCTCCAAACATTTGTTGACTGCTTCAGTTTGACCATCAATTTGGGGATGATAGTTAGTACTTAGTTGGAGTTGGGTGCCTTGTAACTTGAAAAGTTCTTTCCAAAATTTGCTGGTGAAAGTCGGGTCACGATTAGACACAATGGAAGTTGGTATGCCATGCAGTTTAAAGATTTGGTCCATGAAAGCTTGAGCCACCAAAGTGGGGGTAAATGGGTGGGGTAGAGCGCAAAAATGAGCATATTTATAAAGTCTGTCCACAACCATCATGATGACTGATTTGTTGCTCGACTTTGGTATACTAGTAATGAAATCCATAGAAACATCCGTCCAGATGGAGGTAGGGATTGGAAATGGTTGTAAGGTTCCTGGTAACTTGATTGTTTCTCCTTTATCGCATTGACAGACATCACATTCTGCTAAAAAGGTAAGAATGTCATTTTTCATGCCCATCCAAAAGAAAGAATGACGAGTGTGCTCATAAGTCTTCTGAAAGCCTACATGCCCGACAGTGGAAGATGAGTGAAACTCTGCCAAAATCTGAGTTTTGGGGGTGGATGTCGGCAATATCACTACTCGATCCTTGTAACGAAGAATCTCATCCTTCGAAGAGTATCCAACTGAGAAATTAGGATTTTCTCTCAAGTTATTAATGAGATGGGAGAGAGGAGTGTGAAAACCATTCCTTGCGGGCTTCTTCAATCCAATCTGGTATGGGAAGAGAGATTGATAGCAGGGTGCTTTCATCCTCAAATTGGCATGATAAAGCATCCGCTACTACATTGTCATGCCCTTTCTTGTAAATTATCTCATAATCATATCCCAACATTTTTTCCAACTATTTATTTTGTTGTGGCGATGATAGATGTTCCTCCAAAAAATATTTGAGGCTTTGATGGTCTGTGTGGATTTGGAAATGTCATCCCAATAAGTATGGTTGCTAGGTATCTACTGCATGTAAGATGGCCATCATCTCTTTCTCATAGGTAGATTTTCCCAGATGTTTCCCACTTAGTTTTTGGCTGGTGAAAGCCAAGAGTTGACCTTCCTACATTAAGACAACACCAATACCAGTACCTGAAGCATCACATTCAATCACAAAAGATTTGGTGAAGTTGGGTAGTGCCAATACTGGAGTGGAACACATGGCCTGTTTGAGAGCCACAAACACCTCTTGTGTTGCATCAGTCCAAAGGAATGAATTCTTCTTGAGAAGGTTAGTGAGGAGTCTAGCAATGCGACCATAATTACAGACAAATTTGTGATATACTCAACTTCTTCCATGCCAAAAGAGCACTTGGAAAATTTGACAAATAATTTGTGATTCCGGAGCAATTGCAAGATCAGGTCTACATGATGAAGATGGTTTTCCTAGGTTAGGCTATAGATGAGAATGTCATCAAAGAACACGAGGAAAATTTTTCGGAGATATGGTTTTAGGAGGTGATTCATGAGGCTTTGAAAAATGGATGGATCATTATAGAGACCAAATGGCATGATCAAGAATTTGTAATGGCCTTCATGAGTGCGGAAAGCAATCTTGGGAATGTCTACTTCTTTCATGTGTATTTGGTGATAGCCAGAGCGAAGATCAAACTTGGTAAAGAGTTAAGCACCATGTATTTCATCAAGAAGATCATCAACAATCGAGATAGGGAATTTGTCTTTGAGAATGAGCTTGTTGACGGCTTGAAAGTCTAGACACATGTGTCATTCCCCATATTTCTTGAGCACCATGACCATTGGTGATGAATAAGGATTGATGCTAGGACGAATAACACTGGCTTCAAGGAGTTCCTTAATGATTTTTTCAATTTCATTCTTTTGGGTGAAAGGATATCGATATTAGCGCACATTAGGTGGCTGGGCCCCAGGGACCAAAGTGATGCTATGATTATGTTCCCCTCTAGAGGGTGGAAGCTCTTTAGGTTTGTCAAATACGGGTTGGTGGCGGTTTAAGACCTGTTGCATCTCAAAATGAATATGAAGAGGAGTGGATTCTATGGCATGGATGGCATTAATCTGGGCGATGACTCCATGATGGCCCTTTTTTAACAACTTTTCCATTTAATGCTAGTTGATGATAGAAGGTGCACCTTTCTAGAGTCCACTGAGTGTATGAATGTGGTCATTATGCTTAAAGCTCATATATAACTCCTGGAACTATGTGAAGCCATTCTGCACCCAAGACAATGTCACAACCACCCATGTTAATCGCAAACATGTGGGTCTTTAGGTGGTGGTCTCCCATCTGAAGTTTAATATTTTTGCATCGGCCTTCACATTTCATTGTACCCCCATCAACAATAAGGACCTGGAAATTAGAGATTGCCCTTACAAAACAATGAATAGCTTCAGTGACTCTCTTATGGATAAAGTTATGAGTGTTGCCACTATCAATCAATACTACTACAGGGCGATGTTTAAGAAAACCTCTAATTTTGAGAGTTTGGGGCGCAAAAATGTCCGCCAAAGCATATAGTGAGATAACGGGTTCATCTGGTGTAGTTGTGAGATCATTCTCCTGTTGGGTCTCCTCAACTTCGTCCTCTCACCCCCGAAGGGGTGGGGCTTCCTCAGATGAGATGTGATCAGTAACATCAATTAGAAAGAATTTTGGCTCGTTGCATTTATGCCCCGGGGAGTATTTGTGATCATAGTAGTAGCACAATCATTGTTTCCTTCTTTCAACCATTTCTGCTGGAGACACCTATTGAACTCTAAGTGTTTGGGTAGAGCCCTGATCCTGGGTGGAACGCCCATTGGCTATGAAATTTGGACGAGTAGACTGGGCAGCTAAGGCAAGTTCTACCTCGACAGCGTTTTTGCAAGCGTCTATCCATGTAGGAGGGTGGTGCATTCAGACATGTGCTTGGATGGCTTCTTTGAGACCACTGATGAAACACTCCAAGTAGAATTCATCTCCTAGACCTTCCGTTTTAAAGGCCAATGTCTCAAAGGCTGCAATGTAGTCTTTTACTGTGCCTGTTTGTCAGAGCTTAGTGAGACAACCCAAAAAATTAGATTCTCTATCAAAGTGGTCACAAAGGGCTTTTGAGAACACGTGCCACATTCTGTTCCCGGGATAACATTTCCAATGCCACTGCCACCATTGCTAAATTTCTTGGTCCAAGTAAAGGGCTCCCACACGTAGTTTAGTTTGATCATCATAGATATCATTCAAGGTGAAATATTGTTCCATTTGTGCTACCCATACTTCTGGATTAGAGCCATCAAATATATACATGTCCATCTTGGTTAGCTGAGGGTTAGAATGTTGGTGATTTCCATGGAAGTGAATATGATGGCTAGATTCTCCTTCGAGGTGTTCATCAATACTAGGCACCTCCTAATGACACCCCATCCTGCTCTTGGTGAATTGTTCAAGCATTTTTGTAATGTTGTCCAGTTGTTCCCTGAACAAATCCAACATTGTTTCAAGGCGCTTGATCTTCTCATTGGCCATGACTTGAGCTGTGGTTTCTACCATGCACAGATCTCAGTTACTTGAAGTCACTTCGAAAAAATTTGGGACTGCCCAAAAATTGAGGCTGACCAATGAATGGTTCCACTGCGATTAGCTCTTCGTCTTGAATATTATGCACCAAGTCTCTTGTAAGCATCCCGGTGAGGACTGAGATCCTTTTTTTTTTTTTTACTGCGAACAAAGTTTTACTCCCCGCGGATCAATACTACAGTGGCCAAATTCCAGAGAACTTGATCCTGCGCAATGTCCTACGAAAATCGGCCAAGGCTATAGCAACAACAAGCCTCACTGCGTAGAGTCAGATCTACCTGCGAAACCCCAACTGCTGAATGTGTGTTGTACTGCGGTGGCAATACCCCAACTGGTGGATCTTATTGGTGCGGTGGGGACAGAACCCCAAGTGCTAGATACGAATTGAACATCGGCGGTAGAACCCCAACTGGTGGATTTGATCTGGCGGCAGATAAGATAATGGTCGATCTTCAGAGAGCCGAGGGAACTATGGTCATAAAGGAGTATCAGGTGCTACAAATTGCAATATACATAAGGGTCCAAGAATAGTACTCGGCCCAATTTTTCAGGGCACTAACTAAGGAGGATCAACCATACCCTTAGTCGTACTACCTGACTACCCTATCGTATGCGCGAGTAATCTCCCTGAATGCTATTCTCAATATACTGTAGCAACAAGACGACCGACTACTTATCTACAACGAGGTTTCAAGTGAGCCTAGGGGGCTTCTGATATACCCTGAAGGTACACGGAAGTGTAGTTCGTGCTTGGTTCTGTCTAATGGGCTACTACTCGAAGGGGAACCCGCAAGGGTTACAAGGGATTCCAACAAGCGTGGCCACCTCTTGTATTTCCTGTGTGCATGCCTCTCCAAATCTGTAGATTTATGTGCTTAATGACAAATCCCATGGTTTAAAGATGTCAGAACACGTCTCTAGTCTAAAAAAAAGTTATCCAAAAATGGAAGTACCACTGGCCCTGGAAATTCGCTCTGATACCACTTGTTATGCTCTTGACTTGCGAGAAATTCCAGAATACCAAATATGCGAAGAAATACAACCCAGAACATAGAATAAAATGAGAAAACCAACAAGTGTTTTATTATTCAAAGATAAAAGCAATGTTCACTTGCCTCTTTGAGGGGGCAAACTCCAGCAAAGCATAGCTCAATTACACAATAAGACTCGGTGATATTTCCCTTCTAACTACGACTATTTATAGTTAAATGACCTTCAACAACCTAACGAATACTGGTCCTTTACATAACATGGGTTAACCACTTTATTTATTATGGTCTATTTGCAACTAACTGGCCCCCTTTCTTAAATGTTGGTCAACTACTTACAATTATTAATACGAGCTTTATTGACTCTTTAAATAACTATGACTATGACTCGATCCTATTAGGTTTATTACATAAATAAGGGAGTTAGTGTTTGATCCTAACAAAGGAACACAACTTCTTCATTAGCTCGATGAATTGTCTTCTTCCTAAAATCCTTCTCTCTCTTAGAAAACTTCTTCTCAAGGGAGTCAAAGGTAATCTCGTTAAGATTTCCACTTGCTTGCAAGGAGCTAAGATAATGTGAATAGGTATGATATAATGCCTTAACATAAGCTATGAGAGGAGTATCTAATTCAACGCAAGTGGTTTTTATGTCATGAATAATGGATCTTACTTCTAATGCTAAGGCAAAAGGGTCATAATTTTTCAATTCAAGATTGAACAACAAAAGGAGAGTTGTGTTCGTGTTTCTAACATCCTATCAATCTTGTGAGCTCTCTACGTATTTCTCTGGTTAGTAGTTAGCAGAGAAAGGCCACTAGTTAGCATGGGATTACTTTGTATCGGTAGATGAGATTACTTTGTATGGGTAGATGGAATTATTATTATTTTGTATGGGTAGATGTTTTAAATTAAATATTTAAATAAATTAAAAGATTAATTAATTTAATGTTTAAATTTTCTCGGGGTCATTTATAAAAACATTTATAAGTTTTTATTGTAGGAAGATACAAGCAAGTCTTATTATTAACTTTTGTCTCTCAAATTTTGGGTGTTTGGAATAGATTTACAAATAGTCCTAACCACTAGTGCCAAACTATTTGTGTTTAACATACCAGAGATTTTCTTTGGCAAACAAAAACTATTTTCTTTGGCCAACAAAGACTTTGAGAGTTGTCTGTATTTAACATGCCAAATATTTTCTTGGACAAACAAAGACTTCGAGAATTGAGTGGAATTGAGTGGGTGAAATGGACGTTGTTTGTTTTCAGAGAGCCTAACATCCCCTCAACCCCAGGGGATCGTTGTCCGTGTTCACAAACTCCTGTCAAACTCCTCTCGACCCAGAGGATGCCATTAAGTTTAGTTATTTAACAATTTCCGTGGGCCTTCTTGTCATCTTGGCGCCCAACCCGCTCAACCGTCCAATTTTAGATGTTGTGATTGAAGACGACCTCTAAAGATTCTTCGCCCAACTCGCTCAAATGTCCAATTCGTCCAATTTTAGATGCCATTGAAGACTGTTCGCCCAACCCGCTCAACCGTCCAATTTTAATTTTAGATGTGATTGAAGAGGACGATCCGTAAACATTCTTCCAAAGATTCTTCGCCCAACTCGCTCAAACGTCCAATTCGTCCAATTTTAGATGCCACTGAAGACTGTTCGCCCAACCAGCTCAACCGTCCAATTTTAATTTTAGATGTGATTGAAGAGGACCCGTAAACATTTTTCTAAAGATTCTTCGCCCAACTCGCTCACGTCCAATTCGTCCAATTTTAGATGCCATTGAAGACTGTTTGCCCAACCCGCTCAACCGTCCAATTTTAATTTTAGATGTGATTGAAGAGGACCCGTAAACATTTTTCTAAAGATTCTTCGCCCAACTCGCTCAAACGTCCAATTCGTCCAATTTTAGATGCCATTGAAGACTGTTGGCCCAACCCGCTCAACCGTCCAATTTTAATTTTAGATGTGATTGAAGAGGACCCATAAACATTCTTCCAAAGTTTTTCCCTGCGCGGCCCAAAGTTCCAATTATACCACCCACGCATTCTATTTTAGATTCTTCCATCTCGTGGAAGACCAACAGCCACCATATTGTGGTAATACACAGAAAACAACAGAAAATCCGCATCGCTTAGATGAGAAAATGGAGTGTTTCCATATTGTGGTAATACACACGACAAAAGGTCAGAAAATATGCATATCTGTGTTGATTCAAGATAAGTCAGAAAATGAAGTTTCTTCGTCCACCTATTCAATAAAAGAAGACTTTTAAACAATGGCGCGATTCAGTTATGTAACAATTTCCTCCCGCCTTCTTCGCATCTCGTGGAAGACCATCATGTTGTCGTAATACACACCAGAAAACACAAAATCTGCATCTCTCAGTCTTACCTATATCGCGCCATTCACATTAACGATCTTTTCCAGATTAATTAATGATCATCTTTTAATATTAATCAAAAGGCAATCTCTCCGCCCCGCCTCTCACGGAGTAACGAAAGTCTCTTTTAAACATTCAACTCAATATCACCTAAACGTTAAATATCACACTTTGGCTAAAATAAATTAAAAAAAAAATTGATAAATAAATCCAAAAGTCCATAAAATTAGTTAAAACACTCTCATTGCTCGTGACTAAAAACCAGAAAGTCTTCTTTAAAGTCAGTGAAGGATGTTTAAATATAAAATACGGCATTTAAAATAAAAGAATTTAAAAAGATATTAACATTTCATAAATTAAATTCAAAATTTCAAAATATGTCTTTGCGTATAAAATAATTAAAATATCCAAACATTTCATCATTTAAATAAAAAATTTCAAAATATCTCCTTCGCGTATTTTAGTAATGTTTATATATTTCAAAATCATCTACGGGTATATAGGTATAATATATATAGATAAGTATATTTTGGGCCTTAATAATTTATAATAATAGTATTTTAGTAACGTATAAATTCAAAAAAAATTGATAAATAAATCGAAAAGTCCATAAAATTAGTTAAAACACTCTCATTGCTCGTGACTAAAAACCAGAAAGTCTTCTTTAAAGTCAGTCAAGGATGTTTAAATATAAAATACGGCATTTAAAATAAAAGAATTTAAAAAAATCTTAACATTTCATAAATTAAATTCAAAATTTCAAAATATGTCCTTGGGTATAAAATAATAAAAATATCCAAACATTTCATAATTTAAATCAAAAATTTCAAATCATCTCCTTGCGTATTTTAGTAATGTTTATATATTTCAAAATCATCTACGGGTATAATATATATAGATAGGTATATTTTGGGCTTTAATAATTTATAATAATAGTATTTTAGTAATGTTTATATATTTCAAAATCATCTACGGGTATAAATTAAATTCAAAATTTCAAAATATGTCCTTGGGTATATAATAATTAAAATATCCAAACATTTCATAATTTAAATCAAAAATTTCAAAATCATCTCCTTGGCCTATTTTAGTAATGTTTATATATTTCAAAATCATCTACGGGTATAATATATATAGATAGGTATATTTTGGCCTTTAATAATTTATAATAATAGTATTTTAGTAATGTTTATATATTTCAAAATCATCTACAGGTATAATATATATAGATAGGTATATTTTGGGCTTTAATAATTTATAATAATAATATCCAGTTTTAAGGTAACAAAGGCATATATACTCTACCCCTTTGGTTTTGAACCTATGATCTCTTAGGAGGAAACACATGCTCTTAACCATTAGGCCCACTTAAGCTATATAGATAGGTATATTTTCGGCTTTAATAATTTTATTTGATTAGGATGGTAGGGGTTTAACTTTAATAAAATATTTTAGAATATTTTTAATAGTAGACATAACTCAAATGTTGATATTTCTTTCTCTCCTTTTTAATTAAATTGATTAATAAAAAAATGACATGAAAACAAGTTTCATGTGAAATGAGTTATAGTTTTTTGGGCATGTGGTATTCATAAGCCATGATATTGTGACAAAGCCTACATTTACATATTAAGAATCTCCATAGTAAAATGAAGGCAAATATTTTGGATAATAACCTTGTTTTGTGTTTTTTTTAAATGTATAAATATTTAACTTATATATTATTCGAATTCAAGCTTCTGTGATCCATATCATATTTGTATAAAGAATTTTTCGGAAGAAGTCCCATTGAAGATTTTGGTCGACGTGTTTCGAACCACACTTGTTGGTTCAAAACGCGTCGGCCAAAATCTTCAATGTGACTTGTTCCGAAAAAATCTTTATACATTATATATTATTATTTTTGTGACTCGTGGAATTGGTAACGCGCTGACACTTATACTCACATGATACTATAACCTCCAAGTTGCACCACCCTCAAGTTATCATTTAGTTAGTTTTTAATAATAATAATAATAATTATAGTTTAGTTAGTTTTTATGGTATTTTTAATTTTTAACAAGGTGAAATGTATATTGAAGTAAGTGTTTTGATGCTCGTTATGGAATATTGATTGATGCCTATCTGCATTTATCAACGATTTAATTTATATGACTACCCTAGTTTTGTAAGATTTCATTTACCAACCTTTAAGGATGTTAAATTTTCTTAGGGTAATATTATTCTTTACTTTAGATAATTGCATTATTTCATTTGCATATTAAATTCACCCCACAACATCATATCATTATTGAAATTTACATCATTATTCAACAACATATGCAATTATATAGAAATAACAAAATCATCATCAATGCAACAGAACATAAAGGAAAAATAGAAGAAAGACATTCACACATAAAGACACTAACAATTGTGAGAGACTAGGGCAACGCCCACTACAAGGAAAACCATTTCAAATTCTTCTTCTTATTAGATTGTCGTTGAATGATTCAACAAAAGAGAGTCAATGATCCATATCTTTAACCATAATCCTATGGAGAAAAATCAACTAAACAACATCCATGAGATGAACCCAACAATGTTAATAATCAAAACCATGATTCATAAGACTGCGATCAACTGTCAATGTCTACGGTCAATGGCAAAAATCTGCAGTCAACTCATGAAATCTTCGGTCCAGTATAAAATTCAAACCCTAGTTTCCAACCATGTGCAGAAAGTGATGTCCATGTGGCTGAAACCCTTCAACCACATGCATGAGCTTTCCTTCCTTTGGTTGTGACCGAAATTTTCCTGAAGCATGTCTGCGTCTAGAAACCAAAACCCTAAGCACACATCCAAGCTTTAGAACCTGCAATCTCAGACCTGTAGGAACCAACCTCCGTTACCAAGCCTCAGACCCGTGTGAGCCAAACCCAAAGAAATAAGAATCATCATAATGATGATGTCTAAATGAGGGTCACTTGGCTTGTATTTATAGCCATCCATGGATGTCCAATTTCTCTTTTGGGTCGACCTGTCCTTTTGTTCACATGTGGGCTTCAATTCAAAAATGCACTTTCCCTTGTCCAAATTGAGCAGTACAATAATCAAAATTGGCCCTCTCGAAAACAGGAATCTACTCCCATGATTATAATTTTTCACTGAGGTTCCAAATTAAAACACCCTCTCAGCTAGGGAGAAATTCCAATCATGTCATCATATCATGTCTTCATCAAATATCTCGTCATCAAATATCGTCATTGTTCATCTCAGTTCATCTCTGCAAATTCCTTCTTATCTCGTCATTGTCTCTGCTCATATGTTGAACAATCTCAAATCTAAAAGAAGAATAATTTGAATTTGAGGGGAGCCCAAGCTACCACCCTCTATCCATCAGGGTGCCACTACTACCACCGAGAATCAGTACCAGTGAGGAACCCAATGAAACATCAAAGAGCATATCATCAAGGAGCCTTACTGAACTTGGAACCACATCGAGGAGCACATCTCAACCCGAAATCTAATGAAAATGGGGAATTTCCTATTGGAAAACCCTCACCTCATGTCCCTGACAATGGGGAAAGTCTTATTAGACGCTCTCTCCCCATGTCAACTCATCGAGCAATAGGCAAGATACAAATTACCAACCAAGGATCAAAACCATCCCATGATGTAATCAATGAGCAAGATACCACTTTCTATACTAGGTAAGGATCACAAACATCATATTTCATGTTGATCTTCCCAAGAATTACACTCAGTAGTCATGTGGTAGGACACCTGCATCATAATCAACTTGGGTAACACACCTCTAAGAACTCTCTCAACTTGTTGGCCAGACATGGAGCGATATTCCCATCAAGCCCAGCTTGTGGTTAGGATGCCAACTGGGTTATACTCTCCATAGACCAATATAGAGGATCAACATATCTGACCCTATAGGTAACATATAGGGGTCATTACTTATAGATCCCTCGACTTTAGGAGCCCTCCATCTCAATTCCTTACCCTGGGAGCTCAAACAGGTAGGAGCCCTCCATCTCAATTCCTTACCCTAGGAGCTCAAACAGGAGGGAAGATCTGGCCCAGTATCCTCGATCAGTCCTGCTTTCTGTAGATCAGAAAAATATCATTGTGCTCATATCTAGTATCGACTTAAATAACTCACTAAAGAGTTCAAGTATAATGTCTCAATAGCAACAGTCTCCTGTTCATGCAGGACATCAAATCAAATATTATATTAGAACAAATATGTACATCAGAAAAGGATACCTTATTGATCCTCCCTCTCGTAGAGGAAAAAGCTACAAGCCTAATCTTGTCTCATACCATAACATTATCTCAATATATGAAAATATCTCAGTCCCAAATATATATGGGATTCTCTACGAATTGGATCCCACTCTTTATCATCTAAATGTATCATTATCACATCCATAACTTGTTCAAAATAACTCTCAAAAGAGTTTCTTCAACCTACCTCATAGCTAGCCATGCTAGCAACATTGAACTTAATCTTGCTTGTGCTTGAATGTTAGGGTCCAAACCTAACCCCTTTATTTATTTAATAAACCCAAGGGGCCTGATTAGAGTCATAGTTAGTTAGTTGAATCAATAAATCTCGTAAGAGGTTATCCGCATTAACAGTAATTGTAAGTGGTTGACTTGAATTATAGAAAAGGGACCTGAATTAGTTATAAATGAGCCATAGTTAATAAATAAAGTGGTTAAAATGTATTATGCAAGAGACCAGTAGTAGTTAGGATTTTGGATGTCATAAATATATAAATAGTCTTTGTAACCCCCTCCTCCTGCATCTACCCAAGCAACCGTCCAACTAGGGTAAACATGTGACGAGAGGCCACTATGATATAATTCGACCTCCTAAGTCACATTAAGGAAGTGGAACCGATGGAAACATACCATACAGACATTCAACATCAGCATTAGGACCCTCAAGAACCAATCCAATGTTTCTTCCAAAAAACCCTGGGTCCCACTAAGCTTTTGGAACACTTGATCTCTAGACGTTCTCATGCTATGGGTGTTGGCATTATGGTTCAGGTGTTGTCCTTGATGGCAACCCGTTCAGGTGGTAGATCGCTGTTCTTCATGTCAGCAGCAAAGATTGATGATCAGCTCTTAATTTATTGAAAAATTTAAGAAGGACGCAGGTACACCTTTCAGAAAGTGCGTACCCGCAGGTAATCCATGCATAGACCGCATCCAGGGACGCAATCCAGCCGTTCATAAGGTGCGTCCACCCAGTGCACACTTTTTAAGGTAGAGAAAAGCACACGTGGGGGTTTCTTGTGATTTACTCCTGGTATCTAGCCGACGGTATTGTGTTTTTAAGGTGTCGGCTCGTGGTATTGTTCCTTGATTTGAGGAGGAGCTTGCCTATATAAAGCAAAGGAGATCATTTGGTTTATGTATGTCTTTGGTTGAATATCTTATTGGGTGAGATCTAGTCTAAATCTAAAGAAGGCGAATCTACAGAAGGACTAAGATCTCTTTGGCGCATGATCAGATCTGTAGATCTATGTGTTTGGGTTTCTCTTAAAGTCTTGAAATCATTCATACCCGAAGGCACGCAGGTACAGTGAAGGGAAAGTGCGCCGGGACGCAGCGCAGCAGAGAGAGACCTGCGTGGGGACGCAGGGCAGACGTGGCTCAGGTGCGTCCGGGACGCAGTTCAGTAACGGGAGATCTGCGTGGGGACGCAGGACAGACCAGGTTCAGGTGCGTCCCTGAGGTAAAAAGACGCGGCGCGATAGTATCTCTGGGTGCGTCCTTTGAGCAACTGGACGCGGCGCGATAGTGTTTTTGGGTGCGTCCCTGCAGCAAAAGGACGCAGAGCAGTTGAAGGAACAGTGCGTGGGCACGCAGTGCAGCATAAGGATCTCTGCGGGTGGTCGCAGGAAAGCAGAAGGTGAACTGCGTCTATACGCAGGCCACAGAAGGGAAAACTGCGTCTTTGTTCTGTTGATTGTATTTCTCTGTTGATAAGGTGTTCTGGGTTAATTCTGTTATTACTGATCTTATAACTGTAGTAGACAGTAACTGTTATGTACTTGATGATCATTTGATGCTTTATGAAAAGAAGTAGAGAGTTGTAGCTCTCTGCAGGTTGTAGCCTGCGTACTGGTAAAGGACTGCACCAGTACAAAATCATTGTAAAAGGAGTTTCTAATTTGAAAGAAGATAGAGACATATTGCAGCAGGTGGTTTTCACCCACATTGGGTTTCCACCTTACATCTTGTGTTCTTTGGTGTGACTATCTGTTTTCTTTGTTCATGCTCATTATCTTATGGTACTGATATGCAAGATTAATTCAAAGATCAAATAAAGAAGATTTGTTAAATTGCTAGATAATACTGATTCACCCCCCCTCTCAGTATTATTTCCAACAATTGGTATCAGAGCAGGTCCTTCAGAGAAGCTTGATCGCTTGAAGGTAGATCGTTCATCATGAGCAACTACGAGAGAGAAGCATCAATCAGGCCACCGGTTTTTGATGGGACAAACTTCAACTATTGGAAGGTAAGAGTTACTGCATATCTTCAATCTCTTGGTACAGAAGTTTGGGACATTGTAGAAACAGGCTACGCTTTTCCTTCAGCTACTCCTACAGATCCAGCCGAGAAGAAGAAATATGAAACAAATGCAAAAGCAGTCAGTACTCTATTAGGAAGTATATCCCAAACAGAATTCATGAAGGTAATGCACTTCAAATCAGCAAAAGAGATATGGGACAAAATGGTCACGAGCTATGAAGGAGATGAACAGGTAAAGCGAGCTAAACTTCAAACTCTCAGGATTCAATATGAGACTCTCAAGATGTATAATGATGAAAGTGTGGCTAATTATTTTCTTCGGGTAGATGAGATTGTTAATTGTATGAACAATTTGGGTGAAGAAATAAAAGAGGCTATAGTAGTTGAAAAGATTCTAAGATCATTATCCCCCAAGTTTGAATCTAAAGTATCTGCAATAGAAGAAAAGGAAAATCTCCGAATTCTCACTATGTCTCAGCTACATGGAATTCTAACTGCTTATGAAATGAGAAAGGGAGGTCCATCAGACAGAAGGGAAGCTACTTTCAAGGCATCAGGCAAAGAAGATTACTATGAAGCAAGCCATGTTCCAGAAGAAGAGGAAGAAGAATCAAATTTTGTCAGAAATCTTCAAAGGGGTTCTGGAAGGTTCAGAGGTAAACTACCTTTCAAATGCTTTGCTTGTGGAAGAGTAGGTCATTATGCTGCAAAATGTCCTTATAAGGATAAAGGAAAGGAACCTGCTAGATGGAACAAGAAACAAAGTACAAATAAGAAAAGCTACTACACCCATGAAGACAGTGATGGTTTATCAAACAGTGATGAAGATGAACAAGGTAATAAATATAAGTTGTTAATGGCATTTGAAGATGATGATTATGAGGATGCTGTAGATGTGGATAACCTCTATGATGAAATTACTAGACTCAAGAGATGTATAGAAGAAAAGAATGTGATCATTGATACTCTACAATTTCAAATTGATGAAAAGGAAAAACATCTTGAAAAACTAGAAGGTGAAATTGTTGGTCTCAGAAAAGAAATTGAGAAAACAAAAGCTATTAATCTTAAGTTTGTCAAAGGATCTGAAACTTTGGATGAGATTATCAATGTGCAACGGTCTCCTCTAAACAAGACAGGTTTGGGTTATAATGGAGAAACCTCTCAAGCATCCACCTCAAAAAGTTATCTTGATGCGGCAAGAAGAAATGAGCAGAAGAACAATGAAGATAATCAGGTGAAGCAGGGACGAAATACAAACAGAAACTATCAAGGGCAATCCATCTTAAGGGTGAACAAAAGCTACAACCAGCCACAGGTAAAATCTTCTCAGTTTGGTTCAAGAATAGATGAAAATAGAAATTACAATCAGTTGGCAGGTAGATTCAATAACCACAGAAGCTTCTTCAATGGACAATGCTTTTCTTGCCATAATTTTGGTCACAAAGTAGCTCAATGTGTTGCATATAAAACAATCATGACTAGGGAAGCTCAAAAACAAAGAAGCATGACAGGGATTACAAAAAGGACCTATAACAACTTTTCAGCTCTTGAAAATGAAGTGGAATGTTCCATTTGCAATAATTTTGGTCATGAAGACTCTGAATGCAGGAGCAGGTTTCAAGAGAGAAAGGAACAAGAGCGGAAAAAGGAACAAGCCTCAAGCACCAAAACATGGAGAATAAAGGAACCTCAAACAGAAAGATGTGGGATAGCATTCTATGTAGAGGGACAGGAAAATCTATGGTACATTGACAGTGGATGTTCGAAGCATATGACAGGTGATAAAGAAAAACTTGAGTCTTATTCTACTTTAGAAAAGGGAAAGAAAGTCTCTTTTGGAAATGATACTCCTGCAACTATAAAAGAAAAAGGTATTGCTCCTTTAAAAGAAAATGTCAAGGCTGGAAATGTTTTGTATGTTGATGGATTGAAGCATAATCTACTAAGTGTCAGCCAGATGTGTGATCAAAGAACCGAGGTTATATTCAGATCAAATGGATGTCTTGTTCGTGATCTTGATACAGGTAAAACAGTGCTCAAAGGCAAAAGAACTCCAAATAATCTGTACATATTTGAAGAAGGACAACAACAATGTTATCTAAGCAAGGATGAAGAGCACTGGTTATGGCATCGAAGGTTGGGACATCTAAGCTTCTCACAAATAAGGAAAGCATGCAAATAACAGGCAGTTCGCGATCTTCCAGATTTCAAAATTCCTGACAACACCATATGCAAATCATGTCAGTTTGGAAAACAAACCAGAACTAACTTTCCAGAGAAAGAGGGATCAACTAGCATGCCTCTTGAGCTAGTACATACAGATACATGCGGTCCTTTCAGAAAAAGGACACCTCGAGGAGAAGAATACTTGATATTATTCATTGACGATTTCTCCAGGTTTGTTTGGTTAGGACTTATGAAGCACAAAGATGAAGCATTCGAAAAATTCAAATCCTTCAAAGCCTTGGTTGAAAATGAATTAGGTCACAAAATTAAGTGCCTCAGATCCGACAGAGGTGGGGAATTTACTTCAAATGAATTTTTCGATTTCTGTGAAGAACATGGGATAAGAAGAGAATTCTCTACAGTAAGAACTCCCCAGCAAAATGGAGTTGTGGAAAGAATGAACAGAACAATCCAACAAATGGCTCGTGTTATGCTTGATGAATCAGGAACTCCCGCAACTTTTTGGGGTGAAGCTGCACATGCTGCGGTTATTATTCTCAACAAAACAAATGTCCGGGTAAACAGCACTCAAACTCCTCATGAGCTCTGGAGTGGTAAAACTCCTTCGGTAAAGCACTTCAAAATCTTTGGGAGCAAATGCTATATCAAGAATACTGATGAGCAGCTTGGCAAACTTGAACCTAGAGCAGATGAAGGCATTCTTCTTGGTTACTCTCCACATAGCAAAGCATACAAGTGCTACAATAAAAGACTTGGCAGAATTGTTGACAGCATTGATGTGGTGGTTGATGAGAAGGGATACATTCCTAGGCAAGTACATCGGGAAGATATCGAAGAAGATGAAGGCTACCCTCAAAGACAGAATGATGAAGAAGAAGAACCTCAAGAAGAACCAGAGGAGCAAACAAGAATAGAAGAAAAGACTCCATCCAGATATGTTCAGAAAAACCATCCAGAATCTCAGATTATGGAACAGAAAGAAGCAGGTGTACAAACTAGAAGAACAGTTGTAGAAGCCTCAAGCTATTTGGCATTACTCTCCTCGACTGAACCACAAAATGTGAAGGAAGCATGCAAAGATGAATGTTGGGTGAAAGCAATGGATGAAGAACTTGAGCAGATCGAAAAGAACAACACTTGGGAGCTGGTTCCTAGACCAAAAGATAAGAATGTTATCGGGACAAAATGGGTCTTCAAAAACAAATTGAATGAAAATGGAGAAGTAATTAGAAACAAAGCCAGACTTGTTTGTAAAGGGTATGCACAGCAAGAAGGAATAGACTTTGAAGAAACTTTTGCTCCTGTTGCAAGACTTGAGGCCATCCGAATGTTCCTTGCTCTCTCAAGTTTTCAAAACTTCAAAGTATTTCAAATGGACGTGAAATCAGCCTTTCTGAATGGAGACTTGGAAGAAGAAGTGTACATTGAACAGCCAGATGGGTTTATTCTTGGAAATGACCCAAGCCTTGTATGCAGATTGAAAAAGGCCCTCTATGGTCTCAAACAAGCTCCAAGGGCTTGGTACTACCGCTTGGACAAATATCTTCATCAACAAGGGTTCTCAAAAGGTTCAGCAGATAGCAATCTTTATATAAAAGTTGAAAATGAAAAATTGCTAATTCTTGTTGTGTATGTAGATGACATTAGTTTTGGCAGCAATGAAGAAGCTATGAGTCAAAGCTTTGCCTCGGTCATGCAGAAAGAATTTGAAATGTCCTTACTAGGAGAACTGACATATTTCCTTGGTTTGCAAATCCAACAAAAGGAAGAAGGAATCTTTTTATCTCAAACCAAGTATCTCAAACAGATTTTGAAGAAATATGGCATGGAAGATGCAAAACCAGTATGTACACCCATGGTCACAGGATGTAGCCTCAGTGCAAATGATGAATCTGCAGCAGTACATCAACCAACCTACAGATCTATGATTGGAAGTTTACTTTATTTGACAGGTACCCGACCAGATATCATGCATGCAGTTGGAATAGTTGGAAGATTTCAAGCAAATCCGAAAGAGACTCATCTTCAGGCAGTGAAGAGAATTTTCAAATATCTTCAAGGGACTCAAAATTATGGCTTATGGTATCCTAGAGATACAAATCTTACACTTCATGCTTATACAGATGCAGATTGGGCCGGAAGCGAGGATGACAGGAAAAGCACAAGTGGTGGTGCGTTCTTTATGGGTTCCAGACTGGTATCTTGGTTCAGCAAGAAACAGAGTTCAATTGCCTTGTCTACAGCTGAAGCGGAATATGTTGCTGCTGCATCTTGTTGCACCCAACTCCTTTGGATGATGCAGACATTGCAGGATTTTCAAATCACTTGTACACCACCAATCCCTATCTTATGTGACAACACAAGTGCAATCAGCATCTCAAAGAATCCTATTATGCATTCAAAAACCAAGCACATACCAATCAAGTACCATTTTCTCCGGGAACAAGTACTTGAACAGAAGGTCAAATTGGAGTATGTTCCTTCTAAGGAACAAGTTGCAGATATTTTCACCAAACCATTGCCCAGGGACACTTTTGAATACCTCGGGCAAAAGCTGGGGGTTGTTGATGCATCATCTTATTGTTGAACCTCTTCTTATTGGTGATACAGGCTCAGGGGGAGCACATAATGCATTGTTGGCATTATGGAGGATGGTCAGAAGGAGATCTTGGAAATTGTTGCAATATGTCTCTATCTCTTTCATAGTAGATTATGGTTCGTCGCTGCAGATCTGGTTCATATTCAGGAGGAGCATGATCTTAGGGGGACCATACCCTTTGCCCTTGATGTCAAAGGGGGAGAATGAAGCTGAAGATTATGAGGTTGCCATCAAGTCCAAAGGGGGAGATTGTTGGCATTATGGTTCAGGTGTTTTCCTTGATGGCAACCCGTTCAGGTGGTAGATCGATGTTCTTCATGTCAGCAGCAAAGATTGATGATCAGCTCTTAATTTATTGAAAAATTTAAGAAGGACGCAGGTACACCTTTCAGAAAGTGCGTACCCGCAGGTAATCCATGCATAGACCACGTCCAGGGACACAGTCCAGCCGTTCAGAAGGTGCGTCCACCCAGTGCACACTTTTTAAGGTAGAGAAAAGCACACGTGGGGGTTTCTTGTGATTTACTCCTGGTATCTAGCCGACGGTATTGTGTTTTTAAGGTGTCGTCTCGTGGTATTGTTCCTTGATTTGAGGAGGAGCTTGCCTATATAAAGCAAAGGGGATCATTTGGTTTATGTATGTCTTTGGTTGAATATCTTATTGGGTGAGATCTAGTCTAAATCTAAAGAAGGCGAATCTACAGAAGGACTAAGATCTCTTTGGCGCATGATCAGATCTGTAGATCTGTGTGTTTGGGTTTCTCTTAAAGTCTTGAAATCATTCATACCCGAAGGCACGCAGGTACAGTGAAGGGAAAGTGCGCCGGGACGCAGCGCAGCAGAGAGAGACCTGCGTGGGGATGCAGGGCAGACGTGGCTCAGGTGCGTCCGGGACGCAGTTCAGTAACGGGAGATCTACGTGGGGACGCAGGACAGACCAGGTTCAGGTGCGTCCCTGAGGTAAAAAGACGCGGCGCGATAGTATCTCTGGGTGCGTCCTTTGAGCAACTGGACGCGGCGCGATAGTATCTCTGGGTGCGTCCTTTGAGCAACTGGACGCGGCGCGATAGTGTTTTTGGGTGCGTCCCTGCAGCAAAAGGACGCAGAGCAGTTGAAGGAACAGTGCATGGGCACGCAGTGCAGCAGAAGGATCTCTGCGGGTGGTCGCAGGAAAGCAGAAGGTGAACTGCGTCTATACGCAGGCCACAGAAGGGAAAACTGCGTCTCTGTTCTGTTGATTGTATTTCTCTGTTGATAAGGTGTTCTGGGTTAATTCTGTTATTACTGATCTGATAACTGTAGTAGACAGTAACTGTTATGTACTTGATGATCATTTGATGCTTTATGAAAAGAAGTAGAGAGTTGTAGCTCTCTGCAGGTTGCAGCCTGCGTACTGGTAAAGGACTGCACCAGTACAAAATCATTGTAAAAGGAGTTTCTAATTTGAAAGAAGATAGAGACATATTGCAGCAGGTGGTTTTCACCCACATTGGGTTTCCACCTTACATCTTGTGTTCTTTGGTGTGACTATCTGTTTTCTTTGTTCATGCTCATTATCTTATGGTACTGATATGAAAGATTAATTCAAAGATCAAATAAAGAAGATTTGTTAAATTTCTAGATAATACTGATTCACCCCCCCTCTCAGTATTATTTTCAACAATGGGCATGCCAGTGTTTAGGGACCCCTGTACACTCTCATCATACTTGGTTTTGCACTAAAATCCTTTTTTATTCCTCTTCTGGCAAACCTCGATGCTTTTAAAGGCTTATCGACACTTATCAATATCGCAACTTTATGCGGTTCATGTAGGTTTTAACCCTGTACAGAAATTACCTGCATACGAATTCTTAAACAAAGAAAATAAACAATGCGAGAGCATAACACATAAAACACATATGCACAGATATTTTCCCCTGGATCCCAAAACCGGGACTACCAGCTTGATTTTTCATTATGTTCCTTTCAATGTTACAATACATATTTATACATGTCGAAGCATCCAATACCATGGACCGAAATCCATCGCGTCCAATACCATGGACCGAAAACCATCGCGTCCAATACCATGGACCGAAAACCATCACGTCCAATACCATGGACAAAAAACCATTGCGTCCAACATTCACAGAACCATAGGTGGGTCTGCCCAACCTAACATAGGGTCCAAAACCAAAATTTTCCATGGCGCTGCCCCGGACCCCATAAAGTGGGGTTACGGGTGCCCTTCAAACCCCCTATTAACTAGGTGGAAAGAATATAACACAACCCAACAATCTCCCACTTGTTGTTTTCTTTCCACAGGGGGCCATAGGAGAGCTTAGTCATTTTTCCAGCCCTGAGATGGCCATTGCTTCTCTACACCAAGAGAACTTCTCAGAGCTCACAGATTTTTTCAATGCATCTGCAGTATTCTTCAAAGTGTCCACCTTTACCAGCAACACCTTTCTGTCTTCTATCATATCCCTCACAAAGTGATACTGAACATCAATGTGCTTTGTCTTTGAATGATAAGCAGGGTTCTTTGCCAAGAAAATTGCACTTTGGCTGTCACAGTCTATTCTTATAGCTCCCTATACTAACCCCATACTTGAACACAATCTCTGCAACCAAACTGCTTCCTTGCTTGCATGAGTGGCTGCCATGTATTCTGCCTCTGTAGTTGATAGTGCCACTACAGATTGTTTCTTACTCATCCAACTGACTGCACCTCCAAATAGGTTAAACACATACCCACTTGTAGATCTTCTCTGATCTAGATCTCCAACCCAGTCCGCATCAACAAAGCCATGAATATCCAACACTCTGTCCAATATTGGTCTTCCTTGGTAGCACAAACCATAATCACTAGTGCCACGCAAAAACCTGAAAACCCGCTTCACTATTGTCCAGTGCTCCTTCCCAGGTTTTGACATAAACCTACTCAAGACTCCCACTGCATGTGCAATTTCTGGTCTAGTACAGACCATTGCATACATCAAGCTGCCCACTACACTTGCATATGGAACATGGGACATGTCCTCTTCCTCTTCTTGTGTCTTGGGACACTGTTCAGCAGATAACCTCACACCTACAGGAATAGGAACCTTCACCGGTTTACTATCCTGCATATTAAACCTCTGCAGTATTGTCTCGACATACTTCCTCTGGTTTAACCAGAGCTTCCTCTTTGCCTGATCTCTTTTAATTTCCATGCCCAAAATATAGTTTGCAGCACCAAGATCTTTCATGTCAAATTTGGAGGACAATTGGGTCTTCAAATCCTGGATAACTTCGTTGTCATTTCCAACCAGCAAAATATCATCCACATACAAGACCAAATAAATAACACGGTCACCAATTAATTTAAAATACACACAATGATCTGCTTTGCTTCTGGTGAAGCCAAGTCCCCGTATAAATGTATCAAATTTCTGATACCACATCCTTGGTGACTGTTTTAACCCATACAGAGACTTCTTTAACTTGCATACCAGTTCTTTCTTACCCTTCACCACAAAGCCTTCAGGTTGCTTCATGTAGACTTCCTCTTCTAAATCCCCGTGAAGAAATTATGTCTTCACATCCATCTGTTCTACCTCAAAATCAAAAGTAGCAGCAATAGATAAAAGTAATCTAATAGAAGTTACCTTGGAAACAAGAGAAAAAATATCACCAAAATCAATTCCCGGCACCTGGGAATAACCTTTTGCTACCAACTGAGCTTTGTATTTCTCCACCTTTCCTTTTGCATTTGTCTTCTTCTTGAACACCCATTTGCTGCCAATGGGTTTCCTTCCAGCCGGCAACTCCACCAGATCCCAAGCTTCATTTTTGTGCAAAGATGCCATTTCATCAACCATGGCCTCTTTCCAGAGTTTTCCATCCTCTGAATCCACTGCTTCCTTCACAGTTCTGGGATCATCATTAGTAACAGACAAAGAAAAATTTGAACAGAAAGCAGATGGACTATACCTTTCTGGCTGCCTTCTTTCTCGAATTGATCTTCTCACAGCCGGAGTTTGTGGCTCTTCATCTTCTGATTCCTCCTCTGCTACAGAGTCTGATTCTTCCTCTTTTAGTTCAAACTCTATCTTCACAGGTTCCTTTAGTTGGACTTCATGTTTAATAACATCTTTCACCTCTCTGAACACCACATCTCGACTGTACACAACCTTCCATGTGACTGGCTTCCAAAGCTTATAACCCTTTAAACCATCTTTATACCCAATAAAGATGCACTTTTCAGATTTAATATCCAACTTGGTTCGTTTCTCCTTTGGAACATGTACATATGCATCACATCCAAAGACCCTCAGATTTGAAAGAGAGGATTTCTTACCAGTCCATACTTCTTGTGGAGTCTTATCCTCCAACGCTGATGAAGGTGACCTGTTGACCAGGTAACATGCAGTATCCACCGCCTCTGCCCAGAATTCCTGTCCTAACCCGACACCACTGAGCATTCTTCTTGCCATTTCCATCAACATCTTGTTCATTCTTTCTGTGACTCCATTTTGCTGAGGTGTATATGGAGTAGTCTTCTACCGTGCTATACCACACTTCTTACAGAATTCTTCAAATTCCTTGCTACAAAACTCTCCACCATTATCTGCCCTCAACACCTTTATCTTCTTCTCTGTCTGATTTTCCACCAAAGCCTTAAATTCTTTAAACCTGTCAAAGACTTTAGATTTCTTCTTAAGGAAATATATCCATGTATTCCTTGAGAAGTCATCTATAAATGATACATAGTACACAGACTTACCCAGTGATGGAACCTTCACAGGTCCAAACACATCACTGTGCACAAGCTCTAATATCTGTTTCGTCCTCTTACCACCAGAGGGGTAACTCACCCGATTCTGCTTCCCATATACACAATTTTCACAGAAATCAAAATCCAGAGAGCTATTATTCATACCTTCTACCATACCTTTACCATGAAGTATTCGAAGGCCCTTCTCTCCAATATGTCCAAGCCTTTGATGCCACAACATGGTCTTCTCTCCAGAGACCACTAGATTTTCTACTCCATTTTCAGGAACCATAGAACTATTGCACCCATCAACAACAGTGCTACCTTGCAGCTTGTACAGAGTTCCAATCCGAACTCCTTGCATCAATACCAATGCTCCTCGAACCATCTTGCAGGTATCTTTCTCAAACACTGTCTTTACACTTGCATCATCCAACTTGCTTACATAAATCAGATTTCTGGCCAATGCAGGAATATGCAGAACACCTGGAAGTGTTCTAACCCTTCCACCTTGCAACTTCAACTTTACTTTTCCGCGACCAATGATTCTAGCCCTCCTATCATCTCCTAAGAAGACATCACCACCATTGTATTTCTCATACTCACAGAACCACTTCTTGGGGAGTGAAGTGAAATGATGCACCTGAGTCAATCAACCATGCCTCATGATCTACATGTGTACTTGAAGAAGCCAAGTACACATCCCCACCTTCATCTGAGGTGGTTTTCACCTCTACAGAAGGAGCATCATCAGATCCCTTTCCTTTATCGGGAGCTTTAGATTTACAATCCCTTCTGAAGTGCCCTTCCTTTCTGCATTTCCAGCACACCACCTTTGTAGGTTTTCCTGGAGATTTAGATCTCCCTCTAGATTTAGATCTCCCATTCGATGACTTATTTTTGTTTATGTTCAGGTACCATCCTCGTACAGACAAGGCATCACCATTCTGGCTCTCAATATTTTTCCGTCTCATCTCCTCCGTCAGCAAGGCTCAGACTATTTCATCAAACTGCAAAGCAGTTGCATTGCTACCTATTGCAATAACTAGACTATCCCAAGAATCTGGTAGAGAGCACAACAAACTGATGCACTTATCTTCATCTGAAATTTTAATCTCAACAGATGATAACTGACTTACCACAGTATTAAACGCATTCAGATGCTCTGTCACCGAGTCTCCATCTTTCATCCTCAGGTTATACGGCTTTTTCCGCAGGAATAGTTTATTCACCAGAGACTTAGATTGGTACAAAGCCCCTAATTTGTCCCACAAAGCCTTCGCCATAGCTTCCCCTGATACATTCAGCAATACTAAATCTGAGACACACAATCGTATTGTGCTCTTTGCCTTCCGATCCAACTTCTTCCATTCTTCATCGGTCACTCCTGTTGGTTTAGTACCTGGATCTACCACGATCCACTGATCTTTATCCACCAACAGATCCTCCATCTTGAGTTTCCAAAACTCAAAACTCTGACCATTGAACTTCTCAATCTCTATCTTTCCACTGCTCGCCATCTTCTTTCACCACCAGAATCGATCTCGCAGATCTCCCACTAAACAGGGTCTACCACAGGCCTGAGCGAAACCCTTCAGCAACAAAGGCGTCCCCTTGAAGCCAAAACAGCTCTGATACCAAATGTAGGTTTTAACCCTATACAGAAATTACCTTCATACGAATTCTTAAACAAAGAAAATAAACAATGCGAGAGCATAACACATAAAACACATATGCACAGATATTTTCCCCTGGATCCCAAAACCGGGACTACCAGCTTGATTTTTCATTATGTTCCTTTCAATGTTACAATACATATTTATACATGCCGAAGCATCCAATACCATGGACCGAAATCCATCGCGTCCAATACCATGGAACGAAAACCATCGCATCCAATACCATGGACCGAAAACCATCACGTCCAATACCATGGACAAAAAACCATCGCGTCCAAAAAAAACATGTGCGAAAAACATGCACAGAACCATAGGTGGGTCTGCCCAACCTAACATAGGGTCCAAAACCAAAATTTTCCGGGGCGCTGCCCCGGACCCCATAAAGTGGGGTTACGGGTGCCCTTCAAACCCCCTATTAACTATGTGGAAAGAATACAACACAACCCAACAATTCACTCACTTGAAGAAGTTATGATACTCCAATCTATGGGGTTTTGTTCTCCTCCAACCTTTGATTGCCGATATCACTAATTATGTCGATACGCAAACATCCCAATCTCTGATTGTTGATACGCTGATGTGCCTATCTCTGATATCCCGCCTTTCTTAGGACTTCAAGTCCCTGAACTTCAACAAGCCATAAATTCTAATCCAAGAGTCCATTTTTGGACTTCCGCATATCATTGGAAATCTTGTTCAAAGCACTTTCCAATGTAGAGAGTTGATATAGGCTTTGAGTCCTTTTTCTAATTGGAAGGTAACTGCAAACATCTTTGTCCATTGACTCTTTATCCAATTGAACACCACTACCACGAAGACCATTTTATGGCTTCTTCAGTAAGCCTACTATTATGATGATTATGTACAAGAAGCTTGCAACTACCATGGAGTTCCATCTAGCTCATCATTGCAATCATCGTTTTACGACTTCTTCAATAAGCCTACTACTATGATGATTTTCTACAAAGCACCTCAACAACCATGGGATTCCTTCCAAACAGCCAATCATCATGTTGACCCTTGTCTGACATCAATTCCAACACTTACACAACCACCTATACACCATCAAATGTACAACATGCATTGTATCCTTCTCCTTCACAAATTCCTTTCCAAAGTTCAATAAAAATGAGGGTGTGTTTTATTTTCTTGGACCAAGATATTCAACCAGAGATTAACTCAAAAATCCATGTAGTCATCAAAGATATAATTCAACAATGCATAGAATGGTATGTCCAAATGGAGAGATTTGATAGAGAACAGAGGGTAGGAAACTAAAAAGAGTTACAATGCAAAAAACTAATTTTGGGGGCTAGCTCTGATACCATGTCAGGCCAGGAGTAACTCCACGAATAACTTGTTTCATTTTCATTAAGAGAGAATATGACTATATACAAGGAGAGAGAGACTATTGGGTTTCATCTCCCAATATCTCTTCCTCTTCCAACTTCTCTTAATGAACCCCTTCCTTCTGTGAAAAACCTTTTTCCACAAGCGGGTGCTTGTGCTTGTCAAGCCAGCCATTTAATTTATACTTTCTTTTGAAGACCCACTTGCAGTCAATTGGTTTGGTTCTCAATGGACGATTAAGCCGATTGGTTTGGTTCCTAATGGATGATCAACCAACTTCTAGGTTTCATTCTTTATCAAGGCATCATATTCGTTCTGCATCAATTCTTTCCAATCATCATGAGAAGTGGCTTCTTAGATGGAATTTGGCTGGAAATTTTTTGACGAATTCAATTCACAATGATAAGAAAAATCCATATCAACAGGTGAATCAAAATCATCTACATCACCTCCATTCTGTCTGGTTGAGCTTCTTTTTCATCTCTTTCCAACCTCATCAGGAAAAATACATTCAAGTGTCTTTGTAAGCCATTTTGGAGGACCTTTCTGAGATGGCCCGAGATGCTCAGTTGAATGAGATGTGGCTAAATCAAGATTTAGTCTCCCAACTATGTCAATCACATCACTCAAAGTGTCATTAGTGGTTGTAGATTCATGCGGGGGAGAGAGTGCTTCAAAAGAATATTCCACAGATTGATCCAGTATATGAATCCGCCCTGAAGATGTGGACTCTCATTATAAAACCCTTGAAAATATTTTGCATGTCCAAATCTATCCAAATGATCAAGTTGTCGCTCAACAAAATTTTTCAGTCTTGGAATATTCAAGAAAGATCACATCTCTAGATATTATAAACTTCTTATTCACTTCATCATCGAAACAATGTTCTTTGGAGGTATTTGAGTACCCCAAGAAGATACATTTGTGACTCATTGCACTGATTTTGTTTCTCTGTTCCTTCGATATCAAGGCATAATAGGTCAAACAAAAAACCCTGAGATGCCTCACCAAAGGAATGTGGCCATACCACATTTCATAGGGAGTCTTGTTTTTTATAGCATTAAATGGACACTAATTCTTTATATACACAACACATAGAACTGCATCAACCCAAAACGTTAGTTTAGCATTCTTGAAAAACACCATGGAATGTACCATATTTAAGATTGTACTGTTCATTCTTTCAGCTACTTCAGTA
Organism: Pinus tabuliformis; assembly: GCA_031772625.1. NCBI lineage: Eukaryota > Viridiplantae > Streptophyta > Pinopsida > Pinales > Pinaceae > Pinus > Pinus tabuliformis. The sequence goes on from CM062813.1 coordinate 1,165,714,838, forward strand.
TACTTCATTATGTTGGGGATTATAAGGAATGGTTGTTTGATGTTTGATCCCAAGTTAGATAAGATATTTTTCAAATTCATTTGATGTATATTATTTCCCATTATCAGTATGAATATATCCAATATGAGATTGTGCATCATTTTCAATCCATGCATGAAAGTTCTTGAATGTTTTAAAAGCTTCAGATTTGTTCTTCAATAAATAAACCCAACACATTTTAGTGTAGTCATCAATAAATTTCATCATATATTTATTACCATTTGCAGAAGGAACATGCATTGGCCACATAAATCATAATGAATGAGTTCAAGTTTTCTATGTGCTCTGGAATGAGAATCATGAAAATATTGTTTGTTGTGCTTTCCTAAGATACACGCATCACATTGCTTAAGTATCCTAGGAATAGTTAACAAACCAGTATCACCATTTTTCTTCAACAAACGGAGGTCGTCATAGTTTAAGTGTCCAAATCTAGCATGTCATAAAAGACTTGATGGAAATGTACCTTCATCATAGTGAGAATTGTATGAAACATTTTTTGCATGAACAAATGTTCCTTGCAGCTATTGTCATTCTGTATTTTTGAGGTTGAGGGAGTGAACACATTGGACAACATCAAAACCACTTTGGAAGCTAGGATCTAGCCCTACTAGCTTAAGAGAGGGATCTCTCTATTTAATTTAGCTTTGTGTTTATGTGATTTTTAGGCTAGTTATGAATGTACTTGTTTTTTTTGTTTGAAAGGTTTGGTTGATTTGAGTGTTATAATTCCATTGGGCCATGGAGTTTATAAACTAAACCGGAGTTTTGCATCAATTTTTAGAGGAGTTCTCATAAGGAAAGCTAGGTTGCACTAACTGGATCTTTTTAGAAATTAAATTAATGGTGGAGCAACATAAGTGTAAGGTTCAGTAGAAACCAAGGAGAAATTAAGAATTCCTTGAGATGAATTCATTGGAAAACATTAAAATTAACAATAGCCAAACTAGGGTACTCTGAATAATTAATCCTATTTATCACAGTTTTTGTTGATTAATTCAGAAATTTAGAATAACAGAGAAAGGAAAAAAGCTTTTAAACAAATAGACAGAAGAGACACATCACCATTTAGTACATCACATGAATCCTGTGAAAGGTCCCTGTATTATTAATGCTCCAGTACTTTGAAAATTACAACGTAGAAGGAAATTACATTCAGAAATCAACCCTTGATACTTCAAACAATGAAGTATTTATAATGAAAATTACAAAAATGCTTTACAAAATCGTTGTCAAACCGACAGTGTATTACTAGCCTAATTACAAACTATATCATCTAATCCTGGCAAAAGAATAGGCCACGTAGGTTGTTGAATAGAAAGGTGGCCTTATTTTGATGGTTTTGGTTGCTGAGTCAACCCAAAATAGTGCTGCGATACTAAAATGACCGTCGTATTGGCTACTACGCTAGCAAATTACTTTACTACTCCTGAATTATCCTTCAATCCAATAAATCAACCAATTCCTCCCATATCTTTTCATTTGGAACTATCAATTTTATTACCCTCCGATAAATTTCATCCACCTCTGTGTCTTTGGAAAAAGTTGGTTTTACAGTAAAAAAGTGTTTTACCACATTCTCTACATGGAAATCTTTTGACATAGTTTCCAAAAATTCCTTTGCTTTCATACTGCCCTTAATTCCACTGAACTTAATGTTTCTTTTAGCCACTTCTTTCATCTTGAGGATATAGTCTTCCTGAGTGATCAATTTTCATTTATAACATAGAGACTGGGCAGTCCCTTTTGCATTAAGGCCTCAATCCTATTTGTGAACTTGTTTACATGTAGCTCTAAGGTTTCACACCTTTCTTCAAACTCATCAACGAGATTTCTCTTTGTCAATACTTTCTTGACTTCCAGAATGGTGGCAGTGCTATCACTGATTCCTACCTCCTCCAGCTCATACTTGGACTTTGAATTTAAGAACTTGATTATATTAGAGGCTTCTGTGGGCATCTCTCCTATATTTTATCTTCCTTGCACAATAGTTTCTTTAGCCTTCTCTATCAACTCTTTTTGCTAAAATATGATTTGGATAGAGGGAAAAATCTCATTCATAGAGTCTAATATATTCATCAAAATAGTTTCCTTGGCTTGGGCCAAGGTCTGACCAATTGAAGTGTCCCTCTCTACCTTGTGAAACTTTTCAATCAGTCTCTGGGATTTCTCCATTTCAGTAATACGAGTAGCTTCATCTTTGGCCTTTGCACTTCCAAAGCTTTGATTTGGCCCTAAAAAGTCTCAATCTCCTTTGAATATAGTGACATGTTCTGTAAGGTATGTGTTACCTGTTCAACATTGGTAGTCTAAGTGGAGGAGGCAGCTGCAGTGCTTGCCCTTGTTGATGGAAGCTGGAAAATAGGTACAAAATCCAAGGGGACAATGGCCATCTTCATACTATCTTCCTTCTCCATTATCATTTTCTCCAATTCTACCTCCATCTGCTTAATCTTTATATTATGTTGTATGAAGCATAAACAAGTTGTTCTTCAACTTCCTGCAAGGTACTTTCTGCCCACTCCAGTTGATTGGCATATTGTTTTATGTTCAGCCTTGACGTATGAATTTAAGGAGTGTTTTTTTTCTCCACTCTAAGCTTTGAGATGATTCCACAAGGGTCATAAGACCATGTAAAGTTGAGACTGGACTTCATTTCTTTAAGCATTCTATCTCCCTATTCACCTGATGTCCTTGTGTTTCACACAAATGGGCACACCTGTGTCTTTATTCTAAATTGTGCCTTCTTCTTAGCCACTACAAAGTGGATGTCATCCAAATTCAACATTTGTCTAATATACTCCAGGGAAAAAATCCTAATTGGGAGGTATTTGGGAAGTTTATAGGGGGCCAATTCACAACAATATACCCTAATTTCTGTATAATTTTGGTACAAATTAAAATCCCATGTCTTTGCTCAGTCTGACAAATGCAAAAATCTCTTGATTTCCTCACTGATTTTGAGTTGTATAGCACTCTTCAGAATGTTCATGGCTAGATGAAAAAAGTCTTCGATAAACTTCTTATAATTGAATTCTTGTTGTTCTCTCATGACCAATGAGGTCCAAAATATTACTGGATGCTAGTTCCCTGCGTCATCCAACTTTTGCAATGCAAAACTAAATTTGTATGCTTGATAATAGAGGAACATATAAATCAAAATAGAAGTGTAATTGAACACCTGTTCTATAGGAAACTTTATCAATTTTTCATGGATATTATAAGCCAAAAATTGACTGAAGTTGAACACCAAGGAGGGCTTGCTGTGTGTGGAAAATATGGAGAGGAATCCTAAAATGGGCTCATCTACCCACTGATCAGAATGATAGCCTAAAATGTAAGAAATCATGGAAATAATCTTCTTGGCCTGATTAGGGAAAATGGAAGAAGAATATGGAGGATTATTTTTGGGTAATTGGGGATTCTATGGAAAGAAAAACTCAAAAATTCTAGCTTTGGTGGCAAAGTCTAGCTTTTGATAAAGCTAGGTGAGGGATTCTAGGGAGAAAGGGGTAGCATTTTCCATAGTGGGGACCAGCATCATTTGGTCAATGGATTTGGCTATGGTGAAAATAATGTCACCATTAGGGGAAATGATGGCTCTTTGGGTAGGGACATAGCATGCTTGACATCTTCTAGTAAATTCTAGGGCTTGGAATGTCAAGGGGGAATATAATGGGGGAGGTTGGACTCCTAGAGCCCAATTTCATCGGTTTTGTCTGTGTGCCTATGTTATAGAAATTTTTGTGCCTAACAGCATGGAGCATGAAATGTCCATAATCTAAGCGATCCAAAGTCCCTAAACATGTTGTTCCTACCCCTAGAGGAACAAGGCAAACCAACCACAACAATTCACAGAAGTTCTCCACCTGAAAACACTCAAAAACAAGTCAATTCAGGGTCATGTCAACTGCTCCACTGAGCATCTGCGCTGAATGTCAACTGCTCCACTGTCTACCTACGTTGAATGTCAACTCCAACAAAGGCTACTTGCGCTGAGCGTAATTGGACAAGTGGCAGGCTCATTCCTCAATGTGTCAATGCCCAGGAAGCTTCCAAAATGACACTTGCATCAAGGAATTCGACTGGTGATGAGTAAGAGGTTCCAAATCTCCAAGTGGAAGCAAGAACCTCCAAGTGGACTCAAGAAATGAGAGAGGGAGAGGACACTAGTCAGATCTCAAGATGACTCATCCTCTCTCCAAAATAACTATATATAGATCTCTCCTCCATGGGATCTAGGGGATGGAATTTTGTTATTGCAAATAATTGTTGTTGGTTTGAGACTGGAAACATTGGGTGCTTAATGCTTTGAAGGGAGCTGAAGAAGGAATTCCATTCTGTTGGGAAGGAGATGCTGGATTGGAGCCCTTTGGGTTGTATCTCTTCCTGAACCCTGTTATCAATCAATAAAGCTATCTTGGTTCTTTCCTATATGCTGGTGTATTTTGTATGATTGCATTAGTGTATTTGATTTACTTCTAATCCTGAATCATTTATGAATATGAATATTTTCCTTTGTGTTGTGTTCTTCTCTTGTCGCAAGTAGATGTTCTCTTGTCAGAGGTAGTTGTTCTCTTGTGATCTCGTGGAAGTCAAGTAGCTGTTCTCTTGATCAAGCGAGGAGGAAAGTAGTTGTGAACACCCAAAGAGAAGAGGATTTAGATCGAGGGACAAACGGAAGACAACGGTAAGTCTATCAATCTCCCCTCTTTCACATTTCATAAAGGAAGAAACCAGTGTAGCTGTATTCGTTTGTTGCTAAGGCACTATCACACCTTAGGTGGATAGGATCGTCCTGCATAGGCATTTTTCCCCACAACAAATTGGCGACTCCGTTGGGGAGAATTTGTTTATTCATTTCATTTGTGTTTCTGTCATTTGTTTACTTCATAGACTTGACAGCAACAATCGAACTGCATCTTTCCCGGATGAAAAGTAGAAAGTTGCTGCTTTGATCCAGTTGCTGGACTTGTCTATGATCTAAACAATGGATCCACAAATGATTTGATGATCCTTGTGATAGTTTTTAGTACCCTCTCAAAGCATCCCTCTGTTTATACCTTGCTTGTGTTTCTGATTTGGCCTGAAACAGTTGATTTTTGAGCATTTTGTGACCCAGAACCCAGGGGAAACGAGAGTTTCTCCTTCAGCGTAGGCACTGTGAAGGCAGTCTGCATTTCAACGCAGGTCCCGTGAAGGCTACCTGCGTTGAATGTCAACTCCACAGTGTTGGACTTGCGCTGAACCAGTTTAGCCTTGTGCAGCTGGGGTTCTCTGTTGTCTGTTGCCTTGTTTTGATATCTTTTTTTTGCAGCCTTTAACCAGCATAGGTACCAGTCAGATAACTCCTTTTCTTTGCTTAGATTCCGCCTCCTTTTGTACAAAAAGACTGTGAATGTTTTTATGTGTTTGTGCCGTCATTTACAGTTTTCCTTTGCATGAGTAAAGTAGTCATCCTGTAGCCTTTGATTCAGATCTGATTGATTGTGATCTTAGAAGAGAGTTCATTGGCTGTTTGTAGATTGATTATAGGTTTACTTTTGCTTATTGGTTTGAATTTGTCTCTTTTGAAGTGTCAAAACAAGTCTTTATTTCGAAAATCGTTAAGTAGTGTAATCTCTTCCACCTTCTCTGATTTCGAAAAAAGTGAACTTGTTTGTATTGATCATTTTAAAAGCAAATTCAAAGTTGTGCAAAAAGCTTTCTTTGTAGGCATTTATACTAAGAAAGTGGAAAACAAACACCTGCATTGTGCATTTTTCATTTGATAGTTTGCATGTTGGATTTAGGGAAAGTGCATTAGAGTGTCCTGATTGCTCTTTGAGAAAAGATAGTGTTTTTCTTTTCCCTTAGTAGCTAGGATTTTCAAAGTTGAAAAGATAATAAAGCTTGCTTATCATCTTTAGACTGCATTTAGGAATTTGTATTATACATCTCGTGGTGAACCTTGAAAGGTAAACTTTAGAAAGATCAACTTAAAATAAACTGAATGAACCTAACAACGCTTTGTAACATAACGCACAACATAGAGGTCTAGGCTAGAGACATGTTCCAGCGTCGTTAAGCCTAGTGACTGTCGATCTCGTGGAAGGTGGGTGATTCCTCCTGAGGGACGATAGCGCTAGTACGGATTGTGCTCCCACGTACCGTCGCGTATATATTGGGAGACCCCTATAGGCATATATCTTTTATCCTTAGGAAGCCGTGTCGACCTCCCTACTGATCGCAATGCAGTGAACACAGCATTCACGAAGATCGACAGCCCGTACCCTAAAAAGTATTCTGCGGTTTTGCGAAAAGTTTGGCACACCCTCTGCCTAGATCTCTAGAGCAGTTTCTTTTGGCCTTTTTCAGACTCTATAACAGAAAAAGTCCATCCGAGCATTTGTCACTTCGGGCTCGTTAAAACATCGAAGGAGACTAGAGTCATCTTTAGCTTTTTCTCGACTCTTTAAAACTGAAAAAGAAAGTTGTGTCTAAAGCGTCGTTAACAATTTATTTTAAACGGAACAATCACCCTTTAATCCTGCGTTGATCTTTAGGTTGAAAAGATGGAGCACACCAACCAAGGAATTCCTCTTGGTGGAAATCCTAGTCCCTTCTCCTCTTGGGGAGATGTTGGTGCGCCCCACATGGCCACATTGTCGCTTCCAGGACTGACAATTGGCCTACCAATTTGGCTCTTTTCAACCAATGTCGTTCAGAATACCACCATTCCTGAACAGTCTAGTCAACAGTTAGATCAGACAAGAGTTGCCTCCCAGCCTTCCACTTCATCTTCCTCCCCTCCTTCCTCTTCGCTTGACGGAACTGGTCGAACAAAAAACCGGGTTCCTAAGGAGAAGAAGGAGAAGAAGAAGACAGAAAAGAAGAAGAAGGAGCCTAAGGCGACTGGGGGCAAACAAGTGTCATCTAACAAAAATCCACACACAGCACTCGTAAGGCCTAAATCGCCATGCGTCATATGCAAGGGAGACCACTTCCATAGAGATTGTCCCTGTATCCCCCGGATACTAAGGGACTGGTCCCCCCGTTTGCACAATTTGGTAGCATCGACCTTTGATAGCCATGTCGACTGCTCACCGTCAACTAGTGGGAGTGAAGCCCCAGGACAGAGCGGGAAAGCTAAATTTCCCTGCAGACTGTGTGAAGGCAATCACGCCATCCACCGTTGTCCCTTCTTAGACGAGGCAAAAAGAGTTTTGGAAGATCCCCCGATTTTACGAGCGCATCTCCCTCCTGGATATCAAAGACTCCTGCCAAGTCCCTCACTAATTGAGAACCTGGCTGACCCGCCCAGGTGGTCAGCCGAAGCACCTGTCATTGAAGATGAACCGTCTGGATCCATCCCTGACGAAAGTCAAAAGGTTGATACGGAAGTTGACTCGGTTTTGCCTTCGGAGGCTCCATCTTCGAATGACACCATCACAGAGGAGAATAAAGACGACACCGTCCAAATTCTCTTCATCAGCACTGACTCTGATGATCAAGGGGGCAATGCCACCATTCCTTTATCGCAGGAAGGAAGTTCAAAACTTCTTTCACTGTGATGTTGATCTCCCTATTGTTTCATTCTATTCTGTGCCAACACGAGGTTATCCTTTAAGAGTTGGAGGACTTGTTGTTGATGCTCGATGTGATGTTCCACTGCCTGAACCTTAGAATTTTCTCTTAAATATGATGTGATGGATGGTGGTTGATACCCATAAAGTTGCATAAATGGGGTCATTTTTGTTGTTGTATGGAAGGAAGTGTTATACCACCATTCAGCCAGAGGCAACCATTTGACCCATTGTGTCTGTTTATCAGATACAAAGCAATGAAGATATCCTTCCAAACATTTGTTTACTATCTCAGCTTTCCCATCAGATTTAGGATGATAAGATGAGCTATGAGCTAACTGAGTACCAAGACAAGAAAATAATTTTGTCCAAAAATTTCCAGTGAAAATGGGATCTCTGTCACTTACAATAATCTTTGGGTTTCCATGTAGCTTTTGAATGGTTTCCATAAATGCAGTAGAAACTGTACTGGCTTTAAATGGATGTGATAATGCACAAAAGTGTGCATACTTGGTAAGTCTGTCAAATACCACCATGATGACACTCTTTCCCTCAGACTTGGATAAACCTGTGATAAAATCCATTGAAACCTCCTCCCAACGTTGGCTTGGAATGGATAAAGGTTGTAATAGACCTAGTGTCTTAATTGTTTCAACTTTATTTTGTTGGAAAACCAAACATTTCGCCACAAACTTTTGAATATATGATTTAAGCCCATCCCAAAAAAATTCCTTCTTAACCCCGTGGTAAGTTTTTAAAAATCCTGAGTGCCCTCCTAAGAGAGAAGTGTGCAATTCCATAAGAATCTTTTGTTTTAGATGGGAATTCTTATAGAGTTATAAGCAATCTTTGTACCATAACGAATCATTTGGCCAGCTAAATGTATCAGACGTACTAGAACCTTGTTGTAGCTTTTGAATAAATGCCCACACTTCTTCGTCATTCTTCCATTCCTCCCTTGCTTCGTTTATCCAATATGGTTGGATAATAGAAATGGCGCACAACAATGCTTCCACATCCTCATCCTTTCTTGAGAGTGCATCTGCCACCACATTTTGCTTCCATTTTTTGTAGATGATTTCAAAGTCATAACCCAACATCTTTGTGACCCACTTTTGTTGCTCTTCAGAGGATAATCTTTGTTCTAAAAAGTATTTAAGACTATCATGATCCGTTTCTACCTTGAAGTGTCTTCCCATTAGGTAGGGTCGCCATTTCTTAAGTGCATGGAGTATTGCCAACATTTCCTTCTCATAATAGCCTTGCTTAAAAGCTTTCCCTTGATTGGATGACTTTCAAAAGCAATGGGTCTTTCATCCTTCATTAGAACAGCACCAATTCCATTTCCTAAAGCATCGCATTCCACAATAAAGGTTTTTGTGAAGTCCGGTGTAGCTAAGGCCGGTGCTTGGCACATTGCCTCTTTAAGATGTTCAAAGGCCTTTGTTGCTTTCAGAGTCCATGAAAATGCATCTTTCTTCAATAATGTTGTTAGAGGTGCTGCTATTCTCCCATAATTCTTAACAAACTTGCGATAATACCCTTTCAACCCAAGAAATCCTCGCAGATGCTTTATGGATGTGGGGATTTTCCATTCCTTAATGGCTTTAATTTTGCTAGGGTCTACCTTAACTCCTTCATGAGATACAATATGACCCAAATATTCCACCTCCTGGACTCCAAAGAAACATTTGGATCTTTTTGCATATAATTGTTTCTCCTCGAATAGTTGTAGCAACCTGTCAACATGTTCAACATGATCCTTCCAAGACTTATTGTAGATTAGTATATCATCAAAAAATACTAACACAAACTTTCTAAGGAATGGTTTGACAATTGAATTCATCAAACCTTGAAATGTTGAAGGTGCATTGGTAAGGCCAAAAGTCATGACCAAAAATTCATAATGACCCTCATGAGTTCTTAATGCCGTTTTCAGAATGTCTTCAATCTTCATTCTGATTTGATGATATCCTGAACGAAGATCCAACTTGGTGAAGTAAATTGATCCATGCAATTCATCCAGTAATTCATCAATGACAGGAATGGGGAACTTATCTTTAATAGTGAGCTTGTTGAGCTCCCTATAATCCGGACACATGCGCCATGATCCATCCTTCTTGTGCACCAATACTACAGGAGCAGAGAAAGAACTTTGACTCGGTTGAATTATACCAGCCTCTAGCATTTTTGCAACCATACGTGTTGGATGCGCTGACCGTGGGATATGGAATTTTAACCTTTCATTTATTTTTATGAATCTGGAGGTAGGGTGGGCCATTGGTTGACTTTGCAAGGAGGAGAGGCAGTATAGGATTTTTCGGAGAAATTAATATAAAGTCCAAAAACTTTATATTAATAGGGTTTTGTGAAGTAAGGGATAAAAAGAGAGATTCTATATATATATAATTTTTACTTTATCGGATTTGTGAAGTAAGGGATAAAAAGAGAGATTCTATATATATATAATTTTTACTTTATGGGATTTATCTTACATTCACAAGAGAACATTCTTCATGATGGTTTATATAAGCCCATAGTTACATTTTGTTTCGACAAAATAAGCCCAAGGCTACCTACTTGTGCTTGGCGTTAGGTGTGCTAGTCTTAGGTATTGTGAATGCAGGTCACATGGAGATGGAGCGGGAGCTAAGCTTTCAGGCTTATCTTTTATGCAAATTTCAATAAAATCCAAAAACCAAAAGCTCTGCAATATGTAACCTTTTTGTCACACAAACTTATTCTTAATGATTTGAAGCAGGTATTCGGCTTATGCTGGGGTAATATTAAGATGAATTAACGAGGAAAATGGGTGATAAAGAAGGAAGCTGACTAAAGGATGATGAAAAATAGAAAGGAAGTGGGGCGAGTCAGCAGCCAAAAGCTTCATCATGAGAGCCACAAATAATATTTGAATCATCAGATTTCCTATAATTATAGGACCCTAACAGGGACAATCAATCATTAAATGGTTAACATTTTCTTCCTCAAATCCATATAGAACACATTTATTTGGACCAACAACCCCTCGCTTTGATACATTGTCCCAGTTCAACACTCTATCTTGTATCACCTAAAGAGATTCAGATTTTTTGTTTTGTCATTTGTATTACAAGAATAGGGTGGGTGGTGGTCTTTCATGAGATGGAAAAACATTGGAAGAATCTTTATGGGTGGTGTTCAATCACGTATAAAGTAGAATGCATCTGTAGAATTGGAATTTTGAGTGGGTGGGGACATGGAGATGACAAGAAGGCACTAGGTTATTGTTAAATAATCTTAATGAAACTTTAATCATATCATTGTTTAAATTCTTATTTTATTCAAATAATTTTATTGAAACTAAAAACCTAAGTATCAATTTTCTCGTACATAGTTATTCAATGGAAATAGGTTATCAATATTTTTTTTTTCAGAAGAAAAAATGAAACTGTCATTCATTAATGAGATTGTTCATACATAGTTATCTAGTGGAAATGGGCTATTTATTAATGAGAAACTTTTACATAGAAATGATTCTTAATCACCATAGACTTGATACTTAGTACGCAATAGAATGGATTCTATAACAAATACTAGTAGGAAAAACCTGTTAAGAATCAATATAATAGACAATGCACCTCAGCCTCACTTCAACATTCATAGGAAAAATATGATGTCCTGTGTAGTTTAGCAAAAATGGCCCACAAAAAAACAAATATGGTCCAAATAAAACACAGGACTAGACAAAAAAGTAATCCCAACATAGGGAACAAACAAAAAAATACATAGTGTACCCCTCAACTCTCAAACTCTTTGTTTACCAATTTAATCTCTCTCTCTCTCTATCTCTCTCTCTCTCTCTCTCTCTCTCTCTCTCTCTCTCTCTCTCTCTCTCTCTCTCTCTCTCTTCAACCGGATACATCATCGGGAATCAATTCCACTTTTTCCAACTCACAACATTACGTGAACAAAGGATTTGAAGAAAAGAAAAAATTTCGTGGATAGACTTTCGCCCACAGGTTTAGAAAGAGTGGTCTTTTCACCACAAAGCATCTTAATAGAGCATCCAGTCACTTCCTATTCTATGCCCAATTTTCAATATTCTATAAGATGAAATATCTCTATATTTCTCAATTATTTAGACAACATTTGACATTTTGATATCATCCTTACTTGAACCACTAATGGTTATGGTTGGAGTTGGAAACAATTTTGAAGAGTATTTTGTCATCCATACCATTTATCTAGTTTAAAACAAACAAATAGACAAACAAAGCACACTTATACCTTTTCGTACAATCATTTTATCTACTAATTACAATTAAAATGCACACACACACATGCATATATTGCATAACTATTTGAAGGCACGCTCATTTATTTGGAGTTCAATGGGACAACTAATGTTTTTTGATTTAATGTATCTTGGTATGGTCTTCATTTTGGAAAATCAGTCCACATACAAATGATTTCTCGTTTTCCTTATTTTCATTCTCTTTTGGTCAATGTTATCAATAGATTAAAAAAAATTATTTTGTTTTCAAATTAATGAATAAAAATAGCTTTTTGAAAATTTTTAAGCTAAAATTAAATAAATATATATGTATGTAAAGTAAGAAATGTCAATTGGGTTTAGTTTGGGGTTTGGAAGGACTGATTGTTATCCTCCCCACTCAAGTTCAATTCCCACAACTGACATGTTGAGCTCATAATGAGTATATTATCATAATGACTTTGAGTCTTATTGTTAGGTCAATAGATTAAAAAAAATTATTTTGTTTTCAAATTAATGAATAAAAATAGCTTTTTGAAATTTTTTTAAGCTAAAATTAAATAAATATATATGTATGTAAAGTAAGAAATGTCAATTGGGTTTAGTTTGGGGTTTGGAAGGACTGATTGTTATCCTCCCCACTCAAGTTCAATTCCCACAACTAACATGTTGAGCTCATAATGAGTATATTATCATAATGACTTTGAGTCTTATTGTTAGATGACCTTGTACTATAAAGAAGGTTCACATTTTAAAACAATCCTTGAAATGGAGGAAAATGCTCAAGATTTTCCCATACTTGTAACCTAGAAATATAAAAAATATATCCAGATAAAAAATCTATTATATTTATATTATATTTATGGGGTGGTAGGAGGAGGAAAATTTCTATTATATTCCTCAGGCTTGGGAAAAAGATGAATAATTTGGCTGAAATGTACCAGTTCTTTCTTGGTCTTCAATTGCCCAAGGATGTGGAATTTTTCAGCATACCAATCCTAGTAGATTCTCTTATTACCATTCAATATTTACAAAATGGATCTCTCCCTAAGAACAACCATCTAAGTCTTCTATTGCACATAATTCTCTGTATATTGGATTCCTTCCCTAACAAGGCCTTCTGTCACATTTTAGGAAATCAAAACCAGGAAGCTGACAAGTTGGCAAATAAGCCTTGTCTCTTAGAAGCTAAAAATATAGTCATCAACAATAAGTCTTGATGAAAAACTATTCCGTGAAGAGCCCTTATCTAGATCTCTTTCCTTTGCTTCAACAAAAGAGTACATGGGTATGTCACTGAGAAATCCATTTTTTGGTGGACTTTATGAATTTATTTTATAATTCCTTCCCTTCCCTCAACATTGTGAATTATAAATTAGTGGTTATTTGGTGTGGTTCTATTGCCATGGATGAGTTGGATGGCGGTAGGCATGCAGGCCACACATCCCTTTAATCCTTGCATGTAGCAATCTCAACTGCAAGACAACAACTCATTTATTTTTCGTCCATCGTATCAGGATCTATGAAAGCTCTAGGGGGTACGAGTTCATTGTATTCAAGGTTGATATGATTTCTGTGAGTGTGAATGTTTTGGCCTTTAGATTACACCCATGGAGCAAGGCAGGGTGATCAATATGAATGATTCCAACCTCTGGTGTTTGTATGAGAGTTTGGTGTGCCCTTTTGGATGCCTAAGATTCTCTAAAGGTGAAGAGAAAATTGACATTAATAAGGGATGCTTGTTCTGTTTTTTGCAACAAGTGTGGTCTGGTAATTTAAGATTTTGATCTCTGAAGCTTCTCCCACATGGTTTCGACAACAAAATTTTATGTTTCTCAAAGGGGATTTGAGAGCTATTCTTCATAAGCTTGAAAGTGGTGTCTCAAGTGGATCTTGTGTACAATCTTGGGGACCTTCACAATAACTTTATCATTCTCTCTATTGAAATGGGTGCCCCTCTGCCACTCCATGTGTTCCCATCCCTCCTTTCTTTAGATATATGAGTTTATCTCATATTAAAGTTGTTGTGTGATAGATTCCATGCCAATTTGGGCTCTCTGGTTTTACAAAGGTATACAACTCTCAATTTTGAATTTCATTTCAATTATGCTCTTTGTCATGTCCTGCTCTTGCAAGTTTTTTAGGGACTTTGCACCTATGTTTCCTCCTATCTGAAGAATTTATTGCGCTTAAACCATATTCATTATTCCCAAACTTCGATAATCCCTTCTTGACTCTCCCTCACCTCTTGTGTTGTTCCTTCAACTACTAGGGGAGCCTCCCTCTTTTCTTTAGGTCCTTCTGGACAAACACTTTGGAGCCCTTGGTGGGTTGAGTTACTAGTTCTGGATCCTTGGTTGGACAAGTGCTTTGGAGCTCGGTAAAAGTTAAGGGTTGAGTTCCTAGTCTTGGAGCCTTGGACGGAAAAATGCTCTGGAGCCCTCGAAGGCTTGGATAGAGACCGTTCTGATGATCGTTTTGTGATGCTCGACCGTGAAGTGGAATCGCTATTTGATGGGTTGAGGTGGATGGTCTTTGGAAACTGGATGGTTTTTTTATTGATGTGTCCTATGAGATCCCATGTTCATGATTTGAATATGGCACGAGGGTGAATTTATAAAGAGAGATTTAGCTCTGCCATTCTATGGTCAGGCAGAACATGGAATTCCCATCCCAGGTTTGGATTTTTCTTCATCAATATGAGGTTATTTCTCCTTGTATTTCTATGAGTATTATACTAGAATATATGTGGTTTATATGGTTGTAATTTCATTGGTATTTCTGCTACTATTATGCTGGTTATGTATGTGTTTTGTGACAATAACATAGATCTTCTCATGTTTTTACTTGTAAATGAATGGAAAATGTAACTATGACCTAATGGATGAAATGGTAGTTGATAAGTTGAGGCATCAATGCTACTTAGCAATTCTCAACTAAATATGAGACGAGGCGCCTGTGCTCAAATTTGTTATTTACACTTGTAGATTACTATTTGTGATATGTTTGAAAAAATACCTATCATGGCTAGTAGGGGCCCATTCAAGGTGTCATTCAAGTGATTTCATTTATACTTCCATTTCCTTGTTATTTTACTGTTTTGAAGATGTGATTCAATTTTGGGCAGTGACCTAGGCTCTGGGCCTAAAAAGGTGGCTCAAATCCCGGGCACGTTGGGGCGTCACTATGAAAAAGTGTCCCTGGATGTTGGCTTGCAGGCCTGTGAGAGTGTCTAAAGGCCCCTGGACACTAGCATGCCCATAGCCTGAGAACGTACAGAGATCAAGTGGTCCAAAAGCTTAGTGGGACCCAGGTGCTATTTGCTAGAAGGGTGGGATTAGTTCTTGAGGGTCCTAATGCTGATGTTGAATGTCTGTATGGTGTGTTTCCATTGTTTCCACTTCCTTAACGTGACTTAGGAGGTTGAATTATATCATAGTGGCTTCTTGTCACATGTTTACCCTAGTCGGTCGGTTGCTTGGGTAGATGTGGGAGGAGGGGGTTACAGACATCCAAAACCCTAACTACTAGTGGTCCCTTGAATAATATTTTTTAACCACTTTATTTATTAATTATGGCTCATTTATAACGAATTGTGGTCCATTTTCTATAATGCAAGTCAACCACTTACAATTATTGTTAATGCGGATAAACGCTTACGATATTTATTGACTCAACTAACTAACTATGACTCTGATCCGGCCCCTTGGGATTATCACATAAATAAAGGGGTTAGAGTTGGACCCTAACATTCAATAATGACCGAGGTCAAGTTTAGTGTTGCTAGCATGGCTAGCTATGAGGTAGGTTGAAGAAACTCTTTGGAGACTTATTTTGAACAAGTTATTAATGTGAAATTCATACGGTGCAATGATAAAGAGTGGATCCAATTGGTAGAGAATCCCACATATTTTTGGGATTGAGATATCTTCATATATTGAGATAATGTTGCAGTACGCGACAAGCTTAGGCTTGTGGTTGTTGCCTCTATGAGAGGGAGTATGAATAAGGTATCCTTTTCTGATGTATATATTTGTTCTAATATAATATTTGATTTGATGTCCTGCATGAACAGGAGTCTGTTGCTATTGAGACATTATGATTGAACCCTTCAGTGAGTTGTTTAAGTCGATACTAGATATGAGCACAATGATATTTTTGTGATCTATAGAAAACAAGATTGATCGAGGATACTAGACCAGCTCTTCCCCCTTGTCTGAGCTCCCAAGGTAAGGAATTGAGATGGAGGGCTCTGGAGTCGAGGGATCTATGGAAAATAGGTAATCACCCCTATATGTTACTGATGGGATTGAAGATGTTGCTCCTATATATTGGTCTATGCAGAGTATACCCCATTTGGCATCATGCCCAGAAGCTGGGCTTGCTGGGATTACTGCTCCATGTCTCGCCAACGAATTGAGAGAGTGCTTGGAGGTGTTGTACCTAAGCTGTTTATGATGCAAATGTTCTACCACATGACTATTATGTGTCATTGTTGGGAAGATCAACAGGAAATATGATGGTTGTGATCCTTAATTCATATAGAAAGTGGTATCTCGCCCATTGATTACATCGTGGGATGCTTTTGATACTTGCTTGGTAATTTTTTTCTCGCCTATTGCTCAACGAGATGACATGGGGAGAGAGTGTCTAATAGGAATTTCCCCACTCTCATGGACATGAGGTGAGAGTGTCCAATAGGAAGTTCCTCATTGTCATTGGATTTCGAGTTGAGATGTGCTCCCTTGATGTGGTTCCAAGTTGAGTAAGGCTCCCTGATGATATGTTCTTTGATTTTTCCTTGGTGGTAGCATTGGGTTCCCCACTGCCAGTGATTCTGGGTGGTAGCAGTGGCACCCTTATGGATAGAGGGTGGTATCTTGGGCTCCCCTCCAAAGTCAAATTATTTTTCTTTTAGATTCGAGAGTGTTCAACATACGAGCATAGAGAACGAAGAGATAAGCAGGAATAAGTAGATATGAACTGAGATGAACAATGATGATATTTGATGACGAGATACTTGAGATAGGACACGATATGATGACAGGATTCAAATTTCTCCCTAGCTAATAGGTAGTTTTAATTTGGTGCCTCAGTGACAAATTCTAATAATGGTACTAAATTCCTCTTTTCGAGAGGTCCAATTTTGACTATTGGACTGCTCAATTTGGACAAGGGAAAGTGTATTTTTGAATTGAAGGCCACATGTGAACAAAAGGATAGGTCGACCCAAAAGAGAAATTGGACACCCATGGATGGATATAAATACAAGTCAAGTGACCCTCATTTGGACATCATCATTATGATGATTCTTCGTTCTTTGGGTTTGGCTCACACAGGTCTCAGGTTGGGCCGTAGAGTTGTTTCATACATGTCTGAGATTGCAAGGTTCGAAGCTTGCACATGTGTTTAGGGTTTTGATTTCCAGACATAGACATGCTTTAGGTAAATTTCGGTCGCAAACATAAGCACACATGCTCATTTGTGCCATTGAAGGGTTCCAGCTACATGCACATCACTCTCTGCGTGTGGTTGGGAGCTAGGGTTTGAATTTTAAATTAGATCAAATATTTCGTCATTTGATCGCAGTGTTCAACAGTTGACCATAGATATTAACAACTGATTGTAGACTTATGAATCAGGGTTTTGATTATTAACATTGTTGGGTTCATCTCGTGGATGTTGTTTAGTTGATTTTGGTGGATAGGATTATGGATGAAGATATGGATCCTTGTACTCTCTTTTGTTGAGTCATTTAACGACAATCTAATAAGAAGAAGAATTTGAAAGGGTTTTCCTTGTAGTGGTTTTTTCCCTAGTCTCTAACAAATCCTCATGTCTTTATCTGTGAATGTTTTTCTCCTATTGTTCCTTTATGTTTCGCTGCATTGATGATGATATTGTTCTTTCTATATAATTGCATATGTTGTTGAATCATGATGAAAATTTGAATAATGATATGATTTTGTGGGGTGAATTTAATATGCAAATGAAGTAATGCAATTATCTAAAGCAATGAACAATATAACCCTAATAAAATTTAACACCCTTAAAGGTTGGTAAATGAAATTTTAGAAGACTAGTATATTCATATAAATTAAGTCATTGATAAATGATAAATGTAGATAGGTATCAATCCATATTCCATAATGAGTATCAAAACACTTATTTCATTATACATCTCACCTTGTTAAAAATTAAAAATACCATAAAACTAACTAAACTATAACTATTATTATTATATTATTATTATTAAAAAAATATATATATAAGTTCTCAAGGGGTGCAGCTTGTTGGCCATCGAGTGTACTGTTAAGGCATTTGTGTCATTGTGCAGGTCACAAGTTCAAACCTCGTCTTACTCTCGTGTTGTGCTTGGGGGTGGTACAGTTGCACCTAGAGGTTATAGTGGTAGTTTTCGAGGATTGAGCCTCTATCATGTGAGTACGAGTGTTAGCGCGTTATGAATTCCACTAGTCACAAAACAATAATATATAAGTTAGACATTTATACATTTAATAAAACATGGAACACGGTTCTTATTCAAAATATTTGCCCTCATTTTACTATGGAGATTCTTAATATGTAGATGTAGGCTTTGTCACAATATCATGGCTTATTAATACCACATACCCCAAAAAAACTATAACTCATTTCACATGAAACTTGTCTTAATGTCATTTTTTTAATTAATCAATTTAATTAAAGGAGAGAAAAAAACATAACTATTTTAGAAAGAAATATCAACATTTAAATCTTGTTCACTATTAAAAATATTATAAAATATTCTATTAAAATTAAATCCTACCATCCTAATTAAATATAATTATTAAAACCCAAAATATACCCAAAAAAAAATTAATATATATATTATATTACTAAAATACCCCATGGAGATGATTTTGAAATTTTTAATTTAATTTAAGATTTTTAAAATTATTTTATTTTAAATGCCATATTTTATATTTAAACGTCCTTGACTGACTTTAAATGAGAGTATCTGGTTTTTAGTCACGGGCAATGATAGTGTTTTAACTAATTTTATGGACTTTTCGATTTATTTATAAATTTGTTTAAATTTATTTGAGCCAAAATGTGATATTTAACGTTTAGGTGATATTGACTTGAATGTTTAAAAGAGACTCACGTTAGAGGAGGAGAGATTGCCTTGTGCAACCAATACTTTTTATCAAAATTCGTATTAAAAGATCACATTAATTAATGGACCATTAAGGGACCACATCGAAAGAATGTGATGGTCTTCCACCAGATATGAAAACTTTGGAGGAATCTTCAATCACAACATCTAAAATTGGACGGTTGAGCGGGTTGGGAGAAGAATCTTTAGGGGTCGTCTTCAATCACAATTAAAATTGGACGAATTGGAGGATTGAGTCGAGGAACTTGTTAGGTAACTTAATAGTCTTTCTTTTATTGAATAGGTCGACAAAGAAACTCCATTTTCTGACGTATCTTGAATCAACTAATATATGCATATTTTCTGACGTATCCTGAATCAACTAGGATATCTATTACCACAATATGGAAAAACTCCATTTTCTCATCTAAGCGATGCAGATTTTCTGTGTTTTTTTGTGTGTATTACGACAATATGGTGGCTGCTGGTCTTCCACGAGATGTAGAAGCTTTGGAAGGCGCAGGGAAAAACTTTGGAAGAATGTTTACGGGTCGTGCTCTTCAATCACATCTAAAATTAAAATTGGACGGTTGAGGGGGTTGGGCGAACAGTCTTCAATGGCATCTAAAATTGGACGAATTGGACGGTTTCAGCGAGGCTGGGCTAAGAATCTTTAGGGGTCGTCTTCAATGACATCTAAAATTGGACGTTTGAGCCAAGAATCTTTAGGGGTCGTCTTCAATGACATGAAAATATTCGGCACATTAAATACAGACAACAGACAACTCACCCTGCGTGATACAGACAAATCTCAAAGTCTTTGTTTGCCAAGGAAAATATTTGGCAGTCTTTGTTAGTTAAAGAAAATATTCGGCACATTAAATACAGACAACAGGCAACTCACCGGGCGTGATACAGACAAATCTCAAAAGTCTTTGTTTGGCAAAGAAAATATTTGGCAGTCTTTGTTGGTTAAAGAAAATATTGGGCACATTAAATACAGACAACAGACAACTCACCCGGCGTGATACAGACAAATCTCAAAGTCTTTGTTTGCCAAGGAAAATATTTGGCAGTCTTTGTTAGTTAAAGAAAATATTCGGCACATTAAATACAGACAACAGACAACTCATCCGGCGTGATACAGACAAATCTCAAAGTCTTTGTTTGCCAAGGAAAATATTTGGCAGTCCAAAGAAAATATTCGGCACATTAAATACAGACAACAGGCAACTCACCCGGCGTGATACAGACAAATCTCAAAGTCTTTGTTTGCCAAAGAAAATATTTGGCAGTCTTTGTTGGTTAAAGATAATATTCGGCACATTAAATACAGACAACAGCCAAATCACCCGGCGTGATACAGACAAATCTCAAAGTCTTTGTTTGCCAAAGAAAATATTTGGCAGTCTTTGTTGGTTAAAGAAAATATTTTGCACATTAAATACAGACAATCGACAACTCACCCTGCGTGATACAGACAAATCTCAAAGTCTTTGTTTGCCAAAGAAAATATTTGGCAGTCTTTGTTGGTTAAAGAAAAATATTCGGCACATTAAATACAGACAACTCACCCGGCGTGATACGGACAAATCTCAAAGTCTTTGTTTGACAAAGAAAATATTTGGCAGTCTTTGTTGGTTAAAGAAAATATTTGGCACATTAAATACAGACAACAGGCAACTCACCCGGCGTCATACAGACAAATCTCAAAGTCTTTGTTTGCCAGAGAAAATATTTGGCAGTCTTTGTTGGTTAAAGAAAATATTGGGCACATTAAATACAGACAACAGACAACTCACCCGGCGTGATACAGACAAATCTCAAAGTCTTTGTCTGCCAAAGAATTAATTTGGCAGTCTTTGTTGGTTAAAGAAAATATCCGGCACATTAAATACAGACAACAGACAACTCACCCGGCGTGAGTCTTTGTTGGTTAAAGAAAATATTTGGCACATTAAATACAGACAACAACTCACCCGGCGTGATACTAGTGGGTAAAACTATTTGTAAATCTATTTCAAACACTAGATACTAAAATTAGTGATAGAGTTGTATTCATATTGCAACTCAGTGGAGTTGACATTAGTAAATAAGATTATTTGTAAATTTATTTCAAACACTAAACCCGGCGTGATACTAGTGGGTAAAACTATTTGTAAATCTATTTCAAACACTAGATACTAAAATTAGTGATAGACTTGTATTCATATTGCAACTCACTGGAGTTGACATTAGTAAATAAGATTATTTGTAAATTTATTTCAAACACTAAAATACTAGAACGACTAAAATTAGTAATGAGACTACTAAAATTAGTAAATTAGTAAACAGACTTACATTCATATTAGACATTAGTAAATAAGATTATTTGTAAATTTATTTCAAACACTAAAATACTAGAACTACTAGAACTACTAAAATTAGTAATGAGACTTACATTAGTTATATCTTTTTACAATAAAAAAAATTATAAAACTTGTAAATAATACCTCCAAATAAATGACAAAATATTAAATTATATTTGTAAATTTATTTCAAACACTAAAATACTAGAACTACTAAAATTAGTAATGAGACTTACATTCATATTACTTATATCTTTTTACAATAAAAAAAATTATAAAACTTATAAATAATACCTCCAAATAAATGACAAAATATTAAATTAATTAATCTTTTAAATATTTGATATAAAACCACTTGTAAATAATACCTCCAAACAAATGACAAAATATTAAATTAATTAATCATTTAATTTATTTAAATATTTGATTTAAAACAACTACCCATACAATAATCCCATGCTAACTGGTGGCTATACCTAAAGAGCTCACAAGATTTACCGGATGTAATAATACCTCCAAACAAATGACAAAATATTAAATTAATTAATCTTTTAATTTATTTAAATATTTGATTTAAAACATCTACCCATACAAACTAATCCCATGCTAACTGGTGGCTATACGTAAAGAGCTCACAAGATTTACCGGATGTTAGAAACACGAACACAGACAACGCCCCTCTGCCCCACTCAACTCTCAAAGTCTTTGTTTACCAACCTAATCGCTCCTCCTTTCGTTTTCTCCGCATATGCTTTAGGGAATCTATTTTTTATTCCAACTCACAGCGTTTCATGGACAAAGGATTTGAACCACAGAAAACTTTTCATGGAGAGCAAAAATAAAAGAATGAAGATCGGCTATACCACAATCACATTATTTGGAAATTTTATCAAATTTATATATGACTCTTCTAGAAACCCATTATTGGTATTAAGACAATTAGAACCTTAAACATTAAAAAAAAACCATTAAATTATATTAAAAAATTACATAATTTTACTGAATATTTTAAATAAAAAATTAATAATAAAAAATTAAAATATTTATCTATATTTTTCACATAAACTTTATACATATTTTCTAAACAATTTTCTCAAAGTTGTTATTGTCACTTAGTCTACAATGCACAATTATAATTAACAAAATACTTTAATTTACTAATTAGTACAACCTAAAATGATTAGTTCTACACGTTAACTCTAACTTGAATTTAGCTATATATAAATTAAAATGAGGTACCAGCTACTATATAGCACTTATCATTAAAATTATCTTTATTAATCCAAAATTATAAATAAATAAAAATGAAAATTTATATATATCTTTATCATACATATATACATTTCTTAAAAAAGAATATTATTCTTTATATAATAGATTTATTTGTACACAATTTTTATTAAATATTTTCAGGGTTATTTGAATATAACATTCAAGTATATTGAAGCGAACAAAGTTCCTTTTTCAGATTAATTACTCCAGAAGACTTGGACTATGGAGTTATCCATTGATGATATAAATATTATATATTAAAATGAATGAATAAGAATGATTTACAATAAGAACAAGAGGCTTGCTTATATATCAAGCAAGTGTCTCTTCATGGAGAGTCATGTCCTATTTAGACATGCCTTTTCAACATAATTACTAATTATTATTAACTAATCATTATTACAATTATCCTCGTTACCTTTTTTTTTAAGTGTGGTTCACGAACACCCTGGTCAGTGAGTGGTCGCTATGTCCACGAAAAAATCCGGGCTAATCGCCCCTCGGCCTACTGGCAAGACCTAACCCCAAGGGTTTCAGGCAGTTTCGACCCTTTGACCTCCCAATGGCGAGGCACAGTTTTTGACCAACTGAGCTAACCCTTGGGGCTTATCCTCGTTACTTATATTTATATTATTTATATATATATATATATATATATATATATATATATTATTCGTAACATTGCCTTCTTCCTCAAAAAGCTTTGTCCTCAAAGCTTGTCAATGAAAAAGGCTTGATATCTTTTTCGGCTTCAAATGTCTTTCTCTCTCGGAACAAACACCTTTGTTGATACAAGCTGATATGATCTTCTAAGTGAAAAACAAAATTGTCACACTCAGAAGGGATCAGACCATCCTATATTAATCTTCTGTGTAGTATTGTGATCACTGGAATTTTGTAACAACTTGTTAGCATAGGACTGGATTGAGGTTACATCACTATTGTCTGGAATATCAGTTTGTTGTTTCGGTTCTGAATGGTCCCAATACATAGCATGGTTGATTTGTCTATTCTCATGATTTAGATGCTGATATCGAACTTTACTTTCCCTTATTAGGTGTGTGGAAATTTTTTGATTTACTTCAGGGGATGATGCTGTTGAGTTCGTTACCAAACCTTCACTCGAGGTGTTTATCATTTGAACTGCAACATCCAAGCACGTCTTTTCTTCCACTTGCTTGTCTTCTTCCTGAGTTGTGACATTCACTGGATTGGTATCTGCTGTTTTGTCATCAACTTGAATTCCTACATTTGATGCTTCCTTCTCGATAAGTTGTTGTACCTTGTTTTCTAATGACTTCTTATGCTTCTTAAGTTTCTTAACTCGCGTCAGTAATTTTTCACTATGGTTGTTAAGTCGAGAAACTTCTTCATTTTTGTCAACAATGCTTTTGTCAATTTCATTTTGCATATTTTGTAATACCTTTTTACCTTCTTGAGAAATTACTTTTGAAATATCTGATATACCTTATATTATTATAATAATAATATAAGTTAAACATT
The DNA here is from genome assembly GCA_031772625.1 of Pinus tabuliformis. Taxonomy (NCBI): domain Eukaryota; kingdom Viridiplantae; phylum Streptophyta; class Pinopsida; order Pinales; family Pinaceae; genus Pinus; species Pinus tabuliformis. The sequence continues at coordinate 1,165,738,958 of CM062813.1, forward strand.
TATATATTTAATAAACATGGAAACTAACATTAAACTGACATTTCCTTCCATTTTCACCTGACAGTCTATTATTATGTTGTCCTCGGTAAGCCTCCTCTGCAAATTCATCTTGTTCACATATTTTTACAGTCATGCCTCCTAAGACTAAGACTCAAGATAAGTCCATTAATCGTTTAACTCCCCCTTCTATAGATTTATATCATATACCTTTAGCTGATAGGATTACAGGATAAATGAAACTCATTGTCACAGCGATTTTCTGGAATTGTATTGCTGGTTAGAGGATAAGAACACAAACAAAACTGATGAAATTGGGCTCTAGGAGTCTAACCTGCCCCATTGTATTTCCCCCTTGACATTTCAAGCAATAGAATTTACCAGAAGATGTCAAGCATGCTATCTCCCTACCCAAAGAGCTATCATTTCCCCTACTGGTGACATTCTTTTCACCATTACAACCCAATCCTTTGTCCAAATGATGCTGGCCCCCACTGTGGAAAATACTGCCCCTTTCTCCCTAGAAGCCCTCACCCAGCTTTATCAAAAGCTAGAATTTGCCACTAGAGCCAGAATTTTTGAGATTTTCTTGCCAGAGAATGCCCAATTACCCAAAAAGAATCCTCCATATCCTTCTTCCATTTTCCCTGATCAGGCCAAGAAGATTATTTCCATGATTTCTTACATTTTAGGCTATCATTTTGATCAGTGGGTAGATGAGCCCATTTTAGAATTCCTCTCTATATTTTCCATGGACAACAAGCCGTCCTTGGTGTTCAACTTCAGTCAATTTTTGGCTGATAATATCCATGAACAATTCATAAAGTTTCCTACAAAACAAGTGTTCAATTACACCTCTATTTTGATTTATATGTTCCTCTATTATCAGGCAGATAAATTCATTTTTGCATTGCAGAAGCTGGATGATGCAGGTTACTAGCAGCCAGTAATCTTTTGGACCTCATTGGTTATGAGAGAACAACATGAATTTAGTTATATTCATGTATTGAAGACTTTTTTCATACAACGATGAACATTTTGAACAATGTAGTACATCCTAGAATCAATGACGAAATCAAGAGAATTTTGCATTTGTCTAACCAAGCAAAGACAGGGGATTGGTATTTGTACCAAAATTACACAGAAATCAGGGTATATGGTTGTGAATTGGCCCCCTATAAACTTCCCGAATACCTCCCAATCAGGATTGTTTCCCTGGAGTATATCAGGGTATATGGTTGTGAATTGGCCCCTTATAAACTTCCCAAATACCTCCCAATCAGGATTTTTTCCCTGGAGTATGTCAGGCAGATGCTGAATTTAGATGACATCCACTTTGTAGTGGCCATGAAGAAGTCACAATTCAGAATAAAGACACAGGTGGGCCCATTTGTGTGCAACACAAGGACAACAGGTGAAGAGAAATGAAGTTTAGTTTGAGCTTTACATGGTCTTATGACCCCTGTGGCATCATCTCAAAGCTCAGAGTGGAGAATAAAAACACTCCTTACATTCATACTTCAAGGCCAGACATAGAACAATATGCCAATCAGCTAAAGTGTGCAGAGAATACCTTGCAGGAAGCTGAAGAAAAAATTGTTTCTACTTCTATTTTGTAGACTCCTATTCCTCGGGAAAAATCAAGAAAAAGACAGAGGGAGGAAGGATCATCATCTACAACCGAGAGTGAAGCTAAATAATTCAGAATCAGCTATAGGAAGAGAGCAAAGGTAACTCCTAGAGTATAATTAGACAAATAAATTGAAGAGCATGCAACCATCATCATCACAGATTCACCACTTTCAACTACCAAATTCACAAATCTCCTTCTGAACCTTCATCTTCACAAGGTCACAAGGAAACTGAGCTAGAATCATAGAATGTCCAAACAGAAAAGAGAAGACAATTTTTGACACGTACAAGGAGATAAATCTCGGAAATGAAATTCTAAAGAATAACACTTATAACCAATTTTGGAATCAAACTTTCAACTCACAAAGTAGGTTGTTGTCATTCTTTGATACAGAGCATGGAAAAATGCAAATGGCTTTTCTTGAGGCCCAGATTCCACGGCTAAAATCAGCAGTAGACTACAAGAGCACAAATTTTGACCTTCAAACATAATTAAATTTTAACACCTTCAAAATTCCCAACTAATGAAGCATATAATTTCTTTCCAATCAGTAATCACCTTAATCCAGTTTTGAAAACATACAGGAAATTGATTAATTCCCCATACCTCTTGAATCTGAAAAGAAAATTAAAACAGATCTCCATTCTTCTTTAGTAAAGGGACTGTTATCACCCTGTAATTTGAAGGTTGTAGGACAAATCACAAGAATGTAACATCAAACCAACTTCAGGATGGGAATTTAGCCCTTTCAATCCCAGAGAGGGCTCTCTCTGTAAAATTTATCTTTGTTGCTTGAAAATATTAGACTAGTTATGATTGTGCTTGGGTTTTGGGTTTCGATTTGGGTTTTGGAAGAGTGATTGTATTCAATTTAAGTAGCATCTATTGGGCAATGGTGTCAAAAGGTAAACTGGATGGCTGCATCATTTTTCACATAGTAAACTCAGGGCAAGTTAGGAATATTTACTGGATCTTTCAGAATAATAAGTGGATGATGGTAAAACAATGAAAACATTCAGCAGAACTAAAGAGAAACTAAGAATTCTTTAGTGTGTCATTCATTCAATCAGGCAAAACTAAAGAGAAGTCAAGAATTCGTTAGTGTGGCCTTTAGTAGAAAACATACAGGTTGCAAAAGCAGCCAGAATAAGGTACTCAAAAGTAAATCATATTCATCACATTTTCTTTTTGCAATTGGAATTTAGATGATTACAGTGAAGAGACGACAATGAAACACTTTAACATAAGAAAAACATCACCAGTATTTAAGCCACAAGAATCCTATGAATGGTCTGCTTAGTATTGATGCTCTAGTGCCTAAAAAAAATTACAATGCTCCAACAACTCACTAATATTTCTGATCTCAAACAATCCCCCTCTAATACTTCAAAAGCAAAAGTATTTATACAAAATTTACAAACTATTTACAATAAATGTTGTCTCTAACAGGCATGACATTTTTAGACTATAGATGAACGAAAAGCTCTAACTGCTACAGATTAATAATTCTGGTGGAATGTGTTGTGCAAATGTTGTTTCCGTGGAAGTGGGAGCAGGTAGGATGTGGACCCAAATTTGTGGCTGCGCTGGCAGATGAACTAGCAGATGCAGATGTATCTCTCTTTTTCTTAGTAATTCACTCAACTTCTTGCTAATCCTAACTTGATAATCTAAGACTTCCCTCAATGATGGCTGATCCTGTGACTGCCTTGCTATTTTATCATTGATTAGTGTCACAAAGTATTTTGGAAAATATATAATAATATATATATTTGAATAATATTTCCAAAATATTTTAAATAAAATTTATAATTAAATTTCTACAAAACCATGTGTTGATTCCAATCCGTGGTTTTGTTTTCTCTTTCCATGAATTGACAAAACGTGTGTAGTTTTGTTCCTATTACTCCTTCCTCTGTAAATTCATTTTATCTATATGTAAATTTCTTTTACCCTTGTAGAATACCTTGATGGTTTTGCAAAACCATGTGTTGATTTGTATGGTTGGAAGAGTATTCTCACTTTACTCTTTTACTTTCACCTACAACATGACTTTACACCTGTAAATTGAATTCAGCATGCCTGTAAATTGATTCAACATGCATGCATTTACATGAATGCTATCTTTGCTCTCGTGTACATTAATTTCATGTGAAATTTTCCCTTTTATTTTCTCTAATAAATTCATGGCATCTGTGAATTTTACCTCAAGTATGGTTTCACTCTTAGCTCTGAAATATTACCGCATTCTCATCTCTCTGTCTTTCACTTAATCCACCCTATATCCCCATAACATTTATAAGATTCAAAACCAAAATAGTTGATGGTTTATCACACTACTTTAAAGTGGTAGATGGTATTTTTTAGAGGACGCGATATAATGTGGGGCTGCCATGTAGCAAAAAGGTGGGGGAAAACCGCTAATGTCACGTGTGTTTTGAGTGTTAAGTGTTGGATGAGTTGAGCGTGCCATATGGAATTTTAACCGTTCATTTATTTTTACGAATCTCGAGGCAAATAAAAATGAAAGGGGTTTAATTCTTAGTGCGGGGTGGGCATTGGTTGAATTTTCAGAGGGAAGAGGTAGTATAGGCTTGTAGGGAGAAATTAATATAAATTCCAAAACTTTATATTAATAAGGTTTTGTGAAGTAAGGGGTGGATTCTATATATATATATATATATAGAAGCCTGGAACCTACTGCTGCAGCAATCCCGTTGCTACCTCGACTGTCTCTTTCGGTGCGGTCATCGTGTCAGACATGGATGCCTCGGAGCTGGATGCGGTGGATTATTCGGCGGATCCATCGCCGGATAAGGTTATTTTTGGGCAGCCCTGTTTCGGTTCCCGTTTGCAGTTTCCCTCATCATCGTCAACTGGACCTGGGCTCCATCCTCATCACTCTTCCGAAGTGCCCATTGTTTATCGCAACAACCCTACTTCCGCCGGAGTTTTCTCATCTGCGCCGCTGCCCTTCGAGGTCCCCCCACTCTCACCTGGGTCCTTACAGTTTCTGGCCTCTAATACTCCTCCATCTCCCTCTTTCGACCCTCTAGCTCCGCCTCTTCTCTCGGTTCCTAACCCCCCGCCGACTGTAAACCCTGCATCTATCCCATCTGCTTCTGGTTTACGCCGTTCAGGATGTTTTGAAACCCCTGCGGTCACTACTCGACCTGCTCCGCCCCCATCCAGGGAAGGCATCACCAACCCTCTGGTCGATCATCCATCGGCCCCACGGTCTGGCAAGAGGAAGGTTCATTGTGTGCGTGCTACATCGAGGGATATATCAATTAAATTTGACGAATCGAAGCCGCTGGGGGAATATATGGACATTGCTAACACAGTTCTGGTAGGGCACGTCAGGGGCAGAACTTACTCGCGACAGCGACTCATATCGTGGGTCAAGGAGATTTGGGGCGGCGTATTATTTGATCTCCCTGAGGTTCACGTTCTTCCCAGAGGCTGGTTCTCTCTCAAATTTTCCAAGGAGAGTCAGACTGATTTGGTTCTGGGACGCTACTGGCATATTGAAATGGCCCCAGTCCTCCTTAAGCGCTGGAGCCCTCTTTTCGAACCGGAGCGGGAACAACTTGGTGCTGGGCCGATCTGGGTCCGTCTCCCGGGCCTTCCTTTACCATTCTGGGCCGAAGAAGTGTTTATACAGGTCGGCAATGCTCTCGGGACTTATTTAGACTATGATCGCACATATGTGGAATCTGGAAGCCGATCACTGGCTCGGATTTTGGTTCATCTGGATACCCGAGAAGGGCTCGAGGAGCAAGTCACGCTTCAATGGGGCAGATGCATCAGGGTACAGCTCTTGGACTACGAAGGAGTCCCCTTCCGCTGCAGACGATGTCATAAAGTAGGACATCTTGCTAAAGACTGTCCCCTCAACAAGAAAGCGGACGACACCCCGAAGCACACCCCGACCTCATCCAGGATGGCATCACCAAACCCTTCTCGGCCACCATCTGCTGGTCCTTCCCCCTCGGCTTCAGCATTCATGGATGCATCTGGACTCCGGCGACCATCGCCTCCTATCACTCGAGCACGATCGGCGGCTGAAGCGGGTATGTCCTCTGAGATCTCTCTTTCTCATATTCATTCATCGATTGATGTCATTGAATCCACATCTCCTGCTTCTATGATTCAATGCCCCCTCAGATCTGCTCCCTCTACCTCTGTGGATCTTATCACCACCACTCACTCACTCAAGGACTGCCCCACCCCGCATCCGACCTCCCCTCCGCACCCATACTTTCTTCGTCCTCGGAACCCTGCTAAGGATCCCCCTATTAAGCTCTCCGGGTTGGGCATTGTTGGTTCTGATGGGGGGGGTCGTGCACCAGAGGGAGAAAATCTCACCTATCTAAAGCCATTAAGATTGCTGGGGCAGAGGTGGTCTCAGGCAGACAATCGACCATAGATGGGGTCCTTAGAGCAGGGCACACCCCGAGAGGTGTTCCCCCATGAAGAGCCTCTCATTTAATTGTAGAGGACTGGCTAGTTCCTCCAAGAAACTAGCCTTGAAGAGGCTCATTGAATCAGAGCCCTGTGATATTATCATGCTACAAGAAACACTCTGTTCAGCCGATCAGTGTTCTCATGTACTGCTGTCTTTGGTTCCTGGATGGATTATCTCTGCTAATGATGCTATTGGTCGCTCAGGGGGACTAGCTATTGGGATAAATCCCCGTTCCATTAAACTAAATGCTAGCTGGGGGGGGGCTGGTTTTATTGGGCTGGACATCTTCTCGGCCGACCTTGGCATGGACCTTAGAATTGTCAATATATATGCTCCGTGCACCCAGAGAGAAGCTTTCTGGCAGAACATTCTTCACCTCCCTCTGCTGAATGAAGAACATGTCATTATAGGAGGTGACCTAAACTTCTCGTTAGGCTTCAGGGAATCCTGGGGCTCGGATGCTCAAATTGACCCCATCACAGACTTCATGCGCAACCTGCTTGAGCAATCTAACTTCATAGATATCCCTATGCAGCGTCCCCTCCCTACCTGGAGGAATAGAAGAGTAGGGGAAGCTGCTCTGGCCCGCAGACTTGACAGATTCCTACTCAAAGGGCCTCTCATCCAGCGTGTGCATCTGTATCGTCAATGGGTCGGCTCGGGGGGGAATCGGACCATAACCCCATTTATCTTGAGATTCAGGGGCCTACTAAGAAACCCAAAGCTCCTTTCAAATTCAATCACACCTGGCTGAAGGATCCCTCATATATCAAGCTGGTTCAGGATTACTGGACAGCCCATCCTATCAATGACAATGAATCATATGCTAAGAGTTTCTGCAGGAACCTTGCAGAACTAAAGCATCTATCCATCCTGTGGGCCAAGGCAAAGCTCGAAAGGGAAAATATTCAGCTCACCCAAATTGAAGCTGATATTTGTACCCTTACAGACGATCGGGGTTTGGGATTCATCTCTTTGGCTGAAAAGAGCAGGCTTATTAATTTGGAAGGTCAAAAAGCCAGGATCCTCAAAGAGAGGGAGGAGTCTATACGATTAAGAAGCAGAGCTCTATGGATTCAAGCTGGGGACGACAACACAAAGTTTTTCCATAGCTATGCTAAGAGCAGGAAGGTGTCTAATACTATCTGGAAACTCCCTTTTCCAAATGGTGAGCTTGCAGACAATTTTCAAAAGCTTGCTCACCTCGGTTCCACCCACTTCAGGAATTTGTACAAGAGTCCAAGGGAAGTCGGCCTCCTGGACATCATCAATGTGGCTAATCATTTCCCTAGATTCGTGGAGGATGATGATGTGGCGGATCTCACTGGGCCTGTTACAGCTGATGAACTTGAAGGGGTAATGAAGTGGTTCAAGAAAGACAAAAGTCCCGGCCCAGATGGATGGACCATTGAATTCTATCTTGCCTTCTATGAGGTACTGGGACAGGATCTGCTGAGGGTGGTGGAGGAGAGTCGCACTACTGGATCTATTTATCATGCTATCAATTCCACTTTCATCGCCCTCATCCCCAAATCTGATTCTCCGGAATCCTTTGATGATTATCGCCCCATATCACTTTGCAACTGCTTGTATAAAATCATCTCCAAGACCATTGCAAATAGACTCAGACCTATCCTCTCCAGGTCCATTGCTCCTCAGCAATTTGCTTTCCTAGATTCTCGTCAGATTCATGAGGCCATTGGGCTCGCTCAAGAGGCCCTTCACTCCATTTGGTCCAAAAATCTGAAAGCCATTCTTCTCAAAATTGATCTCTCCAAAGCCTTCGATCGTGTCAGCTGGCTTTATCTTAAGATGATTCTGATCCATCTGGGGTTTCCACACTCCTATATCACATGGATCATGGCTTGTATTACCTCTCCCTCGTTCAGTGTCCTCATCAATGGCTCGGCATCTACTTTTTTCCACTCTGAAAGAGGTCTGCGACAGGGCTGCCCTCTATCACCACTACTCTTTCTCTTAGTCATGGAAGGACTCAGTCGACTCATGGAAGCTGCAAAGAGGGATGGGGATATTGGTGGGCTTGGCATATCTGAATTGTGCTATCTTACACATCTACTATTTGTAGATGATGTTCTTATCCTACTTGATGGAAGTGTCAGAGACTCCCGGAACTTCTTGAAAATCTTGCAAAGATTCTCTGCTGCCACAGGTATGATGCCTAACCAGATGAAATCCACCATCACATGTGCACGCACCTCGGTTCAAGAGACCCGGATTGCTCTTCAGGCATTTCCTTTCTCGGTGCACTCATTGGATAGAGGCCTTAAATACCTAGGTTTCAATCTGAAGCCCACCTGCCAAAGGATTGCTGACTGGGCCTGGTTGGTTGCCAAACTGGAAAAGAGGCTACTGGGTTGGAGCCACAGATACCTATCTAGAGCTGGCAGACTGGTGCTCATCAAATCTGTGCTAGAAGCTACTCCAGTCTTCTGGATGGCACTAGCCTGGATACCTAGGAACATCCTGGGGAGGATACAGCAGCTTTGCAACCGTTACCTTTGGAATGGGAGTCAGGAGAAACGTACTTTTGCTTGGATCAGCTGGAAGAAAATATCACTACCTAAGAAGTGGGGTGGATGGGGCCTAAAGGAGCTCCCAGACTTCGCCAAAGCATTAGCAGCCAAGATGGGATGGACCCTGCTCACTAGGCAAAATTTGTGGACTCATGTTACCTACCACAAATACATTTGGCCACGAAATATTATGGATTGGGCCCGACTTCCATCCTGGTCTGCGAAGGGAGGCTCATCTGTATGGAAGGCCTTGATTGACTCCCTTCCCCTCATTCGGGACAACCTGGCTTGGCGAATTAATGATGGTATGACAGGCAGGATTGGCCTGGACCCTTGGAGCAATAGTGGAGGCAGACATATATTAAATCAGGAGATTATCAATTATTTACAAGGCCGGGGGATACAACATTTTGCTCAGATCGCTGATCCACTTCACACAGACATCTTTTCTCAGGCGTGGAAATCTGCCCAAACATTGGATCTTCCTATCCATTGGCATCAGGAATGGGGTCAATACATCATGGCTTTATCTGAATCCCACATTCGTATCAAGCAAGGGCCTGATGAATTGATCTGGTGCCCAGCTGACCATGGTTCATATGTCCCAAAGCAAGGTTACTGTGCTCTCATCTCACACAGATCTCCGGAACTGATACACCCTTGGTGGCATTCCATATGGAAGTTAAGAGCCTCTCCCCGATCAAAGCTATTTTTCTGGTGTGCGCTTCATGGTATCGTTCCCTCAGGTGAACAGCTAACCCGCAGAGCCATCCACGGACCCTCATGGTGCATCTTCTGCAAAAATGCATCTGAACATACAGATCACATTTTCTTGTTTTGTCCGACCATCCAAAACATTTGGAGGAATATCTGTCAACAGTTGGGAATTACGGGACTTTGGAGCGGTTCTGATTTACAGGACGCATGGAGCAAATGGTCTCGTAACCACCCGGACTCCAAACTTATCAACCTCCCCCCTGTGGCCATTTGGTATATTTGGCTTGCTCGAAACAGAGCCATTTTTGAGGATAAACCATACTCGGGAAGCCTTATAGAAATTGCGGTTATAGCAGCATACCAGGAGCTACCAGAACCGACTCCAACCAGACCCAGAGCCATTCAGCCCATGCCTGAGATTGACAGAACCATCCCTTGGGCTTTTTTCGATGGAGCATCGAATCAAACAGGGTGTGGTGGAGGTTTTGTCCTGCACATAAACGAACAACATAGATATCTTGCTAAATTGGGTCTCGGAATTGGATCAAACAATTTTGCTGAGCTCTCTGCATTATATAATCTACTTCACTTTGCTTTATCTCATCAAATTTCACAGATCAACATCTTCGGGGACTCAATGGTGGTTGTAAATTGGATAAATAATGTGACAAACTGCCATGTTCACACACTCAGCAATTTATTTCACAATACTCTCACTCTCAAAGCAGCATTTGATCATTTTACTTGTGTGCATATTTACAGAGAACACAATAGCGAGGCTGACAAACTATCCAAAGAGGCCTCGTCACTTCCCCGAGGCAATGGACAAATAGTGGAGCAGAATGGGTCAGAGGAACATCAGTTTTACCACCGGCCATATATAGATCAGAGGATACAGAGGGACAATAGTCCCAACAGCTAACAGTGAATGGAGACCAATATGAACTGCTGATATATTTATTAATAGAATCTTTTTGTAATAGTGAATAGGCTGTAAAGCACAGATCATGGATGTAACTAGCAACTTTTTGTTTATGACACTGAGAAACACCTGAAAAGGTGAATTTTGTATGAACAATGACAGTAATTCCGCGGCATCTGCTTATGTAATTTTCAAAATATTAATGAAAGTTACTGATTTTCCCAGGGGAAATATATATATATATATATTACTTTATGTGATTGATCCTACATTCACAAGGGAACATTTTTCATGATATAAGCCCATAGTTACATTGTGTTTCGACAAAATAAGCCCAAGGCTACCCACTTGTGCTTGGTGTTAGGTGTGCTAGACTTAGGTATTTTGAATACATGTCCATGGAGATGGAGTGGGAGCTAAGCTTTCACGCTTATTTTTTATGCAAATTTCAATAAAATCCAAGGATTTAAAACCAAAAGCTCTAGAATATATAACCTTTTTGTCACACAAACCTATTCTTAATGATTTGAAAGCAGGTATTTAGACATGCCTCTTCAACCTAACTACCAATTATTATTAACTAATCATTATTACTGTTATGTCCTTATAATACTAGGGATTACTCCATTACTATTGTAGTTGTATCCCTTATTAATATTGTTGTGCCCCTATTGTCCCCATATTGTTATTACTGTGCCCCATAGAATCCATCTATTGTTATTTTTGTGGCTTTATATTATTATTTTTAGGTCAGCTGGGTTATATTGTGACTCCTTAGACTCCTATATATAGAAAGGAGGTTTTGTCATTTGAATCATCCAAGAATTGTTCATTTGTGTAATGTAAAGGAGGTTGCCCCCTCGAAGAGGCTGAATTCTAAGGCATTCAACTATCTTTTCTATCTTTTTGTGAGCTGGTTTCATAACAATTACAATTATCCTCGTTACTTATATTTATATTATTTATATATATTTTATTCGTAACATATATAGGGTAGTTGCATAAAAAAATATTTGATGAAAGAATGTGATAGAAGAGATGTTGTATCAATTAAATGTTTTTTTAAAAACATTGTTACATTCCACACCATTTATTAAAATATATGACATGTTTTTATATAGAGGCTTAATTGTAAAGGGTTATAATTATTTCACATCATTGGAAACCACTAGAGTTAGAGTTTTAGTTTGATAGAAAATTATTTTATACGTACATCCCCTTAAAGGTCAGTAAATGAAATTTTACAAATTAGCATAGCTATACAATTTAAATAGTTCATAAATATAAATAGTCATCAATCAATAATAAACACCCAAACACTTATTTCATTATGCATCTCACCAAGGTAAAAATTAAAAATATCATAAAAACTAACTAAATTATAACTTTTATTATTATTATTCTCTCTCTCTCTCTCTCTCTCTCTCTCTCTCTCTCTCTCTCTCTCTCTCTCTCTATATATATATATATATATATATATATATATATATATATATATATATATATATATATATATATATATATATAAGTGGGTAGGAAATTGTTAAATAACTTAATAGTCTTCTTTTATTAAATAGGTGGACAAAGAAACTCCATTTTCTGACGTATCTTGAATCAACTAAGATATGCATATTTTCTGACGTATCTTGAATCAACTAAGATATGTATTACCACAATATGGAAAAACTCCATTTTCTCATCTAAGCGATGTGGATTTTCTGTGTATTACGACAATATGGTGGCTGTTGGTCTTCCACGAGATGTAGAAGCTTTGGAAGGCATAGGGAAAAACTTTGGAAGAATTTTTACGAGTCGTCCTCTTCAATCTCATTTTACCTCAAGTATGGTTTCACTCGTAGCTCTGAAATATTACCGCATTCTCATCTCTCTGTATTTCACTTAATCCACCCTATATCCCCATAACATTTATAAGATTCAAAACCAAAATAGTTGATGGTTTATCGCACCACTTTAAAGTGGTAGTTGGTATTTTTCAGAGGACGCGATATAATGTGGGGCTGCCACGTAGCAAAAAGTTGGGGGAAAATTGCTAATATCACGTGTTTTTTGAGTGTTAAGTGTTGGATGAGTTGAGCGTGCGATATGGAATTTTAACCATTCATTTATTTTTACGAATCTCAAGGCAAATAAAAATGAAGGGGGTTTAATTCTTAGTGCGAGGTGGGCATTGGTTGACTTTTCAGGGGGAAGAGGTAGTATAGGCTTGCAGGGAGAAATTAATATAAATTCCAAAACTTTATATTAACAAGGTTTTGTGAAGTAAGGGGTGGATTCTATATATATATATATATATATATATATATATATATATATATATATATATATATATATATATTACTTTTGAAATATGTGATATATCTTATATTATTATAAGAATAATATAAGTTAAACATTTATATATTTAAATAAACATGGAAACTAACATTAAACTGACATTTCCTTCCATTTTCACCTGACAGTCTATTATTATGTTGTCCCCGGTAAGCCTCCTCTGCAAATTCATCTTGTTCACATATTTTTATAGTCATGCCTCCTAAGACTAAGACTCAAGATAAGTCCATTAAACGTTTAACTCCCGCTTCTATAGATTTATATCATATACCTTTAGCTGATAGGGATTACAGGATAAATGAAACTCATTGTCACAACGATTTTCTGGAACTGTATTGCTGGTTAGAGGATAAGAACACAAACAAAACTGATGAAATTGGGCTCTAGGAGTCTAACCTCCCCCATTATATTTCCCCCTTGACATTCCAAGCAACAGAATTTACCAGAAGATGTCAAGCATGCTATCTCCCTACCCAAAGAGCTATCATTTCCCCTACTGGTGACATTCTTTTCACCATTACAACCCAATCCTTGTCCAAATGATGCTGGCCCCCACTGTGGAAAATACTGCCCCTTTCTCCCTAGAAGCCCTCACCCAGCGTTATCAAAAGCTAGAATTTGCCACTAGAGCCAGAATTTTTGAGATTTTCTTGCCAGAGAATGCCCAATTACCCAAAAAGAATCCTCCATATCCTTCTTCCATTTTCCCTGATCAGGCCAGGAAGATTATTTCCATGATTTCTTACATTTTAGGCTATCATTTTGATCAGTGGGTAGATGAGCCCATTTTAGAATTCCTCTCCATATTTTCCACGGACAAAAAGCCGTCCTTGGTGTTCAACTTCAGTCAATTTTTGGCTGATAATATCCATGAACAATTCATAAAGTTTCCTACAAAACAAGTGTTCAATTACACATCTATTTCGATTTATATGTTCCTCTATTATCAGGCAGATAAATTCATTTTTGCATTTCAGAAGCTGGATGATGCAGGTTACTAGCAGCCAGTAATCTTTTGGACCTCATTGGTTATGAGAGAACAACAGGAATTTAGTTATAATCATGTATTGAAGACGTTTTTCATACAACAATGAACATTTTGAACAGTGTAGTACATCCTAGAATCAATGACGAAATCAAGAGAATTTTGCATTTGTCTAACCAAGCAAAGACATGGGATTGGTATTTGTACCAAAATTACACAGAAATCAGGGTATATGGTTGTGAATTGGCCCCCTATAAACTTCCCGAATACCTCCCAATCAGGATTTTTTCCCTGGAGTATATCAGACAGATGTTGAATTTAGATGACGTCCACTTTGTAGTGGCCATGAAGAAGTCACAATTCAAAATAAAGACACAGGTGGGCCCATTTGTGTGCAACACAAGGACAACAGGTGAAGAGAAATGAAGTTCAGTTTGAGCTTTACATGGTCTTATGACCCCTGTGGCATCATCTCAAAGCTCAGAGTGGAGAATAAAAACACTCCTTACATTCATACTTCAAGGCCAGACATAGAACAATATGCCAATCAGCTAAAGTGTGCAGAGAATACCTTGCAGGAAGCTGAAGAAAAAATTGTTTCTAATTCTATTTTGTAGACTCCTATTCCTCGGGAAAAATCAAGAAAAAGACAGAGGGAGGAAGGATCATCATCTACAACCGGGAGTGAAGCTAAAGAATTCAGAATCAGCTATAGGAAGAGAGCAAAGGTAACTCCTAGAGTAGAATTGGACAAAGAAATTGAAGAGCATGCAGCCATCATCATCACAGATTCACCACTTTCAACTACCAAATTCACAACATCTCCTTCTGAACCTTCATCTTCACAAGGTCACAAGGAAACTGAGCTAGAATCATAGAATGTCCAAACAGAAAAAGAGAAGACAATTTTTGACACGTACAAGGAGATAAATCTCGGAAATGAAATTCTAAAGAATAACACTTATAACCAATTTTGGAATCAAACTTTCAACTCACAAAGTAGGTTGTTGTCATTCTTTGATACAGAGCATGGAAAAATGCAAATGGATTTTCTTGAGGCCCAGATTCCATAGCTAAAATCAGCAGTAGACTACAAGAGCACAACTTTTGACCTTCAAACATAATTAAATTTTAACACCTTCAAAATTCCCAACTAATGAAGCATATAATTTCTTTCCAATTAATAATCACCTTAATCCAGTTTTGAAAACATACAGGAAATTTATTAATTCACCATACCTCTTGAATCTGAAAAGAAAATTAAAACATATCTCCATTCTTCTTTAGTAAAGGGACTGTTATCACCCTGTAATTTGAAGGTTGTAGGACAAATCACAAGAATGTAACATCAAACCAACTTCAGGATGGGAATTTAGCCCTTCCAATCCTAGAGAGGGTTGTCTGTGTAAAATTTATCTTTGTTGCTTGAAAATATTAGACTAGTTATGATTGTGCTTGGGTTTTGGGTTTCGATTTGGGTTTTGGAAGACTGATTGTATACAATTTAAGTAGCATCTATTGGGCAATGGTGTCAAAAGGTAAACTGGATGGTTGCATCATTTTTCACATAGTAAACTCAGGGCAAGTTAGGAATATTTATTGGATCTTTCAGAATAATAAGTGGATGATGGTAAAACAATGAAAACATTCAGCAGAACTAAAGAGCAATTAAGAATTCCTTAGTGTGGCATTCAGTCAATCAGGCAGAACTAAAGAGAAGTCAAGAATTCGTTAGTGTGGCCTTTAGTAGAAAACATACAGGTTGCAAAAGCAGTCACAATAAGGTACTCAAAAGTAAATCATATTCATCACATTTTCTTTTTGCAATTGGAATTTAGATGATTACAGTGAAGAGACGACAATGAAACACTTTAACATAAGAAAAACATCACCAGTATTTAAGCCACAAGAATCCTATGAATGGTCTGCTTAGTATTGATGCTCCAGTGCTTTAAATAAAACTTACAATGCTCCACCAACTGACTAATATTTCTGATCTTAAACTGTCAGGCCAGGGTAACTCCAGAATGAATGAGCGGAAGAAAAATCTGATTGCTTTATTCATTAGCTAACTATCATTTATATACATAAATATGACGGATCGGTTCATTTTCTTGATGACTGTCCAGTTCACCCATCCGTTGAGGATTAGGTGTCAACATTCCCCCCCTTAATCTGAAGGGATGTTGGTGAGTCCAAGCATCGTTCTGAATCTTTCAAGCTTTTCTCTTCCAAGCGCTTTGGTGAAGATGTCTGCAATTTTCTCGTTTGTAGAACAATGACGGAGATGGATTGTTTTGGCCTCAACATGATGTCTGATCAGATGATATTTAGTATTGATGTGCATAGCACGATCATGGAACTTTGGGTTCTTGGCCAACTTTATTGCAGAGGTGTTATCAATCATGAGTGGAGTTGATTGTATTTGTTTTACCTGCAAATCTTCAAGAATTTTCCTGAGCCACACAATTTCTTTCGTTGCTTCAGCTGCTGCCACATATTCTGCTTCTGTTGTGGAATCTGCTGGTACTGATTGTTTGCGTGATCTCCAGGAGACAGCTCCTGATCCAAGACTCATAGCATATCCTGAAGTAGATACCCCAGTTTCTTTGTCTCCATCGAAGTCTGAATCAGAGTATCCAATCAAGTTGAAGTCGTCCACCTGTGTATACTTGATTCCAAGGTCTTGAGTTCCCTTCAAGTACCTTAGAACTCTTTTTGCAGCAGACCAATGTCCCTCACAAGGCTTTTGCATAAACCTGGAGAGGATTCCAACAGCAAATGAAATGTCTGGTCTGGTAGTAGTGAGGTAGATGAGACTTCCTACAAGCTGTCTATACTTTGTTGCATCCTCAAATTCCTTTCCTTCAATAGATGTGAGCTTCAAGTTTTGTTCCATTGGAGTAGAAAGAGGATTGCACTCTGTCATGCCAAATCTGTTTAACAAATCTCCAATGTATTTCTTTTGAGAAAGAAATATGGACTTTGGATGTTGGGTTACTTCAATGCCAAGATAGTAATGAACATAGCCCAAGTCAGTCATTTCAAAAAATTTTCCTAATACTTTCTTTAGATGCAATATAGCTTTCATTGTTCCCTGTCATTAAAAGATCATCTACATATACCACAAGATATACAACTGTTTTGCCAACTTTCTTGACAAATAAAGTTGCATCATCAAGATCAAAATGATTGAAGTTGAGTTTCAGAAGATGCTCAGTTAGTTTTTCATACCAGGCTCGTGGTGCTTGTTTGAGGCCATACAAGGACTTCACAAGTTTGCATACTTTATGTTCATGTCCTTTCACAGCAAATCCTTCAGGTTGGGACATAAAAACATTCTATTTTAGATCTCCATTCAAGAATGCAGTTTTTACATCCATTTGATGGACTTTCCAACCGTTCTGAGCAGCTGTGCAAAGAGTGTCCGAATGGTGGCCCATTTTGCTGTGGGGGCAAAAGTTTCCTCATAATCAACCCCTTCCTTCTATGCAAAACCTTTTTCCACAAGCCTAGCTTTGTGCTTGTCAAGTGAGCCATCAACTTTGTATTTGTTCTTGTAGACCCACTTGCAGCCAATTGGTTTGGTTCCAAATGGAGGATCAACTAGCTTCCAAGTGCCATTCTTTATGAGGGCATCATACTCCTTCTGCATCTCTACTTTCCATTCATCATGAGAAGCAGCTTCTTTGAAGGAAGTTGGTTCAAAATATGTAGACAAGTTCACTTCACAATCATAAGTAACATCCATATCAACAGGTGAATTAGAGTTATCTACATCACCTCCATCTTGTCGGTTTGTATTTCTGGTTCCTGTTTTTCCAATTTCATCAGGGTGAACACTTTCAAGTGTCTTTGTCAGCCACTTTGGGGAACCTTTCAGAGATGGTCCAAGCTGCTCTGTTGATTGAGTTGGATCTGAATCAAGATTGAGTCTCCCAATTCTATCAATTACATCACTTAAAGCATCATCCGTTGTTGGAGTGTCATGCAGGGGAGATTGTTCTTCAGAAGAAGATTCTACATGTTGATCTAGTATAGGAATCCCCCCTTCAAGATGTGGAATCTGATTATCAAACTCTTGAAATGATTTCGGTTTTGTGAATCTATCCAAGCGATCAAGTTTCCGCTCAACAACACTGTCAGATTTGGATGATTCAAGAAAAATGACATCTCTAGATAAAACAAACTTTTTATTTACTTCATCATAGAGGCGGTATGTTTTAGATGTGTTTGAATACCCCAGGAAGATACACTTACGAATTCTAGCACCAAGTTTGTTTCTATGTACCTTTGGTATTAAAGCATAACAGGTTGAACCAAAGATCCTGAGATGTTTTACCAAAGGAACATGTCCATACCACAATTCATAAGGAGTCTTGTTTCTTATAGCATTAGATGGACATCTATTCTTTATATATGCAGCACATAGAACAGCATCAGCCCAAAACATTGTCTTTACATTTTTGAAGAAAAGCATGGATCGTACCATATTCAAGATTGTTCTATTCATTCTTTCAGCTACACCATTCTGTTGAGGATTATAAGGCACAATTTTTTGATGTTTAATCCCATGTTGGCGAAGATAGTGTTCAAATTCATTTGATGTATATTCTTTTCCATTACCAGTGCGAATAGACCCAATATGAGATTGTGCATCATTTTCAATCCACTTATGAAAATTCTTGAATGTTTGAAAAGCATCAGATTTGTTCTTCAATAAATAAACCCAACACATTCTGGTGTAATCATCACTAAATGTCATGATATATTTATTTCCATTTGCAGAAGAAACAGGCATTGGACCACATAAATCTGAATGAATGAGTTCAAGCTTCCTATGTGCTCTTGAATGTGAATCATGAAAAAACTGTTTGCTATGCTTTCCTAGAATGCAAGCATCACATTGCTTATGTTTTCTAGGAATGGTGGGCAAACCAGCAACACCGTTTTTCTTCAACAAGCGGAGACTATCATAGTTTAAATGTCCAAATCTAGCATGCCATAATAAACTTGATGGAAGTGTACCTTCTTCATGATGAGAAATATATGAGAAATGTTGTGCATGAGCAGAAGTTCCTTGCAGTTTAAGAAGTCTTTCTTCTTCTATACCCCTCATGACAAGTGAGTGGTCAGATGCCTTTCTTACCTCAAGCTTGCCATCAAACATGTGAATGGAGTGACCTTGCTGGCGGATGTGGACTAGGAACAACAAGTTTCTCTTGAGCTGTGGGAGATATAGAACATGATCCAGAAGAAAGTCTGGAAGACCAGGCAGTTTAAGCCTGATTGTGCCAAGCCCTGATGGCTTGATTTTTGACTGATCTTCAAAGCATACTGCTCCATCAACATTGTCAGTGAAATCTTCAAAAAAATCTTTCCTATGAGTCATATGACAGGTTGCTCCTGAATCAAGCAACCAGTCATTTTTCGAAGAAGCAAGTGAAGCATTAAACAAATCTTCATTTACTCCAACGTTACATTGTGCCTCAATATAGTGAGCGCATTCAGGTGCTTTACCTTTGTCTGTGTCATCAGTTTTACCTTTCTGCTGATTTCTTCTCTGCTCAATTTTGTCCCATGGTAGCTTGCATGTAGAAGCATCATGTGATCCATTTCGTTTGCAGCGAATGCAATGCAGATCTGCCTTTTCTGCTTGAGAATGTCTGCCCCCCTGCCTCTGAAGTATCTTCCTCTTCGTCCACCTCTTCCTCTTGTAGAATCTTGAGCAGGATGATTTTCTTTATGAGCAAGGCAAACAGTCTCTTCAGAAGATTCAGGGACTGTTTTATTTCCAAAGGCTTT
The DNA here is from genome assembly GCA_031772625.1 of Pinus tabuliformis. Lineage (NCBI taxonomy): Eukaryota > Viridiplantae > Streptophyta > Pinopsida > Pinales > Pinaceae > Pinus > Pinus tabuliformis. The sequence goes on from CM062813.1 coordinate 1,165,758,371, forward strand.
CTCTCTTTCAGCAAACTTTTTCACAAGAGACTCAAAGGTTATGTCTTTAAGATTTCCATTTGCTTGTAAAGACTCAAGATAATTGGAGTAGGTAGGATAGAGTGCTTTGAGAAAGGCAATAAGAGAGATATCCAGCTCAACCTTAGTGGATTTAATATCATGCATTATAGACTTTATTTCAGATGCAAGAGCAAGGGGATCATTATTTTTCTGTTCAAGAGTGAAGAGTTTAATCATGAGCTGAACAACTTCAAGTGCAGAATGTGAATCATAGAGTTCTTTCAGCTTTTGTAAAGCTTCAAAGGCAGTGGAATAGGATGAAATATGACGACTTACTTCTTCATTTACAGATGCTGCGATCAATGCATAGTCTTTGTTGTTCTTGTTTTCCCAAATGACAAGTTCTTTATCTGATGTAGGCTGCACAGGGTCTTTCTCTTCTTCTCCGACACACACTCCTTTCCACAACTCATTGTAGATGAGGGTGTGTTTTACCATCTGAGACCATTCAGAATAGTTCTCCTTGCCAGTGAGAACTATTCCTACCATAGAAATGATTGAATGAATTCTGTAAAAAAAATACTTCTGCTTGAAAAAAGAAAACTTCCTTACAGCCTTATGCACTATATTTTCTACAAATCCCTCTAATGTGTGATAGAAGGCATCAGAATTTCATTGAAATATTATATCACTTTATGCTTCAATACAACATTACCAAAAATAAAAAACTGTGCAATATCACTATATCACCTCCACAAATGTTTTGATATATAAAATTCTTTGAATGATGTATAATTGCGCAACACTATTCGATCTCAACACTATACAAAAAACTGCTATCATACCATCACATAAACTGTGTAATCACATAAACTGCATACGGCTGCATAGGATACCATTTGAACAGAAGCTCCCATATTGAAGCTACGGAGGTTTAACATCTCATGCCAGGGAGGTTTAACATCTCGTATTCCATATCTGGAGGTGTTGCTGCTTTAAATGCGCCTACGATTGCTTCGATAGGAAGAGAAATAGAAAGGAGTATGTATGGTGGCAGTTACGGGTACCCGTCCGCAAACAATCAATAATATTCAAAAGCTCTTTGAGATAACCAACTTGCCCAAGAGTAACTGTGATACTATGATATGTCGGCATGTCTGGGTAAGAGGAGATGTGTTCACGCATTGCATGAAAGACGTTCAATGCTTCTACCGGCCTCCTCCCCTTTCCAAGGACAGCAATCAATGTTGTATATACATATCAATGTGGTTGTTAACCAGGATGAGCCGAAGCTACACGACGCCGCTGCCGGTTTCCATCGGGTTCAATCCGTTAATGAAGACGGTAACTCTTCCCCCAGGGAGATTCGAACCTTTTGACACCTAATCCTCAACGGATGGGTGAGCTGGATAGTCATCAGGAAGATGAACTGATCCGTCATATTTATGTATATAAATGATAGTTAGCTAATGAATAAAGCAATTAGATTTTTCTTCTGCTCATTCATTCTGGAGTTACCCTGTCCTGACATGGTATCAGAGCACAGGTCCTAGAAATAGTTGTAACTCCTGCTGTCCTAAGAGCTGCTCAGTCCTGAGCGCTACTCTGCGCATTGCCTGAGCGTTTGCCTGACATAACTCCTCTGCTCTCTAGCGCACCAGCGCTGCATGTGCCTGAGCGTTTGCCTGACATAACGCTCTCTGCTCTCTATCCTGACATTCTCTGCGCATACGTGCCTCTGTCCTGACATTCTCTGCGCATCCGTTTTGAACGCCCGGCTCCAATTTCTTCATTGAATTTCAGAACTTTTGCTTCGAGATTATTTTGAAACTTGGAAATGGGATTTAATGCAACGTCTCTGCTTCTGCTTTTAATATTGAAGACTTGATTCCAAGTATCGTGATGGAGCCACAGTATCATTCATGCTGGCCTTTATCTCCGAGATACAAAGGAAAAATCAGAAACCAAAAGAACTATGCTGTCGTGGTTCCTTGGTTGCAAGTCCCTCTCAGAATGCTTTCCTTCTCAAACCGAGACGGTACCTCCGTGAATTCTTCCCTCCGGTATTTACTCCCCGTCTTTCTTTGCAAGCTCTTCTGTAACCTCGCCAATATCCTTAGGTTTTTCATTGTCTGCCGTGGACTCAGATATTAATTTATCATCTTCTTTGCTCTCACGGAAAATTCCTTGACCCGGTCGGAACCGCCACTGTGACAATGCCGCTATGATGTTGCTGATCATTCGGAGTACTGACATAAACAATCCCCCTCTAATACTTCAAAAGCAAAAGTATTTATACAAAATTTACAAGCTATTTACAATAAATTTTGTCTCTAACATACATGACATTTTTAGACTATAGATGAAAGAAAAGCTCTAACTACCGTAGATTAATAGTTTTGGTGGAATGTGTTGTGAAAATGTTGTTTCTGTGGAAGTGGGCGCAAGTAGGATGTGGACCCAAATTTGTGGAAGTGGGCGCAAGTAGGATGTGGACCCAAATTTGTGGTTGTGCTGGCAGATGAACTAGCAAATGTAGATGTATCTCTCTTTTTCTTAGTAATTCACTCAAATGCTTGCTGATCCTCTGGCTTGATCATGTGAGACTTCCCTCTCTGATGGTTGATCCTGTGATTGCCCTGCTGTTTTATCATCCATTAGTGTCACAAATATTTTGGAAAATATATAATAATATATATATATATATATTTGAATAATATTTCCAAAATATTTAAATGAATTTTATAATTAAATTTCTACAAAACCATGTGTTGTTTCCAATCTGTGGTTTTTTTCTCTTTCCATGAATTCACAAAACCATGTGTAGTTTTTTTCCTATTATTCATTCCTCTATAAATTCATTTTATGTGTATGTAAATTCCTTTTACCCTTGTAGAATACCTGGATGGTTTTGCAAAACCATGTGTTGATTTGTATGATTGGAAGAGTATTCTCACTTTACTCTTTTACTTTCACTTGCAACATGATTTTACACTTGTAAATTGATTTCACCATGCGTGTAAATTGATTTCACCTTAATCTTCTATCTTGAAATGCATTTACATGAATGCTATCTTTACTCCCCTGTACATTAATTTCATGTGAAATTTTCCCTTTTATTTTCTCTGATAAATTCATGGCATCCGTGAATTTTATGTAGCTCTAAAATATTACTGCATTCTCATATCTCTGTATTTCACGTGAACTTAATCCACGCTATATTTCCATAACGTTTATAAGATTCAAAACCAAAATATTTAATGGTTTATCGTACCGCTTTAAAGTGGTAGGTGGTATTTTTTAGAGGATGCGATATAATGTGGGGTTGCCACTAATCTCATGTGCTTTTTGAGTGTTAAGTATTGGATGAGCTGAGCGCCGGGATATGGAATTTTAACTGTTCATTTATTTTTACGAATCTTGAGGCAAATAAAAATGAAGGGGGTTTAATTCTTAGTGCGGGGTGGGCCATTGGTTGATTTTGCATGGAGGAGATGTAGTATAGGCTTGCACGAAGAAATTAATATAAAGTCCAAAATGTTATATTAATAGGGTTTTGTGAAGTAAGGGGTAAAAAGAGGGATTCTATATATATATATATATATATATATATATATATATATATATTTTACTTTATGGGATTTATCCTACATTCACAAGGGAACATTCTTCATGATGGTTTATATAAGCCCATGTTACATTGTGTTTCGACAAAATAAGTCGAAGGCTTCCCACTTTTGCTTGTTGTTAGGTGTGCTAGGCTTAGGTATTGTGAATGCAGGTCGCATGGAGATGGAGCAGGAGCTAAGCTTCCGGGCTTAGCTTTTATGCGAATTTCAATAAAATCCAAAAACCAGAAGCTCTGCAATATATAACCTTTTTGTCACCAAAACTTATTATTAATGATTTGAAGCAGGCATTCGGCTTATGTTGGGGTAATATTCAGATGAATTAATGAGGAAAGTGGGTGATAAAGAAGGAAGCTGAATAAAGGATGATGAAAATTGGAGAGGAAGCGGGGCGAGTCAGCAAGCCAAAAGCTTCATCATGTGAGCCACAAATAATATATGAATCATTATATTTCCTATAATTATAGGACCCTAACAGGGACAATCAACCATTAAATGGTTAAAATTTTCTTCCTCAACTCCACATAGAACAGACTTATTTGGACCAACAACCTCTCGCTTTGATACACTGTCCCAATTCAACACTCTATCTTCTATCACCTAAAGAGATTTAGATTTTTTGTTTTGCCATTTGTATTACAAGAATAGGGTGGGTGGTGGTCTTTCATGAGATGGAAAAACATTGGAAGAATCTTTATGGGTGGTGTTCAATCACGTATAAAGTAGAATGAGTCTGTAGAATTGGAATTTTGAGTGGGTGGGGACACAGAGATGACAAGAAGGCACTGGGTTATTGTTAAATAATTTTAATGAAATTTTATTCACATCATTGTTTAAATTCTTATTTTATTCAAATTGTTAAATAATTTTATTGAAACTAAAAACCTAAGTATCAATTTTCTCGTACATAGTTATCCAATGGAAATAGGTTATCAATAATTTTTTTTATTTTTTAAGCAGAAAAAAACTAAACTGTCATTCATTAATGAGATTTTTCATGCATAGTTATGTAGTGGAAATAGGCTATTTATTAATGAGAAATTTTTACATAGACATGATTCTTAATCGCCATAGACTTGATATTTAGTACACAGTAGAATGGATTCTATAAAAAATACCACTAGGAAAACCTGTTAAGAATCAATATAATAGACAATGCACCTCGGCCTCACTTCAATGCTCATAGGAAAAATAGAATGTCCTGTGTAGTTTAGCAAAAATGGTAGGCAAAAAAACAAATATGGTCCAAATAAAACATAGGGCTAGACAAAAAGGTAATCCCAACATAGGGAACAATGAACAAAATACATAGTGTACCCCTCAACTCTCAAAGTCTTTGTTTACCAATTTAATCTCTCTCTCTCTCTCTCATTTTCACCGGATACTTCATCGGGAATCAATTCTCTTTTTCCAACTCACAACATTACGTGAACAAAGGATTTGAAGAAAAGAAAAAATTTCGTGGATAGAAAAATATTATAGATCGGTGATTGTTAGGAAGATTTTGGATAATTTGTGGGTTGAGTAACATCTATCCAGGAGTGTTTGATCCAATGCCAGTTAAAATCACTTAGGGATCACACTCATCCTAGGTCACACCAACACTTAGTGTGGCCAACATGACTAGACTTTCGCCCACAGGTTTAGAAAGAGTGGTCTTCTCACCACAAAGCATCTTAATAGAGCATCCAGTCACTTCCTATTCTATGCCCAATTTTCAATATTTTATAAGATGACATACCTCTATATTTCTCAATTATTTAGACAACATTTGACATTTTGATATCATCCTTACTTGAACCACTAATGGTTATGGTTGGAGTTGGAAACAATTTTGAAGAGTATCTTGTCATCCATACCATTTATCTAGTTTAAAACAAACAGACAAACAAAGAACACTTATACCTTTTCGTACAATCATTTTATCTACTAATTATAAATAAAATGCACACACGCACGCTCACACACACACACACACACACATATTCTATAACTATTTGAAGGCACGCTCATTTATTTGGAGTTCAATGGGACAACCAATGTTTTTTGATTTAATTTATCTTGGTATGGTCTTCTTTTTGGAAAATTAGTCCACATACAAATGATTTCTCCTTTTCCTTATTTTCATTCTCTTTTGGTCAATGGTATCAATAGATTAATTTTTTATTTTTTTTTCAAATTAATGAATAAAAATAGCTATTTGAAATTTTTTTAAGCTAAAATTAAATAAATATATATGTATGTAAAGTAAGAAATGTTAATTGGTTTTAGTTTAGGGTTTGGAAGGACTGATTGTTATCCTCCCCACTCAAGTTCAATTCCCACAACTGACATGTTGAGCTCATAATGAGTATATTATCATAATGACTTTGAGTCTTATTGGTAGATGACCTTGTACTGTAAAGAAGGTTCACATTTTAAAACAATCCTTGAAACGGAGGAAAATGCTCAAGATTTTCCCATACTTGTAACCTAGAAATATAAAAAATATATCTAGATAAAAAATCTATTATATCTATGGTGTGGTAGGAGGAGGAAAAATTCTATTATATTCCTCGGGGCTTGGAAAAAAGATGAATAATTTCGCTGAAATGTACGAGTTCTTTCTTGTTCTTCAATTTCCCAAGGATGTGGAATTTTTCAGCATACCAATCCTAGTAGATTCTCTTATTACCATTAAATATTTACAAAATGGCTCTCTCCCTAAGAACAACCATCTAAGTCTTCTATTGCATGCACATAATTCTCTGCATATTGGATTCCTTCCGTAACAAGGCCTTTTGTCACATTTTAGGAAGTCAAAACAAGGAAGCTGACAAGCTGGAAAATAAGCCTTGTCTCTTAGAAGCTAAAAATATAGTCATCAACAATAAGTCTTGATGGAAAACTATTCCATGAAGAGCCCTATCCAGATCTCTTTCCTTTGCTTCAACAAAATAGTTCATGGGTATGTCACTGAGAAATCCATTTTTTGGTGGACTTTATGAATTTCTTTTATAAGTCCTTCCCTTCCCTCAACATTGTGAATTATAAATCAATGGTTATGTGGTGTGGGTTTATTTCCATGGATGAGTTAGATGGCGGTAGGCATGTAGGCCACACGTCCCTTTAATCCTTGCATGTAGCAATCTCAACAGCAAGACGACAACTAATTTATTTTTCGTCAATCGTACTAGGATCTATGAAAGCTCTAGGGGGTGCAAGTTCATTGTATTCAAGGTTGATATGATTTTTGTGAGTGTGAATTTTCTGGCCTTGAGATTACACCCATGGATCAAGGCAAGGTGATCAATATGAAGGAATTCGACTTTTGGTGTTTGTATGAGAGTCTGGTGTGCCTTTTTGGATGCCCAAGATTCTCTAAAGGTGAAGAGAAATCTGAAATTAACAAGGGATTCTTGTTTTGTGTTATGCAACAAGTGGGGTCTGGTAATTTAAGATTTGGATCTCTGGAGCTTCCCCTACATGGTTTCGAAAACAAAATTTTATATTGTTCAAAGGGAATTTGAGGTCTATTCTTCGTAAGCTTGCAAGTGGTGTCTGAAGTGGATCTTGTGTACAATCATGGGGACCTTCAAAATAACTTTATCATTCTCTCTATTGAAATGGGTGCCCCTCTTCCACTCCATGTGTTCCCATCTGTCCTTTCTTTAGATATATGAGTTTATCTCATATGGAAGTTGTTGTGTGATAGATTCCATGGCAATTTGGGGTCTCTAGTTTTACAAAGGTACGCAACTCTCAATTTTGAATTTCATTTCAATTATGATCTTTGTCATGTTCTACTCTTGCAAGTTTTTTAGGGACTTTGCACCTATGTTTCCTCCTATCTGAAGAATTTATTGCGCTTAAACCATCTTCATTATTCCCCAACTTCGATTATCCCTTCCTGACTCTCCCTCACCTCTCGTGTTGTTCCTTCAACTACTCAGGGAGCCTCCCCCTTTTCTTCAGGTCCTTTTGGACAAACACTTTGGAGCCCTTGGTGGATTGAGTTACTAGTCTTGGATCCTTGGTTGGACAAAGGCTTTGGAGCCCTATTAAAGTTAACGGTTAAGTTACTAGTCTTGGAGACTTGGATGGAAAAATTCTTTGGAGCCTTGGAAGGCTTAAATAGAGACCAATCTAATGATGGTTTTGTGATGCCTGACCATGAGGTGGAATCACTGTTTGATGGGTTGAGGTGGATGGTCTTTGGAAACTCTGGATGGTTTTTTTATTTATGTGTTCTATGAGATCCCATGTTCATGATTTGAATATGGCACAAGGGTGAATGGCTGAAGAGACATTTGGCTTTGCCATTCTACGGTTGGGTGGAATGTGGAAGTCCCATCCCGCGTTTGGATTTTTCTTCATTAATATGAGGTTATTTCTCCTTGTATTTCTATGAGTATTATACTAGAATATATGTGGTTTATATGGTTGTAATTTCATTGGTATTTTTGCTGCTATGATGTTGGTTATGTATGTGTTTTATGGCAGTAACATAGATCTCATCATGTTATGTTTTTACTTGTAAATGAATGGAAAATGTAACTATGATCTAATGGATGACATGGTAGTTGATGTGTTGAGGCATCAATTCTACTTGGCGATTCTCAACTAAGTATGAGGCAAGACGCCTATGCTCAAATTTGTTATTTACACTTGTAGATTACGATTTGTGGTATGCTTGACGAAATACCTACCATGGCTATTAGGGGTCCATTCAAGGTGTCATTCAAGTGATTGCATTTATACTTCCATTTCCTTGTTATTTTACCGTTCTGAAGATGTGATTCAATTTTGGGTAGTGACCTGGGCCTAAAAAGGTGGCTCAAATCCCAGGGACGCCGGCACATCACTGTGCAAAAGAGTCCCTGGATGTTAGCTTGCAGGCCTCGAGAGTGTCTAAAGGTCCCTAGGTGCTGGCGTGCCCATAGCATGAGAATTTCCAGAGATCAAGTGGTCCAAAAGCTTAGTGGGACCCAGGGGTTGTTTGCTAGAAAGGTTGGATTAGTTCTTGAGGGTCCTAATGCTGATGTTGAATGTCTGTATGGTGTGTTTCCATTGTTTCCACTTCCTTAACGTGACTTAGGAGGTCGAATTATATCATAGTGGCTTCTCATCACATGTTTACCCTAGTTGGTCGGTTGCTTGGGTAGATGTGGGAGGAGAGGGTTATAAAGAATATTGATAGCTTTATGACATCCAAAACCCTAACTACTAGTGGTCCCATTGAATAATATTTTTTAACCACTTTATTTATTAATTATGGCTCATTTATAACTAATTGTGGTCCATTTTCTATAATGCAAGTCAACCACTTACAATTATTGTTAATGCGGATAAATGCTTACGATATTTATTGACTCAACTAACTAACTATGACTCTGACCAGGTCCCTTGGGCTTATTACATAAATAAAGTGGTTAGTGTTGGACCCTAACATTCAAGAACGACTGAGGTTGAGTTTAGTGTTGCTAGCATGGCTAGCTATGAGGTAGGTTGAAAAAACACTTTGGAGACTTATTTTGGACAAGTTATTGATGTGAAAGTGATACATTGCGATGATAAAGAGTGGGATCCAATTGGTAGAGAATCACATATATGTTTGGGACTGAGATATCTTCATATATTGAGATAATGTTGCAGTACGAGACAAACTTAGGCTTGTGGTTGTTGCCTCTATGAGAGGGAGGATGAATAAGGTATCCTTTTTGATGTACATATTTGTTCTAATATAATATTTGATTTGATGTCCTGCATGAACAGGAGATTGTTACTATTGAGACATTATGATTGAACTCTTCAGTGAGTTGTTTAAGTCGATACTAGATATGAGCACAATGATATTTTTTTTATCTATAGAAAGAAAGACTGAATGAGGATACTGGGCCAACTCTTCCACCCTGTTTGAGCTCCCAAGGTAAGGAATTGAGATGGAGGGCTCTGGAGTCGAGGAATATATGGAAAATAGGTAATCACCCCTATATGTTACTAATGGGGTCGAAGATTTTGCTCCTGTATATTGGTCTATGCAGAGTATACCCCATTTGACATCATACCCACAAGCTAGGCTTGCTGGGATTACCGCTCCATGTCTCACCAACGAGTTGAGAAAGTGCTTGGAGGTGTGTTACCTAAGCTGGTTATGATGCAAATGTTCTACAACATGACTATTAAGTGTCATTGTTGGGAAGATCAACATGAAACATGATGGTTATGATCCTTAATTCGTATAGAAAGTGGTATCTCGCCCATTGATTACATCATGGGATGCTTTTGATACTTGCTTGGTAATTTTTATCTCACCTATTGCTCAACGAGATGACATGGGGAGAGAGTGTCTAATAGGAATTTCCCCACTCTCATGGACATGAGGTGAGAGTGTCCAATAGGATGTTCCTCATTGTCATTGGATTTCAGGTTGAGATGTGCTTCCCTAATGTGGTTCCATGTTGAGTAAGGCTCCCTAATGATATGTTCTTTGATGTTTCCTCAGTGGTAGCATTGGGTTCCCCACTGGTAGTGATTTTGGGTGGTAGCAGTGGCACCTGGATGGATAGAGGTTGGTATCTTGGGCTCCCCTCCAAAGTCAAATTATTTTTCTTTTAGATTCGAGAGTGTTTGACATACGAGCATAGAGAATGAAGAGATAAGCAGGAATAAGCAGAGATGAACTTAGATGAACAATGACGATATTTGACGACGAGATACTTGAGATAGGACATGATATGATGACAGGATTCAAATTTCTCCCTAGCTAAGAGATAGTGTTAATTTGGTACCTCAGTGACAAATTCTAATAATGGGACTAAATTCCACTTTTCAAGAGGCCCAATTTTGACTATTGGACTGCTCAATTTGGACAAGGGAAAGTGTATTTTTGAATTGAAGGTCACATGTGAACAAAAGGACAAGTCGACCCAAAAGAGAAATTGGACACCCATGGATGGATATAAATACAAGTCAAGTGACCCTCATTTGGACATCATCATTATCATCATTCTTCTTTCTTTGGGTTTGGCTCACACAGGTCTTAGGCTAGGTCACGGAGGTTGTTTCATACATGTCCGAGTTTGCAAGGTTCAAAGCTTGCACATGTGTTTAAGGTTTTGATTTCCATACATAGACATGCTTCAGGTAAATTTCGATCGCAAATGTAGGCACATAAGCTCATTGGTGCTGTTGAAGGGTTCCAGCTGCATGCACATCACTCTTTGCATGTGGTTGGGAGCTAGGGTTTGAATTTTACAGTAGATCGAATATTTCGTCAGTTGATCATAGAGTTCAGCAGTTGACCGTAGACATTAATAGTTGAATGTAGGCTTATGAATCAGGGTTTTGATTATTAACATTGTTGAGTTCATCTCATGGATGTTATTTGGTTGGTTTTGGTGGATAGGATTATGGATGAACATATGGATCATTGTACTCTCTTTTTTTGAATCATTTAACAACAATCTAATAAGAAGAAGAACTTTAAAGGGTTTTCCTTGTAGTGGGTTTTCCCCTAGTATTTAACAAATCCTCGTGTCTTTATGTGTGAATGTTTTTCTCCTATTTTTCCTTTATGTTTCACTGCATTGATGATGATATTGTTCCTTTTATATAATTGCAGATTTTGTTGAATAATGTTGAAAATTTGAATAATGATATGGTTTTGTGGGGTGAATTTAATATGCAAATGAAGTAATGAAATTATCTAAAGCAAAGAACAATATAGCCCTAATAAAATTTAACACCCTTAAAGGTTGGTAAATGAAATTTTAGAAAACTAGTGTATTCATATAAATTAAGTCGTTGATAAATGATAAATGCAGATAGGTATCAATCCATATTCCATAATGAGCATCAAAGCACTTATTTCATTATACATCTCACCTTGTTAAAAATTAAAAATACCATGAAAACTAACTAAACTATAACTTTTATTATTATATTATTATTATTAAAAAAATAATATATAAGTTCTCGAGGGGTGCAGCTTGTTGGCCATCGAGTGTACTGTTAAGGCATTTGTGTCATTGTGCAGGTCACAATTTCAAACCTCGTCTTACTCGTGTGTTGTGCTTGGGGGCGGTGCAGTTGCACCTAGAGGTTATAGTGGTAGTTGTCGAGGATTGAGCCTCTATCATGTGAGTACTGAGTGTTAGTGCATCACGAATTCCACTAGTCACAAAACAATAATATATAAGTTAAACATTTATACATTTAATAAAACATGGAACAAGGTTCTTATCCAAAATATTTGCCCTCATTTTACTATGGAAATCCTTAATGCGTAAATGTAAACTTTGTCACAATATCATGGCATATCAATACCACATACCCCAAAAAAACTATAACTCATTTCACATGAAACTTGTTTTAATGTCATTTTTTTAATTAATCAATATAATTAAAAGGGAGAAAAAGAACGTAAATACTTTAAAAAGAAATATGAACATTTAAATTGTGTCGACTATTAAAATTATTATTAAATATTTTATTAAAGTTAAACCCCTACCGTATTAGATAAAATTATTAAAACCCAAAATATACGGAAAAAAAATAATATATATAAACATTTTGAAATTTTTAATTTAATAAATGAAATGTTCTGATTTATTAAATTATTTTATTTTAAATGCCGTATTTTATATTTAAACTTCCTTAACTGACTTTAAAGAAGAGTTTTCTGGTTTTTAGTCACGGGCAATGAGAGTGTTTTGACATAAAGTGTTTTGACTAATTTTATGGACTTCTTGATTTATTTATCAATTTTTTGGTATTTAACGTTTAGGTGATATTGAGTTGAATGTTTAAAATAGACTCTCCTTAGTCAGTGAGAGGTAGAGAGATTGCATTTTGATTAATATTATGTCAGTGCACTCTTGTCCAACCAATACTATTATCTGATCATCATTAATTAATATGGAAAAGATGGTTAAGTGATTTTCTTATGTATAGGTAGAGTCAGAGATGCAGATTTTGTGTTTTCTGGTGTGTATTATGAGAACATGATGGTCTTCCACGAGATGTGAAAAAGGCGTGAGGAATATTTAGCGGTATATAAATTAAAGAGAGGTAACATCTACTATATAGCGCACATGAGTGCAATGGTCGGGGAAGTCGGCTTTCTCGCACCCTGCCCGTGATTGAACCTCATATGTCGTGCTGTGCGGAAGCCTATTATGTATCAATTGAGCATGTATAATGGTTTGATTGTGATTGATGTGACGGAGACACTTGTACATCATGTAATATAGTACATCATGTAATATATTGTATATTGGGCCTAATACAAGCTTCTTAAGGGGACCTCGCCCTCCCCATTCAATTAAAACAGCTACTATATAACACTTATTATCAAAATTATCTTTATTAATCTAAAATTACAAATAAATAAAAATAAAAATTTATATTTATCTTTATCATAAATATATATATTTCTTAAAAAAGAATATTATTCTTTATATAATAGATTTAGATTTCTGTGTACACAATTTTTATTAAATATTTTCAGGGTTATTTCAATATAACATTCAAGTATTAAAAATAAATAAAAATACAAATTTATATTTATCTTTATCATAAATATATACATTTCTTACAAAAGAATATTATTCTTTATATAGTAGATTTATTTGTACACAACTTTTATTAAATATTTTCAGGGTTATTTGAATATAACATTCAAGTATATAAGGTAGTTGCATAAAAAAATATTTGATGAAAGAATGTGATAAAAGAGATATTGTATCTGTTAAATGTTTTTTTAAAAACATTGTTACATTCCACACCATTTATTAAAATATATGACATGTTTTATATAGAGGCTTAATTGTAAATTTTACAAATTAGCATAGCTATATAATTTGAATAGTTCATAAACATAAATAGTCATCCATCAATAATAAACACCCAAACACTTATTTCATTATGCATCTCACCAAGGTGAAAATTAAAAATATTATAAAAACTAACTAAATTACTTTTATTATTATTATTATATATATATATATATATATATATATATATATATATATATATATATATATATATATATATATATATATATATATATATATATATATATATATATAAGTTAAACATTTATACATTTAAATAAACGTGGAAACTGACATTAAACTAACATTTCCTTCCATTTTCACTTGACATTCTGTTATTATGTTGTCCTCGGTAAGCCTCCTCTGCAAATTCATCTTATTCACAGACTTTTACAGTCATGCCTCCTAAGATTAAGACTCAAGATAAGTCCATTAATCTTTTAATTCCCCCTTCTATAGATTTAGATCATATACTTTTAGCTGATAGGGATTATAGGATAAATGAAACTCATTGTGACTACGATACTCATTGTGACTGCAATTTTCTGGAATTGTATTGCTGGTTATAGGATAAGAACACAAACAAAATCGATGAAATTGGGCTCTAGGAGTCTAACCTCCCCCATTATATTTTCCCCTTGGCATTCCAAGCCCTAGAGTTTACCAGAAGATGTCAAGCATGCTATGTCCTTACCCAAAGAGCCATCATTTCCCCTACTGGTGACATTCTTTTCACCATTACAACCCAATCCTTTAACCAAATGATGTTGAACCCCACCGCGAAAAACATTGCCCCTTTCTCCCTAGAAGCCCTCACCCAAAAATATCAAAAGCTAGAATTTGCCACTAGAGCCAGAATTTTTGAGATTTTCTTGCCAGAGAACGCCAATTACCCAAAAAGAATCCTTCATATCCTTCTTCCATTTTCCCTGATCATGCCAAGAAGATTGTTTCCATGATTTCTTATATTTTAGGCAACCATTCAAATCAGTGGGTAGATGAGCCCATTTTAGAATTCCTCTCCATATTTTCCACGAAAAACAAGCCCTCCTTGGTTTTCAACTTCAGTCAATTTTTGGCTGATAATATCCATGAGCAATTCCTAAAGTTTCCTACAGAACAGGTGTTCAATTACTCCTCTATTTTGATTTATATTTTCCCCTATTATCAAGCAGATAAATTCATTTTTGCATTGCAAAAGCTAGATGATGTAGGTTACTAGTAGCCAGTGTTATAGACATTTTTGTGCCTCGCGTCAAGGAGCAAGGAATGTCGATAATTACAGGGATCCTCAGTCCCTAAACATGTTGTTCTTACCCCTAAAAGAACAAGGTCATCAATCAACAGCACTTCCAATCAGTTCCCCACCTGAAAACACTTCAGAACAGGCTTATTTTGGATCATGTCAGCTGCTAAACTGAGCTTCTGCGCTGTATTGCAACTGTCCCACTCTGTACCTGCGCTGGAAGTCAAAAACTATGAAGGCTACCTGCGCTGGGCGAGATTGGCCAAGTGGCACAGTCATCCTGCAAGGTGTCAATTGCCCAGGAAGCTTCCAAACTGACACTTGGGTCATAAGATTCGCCCTGTGATGAGTAAGAGGTACTTGATCACCATGTGTAACCAAGGATCTCCAAGTGGACACAGGAACTGAAGATTAACTGAAGATGGAGAGGACACAAGGCAGCTTCATGTCAGTCTCAAGCTGACTCATCTGTTCCTATTCTACCCTATATATAGAGCTCTTCTATGAGAGCTAGGGAGGCTGAAATTTTGTATAAGCAAGGAGGTGCTGTTGGTATACCGCCAGGATTATTGGGTGATTGTTTTACTAGAGGTTAAGAAGAGAGTTCTTGCTGCCGAGGAGGTGCTGCTGGATTGGAGCCAACATCATTGGTTGTAACTTCCTCTGGAACCCTGTTACTTTCTATCAATAAAGTTTGCATGTTCTCCTATTCACTTGTTTTACATAGATGCTTTGTGTTTACATGTGTATTTGATGCAATCTAATCCATGCTTTGATTATGAGTGCCTGTATCTGTTAGTTTGCTCTCTCTTGTTGTGCAGGTCTTGTGTGTAGCTGGATCGGCTTGGAGAGCAAAGAGCTGGGAGCTGGATACAAAGGAAGAAGGATAAGGATCAATCAAGCGCAAGACACCAGGTTGGTTGACCCTCTTTCCATTCTATCTGTATACTCATAAAGAAGAACATGAAAACTTTATCATTCAGTTGTTGCTAGATACTGTCACATCTAGAAAGGGTTAGGGTCATCCGCATCGGATACTTTTCCCCACAACAAACTGGCGACTCCGCTGGGGAGATCCTAGTATCTTGTTGTTGTTATTTGTAGTATTTTGCTATTTCTATCTTGAAGAACCGAGTACCGAATCGAAAAGCTTTTGACTATATCAAAAGCGAAGTAGAGGGTTTGCTACTCTTGCTCCTTTGGTGAGCAACTTCAAGATTTAAAGAGCTAATCTACAGGTAGATCTTTACTCTTTGTGATAGATCTTAGTCCTCTTGATCATCCCTTTACCTGTACTTAACCCATAGCATTTTGTTTCAGTCAAAACAGTACATTTTTGAGCTTTTTATGACCCGGAATTGTTAGCAGACGTAACTCTCGTAAGTCAGTGCAGGCTGTCCACAGGCAGTCTGCATTACAACGCAGGTAGCCCCTTCGGGAACTGCGCTGAGAGTGAAACTGGCTGACCAGTACCTGCACTGGTCCAGTTGGCCTTAGGCTAGCTTAACTCTTCCTCTGTGTCTTGGCCCTGTTTGCACTTGTTTTTGGCTGATTGATTGCTGGTTAATGTATTTGCTGTATACCTCATCTCCTTGACTTCATTCTGCCTCAGTTGTGTGATGAAATTGTAAACGTTCTTTCAGTATTTCTTGTTTCAGTTACAATTTCCCATAGTGAAAAGCAAGCCTACAGCCTTGACCTCTTAGATTGCGATCTTATGAGTTAGTGTTATTGCTGTTCATAGCTGTTTTGGATTGATTTGCTTTCACTTTATGGTTTGAATCTGTGTTTTTCTTGTATTTTAAACAAGTCTTTCATAAGGTGTTCTTCTGATTGTGGACAAGCTTGTTTATTCATATTTGAAAAGTTGATTCAAAAATCATACAACATTTTCCTTTTGTTAAGCATCAACATTAAGGAAAACGAAAAGAAATACATGCATTGTGCATTTTGCATTTGACTGTATATATGATGATTTAGGGAAATGTGCATTATAGTGTGTGTTCTTTGATCTGTGGAAAAGTTGTGTCTTACTCTTTCCTCAAGTAGATTAAGGTTTTCAAAGTTGAAAGACTGAAAAGATTTTGCTTCTCATTCTTAGATTGCATATAGGAAGTTGTATATATACATCTCGTGGCGAACCTGAAAGGCAAACTACTAAGAAAGATCAACATTAAAATAAATTCAATTTACATAACAACGCTTTGGAATTTAATGCAAACATCTAGAGGTCTAGGTAGAGACGTGTTCCGGCGTCGTTAAACATAGTGACTGTCGATCTCTACGAAGGTGGGTGATTCCTCCTGAGAGTCGGTGGCACTAACACGGATTTGAGCTCCCGCGTACCGTCGAGTATATTGGGAGACCCCTATAGGCTTTTATCCTTTTATCCTTAGGAAGCCGTGTCGACCGCCCTACTGATCGCGATGCAGTGAACACAGCATTCACGAAGATCGACCACCCGTACCGTAAAACGTATTCTGTGGTTTCGCGAAAAGTTTGGCACTCCCTCTGCCTAGATCTCCAGAGCAGTTTCTTTTGGCCTTTTTCAAACTCTATAACTGAAAAAGTCCAACCGAGCATTTGTCACTTCGGGCTCGTTAATACATCGAAGGCGACTAGAGTCATCTTTAGCTTTTTCTCGACTCTTAAAACATGAAAAAGCAAGTTTGTGTCTAAAAGCGTCGTAAATAAAATTTATCTTAAAGCGGAACATAATCACCTGTTATTCCCACGTTGATCTTTCAGTTGAAAAGTATGGAGCCCACCAACCAAGGAAGTAACCTTGGCGGAAGTCCAAATCCCTTCTCCTCTTGGGGAGATGTTGGTGCGCCCCATATGGCTACATTGTCGCTTCCAGGATTGACAATTGGCCTTCCTGTTTGGCTCTTTTCAACTAATGTAGTCCAAATCGCCACTAATCCTGAGCAATCGAATCAACAGTCAGAACCATCTGAAACTACCCACCAGCCTTCCACTTCTTATAATACTTCCTCTGATCCTTCATCTTCACAGGGTAGAGCCGGCAAAAGTCAGCCTCCCAAGGAGAAGAAGGAAAAGAAGAAGAAAGGAAAGAAGCAGAAGGAGCCTATGGCGAAGGCGACTGGGGCAAGCAGAAGAAAACTGACAAAAACCCACACACTGCACCGACCGGGCCTAAATCGCCATGTGTCATTTGCAAAGGGATCCATTTCCATCGTGATTGTCCTTGTATTCCCCGGATACTGAAGGACTGGTCCCCAAGATTGCACAATCCGGTAGCATCAACCTCTGGTTGTCAAGTTGATTGCATTCCGTCAACTAGCGAGAGTGAAGGACGAAGAAGGGGACCAAGATCACCCTGTCTATTGTGTGAAGGTAGTCATGCCATCCACAAATGTCCATTCTTAGATGAGGCCAAGAGAGTTTTGGAAGATCGCCCGGTGTCACCGTTGCGACTTCCGCCTGGATATAAAAAACTCGCGCCTAATCCCTCGACAGTTGTAAATCCAGTTGGCCCTCTTAAGTGGTCAGCTGATGTGTCGGTCATCGACAATGAACCTACAGAATCTAGACCAGACGAAAGTCTAAAGGTCGAAACGGCAGTTGACCCGGTTCATCCTTCAGAGGTTCTATCGTCCCATGACCCCGTCGTTGAAGATCCGTCTTCAAATGACACCGTCACCGAAGAGTCATCTTCATGTGGCACCCTCACTGATGAGAACAAGGATGACACCATCCAGGTTCTCTTTATCAGCACCGACTCCGACGAGCATCTGGGCAATGCACCCATTCCTTTATCGCAGGAAGGAACATCATCAGAGTCGTATCCGGCCGTATATTCGGTCCCACCACCAAGCAACCTGGTTGTATCCTTTGATTGGAATCAACTAGGCAGACCCCGGTTACCAGCCAGTATACCATTCAGAATCATTGTCCAGATCTATAGAATGATCATGGCTGGTACTATCATTGATGAAGGGGCACCTGTGAGTATCCTTTCCTCTATTGCTTGGAAAGCACTGGGTTCCCCAGCGCTTTTACCTGAGTTGAGAAATCTCTCAGGTTTTGATAAAGGAACCAGTCGACCATTAGGAATCCTCCCCGATGTACCTGTTACATTGAAAGGGAAGACCGTCAGGATGAACGTGTTGGTAGTTCAAGGACCCTTGGATTATAACCTACTCCTTGGACGCGACTATATTTATTGCATGGGAGCGATAGTCTCCTCACTCTTTAGAGTAATGTGTTTTCCACACGAAGAAAGAATGGTCAAGCTCGTAGACCAACTTTCATTTCCGGGATCTCGCATCGCAAATAGTCAAATACCAATTCTAAATGGTCTGTTCGCTCAAGATTCGCCTCCGCCCCCAGTCCTCCTTCCCGATGAATGCGAGTGATTCGGAAAGAAAGACTAGGACCCAGGGGGCATGCACCCTGGTCTGCTTCGGGCAGAAGAAACTCCGGGTATAAGGAAGAATTTCCGCAGAAGAATATGACTGGTCCGTACCCCGTCCGTAGGAAGTGGGGTTGTTCTGGAATAATAATCTTTTGTTAAAGTTATGTGTCTGGGAAGCATTCACCTTTGTCTATGGAAGTGGGCAATGCCCAAGTGGGATTTTCCTTATTGCAACAAATAGTAAACATCCTTGAATTCCAGCCTCGCCCATCAAAACATATGTTTTGAAGGATAAGCAGGGGCAGCCTACAAGGAAGGATACTATTTTGTTTTGACAGAAGGTAACCATCTTAGGACAACCCAATGATAGACACCGCCGAAGAAAGAGATTGATTTGCGGCAGCGAATAGAACCACTCTTCGGATAATAAGAAAGAGGCAAGCCTCCCTCGATAATACCTATGTTTTATCTTTGAGTAGTGTTCTTCTATTGTCACAAATAGCTGTTTGTTAAAAGTGGGCCGACAGGAAGTCTGAGTACTGCGTAAGACCCCTTAAAATAACGAGAAGACTAGTATCGTTAACATTAGATTGGCAAGATGACAAGTAACTGTGAACACCCAAAGAAAAACAAAAGTAGAAGAGAGGAGGGGCAACCTCGAAATTCTATCCTATACCTGGGGGCATGCAACCTTTTGGAATGCAAGCAAGGGACGACTATTGATTTTTTAAATTTTTAGGTCCTCCCTTTAAACCTGTAGGTCTAACCCTTTAAACTCGTAGGATTAGCCGTTTCCGAACTTGCACAAAGAAAGCCTGTGGGGCAAAAGTAAAATTTGCCAAAATAAGAGCATAGCTGTAGTAAGGCATAAGCTCTATAAAAATTGGTCCTTATAGGAGGCGTTCTTATGACTGGTATATCGAGCAGTTTTAGCGTATAGTTCATGCTCGTTAAAAAATAAACGCAAATCCGAGCAGTTTTAGGCCTGAATCCATGCTCGTTAAAAAATAGAAGAGTGTGAGCAAAAGTTTCCCCCAGAGTTCAAGCTCATGGAAAAAATGAACCGGTAAATAACTTTTTGAGATTGTAAATTCTTTAGCCATAAGAACCTTGATCGTGTTTTCATCCACCACCTCCATCGTTCATTTGGCCGAGCATTCACTTCCATTTGTGTGTTTACCTCTTTTGAGAAACAGCTGCGAAGAGTGATTTCACCTAGCCATCCTTGTGACACTGCCGTGATTGGAAATTCCAACCTGTACCTAGAATCTGTAGCTATCCCTGTTCATCACTCGTTTCTCAAAAGACGAGTCTTCTTTCAGCTCTTTTCACTGACTCGTAAAATATGAAAAGTTTGCCGAGTTTTGGCCTTCCAGCTCGTTAAAAGACCGGAACGCTATCCCTCCTCTAAATTTTAATCTTTTTGGACCTGAGGGATTATTACACAAAAGGATCGAGCGCTTGTCTTGTTCAGCTCGTGAAAGTATCGAACAGCCATCCCTTCTGTATTGTTTTATACTTTTTCGGACTTAAGGGATATGCTGACGAAAAAGGAACTATGGAGTTAACTTTCTGTACCTTTTCAGACTCTCTAAAAATGAAAAGGACCGAGTTTTCCTTGTCGTTAGACTCGTTAAAATGATTAAATAGCGACAAACTTGTCTTTAGACGAGAACGAGTTTCCCTATCGCTAGGCTCATTAAATCTTAGCGATGGGCTTGCCCGAAGGGCAGGTTATAGAACAAGCATATGTTATCCTCCTCAAGCTTGACAAAAATAAAGAGGTACTGGTCAGAAATGACTGGGGAAAAATTGGGAGAACATCAAAGTTTAGAGGTAGCAAGTCACTCTTGAACATGACACTTTTCCTCCGTATCACATCGGGTTGGGTTGTCTCATTCACCGGTCTCGTCACCATGGTCCTCGCCACACCATCCATTTGGGGTAATGCTACCGATCCATCGCATCAGTGTCGTTATATGTTCAAGAGGGGTCAATCAGAAAGTGTCAACCGTGTCCCATCCACTACCATACATCATCCTTCATCCATTTTCATGATCGCCACCCTGATTCATATATCACAGTTTGTTTCCACCTCCACTAAATCATTAGCTCCGTTCCGTGTCATTGATGTGGGATTCATTAAGGCCCTCCTTTGACGGATCGCTTCTTGTCGACATCAGCTCATTATCCAAGAAGTTGATCTAGGAATACCCCCATCAGTACTTTGAAGCTTGCATGCCTCAATGGCAAGTTTCTCACTTCCGGCGACAGGTATACCTCAATGACCTTCGACCAGAAGATTTTGCGTGGCGTTCGACGCCAAGTCCTTTATTCACGCCACGTGAATTGTACTGCAGTACCTTGAGGGTCATTGTCATTATTGGTGATTCCTCTCGCGCTTGTTAACGGTTTTCATTATTGACCGGTAATCAAGCGATGTCTTTCCATGTTCGACTTCGACGCAATTCTCACATGGATCGACTTGTACTTAGAGTGAAGATCGAACGAGTTTGAAGACCCCGGATCTAGTTTCATCCATCCGGGCTGCAATATATATTCAGGAAATATAAAAACATTTGCCATATACATCATTGCAGCAGATGATCATCCTATCAAAGGATGATAATTTCAGCTGAAGATTATCAGTCTGTCCACAGACGATCGTCTGTCATATGTATCAAAATGTATTTATAAAAGCTGAGCATGGGAATGCCCGCCTCAGCCAGACCATGAAATTGAATGAAAGATAATGTATTGTATTGTATTGTATTACAGGGCACTCTCCTCCGGTACTGGAACAAACTTCGGACCCTCTAGCTAAAGCATTTCACCCGATTAACGGCCTCATACTTTAGGGGGCAACTGTTATAGACATTTTTGTGCCTCGCATCAAGGAGCAAGGAATGTCGATAATTACAGGGATCCTCAGTCCCTAAACATGTTGTTCTTACCCCTAAAAGAACAAGGTCATCAATCAACAACACTTCCAATCAGTTCCCCACCTGAAAACACTTCAGAACAGGCTTATTTTGGATCATGTCAGCTGCTAAACTGAGCTTCTGCGCTGTATTGCAACTGTCCCACTCTGTACCTGCGCTGGAAGTCAAAAACTATGAAGGCTACCTGCGCTGGGCGAGATTGGCCAAGTGGCACAGTCATCCTGCAAGGTGTCAATTGCCCAGGAAGCTTCCAAACTGACACTTGGGTCATAAGATTCGCCCTGTGATGAGTAAGAGGTACTTGATCACCATGTGTAACCAAGGATCTCCAAGTGGACACAGGAACTGAAGATTAACTGAAGATGGAGAGGACACAAGGCAGCTTCATGTCAGTCTCAAGCTGACTCATCTGTTCCTATTCTACCCTATATATAGAGCTCTTCTATGAGAGCTAGGGAGGCTGAAATTTGGTATAAGCAAGGAGGTGCTGTTGGTATACCGCCAGGATTATTGGGTGATTGTTTTACTAGAGGTTAAGAAGAGAGTTCTTGCTGCCGAGGAGGTGCTGCTGGATTGGAGCCAACATCATTGGTTGTAACTTCCTCTGGAACCCTGTTACTTTCTATCAATAAAGTTTGCATGTTCTCCTATTCACTTGTTTTACATAGATGCTTTGTGTTTACATGTGTATTTGATGCAATCTAATCCATGCTTTGATTATGAGTGCCTGTATCTGTTAGTTTGCTCTCTCTTGTTGTGCAGGTCTTGTGTGTAGCTGGATCGGCTTGGAGAGCAAAGAGCTGGGAGCTGGATACAAAGGAAGAAGGATAAGGATCAATCAAGCGCAAGACACCAGGTTGGTTGACCCTCTTTCCATTCTATCTGTATACTCATAAAGAAGAACATGAAAACTTTATCATTCAGTTGTTGCTAGATACTGTCACATCTAGAAAGGGTTAGGGTCATCCGCATCGGATACTTTTCCCCACAACAGCCAGTAATATTTTGGACCTCACTAGTTATGAGAGAACAACAGGAATTTAGTTATAATCATTTATTGAAGACTTTGTTCTTATAGCGATGAACATTTTGAATAGTGTAGTACATCCCAGAATCAGCGAGGAAATCAAGAGAATTTTGCATTTGTCTAACCAAGCAAAGACAGGGGATTGGTATTTGTACGAAAATTACATAGAAATCAAGGTATATGGTTGTGAATTGCCCCCCTATAAACTTCCCAAATACCTCCCAATCGGGATTTTTGCGCTAGAGTATATCAGGTAGATGCTAAATTCAGATGACATCCACTTTTTAGTGGCCATGAAGAAGGCACAATTTAGAATAAAGACACAGGTGGGCCCATTTGTGTGCAACACAAGGACAACATGTGAAGAGAAATGAAGTACAGTTTGAGATTTACATGGTCTTATGACCCCTGTGGCATCATCTCAAAGCTTAGAGTGGAGAATAAAATCACTCCTTACATTCATACTTCAAGGCCAGACATAGAACAATATGCCAAACAGCTAGAGTGGGCAGAAGATACCTTGCAGGAAGCTGAAGAACAACTTGTTTCTACTTCTATTTTGCAGACTCCTATTCCTCAGGAAAAATGAAGCAAAAGACAGAGGGAAGAAGGATCATCATCTACAACTGGGAGTGAAGCTAAAGAATTCAGAATCAGCTATAGGAAGAGAGCAAAGGTAACTCCTAGAGTAGAATTGGACAAAGAAACTGAAGAGCATGCAGCCATCATCATCACAGATTCACCACATTCAACTACCAAATTCACAACATCTCCTTCTAAACCTTCATCTTCACAAGGTCACAAGGAAACTAAGTTGGAATCACATAATGTCCGAACAGAAAAAGAGAAGACAATTTTTGACAAGTATAGGGAGATAAATCTCAAAAATGAATTCTAAAGAATAACGCTTATAACCCATTTTGGAATCAGACTTCCAAATCACATAGTAGGTTGTTTTCAGTCTTTGATACAGAGCATGGAAAAAAGTAGATGGCTTTTCTTGAGGCCCAGATTCCACAACCAAAATCAGCAGTAGACTACAAGAGCACAACTTTTGAATTCAGCACAAAGGACATACATCCCATTGATCAAATGGAGATTTAAAAGAAAACTGGTGAAATGATATCCTCTACTTTAACTAACACTGCTATGTCACTTTCTAAATTGCAGGTTTCTTCCGCAAATGTCCAGTCACAGTTGAAGATGGAAAAAATCTCTTATTTGGCAAATGATAACATGATCAAGTCTTTGGAAGACATGGTGATTAAGATAGGGTATGACCCTAAAGATGTCAATGCTGTTAAGGATATTTTTAAAAAGGAGAACCTGGACATTGCAGCCTTAAGAAAGTAGCTCAAGCTGTTAACCATAGAGGATCCAATGAATAGAGCCTGTCTGTTAGTGTCTAGCTCCTCACTTCTGTCAGCGTTTTGAGGGTAATTTTCATGGTAAGACGCCCGATATTAGTGTCCAGACTCCATACCTGTATTTCTTAATAGTTTTTCCTTGAGTGTTTTCATTGTTTGGGATGGTGTTTAAGCCTCTTGTTCTCTAGAAATCTTTTGGTTCTTCCTCTCTTGGTGGTCTTATCTTGGAATTCTGAAACGTGCCTTTGGGTGAGTAGCAATTGGTCTCAGAGGTTGCAGGGAGGTCTGGTGGAGTTTTCTTCGTCTTTTAATTGGCTCGGGTTTGTCTCTCATGTGTCTGCGCTATAGTGTCAAGTCCTTCTGTTTTCACCTTTTCTCCTAGGTGCTTCCCCTGTCAAAGGAGAAGAAGAGCCATCTGTTTGGTTGGCGTGAAACTTAATTATGTGTTTTCTTTCCTCCCTCCTCGCTAGTGTGTGTTAGCTATTAGTTATGAGGGGAAGGCTTTTGCTGGATAATTTGGGGTTGGCCTCTGGCTCGCTCTGGTCCATGATTTGTCGAGAGGTTTTGCAGAATGTTATCGGTCCAAAACTTTATATTAATAAGGTTTTGTGAAGTAAGGGGTGGATTCTATATATATATATATATATATATATATATATTACTTTTGAAATATCTGATATATCTTATATTATTATTATAATAATATAAGTTAAACATTTATATATTTAAATAAACATGGAAACTAACATTAAACTGACATTTCCTTCCATTTTCACCTGACAGTCTATTATTATGTTGTCCTCGGTAAGCCTCCTCTGCAAATTCATCTTGTTCACATATTTTTACAGTCATGCCTCCTAAGACTAAGACTCAAGATAAGTCCATTAATCATTTAACTCCCCCTTCTATAGATTTATATCATATACCTTTAGCTGATAGGGATTACAGGATAAATGAAACTCATTGTCACAACGATTTTCTGGAATTGTATTGCTGGTTAGAGGATAAGAACACAAACAAAACCAATGAAATTGGGCTCTAGGAGTCTAACCTCCCCCATTATATTTCCCCCTTGACATTCCAAGCAACAGAATTTACCAGAAGATGTCAAGCATGCTATCTCCCTACCCAAAGAGCTATCATTTCCCCTACTGGTGACATTCTTTTCACCATTACAACCCAATCCTTTGTCCAAATGATGTTGGCCCCCACTGTCGAAAATACTGCCCCTTTCTCCCTAGAAGCCCTCACCCAGCTTTATCAAAAGCTAGAATTTTCCACTAGAGCCAGAATTTTTGAGATTTTCTTGCCAGAGAATTCCCAATTACCCAAAAAGAATCCTCCATATCCTTCTTCCATTTTCCCTGATCAGGCCAGGAAGATTATTTCCATGATTTTTTACATTTTAGGCTATCATTTTGATCAGTGGGTAGATGAGCCCATTTTAGAATTCCTCTCCATATTTTCCACGGACAAAAAGCCGTCCTTGGTGTTCAACTTCAGTCAATTTTTGGCTGATAATATCCATGAACAATTCATAAAGTTTCCTACAAAACAAGTGTTCAATTACACCTCTATTTTGATTTATATGTTCCTCTATTATTAGGCAGATAAATTCATTTTTGCATTTCAGAAGATGGATGATGCAGGTTACTAGCAGCCAGTAATCTTTTGGACCTCATTGGTTATGAGAGAACAACATGAATTTAGTTATAATCATGTATTGAAGACTTTTTTCATACAACGATGAACATTTTGAACAGTGTAGTACATCCTAGAATCAGTGACGAAATCAAGAGAATTTTGCATTTGTCTAACCAAGAAAAGACAGGGGATTGGTATTTGTACCAAAATTACACAGAAATCAGGGTATATGGTTGTGAATTGGCCCCCTATAAACTTCCCAAATACCTCCCAATCAGGATTTTTTCCCTGGAGTATATCAGACAGATGTTGAATTCAGATGACATCCACTTTGTAGTGGCCATGAAGAAGTCACAATTCAGAATAAAGACACAGGTGGGCCCATTTGTGTGCAACACAAGGACAACATGTGAAGAGAAATGAAGTTCAGTTTGAGATTTACATGGTCTCATGACCCCTGTGGCATCATCTCAAAGCTCAGAGTGGAAAATAAAAACACTTCTTACATTCATACTTCAAGGCCAGACATAGAACAATATGCCAATTAGCTAAAGTGTGCAGATAATACCTTGCAGGAAGCTGAAGAAAAAAATGTTTCTACTTCTATTTTGTAGACTCCTATTCCTCGGGAAAAATCAAGAAAAAGACAGAGGGAGGAAGGATCATCATCTACAACCGGGAGTGAAGCTAAAGAATTCAGAATCAGCTATAGGAAGAGAGCAAAGGTAACTCCTAGAGTAGAATTGGACAAAGAAATTGAAGAGCATGCAGCCATCATCATCACAGATTCACCACTTTCAACTCAAATTCACAACATCTCCTTCTGAACCTTCATCTTCACAAGGTCACAAGGAAACTGAGCTAGAATCATAGAATGTCCAAACAGAAAAAGAGAAGACAATTTTTGACACGTACAAGGAGATAAATCTCGGAAATGAAATTCTAAAGAATAACACTTATAACCAATTTTGGAATCAAACTTTCAACTCACAAAGTAGGTTGTTGTCATTCTTTGATACAGAGCATGGAAAAATGCAAAGGGATTTTCTTGAGGCCCAGATTCCATAGCTAAAATCACCAGTAGACTACAAGAGCACAACTTTTGACCTTCAAACATAATTAAATTTTAACACCTTCAAAATTCCCAACTAATGAAGCATATAATTTCTTTCCAATCAGTAATCAACTTAATCCAATTTTGAAAACATACAAGAAATTGATTAATTCCCCATACCTCTTGAATCTGAAAAGAAAATTAAAACATATCTCCATTCTTCTTTAGTAAAGGGACTGTTATCACCCTGTAATTTGAAGGTTGTAGGACAAATCACAAGAATGTAACATCAAACCAACTTCAGGATGGGAATTTAGCCCTTCCAATCCTAGAGAGGGCTCTCTGTGTAAAATTTATCTTTGTTGCTTAAAAATGTTAGACTAGTTATGATTGTGCTTGGGTTTTGGAAGACTGATTGTATACAATTTAAGTAGCATCTATTGGGCAATGGTGTCAAAAGGTAAACTGGATGGTTGCATCATTTTTCACATAGTAAACTCAGGGCAAGTTAGGAATATTTATTGGATCTTTCAGAATAATAAGTGGATGATGGTAAAACAATGAAAACATTCAGCGGAACTAAAGAGCAACTAAGAATTCCTTAGTGTGGCATTCAGTAAATCAGGCAGAACTAAAGAGAAGTCAAGAATTCGTTAGTGTGGCCTTTAGTAGAAAACATGCAGGTTGCAAAAGCAGCCAGAATAAGGTACTCAAAAGTAAATCATATTCATCACATTTTCTTTTTGCAATTGGAATTTAGATGATTACAGTGAAGAGACGACAATGAAACACTTTAACATAAGAAAAACATCACCAGTATTTAAGCCACAAGAATCCTATGAATGGTCTGCTTAGTATTGATGCTCTAGTGCTTTAAAAAAAACTTACAATGCTCCACCAACTGACTAATATTTCTGATCTTAAACTGTCAGGCCAGGGTAACTCCAGAATGAATGAGCGGAAGAAAAATCTGATTGCTTTATTCATTAGCTAACTATCATTTATATACATAAATATGACAGATCAGTTCATCTTCTTGATGACTGTCCAGTTCACCCATCCGTTGAGGATTAGGTGTCAACATTCCCCCCCTTAATCTGAAGGGATGTTGGTGAGTCCAAGCATCGTTCTGAATCTTTCAAGCTTTTCTCTTCCAAGCACTTTGGTGAAGATTTCTGCAATTTGCTCGTTTGTAGAACAATGTCGAAGATGGATTGTTTTGGCCTCAACATGATGTCGGATCAGATGATATTTAGTATTGATGTGCTTAGTACGATCATGGAACTTTGGGTTCTTGGCCAACTTTATTGCATAGGTGTTATCAATCATGAGTGGAGTTGATTGTATTTGTTTTACCTGCAAATCTTCAAGAATTTTCCTGAGCCACACAATTTATTTCGTTGCTTCAACTGCTGCCACATATTCTGCTTCTGTTGTGGAATCTGCTGATACTGATTGTTTGCGTGATCTCCAGGAGACAGCTCCTGATCCAAGACTCATAGCATATCCTGAAGTAGATACCCCAGTTTCTTTGTCTCCATCGAAGTCTGAATCAGAGTATCCAATCAAGTTGAAGTCGTCCACCTGTGTATACTTGATTCCAAGGTCTTGAGTTCCCTTCAAGTACCTTAGAACTCTTTTTGCAGCAGATCAATGTCCCTCACAAGGCTTTTGCATAAACCTGGAGAGGATTCCAACAGAAAATGAAATGTCTAGTCTGGTAGTAGTGAGGTAGATGAGACTTCCTACAAGCTGTCTATACTTTGTTGCATCCTCAAATTCCTTTCCTTCAATAGATGTGAGCTTCAAGTTTTGTTCCATTGGAGTAGAAAGAGGATTGCACTCTGTCATGCCAAATCTGTTTAACAAATCTCCAATGTATTTCTTTTGAGAAATAAATATGGACTTTGGATGTTGGGTTACTTCAATGCCAAGATAGTAATGAACATATCCCAAATCAGTCATTTCAAAAAATTTTCCTAATTCTTTCTTTAGATGCAATATAGCTTTCATTGTTCCCCGTCATTAAAAGATCATCTACATATACCACAATCTATACAACTGTTTTGCCAACTTTCTTGACAAATAAAGTTGCATCATCAAGATCAAAATGATTGAAGTTGAGTTTCAGAAGATGCTCAGTTAGTTTTTCATACCAGGCTCGTGGTGCTTGTTTGAGGCCATACAAGGACTTCACAAGTATGCATACTTTATGTTCATGTCCTTTCACAGCAAATCCTTCAGGTTGGGACATAAAAACATTCTCTTTTAGATCTCCATTCAAGAATGCAGTTTTTACATCCATTTGATGGACTTTCCAACCGTTCTGAGCAGCTAGTGCAAAGAGTGTCCGGATGGTGGCCCATTTTGCTGTGGGGGCAAACGTTTCCTCATAATCGACCCCTTCCTTATGTGCAAAACCTTTTGCCACAAACCTAGCTTTGTGCTTGTCAAGTGAGCCATCAGCTTTGTATTTGTTCTTGTAGACCCACTTGCAGCCAATTGGTTTGGTTCCAAATGGAGGATCAACCAGCTTCCAAGTGCCATTCTTTATGAGGGCATCATACTCCTTCTGCATCGCTACTTTCCATTCATCATGAGAAGCAGCTTCTTTGAAGGAAGTTGGTTCAAAATCTGTAGACAAGTTCAATTCACAATCATAAGTAACATCCATATCAACAGGTGAATTAGAGTTATCTACATCACCTCCATCTTGTCGGTTTGTATTTCTGGTTCCTGTTTTTCCAATTTTGTTATGAAACTAGCTCCAATTTTGTTATGTGATCCTTCACTGCTTGAACCTTTTTCTTCTTGATATGTCCTTCTATCTCTAGAGTTTGAGGAGTCGTTATTTCTTCCAATCCTTTACAAGATGTGGTCGGATTCATTTCTTGATGCTCAATGTGATCTTTCACTACTTGAACATTTTTCTTCTTTATATGTCCTTCTATCTTGATAGTTTGAGGAGTGGTAATTTCGAACAATGAATTACAAGATATGGTTGGATTCATTTCTTCTTTCTCGATGTGATCTTTCACTTCTTGCACCTTTTTCTTCTTGATATGTTCTTCTATCTTGAGAGTTTGAGGAGTGGTAATTCTTGCCAATGCTTTACAAGATATCGTCTGATTCATTTCTTCTTTCTCTGGGGTGGGGTCTTGGCGTATATCTTCTTCTTTTGTTGTTTCTTGATCCTTTTCTTCCTCCTCTTCATATTCTATGTAAAATAATTTCTTATCAGCACACTTATGACCTTTAGTGCATTTTATATCACAATTGTAACAAAGCCCTTTTTCTCTTTTTTCTTCCAATTGTTGTGGTGTAACCCTTGTAGGTTGTGGAAGGCTAGGAGAAAAAACACTTCCATATTTATAGTTGTGAGGGGTACACTTCCTGGTTTCCATAATTTTGCTTTCCACTATGTCACAAAGCCCTTTTACTCTTTCCAATTGTTGTGGTGTTGCTCTAAAGAAGGTGTTGCTCTTTGTATCCTCATAATGCGCTATCATTTCCTCCGTGAAAATTGACCACGTAACAAGTTGTTTACGAGAACAAAGCCCTTTGTACCATAAAAATTGATCTAGTTCTAAAGATGAAGATGCAATACATACCTTTTGTAACAGTTGTACACCATGTAGATCAAAATATTGCTCCATCTGAAGTATCCAATTTACCGGATCCTTGCCATCAAACTTCCTCATCTTGCTTTTTCTTGATTTTAGGAGCTCGACCTTGAAATGACTGTAACTCTGTAGTTTTGGATCTTTAAGTTTTGAAATTGTGACCTGTAGTAGCCCTCGGTGTCCTCTTTCCAATGCCACCAGTCTGATCCAAATTGGATTCTCCAAGAAAAAGTTATGTGAAATCTCCCACAGTGACTTGCTTTTAGACTAGTTCAGTAGAGCGAAATTGTACGACGTGCCACGAGTCACTGCTTCAACCTTTGACTCTGAAAAATACATAAAAGTAAACTACACTCTGTCCTCTTTCTGTACCTTCTTACGAAATTTCAATCAGATGCTCAGAAAGAAAGTTATGACGATTTTCCTCAGGCCACCTGTTTTGAGTGTAATTCAGGGGTCTGCAAAAAGACCAACTTCCTCAGATCATATCTCCGAAAATATCGCACGAAAAGCTCTGAAATTCGGACCCAAGGTTTAGCGCGATTTGTTCTCAAATGGATTTCTTTTGCGACTTCTGAAACGTCACAGAAAAAAAGTTATAGCGAAAATGCCACGAGGACCTGTTTGGAGTAGCGAAACCCTAGAATCCAAAGCTCTGAAACCAAATGTTATGAAACCAGCTCACAAAAAGATAGAAAAGAGAGATCCACGCCTTAGAATTCAGCCTCTTCGAGGGGGCAACCTCCTTTACATTACATAAATGAACAATTCTTGGATGATACAAATGAAAATACCTCCTTTCTATATATAGGAGTCTAAGTGGTCCCAATACAATCAAAGCCTACATAACAATAATATTGTAGGGCACAACAATAACAATAGTGGGCTTCTATGTGGCACAATAGTAACAATATGGGCACTACATGGGTACATCAATATAATAAGTGGGTTGTACTAATAACAATAAGGGGTTACACTAGTAGTATAGGGGCCTAACAAATTTCATCAGGATGAACACTTTCAAGTGTCTTTGTCAGCCACTTTGGGGAACCTTTCTGAGATGGTCCAAGCTGCTCTGTTGATTGAGTTGGGTCTGAATCAAGATTGAGTCTCCCAATTCTATCAATTACATCACTTAAAGCATCATCCGTTGTTGGAGTGTCATGCAGGGGAGATTGTTCTTCAGAAGAAGATTCCACATGTTGATCTAGTATAGGAATCCCCCCTTCAAGATGTGGAATCTGATTATCAAACTCTTGAAATGATTTCGGTTTTGTGAATCTATCCAAGCGATCAAGTTGCCGCTCAACAACACTGTCAGATTTGGATGATTCAAGAAAAATGACATCTCTAGATAAAACAAACTTTTTATTTACTTCATCATAGAGGTGGTATGCTTTAGATGTGTTTGAATACCCCAGGAAGATACACTTACGACTTCTAGGACCAAGTTTGTTTCTATGTACCTTTGGTATTAAAATATAACAGGTGGAAACAAAGATCCTGAGATGTTTTACCGAAGGAACATGTCCATACCACAATTCATAAGGAGTCTTGTTTCTTATAGCATTAGATGTACATCTATTCTTTATATATGCAGCACATAGAACAACATCAGCCCAAAACATTGTCTTTACATTTTTGAAGAAAAGCATGGATCGTACCATATTCAAGATTGTTCTATTCATTCTTTCAGCTACACCATTCTGTTGAGGATTATAAGGCACAGTTGTTTGATGTTTAATCCCATGTTGGCGAAGATAGTGTTCAAATTCATTTGATGTATATTCTTTTCCATTATCAGTGCGAATAGACCCAATATGAGATTGTGCATCATTTTCAATCCACTTATGAAAATTCTTGAATGTTTGAAAAGAATCAGATTTGTTCTTCAATAAATAAACCCAACACATTCTGGTGTAATCATCAATAAATGTCATGATATATTTATTTCCATTTGCAGAAGAAACAGGCATTGGACCACATAAATCTGAATGAATGAGTTCAAGCTTCCTATGTGCTCTTGAATGTGAATCATGAAAAGACTGTTTGCTATGCTTTCCTAGAATGCAAGCATCACATTGCTTATGTTTTCTAGGAATGGTGGGCAAACCAGCAACACTGTTTTTCTTCAACAAGTGGAGACTATCATAGTTTAAATGTCCAAATCTAGCATGCCATAATAAACTTGACGGAAGTGTACCTTCTTCATGATGAGAAATATATGAGAAATGTTGTGCATGAGCAGAAGTTCCTTGTAGTTTAAGAAGTCTTTCTTCTTCTATACCCCTCATGACAAGTGAGTGGTCAGATGCCTTTCTTACCTCAAGCTTGCCATCAAACATGTGAATGGAGTGACCTTGCTGGCGGATGTGGACCAGGGAAAACAAGTTTCTCTTGAGCTGTGGGAGATATAGAACATGATCCAGAAGAAAGTCTGGAAGACCAGGCAGTTTAAGCCTGATTGTGCCAAGCCTTGATGGCTTGATTTTTGACTGATCTGCAAAGTATACTGCTCCATCAACATTGTCAGTGAAATCTTCAAAAAAATCTTTCCTATGAGTCATATGACAGGTTGCTCCTAAATCAAGCAACCAGTCATTTTTCGAAGAAGCAAGTGAAGCATTAAACAAATCTTCATTTACTCCAATGTTACATTGTGCCTCAATATAGTGAGCGCATTCAGGTGCTTTACCTTTGTCTGTGTCATCAGTTTTACCTTTCTGTTGATTTCTTCTCTGCTCAATTTTGTCCCATGGTAGCTTGCATGTAGAAGCATCATGTGATCCATTTCGTTTGCAGCGAATGCAATGCAGATCTGCCTTTTCTGCTTGAGAATGTCTGCCCCCCTGCCTCTGAAGTATCTTCCTCTTCCTCTTCGTCCACCTCTTCCTCTTGTAGAATCTTGAGCAGGATGATTTTCTTTATGAGCAAGGCAAACAGTCTCTTCAGAAGATTCAGGGACTGTTTTATTTCCAAAGGATTTCTCTCTTTTAGCAAACTTTTTCACAAGAGACTCAAAGGTTATGTCTTTAAGATTTCCATTTGCTTGTAAAGACTCAAGATAATTGGAGTAGGTAGGATAGAGTGCTTTGAGAAAGGCAATAAGAGAGATATCCAGCTCAACCTTAGTGGATTTAATATCATGCATTATAGACTTTATTTCAGATGCAAGAGCAAGGGGATCATTATTTTTCAGTTCAAGAGTGAAGAGTTTAATCATGAGCTGAACAACTTCAAGTGCAGAATGTGAATCATAGAGTTCTTTCAGCTTTTGTAAAGATTCAAAGGCAGTGGAATACGATGAAATATGACGACTTACTTCTTCATTTACAGATGCTGCGATCAATGCATAGGATTTGCTGTTCTTGTTTTCTGATGAGCCCCAAAAATGTACAATTATTTGGGCTCATTCAACCTCCTAATTTGGCTTAGTCCACCATTCTCATTTGTTTATTGCATGTTTTTGATTATTTTTATGTTAATAGAGTGAATTTGGTTAGTCATTATGCCAACAAGTCTAATGGGTGCTTTGTGTAGCCTTTTTGGTCAACTTGGAGACAAAATGGAAGGTCTTAATGAGCACTTGGCAGCCAAATTCGTGGGAGAACAAGCTAGAGGATTTGTAGGAAGGTGTCCCCCTCATTTATGGGCCCTTACCTCGAATTCTCCACCATCAGCTCGGAGTTCAAGGGCCACCGAATCAATCAGCTCAAGGGCAGCCAAGCAAGTCAAGTTGGACTGCTGATTAACTACAAGTCTTGGGCAGCCAAGTCCCTAACTTTTAGGAGGATTGTTGGGTCCTCAAATTGTATAAATAAGAAGGCTTGGGGCCTCATTTTGGTTAGCTAGTTGGTAGTCATTTTTGTAGCTAGTTAGTCATTTTGTTTTAGCCATTAGTTAGCTAGTTTGTAGTTCGATTTTTATGCAATAGATTAGCTTTGCTTTCAGCTCATGTTCAAGTTCTCCTTGTGGACAATTTTGATGTACTTTTCATTTCTTGATTAATAAAGATGGATCCAGCTTTGCACCAGCTCTAAATCTTTCATGGGAGGCTGTAGCTCTTGGGGTTGGGCCCATCTCAAGCGCCCAGTACCTCCCTTGTTTCTCTTTATATGTGTTTGCCGCGTTCTTGAGAAAAAAATCTGCTCTTTAGATTTAATTCATGTTGTGTTACTTAGGTTGCTTTTGATGGTTAAAGTAGTTTCTTATGTTTAAGATAGATTGGTAGGAGTTATTCATGCGTTTATATCTCTTTGATAATGTTTTGTTCACAGGTTGTACGTGATTCTTTTCATGAATAAGGTTGTTGTCCACCGATTTCATTAACTTGTTAGATAGATCACATGATATTTCGATTGCATGCAAGATGTAGTTGGTTTGATCAAGTAGCCTCTATGCAGGGCATCTTCATCACCTCCTCGTTCATTTGAGCCTCGTTCTGATCAGCTCCTCCATCACCAAGTCTGTTCCCTCATCTCCCATCTCCTCTTTTGCCAAGTAACCTTACCTTCTTCCCCATTGTTGTCTCAACCACCTTCAAGCCAAGTCAGCTTTCCACATCACCTCACCACTCCATCCATCAGTTCCTGGGTCACTTCAGACCCCCATCCTACCTCCATAACCATCCATGCATCTTCCATCAACCATCCATCCTCAAACATCCCATTTCAAAACATCCTGTAGAAGAATTGCAGACCTTCCTGTAGAAATTCCTGAGTTTCCTGTAGGATCCCTTGCAGACATCCTGTAGGAGCCCACACACTCGGTTGTTGAGGATCTGAACGTGAGGAACCTCTGTGGACTGATGCTAAGGGTCCTCTGGGACCTCCCCTAGCCATCCTGACCTTGCCCATGCTCTCCTTCCATTCCAACTGCTCCTGCACAACCAAACCCTAATCAAAAGCATCATCACAATAAATCCAACCACTTAATGACAAAATACAAAAACATGTCTTTTCAAGTGAAAGTAGCTTAGATTCATGTATTTCAACTCACTTCATGTAATAGCATCATTGGTAGAAGTTTCATTCACGTTTTTGCATTGTAAGGGTCAAGCTAGTTAAATTAGGGTTTATTAGGGTTTCTATGCTTTGTTAGCTTTCCATTTCATTTTTGCAAAGTATGTTAGCTTCCTTCAAGATAGATTTCGTCCATCACTCATAAAGCTTCTTCTATGAGCCTATAGAAGTTGGCTTGAGCCCTAGCGGACTTGTGCTAGCTGACCAAGTGACAGCTGCGACAAGAGCTAGTACTTGTGCATACAGCACCGTCGCTTCCAAGTTTGTACGAACTACCGGGTTGATAAAATTAGAGATAGGAAGCTCCAGGAGTTGTAGCATTATTGCTACAATACTGGAGCCCACCATGTTTTTTGCGCCGTTGCCGGGGAAGCGGCAGAGTATTGGTGATTGTTGCTATTCTTCTATTTTCTACTACAACCTTCTGCTAAGTAGTTTATTTCATTTCCATTATGCAATTTCATTTATGCAAAAGTAGGTTAGCATTTCTTGCTTTCATAGATTAGCATTTCCTGCTTTCATGTATTAGCATTTCCTGCTTCCCTAGAATAGCCTTTCAATTCCGCATTTCAATTCTACAAGCGTAGACTAGCATTTCATTCTTGCAATTTCATTTGAGAAAAATAGATTAGTCCTTTCCTGCTTTCATTTCAATTTCGCAAGATAGTTAGTTGCAGTTCAATCTATTTCATGCCTTGTAGGAGTAGAGATAAGTTAGAAAAATGATTGCACAACACCCCCACTGCTTCACACAACCAACGTTCTTCTTCGATGGCTGTGATTAAAGAACCCCTGGGTGGACATCAAGGCATATTTAAAGAACCTCTAGGGGAGAAGAAGAAGAAAACATTCCTCTGGAGCAAATGGCTATAGGTAGAGATGTTGGGAGCAACATCTTGTCCAAAGATGATTTTGAAAATCAAATCGAAGATTTCAAGAGTGATATGAGGCAATTTCTTGCCATGCAACTGGATACCTTGCGGATCCAGAAGAAGCAAGAGGAAGCCAAGAGGGCTTTGGTCATTTTTTGTCCTAGGTGCCTTAAAAAGCATCCTAGGAACAAATGTCCAATGCACTCCCTAGAAGTGTGTTTCATCTGTGAGGAATACCATCCTACAGATCAGTGCCCTTCCTTGCCCAGAATCAAAGCTACATATCAAAGAGCCAAGAGAGCCACTGAATCACTCTATTATATGAACCAAAGGAGGCCACATGGACCCATACCCTACCAGCAGGAACTACAAGGACACCCGAGACCTATTATGACCCTTACCAAGCCACCTTCATGCCTTCTTGGGGTCCCCCTGCTCATCCTTCCTGGTCTACACCTCCTCCTTGGTCATATTCTCCTTGTTCCTTCACAGATCCATATTATGCCCAACCAGTTGCTCATTCATTTCACTCTTATGCTCAGCCACAGCCTCAGTGGAATGCACCTTATCAGGAATGGAGGCCCCAGTACAACTCTCATCCCGCTCATTATCCTCCACCACCTTCTCATCCACAACCATCGCCTCCTCCTCCACCAAGGCAACCCCAAATGCCTACCCAACCACAATGCCATCCATCTCCATCTCAAACTCACACCTCCACTCATCTACCCGTACCATTTCAAAAGCCATACAATGGAGTAGCTCAACCTAATTGCAAGGCTGAGACACAACATGTGCAAATGACTCCTTTTGAGCTCAATGATCTTCACCATAGCTCAGGAAAAGCATTGCAAAAGAGAGATCATCTTGAAAGCATTGAAGGATCACCTCCACCAAAAGAAGATTCAAAAGAGGAGATCAAAGAACCATGGGCTGCACTTAATGAAGAGAAGAGATCAGAGTCAGAGATCGAGAGAGTTCCCTCATGGTTACCATTAAATCTTCCATGTATTCAAGAGAAAGATCAACAAAAAGAGGAAGATCAGAAGGTCATGATAGAAGGTGACATGAAGAATGATCCAGATCAGCAAAAGAACCAAGGATATCAAAGCTATATTGAGATATGGTTTCAGAAGGTCACTCAGTTGCAGCAGTACTCTCTTCCTCAGCTATGTTTTGTACTTTCAAAGTCAGATCATTTTGTCTCTGAAATTTGGATAGTTGTCAAAGCATGCATTCCGAGCCTTCACATCATTTTGTCTCTAATATCGATGTGCACATGGCTCCATTGGAAGTATTCTTATACTTGAAAATGATTTTTTTTTTCAAGTAGGGTAGGGTAGAAAAAAATGAAAAAAATGAAAAAAATAAAGAAATAAAAAAAATGAAAATAAGAGAAAAATAAAAATCTAAGGTGAAAACCCCCTCGGAGGCGCCTTAGATTGGCTCATTGATTGAAAACCTCCATGAGGCGGTCAATGGGTTGGAAAGAAAAGAAAATAAAAGAGAAAAATATCTTTGGGTGAAAACCTCCCTTGGAGGCGCCCAAGGCAGGCAATTAGGGTGAAAACCTCCATGAGGCGCCCTAGTTGTTTTTCAAAAAAAAGAGGAAAAAAGAAAAAGAAAAATAAAGCTAATCTCCATTGAATAATTTCATGTTGCAGCAATGACATTGCAGGTTGTGAGAAGGACGTTTCATGACAGGAGGAGCACTCAAATCAAGGTCAAAGGAACTTTCTTGTGCCTTCTACAGGAAAGCTCTGTATTTCTACAGGAAACATCCTGTAGAACCTATGGACGAGCCAAATCCAATTTTAAAAGTGAATCCAATGGTGGGAATATGTTGATTAGGCCTGCAAGCACTTTTGTGTCCATCCCTTGCCTTCCTCCATCATTTTTCCACCTCCTTGTGCTTCTCATTGTGATTCTACAGGAACTTCCTGTACAAATTGTGGGAAACTAGGCATGCATTTCAAAAAGTGGTTTGGCGAACATGCTAGCTTCCTCAAGGGTTCAGAAATCCTCATGCAGTCTTCCAACTCATCCTCCATCATCTCCATACCTGCATCACAGCCAAAATTCATTTTGTCATACCATGCAACCAAAATGCAAAGTGCCTTGAAGCAAAAACACATAGAGCAGAATTTGTTTTTGCCATAACTTGAAAACCATGCATCCATTTGACAAACCGTTTTATGGGGGATTGTACAAGGTTGATGACAACATGCCTGAGCAGTTTCATGCAATTCCGATGCACGGTTTCCAAGAAATCAGCCTCCATCACCATCATCCATTTTTGCATTTTCTCCATAACCGTGCATCCGTTTCAAAACCTGTTTCATGGGGAGATGCACATGGGTGATAGTAGCCTACCCAAGCAGTTTCAGCCGATTCCGATGCACGGTTTCCGAGAAATCGACCTCTGAAATCTTCAGCCATTTTCCATTTTTCTCGAAATCCGTGCATCCATTGATCACGAATTTGCTATGGGAGATGCATAATGATGGTAGTAACATGCTCACCGAGTTTCAGATCAAACCGATCTACCGTTTGGGAGAAATGGCAAAAAGAAGTTCTGGTCCTGAGAAAATTCAATGGCAGCAGCTTGAACGGGCAGAGTTGAACGTGGAAATGAACTCCTGCAGCTTAGATCCGTCCAGAGGACACCTGCAAAAGAAAAAAACAGCCATAAATCATCAGTCAAGCCACCATACATGCAGCAAATGAAGATCAACACATGCATGCAGCAAAAAGCTTCACAGCAGCCAGTCGACTTTCAGGTACGTGACAAAACCGATTCCTCTGTTTGCATGAATCTAATCTGAGCATTGCATGAATGAATGAGATGGTTAGGATTAAAAAAATCGGTGGCCAGCTAACTAGCCACCCACATCTAGTTCAATAGCACTCGGCGGGTGAATGAGACACGTGTGCTCAGCCATCTCAAGAAGAAAATTGAAATCAGGTGGTGGTGACCGTTTAAACTGCAGCGTGATTGATGGATGTGATCACAAACAGGGAACAGATAGTTAAACACTGCAATGGAGATCCAAAGTTTGCATGGGCCAACGCACGTATGTGCCACCTCACTCCAAAAATCACGCAGAATGAGCGCTCAGCTGTTAGTCAACTTGCACACAACTGGAAGTGTGGATTTTGTTGGTAATTTTTATTAGCACAAGAGCAGCCGCCATCAAGATTGCTACAGAAAACTCTTATGCCATTGCAGAACTACAGTTTGCATGGGGCCAACGTGCACCTCGCCAGCTCACCCTCCATCAGTGGAAGCTTCCATAAACAGCCAATTGAACGCAACCGTGAAATGCTCTCACCATCCGCTGATTATTTTGCATTTGTGACATTCTCAACTGAAGTATGCAAGTCTTTCTATGAATTCAAAATCCATTTTCTTATTGCTGCCTGGAATTGTCTTCGTAGTCTGCATGTGAGATTTTCTTCAGGGTCTTCAATTAAAATCCCTCCTGTAGAAAAATTGAGACACAGTTAAGGCTCACCGGTGAAAAATTGTGAATTTTATATGACTGTGCGCATAACGGAGACGTAGCTCTGCGCTCTGTGTAGAGAAATCCCGAAGTCCTCCTTCTGTACACAAGCAGGAAAGTTCAGAACAAAAAAAAAAAAAACAGAGTTTTTTTACCATGCTAGGAGGGTTCATTAGAAAAGAACCTTCGGACTCCAAGAAGTTATGGGAAACCCCTGAGGTGGTGGACTTGTTTTCCCATGCATTGAAGAATGAAATGTTGCTAAGAATAAAAACATCAAGGATTGGACATCAAACCTGAAATTATTGTGGTGACTCGGTTGATTCCTGAGGCCTATGGTACAACATGCAATCAACGAATTGAAAGAATTCGTGGAACACAACATTCAAGGATACTCCAGGTACCCTTTACAACAGCAAAATGAGCTCTGCAGAAATGGGTTTCTCGATTTGGTGTGTGGCCTTACTGGGAAAGATTTTCAGAGGGTGTATTAAATGAAGTAACGACAGAGCTAAAAGGTCAACCTGATCTGATCATTGGCAATTACAATGATGGAAATTTGGTTGCATCTCTGATTTCACATAGACAAGAAATCACTCAGTGCAACATAGCCCATGCTTTGGAGAAGACCAAATACCCATATTCAGACATATACTGAAACAATATGAAGAAAAATATCATTTCTCTTGCCAGTTACTGCAGAGCTAATTGCAATGAATCATGCAGATTTATTTCCCTTATATAGGGAAGCAGCACCATCTTACTACTTTACATGGTTAAATTGAGGAACTCTTGTTCAATCCTGAACAGGCAGCTAAACACATGTGTATTTTTAATGACCGCAAAAAGCCCATTATCTTTTCTATGGCAAGACTCAGTAGAGTGAAAAACATGATAGGACTAGTTGAATGG
This sequence comes from Pinus tabuliformis, assembly GCA_031772625.1. Classification (NCBI taxonomy): domain Eukaryota; kingdom Viridiplantae; phylum Streptophyta; class Pinopsida; order Pinales; family Pinaceae; genus Pinus; species Pinus tabuliformis. Next base: position 1,165,799,404 of record CM062813.1, read on the forward strand.
TTTGCAAAGGACAAGCACTTGAGGGATACTGTCCTCCACATTCTAGGGAGGAAGTCATATACAAAATTCCCATTCTGGTCAGTGCACAAGCCAAAACAGAGCATGAGGAAGCAAGATGGTGAGGCAGAGAAGAAAACTAAGGGTAAGGCAGCTAGGGGAGAGAAAACCTAGGACAAGCCAGCACAGGAAAAACCACAGAAAAAGCAAGAAGGAAAAGCAAGAAAAAGGACAAGCTGATGAAGCCAAAGCTGTGGGTGGTAAAATAACACAAATGCCAAGAGAGAAGCAGTTGCAAGTAAAATCAGTGAAATTCGTTCTACAGGAAGCTAGCAAACTGTTTCTACAGGAAGCTAGCAGACTGTTTCTACAGGAAGACAGAGACTGTTTCTACAGGAAGCCAGCGAACAGTTTCTACAGGAAAGTTTGAAAAGCTGGAAGCCAAAGGAGAAATCGGCCGAGATGCTAGCCAAGGAAGTCACCAGGGCCATCAAAGACAAGGGGAGAGATTTGGTTGCTCAGAGGATGAGCAACACTTTCAGTAGGGGGGTGATGATGAGCCCCAAAAATGTACAATTATCTGGGCTCATTCAACCTCCTAATTTGGCTTAGTCCACCATTCTCATTTGTTTATTGCATGTTTTTAATTATTTTTATGTTAATAGAGTGAATTTGGTTAGTCATTATGCCAACAAGTCTAATGGGTGCTTTGTGTAGCCTTTTTGGTCAACTTGGAGACAAAATGGAAGGTCTTAATGAGCACTTGGCAGCCAAATTCGTGGGAGAACAAGCTAGAGGATTTGTAGGAAGGTGTCCCCCTCATTTATGGGCCCTTACCTTGAATTCTCCACCATCAGCTCGGAGTTCAAGGGCCACCGAATCAATCAGCTCAAGGGCAGCCAAGCAAGTCAAGTTGGACTGCTGATTAACTACAAGTCTTGGGCAGCCAAGTCCCTAACTTTTAGGAGGACTGTTGGGTCCTCAAATTGTATAAATAAGAAGGCTTGGGGCCTAATTTTGGTTAGCTAGTTGGTAGTCATTTTTGTAGCTAGTTAGTCATTTTGTTTTAGCCATTAGTTAGCTAGTTTGTAGTTCGATTTTTATGCAATAGATTAGCTTTGCTTTCAGCTCATGTTCAAGTTCTCCTTGTGGACAGTTTTGATGTACTTTTCATTTCTTAATTAATAAAGATGGATCCAGCTTTGCACCAGCTCTAAATCTTTCATGGGAGGCTGTAGCTCTTGGGGTTGGGCCCATCTCAAGCGCCCAGTACCTCCCTTGTTTCTCTTTATATGTGTTTGCTGCGTTCTTGAGAAAAAAATCTGCTCTTTAGATTTAATTCATGTTGTGTTACTTAGGTTGCTTTTGATGGTTAAAGTAGTTTCTTATGTTTAAGATAGATTGGTAGGAGTTATTCATGCGTTTATATCTCTTTGATAATGTTTTGTTCACAGGTTGTACGTGATTCTTTTCATGAATAAGGTTGCTGTCCACCGATTTCATTAACTTGTTAGATAGATCACATGATATTTCGATTGCATGCAAGATGTAGTTGGTTTGATCAAGTAGCCTCTATGCAGGGCATCTTCATCACCTCCTCGTTCATTTGAGCCTCGTTCAGATCAGATCCTCCATCACCAAGTCTGTTCCCTCATCTCCCATCTTCTCTTTTGCCAAGTAACCTTACCTTCTTCCCCATTGTTGTCTCAACCACCTTCAAGCCAAGTCAGCTTTCCACATCACCTCACCACTCCATCCATCAGTTCTTGGGTCACTTCAGACCCCCATCCTACCTCCATAACCATCCATGCATCTTCCATCAACCATCCATCCTCAAACATCCCATTTCAAAACATCCTGTAGAAGAATTGCAGACCTTCCTGTAGAAATTCCTGAGTTTCCTGTAGGATCCCCTGCAGACATCCTGTAGGAGCCCACACACTCGGTTGCTGAGCATATGAACGTGAGGAACCTCTGTGGACTGATGCTAAGGATCCTCTGGGACCTCCCCTAGCCATCCTGACCTTGCCCATGCTCTCCTTCCATTCCAACCGCTCCTGCACAACCAAACCCTAATCAAAAGCATCATCACAATAAATCCAACCACTTAATGACAAAATACAAAAACATGTCTTTTCAAGTGCAAGTAGCTTAGGTTCATGTATTTCAACTCACTGCATGTAATAGCATCATTGGTAGAAGTTTCATTCACGTTTTTGCATTGTAAGGGTCAAGCTAGTTAAATTAGGGTTTATTAGGGTTTCTATGCTTTGTTAGCTTTCCATTTCCTTTTTGCAAAGTAGGTTAGCTTCCTTCAAGATAGCTTTCATCCATCACTCATAAAGCTTCTTCTATGAGCCTATAGAAGTTGGCTTGAGCCCTAGCGGACTTGTGCCAGCTGATCAAGTGACAGCTGCGACAAGAGCTAGTACTTGTGCATACAGCACCGTCGCTTCCAAGTTTGTACGAACTACCGGGTTGATAAAATTAGAGATAGGAAGCTCCAGGAGTTGTAGCATTATTGCTACAATACTGGAGCCCACCATTTTCCCAAATGACAAGTTCTTTATCTGATGTAGGCTGCATAGGGTCTTTCTCTTCTTCTCCGACACACACTCCTTTCCACAACTCATTGTAGATGAGGGTGTGTTTTACCATCCGAGACCATTCAGAATAGTTCTCCTTGCTAGTGAGAACTATTCCTACCATAGAAATGATCGAATGCATTCTGTAAAAAAAATACTTCTACTTGAAAAAAGAAAACTTCCTTACAGCCTTATGCACTATATTTTCTACAAATCCCTCTATTGTGTGATAGAAGGCATCAGAATTTCATTGAAATATTATATCACTTTATGCTTCAATACAACATTATAAAAAACTGTGCAATATCACTATATCACCTCCACAAATGTTTTGATATATAAAATGTTTTGAATGATGTATAACTGCACAACACTATTCGATCTCAACACTATACAAAAACTGCTATCATACCATCACATAAACTGCGTAATCACATAAACTGCATACGGCTGCACAGGATACCATTTCAACATAAGCTCCCATATTGAAGCTATGGAGGTTTAACATCTCGTTCCAGGGAGGTTTAACATCTCGTATTCCATATCTGGAGGTGCTGCTGCCTATTTAAATGCGCCTACGATTGCTTCGATAGGAAGAGAAACCGAAAGGAGTATGTATGGTGGCAGTTACGGGTACCCGTCCGCAAACAATCAATAATATTCAAAAGCTCTTTGAGATAACCAGCTTGCCCAAGAGTAACTGCGATACTATGATATGTCGGCATGTCAGGGTAAGAGGAGATGTGTTCACGCATTGCATGAAAGACGTTCAATGCTTCTACCAGCCTCCTCCCCTTTCCAAGGACAACAATCAATGCTGTATATACATATCAATGTGGCTGTTAACTAGGATGAGCCGAAGCTACACGACGCCGCTGCTGGTTTCCACCGGGTTCAATCCGTTAATGAAGACGGTAACTCTTCCCCCAGGGAGATTCGAACCTTTTGACACCTAATCCTCAACAGATGGGTGAGCTGGACAGTCATCAAGAAGATGAACTGATCCTTCATATTTATGTATATAAATGATAGTTAGCTAATGAATAAAGCAATCAGATTTTTCTTCCACTCATTCATTCTAGAGTTACCCTGGCCTGACATGGTATCAGAGCACAGGTCCCAGAAATAGTTGTAACTCCTGCTGTCCTGAGAGCTGCTCAGTCCTGAGCGCTACTCTGCGCATTGCCTGAGCGTTTGCCTGACATAACTCCTCTGATCTCTGGCGCACCAGCGCTGCATCTGCCTGAGCGTTTGCCTGACATAACGCTCTCTGCTCTCTATCCTGACATTCTCTGCGCATCTGTTTTGAACGCCCGGCTCCAATTTCTTCATTGAATTTCAGAACTTTTGCTTCGATATTATTTTGAAACTTGGAAATGGGATTTAATGCAACGTCTCTGCTTCTGCTTTTAATATTGAAGACTTGATTCCAAGTATCGTGATGGAGCCACAGTATCGTTCCTGCTGGCCTTTATCTCCGAGATACAAAGGAAAAATCAGAAACCAAAAGAACTATGCTGTCGTGGTTCCTTGGTTGCAAGTCCCTCTCAGAATGCTTTCCTTCTGAAACCGAGACGGTACCTCCGTGAATTCTTCCCTCCGGTCTTTACTCCCCGTCTTTCTTTGCAAGCTCTTCTGTAACCTTGCCAATATCCTCAGGTTTTTCATTGTCTGTCGTGGACTCAGATATTAATTTATCATCTTCTTTGCTCTCACGGAAAATTCCTTGACCCGATCGGAACCGCAACTGTGACAATGCCACTATGATGTTGCTGATCATCCAGAGTACTGACATAAACAATCCCCCTCTAATACTTCAAAAGCAAAAGTATTTATACAAAATTTACAAACTATTTACAATAAATGTTGTCTCTAACATACATGACATTTTTAGACTATAGATGAAAGAAAAGCTCTAACTACTGTAGATTAATAGTTTTGGTGGAATGTGTTGCGCAAATGTTGTTTCTGTGGAAGTGGACGCAAGTAGGATGTGGACCCAAATTTGTGATTGTGCTGGCAGATGAACTAGCAAATGTAGATGTATCTCTCTTTTTCTTAGTAATTCACTCAACTGCTTTCTGATCCTCTGGCTTGATCATGTGAGACTTCCCTCTCTGATGGCTGATCCTGTGATTGCCCTGCTGTTTTATCATCCATTAGTGTCACAAATATTTTGGAAAATATATAATAATATATATATTTGAATAATATTTCCAAAATATTTAAATGAAATTTATAATTAAATTTCTACAAAACCATGTGTTGTTTCCAATCTGTGGTTTTTTTTCTCTTTCCATGAATTCACAAAACCATGTGTAGTTTTGTTCCTATTATTCATTCCTCTATAAATTCATTTTATCTGTATGTAAATTCCTTTTACCCTTGTAGAATACCTGGATGGTTTTGCAAAACCATGTGTTGATTTGTATGATTGGAAGAGTATTCTCACTTTACTCTTTTACTTTCACTTGCAACATGATTTTACACCTGTAAATTGATTTCACCTTAATCTTTTATCTTGAAATGCATTTACATGAATGCTATCTTTACTCACCTGTACATTAATTTCATGTGAAATTTTCCCTTTTATTTTCTCTGATAAATTCATGGCATCCGTGAATTTTACGTAGTTATAAAATATTACTGCATTCTCATATCTCTGTATTTCACGTGAACTTAATCCACGCTATATTTCCATAACGTTTATAAGATTCAAAACCAAAATATTTAATGGTTTATCTTACCGCTTTAAAGTGGTAGGTGGTATTTTTTAGAGGACGCGATATAATGTGGGGTTGCCACGTAGCAAAATGGTGGGCTGGGAAAGCCACTAATCTCATGTGCTTTTTGAGTGTTAAGTATTGGATGAGCTGAGCGCGCGAGATATGGAATTTTAACTGTTCATTTATTTTTACGAATCTTAGGCAAATAAAAATGAAGGGGGTTTAATTCTTAGTGCAGGGTGGGCCATTGGTTGATTTTGGGTGGAGGAGATGTAGTATAGGCTTGCACGGAGAAATTAATATAAAGTCCAAAACTTTATATTAATAGGGTTTTGTGAAGTAAGGGGTAAAAAGAGGGATTATATATATATATATATATATATATGGGAACATTCTTCACGATGGTTTATATAAGCCCATGTTACATTGTGTTTCGACAAAATAAGCCGAAGGCTTCCCACTTTTGCTTGTTGTTAGGTGTGCTAGGCTTAGGTATTGTGAATGCAGGTCGCATGGAGATGGAGCAGGAGGTAAGCTTCCGGGCTTAGCTTTTAAGTGAATTTCAATAAAATCCAAAAACCAGAAGCTCTGCAATATATAACCTTTTTGTCACAAAAACTTATTATTAATGATTTGAAGCAGGCATTCGGCTTATGTTGGGGTAATATTCAGATGAATTAATGAGGAAAGTGGGTGATAAAGAAGGAAGCTGAATAAAGGATGATGAAAATTGGAGAGGAAGCGGGGCGAGTCAGCAAGCCAAAAGCTTCATCATGTGAGCCACAAATAATATATGAATCATTAGATTTCCTATAATTATAGGACCCTAACAGGGACAATCAACCATTAAATGGTTAACATTTTCTTCCTCAACTCCACATAGAACAGATTTATTTGGACCAACAACCTCTCGCTTTGATACACTGTCCCAATTCAACACTCTATCTTCTATCACCTAAAGAGATTTAGATTTTTTGTTTTGCCATTTGTATTACAAGAATAGGGTGGGTGGTGGTCTTTCATGAGATGGAAAAACATTGGAAGAATCTTTATGGGTGGTGTTCAATCACAAGTAGAATGAGTCTGTAGAATTGGAATTTTGAGTGGGTGGGGACACGAAGATGACAAGAAGGCACTGGATTATTGTTAAATAATTTTAATGAAACTTTAATCACATCATTGTTTAAATTCTTATTTTATTCAAATTGTTAAATAATTTTATTGAAACTAAAAACCTAAGTATCAATTTTCTCGTACATAGTTATCCAATGGAAATAGGTTATCAATATTTTTTTTTTATTTTTTAAGCAGAAAAAAAATAAACTATCATTCATTATTGAGATTTTTCATGCATAGTTATCTAGTGGAAATAGGCTATTTATTAATGAGAAATTTTTACATAGACATGATTCTTAATTGCCATAGACTTGATATTTAGTACACAGTAGAATGGATTCTATAACAAATACCAGTAGGAAAACCTGTTAAGAATCAATATAATAGAAAATGCACCTCAGCCTCACTTCAATGCTCATAGGAAAAATAGAATGTCCTGTGTAGTTTAGCAAAAATGGTAGGCAAAAAAACAAATATGGTCCAAATAAAACATAGGGCTAGACAAAAAGGTAATCCCAACATAGGGAACAATCAACAAAATACATAGTGTACCCCTCAACTCTCAAAGTCTTTGTTTACCAATTTAATCTCTCTCTCTCTCTCTCTCTCATTTTCACCGGATACTTCATCGGGAATCAATTCTCTTTTTCCAACTCACAACATTACGTGAAAAAAGGATTTGAAGAAAAGAAAAAATTTCGTGGATAGAAAAATAATATAGATCGGTGATTGTTAGGAAGATTTTGGATAATTTGTGGGTTGAGTAACATCTATCCAGGAGTGTTTGAGCCAATTCCAGTTAAAATCACTTAGGGATCACACTCATCCTAGGCCACACCAACACTTAGTGTGGCCAACATGACTAGACTTTCGCCCACAGGTTTAGAAAGAGTGGTCTTCTCACCACAAAGCATCTTAATAGAGCATCCAGTCACTTCCTATTCTATGCCCAATTTTCAATATTTTATAAGATGACATACCTCTATATTTCTCAATTATTTAGACAACATTTGACATTTTGATATCATCCTTACTTGAACCACTAATGGTTATGGTTGGAGTTGGAAACAATTTTGAAGAGTATCTTGTCATCCATACCATTTATCTAGTTTAAAACAAAAAGACAAACAAAGCACACTTATACCTTTTCGTACAATCATTTTATCTACTAATTATAAATAAAATGCACACACGCATGCTCACACACACACACACACACACACATATTCCATAACTATTTGAAGGCACGCTCATTTATTTGGAGTTCAATGGGACAACCAATGTTTTTTGATTTAATTTATCTTGGTATGGTCTTCGTTTTGGAAAATTAGTCCACATACAAATGATTTCTCCTTTTCCTTATTTTCATTCTCTTTTGGTCAATGGTATCAATAGATTAAAATTTTATATTTTTATTTTCAAATTAATGAATAAAAATAGCTATTTGAAATTTTTTTAAGCTAAAATTAAATAAATATATATGTATGTAAAGTAAGAAATGTTAATTGGTTTTAGTTTAGGGTTTGGACGGACTGATTGTTATCCTCCCCACTCAAGTTCAATTCCCACAACTGACATGTTGAGCTCATAATGAGTATATTATCATAATGACTTTGAGCCTTATTGGTAGATGACCTTGTACTGTAAAGAAGGTTCACATTTTAAAACAATCCTTGAAACGGAGGAAAATGCTCAAGATTTTCCCATACTTGTAACCTAGAAATATAAAAAATATATCTAGATAAAAAATCTATTATATTTATGGTGTGGTAGGAGGAGGAAAACTTCTATTATGTTCCTCGGGGCTTGGAAAAAAGATGAATAATTTCGCTGAAATGTACCAGTTCTTTCTTGTTCTTCAATTTCCCAAGGATGTGGAATTTTTCAGCATACCAATCCTAGTAGATTCTCTTATTACCATTAAATATTTACAAAATGGCTTTCTCCCTAAGAACAACCATCTAAGTCTGCTATTGCACATAATTCTCTGTATATTGGATTCCTTCCGTAACAAGGCCTTTTGTCACATTTTAGGAAGTCAAAACAAGGAAGCTGACAAGCTGGAAAATAAGCCTTGTCTCTTAGAAGCTAAAAATATAGTCATCAACAATAAGTCTTGATGGAAAACTATTCCATGAAGAGCCCTATCCAGATCTCTTTCCTTTGCTTCAACAAAATAGTACATGGGTATGTCACTGAGAAATCCATTTTTTGGTGGACTTTATGAATTTCTTTTATAAGTCCTTCCCTTCCCTCAACATTGTGAATTATAAATCAATGGTTATGTGGTGTGGGTCTATTGCCATGGATGATTTAGATGGCGGTAGGCATGTAGGCCACACGTCCCTTTAATCCTTGCATGTAGCAATCTCAACTGCAAGATGAAAACTAATTTATTTTTCGTCCATCGTACCAGGATCTATGAAAGATCTAGGGGGTGCAAGTTCATTGTATTCAAGGTTGATATGATTTTTGTGAGTGTGAATTTTCTGGCCTTGAGATTACACCCATGGATCAAGGCAGGTTGATCAATATGAAAGAATTCGACTTTTGGTGTTTGTATGAGAGTCTGATGTGCCTTTTTGGATGCCCAAGATTCTCTAAAGGTGAAGAGAAATTTGAAATTAACAAGGGATTCTTGTTTTGTGTTATGCAACAAGTGGGGTCTGGTAAATAAAGATTTGGATCTCTGGAGCTTCCCCCACATGGTTTCGACAACAAAATTTTATATTGTTCAAAGGGAATTTGAGGTCTATTCTTCATAAGCTTGCAAGTGGTGTCTGAAGTGGATCTTGTGTACAATCATGGGGAACTTCAAAATAACTTTATCATTCTCTCTATTGAAATGGGTGCCCCTCTTCCACTCCATGTGTTCCCATCTGTCCTTTCTTTAGATATATGAGTTTATCTCATATGGAAGTTGTTGTGTGATAGATTCCATGGAAATTTGGGGTCTCTAGTTTTACAAAGGTACGCAACTCTCAATTTTGAATTTCATTTCAATTATGATCTTTGTCATGTCCTACTCTTGCAAGTTTTTTAGGGACTTTGCACCTATGTTTCCTCCTATCTGAAGAATTTATTGCGCTTAAACCATCTTCATTATTCCCCAACTTCGATTATCCCTTCCTGACTCTCCCTCACCTCTCGTGTTGTTCCTTCAACTACTCAGGGAGCCTCCCTCTTTTCTTCAGGTCCTTTTGGACAAACACTTTGGAGCCCTTGGTGGATTGAGTTACTAGTCTTGGATCCTTGGTTGGACAAAGGCTTTGGAGCCCTGTAAAAGTTAACGGTTAAGTTACTAGTCTTGGAGCCTTGGAAGGCTTAAATAGAGACCAATCTAATGATGGTTTTGTGATGCCCGACCATGAGGTGGAATCACTGTTTGATGGGTTGAGGTGGATGGTCTTTGGAAACTCTGGATGGTTTTTTTATTTATGTGTTCTATGAGATCCCATGTTCATGATTTGAATATGGCACAAGGGTGAATGGCTAAAGAGACATTTGGCTTTGCCATTCTACGGTTGGGTGGAATCTGGAAGTCCCATCCTGCGTTTGGATTTTTCTTCATTAATATGAGGTTATTTCTCCTTGTATTTCTATGAGTATTATACTATAATATATGTGGTTTATATGGTTGTAATTTCATTGGTATTTCTGCTGCTATGATGTTGGTTATGTATGTGTTTTATGGCAGTAACATAGATCTCATCATGTTATGTTTTTACTTGTAAATGAATGGAAACTGTAACTATGATCTAATGGATGAAATGGTAGTTGATGTGTTGAGGCATCAATTCTACTTGGCGATTCTCAACTAAGTATGAGGCAAGACGCCTATGCTCAAATTTGTTATTTACACTTGTAGATTACTATTTGTGGTATGCTTGACGAAATACCTACCATGGCTGTTAGGGGTCCATTCAAGGTGTCATTCAAGTGATTGCATTTATACTGCCATTTCCTTGCTATTTTACCGTTCTGAAGATGTGATTCAATTTTGGGTAGTGACCTGGGCCTAAAAAGGTGGCTCAAATCCCAGGGACGCCGGCACATCACTGTGCAAAAGAGTCCCTGGATGTTAGCTTGCAGGCCTCGAGAGTGTCTAAAGGTCCCTAGGTGCTGGCGTGCCCATAGCATGAGAATGTCCAGAGATCAAGTGGTCCAAAAGCTTAGTGGGACCCAGGGGTTGTTTGCTAGAAAGGTTGGATTAGTTCTTGAGGGTCCTAATGCTGATGTTGAATGTCTGTATGGTGTGTTTCCATTGTTTCCACGTGACTTAGGAGGTCGAATTATATCATAGTGGCTTCTCATCACATGTTTACCCTAGTTGGTCGGTTGCTTGGGTAGATGTGGGAGGAGAGGGTTATAAAGAATATTGATAGCTTTATGACATCCAAAACCCTAACTACTAGTGGTCCCTTGAATAATATTTTTTAACCACTTTATTTATTAATTATGGCTCATTTATAACTAATTGTGGTCCATTTTCTATAATGCAAGTCAACCACTTACAATTATTGTTAATGCGGATAAATGCTTACGATATTTATTGACTCAACTAACTAACTATGACTCTGACCAGGCCCCTTGGTCTTATTACATAAATAAAGTGGTTAGTGTTGGACCCTAACATTCAAGAACGACCGAGGTTGAGTTTAGTGTTACTAGCATGTCTAGCTATGAGGTAGGTTGAAGAAACACTTTGGAGACTTATTTTGGACAAGTTATTGATGTGAAAGTGATACACTGCGATGATAAAGAGTGGGATCCAATTGGTAGAGAATCACATATATGTTTGGGACTGAGATATCTTCATATATTGAGATAATGTTGCAGTACGAGACAAGCTTAGGCTTGTGGTTGTTGCCTCTATGAGAGGGAGGATGAATAAGGTATCCTTTTTGATGTACATATTTGTTCTAATATAATATTTGATTTGATGTCCTGCATGAACAGGATATTGTTACTATTGAGACATTATGATTGAACTCTTCAGTTAGTTGTTTAAGTCGATACTAGATATGAGCACAATGATATTTTTGTGATCTATAGAAAGAAAGACTGAATGAGGATACTGGGCCAACTCTTCCACCCTGTCTGAGCTCCCAAGGTAAGGAATTGAGATGGAGGGCTCTGGAGTCGAGGGATCTATGGAAAATAGGTAATCACCCCTATATGTTACTGATGGGGTCGAAGTTTTTGCTCCTGTATATTGGTCTATGCAGAGTATACCCCATTTGACATCATACCCACAAGCTGGGCTTGCTGGGATTACCACTCCATGTCTCGCCAACGAGTTGAGAAAGTGCTTGGAGGTGTGTTACCTAAGCTGGTTATGATGCAAATGTTCTACGACATGACTATTAAGTGTCATTGTTGGGAAGATCAACATGAAACATGATGGTTATGATCCTTAATTCGTATAGAAAGTGGTATCTCGCCCATTGATTACATCATGGGATGCTTTTGATAATTGCTTGGTAATTTTTATCTCACCTATTGCTCAACGAGATGACATGGGGAGAGAGTGTCTAATAGGAATTTCCCCACTCTCATGGACATGAGGTGAGAGTGTCCAATAGGATGTTCCTCATTGTCATTGGATTTTAGGTTGAGATGTGCTTCCCTAATGTGGTTCCATGTTGAGTAAGGCTCCCTAATGATATGTTCTTTGATGTTTCCTCAGTGGTAGCATTGGGTTCCCCACTGGTAGTGATTTTGGGTGGTAGAAGTGGCACCTAGATGGATAGAGGTTGGTATCTTGGGATCCCCTCCAAAGTCAAATTATTTTTCTTTTAGATTCGAGAGTGTTTGACATACGAGCATAGAGAATGAAGAGATAAGCAGGAATAAGCAGAGATGAACTTAGATGAACAATGACGATATTTGATGACGAGATACTTGAGATAGGACATGATATGATGATAGGATTCAAATTTCTCCCTAGCTAAGAGATAGTGTTAATTTGGTACCTCAGTGACAAATTCTAATAATGGGACTAAATTCCACTTTTCAAGAGGCCCAATTTTGACTATTGGACTGCTCAATTTGGACAAGGGAAAGTGTATTTTTGAATTGAAGGTCACATGTGAACAAAAGGACAAGTCAACCCAAAAGAGAAATTGGACACCCATGGATGGATATAAATACAAGTCACGGGACCCTCATTTGGACATCACCATTATCATCATTCTTCTTTCTTTGGGTTTGGCTCACACAAGTCTTAGGCTGGGTCACGGAGGTTGTTTCATACATGTCCGAGTTTGCAAGGTTCAAAGCTTGCACATGTGTTTAAGGTTTTGATTTCCAGACGTAGATATGCTTCAGGTAAATTTCGGTCGCAAATGTAGGCACATAAGCTCATTGGTGCTGTTGAAGGGTTCCAGCTGCATGCACATCACTCTTTACATGTGGTTAGGAGCCAGGGTTTGAATTTTACAGTAGATCGAATATTTCGTCAGTTGATCACAGAGTTCAGCAGTTGACCGTAGACATTAATAGTTGACTGTAGGCTCATGAATCAGGGTTTTGATTATTAACATTGTTGAGTTCATCTCATGGATGTTATTTGGTTGGTTTTGGTGGATAGGATTATGGATGAACATATGGATCATTGTACTCTCTTTTTTTGAATCATTTAACGACAATCGAATAAGAAGAAGAACTTTAAAGGGTTTTCCTTGTAGTGGGTTTTCCCCTAGTATTTAACAAATCCTCGTGTCTTTATGTGTGAATGTTTTTCTCCTATTTTTCCTTTATGTTTCACTGCATTGATGATGATATTGTTCCTTTTATATAATTGCAGATGTTGTTGAATAATGATAAAAATTTGAATAATGATATGGTTTTGTGGGGTGAATTTAATATGCAAATGAAGTAATGCAATTATCTAAAGCAAAGAACAGTATAGCCCTAATAAACTTTAACACCCTTAAAGGTTGGTAAATGAAATTTTAGAAAACTAGTGTATTCATATAAATTAAGTCGTTGATAAATGATAAATGCGGATAGGTATCAATCCATATTCCATAATGAGCATCAAAACACTTATTTCATTATACATCTCACCTTGTTAAAAATTAAAAATACCATGAAAACTAACTAAACTATAACTTCTATTATTATATTATTATTATTAAAAAATAATATATAAGTTCTCGAGGGGTGCAGCTTGTTGGCCATTGAGTGTACTTTTAAGGCATTTGTGTCAATGTGTAGGTCACAATTTCAAACCTCGTCTTACTCGTGTGTTGTGCTTGGGGGCGGTGCAGTTGCACCTAGAGGTTATAGTGGTAGTTGTCGAGGATTGAGCCTCTATCATGTGAGTACTGAGTGTTAGTGCATCACGAATTCCACTAGTCACAAAACAATAATATATAAGTTAAACATTTATACATTTAATAAAACATGGAACAAGGTTCTTATCCAAAATATTTGCCCTCATTTTACTATGGAAATCCTTAATGTGTAAATGTAAACTTTGTCACAATATCATGGCATATCAATACCACATACCCCAAAAAAACTATAACTCATTTCACATGAAACTTGTTTTATTGTCATTTTTTTAATTAATCAATTTAATTAAAAGGGAGAAAAAGAACATAAATACTTTAAAAAGAAATATGAACATTTAAATTGTGTCGACTATTAAAATTATTATTAAATATTTTATTAAAGTTAAACCCCTACCGTATTAGATAAAATTATTAAAACCCAAAATATACGGAAAAAAAAATAATATATATAAACATTTTGAAATTTTTAATTTAATAAATGAAATGTTCTGATTTATTAAATTATTTTATTTTAAATGCCGCATTTTATATTTAAACTTCCTTGACTGACTTTAAAGAAGAGTTTTCTGGTTTTTAGTCACGGGCAATGAGAGTGTTTTGACATAAAGTGTTTTGAATAATTTTATGGACTTCTTGATTTATTTATCAATTTTTTGGTATTTAACGTTTAGGTGATATTGAGTTGAATGTTTAAAAGAGACTCTCGTTAGTCAGTGAGAGGCAGAGAGATTGCATTTTGATTAATATTATGTCAGTGCACTCTTGTCCAACCAATACTATTATCTGATCATCATTAATTAATCTGGAAAAGATGGTTAAGTGATTTTCTTATGTATAGGTAGAGTATAGTTAGAGTCAGAGATGCAGATTTTGTGTTTTCTGGTGTGTATTATGAGAACATGATGGTCTTCCACGAGATGCGAAAAAGGCGTGAGGAATATTTAGCGGTATATAAATTAAAGAGAGGTAACAACTACTATATAGCGCACATGAATGCAATGGTCGGGGAAGTCGGCTTTCTCGCACCCCGCCCATGATTGAACTTCATATGTCGTGCTGCGCGGCAGCCTATTATGTATCAATTGAGCATGTATAATGGTTTGATTGTGATTGATATGACGTAGACACTTGTACATAATGTATATATTGTATATTGGGCCTAATACAAGCTTCTTAAGGGGACCTCGCCCTCCCCATTCAATTAAAACAGCTACTACATAACACTTATTATTAAAATTATCTTTATTAATCTAAAATTATAAATAAATAAAAATACAAATTGATATATATCTTTTTCATAAATATATATATTTCTTAAAAAAGAATATTATTCTTTATATAATAGATTTAGATTTCTGTGTACACAATTTTTATTAAATATTTTCAGGGTTATTTCAATATAACATTCAAGTATTAAAAATAAATAAAAATACAAATTTATATTTATCTTTATCATAAATATATACATTTCTTAAAAAAGAATATTATTCTTTATATAGTAGATTTATTTGTACACAACTTTTATTAAATATTTTCAGGGTTATTTGAATATAACATTCAAGTATATAAGGTAGTTGCATAAAGTATATAAGGTAGTTGCATAAAAAAATATTTGATGAAAGAATGTGATAAAAGAGATATTGTATCTGTTAAATGTTTTTTTAAAAACATTGTTACATTCCACACCATTTATTAAAATATATGACATGTTTTTATATAGAGGCTTAATTGTAAATTTTACAAATTAGCATAGCTATATAATTTGAATAGTTCATAAACGTAAATAGTCATCCATCAATAATAAACACCCAAACACTTATTTCATTATGCATCTCACCAAGGTAAAAATTAAAAATATTATAAAAACTAACTAAATTACTTTTATTATTAGATATTATTATTATTATTATTATAATATATATATATATATATATATATATATATCTTAGGAGGCATGACTGTAAAAATCTGTGAACAAGATGAATTTGCAGAGGAGGCTTACCGAGGACAACATAATAACAGAATGTCAAGTGAAAATGGAAGGAAATGTTAGTTTAATGTCAGTTTCCAAGTTTCCATGTTTATTTAAATGTATAAATGTTTAACTTATATATATATATATATATATATATATATATATATATATATATATATATATATATATATATATATATATATATATATATATATATATATATATATATATATATAAGTTAAACATTTATACATTTAAATAAACATGGAAACTTGGAAACTGACATTAAACTAACATTTCCTTCCATTTTCACTTGACATTCTGTTATTATGTTGTCCTCGGTAAGCCTCCTCTGCAAATTCATCTTGTTCACAGATTTTTACAGTCATGCCTCCTAAGATTAAGACTCAAGATAAGTCCATTAATCTTTTAATTCCCCCTTCTATAGATTTAGATCATATACTTTTAGCTGATAGGGATTACAGGATAAATGAAACTCATTGTGACTACGATACTCATTGTGACTGCAATTTTCTG
Source organism: Pinus tabuliformis (assembly GCA_031772625.1). Lineage (NCBI taxonomy): Eukaryota > Viridiplantae > Streptophyta > Pinopsida > Pinales > Pinaceae > Pinus > Pinus tabuliformis. Next base: position 1,165,815,641 of record CM062813.1, read on the forward strand.
GAATTGTAATGTTGGTTATAGGATAAGAACACAAACAAAATCGATGAAATTGGGCTCTAGGAGTCTAACCTCCCCCATTATATTTTCCCCTTGGCATTCCAAGCCCTAGAGTTTACCAGAAGATGTCAAGCATGCTATGTCCTTACCCAAAGAGCCATCATTTCCCCTACTGGTGACATTCTTTTCACCATTACAACCCAATCCTTTAACCAAATGATGTTGAACCCCACTGCGAAAAACATTGCCCCTTTCTCCCTAGAAGCCCTCACCCAACATTATCAAAAGCTAGAATTTGCCACTAGAGCCAGAATTTTTGAGATTTTCTTGCCAGAGAATGCCCAATTATCCAAAAAGAATCCTTCATATCCTTCTTCCATTTTCCCTGATCATGCCAAGAAGATTGTTTCCATGATTTCTTATATTTTAGGCAATCAGTCAAATCAGTGGGTAGACGAGCCCATTTTAGAATTCCTCTCCATATTTTCCACGGAAAACAAGCCCTCCTTGGTTTTCAACTTCAGTCAATTTTTGGCTGATAATATCCATGAGCAATTCCTAAAGTTTCCTACAGAACAGGTGTTCAATTACACCTCTATTTTGATTTATATTTTCCCCTATTATCAAGCAGATAAATTCATTTTTTCATTGCAAAAGCTAGATGATGTAGGTTACTAGTAGCCAGTAATATTTTGGACCTCACTAGTTATGAGAGAACAACATGAATTTAGTTATAATCATTTATTGAAGACTTTGTTCATATAGCGATGAACATTTTGAATAGTGTAGTACATCCCAGAATCAACGAGGAAATCAAGAGAATTTTGCATTTGTCTAACCAAGCAAAGATAGGGGATTGGTATTTGTACCAAAATTACATAGAAATCAAGGTATATGGTTTTGAATTGCCCCCCTATAAACTTCCCAAATACCTCCCAATCGGGATTTTTGCCCTAGAGTATATCAGGTAGATGCTAAATTTAGATGACATCCACTTTTTAGTGGCCATGAAGAAGGCATAATTTAGAATAAAGACACAGGTGGGCCCATTTGTGTGCAACACAAGGACAACAGGTGAAGAGAAATGAAGTACAGTTTGAGATTTACATGGTCTTATGACCCCTGTGGCATCATCTCAAAGCTTAGAGTGGAGAATAAAATCACTCCTTACATTCATACTTCAAGGCCAGACATAGAACAATATGCCAAACAGCTAGAGTGGGCGGAAGATACCTTGCAGGAAGCTGAAGAACAACTTGTTTCTACTTCTATTTTGCAGACTCCTATTCCTCAGGAAAAATCAAGCAAAAGATAGAGGGAGGAAGGATCATCATCTACAACTGGGAGTGAAGCTAAAGAATTCAGAATCAGCTATAGGAAGAGAGAAAAGGTAACTCCTAGAGTAGAATTGGACAAAGAAACTGAAGAGCAGGCAACCATCATCATCACAGATTCACCACCTGCAACTACCAAATTCACAACATCTCCTTCTAAACCTTCATCTTCACAAGGTCACAAGGAAACTAAGCTGGAATCACAGAATGTCCGAACAGAAAAAGAGAAGACAGTTTTTGACAAGTATAGGGAGATAAATCTCAGAAATGAAATTCTAAAGAATAACGCTTATAACCCATTTTGTAATCAGACATCCAACTCACATAGTAGGTTGTTTTCAGTCTTTGATACAGAGCATGGAAAAAAGTAGATGGCTTTTCTTGAGGCCCAGATTCCACAGCAAAAATCAGCAGTAGACTACAAGAGAACAACTTTTGAATTCAGCACAAAGGACATACATCCCATTGATCAAATGGAGATTCACAAGAAAACTGGTGAAATGATATCCTCTACTTTAACTAACACTGCTATTTCACTTTCTAAATTGTAGGTTTCTTTCGCAAATGTCCAGTCACAGTTGAAGATGGAAAAAATCTCTTATTTGGCAAAGGATAACACGATCAAGTCTTTGGAAGACATGGTGATTAAGATAGGGTATGACCCTAAAGATGTCAATGCTGCTAAGGATATTTTTAAAAAGGAGAACCTGGACATTGCATCCTTAAGAAAGTAGCTCAAGATGTCAGCCATAGAGGATCCAATGAATAGAGCCTGTCTGTCAGTGTCTAGCTCCTCACTTCTGTCAGCGGTTTGAGGGTAATTTTCATGGTAAGATGCCCGATATTAGTGTCCATACCTGTATTTCTTAATAGTTTTTCCTTGAGTGTTTTCATTGTTTGGGATGGTGTTTAAGCCTCTTGTTCTCTAGAAATCTTTTGGTTCTTCCTCTCTCGGTGGTCTTATCTTGGAATTCTGAAATGCACCTCTGGGTGAGTAGCAATTGGTCTCAGAGGTTGCAGGGAGGTCTGGTGGAGTTTTCTTCGTCTTTCAATTGGCTCGGGTTCGTCTCTCATGTGTCTGTGCTATAGTGTCAAGTCCTTCTGTTTTCACCTTTTCTCCCAGGTTCTTCCCCTGTCAAAGGAGAAGAAGAGCCATCTGTTTGGTTGGCGCGAAACTTAATTATGGGTTTTCTTTCCTCCCTCCTCGCTAGTGTGTGTTGGCTATCAGTTATGAGGGGAAGGCTTCTGCTGGATAATTTGGGGTTGGCCTCTGGCTCGCTCTGGTCCACGATTTGTCGAGAGGTTTTGTAGAATGTTATCGGTCCTATCTTGGGGGCGTCTTCTTGGGAACTCACCATGCAACCTGTGCCACATAATTCTCACTCCCAGCCCAAGTGGAGGGGAGCCTCGACAATTCAGGGTGGTTCCAAAAATGACCTGAAGGTGGTGTTGGGGGTCTGGGCTGTTAAACGACCCATGCAAGGTGGTTGTGTTATTGGAGGTGTGATCAGAGTGTTGTTAGGAGCTAGTGGTGGTAGAGGTGGTGAGATATCTATGCAGGGTGGACATGTAGCTGATGACAGTAAGAAAGGTAGTGTGGCTCGTGGGGCTGGAGCAGGTGTGCGGGGTCGGAGATGTTGGTAGGGGTGCATAGGAGTTTCTGGCCGACATATTTGCTCTGATGCCTTTTGTGACCTGCGCCAAAGTATTCTAGATCACCTGGAAGTTAACTATAGGACTAGAAAGGAAGAGCATGAGGCTATCATTGCCACACTAAATGAACTGCATTACTTTCAATGCCATGCCAGAGAAAGGATTGTGGTGGTTTGGCAAGGAAAAAATTTGCTAGCAAAAAAGGTCAAGAAGTTGGAAATGTGGATGACTCACTTTGAGAAACATGTTCAGTGCTCATATCACCCCCCTCCCCCTCCAGGGACTGGGCCGGACAATCCAGCATTAGTTACTTCTGATGATTGACCATGGTCACATGTGTTCTTCCAGTTCTGTTTTTCTTTTTGTGCTTTTGGCATGTTAGGCTTTGGACTTCTAATCTGGTTTTGCTTCTGTTTTTTTGTCTGGGGATAGCATTGGTCAACAAACCCGGTCGGGGTGAGACTACTTGAATTGTGATAACTATGTACTCTCCTTTTGATTAATGAAAAGAACCTCAATTTACAAAAAAAAAAAAGTTAATTTGTGTGATTCAAATGTTTTCTAATTATAATCATAACTATGTGGTGATGCTTTTGACATCTTATACCTAACCAACCATTCTCTACCCTTTTCTTGGTCATCACATAAATCGAAAATATAATTCTTAAACAGTTACACGAAGTACAACCATACTCATCTGTACAACCTATTGATCTTATTGCCTTTACTTATCTGATCACCTCTACTTATAAATTTTCTTCTCGATATATTTTAACCTAGAAAGATTCAAACTTTATGAGTATTATTGGTATAGATAGGTTAGCTATAGGTTTTAGGTCCAAGGGTTTTCTGCCACTATTCTTGAAGAAATTTCATGCTAAAGCAAGAAACATCATTTTTCAATGTGTAGTAATGAGGTTAAGGGAAATAATTGAAGGATTCAATTACCTACCTAAACCTATCACATGTTCAGCTGTATATTTCTATAACTTCTACATACATACCTATCATGAATGGTATGGACTACGCTGCCATGCGACACTTATTTACCTTGTTATTGTACATTTCACTATTAACTTTAATATTTATAAAAATAGACATTTATATATAATCATAAGAGAGGATGTATTTTCATGTAGTTCTTTTATTTACTAATTATAATTAGAATGTTCATTTTATTCTTAATTTTAAGAAGAAGTAGGTCTTTAGCATCATTTCTTAAAGTTAGTCTCATTTATTCAAAGTTCAAAGGGGCAACCAAAATGTTTTCTGATTCCATTTGTCTGGGTATGGTCTTCTTTTTGGAAAATTAGTCAACCTCTACAATATTTCTCCTCTTAATTTGATTTTCTTTCTTCAATGTTCTTTTATTGATAGACAAATTTTTTTTTTCCCTTGCAATAAAAAAAGAAGAAGAAGAGATTTCTAAAAAATATTTAAGTGAAAAATAAATGAGTGCCTATGTATATGTTGAAGTGAGAAATGTGTTGAATACTGACATGGGAGGATGTGAATCAATATTCTTATTACTTCAAAAATTTCAATTCAATATTTTTTGTTATCACCTAAAAAATGATCACTTAGCCATTTCTAACTAGGTGGATCGAAATACACCATGTAGGATTAATTTTACCATAGTAAAATCAATTTCATCATGGGAAATAATTTAGTAAACATTTTTTATTAATTTGTTTCTAATTAAAATTAAGAAAAATTTCTAGAGCAGGGAATCACCAAAGGGGTAGACTCTCTGCCAAAAGAGGAGTTTGACAGGGTTCAACAACTCTTCCTTTGGAAATCACAAATGAAGTGTTCTGCAGTCGAAAGAAACCATGATATCCAGGAGAATAGGGGGGGTGAAAACGATGGAGGATACACCGATGCATTCTTACAAGAACCCGGGTAGGAAAAGAGGAAGAAAAAAATAGAATGAGCTGTTAAACGAATGTGGGAAATTCATGATTAACTCAGGTAAGATGATGGATCGTACCAGTTACTCATTTACAAACCTTTCTCAATGAAGCTTACAACTTGGAACATCAGGGGTCTAGGAAGTAAAAGGAAACAAAGAACTCTTAGCGAAAAAATAAAAGAAGAAAAATCAAATATGGTTTTTATTCAGGAAACAAAATGCTCGATGGACAATATCAGAGAGATACACAACAAATGGTTAATCAAGTATGAGTATCTAGATGTTAAAGTAGATAACCCGATGGGTGGGATTCTTACTCTATGGGATCCTCAAAAACTTGGAATCCTAGATGTTGAAGCTTCTAGGAACTATCTATCGTTAGTGATTCAACCTTTGGGTGATAAGGAGATATACATGATCACTAACGTCTATGGTCCTAAAAAACTAGAAGACAAACTTAAGCTCCTCACCTCCCTTGAGGAGCTGAGAGAGAGATATCTAGATATGCCCTGGATTCTGGCGGGGGATTTCAATATGATCAGATCTCTTACAGAGAAAAAAGGTAGTACCAGACAAGGAAAATTTTAAGGATGGAAAATTTTCTTGAAGTTTAAAAACATTGGCGAATCTCACTAATTCCTAATATGCAAACTATAAAATGTGTATTGATATATTTGTAATGTTATTCAAATTTGTAGTGATTTATATATAGTCTCTATATAATGTTGGCGATTTTTAAGGAAAAATAATTTTATATTCTAAAATTTGGGCGAATAGCCTTTTATAAAATTGGAAATTGGCGAATCTTTTTTGTGAAAAAATCATGGAATATTAGCCCACTGGGCGAACATTAGCCCCTAAAATTTTCCATGGTACCAGAACACTAGGCAAAGACTCCATTTCCTTCCAGAACTTCATGAATAACATGGGGCTAGTGGACACTGAAACAGTAAATGGAACTTTTACTTGGAATAATAAGAGGGGAGGGGCTTCTCAATTCGCCTCTAAATTAGATAGATTCATAATCTCATAGGACCTCCTTCTCACAGGCCTTGATATGTCAGCTTTAATCCTTCCCTTCGGAGGTTCGGACCACTGGCCTGTCCAACTTGAAGCTACTTTTATGGGTACACCGAGGAACAAACCTTTTAGGTTTGAAAATGTCTGGCTTTCGCACCCTGACTTCACCAGCAATATTCACAAATGGTGGACGGAAGATATGCCCATTCAACGCATTAAAATGTTCATGTTGCAGCAGAGACTTAAACACATCAAATCTAGGCTTAAATATTGGAACAAAAAAGAGTTTGGTAATATTTTTAAATCCAAAAGAGAAGTTGAGCAGAAACTCCAGGAGATTAATCAGATCATCATCTCAGAAGGTTTTACCGAGGAACAGAAAATTCAGGTTGACTCTCTTCAGAATGAATGGGAAGATCAGTGCATGCAAGAGGAGATTTTCTGGAGACAGAAGTCGAGCGTGCAATGGATTAGAGAAGGAGAAAGAAGCACGAAGTTTTTTCATAGATCAACCTTAGATCACAGATCTCATAACATAATTTCAAAACTTAAAGATTCTCAAGGGAAAGAGCTCATCTCTCACAAAGAAATGGAATCTGTCCTAATTCAACACTTCCTTATCATAGCAGAGGAGTCTCTCGTCGACAGAACTTGGTTCATTAACAATTTCACAAAGTTCATTCCTAAGCTTGTAACCAAGGAAGACAACTACAATCTTAACAGGTCAGTGTCTGAAGAGGAGGTTAATGAAGTTATCAATGAGATGCAAAATGGGAAAGCTCCTGGCCCTGATGGTTTCAATGTGGACTTCTTCAAATCTTGTTGGAAAACAATCAAACAAGATATCCTTGATGTTGTGGAAGTCTCTAGAAGATCCAAAACTGTTTTGAAAGCTCTTAATGCCTCTTTCATAGCTTTGATTCCAAAGTAGGAAAAGGCTATGACACTAGACAGGTTCAGACCCATAGCCTTATGTAATGTGGTGTACAAAATTATTTCCAAAGTGATATCTAATAGACTCAAGCCTCTTCTTCCTGCTCTCATCTTAGAGGAGCAAACTGGATTTGTGGAAGGAAGACAAATTCTTAACAACATCATACAAGCTCACGAGATAGTACACTCTCTTAAGAGTAATAAGCAAGCTGGTATGATCATGCAGCTGGACCTAGCGAAAGCTTATGATAAGCTAAGTTGATATTACATCAAGGCAGTGCTAAGAGCTTATGGTTTCAACCACAACTAGATAAGATGGGTTATGGCCCTTGTTTCTACAATTAGCTTCTCCATTCTGCTTAACAGCTCCCCCTCTAGAACATTTATGCCTTCTAGGGGTCTTAGACAAGGGGATCCACTATCCCCCTTCCTCTTTGTTCTCATGATGGAAGGGCTAGGCAGAGCGATCAAAATGGCAAATGCTGAAGGAAGAATCCAGGGTTTGAAACTTACCCCGGATGGTTCTACTTCTACTCATCAACAATTTTTTGATGACATAATGCTGTGGGGCATTCCTATGGTCAAGGAAGCTAGAGCTTTCAAACTAATCCTGAATGACTTTGCTTTGGCCGCTGGTACAGAGGTAAGCCTTGACAAATCAAAGGTGTTTTTTTTCAACACTGACATTTCTATTCAGAGGAACCTCACCAGAATTCTCGGGTTTCAAAGGGATCAGTTACCTTCCAAGTACCTTGGAATGCCTCTTACTGACAAACCTCTGAGTAAGGGAATGTGGGAGCCAATAACTAATAAACTTCAGGACAAAGTCAGGAAATGGACCTGCAAGATGTTGAATTTGGCGGGGCCTCTTGTGCTTACAAAGGCTATTTTGCAGGCTATGCCCATTTTCATGTTGTAAGCTCTTCTTGATCCCAAAGGTGATATGCAACAAATCAGGAGTATTCAATGAGATTTTCTTTGGGACAAAGGGGAAGAGAAAAAGAAGTGGGCTTTGGTAGCTTGGGACAAGCTCTTCAAACCTAAGGCCCATGGTGGTTTGGGGCTTCATGACCCTGAAATCCTCAGCAGAGGTTCGGGAGCCAAACTTTGGTGGAGGTGGCCGAAGGAATCAACAACCCCTTGGGCCTAGCTTTGGAAACAAAAATATGCAATAATTGGCAGGAGAGGGATCATATCTGAATGTCAAGGCTCATCAAGAGCTCCCACATTTGGAACCTTGCTTAGGAGAATAGAGCCATTGACGAGTAGCATATTTTCCGGGAGATCCGAGTTGGGAACCTTGCACGGTTTTGGGAGGATAACTAGCTGCAGGAACCAAATATTTTTAGAGAAGAACTAACCGCTCTCAAAAGTGACACTGAAAACAAAGATTTACTTATGGTAAATGAGTTCTGGGATCAGGTAAGGGACAATGGCAAATGGAGAAGGTGGAAGGATATTGGTTATGGTGAAGAGAGTCCTTTGAAGGCCCAGGCGGATCCCCTTGCTCTTGACCTGGAGCAGAGGAGGATTTTGGTGTCATCCTCGTATGACCAACTGAGATGGGGTTGAAACACCGAAGGCACCTTTAACCTCAAAGAATCTAAACACATGGCCCTAGGTTTTGATTATCCAAACCCTGATTAGGTTTGGAATGTATAGAGTTTAGGCTTCTGTGATCCATATCAAGTTTACAAAAGATTTTTCGGCGAAAATCACATGAAATGTCAAACCTAATCACATGAAAACACATGGCCCTAGGTTTGGAATGACCTTTGGCAGAACTCGCAATGGATGAAAATCAAGTTGTTTATGTGGTTGGTTCACCAAAAGAAAATTCTCACATGGGAAAATATTCTTATAAGGGGTTTTGTTGGCCCATTCAAATTCCATCTATGTGGCTTACAGGAGGAGACGATGGAACATTTACTAAACCTTTTCCCCTTCACCTCAACCTTGTGGGATTGGGCAGCCTCAGTCTTCAGGCAAAATGACAGGGACAGACTCAGCATCACCAACACTTTGAAGTATTGGAGGAAAGACTTCTCAGGTAATGAAATAGTTAACAAGGCTTGGACTCTAGTTCGAGGATTTATTATTTGGGATGTCTGGAAAGAACACAATGGCAGGATTTTCAAGAACAAAACAGGATCGACCCAGAACATCATTGTCCAAATTTTATGACAGCTCAAAGATACAGTAGGAGCCATAATGTGGAAAATTCTTGAGGACCCTCCATCGCCCCAGGATTCTAGCATAATACTGCAGTTGGGTCTCCATTCTATGGTTCCCTAAGTGTTACAGGTAAAAGTGTCTATGCAGAACTACTAATCCCACTAAGGTGTGGTAGCTACCTTAGAAACAAACAAAGTAAAACTACTTTCGTTTTCCTTTATGAAAGATAGATGAGAGAAGAATAAAGGAGACCAACCTCTATCTTGCGCTTGGTTCCTTGCTCGATTCCTCTCTCTTCTGATAGTCCTTTGCTACTTGCTTCCTTGTATACCCAGCTTTACAGAGTACCTGTAGAATCAAAGCAGCATAACACTATACGAGAACATGGATCTATTATCATAAACAATCTAGGATCAGATGTAAATTGACCATACAAATGCACAAAACATAGATTACACAAGAGTATGGAGGAAAACTTGAATAGCTTTATTGATAATCAAGAAAGAGCCAAGAGAGTTACAACCAGTTGTTCTGACCCAGCATCATCCTCTCAGCAAGTAAGCCCTTCTTCACCTCATGCAAAGCTTAGATCACCCAACACTATGATGTTGCCTCAAAAAACCAACATCAATTCCTTACAAGATGCAAAATTCCAACCTCTGGATCTCTGGGATGAGGGATCCATATATAGATATCTATAAGGGAGATGAGTCAGCTTGTGATTTGATTAGTGTCTTCCCTCTGATAGTTCTTGCTTCCACTTGGAGATTGATGATCTCTTACTCATCCTTGGTCGAATTCAGAAAGGCAAGTGTCACAGGAGAAGTTTCTGGAAGATTCCATGCTTCTCCACCTCGCGGATTGACACTGCCATTTGTCTCTTCTCGCCCATTGCACCCCATAGAAGGGATTTTTGAAACGCAACGCACCCACTGAGTGTACTTAGGTGATGCAACGCACTTTGCCTATGGAGCAGGTGAAATGATCCTGTTTTGACCAGTTCTTAGTAGTTTTTCATGGAGAACTTCTGGGAGAAGCTGTAATTAGTTGACCTTGTTCCTTTAGGGGTTGGAACAACACTTTTAGGGACATAGGAGCCCTTGGTTTATGGACATTTTATGCTTGGGGTTACAGTGCCCAAAAATGTCTATAACAGTTGCCCCCTAAAGCATGAGGTCGTTAATCTTTTTTGATGTCGGGTGAAATGCTTTATTATGAGGATCCGAAGTTCTTTCAAGCTGGAAGGAGACCTGTAATAAGATACAATACAATACATTATCTTCATAATATTTTCATGATCTAGCTGAGGCGGGCATTCCCATGCTCATCTTTATAAATTCATTTTCATGTACATAGGACAGACGACTGAGTGTAGACTGATGATTCTGGTAGAGACATCATCCCTTTGATTGGATGATTATCTGTGTAGCAATGATGTACATTTGATGTCTTTATTTTCCTGAATATATATCGCATCTGGATGGCTGAAACTAGATCCAGGGTCTTCAATATCGTTCAATCTTCACTCAAAGTACAAGTCGATCCATGTGAGAGATGTTCTGGAGTCGAACATGGAAAGGCATCGCCTGATTACCATCCAATGATGTAAGCTGTTAATAGGCGCGAGAGGAATCACCGATAATGATAATGACCCTCAAGGAACTGCAGTACAATTCACGTGGTGTGAATAAAGGACTTGGCATCGAACACCACGCAAAATCTTTCGGTCGAAGGCCATTGATGTAAACCTGTCGCCGGAAGTGAGAAACTTGCCATTGAGGCATGCAAGCTTCAAAGTACTGAAAGGGGTGTCCCTAGATCGCCTTCTTGGATAATGAGCTGATGTCGACAAGAAGCGATCCGTCATAGGAGGGCCTTAATGAATCCCACATCAATGACACGGAACGGAGAAAATGATTTTAATGGAGGTGAAAACGGTCTGGTGATATAAGGTTCAGGGTGGCGGTCATGAAAGAATGGACCGTAAATGTATTGCAGTGGGTGAGACACAGGTGAATTCTTTGAGTGACTTCTCTTGAACATATCGGCGACACTGACATGATGGATTGGTAGCATTAGCCCCAAATGTGGATGGTGTGATGCGACCATGGTGATGTGACCGGTGGATGAAACAACCCAACCCGATTTGGATGCAGAGTGAAAGTGTCATGTTCAAGAGCGACTTGCTACCAACAAAGTTTCTTCAAGTTTTCTTCCCAATTTTTCCCCAGTCATTGCTGACTAGTACCTATTTATTTTTGTCAAGCTTGAGGAGGATAACATATGCTTGTTCTATAATTTGCCCTTCGAGCAAACCCATCGCTATGTTTTAATGAGCCTAGTGATAGTGAAACTCGTTCTTGTCTGCTATGGACAAGTTTGTCGCTATTAGGTTTTAACGAGTTTAACGACAAAGATAACTCGGTCCTTTTCAATTTAGAGAGTCTGAAAAGGGACGTAAAGGAAACTCCAAAAAATCCTTTTTCGTCATCTAATCCCTTAAGTCCAAAAAAGTATAAAACAATACAGAAGGGATGAATTTTTGATGCTTTTAACGAGCCGAACAAAACAAGCGCTCGATCTTATTGTGTAATAATCCCTCAGGTCCAAAAAGATTAAAATCTAAAGGAGGGATAGCACTTCCGGTCTCTTTAACGAGTTGGAGAGGCTAATGGCTCGGCAATCTTTTCATATTTTACGAGTGAGTTGAAAAGAGCTTAAAGGAGACTCGTATTTGAGGAACGACTGATAAAGTTGGGTAGCAGCTGATTCCAGGTAAGGTTTGGAATTTTCCAATCACAGCAGTGTTACAAGGATGGCTAATAGGATCACTCTTCGCAGCTGTTCCTCAAAAGGGGTAAACAATCAAATGGAGGTGAATGATCGGCCAATACAGAGTGGAGGTGATGATGGGAACACGACCAAGGCTTTAAAGGCTGAAGTACTACATTCACGATGATTATTTACCGGGAATTGGTTCATTTTTTATTGAGCTTAAATGTTGGGGGAAACATTTGCTCATTTCTTATGTTTATTTTTTAACGAGCATGAAGTCCATGTTAAAAATGCTCGATATAACGGTCATTTCTTGACTTTACCATAAATAGCTTTGTTCTTTCAAATATTGTACTGCATGCTCGATTGCTTCATCAAACTAGTTAGAAATGAACAATATATGTTTAAAAAATGAGTTAGGACACTAATATTTTACTCAAACTACGTAAAAGTAATTTAAAAGTGCTTTTACCTCTCATTTTACCATTTCATTTGAACTTTGGCTTGTTGGAGCTTTGGAGGTGCTTCCCCTCCTTGATTTTCATCAGCTGATTACGGGAGATTCTGTGGACGATTTTCGGTGCCGTCTGGACTAGGTAGGAGCTAAACCTGAGCTCTTTCATTTCATCCTTTCCATTTTGCATTCTCAGCCTGATTTCTAGTTTTCCTGAGCCTCTAGGGTTTGAAAAACTCACCCTGGCTCCATCGCACCCTTTATGTATTGAAATGTGCGTTGGATGTTAGCCTGTCTACTGGAAAATTGACATGCAATGCACCTAGAACACTACTGTAGGTGCGATGAGCGCAAGGAAGGAAATTTATGCACAGTTTTCAATGGAAATTTTTGCTTGTTTCTCACCAAATCAGGATCTAACTCTTCTCTTGTTTGCTTTCAGAGATTTATTGGAGTAAGATGACTATTACATGGCGAGAACGTGAGCATGAAGAAGAGGACATGCTTGCTTTACATGATCCGGTTACAGTAAACGCATTGCGGAAGTGTGGCATGTTAAAGTTTTTCCGCATCTCTAACATGAGACAACAAATCAACTTGCTGCAGTATTTGCTCAATGCTTGGGATCCTACCAGCCAAGTGTTCTAGATTAGGGGAAAATCCATCCCCTTGACTGTAGTGGACATCTATTTTTTGACTGGCTTATCGAGGCGGGGTGCCCCCATCTCTTTATCAGGTTCGGCCCATGGAGGTGAATCTATGAGAGATTATGTTCACAAGTATTGCAGAGAGGGATCTCAGCCGAGTAAAGACATCAAGATCATCATCCGAGATGTCACTGACAAGTCTTTGAGGACCATTCTGTTCACTTTTGGTAGGATGGCTGGTGGTGCGGCTCTTCATGTGGCCAACCGATCTTATATGCAGTACGCCTTGGAATGTCACGAACCGAAGGTGTTCAACTGGTGTGACGCAGTACTCCTTGTGATGAAAGAACAGTTGACCAAGGTGAAAAGCGGGAAGTTGAAGAACTTTGGATACGGTTCTATTTTGACCGCCTTCACCTTGGAAAAGATACCACTGATGCAGCCGCAGTATATCGCACTCGGTTTACCTCCACCGACTGAACCACGTATGCAGAGATGGGTCGACCATATGTCTAGGCATGCTAGGCATGCTGGTCAGTCTCAGATTTCCTTTTCTGATACCTTCTTCGGGTGGTTTGATCATCAGGAGATGGTTTATTCCGAGTATCCGTATGCTGGTATGGACTTCTGGGGTGACCCAGATTTGGTACTGCCAGCTGGCGAACAGTGGGGTGCCATTGGTAAATTCGTGACCATATTTTTGTTTATCGTTTTTCTTTTATAATGTCCTCGTGCTTTACTCTGTCAAGACTAATCAAAAATCATGTGCTCATGCATATGTTGGTCCCGTTCGGCCAGTAGTACGCCTGAGAGTGCCAGCTACCGCCCCAACAGGAGAGGCTGTTGGAAGGGCTATCCTTCGCGACCTTGATGTGGCCGAGACTCTTTCAACATTACAGGATCAGATCGAGGGCCTCACTCTCGGTATTCCAGATGTGAGGACTGACGAGTTGCCTTTGTGGTTGCAGCGACATACTACTGGCATGCCAAGTTGATGGACTAGGCTTTTACGCATGATTGCACAGGCGGTGACTTGTTATCACGAGCATCATTAGACTAGGGTTCCCCCTAGCGTTTTGAGTTTTGGGTCATTTGACCAATTTTGTCTTGGTTACAGAACATTATGTGTAAACCATAAACAGTTATATATGTATTTTTGATTTTCGGAGTCTTATTTTGGTTAAGTTACATGATCCTGATGCAAATATTGATGAGATGCTTCTTTTTATAAATGTTGCAAATTTCTATCTAACACATAATTTTCTAATGAGTCAGTTAATGTGTTTAAGCTTCTGGAAATATGCTGATATTGAATAAAATCAAATTACCTTTCTAAAATCTCGACCCTTAGGAACATGCGATAGATAGCTGGATTTCGGACGGAGTAGATACCAGTGAGTTGTAGTATGACGAGCTGTGAGTTTAGCCTGATGACCAGTCGGCATATGCCATGTGTGATGGCATCAGAGAGAAGTTCTATCAATGTGCTATATTCAGCAATGTTATTCGTTGACCGACCAATACATACCCCTCTGAAACTTACTAACTCGCCGCTTGGATCAAAAATGGCCCAGGCCGTAGAAGATAGGTTCTGCGAACTACGACTTGCTCCGTTGGCATATCCAACAAAAGATTCCACTAGGTTTGACATCTGTGACAAATGTAAAAAGCGGATTTACTTGACCAAAACAGATACTTTAGCGAAAACAAAAATGTAACAAAAGCATATAGGTTACCACACTGAATCATGCGTAGTAACGCTTAAGGTACAACCCGTTATGAGGTTGTGCCAGTGGAATCCTGTCATAATCCATTAACTTGTAGGCTCCTTTTTCTAACACTCGCTTAACAATATAGGGGCCCATCCATAAAGACTTGAACTTACCTGCTCCCAATTTATCGGATTCCTGGTCATAAAGCAAGAACAAGTCACCTTCTGAGAAGACACGGGGTTTGACATTCTTGTCGAACTGCACCTTGAATCGTTTCTTATGGGCTTCATTAGCCAAAGCGGCATCACGACGGGTTTCATCTAATTGGATTAGTTCCAAGAAACGAGCCTCCTCTTTTGAAGTTCCGGGGAGAAAGTCGATTGCGAGTTTGAAGGACGAGATTTCACATTGAACAACTAAGATTGTTTCTAGGCCATACACCAGTTGGAAAGGTGTAAACCCGGTTGCATTCCTTACCGATGTTCGGTATGCCCACAAGGCTGAGTACAAGATCAGGTGCCAACTCCTTTTGTGAACTCCAATCATCCTTTGCAGCATGTGCTTTAGGACCTTGTTGATTGCTTCAACTTGTTCGTTGGCTTGCGGGTAATATGGAGTAGAGCTGTCATGAGACAACCCTAATTTGGCAGCTAATTCGACCATCATGTGATTGCGAAAATTCGATCCATGATCTGTGACTATAGCCTGTGGGACGCCGAATCTGGCGACTACATGATTGAAAAAGAAAAGGGCAGCTGTTTCACCTGTGTTATCTAATGTAGGCATCGCCTCGGCCCATTTGGTAAAATAGTCAACTGTGACTATGATATACCCATGCCCCCTGGTCGAGGTGGGTTTACATGTCATGAAATCGATGCCCCATTTGGCGAATGGCCCAACAGAAACTATTGGTTGCAGAGGTGCGGGTGGTCTTCTGGTTTTGCTATCGAAAATTTGACAGGCATGGCAACTTCTGACTGCGGTTATGCAATCTTTGAACATTGTTGGCCAGAAGTACCCTGCTCGTAAAAATTTTTGCGCCGTAGCGTAACTGGATTGATGCCCCCCACACGCGCCTGAATGGCAATCATTCAGGACTTTTTCGGCCTCCTCATGGGTGAGGCACCTCCGTAGAACTGTATCGACACCACGACGGTAAAGTGTATCACCGACGATCATGTAGTCTTTTGATTGGTATCGAATACGTTTTTGTTCGGAGCGGGAGGTATTAGGCCTATATTTTTGGGTTTGGAGATAAATGATTATATCCCCATACCATGGATTGCTTGAAGATATCAGAAACAAAGTTTCATCCATGGTCGTTTCTTCAAATGTTTCATCGTTGGACGACGATGGGAGATCGCATAATAATTCTGCGAAAACCAGGGCTTTCTTTGACTTGGATTTTACAAATTCCAGATCAAACTCTTGTAGAATCGCTATCCATTTTGAATATTTTCCCCCCAGCAACTGTCGCGATAATATATAAGTCATGGGGTTGCAATATGACAGAATGGTAGTTTTTCGAAAGAGGACATAGTGTCGAAATCTCTGTATCGCTTGAACAGCTGCGAGCGCTAGCTTTTCAACATAAGAATATTTTCTTTCTGTATCATTTAAGTTCTTACTCAAATAATATATAGGATGTTCAATTCCGTTGTCTTCTTGAACTAAAACCATTGTGATGGTTGTATCCGCTGCAGCCAGATACAGGTTAAAGTCTTTTTGATAATCAGAAGCGTACATTAATAATGCTTTCATTAGGGATTCTTTTAAAGCATCAAAGGAAGCTTGCGCAACCTGATCCCAGACGAAGGGCACTTCCTTTTTCAATAGACGAGTATAACCTTTAGCAATTTTAGCGTAGTTTAGAATGAACCTCCTCAGAAAGTTTGCTTTCCCTTGGAGTTTCTGAATCTGAAGTAAATTTGAAGGTGGAGGCAATTTTATGATTGCCTGAACCTTACATGGGTCGAGACGAATCCCGTCCTTCGAGACTACAAAGCCAAGTAAACGACTAGAACTGACACATAACACACATTTGTGTGGATTTAGTCGTATCTTGTAGTGTCGGCAACGTAGATATATCACTCTTAAATGTTGTGGATCATCAGTCCACTTTCGCGAATGAGCTGGAAGGTCGTCGAGATATGGTTGAATGATGTTTTTGATGTCATGGAAGACATAATTCATTGCCCTCTGAAATGTTGCCCCTGCGTTCTTTAAACCAAAGTGTAATTTTCGATATGCGAATGTGCCCCATGGACAAATAAATGCAGTCTTTGACTGGTCCTGTGGGTGGATATTTATTTGATTATACCCGGAGAATCCATCCATAAATGAAAAGATTTCGCATCCAGTGCATTCATCAATTATCTGGTCAATGAAGGGTGTAGGGTAGTTGCCTTTTGGACAAGCTTGATTTACATCCCTATAATCGACGTACACTCTAATAGTTCCTTGGTTTTTCATAACAGGAACAATGTTCGATACCCAATCGGTTAGAGGAACCGGGTAAATGAAACCAGCATGGAGAAGTTTTTCAACTTCTGCCTTGATGGCAGCGGCTTTCTTGGGGTGCACCTACCGTAGCCGTTGTCATACTAGTTTGACATCTGGATACATCTTAATTTCGTGTTCAACGATACTCGAGTCAATGCCTGGCATTTCATTATATGACCAAGCAAAGACATCTCTGAATTCATGAAAAAGAGTGTTATATATTTCTAGTTCCGAAGGAGAACAACATTTGCCAACATAAATATTCTCTACAACATCTGTTTTGGTCGAGATATTTATGGCAATAGTCTCTTCAATGTTGGACAAGTTTCACTCAGAATCCACCGTGTTTACAGCATTTGGTAGGAAATCAAAAACTAAAGGATGATGAAGGTCGTCAGGAATATCTTCTTCACAATCCGGAAGAAGGGAACGATGGTGGTAATCTTCCCATGGTGCCCCTTCAATTACCATTGATTGAACAATTCCTTCGTCGGTGTAATGCACTCGCGACCAAGGATCTGAAGGGGTGCCATATTCCTTAGACCTATCTATCGAAACGCTTGATGAGTGTTGATTTGGGTTTGCCTCCCATACTAGGAACATTGATTCCATCGAGCTTGGAGGCAATACCTGCGTATGATCCATGTTTATATCATTCTCTGAGATATTTTCAATCGAAGATATCATATTGCAGGTTCCTATCGATGCTACTTCCGCCAGATTTATTGGAGGTGGAAGGGCAAAAGTTCCCATTAATATAGGGTCTTTTAGTAGGCCTACTCCGATATTTTGAAGCGAATGGGGGCTTCCATGGATCATTGGAATGCTTCCCGTAACTTGAGAACCATTGGGGAGGAAGGTTTGTTGATTGACGATTGTAATCCTTCCTTGAAAGGGAAATGCAATCTCCCTAAAATAGGTCGACACAACAGCAGCCATAGCATATATCCATGGTCTTCCCAGTAGGATGTTGTAATCGAGGTTTCCATCGATTACTTGAACATCTATTTCTACTGTTTCCCCCCCTAGTTCCACTTGAAAGTTACTTAGAATACCATATGGGGTATATGTTCGTCCGTCGAATGCTTTTAATGTTGTCGAAGATCGCGACAAGGTTGGAGATCCTAAGGTTTTCCAGCAACTCATCGACATAATACATGTTGATGCCCCCTCATCAATAATTGTTCAATGAACAGTTTTGTTGAGGGCTTTCACTTGAACGAGGAAAGCTAGTTGAGCTGGTAACTGAGGATCGTATCCTTTATGATTAAAGGACACAAGATTGGAATCCTTTGGGTCTATCCCACCGATAGTTGATAATAAAGCGTGCTTTTCGGATGAGCAATTTTGTAGTACCTCAAGTGTCGACATAGCGGATGGTGATTGGGCCAGATCTTCTACTATATTATAATGCTGTGCTACTCTAGCACGAGGATTAAATGTCGACTTGTGTACTACTCCCTTTGGCGGTTTTATTGTCAACTCAGGAATGATGGGCGGCGCAACTTCTGTCGAAGTTGTTGTCGAACTACTAGATTGATCTTTACCCTTGTTGTTCGACAGCTGTGGATTCCCGTAATCTTTGTTCCTTGTCGATATCAAAGCATCATTTTGCTATTTGGAAACCGACAACATCAACACTTGAGACGGGGAAGCATTTCCACTGTCAACCAGATTTGTTCCTGGATTCAGAAACAGATCAGTTAATACTGCCGAGGTTTTTGAATTCTTGAAGAATTTTTTAAGCTCAACTCTGTGTGGACAATCTGTTGTCCAATGATCCTCATCGCATATAAAGCATGGACGATTTGGTTTCCTATTTCTAGAAGGGTTTGTAGAAGATTTTTCAAGTGATGATTCCTCCTGTTTCTTCTTCTTCCCTTTGGTTTTCTTCTTGCCTCTTGGTTGCTTGGTTTCTTTGCCTTTATCCGTCGAGATGAAATTTACTTCTGAGGCAAGAAGTCCTTCTTTTGCATTTTGACTGGAAATCTTACGAGCCTATTTAGATGTAGTCTTTGTCGATTTCGTGTCTGTTGCACCAATCACGCCATTGCCGGCATGAGAGACATTGTTTGATTTAGGAGGAGGAGGGACCGAGAATTTCGGTCTGGGAGTGTCAGGTATTTTATCATAGAGCATGCCAAACTGAGTGTAAATCAAGTCTAAATATTGCGCACGAGCGATAACTTGCTCTTCGGTGACGACTCCCCCTTTTGCCACATCTTCCGTAATGGAAGGCAATAATGACTTAATAAACCATTCAGCTAAAAGCTGACCAGGAACATACGTTTTTACCATTCTACGACGACGTCGCCACTCATGTATATGATCGGATATGTGAGTGGTTGTTGTTTGCTTGAAATTGGTAAGAAGTTCCGTTTCCGTTTCGTACCTTATCGGTAACTGAAAATGGGTTAAAAAGGTTGTGGCTAGGGTACTGAAGTCGTCAAACAAAGCTCTGGGCAATTCGATATACCATTTTGCTGCCGGACCAGTTAACGTCCTCTGAAAAAGGCGAAGTCTAATCGAATCATCGTTTAGGGTGTTTGATGAACACTACAGATGAAAGGTCATCACATGATTTGACAGATCTTCACCCAGATTTCCATTAAATTTAGGAATATCTGATGGAAGTTTATGCGGAATTGCTGGCCACCAAGGGGCATAATCAATTGGATCATTTGTTAACCGATTTAAATCAGGTAACTCTAAAGTTGCCACGAAGGGTAACTATTGATTCAGGTTAGGTGAAGCATACCCATGATAAGATGTAATCGCCTGAGTAGTTGGTCTTTGCATACCAGCATAATGCATTTGATGTTGGTAACTTTGGTAAGGTTGGTGGGCATAACCATTGTAGAATGGCTGATTTTGACCGTTTTGAATATATGGGTGCCCATTATTTGCAAAGATTTGTTGCTCAGATCCTTGGTATACTTGTTGGAATTGTGGTTGTTGGTATTGCACCAGCCATGGTTGGGAATGTTGAAATTTGGTACCGGAGGACAGGTGGTTCCCTAAGGCTTTGATCTTTGGCCTAGGGAAAAGTGTCCAAGAGAATTTAATTTTTCTCCTAAAGTAACTTTATAATTTTTATAAAGTTAAATCTAATTTGAAAGTGACTTTAAGTGATAAAGTTACTAAGTCTAATTTTAAAGTGACTTTATAAAGTCAATGAAAAATTAGAAAGGAAAAGTGACTTTGGAAATAAATGACTAAGTGGGTCTTTATTAAAGTGGGGTGAATTAAAAAATAGAAAGTGAGATTTAAATGAGCATTTAATCTCAGCCATTGATCTAAATCTATTTCAGCCATTGGATTTAGGGATCACCCAAAAGTCATTTAGGGTTGGGTTAAGGGAGGAAAAGGAGGAAAAGATCATTCATTCTTTCATGAGCAGATTGGGAGAAGGAGAGCAAGAGAGCAAGGTAGATTTCTGGACAAGGAGGAGAAAGAGGCAGCAGTTTGGCACACACACCAAGGCAACACTTCGGCAAATCCGAACAGCATAAAGAACAAGCAGAAAAAAGGCAGATTTAGTGAGCAAAACAGTGAAAAATTGATTTTCAGCACGAATATCGAGGAGGCGATTCTCTGCACGAATTTCGAGGTCTGTCCGTACAAGTCCGTACGGCCGTCCGTACAGTCCGTATGGTTCGTACATCCGTACGTCCGTACAGTCCGTACATCCGTACGGTCCGTACAGTCCGTACAGCCATTTTCAGATTGTCTGTTAGCTCAAAAAACAGATAAGTTGCTTGCTGGAAAAATTTCTGTTTTGCTGATTTTTTTTGCTGAAAAAATTTTCTCTGTAAAAGGCATTTTCCAGAAATAAAGAAGAGCTCTCAAACTGGTTTTCCCCAAGAGTTGTAGGGGGTTTTTCCAGGGTCAAGTTGACCAAAAATCACTGAGTTTAAATGTGTTTTAATGGCTGTTTAAATTGCTGATTTTTTATTTCTGCAATTTCCAGCACTCTGAAAAATTTCCAGAATTTGTGTTTTCAGCAATATTTATTTTTTCAGTCTGTTAAATGTATTGCTATGGGAATGGGCATTTAACTATATGGGAGAAATAAGGTGAAACTGAAAACCGGGGTGGGAAACAGAAAATTTTACATGGTATCAGAGCTTGAGTGCTGAAGGGCAGTTTGGGACAGCAAAAGAGAAAAAATACAGCTGCTGATTTTTTCACTCAGAAAATTCCAGCAAGCTGATTTTTCATAAACAGCAGGTTTATCTTTACCACAGCAGTGCTATTTTTCAGTTTTAGGACAGCAAGATGTCATTGGGATTGAGGGTGGAGGATAGGTTGGATGGGCATTCAAATTACAGCGTTTGGAAGGAGAGAATGCAGAGTATCTTTGAGGAGGCAGAAGTCTGGGATATCATGGTGCATACCGCACAAAACCCTGTTGTTGTGCCCACTGATGCTACTCAGTTGGCAGCTTATAATAAAAAGAACAACAAGGGTAAGAGGCTGATTCTAGACGGAATCAAAGACCATTGCATTCCTCATGTGAGAGGAAAGAGCAATGCCCATGAGATGTGGACAACATTGTCCAATCTCTACCAGAGTACCAATGAGAACCGGAAGATGGTCGTGAAGGAGAAGCTGAAGAACATTAAGATGGGGAATGATAGTGCAGCTGGATATCTCACAAAGATTACCAATGTGAGAGATGAGTTGGCACCGATTGGAGAGGCCATTCCATCCACTGAGTTGGTGCGTATTGCAGTGAATGGCCTCCCCCGTTCATGGTTGAACTTTGCTGATGGGGTTTGTGCACGTGAGACCCTTCCCACATGGGAGAGGTTTTGGGATGATTGTATTCAGACAGAGATCAGGAAAGGACAGCTTGGGGCAGCCAAGCCAGTTGAGCAGGATGAGGACGTAGCACTGATGGCAGGAGGCAAGAAAGGCAAAGGGAAGAAGCAGGCTTCCACAAGCGGTGGTGGAGGCAAAGGCAAAGGTAAAGGTAAACAGGGTAACTCACAAAAGGACTATTCCAAAGTGAAGTGTTGGAATTGTCAGAAGATGGTACACTATGCAGTTGTGTGTCCGGAGAAGAAGAAGAAGAAGGGGAAGACCCAGGATGTGGCAGCGTCAGCTGAGATTGAGGACTTTGCAGGTCGTTTTGACCGGGAGTTTGCGTTCACTACATGTGAGTCCTCTAGTGCAGGATCACCTGCCACACAGGTTCAGAGGGAGCATGCTTTTCCCTCGATTAGCGGAGCATCTACAGGTATCTGGTACGTGGACAGTGGGGCTTCACGTCACATGACAGGAGTCCGGGAGTACTTCTCAGAGCTTTCAGAGAGTGGCACTGATATTGAGGTAGTACTCGGTGATGAAAGAGTTGTTAGAGCAGTCGGGGTGGGGACAGTGACATTTCAGAGGGAGTCCAAACCTCCCTTGAAGGTGTCAGAGGTTCTTTATGTGCCAGGGATGAGGAAGAACCTCATATCCGTCTCAGCGTTGGAGGACAGAGGATATGAGGTACTGTTCAGGGAAGGACAGGTGTTGATGTATCCCAGGGGCTCTCCAGCTGATTCAGCTAGAGTGATAGGTGTACGCCATGTAAAGGTGTACAAGTTTGCATTCCAGCCCCCTTTGGCATTGAGCTGTAGTACCGACAGCAGAGCTAGCAGTTCTGAGCTGTGTGAGATTTGGCACCGCAGGATGGGGCACATGTCTCATGGAGCCTTGAGGACATTGCGGGAGATCACTACAGGTGTGCCAGATTTCAGTACTGATCACCATGATACTTGCAGAGGTTGTGCGATGGGCAAGTTTTCCAAATCCCCTTTTCCCAGCAGTGACAGCAGAGCGACGGGGATACTTGATTTGATTCATTCCGATGGGAGCGGTCGGATGTCTCATGTTTCCTTGAGTGGATATGAGTACTATGTCTTATTCATTGATGATCACTCCAGGAGGACCTGGATTTATTTCTTGAAGACCAAGAGTGAGGTCTTCAAGCGGTTTCAGGAGTTCAGAGCTCTTGTGGAGACTCAGACAGGTCGAAAGATCAAGTCCCTGAGGTCGGACAATGGAGGAGAGTACACCCTTGGAGAGTTTGTTGACTATTGTGCGGAGGCAGGCATTAGGAGGGAGTTCACTGTTCCTTACAACCCCCAGCAGAACGGGGTTGCGGAGAGGAAGAACAGATCCATCATAGGGGCTGCCAAAGCCATGTTATATGATCAGGGGTTGCCATTGTTCTTGTGGGCAGAGGCCTGCAACACAGCTGTTTACTTGCAGAACAGGAGTCCGCATCGTGCCTTGGGGCACATGACTCCGGAGGAGGCTTTCTTTGGGAAGAAGCCTGATCTTGGTCATCTTCATATCCTTGGGTGCATTACATACTCCTATATACCCAAGGAGGAGAGGACCAAACTAGAGCCCACCGCAGAGAAGGGTATCTTTGTGGGCTACAGTGAGACCTCAAAGGCCTTTCGGATTTACATTCCTGCACAGAGGAAAGTTGTTGTCAGACGGGATGTGAAGTTCGAGGAGGACAGGGCCTTTAGGAGGTCACGGGAGTTAGAGTATCTGGATCAGCCAGACCCTCAGCCGCAGTTGAGTCAGTCGCAGGGATCCAGTGGGCAGGGATCAGGAGGATCCGGAGGTACATCTATGAGAATGTCAGGTCCATCAGTGAGCAGTGGCTCGCCGAGCCAGAGGGGTGGTGCTCCGGGCAGCATGCAGAGCAGTTCACTAGGGATTCCACTGATGGACAGTTCACACGGTACCTCAGCTTCTACAGGTTCAGGTGCAGGCAGGAGGACAGCAGACAGACAGTTAGGAGTTCAGGCTACTGATGGGGATGAGGAGGAGGAGTTTCATTCTCCTATGGGAGAAGCATGCTCAGGGAAGAGGAAGCCCAAGTGGCTTCAGGACACCTTGAGAGATGCCACATCTGTTGCTGAGCCGAAGAGGCCGGTCAGAGAGAGTAGACCACCTGAGAGATTTTGTAGCTATATGGCGATGGTTACCAGCATCCTTGACTCTGAGCCTTCTAGCTATGAGGAGGCAGCTAGCCAGCAGGTCTGGAGAGAGGCCATGCAGGAGGAGTATTCTTCTATCATGAAGAATGATGTTTGGGAGGTGGTGCCGAGGCCTGAGGGCAAATCCGTGGTTACTTCCAGATGGATTTACAAGGTAAAGCATGCTGCAGATGGCAGCATTGAGAAATTCAAAGCAAGGTTTGTGGCTAGAGGGTTCTCACAGGTAGAGGGAGTTGATTATGAGGAGACCTTCGCTCCCGTGGCTCGATATACTTCGATCCGCTCCATTATATCGATAGCAGCAGAGATGGGTTGGAAGATCCACCAGATGGATGTGAAGACCACATTTCTCAATGGCTTCATACCGGAGGAGGTGTACATTGAGCAGCCACAGGGCTTTGAGGTGCATGGGAAGGAGTCCCATGTGTGCAGATTGAAGAAGGCCCTTTATGGCCTGAAGCAAGCTCCCAAAGCTTGGTACTCCAGGATAGATGCATACTTGCAGGGGATGGGTTTCACAAAGAGTGAGGCAGATCCGAACCTTTACTTTATTGTGATTGGTGAGGAGCCCCTCATTCTGGTGTTGTATGTGGATGACGTGATCATTACAGGTGCAGAGAGACTCATAGAGCACTGCAAGAGAGATCTTGCGGCGGAGTTTGAGATGAAGGACATCGGCTTGATGCATTACTTTTTGGGTTTGGAGGTGTGGCAGGAGGAGGGGCATTTCTTCCTGGGGCAGGGGAAGTATATTGTGGACATCCTTAGCAGATTCCACATGGAGGATTGTAGACCCATGTCGACACCGATGATCACCAACTGGAAGAAGCTTCATGCTTCGGATTCCGAGTTGGTGGATCCCACATTGTACAGGCAGCTGATTGGTTCCTTGATGTATTTGGTCAACACTAGACCAGATATCTGTTTTGCAGTCAACACGATGAGTCAGTTTATGTGTGAGCCTAGGAAGGTTCACTGGGTGGCTGCAAAACACATTTTGCGGTACTTGCAGGGGACAGTGGATTATGGTCTGGACTACAGGCAGGGAGATGGAGTGAGATTGGCAGGATACACTGATTCTGATTGGGTAGGTTGTGCTTCTGATAGGAAGAGCACTTCAGGGTGTTGTTTTGGGTTGGGTTCAGCAGTAGTGTCATGGTTCAGCCGGAAGCAGCAGTCAGTAGCACTGAGTTCAGCGGAAGCAGAGTATATGGCAGCCAGTCTAGCTAGTTGTGAGGCCATCTGGCTTCGCAAGATGTTGTTTGGCTTATTTGGTCAGCCTTTGAGACCTTCAGTGATTTACTGTGATAATCAGAGTTGCATTAAACTCACGGAGAATCCAGTATTTCATGACAGGTCAAAGCATATCGGGATCAGATATCATTTCATCAGAGACTATGTTCAGAAGGGAGCTGTGAAGCTTGAGTATATTTCCACTAATGAGCAGGTTGCAGATATTCTTACCAAAGCCTTACCACGGGGCAAGCATGTCTACTTCAGAGACAAGATGGGTGTGGTGAGGAACACCTTCCTCGATAAGAGGGAGTGTTGAAATTTGGTACCGGAGGACAGGTGGTTCCCTAAGGCTTTGATCTTTGGCCTAGGGAAAAGTGTCCAAGAGAATTTAATTTTTCTCCTAAAGTAACTTTATAATTTTTATAAAGTTAAATCTAATTTGAAAGTGACTTTAAGTGATAAAGTTACTAAGTCTAATTTTAAAGTGACTTTATAAAGTCAATGAAAAATTAGAAAGGAAAAGTGACTTTGGAAATAAATGACTAAGTGGGTCTTTATTAAAGTGGGGTGAATTAAAAAATAGAAAGTGAGATTTAAATGAGCATTTAATCTCAGCCATTGATCTAAATCTATTTCAGCCATTGGATTTAGGGATCACCCAAAAGTCATTTAGGGTTGGGTTAAGGGAGGAAAAGGAGGAAAAGATCATTCATTCTTTCATGAGCAGATTGGGAGAAGGAGAGCAAGAGAGCAAGGGAGATTTCTGGACAAGGAGGAGAAAGAGGCAGCAGTTTGGCACACACACCAAGGCAGCACTTCAGCAAATCCGAACAGCATAAAGAACAAGCAGAAAAAAGGCAGATTTAGTGAGCAAAACAGTGAAAAATTGATTTTCAGCACGAATATCGAGGAGGCGATTTTCTGCACGAATTTCGAGGTCTGTCCGTACAAGTCCGTACGGCCGTCCGTACAGTCCGTACGTCCGTACAGTCCGTACATCCGTACGGTCCGTACAGTCCGTACAGCCATTTTCAGATTGTCTGTTAGCTGAAAAAACAGATAAGTTGCTTGCTGGAAAAATTTCTGTTTTGCTGAAAATTTTTTCTCTGTAAAAGGCATTTTCCAGAAATAAAGAAGAGCTCTCAAACTGATTTTCCCCAAGAGTTGTAGGGGGTTTTTCCAGGGTCAAGTTGACCAAAAATCACTGAGTTTAAATGTGTTTTAATGGCTGTTTAAATTGCTGATTTTTTATTTCTGCAATTTCCAGCACTCTGAAAAATTTCCAGAATTTGTGTTTTCAGCAATATTTATTTTTTCAGTCTGTTAAATGTATTGCTATGGGAATGGGCATTTAACTATATGGGAGAAATAAGGTGAAACTGAAAACGGGGTGGGAAACAGAAAATTTTACAGGGAAGCCATGTGTTGTTGCCTGATACTGACTGTTTGACCAAGATGAGGGGTAATTGTACCCGTTTGAACCTGTGTCATTCCACCAGTCGGCGATTGTGGTTGAGTCGCAGGGTCAAGAGGCTGTTGCATTACAACCTGAGAAACCTGAGGTTGGCATACAACAGTCAACGCTTGTACTTGCGACACCGTCACAATAGCTGGCGTAGTTGGTATATTTGACATAGGTAAACATTGTTGCATAGAATATACAACTCTTGGTTGTTGAGGTAGTATCGGTACCCAACCGCTAGATGTAATTCCAGCATAACCTGAATTTTGTTGTGAACTCCCGTATGGCTGTCCTCTCGGAGGGGACAATGAAAGGGTATACTGCCCCCCATACGACGGTAATCCGGTACTTAAAGGAATGGTTTGCCCTTGAGGACCGGACGTTGACATCCCAAAGGATCAATTTGTTGAGACTCAACATAAGAGTTTCCGGATACTATTCCGGATGAACAAACAGGAAC
Organism: Pinus tabuliformis; assembly: GCA_031772625.1. NCBI lineage: Eukaryota > Viridiplantae > Streptophyta > Pinopsida > Pinales > Pinaceae > Pinus > Pinus tabuliformis. Next base: position 1,165,842,920 of record CM062813.1, read on the forward strand.
GGACCATACTGTCGAAATAGCCCCTGAGTGGGCTCGTTCTAGCGATTGAGAGCTAGTTGGGACAGATTGTATACTGGCGAACATTGTTGGAGTGATAGCAGGAAGTTCTGCCATCGCTGTATCGGACGACATAGTCCTAGATGTTGACGGTTGTTCAGACATTTCTAGTCTATCCAAAAGATTACCTAGTGATTCTACAGGAGCTTCCGCTGGCGATAGACTAATTTATGATGAAGAAGGATACATAGTGATCCCGACTCCAAATTGCGATGGAGTACTAGATGGAGGATCCTCCACCATCTCTTCTATAGCAATAAGACCAGGTGGAAGAGGTAGACCGTCAGGTCCGTAAAATATTTCTGGTGCCGAAGAAGGTATGAAATCTGCAGCGACCGATGTTTGGGGAACAACACTCTCCGAACCGATTGTAGATGGAACTGGTTCAGTAATACAAGTGTTTACCCTCAGACTAGGATCAGTACTATTGTCCTTCGGTGGCTACTGAACTTCTTCTGTAAAGGCAGGGATACCAGAAATGTTTGGAGTAACTGGAGTCTCTGATGTTGTTGGAATACTTGTTCTAACTTTACCAGGAGATTTGGAACCGGTTAAATGAGTTCGCTTTGTCCGTAATAGTTTCGATTTCGGAGACAAAGACGGTTGACTCGTAAGACTCCATGAACGACGGGGTTTCAATTGACTTTCTTCCACGATTGCGGATTAATCGATCAACTAAAAATCAAGGGGAAGTATGTTTCTGAATTAGACGAATTTTAGACGCTTTGACACAACTTGTTTTTTCAATTTTAAAGAGTCGAGAAAAAAAAAAGATGACTCTAGTCGCCTTCGATTTTTAATGAGCCTAAAGTGACAAGTGCTCAAATGGACCTTTTCCGTTAAGGAGTCTAAAAAGGAACGAAAGGGACTGCTCTAGAAATCTAGGCAGAGGGATTACCAAACCAATCGCAAAACTGCAGAATACTTTTTACGGTACGACAGTCAATCTTCCCGAATGCTGTGTTCAGTGCATTGCGATCGATAGGGCGGCAGACACAGCTTCCTATGGATAAAGGATTAAGCCTATTATGGTCTCCCAAAATATACTCGACAGTACGTGGGAGCACAAGTCCGTACTGGCACTTATCGTCTCAAAGTGGAGGAATCACCCAACCAACAGTGAGAACAACAGTTACCAGGCTTTACGACGCCGGAATACGTCTCTAGCCTACACTTCTATATGTTGTGCATTAGGTTCCAAAGCGTTGTTAGATTCATTAAATTTATTTTATAGTTGATCTTGCTTAAGAAATTTGCCTTTCAGGTTCACTGCGTGATGTAGATGTACAATTCCTAAAATGCAATCTAAGATGATAAACAATTTTTTATCTTCTTTGTGCAATGAAAATCCTAGCTACTAAGGAAAGAAAGACAGAATTCTTTCAACAAAGAGTAGAGAGCACACACTATATGCACTGTCCTAAATCAAACCAATCAAACAGTCTAAATGCAAATGCACATGCATGTATTTGTTTTCAGCCTTCTTAATATGTGAATGATAAAAGAAAGCTAATGCGCAAATCTGAATTACTTTTCAAAGCGACAATTACTAACAAGTTTCTTTTCAAAATCAAAATGAAGACAATGACAACACTTTGTGATTTGGAAATGAAGACTTTCTTTCGACACTAGAAAAACTACTAATTCAGATCAAATACAATAGTAACAGGGTAATCGACTATCAAGAGTAATCAGACTCTCTTCTGTGATTGAAAACGACACTTGCGACACTTTCAAATCAAGAAACGACAGTACAATTACGTTAATTTTTTGCAAAGGAGAACTGAAAATGACTCAACAAATACACAAAAACATTTACAGTTCTTTGCACAATGGAGGCGGAATATCAGCAAGGAAAGGGGTTTCAAACAGAGGTGTACTGACTACAGGCAGCAAAATTCTTGAATAGATCTGAAAAGAGTGAACAAAAACCAAAATTCAGGAACAATGCCTAGTCTGATCAGCGCACCTGTAACACAGTGAATTTGAAATGCAGCGCACCTACTACACTCGAGAAGTGCGCTGAATTTCAGATTCACAGAACAGAGAGTGCATTGGGCCAGGGACGAGACTTTTCTTGGGTTTTGGGTCACAGTTTGCAGTTGAGTTCAGGGATTTTGGCCGAGCAAGTGGTAATCAGTAAATCAACAACAGGGGTAGATCTAAGGAGGTTACTAGAGCCACCACAAGGGAAATTAGAGATTTTGTAAATCAGTTGTTTAATTCATAAACAAAACCCGGAGATTGAATGAAGCGGCATTTATCTACTTTTCATTTTCATAGAAAATGCAGTTCGAAAGCTACCTGGCTCAACTTCAGGCTCCGTCTGTAAGTTTATAAAGTAAACAAACGTAGATAAAAAAACAACCTAGTCGCTCCCCAGTGGAGTCGCCATTTTGTTACAGGGAAAAGTGTCTATGCAGAACTGCTAATCCCACTAAGGTATGGTAGCTACCTTAGAAACAAACAAAGTAAAACTACTTTCGTTTTCCTTTACGAAAGATAGATGAGAGAAGAATAAAGGAGACCAACCTCTGTCTTACGCTTGGTTCCTTGCTCGATTCCTCTCTCTTCTGATAGTCCTTTGCTACTTGCTTCCTTGTATACCCAGCTTTACAGAGTACCTATAGAATCAAAGTAGCATAACACTATACAAGAACATGGATCTATTATCATAAACAATCTAGGATCAGATGTAAATTGACCATACAAATGCACAAAACATAGATTACACAAGAGTATGGAGGAAAAAATGAATAGCTTTATTGATAATCAAGAAAGAGCCAAGAGAGTTACAACTAGTTGTTCTGACCCAACATCATCCTCTCAGCAAGTAAGCCCTTCTTCACCTCATGCAAAGCTTAGATCACCCAACACTATGATGTTGCCTCAAGAAACCAACAACAATTCCTTACAAGATGCAAAAATTCCAGCCTCTGGATCTCTGGGATGAGGGATCCATATATAGATATCTGTAAGGGAGATGAGTCAGCTTGTGATTTGATTAGTGTCTTCCCTCTGATAGTTCTTGCTTCCACTTGGAGATTGATGATCTCTTACTCATCCTTGGTCTAATTCAGAAAGGCAAGTGTCACAGGAGAAGTTTCTGGAAGATTCCATGCTTCTCCACCTCGCGGATTGACACTGCCATTTGTCTCTTCTTGCCCATCACACCCCATAGAAGGAATTTTTGAAATGCAACGCACCCACTGAGTGTACTTAGGTGAGATGCAACGCACTTTGCCTATGGAGCAGGTGAAATGATCCTGTTTTGACCAGTTCTGAGTAGTTTTTCATGGAGAACTTCTGGGAGAAGCTGTAATCAGTTGACCTTGTTCCTTTAGGGGTTGGAACAACACTTTTATGGACTTAGGAGCCCTTGGTTTATGGAAATTTTATGCTTGGGGTTGTAGTGCCCAAAAATGTCTATAACACTAAGGCACTCACAAAGGTGTGAGAAAAACAACTGCTGGTAAAGATATCTGGCAGCCTCCTCCTGATGGTTTTTTGAAATAAATATAGACGGGGCTTCTAAGAGAAACCCAAGGATGGTTGGATTGGGCAGTGTCATAAGAGATGAGCAGGGGAACATAAAGGATATCTTTCACAGTCATTTGGGAATTGTGACTAATAACATGGCGAAGCTCATGGCGTTGAGCAGTGCTTGGAAATCCTGGTAGAGTCAAATTTACACAATGCCATCATTGAAGCTGACTCTGAATTGGTCATTAATGCAACCAAGAAATTGTGTAATGGAAAGACACCTGGAAAAGTGTCGAAACATTAGAGGCTATTGCAGGCCTTTCAACATATTCATTTCCACTTGCAACCCTGAGAACCGTTAGCTTCGTTCATGTGCCAAGAAAAGCTAACATGTTAGTTGATCATCTGGCGAATGAAGGAGTGCTATGTAAGGAAAGTTATATTTGGTACGATTGGGATTCTATACCCTTTGGTAAACTACGTGATGATTGTAAATGTCAAGCTTCCAAGGATATGGAGCACTTCCAGACCATGAACAGTGAGTAGGAGGAAGACTAGTGGAAGGAGGAGAGAGAAAAAGCCCTTGAGCCTGGTTGAAGTGCCATAGTAACTCCTAACCATAAAAACTCAAATGAAGAGAAGAGCAAAGAAATGAAGTGTTGATGCACAGTAACCATTGGATCTAGATGATCAACAGACGAGTTTTGTTCGTGATAGGTGGCCAGGATAAAGTCACATAAGATGGAGCTAAGAAATGAATGGCAGAGATTCAATCTAAGTACTGGTGGATGTTGAAAGGTGAGAATCGATATGGACCATCGGATCGACAGGGTGGATTGATGGTGATCAATAGACTAGCGGGAGTAGGAGAGAGTGGAAGTCCTAGAGCCTGTTTGAAATGTTGTAGTAAATATTGACTGTCGATCCCACAGTCAATGCTTACGTCATTGTCAACTACGGGGGTCGAGAGCTGGTTAACCCGTATACTAAGATGAAGGGAAGCAGACCGTAGTATTTAATGGCCTTCTTCATCCAATGGATATCAAGCCATAAAGGGATCGAACATTAACCTTAAGGGCAGACCCAACCATTTATAGATTAAAGTGGTTTAATCCTTATCAACTCCATATGTTAAATGTCGTGTAACTGGTCCAATGCAATGTCATTGTCGACTATCGGATCAAATGGGTTTTGATCTACGACGATGGATCTCTAAGGAACTTAGTTTATCGGACGAAGTATAAACCATCATATTGAAGGCAAGTTCGATGGTGGAGATTGAGCGATGAGGCTTAGGCATGCGAACCCGAGAAGATTTTCGGCGTGATTTAATTTTTTGTTTTTAAGTCCGGTTGTTTTCGCATATCGCATGCGAAAGCAATGAAATAACATGATGGTGCGATGCGATCTTGTGACAACCATTGATCTAGCGGATGAGATCAATGGTGGAAAAGGGAAATCACACATCGCATGTCGGGAATCCTATGTGCATATGATTTTGAGTCTTTGTAACTCTGCAATGCGATATATAATTTTGAATTTTGATGACCCTGTTGTCTGTAACCAGCAACGGGTCTATCTTTTGCTGGTATTTACACTTGTGAAGACGTGTACCAAATGTAATCTTTTTTCAGTTAATTGAAGGCACCACTCTTACTTGACCAAAAAAAATTGAATAAATCATTATTTATATAATTTTCTCTAGGAATAATTATTAAATCATTATTTCATAACTATTCCTTATCAAATTTGATTAAATCACCTAGGAATAATTAAATAAATCATTATTTGTTTATTATTCTTTAATTCTACTTTTGGAATAATTGTTAAATCATTATTTAATAATTATTTCAATTTCACACATTTCTTAATCCTCACGAAATAATTTATAAATCGTTTTATTTCTTATTTATTTCTAAATAAAGATATTTGACCATTTTGAATATCTTTTCCCTCTCCAAAAATATAATAAAGTATTCCTAATCCTCTCTAAATAAGAGATTGTCTAACTATTGGGAAAGGAATAGTTACTTTCGTATGTAATTTTAGGAGAAAAGGTATGAAATGTTTTATTGACTTAAAAACCGCATAATCTTGTTTTTCCACTTCTGAATATTTTAATTCAGCTCCTTATAGATTAGAACTACAGAAGGCAATGGGAACTTCAACTTGTTCTTCATTTGGTTGGGTCAAAACTGCTACATAGGAGTCTTCAGAAGCAAAATTATATAGAACAAATTCTTGAGAAAAAATCGGTGTTGATAATGAAGGAGCATCTATGATGGCTTTATTTATTGATTCAAAAGACTTTCTTTTAGTTTGTCCCCATTTGTACACTGCCTTATTTTATCATGGTTTGTAAAGGAAATATAATTTTTGAAAATCAGGGACAACTCATTTGACAAAAATGATCTCACCAAGAAAGGATTGCATGGATTTTTTTGTTTGATGCAAGGAATTTCTGAAATCACCTTAATCCTATCTGGGTCTATGCAAATTCATTTCTTGGAAACAATAAAGCCAAGAAGCTTACCTTCACTAAGAGCAAAGAATGACTTCTTAGGAGCTAAAGAGATTCCAAATTTTATGCATCTTTCAAAGATTTGTTTTAGGTCATGAAGATGATTATTCCCGTTTTTTGAATAGATTATAATATCATCAAAGTACACAACAACTAATTTATTGATCAAAACTTTGAAAGTGATATCCATGGCTCTTTGGAATGTAGGCCGAGCATTTATCAATCCAAAAGATATCTTCTGGTAAGCATATGTTCCCCATTTGGTTATGAATGTGGTTTTAGGCTATCTTCAGGATGCACAAGAATTATAGCCTGAAAAACCATTCCCCTTGTTCTTGATTTTCTAAGTTTTGGATACTTCCAATAGTTTCTTCTTCATTCTTGTTATCTGAGGGAGGGTCTTCTTGTACTTTCTCTAGCCCTTCATATTTATTTTTACTAATTACTTGGTATTGATGTTGATTTCCCTATGCCTTCTTGTTATGTTTGTTTCATGGTCCAACTTTTATGAAACCTTGCTCATCTTTTTTCCTTTGAGTTTGCTTGTTCATTTGTGTAGCTTTGTTTTGGGGATAGTCTCAGAATATATGTTCGTGTTCATCACATTTCCTACATCTGAATGGTATATGATCATAGTCAATTCTTTGAAGCCAAACCTCATCTCTAAATACTAGCTTTATTGCCTCACGTAGGGCTCCTGATACATCTATGTATATTGTTGTAGCTCTGATACCAATTGTTGTAGATAATAATAATGTAATGGGCCCATGGTATTAGTTGATAGTATGAGGGAACCATGGTAATGACCCATGATATTGTATGTATGAGGCCTATATAAAGGCTAGAGACTCCACTTGGGAGAAAGTGAATGATTATTGTATGAATAGGCATATGGCTTGTGGAGTGTTCTCCTTCCTTAAGGAGTGAATGTATGGTGTTGCCCTACCTTAAGGGTTTTGATCAATAAAGAATCATTTCATATTATTTCTGGGTTTATTTGAATTGTCTTATATTTTCATATCAGATCTATCATATTTCTGGGTTAGATCTACAACAATTGGTATCAGAGCTCTTTCTTGGGCACAAAAGTGGAGATTTTTTTTATTTTTTGCAGGGTTTCGGGGGCGGTGACTTTGCAGGTCAGATCTGTACATTTTGGTGCAAGATCTGTAAAATATAATTACATATCTGGATTCTTTGTGAAAAAATAGTCTAATTCAAAAAAAAATCAGTTGAATTGGAGTCCGGATGAAGGAGTCCAGATGAAGGAGATATCACTGATCTAACAATCAGTGGGGTTGCAGACAATTTTCAGGGCAGCGATTTTGCGGCGCAGATCTAGACGTCCTGGTACAAGATCTGCAAAATCTAATTGCGGATCTCGATTCTTTGGGAAAAAATACCCAATTTCAAAAAAAAAAAAAGTTGAATCGGAGTCTGGATGAGGGAGATATTGCTGATTTAAAATCAGCTCTTTTTGCAGAAATTTTGGTGACGACGGGAGAGTAGCAGCACAAATCTGAAATTTCAAGTGCCTGGATTAAGATTTCTACCACATGGGTAGATGCAAAATGATTGTTCCATTTCTAAAAACAGGTTATAATAGATATTCTGAGCAATAGTGAAGGATTATTGTATGAACAGGCATATGGCTTGTGGAGTGTTCTCCTTCCTTAAGGAGTGAATGTATGGTGGTGCCCTACCTTAAGGGTTTGACAATAAAGAATCATTTCATCTTATTTCGGGGTTTATTTGCATTATCTTATATTTTTATATCAGATCTATAGTATTTCCAGGTTATATCTACAACAATTGGTATCAGAGCTACAACAAGTGGTATCAGAGCTATTTCATATCAGATCTATAATATATCCGGGTCAGATCTACAACAAGTGGTATCAGAGCACTTTCTTGGGCACAACTTTGGAGAAATTTTTTTTTATATTTTTTGCAGGGATTTTGGGTGGCGAATTTGCACAACAAGTGGTTTTTGTATGAAGAATTCATACAAAACCTAAAGAAAATATTTGAGGAGACATGGAAGTTTATGGTACCACTTTTTTTGCAAGAAGAGGCCGCCATATGGTGGAACTCACTGAGCAATATTGACGAAACTGTGACAATTACAAATTTTCGCCAAGTAAGTGAATTTTTCTCAAACCCTCTTCATGGAGGTTCTATTATTTGCAGGAAAAGATAATGGTCCTACTATTGAAGAATACATAAAAAAACAAAAGTCAGCATGGGCAAAAAATTGGAGGGATTCATGGTGGTTGGGTTTCAAAGATGAGGCTTACAAATGGTATCTCTCACTTGATAACAAACAGTTGACCAAACTCTCAGATGTAGAATTTGAAAAAGTCCTTTTAGACAAATGGTCTCGTGCTAGAAAAAAGGAGAATGAGCCACGCAAGGGGTTATTTTCTACTGATGATTTCTTATTGCAGGTTCATGGATTGATTCAAAAGGAGAAAATCGTTGTGACTATAAATCCTAGTTGCAAGCAAAATCTTATAAGTGTTAATTTGGCAAAAAGATTGCAAGTTCCAGCAAAACACATTGAAACTGCACAAGTTGATAATGAGGATGTTCAAGTGTACAAGGATTTGAATATTTCTATGGATAAATATGTGTTGCATGGTGATTTTTATGCTTCAGAGATGGATAATATGGATGTTGTTTAGGGATATCCTTGGATGGAATCCGTGGGTACTATCAATATTAATGTGCAGAAGAAATTCCTAGAGCTCTGGTATAAAAAGAAGAAAATTACATTACAGGATATTTCCATCAATAAGCAGGTAAAGCACATGGAGGCTGAAGCGGAAGATGTTCCAGGGAATGACATATCAGATGATGAGCCTTTGATGATCAATAATCAAACACAAACAGAGGCTGAAGAAGAAAAGGTTACAGGTGATGATACATCAGAGGAGGGCTCAGTGGTTGAAGTCATATTGAAAAAGAAGACACCACAACCGACACCACAGCAGGGTGAAGTAAAGAAAAAGCTATCGTGGGTTAAAACTTCAACATATCATCACCCACATCACCCCGCAAGACAACCATCAAGATGGAAACCAAGTAGTCACATGACGGATAGCGAGGAGAGAAGATCCACCACTACACATCAACACAGAAGAACTGCCACGGTCAACTTCGATCTCAAGCGAGCGAGGCACCAGCGAGATCGAGGGTTCACCTTTCTCTTGGATGGCTAGATGCACGTGCATGGTATCAGTGGAATACTCTTTTGAGTAGATCTTATTATTTGTGTTCTTCCCATGTTTCGGGGACGAAACAGGCTTAGGGGGGTGGAATGTTATATACCTAGGGGGGATAATATGGAGTACCAAGGGAGGTACCCAAGGTAATAATGTAATAATGGGATGGGCCATAGTAATAAATAAGGTGGTTAATCCATGTCATGTAAGGGACTACAAGTAGTTAATAATAATGTAATGGGCCCATGGTATTAGTTGATGGTATGAGGGAACCATGGTAATGACCTATGATATTGTATGTATGAGGCCTATATAAAGGCTAGAGACTCAACTTGGGAGAAAGTGAAGGATTATTGTATGAACAAGCATATGGCTTGTGGAGTGTTCTCCTTCCTTAAGGAGTGAATGTATGGTGTTGCCCTACCTTAAGGGTTTTGATCAATAAAGAATCATTTCATATTATTTCTGGGTTTATTTGAATTGTCATATATTTTCATATCAGATCTATCATATTTCTGGGTTAGATCTACAACAATTGGTATCAGAGCTACAACAAGTGGTATCAGAGCTATTTCATATCAGATCTATAATATATCTGGGTCAGATCTACAACATATACACATATTCTTGTGTAGGAAACATAGTGGCCATTTTTAGTGCCTTCTGACATTTTTATGTATTCTCTTAGTTCATATCCTATGCATTTAAGTACTCATGGTGCCTAATAATCTATGGGAACTGAGTATAGCCTAACCCACACCAAGAATCTTGTGAAATCTTCTTTTTCTGGGGTTTAATTTTCCTTCCAGAATCTCATGTAGAGCTTAGCCAAGTTGAAAAAATAAGGACCTCCTTTCAAAAAATTGTCTCTGTCTTCCAGGAAGTTGAAATGACTATGAATAATCCCTTTGATCCCAGTTGCAGCCTGAGCTCTCCTTTTGGTTTCCATTTTGTTTGTATCCACCAGTTCAAAGCTTTTTCAGTGGGCCAAATGCCCATGAATGTTGTGCATATAACTGCATGCTCTTGGATTTCAAGAAACCTAATTGTTTTTGCCTTCCGATTGTAGTTGTTTTTGGTTTTTTCTTTTTCTCTTTGGGGTTGTCTTAAATGTGTGTGTTCTACCTCTACCTCCTTAACTTCCCTTAAGGTTGAAGCTTTTTTTTTATGGCCTCCTTTGCAGACTTGCCTTCTGCTTCATTTCTGTTTCCTTGCCTCACCTTTTTCGATGATTGGTTGTTCTTAAAGAGTGAAATGTATTATAATTTGTGAACTTCGTGAAAAAATAGGTTTTTGGCTCCTTGTTCTTACCAGCTACCATATCCCAAAAGGATGGGGCTTTAGATCTCCCTCCATCCAAACCTCTACCATTTGTTGCAGCGTGTTGAAAGAATGAATCCCCTGTAGCAGGACTCTGAAGGAACTCCATCTGTCTCCGTAGGTTCCAATCACTCAAAATCACCAAATAAACTCCAACCCTGAAGACTGCATAGTTGTTTTCCTCAATAGGAAGATAAATATACTGATGACTGTTAGTTTTTGGTAGCATCAGAAGTGCTCTAACCTTGAAAATTGGTGGAGAGGTTAAGGCACATGAGTTCTAAAGAACCTAGAAACCATTTGGTGAAATTCCACACAGATTGTATTTTATTAAAATAATTAATATTTTTAATGGGGTTCCTAAGTCTAAACTTAGGAAAATTAAAATATTAATGGGTATTAATCAAAATATGGGTGAGAATGATCTAGAAGGCGGATCAAGTCAAGTTTTAATCTTAGCCGTTGATTAGAGAATTAATCTTGGCCATTGAAGTATCAGCGACAAAAATATAGGAAGGAGGCTTGGGGTTCATTTAGAAGCAAACTAAGAGAAAAAATTGATCTGGAGTTCGATTTTTGGGGCTAGGAAGCTGATAATTCGAACTGAGTGATCAATTGCAGCAGAAGAGCAGGGATAGTTCAGGACTACTGACAAAGAGATGGAGAGAAGCTACTGAAGGCATCACAACAACTAAGAGGATTAATGTTGGGCTAATCTGGGCCCACGTAGACTTGACACTGGGCTAATTTGGGCTCATGCAAGCCTGACGCAGAGCCAAAAAGTTTGAATTTCTCTATGGGTAGCTAAGTAGTGACTAGAGGAGTCAATTCGACAGATTGGGTGAGATGGCATCACATGGGCTCAGAGATCAGGATAGCTTGGAAGGAGCTTCCAACTATGTCATATGGAATACCATAATCTTAGTTGTTCTAGAGGAGTACGATCTCGAAGACTATGTCAAAGTGTTGTGGTTGTTCCCGCTAACAATGATTAGAAGAAGAAGTACAAGGCTTAGCAGGGGAAGGTGAAGAGGTTCATACCTGATGGAGTTCGAGATAATGGAGTCTCACACTTGCATGGCAAAGATATAGCTCGGGAGATGTGGGAAGCTTTGTCTTCACTGTATCAAGGCTCTTCCGAACAACGAAATATGTACCTAGAACAAAACTTGCAATGGACATTAATGCAGAAGGGAGAAGGGGTTAACTCCTATCTTCAATGTATTTAGGACACCAGAGACCAACTTGCTGCAGTGGGGTCTACTCCTCAGTATATAGCGATGCTAAGGACGACCCTGAATGGAGTCTCAGATGGATGGATAGTCTTTGTCCAAAGCATATTGGGTAGGGAAAGAATAACTTCATGGGAGGAGATGTGGGAAGCCCTTGAACATGAGGAATTAAGGAGGGACCTGGTAAAGGTCAACCTCAATGGCAGCAGTGGGAGTGGCATGAAGACCAAGGAGGAGGAGGAGGAGAACACAACTCTAGCATCAAAGGGACAACATAAGCATAAGTAAAAGAAGGACATTTCGAAGGTGAAATGTTTTAGATGTGGCGAGATGGGCCACTTTGCATCCCAGTGTCCTTTGAAGCAAAAGGATAAGGATGAGAAACATGATCCTAAGGCTGCTCCAACATAAATTGATGAAGATGAGTTCACCAAGAGTGCTCAGGCATCTCCAGGAGGGAAAATGGGGCGATATTGAGTTGTAGTTAGGAGGACTACATGTGGGAAAGATCCTTAAGGATTCCACCTCTTGGATGAATTCCTTGTTATGGGAACTTGAGATTAAGCAGTAGCGAGATGGGTTTGGTGTCAGATGATGCAGTGGATTGTTTGGAGAGACAGATACAATAGCCTGAGACTAGGAGCTGATTAGCGCAGAGAAAGGTTGGTAGTAGTGCAGATGGCACAGTGTAGGAGTCAACAACAACACAAAAGATTCAGAGGGTTAGAGACTAGAGCCGTTAGAGACTAGAGCCGTTATATTCCAACATTCATGCTATTATGCTAAACACAATTAAATTTAGTTAATTTTGGATGGTTTTTAGTTTCTTCTCTCAGCAACTGAGTTGCAGTATGAATGCAGTGTTAGCAACATAGCAGATGCAACATAGAAGATGCAACATTTGAGAGGGAGTTGTAATATAGATGTAGTAGTGGTAGTGGCAGTGGCAGTGTCATGGGTAGCAGTACAATAGCAACAACATCAAAATTTTGGTGAAAGAAACATTACGAAAAGGAGGTGCTTTAGAGATAGAGCAACATGCAGTTGGACATCGTTTCTAGAGCACTTTCCTCGCTGGGAGGGAGTGTTAGTTTTAGGTAGCATCGGAAGTGTTCTAGACTTGGAAATTGGTGGAGAGGCTAAGGAACATGAGTTCTAAATAACCTAGAAACTATTTGGTAAAACTCCACTGAGATTGTATTTTATTAAAATAATTAATATTTTTAATGGGGTTCCTAAGTCTAAACTTAGGAAAATTAAAATATTAAGGGGTATTAATCATAGTATGGGTGAGAATGATTTAGAAGGAAGATCAAGTCAAGTTTTAATCTTAGCCATTGATTAGAGACTTAATCTCGGCCGTTGAAGTCTCAACGAGAAAAGTATAATAAGGAGGCTTGGGGTTCATTTAGAAACACACGGAGAGAACAAATTGATCTGGAGTTCAATTTCTTGGGCTATGAAGCTGAGAATTTGACCTGAGCAATCAGTTGCAATAGAGGGGCAAGGATAGTTCAACAATACTAACAGAGAGGCAACAAGAAGATACTAAAGGCAGCAAAGCAATTAAGAGGATTTATGTTGGGCCAATCTGGGCCCACATAGGTCTGACATAGAGTTAGAAGGGCCCGCGTAGAAGCAGAAGTTGCCCTTTGCGCAGAAAGTCGGAATTGTCGGAACAGTCAGGAAGGTTGATGTAGTAGGTAGAAGGGATAGCACAGAGCTGATGTAGAGCGTGTAAGGTTGACACAGGGCCTATGCAGGGCCAACGCAGAAGTAGCCGGGGTTAGCCATTTTTGCTGCCGGATCAAATGGAATTTGCCAGGTGAAGTGAGGTAAAACTTATTCAGTTTTTCCACCATTGTATTTTCTATATCACTGGATTACTGAGAGGGCATCCAACATTTGTATTCAGAATTACTACTTAATAATATAAAACCCTCATAGTTGTTGCACCGGTTTTCCTACATTGGTTTTTTCCAAGGACTATTTTGTCCAAAAATAACTGTGTCTTATGTATCTTGTTCTTTGCTCAGTTTTCTGTTTCATTTAATCAAATATTTAAAGTAGTTTAGGTTGCAGAAGTAATTTTCTTCAGTATTCAGAGAATAACTTGATAATGTATATTAAAATCAATTAAGTGAATTAGATTCAGTTTTGCTGCAGTAGGGGTTCCCTGGAGTAGGAATTTTCACAATCACTGCAACCATCACTGGGCCTTGCACAAGCACATCAGTAAAGGCATATGACCTCTAGAACTAGTGGAATTAATAACCCATTGGAATTGCCATATAAACAAAATGGAGCCGCCAGGTGAAGGAATTGCAAACAATATCAAATGCCTACTCGTTGTTCACCAACAAAGAGTAGATATAGTCTTGATTGTTCTCCGGGGAAATATTTCTTCATTACTTTGCTCCTTGACAATGGCGCAAAATGTTGTATCTTTTTCTCGAATGAAGTTCTTGGCTACAAAACTGCATCAAGAAACCAACATTTCCAAAATTTAGGTTCAAGTTGGACCTCGAACCAGAGGGGGCTCCCTCAAGTGTTATGAGGCTTTTTTTAACGTTTTTCATTGTAACTGGACAAGAGCATATGAAGCACAATGACTAGACCTATGATTTGTAGTTGTGGTTGTTGATTAAGATCTAATATTTGCCTAGAAATGAAGCCCTCTCTTGTTGAAACTTGATTTAAGTGCCAACATAATATTCCGACAGAATAACATAGCTCAATGGTGCGAGTGACCCAATATTTTATGCCACTACGCACTGATGTCTTGACTCTGCACCTTCTCTACTTTAGTGCTCAAAGCAACACAGTCTTCTACATCCAATTTGTAGAGGTATTTCACCCAAACCTTGATCCGCTTCTCCTGTCCTGAGGCTATATGATGAAGGAAATTCTTTCCCTTGCTAAATATAACATGGTAGCCATGGTCCTCCAATATGGAAAATGAAACCAAATTCTTCTTCAAACACGGAACATACATGACATCTTTTAATGTCAGAGGAGTACTAGACTCCCTCTGAAAGGTAACAATATCGATGTCGGTCGCGCTATACCTCCCATCATCTCCCATCTCGATGTGCATATGGAGGTCCTTCTTCTCCAATTCATTGAAGAACTCTTTGTTTCTGGTCATATGGAATGAGGCTCCACTATCTAGGTACCACATACTACCCATCACTGATGTCACCATGCAAGCGATGAGGGTGAAATCTAGTTCAAATTGTGAAGCAAGGGCTTCACTTGCCACTCCTCCCGAGGGCTTCTTGCCGGGCCTTCTTGTGCGGACACTTTGTGGCATAGTGCCTAACTCATGATAGTGAAAACATTTAGTCTTCGACATGTCCTTCTTCTTGCCACCCTAATTGGAATCTGATTTGGAATGGGATGGATCCCCCCTTCCCTTTCTTTGTCTTTCCAGCTAAGGAACGATTCTCCCCATCATCATATGACGACGAATGCTCTAAGAAGAATATGCAATAAACCTAATATCAAATATGTAATGGGAAAACATAATTTATTAAGTAAAATTTCCAACTATTACATTAGAGATGGGGGTTATAATGACCCCTTTCTAAAAACACATTGAAATCCTCCTACCATGGATGTAAAGGCCCGACTCACACACTATAGATTATTTCTATCATTTTCTCTCTCTTACTAGATTTTAAATCATTATTTTAAATATAAAATAGATGTGTTGGAATATTGTTAAACATTAAAGAATTTTCCATATCTACACCATGGGAGGAAGCAACATGTACCCTCTTTTAGATCATCATTTGCCAGCACAACAATTGGACATTCATCCTTTTTGTCTCATAATATCTAGATTCTCCTACTCGTTCTTCTTATAATTCCTCAAATATTCATTTGATTGTAATTTATGGCTAATGCACATATGTGAAATACCTATGATCAATCATAATCATTAGCTACCTACTGGAAACTCGCTATTAGAAACTAAATATTCTAATATTTCATTTTATTAGAGGAAAGTTTTATTAGAACTTATAATTCCTCAAATATTCATTTGATTGTCATTTACGGCTAATGCACGTATGCGAAATAGGTATGATCAATTAGAATCATTAGCCACCTATTGGAAACTTGCTATTAGAAACTAAATATTCTAATATTTCATTTTATTAGAGGAAAGTTTTATTAGAATCTAAATATTTCATTTTATCAGAGGAAAGTTTTTGTAGTGTGTTTGAGTTTTAACATTGTTAAAAAGTAAAAGGGTTGGAGTGTTTAGATCTTAATTTTTCTCTAAACATTTCCAAGAATAAAGAATGAATTTCTATTTTAATTACAAATTAAGCATAAAAAAATATAATACTTTTCATTCTAATTATAAACTAAGCTCCTTTATTACCAGAAATAACTATTATTAGACCAAAACTATTAACTAATGGAAGAATACACAAACACATACCATTATTGAATACGCAAACAAAAAAAACTAAAATAAATAACTAAAACGGTCCTCTTGGCCTAAATTACGTTTTACTCTGTCTTATTATCTTAATAAAATCAGAAAGAAATGTAAATGTGCTCATTTATGTGTGTTTTCTTCAGAAAATATACATTTTTTTTTTAATAGAATCATACATATTTTTTATAAAGCAGTATCATCATTTCTATAGTAAGACTTTTATATATGATTTTTATTAATATTTTTTAATTTATTTAAATACAACATTTAAACTTATATAGCAATTTCTATAACGGAATGTGATAAAAAAAGGTAATTCGTACCAAATGATAAGGAGAAAGATTTTTTATTAATTGGATGGACATTTTACTTTCGTTTACCGAGAGGCCAGGAGAAAAAGACTTTTATTTATTTATTTGAGGGTGTGTTAGATTTTTCTCAATTTATTTTGCCGTACATTGAAGTAATATTTACTTTAATGTTTTAATGTTTTAAGTAATATTGACTTTTAATTGATTTTATGGAGTGCACCCTTGTTTTACGGTAAAAGTAAAACATCATCGTTTAATTTGCCTTACGCCAGGGGTTATGCAACTATGCTAATTTTATTGAAATCTGATATTCTTTGCTTACTTCTGTGGAAAGGTCAAACTTCAAATTTTGCCTTTAATTTTCTTTTTGGAACGTCTCGAAAAGATTCTCGCCTTTCTTAATTTGAGTCTCTTCACTCAATGCAGCAGCAGCTATATAGCTACTACATTACCAAACTCCATTTCCTCATCACAAACCATTCTTTCTGTCACGCAAGAGATGCAGATTACCAGAATGCTTCTCCTCGCCGCCCTTTCTTTCATTCTCTTTCTCAATCCTCCTTTTGTCTTTTCCACACCCATCGCCCATTTCCCTCGTCTCACCAATGCTTCCGATCAACACGCTCTGCTTGCATTCAAGTCTGCAATCACATATGATCCCTTCCAATCCTTAGCCGCTACCTGGAAACCGAATGTTTCGTTCTGCGAGTGGACGGGCATCATATGCAGCAGGCGCAGACAGAGAGTCGTTTCCCTCAATGTTTCTCCCCAACCTAAGAACCATCTACTTGGATGTTAACAATTTGATGGGAACAATACCGGACTGCTTGGGAAACATATCCTCTTTGCAGTACTTAGAATTGGGGGGGAACAACCTTCACGGCAGTGTTCCTTCCGAATTGGGTATGCTAAGCCAGCTCCGCTTTCTTTATCAGGAAGATAACCATCTGACGGGACGCATTCCGTCTTCGTTGTCCAACTGCACCAATCTGGAATCATTCAGTACAATTTTTAACCAATTAGTTGGCCACATTCCGTCGGAGTTGTGTAGCAAGAAGACCGCCCAGTTAAAGGAACTCTATCTGGCTGGTAATCAGCTTAGTGGCAGCATTCCTTCTTCCCTCTTCAATTGTACCAAGTTACAATTGATTATGTTATCAGAAAACCAGCTCAGCGGAATAGTGCCCATGGAGCTGGGTAAATTAACACATCTCCAGAAGCTTTCCCTTGCCTACAATAACCTGATTAGCGGCAGCACCACGAGATGTCCTATTCTTACCACTCTTACTAATTTTTCCAATCTACAACTTGTAGAATTACGCCATAATAATCTCACGGGACAATTGCCCTTTTCTGTAGGTAGCCTCTCTCCAAAACTCTATTTCTTAGACTTGGCCTTCAATAATTTAGGTGGAGGAATACCTCCACAAATTGGAAACTTAACTAACTTAACATTTCTTAGTTTAGAAAGTAATTATCTTACTGGGTCAATCCCTTCTTCAATTAATATGTTTCAGAAGTTGGAGAGGTTATATATGGATTCCAATAATTTACAAGGAAACATTCCAATGGAAATTGGGCAACTAAAAAGTTTAGGGCTCTTATCTCTCTCTAAAAATAATCTCTTTGGCAGAATTCTTGATTTTGTAACCAACATTCAGCAACTGAGATATCTACAACTTGACCACAACCAATTATCAGGAAATATACCTGCAAATTTAGGGAAATGTGTGAATTTACTACTCCTAGATCTATCATACAACAAGATTAGTGGGCACATACCTCAAGAGCTTGCAGGCCTTGCAAATTTAGCCTTCTATTTCAACTTGTCAAACAATTTATTAAGTGGCCATGTGCCTTTAGAACTAGGAAAGTTCAATAAGCTTCATGCTATAGATATTTCTGCAAATCAAATGGCTACATTCCAAGTATCCTCGGAAGCTGCAAAGAAATAGAATATCTGGATCTTTCTTACAATGCACTTGAAGGTCCAATTCCAGTGTCAATCAGTGAACTTCTAGGTCTTCAAGACCTAGATCTCTCCTCCAACAATTTGTCAGGTGGAATACCTATATCACTAGCAAATCTCACAATGCTCCATCACTTGAATTTTTCTTTTAACAAGTTGTCAGGGAAGTCCCTAAAGAAGGAGTTTTCAAAAAGATTGGCGCCACAGCATTTGTGGGAAATCTTGGTCTCTGTGGACCTTGGGTAAATCTACCACCGTGCTATGCTCATAAACATAAAAGTGTTTTGAATCTCAAAAGAGTTATCACACTGGTTGTTGTTGTAGCAATTGTTGTATTGTGTTTGTTTCTTGCAATATTGTGGAGAAAGAATTGTAGGAGAAATATTCAGAGAGAGATTGGTCCATCATTAAATGTGGGGCATCGAAGAATCTCCTATGCAGAGCTCGTCATTACAACAAATGAATTTAGTGATGCAAACTTGTTAGGAATTGGTAGTTTTGGAAAAGTGTACAAAGGGATTTTGAATGACGGCGCAATGGTTGCTGTCAAGCTTCTCAATCTACAAAATGAAGGGGCTCAAAAGAGTTTTGATAGAGAATGCAAAGTTTTGGGTAGAGTTAGACACCGAAATTTGATTAGGGTCATAACTTGCTATTCAGATCTCCAAATCAAAGCTTTGATATTTCCATTAATGCCAAGAGGAAGCCTAGAAAAGTGGTTATATCCCGATGATGGAGAACAAAGCTGTTTGAATTTGATTCAAAGGTTGAATATAGCAATAGATATCGCCCAAGGCATGACGTATCTCCATCATCATTGCTTTGTGCAAGTGATTCATTGTGATTTGAAACCCAACAATGTGTTGTTGGGTGAAGATATTACTGCATATTTAATAGACTTTGGCATTGCTACTATATGTTTTGCAAATAATGAAGATGGAGCTCTCACTTCCAAAATGCACTCAAAGGATCTACTGGGTACATTCCTCCCGGTATTATCTAAACTATATCCCATATGAAGCAATCTTATGATTTTCTTATGTTTACTTAACATTTTCAATTAAATTAAAAAACTTAAGATGAGCATCTATGAATGCAGAATATGGAGTGGGAGGACAAGTTACAACCAAAGGTGATGTTTATAGCTATGGAATAGTGCTATTGGAAATGCTCACTAGAAAGAAGCCCACCCATGACATGTTTGTGGAAGGAATGAACTTGCCAAAATGGGTGGGTAGTAGCTTTCCAAGTCGAGTACAAGAAGTGGTGGACATGGGTTTATTAACGAGGACTAGTAGATGCATTGAAGAAGATAAAGATCTCAATTGTCTCAGTGCATTGATAAATGTGGGTTTGCTTTGCACAAATGAATCTCCTCAAGGACGACCTACAATGATGGGCATTTTAGGCACATTGCAAAACATCAAAGACACTTTTTTGAGCACTACTTCCATTCCCAAATTCCAATCAGATCTAACACATTTGTTGGGTAGTACAAGTGCTACTATCAACAACATTTGTGAAAGTCAAAGTTCTTCCACATCTTAGTCTATTGTAACAAAGTAGTGGTTATATGCTTCTTTGTACATAAATATTTGTTGTTCTTTGTACATAAATCTTTGTTGTTGATTGTATATAAATGTTTTATAATTGATTGCATGTAAATGTGAACAATACAGTTATATCTACTCATGAGTGGTGTTTTGCAAATGTGTTTATGATTATAATTTATTATTCTATCTTTAGAAAACAATTATATTCAATATCATTTACATCTATATGAATGTGTGACAGGTGACACTCTTCTGGTATTAAATACAAGAAGAATTTTGTATTTGTTATGTTTTTTAGTTTTTATACAGCTCCTTACGAGTAAGGGTAGAAAAGTCTATCTTTCACTTTTATAATTTGTCATAACCAACATAAAAAATGATACTACGGTCTAATTTGAAGGAACAAGAAAAGTTAATTAACACACATCTTTGACAATTCAGACGACCTTTAACATTAAGTAATCATAGCTCACAAATTCTATCTTTATTGTCATAACAGTTACCAGGAAAACATATAAATTTTTTATCTTTAAATAAATTATAGATCTCATCTAAGAAGTTAGGATTTTGTAGCTAAATGTTGCCATGATGTTTACAAGAACAAGAGTTTTGAGTTTTCCAGAGGAGCATCTTTGTGACTAAGAGGCAGCTATATCTACAATTCCCCAACTTTAAATGCACTGTCCACTTCCATTGCGAGATTCTTTTAAATGCAATTTCCGATTCCATAGAATGATTCTTGCTACTTTAGCAGCAGCTCCAACCTTTCCTTAGCCTTCAAAATCTCCAAGGTGGATAGCATTTTGGACTAATTTTGCGGCAAAGATGTCCATTTCTCTCTGCGCATCTCTACTCAGCTTATTTTGTTTTTCTTGAAGCAGATTCTAATTTTGAGTTAGTTAAGGGGAATGCAGCAATGGTGGTTCCCACCTCATCCTGTCCTTCGGAAAAGCAATTTGAGACGACTTGTTATTCAAATTTGATCTCAAATTCTCTGAGAAAAGCAGGATGGAGTTGTCAAGATTTTTGACATGGAGTTCCCACCTGTGAAATCTCACTAGAACTTCACAGGAAAGGATTGGAAAACTTGCAGTGGTGGAGCATGATGTTATCCGTATTAATGGAAGCAATACACATTACATATTTGTGATTTCTCATTATAAACAATATGGGTGAAGCACGAGGGAAAAATAAGCACAAATGTGAATCTCGTTGCCTTGCTTGCTTTAGATACTGAAGAAAAAATAAGCACGAATGATGCTAAAGATAGATAAGAGATAAAATGATAATAAATAAACCAGAAATAAAGTAAATAACAGAGTTATATAAATAAAAGGTTAAAAAAAGTTATATCAAAATACCTTATTTATTTTAAAATATATTTAAATAATTTTAAAGGCTTGAAATTAATAATAATAATAATTAAAAATTAACTAAATTATAATTTTATTTTAAATTATTATTAATTATAAATAAATTTCACATTCACAAAAGAAAAAAATTAAAATAAACTCAATTATAATTTCATATTAATAATAATAATAAATATACATTAAATATATAATTTAATAATAAAAATAATTAATATATATATTAAGTATATAAACATTTAAAAAATATGTAACAAATTATTAATAAGATACAAATATTCATTTATTTTAGACTTTCCTTCTTATTAGGCTTTTTCTTTCTTATTTCTTCCCTTCTTTCTTCTTTATAGGGTTCTTATGTTGCTTAGATTCTCAAAAATAGAAAGAAATTGATGGTGATTTGGTGCCTTAGATCAGGTAGATGATTATTGAAAGGAATAATGTTAGATATAATCTTAATTTATAGCGAGCCAAAAATTTTAGGGGAATAAATGATGGGCAACGAGCTTGAGATACTTCAATAGATATCCATATATCTTCCCTTTATCATGGAGTTTCATTCCACTTTAAACCGACTTTGTTACAATCTCCCCTTTACCATGTAGATTCATTCCACTTTAAACAAGATTTCTTACAATTTATCATGAAGATTCATTCTACTTTAAACAAACTTTGTCACAATCTCCCCTTTACCATTGAGATTCATTCCACTTTAAATAGGCTTTCTTACAATACCCTTACTATACCACATGCCAAAAAACCATTACTCACATTCATATGACATAGGATCATATGACATTTTAAGAATATTCTAAAATATTCCATAAAGTGAAATCCATACCATCCACCAAATAATCATTGACAATTAAATTACAATTTTGGAAGCCCTATTTCAAAATAAATATGCCTATCACCATAAATACGGGAAAAAATAAGCACAAATGATCCTAGACATCAAGTATAAGAGTTTTTTTTGAAGGAAAAATCATATTTTATTCAACCTAAAAAACAAGGAACAAAATTGCATTCTCCATATGCTCAACAACATTCAATCATATCATTCTTGCAATTGATGCACGATAAGAAGAAAGAAACTACTTTGGGGAATGCATGAAGATGGGTTACTCTTTTGGGACAATGTAGCTTTAAAATTTCAAAATTTATGCACAATAAGAAGAAAGAAACTACTTTGGGGGAATGCATGAAGATGGGTTACTATTTTGGGACAAATATAGCTTTAAAATTTCAAAAATTTTAGAATTGAAGCCCTCAAAATTCATATATGTTGTGAATTTTGATTCGGAGTAGAAAGACAATTTGTGAAGAATTATGTTGTTGTCCTGTTGACGGTGTTGGACCTGCCAACATTCAGGGGATCTCCCCGGTATGAAGCCCCAACTAGACCTCACACCATTTAATGTAGGAGTCCCATCCAGTATGATGGCATGGTTGCAATTATCTTAAACATATGCCATAGCTCTTGCTTGTCAGCACATGAGAGTGGTATACTTAGTCTTCAAACAACAAGGTTCGTGTGCTCGGAGAGTGCCTAGTGTAACTCGCGTCTAAGTTCTTTCATTAAGAGGGAGAGGGTAAGAGTGAGTCTCAAGTCGAAAGGGAATAGTCCCAACTCAGTTAGAAACACACAACACAACAGGACCTGTGCATCTTCCAGCGGAGTTGTCCACATGAATGCAGAAGTCACAAACACAAAGTGAACAGATAGCATGTACAACACCCAGCGGAATAGTCCACACAAGTGCGACGGTCGTTATAAAAAGTTTATAAGGATGAACCTGTCAAGTGTTCGACAAAGTAGTCCACTCAGGTGAGACAATGTTAACAACTAATACAACACATTTCCAACAGCATATGCACTAAAACAACCAAAATAGTTCAACTATATTAGTACGGGTTAAAGCAACATGCATTACAAGCGTCCAAATAATAATCTTATAAACAAATACAATACATGTGTGAAAATGTGCTAGCATGTTAACGGACTTCTGAATTAAGCGAAAATTCCAAGACACATCCGTACACCATACATCACTAACCCCAATAGTGGGGGCGTTGGAGCCATTGCTCGCTCCTCAAAGAAAATATTACTGACTCTCAAGGTTATGTGGGAGGAGCCAAGCTGAAAAAGTCTTTTGCATGTACAAATGAGAGGTATATTTAGCCAAGGGTGAACTTGCCCCTTGTGACTCTTCGAATTTCCTCATGAATGTTTGACTTACATGACTCTTCAACTGACATGAATCTTCAACTTTGTATGTGGGTCTCTTGGACTTCCATGCTACATTACATTAATAACAACAATATGGCCCACAATAGTGATGTGGTTGAGACAACTAATGACATGAATCGACATGACAAAACTGGTATGTTCATGTTGATGGTGGTGTCCATGTCGAGTTGCAGTGCTGCTGAATGATGAATGTGATCTTAGTGTATCATAGCTTCACCTCTGCATGAAAAGGTGTGTGAATCCGTCGATGGTCTTGGAGTTCGCTTGATGTTGCATGTGCATGTATCCCCTTCGCTGGTACTTGGCATGCTTCTTGTGTTCATCCATTCGTGAACAAGTCTCCTAGCATGTGCTCCTTATTCATCCTGTTCATCATCATGCCATGTCTCATCCATGTACCTGTATCTACAATCACTGATGATGAGACGACATCAAATCCATAAATCCCCTAGTCTACCATGATGCATCATCTTTCGCTTTCGGGTGGAGGTGACCAGGAGAGAGGACAAGGCTTTTGAAACTGCGAAGAGCATATATCAAGTCGGGATGCGAGGCTTTGGGACACTGTCGGGAAAACTATGCAGAGGTCACTGAGAGGTTGGGTTGGGCAGTCTGGGAAAGGAGTGACACCTGCGGAATCTACCTCAGCTAGGAAGCAGAACTGCACAATTTTTTTGAGGAAGGCAGTGCAGGCAATAGGAGGCACTTGTAGTCAAAACTACGCAGATTTTTAGAGGAGGCTAGGAGCAGGATGCAAGAAGCTTGCTGGCCAAAACTATGCAGATCTGGGAGGTAGTCATGCAGGACATGTCTACATAGTTTCCAGGTTGAGCAGGGTGTCGGGAAGTTAGTGGACAGTCCAAGAAAACTACACAATTTTCAGTGGAGTGGCAGGCTGGCCGACAGGGGGACTCCCTGACAAAACTGTGCAATTTTCAGAGACAGCGCAGTGACAAGCAGCAGGTGCCTATCCCTCTTTTCTGTACAATTTCTTCAGTTAGTGCAGGTGGGCAAGATGATAACTTCTGCACAATTTTTGGGAGGAGTGAAGCCCGGGGTCACTTCCAAGTCAAATTCTTTGGTTGACCAACAAGAGGCTTGATGGATAGGCTTGCAGGAAGCGCAGATTAAGATAGCTTCTTGGGCAACTTCTGCGTTTTTTTGGGTGACAGTCAGCCATGTTGATTCCAGGATTGCGTAGTGCAAACTGCTTGGGAGGCAGCCTCAATCTCTACGCAATTCTAGGCAACAACGCTTGGTCATTGAGGGTTAGGACTGCACAGTGCAGCGTAGTGAAGGTCTGGCTAATGGAGGGTGGTCCGATCAATAGATCTTCAGAAAAATGGTTAAGAGTGTGAGCGATTGAACTCATGTATACATGACCTTGCGAACACACACTCAACATGACTCAAGGACAAGACACCTCAAACAAACCAGACAACATGCTTAGTGTGACTGACTAATGGGTGCGAACGACAAGTGAGACACTTGCGATAGATCATTGAATGATCCTAACGAAAATTGCATGAAATTACATACACCTTCTTGTGTGAGTGCGACAAATTCTTACATAGTGAACACAACTTGTACACACAAAGACAGAACTTGAACATAGGCAGAACAAGACTGCAAGCATGAAATTGCAACCAACATGCTAAAAGATGACCGATGAATGGTCAAGAAAAGAGGGTTTAAAGACTCGACATGAGCTCATGGGATAAGACCAAGTGTTTGCAATCATCAAGAAAAACCAAGGAAGGCTCCGAAATTGGATGTAGGCCAAAATTTTGGAGGGTGTTGCAGCCGCTACAACACTTGGCGACACACTGGTTGAATACCATCTTCTCTGTTTCGGTCCATTGACAACATAGAGCCTTGGTCTATCAGGGAGTATTGAATCGTTGTGTGGGTTAATTCGATTTCCCCACTTACCCCATGGACAAACATGGTTCACCTTTTTCTAACTCAGTCAAACACACAACAAGTTTCAGCCTGATCATAGTGTTTCAAAATCGGGAAGGGTAGTTTGGCTTGCAAGTTTAAAATTTTCATATTATAAGTTTTCATCTCTGGTGTTTCTCCGCTGCCAGTAGGCCTAAACAACACCTCGATGGATTCACATAGGAACACATTCATTGGTCCACTTCCAGCGAGCCTGGTCACTACCCTGGTGGAGTTTCACGCTTCACCTCTTTGCGCAAGAAGCCTTTCTCTTATTTCACCTTTGTATTTTTTAAAACAGGACTGTGCATAGGCACTTATTTATTTTTGGGTCGGAAGAGGGATCCTGACTTATAGAGAGCAAAAGAGGTTGTTCCTTTAGAAAAGCATGTAAGACCTCTGATTTAGGTTTTCTCGTTTAGATTTTCGCCTTCACTATTTCTACTAGTTGGATGAGCTTGAACAAACAGAGCAGAAGACTACGTACCTGGTGTTTCTCCGCTGCCAGTAGGCCTGGACAACACCTCGATGGATTCACATAGGAACACATGCATTGGTCCACTTCCAGCGAGCCTGGTCACTACCCTGGTGGAGTTGCACGCTTCACCTCTTTGCACAAGAAGCCTTTCTCTTCTTTCACCTTTGTATTTTTTAAAACAAGACTGTGCATAGGCACTTATTTATTTTTGGGTCGGAAGATGGATCCTGACTTATAGAGAGCAAAAGAGGTTGTTCCTTTAGAAAAGCATGTAAGACCTCTGATTTAGGTTTTCTCGTTTAGATTTTCACCTTCACTATTTCTACTAGTTGGATGAGCTTGAACAAACAGAGCAGAAGACTAAGTACAAGAATGGGGTTTCCCAGTGTGGACACAGGTTCATGGTTGGACCAAAGATCCCCTTACATACGGCTCGTATTTTTCATCGAGACTTCATCAGCCAAAGGTTATAACCAAGCATAGAGAAGACATACACAGGGCTGGACAAGTGCTGCAGTGTCACAAGACTCTTTGGATCTTAGCCACATACTCATTCAAAAGCCAGAACTCAATAGAGCGTAGCACTTATTGACAAAACAAAAAATAGCATGATATTAAGCAAACAAAACAAAGTAAAGAAAAAATAGCAATGCAAAGCGAAATGACAACAAGCAGTAAACAAACTATGTACATGGTGCACGACGCGAACCTAACTTACTGAAAGTAGTGCTTTAAATCTTGGTCATTGACAGGAAGGTTTTCAATCCTCTCGTCAAGTGATTGCAGACGGTACGTGTGTGGGCCAATCTTTTCCTAGACAATGTATGGACCAGTCCATAGGGATTAGAACTTTGTATGTTTTCCTTTGTCTTCATGGGGCTTATCCCATTTCAAGGCTAAGTCACCCACATCGAAGTTAGTATTCCATGCAAACTTCTTCTCGAACCATCTCTTGATACAATTTTGGTGGAGTGTGAATTTTTCTTTTTCTTTCATCCTTTCTTCTTGCTACTTGTGAAGTGTATCCATCCTACACTGAACTAGCAGACAAGGCTTGCCTTGGGATTCTTGGGAAAATTGGAGCACATGCAAGTAGATGTTTGGCAAAATGATGGATTCTTTCCCATAAACCAAGAAGCATGGCGAAGTTCTCAGAGAGGGTTTGGGTGTTACACGGTGAGCCCATAAAGCATTCATCAAAGAAAAGTGCCAGTTACGCTACTCAGAGTAAATGGTCTTCTTGATAATGCAGATAAGGTTTTTATTTGTAGATTCAGCGAGACCATTTCCCCACAAGTAGTAGTTAGCTGAGTGTTTAAGAAAGATACCATCTTGCAATGCAAAATCATAAAGCTTTAAAGACAAAAAGTAAGTTGCATTTTCAAAAACAAGTGATACCTGAATGCCAAATCATGAGATGATGTTTTGTTGGAGGAAGCTGATGAATTCCTGGTCATTCACTTTCTTAAGCAAAACTACTTATGTCCACAACGTGAAATAATATGTAGTTGTCAGGATGTAGTGGTGTTATTTCGATGAATATGGGAATATTTCCCCAATGATGTCTAGGCCCCACTGTTGAAATGGTTCAGTCAGTGCAACAAGGTGCAACGGGTCTGTTGACCTTTGTGTTCTGTTGGTGCATCACTGACAGACTAGGCACTTGTAGGCATAGGCATGTGCATCCTTGAATAATGTGGTCTAGTATAAACCTACTCGTATGACTTTGTGCGCAATGGTATTTCCCGCAAAGTGGACCCTAACTCATCTGCCATGCAAATAATGCAAGACCTTCTCTGAATCATGTCCCTCCGCTGCTGTGCTTTCTATACAACACTTCGTGCACTAACTGATAAGGTAAATCTTTGAGGCAAAGTACCCTCTTCTGTCTCATGGAGAAATCAGAGGGTATGGTGCCATACTCAAGGTACTGACACACATATTCGTACCAAGAGTTTCCGTATGAAGTGGGTGGTGCTTGCTCCACATCATACATCTCGATTTCTTGCTCCCAACCAGTGAGCTCTTCTTCTTCCTACTGTGCATGGATTACTTTGGCTGCAAGTCTGTGGAGGCCATGACCCTTGACAATGTGAATTGGCTTGATGTCAATATCATACTCTTGTAATCTTGTTATCTAGTTTGCACATCTTTCACCCAGCTCTTGATTTACAAGAAGAGATCAGATTGTTGGGTGTGGCACAAAGACTATGCAATGGTTCTTAAACAAGTAGAGTCTGAAGTATTTCACCACCTTGTATATTGCATATGTTTTTTTTTTGATAGAGGGGTAGTTGAGTTCGGGTACCTACATGCTTACACTCATGAAGGAGATGGGATGTTTTTCATTCAGGTCATCCTTCTAAGTGAGTACTGCAGCAAGTGAATTGTTAGAGGAAAAGGTGTATATCAAGAAATCCTTACTAAAGTCTCGGTTGTAAAGTGAAGGCACATCTGCTATAGCCTAATTGATACGAGTGAATGTATTCTTTTCCTTGTTACCCCAACTGTAGATTGCATCTTTCTTGATCATGTCTTGCATAGGTTTCACTATCTGTGCATAATTTGAGATGAAATTCCAGAGGAAGTTTATCTTTCCCAAGAAGGACTGCATGACTTCCTTATTAGCTGGGTGAGGAATCTGTGTGATCATACAAACTTGATCTGGATCAACCTTGATCCCACTTCTGGCAATGATGTGCCCAAGGAGGTTCCCCTCAGACACTGCAAATACCCTTTTCTTGGGATTCAAACATATCCCATATTTTCGGCATTGCTCGAATATCTTCTTCAGATGGCGTGTGTGGTCTGACCATTTTATGGAAAAGACAATCACATCATCAAGGTACATCACTATACTCTATCTGATAAGTCCACAAAAAGTGATGTCCATGGTGCGCTGAAAAGTTGCGCCTGCGTTCACAAGCCCAAATGGCATTCTCCTATAGGTGAACGTACAACACTTGGTACGGAAGGCATTTTTTAGACTATCAGGTTCTGTTACTAGAACCTGGTTTTATCCCGAAAAACCATCGAGCAAGGAAACCATTTCTGCTCCAGATATTGTCTGTAAAATATGTTTCATCAACGGCATGGGACAGTTGTCTCTGTCTGAGGCGCGATTCAAGTTTCTAAAATCAACACATAAGCAAATATCCCCTGACTTCTTACGTACAGGAACTAACTTAGAAACCCATGTACAAGGACAAACTCTGTAAATGATCCTTGCATCCAACATCTTAGTCAGTTCTTTTTGTATGAGGGGTTGAAGTGATGGATCTACTTTTCCCAGCTTTTGCTGAAATGGCTTGACCCCTTCTTTGATCGAAATCACATGTTGGATTATTCGTGTGTCGTATGTTTTTAGATCATCGTATGTCCACGCAAACACATATTGTTACTGTTTGTACAAGTGGACAAATGCTTGCTACTCTTACGGTGTGCAACACGTATTGAGATTGGCAAACTTCAGATCTTGTTCCATTCCCAAGTTGATATGTTCATGCGTCATGGTGGAACTGTGGGTTTTTCTGTTCCTTGGCCCTTAAAAGTAGTTTTGCAAGTAATAGAACATTTTGAGAGATACCACACCCTTGGGTATGAGGTTGCAATTCTTGTCATTAGCTATGTCTTGCAAAGACTAATTGTGCTTATCTTCGTCAATCGCTACATCCTTGAAGACATCAGCATTGGCCATGAAGTGTAGTATTTGTTGATCATCGTAAAATACGCATAGATTAGTTATGTTATCAAGGATAGAAGGCTTATACAAAATTTCAATAGTAAAACTATCCCTAAGCGGTGTCATCCTAGCAGTTGTGTTAGCTAAGACATCGACAACTGCAATACTCATTCTTGGCACAACAACGATAGTGAAAGCTTGGAAGTTAGAGATCAGTTTCCATACCTCTTGTTGATAAATTTTGAGATAAGGTGAAAAATACTGTATGCTGTTACGTACCTACCATACCATGATTTTTGAATCACCTATCACTTTAAGTGTAGCAACATTGAGGCTAATGACTTTGTGCAAGCCCAATATGAGTGCTTCATATTCAGTAGTTTTGTTCATGCACTCGAATTCCAAGTGGCTTGAGATCAAGTGTTTCTTGTGCTTTGGGTCTATAAAGACACACCTAGCTCTAGAGCCATCATGTGTCTTTGATCCATTAAAATACATGGTCCACAATTCGTCTGTACATGTACTGCTCGATGCACTAGTACTGCTACTGCTACTGCTAATGCTACTAGTGTTACAATGTACTATACATGTTTCGTTCCCATCAGTTGGGCCAAGGAAGGAGACCCAACTGTGTGTCTAGTGGGGTTGGAGCTAGTTGTGTGAGATAACATCCCAATTGTGTTTCCAAGAGGTAGTTTCTGAACATGAGCTACAAAAAAGACAACGGTTCATTCTCACCATTGATGGGAGTGACATTGTGTTTCATGTATCTCTCATATAACACTTGGATCTGATTGCTTTTGCCCTGGTACGGAAGCCATAAGTGTGAGTAGTCTGTGGCAAAGTATCCATTAAACTTGCTAGACCAGTATCTGCTAAGCAATAAGCCATATGTTTCCAATATGTCCACAATGACAATGTTGATGCATTGGTGAACTCGACCATCATGAGATAATCGGATGATTACATCCTGAAGTTCACCAATGGTTGGTACGCATGTTCGATCTAGTTGGATGATCTGTGTAGATGTCTTGCTCCATTGCGGATTGATTCACTTGGAAATGGAGAGTGGCATGACATTAGCTGATGCGCCAGAGTCAACCAAACAGATTCAAATGAGAGCAAGAATGGAGGGCAAAGTGAGTTTTCTTCTTCCATCCAGAGTGTGTTGAGCATAGTTGTGAGTGAACCGAGAGATGTGCTTGCTCCCTTGCTAGTAGAGGCTATGTTGTTTGCTGATGTTTTCCCCAATGTGCGCAGCAGAATATCTCACTAATCCTTGAGCTTAGCTAACTCAAACAAAGATATTTTTGCACGAGTTTTCTCCATATCTTCCACAATATTGTAGTCAAGAGCAGGTAAACTCACCGAGGTGTCTAGGGCTAGAGTTGTGTTTGTACTGTCTAGCGGAGTGTTCTGAAGTTTACTGCTCATGGACGTACTCTTGTTTGTAGCTATCTTCCTGGGCTTGCTTTGTGCTTTCTACTTTGGGATGGTTGGTGGATCAACCTTCCTCAACAGTTCAAGCTTTTCTTGCATCTCCCCAATAGTAGGGGGATCCCCTTGACTTATGAGATTGTATCGACCATTTTGTTTTGGGGGTTGCTTCTCAGTGTTCGTTTTTTGTGTTGCATGCGAGCATTGATACATGTTGATCACCTACCCAGTACCTGGTGCCTCATCAGATGCAACATCTTCTTCATCATCTTCATCTTCCTGTTGACACTACACATTGTTTACCATATTTCTCAAACTGTTGCACACCAAGTCCGCAACTTGTTTCCATTCCAATCAAGTTCCTTCCAGGTGGTAGTCCTCATGGAATGAGAAAAACTTGGAGTTCGTGCACATTTCCATATGGAACATTGAGCTAGAGCCCTACGCAGTTTTGGATGGGAAGCTGTTGCTGCCTGATGACATGCTTCTCTTCTGTTGTCTAGGAGGTTGGATGCTAGAAGTTGTCTCGATCGTTCGTTGCTTTAGCTCAGATACCTTTGTTGTCAAGTTCTTGACAAGACGAGTAAGGGTTTAAATGTCACTTTCTTCCTTATCTTTCTCCTTACTCGTAGTAGCCTGGGGCTTCCTTCTTGCATATTTGGAGTCGTTTGCTAGTTTGTCATCCTTGATGACTCCAATCGCATGTAGGTCCTTTTCCACAACAATCACCTCTTCCCAATTTTCAAGTAACGTTGGTTTTGCAGCCCGCTTGACGAACTGTGTAATACTGGTTCATAGCGAAGACGTGTAATAGTTGATAGTGATGGATTCATGATGTTTTTTTGTCTCAAGATGTGTAAAAACCTCTAATTGAAGTCTTTCACTCTCTTTTGAATCCATCTTGAGACTACTCAACTCTTTGAGCAACATGGCAGGGGTCTTGTCATCAATAAATTTTTCCAAAAACATACTTTTGAACATACCCCAGTTTTGGATGGAGTTGATAGGAAGGTTGTGATACCAAACCGCTGCTCAGCCATCCATGGTACACAGAAATAATCTGCATGCAACGTCGTCGTACCATACCTCAAGTGTATGCAGTTGTACGTCGAAGTTGTCTAAGTGGTCTTCTACCTTAATGGTACTATCAGGGGCATACTTTGTCAACATCCTCTCTAAACGATTTGGCATCCTATACAAAGCACTCGAGAGAGCCAATGGTCCCTGAGTAATCCATTCCAGGTTTTGGTTAGCCATGTCTTCTTCTTCTTCATCTTTCTCCTATTCTTCAAAATCTGATGGTTCCACATCTGTGTCTATTGTTTCGTCTTCACCTCTACTTCCTCCACTGCCTTCCCCCTTGTCTCCTACAACTGAGCCTAAGCCCAAGATCACGAGAGTCTCCTGTTCTCCCTGTCGGAAGACTGGAGGTTCCTCTACATTCTCAACCACTTATGCCATACCTTCGAGAGTGGCAATAACTGCTTCTTCCACTGATGAGACAAAAAATCCTCTGGGAGTGATATTTGGCTTATTTGATGCATATGGAAGATCTTGTATTCTTGGGATCAGTCTAACTGCTTTCGAAAACTGACAGGGGATGGGACGATTAGAGCATAGGTGTTGAAACAAAATTTTGTGTTCACGTCTAGGAGGTGAGGAGTAAAGAGCTTCATAGTTTCTCGTAGGTGAGAGGGAGTGTGAGTTAATGCATTGACCAAATGATTGATGAGTGGGGGTGAGAGGACATTAAGCCATAAACAACTAGTGGCCCTCCTTCTAGCACCAAAAATGTTGACGGTGTTGGACCCACCAACATTCAAGGGATCTCGCCGGTATGAAGTCCCAACTAGACCTCACACTGTTTTGTATAGGAATCCCATCCAGTATGATGACTTGGTTTCCATTATCTTAAAGATATGCCTTAGGTCTTACTTATCAACACATGAGAGTGTTATACTTAGTCTTCAAACAATGAGGTTTGTGTGTCTGGTGATTGCTTATTGTAACTTGTGTCTAAGTTATTTCACTTCATAGGGAGAGGGTGAGAGTGAATCTCAAGTTGAAAGGGAATAGTCCCAACCTATTTAGAGATGCACAACACATCAGGACATGCGAAGCTTCCAACGGAGTAGTCCACATGAATGCGACAGTCACAAACACAAAGTGAAGAGATAGCACGTACAACACCCAGCAGAATAGTCCACACAAGTGCCACGATCGTTATAACAAGTTTACAAGGATGAATCTCTCGAGTGTTCGGTGGAGTAGTCCAATCGAGAAAGACAACGTTAACAATTGATACAACATGTTTCCAACAGAATACGCACTAAAACAACCAAAATAATTCAACTATATTAGTACAGGTTAAAGCAACATGCATTACAAGCGCCAAAATAATAGTCTTATAAATGAATACAATACATATGTGAAAACGTGCTAGCCTATTAACGGGCTTCTGAATTACGCGAAAGTTCCAAGACATATCCATACACCATGCATCACTAACCCCGAGAGCAGGGCTTTGGAGCCACTGCTCACTCCTCAAAGAAAAGACTACAGACTCTCAAGGCTATGTGGGAGGATCCAAGGTGAAAACGTATTTTGCATGTACAAATGAGGGGTATATATAGCCAAGGGTGAACTTGACCCTTGTGACTCTTCAACTTCTCTCATGACTGTTTAACTTACATGACTCTTCAACTGATGTGACTCTTCAACTTCGTATGTAGGTCTCTTGGACTTCCACGTTACATTACATTGATTACAACAATATGTCCCATAGTAGTGATGTGGCCGAGATGACTCATGACATGAATTGACATGATAGTGCTGGTATGTTCATGTTGAGGGTGTTGTCCATGTCGAGTTGCAATGTTGCTGAATGATGAGTGTACTCTTGGTGTATCATAGCTTCACCTCTGCATGAAAAGGTGTGCAGAGTCTTTGATGGTCTTGGAATTCGCTTGATGTTGCATGTGCATGTATCCCCTTCGATGGTACTTGGCATGCTTCATGTGTTGAACCATTCTTGAACAAGTATCCTAGCATGCGCACCTTGTTCATCCCATTAGTCATCGCACCATGTCTCATTTGTGTACCTGTATCTGCAATCACACATGATGAGATGACATCAAATCCAGAAATCCCCTAGTCTACCATGATGCATCATATTTCACTTTCGAGTGGAGGTGACTAGGAGAGAGGACAAGTCTTCTAAAATTGTGCATAACATATTTTAGGCCAGGATGTGAGGCTCCAAGCATTATCGGGAAAAACTGTGCAGAGGTCAATGAGAGGCTAGGTTGAGCAGTCCAGGAAAGAAGCAACATATGCAATATTTGGCTCAGCTGGAAGGAAGAATTGTGCAATTTTTCTGGGAAGGCAGTGCTGGAAGGAGGAGGCACTAGTAGTGAAAACTGCGTAGATTTTTAGAGGAGGCCGGGAGTGGGCTGCGTGAGCTTACTGGCAAAAACTACGCAGATCTGGGAGGCAGTTATGCAGGACATGTCTGTGTAGTTTCTGGGCTGAGCGGGGTGTCAAGAATCTGGCCAAGAAAAATATGCAATTTTCAGGAGGAGTGGCAGGCCGACTGGCAGGGGGATTTCTTGACAAAACTGCGCAATTTCTAGAGCCAATGTAGTGACTGGAAATAGGTGTCTATCCCACTTTTCTATGTTATTTCTTCAGTCAATGTAGGTAGGTAAGCTGACAAATTTTGTGCAATTTTTGGGAGGAGTGAAGCTCAGGGTCACTGCCCAGTCAAATTCTCTGGTTGACCAGTGGGAGGCTTGATGGATAGGCTTGCAGGAAGTGCATATTGAGATAGTTTCTTGGGAAAATTTTGTGTTGTTTTGTGTGACAGAAAGCCAGGTTGATTCCATGATTGCATAGCGTAGACTGCCTGGGAGGCAACCTCAAGCTCTGCACATTTTTGGGCAACAGTGCTTGGTCACTGGGGGCTAAGACTGCACAGCGCAGATCAGTGGAGGTCCGACTGATGGAGGGTGCTCTGGTCGATAGATCTTCAGCAAAATGGTTAAGTGTGTGAGTGAGTAAACTTGTGTATGCTTAACCTCGCGAACATGCACTCAACATGACTCGACAACAAGACACTTCAAACCAACCAGACAACATGCTTAGTTTGACTAACTAATGGGTGCGAGTGACAAGTGCGACACTTGAGATAGATCGTTAAATGACTGTGATGACACTTGCACGATATTTCATACAAATTCATGTGTGAGTGTGACAGATGCTTATATAGTGAACACAACTTGTACACATGAAGACAAACCTTGAAAATAGGCAGAATAAGTTTGCAAGCATGACATTGCAACCAACATGCTAAAAGACGATTGGTGAATGGTCAAGCAAAGAGGGTGTAAAGACTCAACATGAGCTCATGGGATGAGCCTGAGTGTTTGAAATAATCAAGGAAAAATGAAGGAAGGCTCCAAAATTGGATGCAGGCCAAAAGTTTGGAGGGTGTTGCAGCCACTACAACAAGTCATAATGCTAGTTTTTGCAAAAACAATTAGTGTCGTATATTCTGTCAATTTTCCATATATATATATATATATATATATATATATATATCTATATATATATATATATATATATATATTAAAGATTACAAATTTTAGATAAGTTATGCTACACGAACACACACATACATCTTAAGATATGTGTGTGTGTGTGTGTGTTAAAAATTACACATTTCAGACTAAGTTATGCTACACAAACATACGCACACCTTTTAAGATGTGCAAGCATGATCTATGCGGAGAGAACCAAGTTTTTCATATTAATTTTTTTTTATGAAAAATTATATGCAGTAGGCGCAGGCAGAGAGTCATTTCCCTCAATGTTTCAAGCATGGGATTACAAGGTACAATCTCTCCCCTTCTCGCCAATCTCTCCTTTCTTAGAATACTCGACCTTCACAATAACAGTTTGCATGGCCACATTCCCTATCAATTGGGAACCCTCTCTCTCTTAAAGATGCTTCGCCTGTCTAGCAATCAACTCCAGGGTTCCATTCTGCCCACTCTCGGTAGCTACCGTAGTTTACGGAACTTGACTCTCTCCTTTAACAATCTGACAGGAAACATTCCCCCACAACTATGTGTTCTCCCCAACCTAGTATTCATGATCTTTGGAGTTAACAATTTGACGGAAACAATACCAGATTGCTTGGGAAACATATCATCTTTGCAGTACTTAGAACTGGTGGAGAACAACCTTCACGGTAGTGTTCCTTCCGAATTGGGTATGCTAAGCCAGCTCAGCGTTCTCTCTCTGGGGCTCAACCATCTGACGGGACGCATTCCGTCTTCGTTGTCCAACTACACCAATCTTGAAACATTGGATATAGGTTTTAACTAATTAGTTGGCCACATTCCATTGGAGTTGT
Organism: Pinus tabuliformis; assembly: GCA_031772625.1. Lineage (NCBI taxonomy): Eukaryota > Viridiplantae > Streptophyta > Pinopsida > Pinales > Pinaceae > Pinus > Pinus tabuliformis. The sequence continues at coordinate 1,165,879,615 of CM062813.1, forward strand.
GCACCAAGAAGACCGCCCAGTTAAAGGAACTCTATCTGGATGCTAATCAGCTGAGTGGCAGCGTTCCTTCATCCCTCTTCAATTGTACCAAGTTACAATTGATTGCCTTACCAGGGAAACAGCTCAGCGGACTAGTGCCTATGGAGTTGGGTAAATTGACACATCTCCGGCGGCTTTTCTTGTCCGACAATTACCTTATTAGCAGCAATACCACGAGATGCCCGATTCTAACTGCTCTTAGTAACTGTTCCAATCTACAAGAAGTAGGCTTATACGATAATCACTTCACTTGGCAATTGCCGTTTTCTATAGGCCACCTCACTACAAAACTCTACTACTTAAACTAGGGTGTCAACGAATTAGCTGGAGAAATACCTTCGGCTATTGGAAATTTAAGTAGCTTAACATTCCTTAATTTAGAAGGTAATTCTTTTACAGGATCAATCCCTGCTTCAGTTAATATGCTTCAGAAGTTGGAGAGGTTATTTATGAATTCCAATAATTTACAAGGAAACATTCCAATGGAAATTGGGTAGCTAAAGAGATTAGGTCTTTTATATCTCTTCAGAAATAATTTGTCGGGAAAAATCCATGATTCTGTGGCCAACCTCCAACAATTAAGATATTTAGACCTTAATCATAACTAGTTATCATGAAACATACCTGCAAGTGTAGGGAAATGCGTGAACTTACTAAAGCTAGATCTATCATACAACAAGCTTAGTGGGCACATACCTCAAGAGCTTGCAGGCCTTGCAAATTTAGCCTTCTATTCAACTTGTCAAACAATTTATTAAGTGGCCATGTACCTTTAGAACTAGGAAAGTTCAACAAGCTTCAAGCCATAGATATTTCCGCAAATCAAATAACTGGCTACGTTCCAAGTATCGTCAGAAGCTGCAAAGAAGTAGCATATCTAAATCTTTCTTACAATGCACTTGAAGGTCCAATTCCAGTGTCAATCAGTGAACTTCTAAGTCTTCAAGACCTAGATCTCTCCTCCAACAATTTGTCAGGTGGAATACCTATATCACTAGCAAATCTCACAATGCTCCATCACTTGAATTTTTCTTTTAACAAGTTGTCAGGGGAAGTCCCTAAAGAAGGAGTTTTCAAAAATATTGGTGCCACAACATTTATTGGAAATCTTGGTCTATGTGGACCTTGGGTAAATCTACCACCGTGCTATGCTCATAAACATAAAAGTGTTTTGAATCTTAAAAGAGTTATCATACCAGTCGTTGTTGTAGCAATTGTTGTATTGTGTTTGTTTCTTGCAATCTTGTGGAGAAAGAATTGTAGCAGAAATATTCAGAGAGAGACTGGTCCATCATTAAATGTGGGGCATCGAAGAATCTCCTATGCAGAGCTTGTCATTGCAACAAATGAATTTAGTGATGCAAACTTGTTAGGAATTGGTAGTTTTGGAAAAGTGTACAAAGGGATTTTGAATGATGGCACAATGGTTGCTGTCAAGCTTCTCAATCTACAAAATGAAGGGGCTCAAAAGAGTTTTGATAGAGAATGCAAAGTTTTGGGTAGAGTTAGACACAGGAATTTGATTCCGGTCATAACTTGCTATTCAGATCTCCAAGTCAAAGCTTTGATATTTCCATTAATGCCAAAAGGAAGCCTAGAAAAGTGGCTATATCCCGATGATGGAGAACAAAGTTGTTTGAATTTGATTCAAAGGTTGAATATAGCAATAGATATCGCCCAAGGCATGACATATCTCCATCATCATTGCTTTGTGCAAGTGATTCATTGTGATTTGAAACCCAAAAATGTGTTGTTGGGTGAAGATATGACTGCATATTTAATAGACTTTGACATTGCTACTATATGTTTTGCAAATAATGAAGATGGAGCTCTCACTTCCACAAATGCACTCAAAGGATCTACCGGGTACATTCCTCCAGGTATTATTTAAACTATATCCCATATGAAGCAATCTTATGATTTTCTTATGTTTACTTAACATTTTCAGTTAAATTAAAAAACTTAAGATGAGGATCTATGAATGCAGAATATGGAGTGGGAGGACAAGTTACAACCAAAGGCGATGTTTATAGCTATGGAATAGTGCTATTGGAAATGCTCACTAGAAAGAAGCCCACCAATGACATGTTTGTAGAAGGAATGACACTGCACAAATGGGTGGGTAGTAGTTTTCCAAACCAAGTACAAGAGGTGGTGGACATGGGTCTATTAACGAGGACTAGTAGATGCATTGAAGAAGATAAAGATCTCAATTGTCTTAGTGCACTAATAAATGTGGGTTTGCTTTGCACAAATGAATCTCCTCAAGGACGACCTACAATGATGGGCATTCTCAGCACATTGCAAAACATCAAAGACACTTTTTTGAGCACTACCATTCCCAAATTCCAATCAAATCTAACACATTTGTTGGGTAGTACAAGTGCTACTATCAACAACATTTGTGAAGGTCAAAGTTCTTCCACATCTTAGTCTATTGTAACAAAGTAGTGGCTATATGCTTCTTTGTACATAAATCTTTGTTGTTGATTGTATATAAATGTTTTATAATTGATTGCATGTAAATGTGAACAATACAGTTATATCTACTCATGAGCAGTGTTTTGCAAATGTGTTTATGATTATAATTTATTATTCTATCTTTAAAACAATATCATTTACATCTATATGAATGTGTGACACTCTTCTGGTATTAAATACAAAAATAATTTTGTATTTGCTATGTTTTTTAGTTTTTATACCACTCCTTACGAGTAAGGGTAGAAAAGTCTATCTTTCACTTTTAAAACTACGATTTAATTTAAACGAACAAGAAAAGTTAATTAACACACATCGACAATTCAGACGACCTTTAACATTAAGTAATCATAGTTCACAAATTCTATCCTGCCCCACCTTGAGAACTTTATTGTCCTAACAGCTACCAGGAAAACATATAGCTTTTCTATCTTTAAATAAATTATAAATCTCATTTCTTTTAAGAAGTCGGGATTTTGTAGCTAAATGTTGCAATGATGTTTACAACAACAAGAGTTTTGAGTTTTTCAGAGGAGCATCTTTCTGACTAAGAGGCAGCTATATCTACAATTCTCCCAACTTTAAATGCACTGTCCACTTCCACTGTGAGATTATTTTAAATGCAATTTCCAATTCCATAGCAGGATTGCAGGATTCTTTTAAATGCAATTTCCAACCTTTCCTTCGCCTTCAAAATCTCCAAGGTGGATAGTATTTTGGACTAATTTGGCGGCAAAGAGGTCCATTTTTCTCTGCCCATCTCTACTCACAACTTATTTTGTTTTTCTTGAAACATATTCTAATTTTGAGTTAGTTAAGGAAGGGGATATATATTTGGATAGTAAAGCAATTTGAGACTTGTTATTGAAAGCAGATTGTACAGAAAGCAGATTTTACATCAAATTTGATCTCAAATTCTCTGAGAAAAGCAGGATGGAGTTGTCAAGAATTTTGACATGGAGTTGTCAAGGTTCCCACCTGTGAAATCTCACTAGAACTTGCTGAAAGGATTCGAAAACTTGCTTAAAGGATTCTTCCCTTCTGACTATGTTCATCCAACTTCTATGTTCATCCAACTTCTAGAGAGCCTGTGCATACGTAGTATTTGAAGCAATACACATAACATATTTGTGATTTCTTCTTCAGTATAAACTATCTGGGTGAAGTACGAGGAAAAAGTAAGCACAAATGTGAAACTCGTTTCCTTGCTTGCTTTAGATATTGAAGAAAAAATAAGCACGAATGATCCTAAAGATAGATAAGAGATAAAATGATAATAAATAAACAAGAGATAAAGTAAATAACACAGTTATATCAATAAAACGTTAAAAAAATTATATCAAGATACCTTATTTATTTTAAAATATATTTAAATAATTTTAAAAGCTTGAAATTAATAATAATAATAATTAAAAATTAACTAAATTATAATTTTATTATAAATTATTATTAATTATAAATAAATTTCATATTCACAAAAAAATAATTAAAAATCAACTCAATTATAATTTTATATTAATAATAATAATTAATATACATTAAATATATAATTTAATAATAAAAATAATTAATATATATTAAATATATAAACATTTAAAAAATACATAACAAAATTATTAATAAGATGCAAATATTCATTTATTTTAGACTTTCCTTCTTATTAGGCTTTTTTCTTTTTTCTTTCTTATTTCTTCCTTTATTTCTTCTTTATAGGGTTCTTATGTTGCTTAGATTCTCAAAAATAGAAAGAAATTGATGGTGCCTTAGATAAGGTAGATGATTATTGAAAGGAATAATGTTAGATATAATCTTAATTTATAGCGAGGAAAATTTTTTAGGGGAATAAATGATGGGCAAGCAGCAGGGAATAAATGGTGGGTAAGCAGCTTGAGATACTTCAATAGATATCTAGATATCTTCCCTTTATCATGGAGATTCATTCCACTTTAAACCGATTTTGTTACAATCTCCCCTTTACCATGGAGATTCATTCCACTTTAAACAAGATTTCTTACAATTTATCATGGAGATTCATTCTACTTTAAACAAACTTTGTTACAATCTCCCCTTTACCATTGAGATTCATTCCACTTTAAATAGGCTTTCTTATAATACCATTAGCTAATACGCTTAGTATACCACATGCCAAAAAACCATCACTCACATTCATATGACAGAGAATCATATGGCATTTTAAGAATATTCTAGAATATTCCATAAAGTGAAATCCATACCATCCACCAAATAATCATTGACAATTAAATTAAAACTTCGGAAGCCCTATTCGAAAATAAATAGCCTATCACCATAAATACGGGAAAAAATAAGCACAAATGATCCTAGACGTCAAGTATAAGAGATTTTTTTTTGAAGGAAAAATCATATTTTATTCAACCTGAAAACAAGGAACAAAATTACATTCTCCATATGCTCAACAACATTCAATCATATCAGTCTTGCAATTGATGCACGATAAGAAGAAAGAAACTACTTTGGGGAATGCATGAAGATGGGTTACTCTTTTGGGACAAATGTAGCTTTAAAATTTCAAAATTTATGCACGATAAGAAGAAAGAAACTACTTTGGGGGAATGCATGAAGATGGGTTACTCTTTTGGGACAAATGTAACTTTAAAATTTCAAAATTTTTAGAATTGAAGCCCTCAAAATTCATATATGTTTGGAATTTTGATTCGGAGTAGAAAGACAATTTGTGAAGAATTATGTTGTCCTGTTGACGGTGTTGGACCTGACAACATTCAGGGGATCTCCCTGGTATGAAGCCCCAACTAGACCTCACACCATTTAGTGTAGGAGTCTCATCCAGTGTGAAGGCACGGTTGCAATTATCTTAAACATATGCCTTAGCTCTTACTTGTCAGCACATGAGAGTGGTATACTTAGTCTTCAAACAACAAGGTTCGTGTGCCTGGAGAGTGCTTAGTGTAACTCGTGTCTAAGTTCTTTCACTAAGAGGGAGAGGGTAAGATGAGTCTCAAGTCGAAAGGGAATAATCCCAACTCAGTTAGAAACACACAACACAACAGGACCTGTGCAGCTTTCGGTGGAGTTTTCCACATGAATGCGGAAGTCACAAACACAAAGTGAATAGATAGCACGTACAACACCTAGCAGAATAGTCCACACAAGTGTGACGGTCGTTATAAAAAGTTTATAAGGATGAACTTGTCAAGTGTTCGACAAAGTAGTCCACTCGGGTGAGACAACGTTAACAACTGATACAACACATTTCCAACAGCATATGCACTAAAACAACCAAAATAGTTCAACTATATTAGTACAGGTTAAAGCAATATGCATTACAAACGTCCAAAAAATAATCTTACAAACGAATACAATACATGTGTGAAAATGTGCTAGCATGTTAACAAACTTCTAAATTAAGCGAAAGTTCCAACACACATCCATACACCATACATTACTAACCCCAATAGTGGGGCATTGGAGCCATTGCTCGCTCCTCAAAGAAAAGACTACAGACTCTCAAGGCTATGTGGGAGGAGCCAAGCTGAAAAAGTCTTTTGCATGTACAAATGAGGGGTATATTTAGCCAAGGGTGAACTTGACCCTTGTGACTCTTCAAATTTCCTCATGAATGTTTGAATTAGATGACTCTTCAACTGACATGCATCTTCAACTTTGTATGTGGGTCTCTTGGACTTCCATGCTACATTACATTGATAACAACAATATGGCCCACAATAGTGATGTGGTTGAGACAACTCATGACATGACTCGACATGAAAACACTAGTATGTTCATGTTGATGGTGGTGTCCATGTCGAGTTGCAGTGCTGCTGAATGATGAGTGTGCTCTTAGTGTATCATAGCTTCACCTCTGCATGAAAAGGTGTGTGAATCCTTCGATGGTCTTGGAGTTCGCTTGATGTTGCATGTGCATGTATCCCCTTCGCTGGTACTTGGCATGCTTCATGTGTTCATCCATTCACGAACAAGTATCCTAGCATGCACTCCTTGTTCATCCCATTCATCATTGCGCCATGTCTCATCCATGTACCTGTATCTACAATCACTAATGATGAGATGACATTAAATCCAGAAATCCCCTAGTTTACCATGATGCATCATCTTTCGCTTTCGGGTGGAGGTGACCAGGAGAGAGGACAAGGCTTTTGAAACTGCGAAGAGCATATATCATGCAGGGATACAAGGCTTCGGGACACTATTCGGAAAACTGTGCAGAGGTCACTGAGAGGTTGGGTTGAGCAGTCTGGGAAAGGATTGACATCTAGGAATCTAGCTCAACTGGGAGGCAGAATTGTGCAATATTTTCGAGGAAGGCAGTGCGGGCAACAGGAGGCACTTGCAGTAAAAAATACGCATATTTTTAGAGGAGGATAGGAGCAGGATGCGGGAAGCTTGCTGGCCAAAACTATGAAAATCTGGGAGGCAGTCATGCAGGACATGTTTGCGTAGTTTTCAGGCTGAGTGGGGTGTTAGGAAGCTAGTGGACAGTCCAAGAAAACTACACAATTTTCAGGAGGAGTGGCAGACCGGCCGACAGGGTGTCTCCCTGACAAGACTGTGCAATTTCCAGAGACAGTGCAGTGACAGGAAGTAGGTGCCTATCCCTCTTTTCTGTGCAATTTCTTCAGTTAGTGTAGGCGGGCAGGATGATAACTTTTGCACAATTTTTGGGAGGAGTGAAGCTCGGGGTCACTTCCAAGTCAAATTATTTAGTTAACCAACAAGAGGCTTAATGGATAGGCTTGCGGGAAGCGCAGATTGAGATAGCTTCTTGGGAAACTTCTGCATTTTTCTGGGTGAGAGTCAGCCATGTTGATTCCAGGATTGCATAGTGCAGACTGCTTGGGAAGCAACCTCAAGCTTTGTGCAATTCTGGCCAACAACGCTTGGTCACTGAGGGTTGAGACTGCACAGTGCAGCTTAGTGAAGGTCTGGCTAATGGAGGGTGGTCCGATCGATAGATCTTAGGAAAAATGGTTAAGTGTGTGAGCGATTGAACTCATGTATACATGACCTTGTGAACACACACTCAACATGACTCAAGGACAAGACACCTCAAACAAACCAGACAACATGCTCAGTGTGACTGACTAACGGGTGTGAACGACAAGTGAGACACTTGAGATAGATTGTTGAATGATCGTGACGACACTTGCATAACATTACATACACCTTCTTGTGTGAGTGTGACAAATGATTACATAGTGAACACAACTTGTACACACGAAGATAGACCTTGAACATAGCCAGTACAAGACTGCAAGCATGACATTGCAACCAACATGCTAAAAGATGACTGGTGAACGATCAAGACAAGAGGGTTTAAAGACTCAACATGAGCTCATGGGATGAGACCAAGTGTTTGAAATCATCAAGGAAAAACCAAGGAAGGCTCCGAAATTGGATGTAGGCCAAAATTTTGGACGGTGTTGCAGCCGCTACAAGACTTAGCGACACACTGGTTGAATACCATCTTCTCTGTTTCGGTCCATTGACAACACAAAGCCTTGGTCTATCATGGAGTATTGAATTGTTGTGTGGGTTAATTCGATTTCCCCACTTACCCCATGGACAAACATGGTTCACCTTTTTCCAACTCAGTCGAGCACACAACAAGTTTCAGCTTGATCATAGTGTTTCGAAATCGGGAAGGGTAGTTTGGCTTGCGAGTTTAAAATTTTCATAGTATAAGTTTTCATCTCTGGTGTTGCTCCGCTGCGAGTAGGCCTGGACAATACCTCGATGGATTCACACAGGAACACATGTATTGCTCCACTTCCATCAAGCCTAGTCACTACCCTGGTGGAGTTGCATGCTTCACCTCCTTTCGCAAGAAGCCTTTCTCTTCTTTTGCCTTTGTATTTTTTAAAACAGGACTGTGCATAGGCACTTATTTATTTTTGGGTCAGAAGAGGGATCCCGACTTATTGAGAGCAGAAGAGGTTTTTCCTTCAAAGAAGCATGTAAGACCTCTGATTTAGGTTTTCTTGTTTAGATTTTCGCCTTCTATGTTTCTACTAGTTGGATGAGCTTGAACACACAGAGTAGAAGACTAAGTATATGAATGTGGTTTTCTAGTGTGGACACAAGTTCATGGTTGGACCAAAGATCCCCTTACATACGACTCGTATTTTTCGTCGAGACTTGATCAACCAAAGGTTATAACCAAGCATAGAGAAGACATACACAGGGCTGAACAAGGGATGTAGTGTCACAACACTCTTTGGATCTTAGCCACATACTCATTCAAAAGCCAGAACTCAATAGAGGGTAGCACTTATTGACAAAAGAAAAAATAGCATGATATTAAGCAAACAAAACAAAGAAAAGAAAAAATAGCAACGCAAAGTGAAAAGACAACAAGCAGTAAATAGACTATGTACATGTTGCATGACGCGAACCTGACTTACTGAAAGTAGTGCTTTAAATCTTGGTCATTGACAGGAAGGTTTTCAATCCTCTCGTCAAGTGATTACGGACGGTACGTGTGTGGGCCAATCTTTTCCTAGACAATGTATGGACCAATCCATAGGGATTAGAACTTTGTATGTTTTCCTTTGTCTTCATGGGGCTTATCCCATTTCAAGGCTAATTCACCCACACCGAAGTTAGTATTCCATGCAGACTTCTTATCGAACCATCTCTTGATACAGTTTTGGTGGAGTGTGAAATTTTCTTTTGCTTTCATCCTTTCTTCCTGCAACTTGTGAAGTGTATCCATCCTATGCTGAACTAGGAGACAAGGCTTGCCTTGGAATTCTTGGGACAATTGGAGCACAGGCAAGTACATGGTTGGCAAAATGATGGCTTCTTTCCCATAAACCAAGAAGCATGGCGAAGTTCTCAGAGAGGGTTTGGGTGTTACACGGTCAGCCCATAAAGAATTCATCAAATAAAAGTGCCAGTTATGCTACTCAGAGTAAATGGTCTTTTTGATAATGCAGATAAGGTTTTTATTTGTGGATTCAGTGAGACCATTTCCCTGTGGGTAGTAGTTAGTTGAGTGTTTAAGAAAGATACCATATTACAATCCAAAATCATAAAGCTTTAAAGACAAAAAGTAAGTTGCATTTTCAAAAACAAGTGATACCTGAACGCCAAATCATGAGATGATGTTTTGTTGGAGGAAGCTGATGACTTCCTTGTCATTCACTTTCTTAAGAAGAACTATTTATGTCCACAGCGTGAAATAATATGCAGCTGTGAGGATGTAGTGGTGTTATTTCAATGAATATGGGAATATTTCTCCAATGATGTCTAGGCCCCACTGTTGAAATGGTTTAGTCAGTGCAACAAAGTGCAGCGGGTTTGCTGAACTTCATGTTCTGTTGGCACATCATTGATAGACCAGACACTTGTAGGCATAGGCATGTGCATCCTTGAATAATGTGGTCTAGTATAAACCTGTTCGTATGACTTTGTGCGCAATGGTATTTCCCACAAAGTGGCCCTTGACTCGTCTACCATGCAAATAATGTAAGACCTTCTATCAATCATGTCCCTCCATTGTTGTGCTTTCTATAAAACACTTCGTGCACCAACTGATAAGGTAAATCTTTGAGTAGAAGTGCCCTCTTCTGTATCATGGAGAAATGAGAGGGTTTGGTGCCATGCTCAAGGTACTGGCACACATCTTCTTACCAAGAGTTTCCGTATGAAGTGGGTGGTTCTTGCTCTACATCGTACATCTCGATTTCTTGCTTCCAACCAGTGAGCTCTTCTTCTTCCTGCTTTTCATGGATTACTTTGGTTGCAAGTTTGTGGAGGCCATGACCCTTGACAATGTGAATTAGCTTGATGTCAGGATCATACTCTTGCAATCTTGTTATCCAGTTTGCATGTCTTTCACCCAGCTCTTGATTTACAAGAAGAGATCAAACTGTTGGGTGTGGCACAAAGACTATGCAATGGTTCTTCAACAAGTACGGTTTGAAGTGTTTCACCACCTTGTATATTGCATATTATTGTTTTTTCATAGAGGGGTAGTTGAGTTCGGGTCCTTGCATGCTTGCACTCATGAAGGAGATGGGACGTTTTTCATTTAGGTCATCCTTCTAAGTGAGTACTGCAGCAAGTGAATTGTTGGAGGCAAAGGTGTATATCAAGAAATCCTTATTAAAGTCTGGGTTGTAAAGTGAAGGAACATTTTCTATAGCTTGCTTGATACGAGTGAATGTATTCTTTTCCTTGTTACCCCAACTATAGACTGCATCCTTCTTGATCATGTCTTGCATATGTTTCATTATCTGTGCATAATTTGAGATGAACCTCTGGAGGAAGCTTATCTTTCTCAAGAAGGACTGCATGACTTTCTTATTAGCTGGGTGAGGAATCCGTGTGATCATCCAAACTGGATCTAGATCAACCTTGATCCCACTTCTGGGAATGATGTGCCCAAGGAGTTTTCCCTCAGACACTACAAATACGCTTTTCTTGGGATTCAAACATATCCTGTATTTTCGGCATCGCTCGAATATCTTCTTCAGATGGCGTATGTGGTCTGACCATTTTCTGGAAAAGACAATCATGTCATCAAGGTACATCACTATGCTCTATCTGATAAGTCCATGGAAAGTGATGTCCATGGTGCGCTGAAAAGTTGCGCCTACATTCACAAGCCCAAATGGCATTCTCCTATAGGAGAATGTACAACACTTGGTACGGAAGGTATTTTTTAGTCTATCAGGTTCTACTACTAGAACCTGGTTTTATCTCGAAAAACCATCAAGCAAAGAAACCATTTCCACTCTAGATATTGTCTGTAAAATATGTTTCATTGACGGCATGGGATAGTTGTCTCTGTCTAAGGTGCGATTCAAGTTTTGAAAATCAACACATAAGCGGATATCCCCTGACTTCTTACATACAGGAACTAACTTAGAAACCCATGTAGAATGACGAACTCTATCAATGATCCCTGCATCCAACAGCTTAGTCAGTTCTTTCTATATGAGGGGTTGAAGTGACGGATGTACTTTCCTCAGCTTTTGCTGAAATGGCTTGACCCCTTCTTTGATCGAAATGACATGTTGGATTATTCGTGTGTCATATATTTTTAGATCATCGTATGTCCATGCAAACACATATTGTTATTGTTTGAACAAGTGGACAAATGCTTGCTGCTCCTGTGGTGTGCAACACATACTGAGATTGGTAAACTTCAGATCTTGTTCCGTTCCCAAGTTGATATGTTCATGCCTCATGGTGGAACAGTGGGTTTCTGTTCCTTGGCCCTTGAAAGTAGTTTTGCAAGTAATAGAACATTTTGAGAGATACCACACCCTTGGGTATGAAGTTTCATTTCTTGTCATTAGCTATGGCTTGTAGAGACTAATCGTGCTTATCTTCATCAATTGTTGCATCCTTGAAGACATTAGCATTGGCCATGAAGTGTAGTATTTGTTGATCATCGTAAAATAGACATATATTAGTTATGTTATCATGGATAGAAGGCTTATACAAAATTTCAACAATAAACCTATCCCTAAGCAGTGTCATCCTAGCAATTGCGTTAGCTAAGATATCGACAACTGCATTACGCATTCTTGGCACAACAATGATATTGAAAGCTTGGAAGTTAGAGATCAATTGCCATACCTCTTGTTGATAAATTTGAGATGAGGTAAAAAAAAATGTATGCTGTTATGTACCTATCGTATCATGATTTATGAATCACCTATCACTTTGAGTGTAGCAACATTGAGGCTAATGACTTTGTGCAAGCCCAATATGAGTGCTTCATACTTAGCAGTTTTGTTCGTGCACTAGAATTCCAAGTGGCTTGAGATCAAGTGTTTCCTGTGCTTTGGGTCTATCAAGACACACCTGGATCTAGAGCTATCATGTGTCTTTGATCCATCAAAATACATGGTCCACAATTCGTCTGTACATGGACTGCTCGATGCGCTAGTACTGCTACTGCTAACGCTACTAGTGTTAAAATGTACTATAAATGTTTCATTCCCATCAGTTGGGCAAGGAAGGAGACCCAATTTTGTGTCTAGTGGGGTTGGAGCTAGTTGTGTGAGATAACACCCCAATTGTGTTTCCAAGAGGTAGTTTCTGAACGTGAGCTACGCGAAAGACAATGGTTCATTCTCACCATTGATGGGAGTGACATTATGTTTCATGTATCTCTCAGATAACACCCAGATATGATTTCTTTTGCCTTGGTACAAAAGCCATAAGTGTGAGTAGTTTGTGGCAAAGCATCCATTCAACTTGTTGGACCAGTATCTGCTAAGCAATAAGCCATATGTTTATGATATGTCAACAATGACAATGTTGATGCACTGGTGAACTCGGCCATCATGAGATAATCGGATGATCACACCATGAAGTTCACCAATGGCTGGTACGCATGTTTGATCTAGTTGGATGATCTGCGCAGATGTCTTGCTCCATTGTGAATTGATTCACCTGGAAATGGAGAGTGGCATGACATTAGTTGATGCACCATAGTCAACCAAACAGATTCAAATGAGAGCAAGAATGGAGGGAAAACCGAGTTTTCTTCTTGCATACGAGTGTGTTGAGCACAATTGTGAGTGAACTGGGAGATGTGCTTGCTCCCTTGCTAGTAGAGGCTATGTTGTGTGCTGATGTTTTCCCCAATGTGCGCAGCAGAATATCTCACTGATCCTTGAGCTTAGCTAACTCGAACAAAGATATTTTTGCACGATTTTTCTCCATATCTTCTACAATATTGTAGTCAAGAGCGGGTAAAATCACCGAGGTGTCCAAGGTTAGACTTGTGTTTGTACTGTCTAGCGGAGTGTTCTCAAGTTTATTGCTCATGGACATACTCTTGTTTGTAGCTATCTTCCTAGGCTTGCTTTTTTCTTTCTACTTTTGGATGGTTGGTGGATCAACCTTCCTCAACAGTTCAAGCTTTTCTTGCATCTGCCCAATAGTAGGGGGATCCCCTTGACTTCTGAGATTGTATCGACCATTTTGTTTTAGGGGTTGCTTCTCAGTGTTCATTTTTTGTGTTGCATGCGAGCATTGATACATGTTGATCACCTTCCAAGTACCTGGTGCCTCATCATATGCAACATCTTCTTCATCATCTTCGTCTTCTAGTTGACACTACAAATTGTTTACCATATTTCTCAAACTATTGCACACCGAGTCCACAACTCGTTTCCATTCCAGGCAAGTTCCTTCTAGGTGGCAGTCCTCATGGAATGAGAAAAACTTGGAGTTCGCGCAAATTTCCATCTGGAACATTGAGCTGGAGCTCTGCACAGTTTTGGATGGGAAGTTGTTGCTCCCTGATGACATGCTTCTCTTCTGTTGTCTGGGAGGCTAGCTGTTAGAAGATGTCTCGATCGTTCATTGCTTTAGCTCAGATACCTTTGTTGTCAAGTTCTTGACAAGACGAGTAAGGGTTTAAATGTCACTTTCTTCCTTGTCTTTCCCCTTACTCGCAGCAGCTTGGGGCTTCCTTCTCGCATATTTGGAGTCTTTTGCTAGTTTGTCATCCTTGATGACTCCAATCACGTGTAGGTCCTTTTCCACAACAATCTCCTCTTCCCAATTTTCAAGTAACGTTGGTTTTTCAGCCTGCTTGACGAACTGCACAATACTGGTTCAAAGCGGAGACGTGTAATAGTTGATAGTGATGGATTCATGATGTTTTTTTGTCTCAAGATGCGTAAAAACCTCTAATTGAAGTCTTTCACTTTCTCTTTTGACTCCTTCTTGAGACTACTCAACTCTTTGAGCAACATGGCAGGGGTCTTGTCATCAATAATTTTTTCCAAAAACATCCTTTTGAACATACCCCAGTTTTGGATGGAGTTGATAGGAAGGTTGTGATACCAAACCGTTGCTCAGCCATCCATGGTACACGGAAATAATCTGCATGCAATGTCATTGTACCATACCTCAAGTGTATGCAGTTGTAGGTAGAAGTTGTCTAAGTGGTCTTCTGCCTTCACGGTTCTGTCAAGGTCATACTTTGTCAACATCCTCTCTGAACGATTTGGCATCCTATACAAATCACCCAAGAGAGCCAATGGTCCCTGAGTAATCCATTCTAGGTTTTGGTTAACCATGTCTTCTTCTTATTCATCTTTCTCCTCTTCTTCAAAATCTGATGGTTCCACCTCTGTGTCTGTTGGTTCGTCTTCGCCTCCACTTCCTCCACTGCCTTCCCCTTTGTCTCCTATACCTGAGCCTAAGCCCAAGATCACGAGAGTGTCTTGTTCTCCTTGTCGAAAGATTGGAGGTTCCTCTACATTCTCGACCATTTATGCCATACCTTCGAGAGTGGAAAGAAGTGCTTCTTCCACTGATGAGACAAGAAATCCTCTGGGAGTGGTATTTGGCTGCTTTGATGCATATGGAAGATCTTGTATTCTTGGGATCAGTCTAACTACTTTGGAAAACTGACAGGGGATGGGACGAATAGAGCATAGGTGCTGAAATGAAATTTTGTGTTCACGTCTAGGAGGTGAGGAGTAAAAAGCTTTAGAGTTTCTTGTAGGTGAGAGGGAGTGTGAGTTAATGCATTGACCAAATGATAGATGAGTGGGGGTGAGAGGACATTCAGCCATAAAAAACTAGTGGCCCTCCTTCTAGCACCAAAAATGTTGATGGTGCCGGACCCACCAACATTTAGGGAATCTCGCCTGTATGAAGTCCCAACTAGACCTCACACTGTTTCGTGTAGGAGCCCCATCCAGTATGATGACCTAGTTTCCATTATCTTAAAGATATGCCTTAGGTCTTGCTTATCAACACATGAGAGTGGTATACTTAGTCTTCATACAATGAGGTTTTTGTGTCTGGTGAGTGCTTAGTGTAACTTGTGTCTAAGTTCTTTCACTGCATAGGGAGAGGGTGAGAGTGAGTTGAAAGGGAATAGTCCCAACTTATTTAGAGGTGAACAACACATCGGGACATGCGTAGCTTCTGGCGGAGTGGTCCACACGAATGCGACAGTCAGAAACACAAAGTGAAGAGATAGCATGTACAACACCTAGCGGAATAGTCCACACGAGTGTGACGATCGTTATAACAAGTTTACAAGGATGAATCTATAGAGTGTCCGATGGAGTAGTCCAATCAGGCAAGACAACGTTAACAACCGATACAACACATTTCCAATAGAATATGCACTAAAACAACCGAAATAATTTATCTATATTAGTACAGGTTAAAGAAACATGCATTACAAGCACCCAAATAATAGTCTTATAAACGAATACAATACACGTGTGAAAATGTGCTGGCATGTTAACAGGCTTCTGAATTAAGCTAAAGTTCCAAGAGACATCCATACACCATACATCACCAACCCCAATACCAGGGCTTTGGAACCACTGCTCACTCCTCAAAGAAAAGAATATAGACTCTCAAGGCTATGTGGGAGGAGCCAGGGTGAAAAAGTCTTTTGCATGTACAAATGAGGGGTATATATAGCCAAGGGTGAACTTGACTGTTGTGACTCTTCGACTTCCCTCATGACTATTTGACTTACATGACTCTTCAATTGATGTGACTCTTCAACTTCGTATGTAGGTCTCTTGGACTTCCACGTTACATTACATTGATTACAACAGTATGTCCCATAGTAGTGTTGTGGCCGAGACGACTCATGACATGAATCAACATGATAGTGCTGGTATATTCATGTTGAGGGTGGTGTCCATGTTGAGTTGCAGTGTTGCTGAATGATGAGTGTGCTCTTGGTGTATCATAGCTTCACCTCCACATGAAAAGGTGTGCAAAGTCTTCGATGGTCTTGGAATTCGCTTGATGTTGCATGTGCATGTATCCCCTTCGTTGGTACTTGGCATGCTTCATGTGTTGATCCATTCGCGAATAAGTCTCCTAGCATGTGTGCCTTGTTCATCCTATTAGTCATCGCACCATGTGTACCTGTATCTGCAATCACTCATGATGAGATGACATCAAATCTAGAAATCCTGAAGTCTACCATGACGCATCATCTTTCACTTTCGAGTGGAGGTGACTGGGAGAGAGGACAAGTATTCTAAAACTACACATCACATATTTTACGCTGGGATGCGAGGCTCCAAGCATTGTTAGGAAAACCTGCGCAGAGGTCACTGAGAGGCTAGGTTGAGCAGTCTAGTAAAGCAGTGACATCTACAGGATTTGGCTTAGCTGGGAGGAAGAACTGTGATTTTTTTTTGGGGAAGGTAGTGTTGGAAGCTGGAGGCACTGGTAGTAAAAACTGCGTAGGATTTTAGAGGAGGCCGGGAGTGGGCTGCGTGAGCTTGCTGGCCAAAACTACGCAGATTTGGGAGGCAGTCATGCAGGACATGTTTGCGTAGTTTCTAGGCTGAACGGGGTGTCAGGAAGCTGGTGGACAATCCAAGAAAAATATGCATTTTTTAGGAGGAGTGGCAGGCCGGCTGGCACAGGGATTTCTTGACAAAACTGTGCCATTTCTAGAGCGAGTGCAGTGACTGGAAACAGGTGTCTGTCCCTCTTTTCTGTGCTATTTCTTTTGTCGATGCAGGTAGGTAGGCTGACAAATTTTGTGCAATTTTTGGGAGGAGTGGAGCTCAGTGTCACTGCCTATTCAAATTCTCTTCTTGACCAGTGGGAGGCTTGATGGATAGGCTTGCAAGAAGAACATATTGAGATAGTTTCTTGGGAAAATTTTGCATTGTTCTGGGTGACAGTAAGCCAGGGTAATTCCATGATTGCACAGTGTAGACTGCCTGGGAGGCAACCTCAAGCTCTGCGCATTTTTGGGCCACAGTGCTTGGTCACTGAGGCTAAGACTACGCAGTGCAGCTCAGTGGAGGTCCGACTGATGGAGGGTGCTCTAGTCGATAGATCTTCGGCAAAATGGTTAAGTGTGTGAGTGAGTGAACTCATGTATACTTGAAATTGCGAAAACACAGTCAACATGATTAGACAACAAGACACCTCAAACCAACTAGACAACATGCTCAGTGTGACTAACTAATGGGTGCGAGTGACAAGTGCGACACTTGAGATAGATCATTAAACGACTGTGACAACACTTGCGCGAAATTTCATACAAATTCATGTGTGAGTGAGACAGATGCTTATATAGTGAACACAACTTGTACACATGAAGACAAACCTTGAAAATAGATTGAATAAGACTGCAAGCATGACATTGCAACCAACATGCTAAAAGACAACCAGTGAATGGTCAAGCAAAGAGGGTGTAAAGACTCGACATGAGCTCATGGGATGAGTTGGAGTGTTTGAAATAATCAAGGAAAAACAAAGGAAGGCTCCAAAATTGGATGCAGGCCAAAAGTTTGGAGGGTGTTGCAGCCACTACAACAAGTCTTAATGCTATTTTTTTGCAAAAACAATTAGTGTCGTATAATCTGTCAATTTTCCATATATATATCTATATATATATGTATATATATGTATATATATATATATATACACACACACACACACACACACATATATATATATATATATATATATATATATTAAAAAGTACACATTTTAGACAATTTATGCTACACGAACACACACATACATCTTAAGATATATGTGTGTGTGTTAAAAATTACACATTTTAGACTAAGTTATGCTACACAAACATACACACACCTTTAAGATGTGCAAGCATGATCTATGCGGAGAGAACTAAGTTTTTCATATTAATATTTTTTTTATGAAAAGTTATATTTTTTATTACTTTTCCAAGTTGGTGAAGTAATAATTTAATCAAATTTTGTAAACACATGATCGCTTAAGATTTTAATCTATTGTTTAAATAAATTGAAAAACCAAGAATACCCTTTTGAAGATGATTCCTAAACGAAGGTAATGATATTTTTTGGAAACAAAATTTGTTGTCTATAATTTATGTTATAAATTTTTATTCATCCTTTGTTGAAACTATCCAACAAATTGTTAGAAATTGTAGCAAGAAAGGATCAATTTGACTTTAGCCTTAGTCATATTAAGTAAACCGAATTTCCACATCAGCACGACAACTTGGAGGAATAATAATGTCTTTTGGATTAGTCACATCATGAGGATTTGGGCAACATTTCGAACCAACTAATATAGTTCATCCTTGTCAGGCCAGGCAGTAACTCCAATAGGTAGTAAAACTAATTCGATTTATTTCATTAGGTATGCTATTGTTATATACCAAAAGGGTGTGACTGCTCAGTTCATCTCCTGATGACTGTTCACATTCCTAATTTAACTATTTACATAAATTCACCCAATCGTGAGGATTAGGTGTCAACATTCCCCCCCTTAATCTGAAGGGATGTTGGTGAGTCCAAGCATCGTTCTGAATCTTTCAAGATTTTCTCTTCCAAGCGCTTTGGTGAAGATGTCTGCAATTTGCTCATTTGTGTAACAATGATGGAGATGGACTGTTTTGGCCTCAACATGATGTCGGATCAGATGATATTTATTATTGATGTGCTTTGTTCGATCATGGAACTTTGGGTTCTTGGCCAACTTTATTGCAGAGGTGTTGTCAATCATGAGTGGAGTTGATTGTAATTGTTTTACCTGCAAATCTTCAAGAATTTTCCTGAGCCACACAATTTCTTTTGTTGCTTCAGCTGCTGCCACGTATTCTACTTCTGTTGTGGAATCTGCTAGAACTGATTGTTTGCATGATCTCCAGGAGACAACTCCTGATCCAAGACTCATAGCATATCCTGAAGTAGATACCCCAGTTTCTTTGTCTCCATCGAAGTTTGAATCAGAGTATCCGATCAAACTGAAGTCATCCACCTATGTGTACTTGATTCCAAAGTCTTGAGTTCCCTTCAAGTACTTTAGAACTCTTTTTGCAGCAGAACAATGTCCCTCACAAGGCTTTTGCATAAACCTGGAGAGGATTCCAACAACAAATGAAATGTTTGGTCTGGTAGTAGTAAGGTAGTTGAGACTTCCTACAAGATGTCTATACTTTGTTGCATCCTCAAATTCCTTTCCTTCAATAGATGTGAGCTTTAAGTTTTATTCCATTGGAGTAGTAAGAGGATTGCACTCTGTCATGCCAAATCTGTTTAAAAAATCTCCAATGTATTTCTTCTGAGAAAGAAATATGGACTTTGGATGTTGGGTTACTTCAATGCCAAGATAGTAATGAACATAGCCCAAGTCAGTCATTTCAAAAATTTTCCCCAATTCCTTCTTTATGGATGAAATGTAGCTTTCATTGTTCCCTGTCATTAAAAGATCATCTACATATACCACAAGATATACAACTGTTTTGCCAACTTTCTTGACAAATAAAGTTGCATCATCAAGATCAAAATGATTGAAGTTGAGTTTCAGAAGATGCTCAGTTAGTTTTTCATACCAGGCTTGCGGTGCTTGTTTGAGGCCATACAAGGACTTCACAAGTTTGCATACTTTATGTTCATGTCCTTTCACAGAAAATCCTTCAGGCTGGGACATAAAAACATTCTCTTTTAGATCTTCATTCAAGAAGGAAATTTTTACATCCATTTGATGGACTTTCCAACCGTTCTGCGCTGCTAGTGCAAAGAGTGTCCGGATGGTGGCCCATTTTGCTGTGGGGACAAAAGTTTGCTCATAATCGACCCCTTCCTTCTGTGCAAAACCTTTTGCCACAAGCCTAGTTTTGTGCTTGTCAAGTGAGCCATCAACTTTGTACTTGTTCTTGTAGACCCACTTGCAGCCAATTGGTTTGGTTCCAAATGGAGGATCAACCAGCTTCCAAGTGTCGTTCTTTATGAGGGCATCATACTCCTTTTGCATCGCTTCTTTCCATTCATCATGAGAAGTAGCTTCTTTAAAGGAAGTTGGGTCAAAATCTGTAGACAAGTTCAATTCACAATCATAAGAAACATCCATATCAACAGGTGAATTAGAGTCATCTACATCACCTCCATTTTGTCAGTTTGAATTTCTGGTTCCTGTTTTTCCAATTTCATCAGGATGAACACTTTCAAGTGTCTTCATCAACCACTTTGGGGGACCTTTCTGAGATGGTCCAGGCTTCTCTGTTGATTGATTTGGGACTGAATCAATATCAAGTCTCCCAATTCTATCAATTACATCACTTAAAGCATCATCCATTGTTGGAGTTTCATTCGGGGGAGAGTGTTCTTCGGAAAAAGATTCCACATGTTGATCTAGAATAGGAATCCCCCCTTCAAGATGTGGAATCTGATTATCAAATTCTTGAAATGATTTTGTTTTTGTGAATCTATCCAAGCGATCAAGTTGCCGCTCAATAACATTGTCAGATTTGGATGATTCAAGAAAAATTACATCTCTAGATACAAAAAACTTTTTATTTACTTCATCATGGAGGCGGTATGCTTTGGAGGTGTTTGAATACCCCAGGAAGATACACTTATGACTTCTAGCACCAAGTTTGTTTCTATGTACCTTTGGTATCAAAGCATAACAGGTGGAACCAAAGACCCTGAGATGTTTTACCGAAGGAACATGTCCATACCACAATTCATAAGGAGTCTTTTTTCTTATAGCATTAGATGGACATCTATTCTTTATATATGTAACACATAGAACAGCATCAGCCCAAAACATTATCTTTACATTTTTGAAGAAAAGCATGGATCATACCATATTCAAGATTGTTCTATTCATTCTTTCAGCTACAACATTCTGTTGGGGATTATAAGGCACAGTTGTTTGATGTTTTATCCCATGTTGGCGAAGATAGTTTTCAAATTCATTTGATGTATATTCTTTTCCATTATCAGTGCGAATAGACCCAATATGAGATTGTGCATCATTTTCAATCCATTTATGAAAATTCTTGAATGTTTGGAAAGCATCAGATTTTTTCTTCAATAAATAAACCCAACACATTCTGGTGTAGTCATCAATAAATGTCATGATATATTTATTTCCATTTGCAGAAGGAACAGGCATTGGACCACATAAATCTGAATGAATAAGTTCAAGCTTCCTATGTGCTCTTGAATGTGAATCATGAAAAGACTATTTGCTATGCTTTCCTAGAATGCAAGCATCACATTGCTTAAGTTTTCTAGGAATTGTAGGCAAACCAGCAACACCATTTCTCTTCAATAAGAGGAGACTGTCATAGTTTAAATGTCCAAATCTAGCATGCCATAATAAACTTGATGGAAGTGTACCTTCTTCATGATGAGAAATATATGAGAAATGTTGTGCATGAGCAGAGGTTCCTTGCAGTTTGAGAAGCCTTTCTTCTTCTATACCCCTCATGACAAGTGAGTGGTCAGATGCTTTTCTTACCTCAAGCTTGCCATCAAACATATGAATGGAGTGACCTTGCTGGCGGATGTGGAGCAAGGACAACAAGTTTCTCTTGAGCTGTGGGAGATATAGAACATGATCCAGAAGAAAGTCTGGAAGACCAGGCAGTTTAAGCTTGATTGTGCCAAGCCCTGATGGCTTGATTTTTGATTGATCTACAAAGTATACCACTCCATCAAAATTGTCAGTGAAATATTCAAAAAAATCTTTTCTATGAGTCATGTGACAGGTTGCTCCTGAATCAAGCAACCAATCATTTTTCCAAGAAGCAAGTGAAGCATTAAACAAATCTTCATTTACTCCAATGTTACATTGTGCCTGAACATAGTTAGAGGATTCAGGTGCTTTACCTTTGTCTGTATCATCAGTTTTACCTTTCTGTTGGTTTCTTTTCTGCTCAATTTTGTCCCATGGTAGCTTGCATGTAGAGGCATCTTGTGATCCATTTCTTTTGCAGCGAATACAGTGTAAATCTGCCTTTTCTCTTTGAGAATGTCTGCCCCCCCTGCCTCTAAAATATCTTCCTCTTCCTCTTCGTCCACCTCTTCCTCTTGTAGAATCTTGAGGAGGATGCTTTTATTTATGAGCAAGGCACACAGTCTCTTCAAAAGATTCAAGGGATATCTTCTTTCCGAAAGCTTTCTCTCTTTCAGCAAACTTTTTCACAAGAGAGTCAAAGGTTATATCTTTGAGATTTCCATTTTCTTGCAATGACTCAAGATAATTGGAGTAAGTAGGATAAAGTGCCTTGAGAAAAGAAATAAGAGGAATATCCAATTCAACCTTAGTGGATTTGATATCATGCATTATAGACTTTACTTCAGATGCAAGAGCAAGAGGATCATTATTTTGCAGTTCAAGAGTGAAGAGTTTAATCATGAGTTGGACAACTTCAAGTGCAGAATGTGAGTCATAGATTTCTTTCAGCTTTTGTAGGGCTTCAAAGGCAGTTGAATATGACGAAATATGGCGACTCACCTCTTCATTTACAGATGCTGCGATTAATGCATAGGATTTGCTGTTCTTGTTTTCCCAAATGACGAGCTCTTTGTGTGAGGTAGGTTGTACTGGGTCATTGTCTCCTTCTCCGACACACACTCCTTTCCACAACGCATTGAAGATGAGGGTGTGTTTTTATCATCCGGGACCATTCAGGATAGTTCTCCTTGCCAGTGAGAACTATTCCCACCATGGATATGATTGAATGCATTCTGTAAAAAAAAACTTTTGCTGATAGAAAAGAATACTTCTGCCAATATACAGTAAAAATGTACTCAAAAATTTCTGTGGGAAACGATTTTGGTTGTTTAATTCATATCACAGTCAATAATCAATCATTCACCGCGAGCTCTACAAAGTTGGAGCAGCAACGGCATCAACCACGAGCTCTACAAAGTTGGAGCAGCAACGGCATCACAATTTCAAGCTCTGATGGCAGACATACATCTCATGTAATCTGAGAACATTAAACATCTATATTCTAGAGTTGTTGCTTACAATTTGCGGCAACATAATAGTAGAACTAATGAAATCCGCAAAGCTCACTGAAAAGACAAAAAAATCACCATAAATCCCTTTGATTCTCTAGACCTTGAAGCCACGACTGTTTCTCTTACCACGAGCTGTCTCAAATTTCCTACCCTATGATCGAACATATGGTTTTGTGCCAAACACCTGGTGCTCTTCCAAAGTGCCTGACAGCCTCACGATGGCTCTTGGGGCCATGCAGCAATACTTCCTGTCATGCGGAAAGAGTCAATTTTGCGGACAAAACCGACCTCCCTAGAAACTAAGTCTTTTCTAGTGACAAACAAAACAATCAAGCACTATCTTTCCCTAAATATGCATTTAAAATAAAAGCAACCAGGTGTTTAAGGCTTACCTTTAGTCCAACGTTGTTTGTAGCGGCCAAGCCTCTTCGATCCAGATGAGCTCCTCTCTTTGAAGCCTGCATACACAAACAAGAAAACGATTACATAGCACCTAAATAACTCATATAATAAAACATATTCATCATAAAGACCAAGGAGTTTATGAAACAAATTATATATAACAACTTGTTGAGAAAAATGAACTTAATTGTATTAATTGGAAACAAAAGAAACCTTACAACCAACGCCTTGGTGTTGTGCAGGTCCCTCCCAGGGTCCAGCAAGAGTTCTCCTCTACTTTGACCAGCTCACCCACTTCCAAATGAAGCTAAGAAAGGAATGTGATCTCTCCTCTCAAGCTCTATAAGGAAGTCCTAATTTCAGCAACATCTACCCTTAGGAATGTTTAGCTTTCAACCTCCCTTGCCTTTGGCCCAATGCCTGTATTTATAATGCTTTGGAGGAAGTTAAACAGGTCCACCATCAATGGGATAAGTCCCTCTTTCAAAGGGATAGATCCCCTCTTCATGGGATAAGTTCCTCCTTCATTGGGATGCATGAACCATCTGGAGGCGCTCAATCCACGTCAAACCATCTTCTAGAATGCTCTAGAATCGACCGCAAGTAAGGTTTTGGAAGTAAAACTTGCACCTTTTGACTTTTACAGGGGTACGCACCCACCCCTTTACAGAAAGAGCGTACAAGTACGCAGGTATTATGTAATTAAGGAGCGGGCCCGCAGGTAAGAGTAAGAGAAAGTGTGGAACCAGAGTTATATTGATTTTTTAAAGGCTTTCTCTCTTTTTTGGAGTTTGACATGAGGAGCAGAGGTATAATACTTGCAAAGGAGGACAATATGGTTATTGATGGAGCCATACTGACTGCAAATAGTCATGGTGACAAATTTTAGTGTAACATATTGCCCCCTAAAGTGTGAGGTCTGTAGTAGATCAGGGTTTTATATCATCTAGGAAGAGTGAATCACTTTATCATTTTGAGGATTATCTTGTGGAGAGCCCAGTCGGAACCTGAAAATATTCAACAAAAAATATATATATGAGATCATATCATCGCTGAGGTAGGCATTCCCATACTCAGATCAAAAACTTAACTAACAAACTAACTACTGCTCTGATATAGGAATGATTTCGCAATACATCATAATCATAGACACATGTAGACACAGTATGGACGCAGCCATCCATTTTTAATTAGTCTACTGTATAATGAATATAAAACTCCTTGCAGCCTGGATGGCGGAAACTAGATCCAGGGTCTTCATTTCTGCTTCCTGAAATAGTACGATTCTATCCATGCAAATAAATGAGTTGATGTCGAACATGGTAGAAACCACTTGATTACCAGTCAATGATGTAAACTGTTAACAAGTGTGAGAGAGACCACCAGTGATGTCAATGGTTCTCAAAGTACCCAGTACAATCCATGAGATGTGAATGAATGTGTTGATGTCGAACATGTCACAGAATCCCTTGATCGAAGGTCATTGATGTAACCTGTCGTCAAAGGCGAGAAACCTGCCATTGAGGCATGCAGATCCCAAGGTACTGATGATTTCTAGATCATCTTTCTAGATAATGAACTGAAGTCGATAGAAAGCGATCCGTTGCAGGCAAGCCCACAACACGAAATCATAGATCAAGTTGAAGAAATGTAGCTGTAAGGACTGACTCAGGGATGGTCAAGATGGATGACAGACATTTTGCAGATGAATGGCTTATTGGAAGTGACCTCTTGAACACATAACGACACAACAGATGGCTTGGTGACAATTGACCCAAAGTTAATACCCGGAAACTGGCTGAAGACTTTCAATGTGGTTTGATCAACTATTAGGCAAAGGATTTCCCAACCCAGGTGAATGAAAAGTGTCGTGTTCAAGAGCGGTGATAAGGTTTTTCCGAGACAAAGTATAACAAATAGGCTCATTTTCCTCTCTTTTCCCCCACCATTTCTGGCAAGTACCTCCTTATTTTTTACAAGCTTGAGGAGGATAACATTTGCTTGATTATAAGCTCATCCTTCGGATGAGTCCAACTTAGTTTAGATTCGAACCCTAAGAAGGAGTGGTCAGTTCCTGTTTTTAATCGAACAGGTCCTTTACTGTGAAATTTTAACGAGTCCAGTATAGGAGAAACTCGGCGTTTTTCAATTTTAGAGAGTCTGAAAAACTTAAGAAGACTCCAGGGTTGACCTTTTTCGTAAATTTGTGTCTCCCAATCCCGAAAAAGTATAAAATAATACTTGAGAGAACTGCTTGATCTTTACGACCAAGGAGTACTTTCATGATTAGTGTCTCTGATCTGAAAAGTAGAAAGCGATCAAGGACACGTCGTTTTATTTCCAATATCGAATTTGAAACGACAAAAATCCGGAAATCTTTTCATGTTTTTACGGTCAAAAAAGGGCTGTAAGAGGACCATCTTTTTAATTCCATTTTAACGAGCTAAAAAGAAAACTCGGCAATCTTTTCACATTTTAGGAGTCAGAAAAGAGCTTAAAGATGACTCTGATGTTTTTGTTTGTAAAAAATGACAATTTTCCCTGAAAATCCTTCATCCTGCACAAAAACCAACACATTACTCATACCTGTTGAAGATAGATAAAAATACTTTGAAAAATACCTTTTCATGGTGAAAAATAAACAAATCTACCATTTATTTACCCAAAAAACCAATAAAAAGAGCTTTTACCAATTCATTTTTACCATTTCACTATTTGAGGAGAGGAAAAGGGCTTTTGGCAAGAAACTTCCCGTGGACATTGCGGAGAATCCGACCGTCGAAATCGAACGCCGTCTCTTCCAGGTAATCTACAACATCCTCCTCTTCAATTTCATCTGTTTAGAATTCTTTTTAAGGCCCCAGATTTCATTTTTGGGAGGTTTTATGGTTTCAAAAACCGCCTCTCGGGGTACGCAGGCGCCACACTAGGGACCCGCGGACCCCGACATTTTCTCAGTTGGAAAAATGTTAGGGGTCCGCACCCTGCCTTCAGGGACCCTGTATACCTACGCTCTGTTCCTAAAGGCGGGGTGCGTACCCAACGCAACGAGTTTTTAGAACCTAAATTCTCCAAAATGGGCCAATTTTTTTTGATTTTATGGAATCTAATGGATGTTTTATGGTATGTAGATTGTTCACCATGCTCGATTGGCATGAGAGAGAGCACGAAGATGTTGATTTGGCCGCCATTAATCATTAACCGTCAATTGATGCTTTGAAGGCATGCGGCCTTTATAAATTTTGGGCCATACCTGGCATGAGGGCCCAAGTGAGCTTTCTAGAGTGGCTGGTAGAAAGACGGAACGTTCAGGACCAATGTTTTTATATTGGAGGGCACTAGCTTGAGATGGAGCCGGCAGATATCTACTTTATCACTGGTTTGCCCAAGAGAGGCGAACACTTGACTCTATTCAGGATTAGGCCAGGTGGCTAGTCTGTCACTAGTCTCCGACTAGAGTGGTGTAACACTCAGTCTCAGGAGAAGGGGATAGAGATCAAAACTATATCCCATCCTGAACTTATGTTGATTTCCTTTACAGTTACCAGACTTTGCGGGGCTGCCGCTTTAGACATTACCACTGGATCCCAGATGCAGATGGAAATTGATTGCTATCGCGGTACCATTTTCAACTGGTGTGATGCTGTGTTGGCCAATGTAAAAGGCCAACTGACTGGAGCCAAAAACGGACAGCTAAAGACCTTTGGTTATGGGGCTTTAGTTGTGAGTTTTGGCTTAGAGAGGGTTCCGATGCTGATCCCACAGTAGCTCACTGTTGAGGTTGGGCTTCCTCGAGAGCCCAAATTGATGCGATGGGTTGCGGTTATGGCCCGTCATCCTGATGAGGGGACGGAGGTCGTCCGATTTACTCCGGAGTACTTTCACTGGTTAGAAAACCAGGTCTTTGCTATACAGGATTTTCCTTATGCCGGAGTTGATTTTCATGGAGATCCGGACATGGTTCTTCCACTGGGAGAACAATGGGATGATACATGTAACTTCATTTCTCACAAGTTTTCTAAACTATCTATTATTTTTGTTTGTTTTATATCGTCTAGAAACTGATAGTAATAATTTTCAAAATGCAGATGTAGGCCCACGACGTCCAGCCAATCTCCGGCCTTACGAGAGGAGACTACCAGCTGCAGCAGTACCGGCCCCACAGGACGAGGCCATAGAGACTTTGGCTCAGTTGGAAAGTGACCTGGAGCATCTTATAGCAGATATACCAGAGACTACCATAGATGATATTCCAATCAGGCTTTAGCGCTATGTAGTCGGGGTCCCAGGACCTTTTAGGAGGTTCTTGTGTAGGGTGGCCCGTACAGTGGTGTCATATAGAGATCATCACCAGTGATTGGATGGTCATTTTGTAGACACATGTGACATTTTGGTTTTTTGTACTTATCATTTTTGCCGATCATAAGGTGTTTTTCAACCTATGATCGAAGACGATGTATTTTTTGACACAATCCTATATATATATATATATATATATATATATATATATATCATTATTACCGGCTTATCTTGTAAATCATGTTATGGAATGGTTTTAAATTTACATGTATGATTATTGCAAATGTCTATTTAACATTCGAGAAGCAATTGCATCTGCTAATGTATTTAAAGACCTTGGAATATGCTGATATTCAATGTAATCAAACTCACGTTCCAAGAGATGCACTCTCAAAAATAATCTTAATAACACTGGATTTCTAATGGCATACACTATATTAAGCTGTAATACAACGAGTTCAGAATCTAACCTCACTATCAAACTCTGAATCCCAAATGAAATAGATTCAGATAATAACTCAATCACTGCACTATACTCGGCAATGTTGTTTGTTGTTTGACCGAGGCTTACCCCATGCATAGAAACTAACTCGTCAGAGGGCGAATAGATAACCCACGATGCGGAAGAAATGTTCCGTGTACTATGACAAGCACCATCAGCAAATCCAATGTATGTTTGGAGAGGCATTGATATTTGCAATATCAAGAGTAAAACCAGGATAAGCCAGAATAATGACGAAAAACACTCTCTAAGCTAAGCACACATTTTAAACCAAAACACACTTGCTAGAAAGACAAACTAACCTAACTAAAAATTCTCCATACCCATCTTTTAGGCATAATACCTCTTCAAGTAAAGACCATTTCTGGGTTTACCTAAAGAGTCCCCGTCAAAGTCTACCAACTCATAGGCCCCTTTTGCTAGCTTTCGCTTGAAAATATAGGGCCCATGCCACATAGGAACGAATTTTCCAGCACCTAATTTATCATTAGCTTGATCATACAATAACACTAGGTCTCCTTCCGAAAAATTTCGAGGGGTCACATTTCGATCATACTGAGCTTTCATATGTTTTGCGTGAGTCTCGATCGCCAATGCAGCATCACGTCGATTCTCATCTAATTGAGCTAAGTATAATAAACGCTTTTCCTCTTCGGAAGTAGCTGGAAGTAACTCGATGGCCATTTGCAGTGACAGGATTTCGCATTCAATGGGTAGCACAGCTTCCAAACCATAAACTAGTTGGAAAGGAGTGAACCCTGTTGATGTTTTCACTGAGGTTCGGTACGCCCAAAGCGCTGAAAATAACATGTTGTGCCAATTCGACCGATGAATACCAATGATTTGTCGGATCATGATAACTAAAACTTTGTTGATGGACTCAACCAGACCATTCGCTTGTGGATAATAAGGAGTTGAACTATCGTGACGCAAACCAAGCTGGCCTGTAAGTTCTGTCATCATAACGTTTCGAAAATGGCGTCCATGGTCAGTGATTATCGCTTGTGGGACACCAAACCTAGCAATTATATGATTGAACACGAAATTTGCAGCTGTCTTGCCATCTGCCTCGAATGTAGGCATTGCCTCGGCCCACTTAGTAAAATAATCTACCGCAAGGATGATATACGCATGCCCCCCGGTCGAGTGAGGGTTACATGTAATAAAATCGATACCCCATTTAGAAAAAGGACCAACGACAATTATAGGGTGGAGAGGAGCAGGTGGAGTGTGCATCTTTCGATCAAACACTTGACAGTTGTGGCATTTTCGGGCCGCAGTAATACAATCTTTAAACAAGGACGGCCAGAAGTAGCCAACGCACAATATCTTTTGGGCTGTGGCATACCCAGACATATGACCGCGACACGCTCCAGAGTGACAATCATTTAGAACCCTTTCAGCCTCTTCATGAGTTAAGCAACGTCGAAAAATAGAGTCCGCCCCATGGCGATAAAGAGTATCTCCAATGATTTTGAATTGTTGGGACTGGAATCGAATTTTCCGACGTTTCGACTTTGAAACTTCGGGCCAAAAGGATTGGGTCTGGAGATAGACGATGATATCCCCATACCATGGATCTAAAGTGCTGATTAGAAACAAAGATTCGTCCGCAATGGGCTCCTCTGCCACAGTTTCCGTGTCAGCACGCGGGAAGTCACACATTAACTCTGCAAAAACTAAAGATTTCTTAGACTTAGATTTCTCAAACTCCAAGTCGAACTCCTGCAGGATAACAATCCATTTAGAGTACTTTCCCCCTAGCAATTGTTTGGTCAAAATGTAGATCATAGGGTTGCAATCCGAAATGACTGTAGTTTTACGTAGTAAAATGTAGTGACGAAAACGTTGGACAGCTTGAATGGCTGCCAACGCCAATTTCTCCACATGTGAGTATTTTAGCTTAGTTGGGTTTAACGTTCGACTAAGGTAATATATCACATGTTCCGTTTCGAATTCATCTTCCTGAACTAAGACCATGCCAATGGTGGAATGGGAGGCGGCGAGATACAAAAAGTAATCCTGGTTGTAGTTGGGAGGATGCAGCAATGGTGCATGGGTCAACGCGTGCTTGAGTGCATCAAAAGATTTCTGAGCTATCTCATCCCAAGAGAATTGAGTGTTCTGTTTCAGCAACCATGTAAAACCCTTTGTAACCTTGGCGTAGTTAGGAATGAATCGTCGTAAAAAGTCTGCTTTCCCCTGCAAACTTTGGAGTTGGCGAAGACTCGAAGGAGGAGGCAAATTGATAATAGCTTCGACCTTCGAGGGATCAACGCGAATGCCGGCTTTCGAAACTACAAATCCCAGCAATCGACTCGTTTCTATATAGAAGACACATTTGTGTGGGTTCAACCGAATACGATAATGCCTACACCTCATAAAGATTGCACGTAAGTGGACGAGGTGATCAGCTCGATGTAATGAATGAGCGGGCAAATCATCGAGATACAGATGCACAATATGTTTGATGTCATGAAACACATAAGACATCGCCCTTTGAAAAGTTGCTTCGGCATTCTCGAGCCCAAAAGGTAATTTACAATAAGAAAATGTCCCCCATGGACAAATGAAAGCCGTTTTTGGTTGATCGGCAGGTAGAATATTGATTTGATTGTATCTGGAAAAACCATCCATAAAGGAAAATATTTCGCTGCCAGCACAATCATCAATTATTTGATTGATATAGGGAGTTGGGTAGTTGTCTTTTGGACAAGATCGATTAATGTCCCTATAATCGATGCATATTCTTATTGTTCCCTGTTTTTTGTTAACCGGAACAATATTCGATACCCAATCCGTTAACGGGATCGGATAAATGAAACCTGCTTTCAACAGTCTTTCAACATTTGCTTTAATTGCAGCAGCTTTTCGTGGGTGAATCTGACGCAAACGTTGGCGAACGGGTTTAGCATCCGGGTAAGTTTTGATCTCATGAAAAACAATCGCGGGATCAATTCTTGGAATTTCCTCATAGGACCAGGCAAACACGTCGCAGAATTCTTGAAATAGGGCCTTATATATTTGAATTTCGTCATTTGTACACGAGGCACCTATATGAATGTTCTCAACAATTCCAGGCTTAACCGAAATGTCAATGGGAATAGTTCGAGAGATGTTTCCCAAATTTAACTCTGAATCGGGATGTTTCATTGGATTTTGAGGTTCCTTGACATATTCAGTCGTAAAGATTGATGAGAAATCATTTTCAAAATGATCATCCTCAGGTAAAAATGAAGATCTGTGATGGAGATCTTCCCATGGTAAATCATCTACACATAGGATTTCACAAATTTTCTCATCAGAGTGAACAAGTTCAGAAAACGTAGTTAAATCCGAGGTTGATGTGAAAAGTGATTCCTCACAGACCACATTCATTAAGTCTTTTTTGGTTGAACACGGGTCGGTAAAAGACTGCACGGCTTCATAGGCAATTTCATATGGACTCAACGGCATAAAATTACCAAATGAGTCTATTTCAGATTCCGAAGGAACGATCCAAGGATCATCATAAAAAATAGTGTTTGATGTAATCATATGAATGGTTGCA
Organism: Pinus tabuliformis; assembly: GCA_031772625.1. Taxonomy (NCBI): domain Eukaryota; kingdom Viridiplantae; phylum Streptophyta; class Pinopsida; order Pinales; family Pinaceae; genus Pinus; species Pinus tabuliformis. The sequence continues at coordinate 1,165,911,632 of CM062813.1, forward strand.
AATGAAGATGATGCGTTGATTGGAGGAAAAAGAAAAGTTCCCAGTAAACCGACATCTTTAACTAATCCTACTCCAACATCCTTATATGGGATAGTTGTTTTACCGACATGCTGAATACTCTCTGAACATCATAAAAAATAGTGTCTGATGTAATCATATGAATGGTTGCAAATGAAGATGATGCGTTGATTGGAGGAAAAAGAAAAGTTCCCAGTAAACCGACATCTTTAACTAATCCTACTCCAACATCCTTATATGGGATAGTTGTTTTACCGACATGCTGAATACTCTCTGAAGAGGCTGGGTCGGATGAAAAGTAAGCCAGCTGGTCTATTGTTACAATCTTTCCATTATGTGGGAACTTTATTACTCGGAAGACCGATGAAACGACCGCTGTCATAGCGTAAGACCAACTTTGACCCAAGAGAAGGTTGTAGTCTAGAGGGGCATCAACCACCTCCACATCTAGACTAACGGTTTTTCCTTCAACCCCTATAGGCAAATCCTGTAGAATGCCAAAAGGATGAAACCCACGGCCATCAAAGGCCTTAAGAATTTTCGGGGATTGATTTAGTGAAGGAGAACCAAGCGATCTCCAACACTGTATCGACATAATACACGTTGAAGCTCCCTCATCAATTACATTCCGATGAATAGGTCTGCTTTTTACTATCAGTGGGATCTGGAAAGCCATTTGATGAGGCAAACGTGGTGTACTATTTTCTAGATCAAAGATTATTAGGTTCGGGTCTTGAACATCAACAGCTCCTATAGCAGACAAAAGTAATTTACGTTGTGCTGGGCATGATTGCAGCACTTCCAAAGCCGACATTGCCGAGGGTGAAACAGCTAAGTCCTCAACAGTGTTATAATTCTGGGCCGCTCTCGCATGTGGATTGAAAGCAGACTTTCGAAGTATACCCTTGGCGGGCGGTTTGATTACTAAGTCTGGATTAGGCTTCTCGATCTGTAGTGGATCGGAACCGGGAGCTGAGGTTGATGGATTAGAATGAGAAGATTCTGCTTCTTTGCCATCAACAGGACTTTTACTACCATAATCTTACAATCAAGCCACAATCCTTACATGGGACATCATCAATATGGGTTCTTCATTGGCACTCGAGGAAGAACCTATCATCTTGCTATCTTGATTTGGAAATGGATCCTTCAAAACAGCAGGAGTTTGGGAACCTTTGACGATCTTCACAACCTCTGCTCGATGAGGGCAGTCTCTTGTAAAATGTTCTTCGTCACAAATGAGACATGGATAACGAGGTTTGCGTTTTTCATCATTGGATTCCGCCTTTTCGGATTTCTCTTTTGAACTTTTGTCTGTTTTATTCTTCTTCTTTCCTTTCTTCTTTCCACCGGATTTTGATTTAGTCGTAGATGATTCTACAACGTGAACATCAGCGGAAACCTCTACAGAAGAATCTCCTGTCGGGGAATCAGGCAAGGTTATGATAGGAGAAGAATTCTTGGAGGATTTCTTCTTGCTTTTAGTATTAACTGTACCAATCATACTGTTGGGTCCCTATAATACTAGTGATTACCCCATTACTATTGTAGTTATACCCCTTATTTATATTGTTGTGCCCCTATTACCCACATATTGTTATTTTTGTGCCCCTTAGAATCCCTCTATTATTATTTTTTGTGGCTTTATATTATTATTGTTAAGTCGGCTGGATTATATTGTGACTCCTTAGACTCCTATATATAGAAAGGAGGTTTTGTCATTTGTATCATCCAAGAATTGTTCATTTATGTAATGTAAAAGAGGTTGCCCCCTCGAAGAGGCTGAATTCTAAGGCGTTGATCTTTCTTTTCTATCTTTTCTTGAGCTGGTTTCATAGCATTTGGTATCAGAGCTTTGGATTCTAGGGTTTCGCTGCTCCAAACAGGTCATCGTGGCATTTTCGCTATAACATTTTTTCTGTGATGTTTCAGAAGTCGCAAAAAAACCCATTTGAGAAGAAATCGCGTTGAACCTTGGGTCCGAATTTCAAAGTTTTTTGCGCGATATTTTCGGAGATATGATCTGAGGAAGTTGGTATTTTTGCAGACTCCTGAATTACACTCAAAACAGGTGACCTGGGGAAAATCGTCATAACTTTCTTTCTGAGCATCAGATTGAAAATTCGTAAGAAGGTACAGAAAGAGGGCGGACTTTAGTTTTCTTTTATATATTTTTCAGAGTCAAAGGTTGAAACAGTGACACGTGGCGCGTCGTACAAATTCGCTCTACTGAACTAGTCTATAATCAAGTCACTGTGGGAGATTTCGCATAACGCTTCCTTGGAGAATCCAATTTGGGTCAGACTTGTGGCATTGGAAAGAGGACAAAGAGGGCTACTATAGGTCACAAATTCAGAACTAGATAATCAGAAAGTACAGAGATACATCGGAGGCAATATCGAGCTCCTACAAAGTGAAAAAAGGTGTGTAGATTTTCTTTAATTTTTGCTTAAGCTTGGTTTGAAAATTTATTTTGAAGGATTTTCAAAGGGCATATTAGAGAATTATTATTGGTAACTGATGCCCCGAGGAAAGAAAATGAAAACACCTAGTAAGGAGCCTGAAAGCTCTAGCATGACTCATGAAGAAGAAGAAGAAATGCTATATGATATATCAAAATTACAAGAACAAGTGCAACGAGTGTCACTTGCACAAAAAGCAACAGAATCTAAAATGGATGGTTTAAGGAAAGATGTAGAAGCTAAGATGTATGGTTTAAAGAAAGGTGTAGAAGCTAAGATGGATGGCATGGAAGCTAAGGTGAATGGCATGGACGCTAAAATTGATGGCATGGATGATAAGATGGATAAGTTGCTACAAGAAATAGTCACTAAGGGTGAAAGAGTACTAAAGGAAACTCATGATGAGAACAAAAGAAATGTTAATCATGATTCCATAGACTCTAATGTTGGATCGAAGACTCACCATGTTCCAAAAATCGATATGAGGAAGTTTGATGGCAAGGATCCCGCCACATGGATATTACAGATGGAGCAATTCTTTGATCTCAATAATGTGCAAAACACACAAAAGGTACGTATGGCAACTTTATATTTGGAACCAAATCAGTTTGTATGGTATCAATGGCTTTGTTCTCGTAAACAATTTATCACTTGGGCAATTTTTACGGAAGAATTGATAGCACATTATGAGGATACAAAAAGCAACACTTTTTTTAGCCAATTGATAAGTCTCAAACAAAAGGGTTCAATAATGGAGCACATTGAGGAGTTCCAAAAATTGAACATAAGGGTAAAAGATATTCCAGAGGAGCATAGGATTGATGTGTTCATAGGGTCTTTAAAGGATAATATCCAACATGATGTGCGCCTTTGGGAACCTGATTCATTAGAGAAGGCATTCAGGTTAGCAAGAAAAATGGAAAGCAAAATTATGGCAACTAGGAAGCATACCATTCACAACTATAAAGACGGAAGTGTTGTTGCCCATAGTCTTCCACAACCTACAAGGTTGACACCACAACAATTGGAAGAAAAAAGAGCAAAAGGGCTTTGTTACAATTGTGATAGCAAATACACAAAAGGTCATAAGTGTGCTGAGAAGAAATTATTCTACATAGATTGTGAAGAGGAAGAAGAAAAGGAGCAAGAAAGGTCAAAAGAAGAGGATATATTCCAGGAACAAAGCCTAGATGAAGAACAAATAAATCCGACCATATCTTGTAATGCATTGGCGGGAATTACCACTCCTCAAACCATCAAGATAGAAGGACAAATCAAGAAGAAAAAGGTAATAGTGTTGATTGATTCAGGAAGCACCCACAATTTTATTCATTGTAGGGTAGCAAAAGAATTGAATTGCTTCCTATATCCAGCACCAGAGTGTCAAGTGATGATTGCAAATGGAGGAACAATAAATTGTTCTGGAAAGTGCCATAATATCAAGCTATCCATGGGAGAATATGTATTGACTAGCCCAATGCTTTCCATTCCAATGGGAGGTGCTGATGTTGTACTAGGAGTCCAATGGCTACAATCCTTGGGTACAATAGCTTTTAATTTTCAAGAACTTTTCATGAAATTTTCTGTGGAAGGAAAGGAAGTTGAATTAAGGGGTATTGCAGGGAAACCAGGAAAGATAATCAGCTCTAATGGCATGACAAAGCTTCTAAAAAAGGAGCAAAGAGGTGTAATTGCACAATTATGTTCGCTAGATGTTTCCACATTGGAATCATCTATTTCTCCAGATCTCCAAAAAGTCCTGGACAATCATTCCAAGGTATTTGAGACTCCCAAAGGTCTCCCACCTATGCGTGATCATGATCATGCTATTCATCTGATTCCAGGAAGTGTTCCTCCAAACATCAGGCCGTACAGATATCCATATGTCCAAAAAAGTGAAATTGAACGTATGGTTGCAGAAATGCTAGAGGCTGGTATAATTCAACCGAGTCAAAGTTCTTTCTCAGCTCCAGTAGTATTGGTGCACAAGAAGGATGGATCATGGCGCATGTGTCCAGATTATAGGAGCTCAACAAGCTCACTATTAAAGATAAGTTCCCCATTCCTGTCATTGATGAATTACTGGATGAATTGCATGGATCAATTTACTTCACCAAGTTGGATCTTCGTTCGGGATATCATCAAATCAGAATGAAGATTGAAGACATTTCGAAAACGGCATTTAGAACTCATGAGGGTCATTATGAATTTTTGGTCATGCCTTTTGGCCTTACCAATGCACCTTCAACATTTCAAGGTTTGATGAATTCAATTTTCAAACCATTCCTTAGAAAATTTGTGTTAGTATTTTTTGATGATATACTAATCTACAACAAGTCTTGGAAGGATCATGTTGAACATGTTGACAAGGTGCTACAACTATTGGAGGAGAAACAATTATATGCAAAAAGATCCAAATGTTTCTTTGGAGTCCAGGAGGTGGAATATTTGGGTCATATTGTATCTCATGAAGGAGTTAAGGTAGACCCTAGCAAAATTAAAGCCATTAAGGAATGGAAAATCCCCACATCCATAAAGCATCTGCGAGGATTTCTTGGGTTGACAGGGTATTATCGCAAGTTTGTTAAGAATTATGGGAGAATAGCAGCACCTCTAACAACATTATTGAAGAAAGATTCATTTTCATGGACTCTGGAAGCAACAAAGGCCTTTAAACATCTTAAAGAGGCAATGTGCCAAGCACCAGTCTTAGCTACACCGGACTTCACAAAAACCTTTATTGTGGAATGTGATGCTTCAGGAAATGGAATTGGTGCTGTTCTAATGCAAGATGAAAGACCCATTGCTTTTGAAAGTCGTCCAATCAAGGGAAAGTTTTTAAGCAAAGCTATTTATGAGAAGGAAATGTTGGCAATACTCCATGCACTTAAGAAATGGCGACCCTACCTAATGGGAAGACACTTCAAGGTAAAAACGGATCATGATAGCCTTAAATACTTTTTAGAACAAAGATTATCCTCTGAAGAGCAACAAAAGTGGGTCACAAAGATGTTGGGTTATGACTTTGAAATCATCTACAAAAAAGGGAAGCAAAATGTGGTGGCAGATGCACTCTCAAGAAAGGATGAGGATGTGGAAGCATTGTTGTGTGCCATTTCTATTATCCAACCAGATTGGATAAATGAAGCAAAGGAGGAATGGAAGAATGACGAAGAAGTGTGGGCACTTATTCAAAAGCTACAACAAGATTCCAGTACTTCTGATACATTTAGCTGGCAAAATGATTCGTTATGGTACAAAGATCGCTTATACCTCTGTAAGAATTCCCAGCTAAAACAAAAGATTCTTATGGAATTGCACACTTCTCCCTTAGGAGGGCACTCAGGATTTTTAAAAACTTACCACAGGGTTAAGAAGGAATTTTTTTGGGATGGCCTTAAATCAGATATTCAAAAGTTTGTGGCGGAATGTTTGGTTTGCCAACAAAATAAAGTTGAAACAATTAAGACACCGGGTCTATTACAACCTTTATCCATTCCAAGCCAACGTTGGGAGGAGGTTTCAATGGATTTTATCACAGGTTTACCCAAGTCTGAGGGAAAGAGTGTCATCATGGTGGTAGTTGACAGAATTACCAAGTATGCACACTTTTGTGCATTATCACATCCATTTAAAGCCAGTACAGTTTCTACTGCATTTATGGAAACAGTTCAAAAGCTACATGGAAACCCAAAGATTATTGTAAGTGACAGAGATCCCATTTTCACTGGAAATTTTTGGACAGAATTATTTTCTTGTCTTGGTACTCAGTTAGCTCATAGCTCATCTTATCATCCTCAATCTGATGGGCAAACTGAGATAGTAAACAAATGTTTGGAAGGATATCTTCGTTGCTTTGTATCTGATAAACAGACACAATGGGTCAAATGGTTGCCTCTGGCTGAATGGTGGTATAACACTTCCTTCCATACAGCAACAAAAATGACCCCATTTATGGCACTTTATGGGTACCAACCACCATCATCACATCATATTTAAGAGAAAATTCTAAGGTTCAGGCAGTGGAACATCACATCGAACATCAAAAACAAGTCCTCCAACTCTTAAAGGATAACCTCGTGTTGGCACAAAATAGAATGAAACAACAGGCAGATCAACATCGCAGTGAAAGAAGTTTTGATGTAGGTGATTGGGTATTCCTACGGCTACAACCATATAAGCAAATGTCCCTAAAGCAAGCTAAGAAGGATAATAAATTATCACCAAAGTATTATGGTCTGTACAAGGTGTTGGAAAAGATTGGTACTATGGCATACAAATTGGAGCTTCCTGCAGCTTCTCGATTGCACCCAGTTTTCCATGTTTCATGTTTAAAGAAGGTTATAGGCGACAAGCTCCCAGTTTAAACAATATTTCCAGAACTTGACGAGGAAGGAAAAATTATATTGGAACCGGAAGCAGTCACAGAAACAAGAACTCGACAGCTACGAAATCGATCAATTTCAGAGTATCTTATCAAGTGGAAGAACTTATCCACTGAAGATTCCACATGGGAGGATGAGAATTTTATGCAGAAGTATCAAAAACTGCTCTAGCGTTGAGGACAACACTTTTTTGACGGAGAGGGGAATGTTGGGTCCCTATAATGCTAGTGATTACCCCATTACTATTGTAGTTATACCCCTTATTTATATTGTTGTGCCCCTATTACCCACATATTGTTATTTCTGTGCCCCTTAGAATCCCTCTATTTTTATTTTTGTGGCTTTATATTATTATTGTTAGGTCGACTCGATTATATTGTGACTCCTTAGACTCCTATATATAGAAAGGAGGTTTTGTCATTTGTATCATCCAAGAATTGTTCATTTATGTAATGTAAAGGAGGTTGCCCCCTCGAAGAGGCTGAATTCTAAGGCGTTGATCTTTCTTTTCTATCTTTTCTTGAGCTGGTTTCATAACACATACCATCAGCAGCATGAGATCCCGAAGGAGTTGCAACGATTTGATTTGACTTGGGAAGATCGGTGATCTTTTCGTGTAACGTACCTGATTGAGTATAGACCAAGTCAAGGTACTGTGCTTGAGCAATCACTTGCTCCTCAGTAACAACTCCGGCTTTAGCAACATCTTCAGTGATCCTTGGCAACAAAGATTTTACAAACCACTCAGCCAAGATTTGATCCGGAATAAATACCTTCACTAAACATCGTCGACGTCTCCACTCATGAATATGATCTGAAATGTACGTGGATGTCGATTGTTTTAGCGAAGTTAATAATTCCGTGCCATTGTCATATCGGACTGGCAACTGGAAATGAGTTAAAAACGAGGTAGCTAACTGACTAAAATTATAAAAAGAGGCCCGTGGTAACTCAATATACCACTTGGCCGCAAGACCAATGAGAGTGCGCTGGAAAAGACGTAAGCGAATCGAATCATCCGAGATGGAATTAAAGGCACACGAGAGGTGGTAAGTCATCACATGGTTCGACGGGTCCTCTCCAAATTTACCTTCGAACTTGGGAATGTCACTTGGCAACGTATTCGGCATTGGTGGCCAAAACGGAAGATAATTAATTGGATCGTTCGTTAGGCGCGACAAGTCTGGTAAGTCCAAAGTTGCAATAAACGGTAGCTGCCGATTAGGATCCCTAAAACTCTGGTTCATGAGACCAGTCCCAGGAGGAGGATATCCAGGATAACTAGGAATAGGAATCGCGTTCGAGATATTGTATCCTCCTGGAAATCCAGGATTAACCAGACCATACTGGGGTTGTTGATAAGTGTACCCAAGATACGGTTGATACCGATAAACTGGCTACTAGACAGCAGGACCGAATTGGTACTGTCCCTGGTACGGTTGATAAGTGAATTGTGGTTGACTTGTGACAACCGTACTTAAACCAGGTTGTCCTACAGGCATCTAAACCATAGTTTGAATCGTGGATCCAGACGGTGGTAAAGATGTCTGAGGAGTAGATACAGGAACAGTAGAAACCGGAGCTGTCGATACTCCAGAAGTAGGTGGGGTAGATTGAACAGATGTTGCGGCAGTTGCAGCAATCGTTTGAGATGGAGTACTAGGTGCAATAGGCCCAGACTGAGAAACTACCGAAGGTATAGAAGTTTGAATATTAGACTGGACTGGTTGCTGTGGTGAACCAGAAACTAAGGGTTGTCCAGTTTGAGATGACAACTGTACATTTGGCTGCAACAACTGTTGAATTTGCGATGGATCCCACACTATGTTCATTCCGGGGTACTGACCCATAACAGGTTGAGAATATTGAGATCCAAAACCGGGTTGAGGGTAGGATTGATAATTGAAAGGTACAGTTCCCGTTCCTTGAACATAAGATTGACCTTGGGGTGGTTGGAAACGTTGGTTCGAGTACTGACCCTGGGGTAGATACCCTTGAGGCATGTACTGATACTGGGGTTGACCCTGAGGTATAAATTGATACTGGGGTTGACCTTGGGGTACATATTGAGTCTAGGGTTGACCTTGAGGAACGTAATGCACCGTAGTCACGTACTATCCTTGAGGTTGCCCCCAAGATGCAAATTGTGTACCTTGAGGTTGCCCCCCAGGCGTTAATTGAGGCTGCCCCCCAGGCGGTAACTGGCCACCTTGAGGTTGAGAATTGGGAATATAACCTGACATCATAAGAATGTCTTCTACGCTCAACGGCTTTGCACCATTGCTTCCAGTGAATAAACCTTGTTCAATGGGTTGAGGAGATGCTCCCGAAAAAGTACCAGAAAGTGACTGATACCCAGAGGGAACGGAAGGACCGCCGTAAAAAAAAGATTCAGGCGATTGAGACATCACGAACGACTGTATCGATATATTAGACGAAGGATAAAAACCTCTAGGTGTCGGGTGAAAAGAAGCTTGAGGTGGTGAAAAACTTAACCCTGGGTTTTCTAAGAAATTTGTTAAAGAACGTTTTCGTGAAATAATTAGTGGTCTTGTGTTGTGTGCTTTGGAAAAGATAAAGAGATTTTTTCTTTGATTTTCATTGCTAAGAAAATTGTCTTTATAAATTTTGCATTCTCCAACTCTCTTAGCTAGGGAATTCATTGAAAAGGAAAGATTGTGTTTTTTCATCCTAGGTGCATCTTTTTAGTGGATTTGAGTCGAGTCTACACATCATAAGTTTCATCTCCGCTACCTTTTGTCCTAAAGAAAAGCCAATTTTATTACATGTAATAAAATCGATACCCCATTTGGCAAAAGGACCAACGGCAATTATAGGGTGGAGAGGAGCAGGTGGAGCATGCATCTTTCGATCAAACACTTGACAGTTGTGGAATTTTCGGACCACAGTAATACAATCTTTAAACAAGGACGGCCAGAAGTAGCCAGCGCGCAATATCTTTTGGGCTATGGCATACCCAGACATATGACTGCCACACGCTCCAGAGTGACAGTCATTTAGAACCCTTTCAGCCTCTTCGTGAGTTAAGCAACATCGAAAAATAGAGTCCGCCCCAAGGCGATAAAGAGTATCTCCAATGATTTTGAATTGTTGGGACTGGAATCAAATTTTCCGACGTTTCTGTTGGACACCTATACCAATAGGTTTCATATTTCATGATTGGCCAAGGAAAGTCCAAATATGCTCTACTTTGGTATCACAAAGATCCCATATTTCCTAGAGAACAAGAGGTGTGTAAAGTGTTTCAAATGTTGATGACCTTATTCCAACTTGGATGGATGATTCAACAGTTTAACCTGGATCATGCCATGTTTCAATTTTGAGTTATAGAATAGAGAAAGAAGTCTATCCAAACTGCTTAATCTTGGCAGACAAGTAGTTTAGGTAGAGAAGTAAAGGTTCCCAACAGCTTAATCTGGGACCTTGGAAGAGATAAGGCTAGAAGTAGATAGAAAAGAATAAAGAAAAAGCCAAAGAAAAGAAAAGGCAAGTAAGGGTTTGCAAGTCCAAATGCACCCTCTAAGGAGAAACAAAAAATGCTAGGAAAATAGCTGGGTAAGCAGTTGTGGTTGCAGAAAGGGTATTTTCACCACTACACATATGTCAAGAGGTGTTTTGCCAAGGCAAAAATCTATCAATGGACAAAGTGGTTAATTCCATCAAATTACAGCAAGGAGCATGACTAACCTCCCTCTCCCCCTTCATTCCATTACTAACATTCCCTTTCTTTAGCTGAGATTTATGGAGAGAGATCATGGTTTTATGGTGGTTCTTGTTCATCTAGAAGCCACATTTCTTGTCTAAGATCTTTTCATTTTGATCTACTCTCAAAACTAAATCAATTTCAGATAAACTCAGTGAGATCCCCTTCATTTGCTCCCTTCATTCACATTAACCTCTAATTTTACTATATAGCTCCCCTATCTTACCCTTCCCCTAATAATACTAACACTATGGTGTATAAAGCCCCAAATCTTATAAATACTCCCTCCCTTGGCATTATAGCCATATGTTCTTAAAAAGAAACCAAAATGACCTCTGATCACTTTGATGAACCTATCACATCCCATTCCCCCTTGCTACAAGCCAACTTGCTCCTCAAACCACCATTTGCATTGAAAAAACCCTTGTAAACCCTCTTTTACCCTTAAAATCCTTTGCAAAAATTACCCAAAGTCTAAAAAGCCCGCCTCTGGCACATTTCCAAAAGGTTAGCGCGCAGTTTGTTTTAATGGAAAACATTGAAAAACCATTGAAAAACCCACAACCCAAAGTTTTCCGCCCGCGCATATAACCCGAGCATGTTGTTGCTCCGCCCACCGTCGGATCAAGTCCCGAGGATCCGACGATCCACGATGATATCGGAGGGGCTCCCATGGTGGTCCTTTACCGCCCGAGAAAGTGACGTTGCGTCACGTCACGGGCAGGCCACGCGTCAAACGATAAGGGCTCTCGGAGCCAGGCCTGACACTTTCAGCGCCGTACCCAAACCGCCCCGAGAGACCGTAGCGGTTAGCCTTAACCATAACCGCTACGGTCCGGACCGCCAGCTGCCCTCCTATGTCATATCGCCACGTCATTTCTGCTCATCCTTTTGCCGTTGATTGGCCCACCTCCCTGATGACATGGCTGCCACCTCATCGCCCCCATGGACCAATAGCTTACCGCCACATCACCCGATGACGTCAGCTGACGTCACCTCACCTTGACCCACCAATGACGTCATCACTAAAAAGCGCCAAAATGGTAAAAAGGTCCATATTAACCCAAAAAACCGTGTTTTCTCACTTTTTTACTCCTGTCGCTACTTCGGCTCTGCATGGCTGTTTACGTCCAAATTTTCGCCAACCTGCTCAGTTAACCAAGGCGACCTCCAGAGCTCCAACCGTGCACGCCTATGCGACCTCTGTTCGTCAATTAACAGGTATTTACCGTTTGCTGCCCTCCATACGCCTGTTATTGAAATTAAAGTTACTCAGAGGGCTAAGAAGACCTTAAAAATTATATTTTCACCGGCCATTTCCCTCTGCACGTCCACATTTGCAACTGTGAAGTCCAAAAACACCAGCCGAGCCTTAATGCCTGTAATTTCGCTCAAAAAACAACATTCACTGCGTATTCCTGGCAAACTTCTTGTTAAACTCAATTCACCCGCTAAAAGAGGACATAGTGAGACCATAGAGAAGCCCTGCTCCTGAAACAAACAGTATTTCAACTGCTGTTGTGTAAATTCCTCCTCTGGTATCTAAGATACAAACTGTTTTTACAGAAATTCACTTCTATTCTGTGTTGCTTCCATTAAACCATCCACCTACAATTGTTGAACTTTGAAGAATCATGGAGACTCCTATTGCTCTGAATATCAAGCCCCTCAATGCTCCTCACCAGGAATTAGCATGGAAAGCCCTGGGAGATATGGATTATCAAATGCTGGACTGGTTCCTTATGGGCTCCAAATACAATATCCAGATGATGAATGAGTTGAAAGCCCAGCACCTGAGTGGGGCAGACATCCTGGGAATTTGGGACTCAAACTTGCCCATCTACAACCTCCCCCAAGTAAATCCTATGCCAGAATTGATCTACAGCTGCCAGGAATGCTATGACCCAAACCAAAGAGCTGTCATCAGCCCCACAGGCTCAGTCCTGTTCCAGATTACCCCAGAGAGCATAAATGAAATGCTGCACTTCCATACTGCCAAGCAATTGACCCCCCTCTATATGCAGAATTTGATAAACAAAGGGAGCAAGCTGTCAAGTGACCAAATCATTAAAATCAATCAGTTGTTTGTCAAACCAGGCTCTGAATCAGTCAGAACCCCTCCTATTGGGTATCAATATTTGAATGAATTGGGCAGGATGTTAGTGGATTTAATCAGTTATGTCCTAGGATTCAAGGGAATGGAGGATGTGGATGACAGCATAATGGCAATGCTGTCTCTATTCTCTCCTGGTAAACCCCCAGCTGTACATTATGACTATGCAACCTACATTGCAGAAAAAATCCATGAGCAGTTTATGAACTTGAAGAGGGAAAGACTATTCAGGTATACCTCATATATATACCACTTATTCTTGTTTTACCAGCCAGCCACCTTCTCTGTTCCTTTGAAGCCACTCAATGCCCAGGGAAGTCCAAGGTCAGTTGTGTTCTGGACCTCTGTTTTTCATCATACCTCTGTATCACCTTATACATACTCTGAGTTCATTGATTTATTCATTTATCCAGCCATGACAGTACTGCATGGCACTCCTCCTCCTAGACTAACTGATGACATGAGGAGAATTCTCCATTTGAATAAGTCCTACAGCATTGGTAATTGGTACCTCTACCAAAACCACACAGTCATCAGGATATATGGCTGTGAGTTGAACCCTTTTAGGTTGCCAAGGTATGTCCCCATGAGGCTTTTTGCCTTGGAATATTTCAGACAGTTTGGGAACTCAGACTACCTCCATTTTCAGAGCAAGAACAAGAAGTCACAGTTAAAAGTAAGGAGCCAGCTGGGTCCTTTCCTATATAACAGAAAAGAGGAGGGGTGGAAGGAGGCAGACAATATCCTGGAGGGCCTCAGACTGCAAACCAGCTTTGAATGGATACCCTATGACCCCAATCATTTTGTCTCCCTCAGGAGGATAAAATATAAATTGGGTAGCTATGCACACAAGAGACAACCTGAGATTGAAAAGTATGCCAATGCATCAAGTTGGGAAGAGGGTACCCTAGAGGAGGAAATTACTAATGAAGAGCTACTTGAGAGAGAGGCTAGAAATATGCAAAAGGAAGCTGACTTGGAAACTTGTGGACAGGTGCCCCTCTCCTACAAAAAACAGCTTGGAGCAGCTACTACATCATCAACAACACAACATCAAACTGCCGAGAAAGCACCACAGACAGCAAGCAAAGATAAAGGGAAGCAGGTGGAACAGACACCTCCATTGATAGAAGAGCAAGTGGATACATTGCTACAGCAGCAAGAAGAGATGGAGCAGCAGGAACAAGGGCAGCAACAATAAGAGGTACAATACAGTGAACAGCAGCCCTTGCAGCAAGAAAAAGTGATTGATGCTCCAAGCTCCACTGAGCAACAGGCTCAGACAGTAGTGCCTCCTAGGGCAGAAACTACTGTTGATACCTCGGTCCTCCAAACCCCACAAAAGGAGGACTTAACTAGGAAAAGGGATAGAGAGACTCCCCTGACTTCATCCATCAATCGGGGAGAGAAAAGACAAAGATTAAATGACTTTCCAGAGGATGACATAGCAATGAGGCAAGCAATGGGCATGGGCCCACCCAGTGGAGAAGTTTCAGCCAGTTCATTCCAGCATGAACATGATAGAACTATAGGAGGAGAGGTCAGCTCCTCCAGCCAGCACAGAGAAAGACAGTCAAGCATCAAACAACAATTTATCGACATTAAGAGGAGGAGTGATCCTATTAAAGTACAGCTGTACAATCATTTGCTGAACCTGGCTCCTACCAATCAGCAAAGACTCATGTCTGCCTTTGATGTAAGTGAAGGCAAGATGATCATGAGTCACTTCATGCCCACAACGCTGCATCCTCAATCTACCTCGGATTATCTAAGAATCAACATGGAGGTTCTGGCTAAAGACATACACCCTATGGATAAGATCGAACTGCATAAACAAACCGGTGAAATGGTGTATGCCTCCTTGGCAGATGAAACATTGGAGAACTACAAATTGAAGAGCAGCCTTGATAACACAGCCTCTCAGCTGGAATTGGAGAGAGCATCATCACAAGCCAAGGACAACAGGATCAAGTCCTTGGAAGATGTAATTATAGAAATAGGACATGATCCTAAAGATGTTAAAGGTATCCAAGAACTCTTGAAGCTAAGGGATGCAGACATGGCGGCCTTAAGAAAGAAAATCAAGCTCCCAGCTACCATCCATCCGCAAACAGACGAGGTTGCCCAGCAAAGGCAGGAAAAGGATGCCACAGATATAATGATATCCCTGTACAAAGAGCTAGTTCGGACTCAAGACAAACTTGGAGAATCAGAAGCTGCAAAGGCAGCACTACAAACAGCATTAAAGCAAAAAGAAGAGGGCCAACCCTCCCAGCCTCCTCCTGTGATAATCAACCTTGAGGAAGTTCCTCCAACAACTACTCCTCCTCCTCAGCAGACAGGAACTACAGCACCATCTACAGCAACAACTACGCCAACAACAGAGCAGACTCCTACTCTGGATATGCAGAAGCTGCAAGCTGAGATCCAAGTTCTTGAATCCCAAATGAAAGAGCTTGATGAAGTCAAAAGGTCTTTGACTAAGGTGAATGAAAAATTTGACAAAAGCAAGCAGAATGAGGCAGCAAAGGAAAGAGAGGTAAAAGCTCTAAAAAAGAGAATAGCTGAACTAGAAAAAGAGCTTGCACTAGAAAAAGTAACAGCAGAACTAAAAGCAGTCCTCTGGGGTAACATTGGTCGGTCCATCACCAATCAGTGGCAGTACATTGAGACTATGGATGAGCAAATAGTACTCATTACCAAGGCAAACAGGGAAATACAGAGAGCTAGAGCAAGCCTTGGCCACATGCCAGATGCTGCCAGCAGAATGATCAATATTTTGAATAACAAAACTAGCTCTCAACTGGCTACCATGGGAATTACTAACAGGACTGAAACAATTTCAGTAGCTAAAAGAGTCCTGACACTGAGAAACCTAGTTGGAACGCTGGAGAGGAGAACACAGGATATGCAGACCGAGATCAACAAATTCCTGGACAGATTTGTGGCATTACAAAACAGAGGCCTCCCCAGCATATTAAGCAGTGTAGGAAGACTGCTTACCCTGGAAAATTACATCAAAAGGGTTGATGCCCATGCTGCAGCACAAATTGCAAAACAGCCCAGTACCTCAGCAGAAACAGGGCCAGCATCAGGGCAGAATTTGTATGATAGGGTGGATAACCTGTTTTTTATTATGAATGAAATTGATCACCTGTTTGATACACCACCAAATTTCTTTAAGTATACAGAAGCAGATGAAACTTTGGAGGCAATCATAAGACACCAATTGCCCACACAGGAAGTATGGAGGAATTTGACACAGGTAATCTTATCAGGCCAGAACCTGTAGTGTTAGTTTTCTCCAGTTTATGAACAGTCATGCACAGGCAGAATTTTGGTGGATGAATCCACAAGGAAAAGACAGATGCTGAGCCGACTCAGCAGGGCTATTTACTCACCACAGCAGCAATCACTATCACAAGGTAGCAGACCCAAAATACAGCGCACAAGCCATAAAGTCGGGCTCTCCAGCATTTAATCAAAGTATCTCAACCGACTCAGCAGCTCTCAAAGGCTAAAATATCTTCTGACAGAACATCAAGACGCCTTTATTTTGTATTCAATGCTGTAATAAATTTCTGATAATAATATCTCAAAAGTTGGTGAGAATATTAAGTCTGAGACAACTCAGAACTCAGATATTTTGTAAAAATCGCAAGTATATATTCACCCCGCACAGAAGCTTAAGGGGTTGTTGTTATTTTCCTTTTGGAAATCTCACTTGCTGTAAAATTCTCAGAGAAATAATACAAAGGGAGAATGGAATTTCCAAAGCTTGGTGTACCTTGATGCGTTGTGATGAATGGTGAATGTTGCAGGATTCCAGAGTGTTTCATAAAACAATAAGTTTTTCTTAAATCTCTGTATTACATGTTTTCGAGTCTTTTGTTCTCTTTTGTTGTTTAAATGTTTTACACTTAATAGCAAAGTAGAAGAATAGTTCCAGGATTTAATCACTGATTACCCTGAACTCAATCTAAGCTATTATCCATGTTTTCTTCAGATACAGTAAAAGAAGTGTAATTCTTAGTTGCTGCACTTTAAAAACTATATCTTTTACAGTGATAGATATTCCCAGGGATTCAGTTTTGCCCCTGAGACATCTATCCATTTCTCATAACTAGTTTGGTGGAAATACTTAAACACTCTGGTGAAAATTCTGAAATGCTTTCACTGCTTGTTTTACCTGTTCCTGTTATAAATCAAAAATTTGTTCTATGAAGTATCCAAATGGCCCTGTAAGTTTCACCAATTCACCTCAAGGTTTCTAGACACCTAGTGCTATAGACTCCATTGCCCAATGATCTTTGACTCTTTGAATACTACATCACAAGACCTGAAAGAAACTCTTCAACCAAAACACAAACAAAAACTGTGCATAATACCTAGCCTAAAACCCTATCATAAACAGATACAAATCATAAAGAGAGAGCCCTCTCTGATCACAGTTTGGCTAGAAACAGTGATCAAAAGATTGGTTAGTGGTTACCCCGGCCGTATTCCCTTGGGAGTCATAGGGAACAACCTGGGTGTTAACAGTTTCGACTTTGAAACTTCGAGCCGAAAGGATTGGGTTTGGAGATAGACAATGATATCCCCATACCACGGATCTAAAGTGCTGATTAGAAACAAAGATTCATCTGCAATGGGCTCCTCTGCCATAGTTTCGGTGTCAGCACGCGGGAAGTCACACATTAACTCTGCAAAAACTAAAGATTTCTTAGACTTAGATTTCTCAAACTCCAAGTCGAACTCCTGCAGGATAACAATCCATTTAGAGTACTTGCCCCCTAGCAATTGTTTGGTCAAAATGTAGATCATAGGGTTGCAATCTGAAATGCTAGGTTTGGTGTCCCACAAGTGATAATCACT
Organism: Pinus tabuliformis; assembly: GCA_031772625.1. NCBI lineage: Eukaryota > Viridiplantae > Streptophyta > Pinopsida > Pinales > Pinaceae > Pinus > Pinus tabuliformis. Next base: position 1,165,929,209 of record CM062813.1, read on the forward strand.
GACCATGGGCGCCATTTTCGAAACGTTATGATGACAGAACTTACAGGCCAGCTTGGTTTGCGTCACGATAGTTCAACTCCTTATTATCCACAAGCGAATGGTCTAGTTGAGTCCATCAACAAAGTTTTAGTTATCATGATCCGACGAATCATTGGTATTCATCGGTCGCATTGGCATAACATGTTATTTTCAGCGCTTTGGGCGTACCGAACCTCAGTGAAAACATCAACAGTGTTCACTCCTTTCCAACTAGTTTATGGTTTGGAAGCTGTGCTACCCATTGAATGCGAAATCCCATCACTGCAAATGGCCATCGAGTTACTTCCAGCTACTTCCGAAGAGGAAAAGCGTTTATTATACTTAGCTCAATTAGATGAGAATTGACGTGATGCTGCATTGGCGATCGAGACTCAAGAAAAACGTATGAAAGCTCAGTATTATCGAAATGTGACCCCTCGAAATTTTTCGGAAGGAGACCTAGTGTTATTGTATGATCAAGCTAATGATAAATTTGGTGCTGGAAAATTCGATCCTATGTGGCATGGGCCCTATATTGTCAAGCGAAAGCTAGCAAAAGGGGCCTATGAGTTGGTAGACTTTGACAGGGACTCTTTAGGTAAACCCAGAAATGGTCTTTACTTGAAGAGGTATTATGCTTAAAAGATGGGTATGGACAATTTTTAGTTAGGATAGTTTTTCTTTCTAGCTGGTGTGTATTTTTTCCTATTTTAACAAAGGATGTAAAAATACTTAACAAAAATCAATTTTAAGATCTATGAAAATCTAAGAGAAATTTACCTAAAAGGAAATCCAATGAGGTAAAAGCCTACAAAATATAATTCCAGGTTGTTTTACTCAGTTACAATTCAACCAAGGACTAATTCATGCAGAATCATAAATCAGTCAAAAACAAAAATAAAAAGCTCTTGTTCTTTTTATTAATAATGAAATTCACAGCTTAACAAACAAGCCTTCTCAAAATTCCGCAAAGAGACAACACAACGGTAGGTTTCTCAAACAAAGGTGGATTTTACGAATGGTCTAACTCCTAAGAAGACTAAAAATACCAGGGATATCCAAGGTTTCTACAACTTCTAAATCCAGAGTCACTACAAGACCAATACAAAAATCAAACCTAGGGCTAGAATTTCTATGAACTTCACTAAAACCCTTGATGCTAATGAAACAAGCCTAGATGAAAACTTCTGACAGGTAACCAGTGGATCTGGGCAGCAATAAATAAACTATAAACAAGATCTAATAGGTAAAAAAGGAAAAAATTGAAATTTTATAAACTTTTGACAAGGTACGCAGGCAACCCGTTTGCATAGGTGCGGCCCCGCTCTGTGTGAAAAGCAGAAGTGCGTGCAGGTATGCACTATGCTTAACTCAAAGGGTGCGTACTTCTCTCAAAAACAAGGAAAATAAAAAACTAACTCAATCCTAAGCTATTCTACCCAAATTCACAGTCAATCAGTCAAAAACAAGAAAGAAATCAACGTTTCTCAAATCAAAGTATCAATCAAAAGAGAAATCAATCAAATCCATGGATTCCCCAGCGGAGTCACCATTTTGTCATGCGGAAAGAGTCAATTTTGCGGACAAAACCGACCTCCCTAGAAACTAAGGCTTTTCTAGTGACAAACAAAACAATCAAGCACTATCTTTCCCTAAATATGCATTTAAAATAAAAGCAACCAGGTGTTTAAGGCTTACCTTTAGTCCAACGTTGTTTGTAGCAGCCAAGCCTCTTTGATCCAGATGAGCTCCTCTCCTTGAAGCCTGCATACACAAACAAGAAAACGATTACATAGCACCTGAATAAATCATATAATAAAACATATTCATCATAAAGACCAAGGAGTTTATGAAACAAATTATATATAACAACTTGTTGAGAAAAACGAACTTAATTGTATTAATTGGAAACAAAAGAAACCTTACAACCAACGCCTTGGTGTTGTGCAGGTCCCTCCCAGGGTCCAGCAAGAGTTCTCCTCTACTTTGATCAGCTCACCCACTTCCAAATGAAGCTAAGAAAGGAATGTGATCTCTCCTCTCAAGCTCTATAAGGGAGTCCTAATTTCAGTAGCATCTACCCTTAGGAATGTTCAGTTTTCAACCTCCCTTGCCTCTGGCCCAATTCCTGTATTTATAATGCTTTGGAGGAAGTTAAATAGGTCCACCATCAATGGGATAAGTCCCTCTTTCAAAGGGATAGCTCCCCTCTTCATGGGATAAGTTCCTCCTTCATTGGGATGCATCTGGAGGCGCTCAATCCACGTCAAACCATCTTCTAGAATGCTCTAGAATCAACCGCAAGTAAGTTTTTAGAAGTAAAACTTGCGCCTTTTGACTTTTACAGGGGTACGCACCCACCCCATTACATACAGAGCGTACAAGTACGCAGGTATTACGTACTTAAGGTGCGGGCCCGCAGGTAAGAGTAAGAGAAAGTGTGGAACCAGAGTTATATTGATTTTTTAAAGGCTTTCTTTCTTTTTTGGAGTTTGACATGAGGAGCAGAGGTATAAGACTTGCCAAGGAGGACAGTATGGTTATTGATGGAGCCATACTAACTGAAAATAGTCATGGTGACAAATTTTAGTGTAACACTTCCTTCCAAAGTGCTTGACAGCGTTAAAACATATGGAAACGTTAAAAATATGGAACAGTGTTAAAACATATGGGACAACGTTTAAAAATATGGGACAGGCAGTAACTCCAATAGGCAGTAAAACTGATTCGATTTATTTCATTAGGTATGCTATTGTTATATACAAAAGGGTGTGACTTCTCAGTTCATCTCCCGATGACTGTTCACATTCCTAATTTAACTATTTACATAAATTCACCCAATCATGAGGATTAGGTGTCAACAATCCTTATGACACAGGTGAAAAAATTAGTCGATCTTAAGGAATAAATAACAAGGATGCATCCGGGTCTAGAAATAGTCTTTAAGATTTAGTCGTTATTAAATTAGTTTTAAAATTAATAAAAAAATATTTAGTTATAAATTAGTAATGTTTTATATTATTTATTAGATATAAAATAAATAATTAAAAAAAATAACCATGAGATTTTAGAGTACTAAAACAAAAGTATGTAATAAAAATGTATGAGAAAAATAGAATTTAGAATAATATCCTGACAAATAACATCCTCCTCTCAAGGATGAATGATGCTTCCCTTTCTCACCAAGTTTTCCGTAAAAAAAATCACACGGAACAATATCTTCATGCTCATTCTCATCATTTTCCTGCACAAAATATTGGAGTTCTTAGCACTCTTGCAACCCGGGTTTTGAGAATTTCGGATGAGAACCACTTGGAGCAAGAGAAGTCTCATCTTCTTGAGGTATTTGAGAATAATGGGTATAGCAGAACTGAAGGCCCTAAGACCTTTCAAAGAGCCCACAAAGAGTCTAGAGTTAAGACTGCCTTGATGGTTCCCACCTCTAGTGTTCATCTTCCATTTATCCAAGGGACCACAAATAGGATTGCCCATATCCTTAAAAAGAATAAAGTTTCAACTTCATTCAAACCTCTCAATACCATTGGAAATTATCTGAAATTTGTTAAGGACCTTGTAGACCCTAGAGACATGAACGGGGTTTACTTGATCCCTTGTTCATGTGGGGTTTCCTACATTGGGGAAACAGGTTGCTCCATTAACCAGAGAATCCGAAAGCATGCGTCATGCATTAGGCATAAACATTCCCACTCATCAGCTCTAGCTAAACATGCGGAGAAATATAAGCACCATATTTGCATCGAAGATTCCAAAGTCATTGCTAGGATTGATCACTTCACCATAGGAAGCTTAGAGATGCGATTGAGATTCAGAAGCATGCAATCAATCTCAAATGGGGATGATGGTTGGAAATTAAGTAAGAGTTGAATTCCAACCCTGTCTTCTTAGTTTCAACCCCCTGTTTCTTCCCTTTTTTTCATTAATTAATTAATTTAGTAAGTTATTCACCAATAGCTTTTTTCTGAATTAATATAAATATAGGACCTCTAATTTTAAATTATTTGAATTCCTTACATCTGATTTATATCCATCCTTATTTAAGTTTATAATTTTCTAATATATTTTAATTAATTTTATTTGTCAGCATATTATTCTAAATTATATTTTTCTCATACATTTTTATTACATACTTTTGTTTTATTACTTTAAAAACTCATGGTTATTTATTTTAATTATTTATTTTATATATATTAAATAATATTAAAAAAATACTAATTTATAGCTAAATATTTTTTGAATAGTTTTATAACTAATTTTATAACGACTATTTCCCGACCCTAATGCATCCTTGCTATTTATTCCTTAAGATCGACTGGTTTTTTCACCTGTGTCCCGAGGATGAACCACATTAGTTGGTTCGAAATGTTGGCCAAATCCTATGATTTGATTAATCCAAAAAACATTATTATTCAAATATATGGATCACAAAAGTATAAGATCTAGCTCGAAGGAAGTTAACTAGTGTGACATGGATCTTGTCACTCAGTTAGCCCAGTAAATTTGAGTTAGAAGGCTTGGAGTTCAATTATGCATGTGTGATTGCAAAATTTTAGTAATCCATTTCAGTTATTTCCAGTTGTATATAGTTAACTAACCTATAACTATTGATAGAGTTAGTTGAAGGTCAGTTGTGCAATGAGACAATAGTCTAACTCAGAGATCTATCAGTTAACTGATCAATCAAACCAAAATATCTCATTCATGCATGGAATTCAAATTCCTCAGTTGGAGTGGAGGAATTAAGGCTAATGTAAAATTATTTGTATACTAGTGGAGTGTACAAAATTTTGTAGGCAAGCAGTTGATCAGTATTTTGGAATTGCGCAAGGAAATATGGATTTCCCCATTGTTGAGGAGCTAAATTTTCCTTAGGATTTGCACAAGGAAATAGGAGGCTTGGTGGGAAAGTAATTGGCTAAGTGTTGGCCAAAGTTTTTCATTGAGCATAGAGAACAATTATTCTTTTGTATGTTGAACTTAGAGTTGGAGCTAGCAGTTGTAGGCCAAAGTTTTTCATTGAGCATAGAGAACAACTATTCTTTTGTATGTTGAACTTAGAGCTGGAGCTAGCAGTTGTAGGTCAAAGTTTTTCATTGAGCATAGAGAACAATTATTATTTTGTATGTTGAACTTAGAGCTGGAGACAACAGTTGTAATAGTTTCTCTATTCAATTGATTAATGCAAAAAGGCTTGAGGGGTTTCTTCCAGTTGGGTTCCCCTACAAATCACTGTGTATTTATGATTTTTCTTCTTACATGTCTATGCATGTTGTTCTAAATTGTGATTGTCATTCCGCATATCACTAGAGTAGAATTGTGTCTCTCTTTTTTTTCAGTGTGAAATCTTGAGAAGTTGCAATTTCTATCAAATTTCTACAAAAATTTCAAGCATTATGTTTAAAAATATTACATGAAAAATACCATATGAATTTGAAAGTGTCAAACTCATATGCTATTGGATAGAGGATTATTTCATGAATCAAACATGATCAACTCTGCCACTTAAGGACAAATTCTGCCCTAAGTCTGCTAGGCTACAAAATGTTGTTGCAAAGAGATATATAGAAGTGGAGCTAAAACTCTATTTTTTTAGGCTCTCAGAAGCTTGATCGAGTGTTTAAAATTTTCGATCAAGTGCTTAAGGTAAAATATCAAATAGCTCAATCGAGGGTTTAAGAAACCCTCGATCAAGACCTTAACGTGGCTAAGAAATGGTTTTATTGAGCTTTAAAGCTGGACCAATCCCATAGCTCGATCGTGTTTTAAGGCTCGATTGAGCCACCCTTTTTACTTTCATTCCCAAGATGTACTTGGAGGGAAATGCAAAAAAATGTCTCCATTGAGCCCCTATCCTTGGGTTACATAGGATCTTGATCGAGAATTTGTTTTAATGCTCGATTGAGAAATCTTTAAGCCCTCAAATAGCTCGTTTGAGAGCTTAGATATTATTTGACCGAGCGCTTAAAAAGGCTTGATCGAGTTGTCTTTTTTACCCACAAGGCACACTCGCTTGCAGCAAAAGTGTAGCCCAAATCCATGCATATACCCCTAAATTAATTAGTAACTTGAAAATCCACATGAAAGTGATTGAGAGAATCATCGAAATGATAAGGCAAGATCGCATATAGGTCAAAAAAGCGAAGACATGTGTTTGAAGAGAATAATTTTGTGCGAAGGTTTACATTACCCTGCATCTCTGCACAAACCAATGTGTGGAGGTTTCCATTGTGTGGAGGTGCATGAAACTTCAATTAACATACAAATAAAACATTAAACCACAATTTATTTATTTAATAATGGTTTGAAGAAAAAGTGGAAAAAGTGTTGTTATCGGCCATTAGGGGAATTTTGAGGTCTAAAATGTGCTTGCTAAGAAAAATGTACAATCAAAATAAACTTTATAAGAACCAATAGGATTAAAGATGATGATGTCAACCATGGGGGATGATTCACCATTTTTTGAGCAAAAAAGTAAAAAGATTAAAAATAATAAAATAATAAAACAATAAAACTACTTTTTCAACTCGTATTTTAAACTTATCTCCCTAAGGTTTTATTCAAATTTTGAGCAGGAGTACTCATTGGATTTAAAATTTAATTCCTCATCCATGTAGTACCCATGTTGTATACTTTTGATGGACCCTTCTACATGAAAAATGAGAAATACATGAAAAAACGTGATTGCAATCACGTTTTTCATGTATTTCTCATTTTTCATGTAGCGGGTCCATCAAAAGTATGCAACATGGGTAGTCCTTGGATGAGGAATCAAATTCTTCATCCAACGACTATTTCCTCTCAAAATTTGAGTAAACCCATAGGGAGATAAGTTGAAATTACAAGTTGAAAAAATAGTTTTTTATCTTTTTCTCTCAAATTTGATGATTTAATCTAATCTTATTTCATTATTTCCAATAATATTTTATAATTTACGTAGGAGGCCCATTTTATACCTCCAAAATCCCCTAATGGATAATGCCAAAAGCAGAAGCAATATTCTTCGTTCATTACAAAAATAACCTCTTAAATATGAATACACCCATTCTACATGCTTGTGTAGAAAGCTCTGCACATCTGTGGTTGCCAATTTGATATCCAGTTACAAGCTTTGCACAAGTGTAATAAAATAGTTGTACATAAGTCCCCTTATTTCCTTTCTTTCCCCCTGCCTTTCACCAAAAACAATGATTGGAATTTGTTACTATTTCTATTTGATTACCATTTGTCTATAGTGGGATATATTTTTCTAAGTCTGAGCTTTGAGATATATGAGATGTTTTTATGCCTCCTGAATCTTTTTCCATTGGTAAATTCCACTTTCTATTTTTATGGTAATATGATATATGTTGATTCAGTAGCATTCTGGGTAACATCCACTGATCTAGACCTATCACCTTCACCACCATTTAACTAACTTCCATGTTGAGACTATGCTTCAAAATTTGGATGAGTTTCCTTGAGGTCTTCTTTTTCATCTTCTAAATTGTTAGGGAATTTTCATCCCCTTTGCTTAAGAGATTACCTCTTTCTATTTTTTGGCGCATTTATTTCTTGTGTAAAAGAATTATGCAAATGTCCTATCTGGAAACATGTTTGGCATATGAAAGTTGTGTTCTCATAGCCTAACACCCATGTCCAATGAAAGTTTTCATGTTTTATAAGAAGATGACGAGGAATACCTTTGCTAAGGTCGATCTCTACACATATCCTAGAATACATTTTCTAAGGTGTTGGTCATAGAGCTCAAACCTTGCATTACACACCTAGTTCCCTAAGGTGATGGTTAGAAAGTAAGCCTAATAGTACCTAGAGAGGCTGAAAGCTTTAGTCCATCGTAGTCCCACCTAGATATATTTCTCTAGTCAGGAATCTAGTTTGTGGTACCGTAAGTGCCTAAACTATTGATGGTTCATGCGTTTTGAGATATTCCATGTACTTGTATATGTATGTAGAAATAGGGAGTGTTGAAGAATGTAACTAGGTTCGTTCTTCATAAATTGTATTTGAGCCATAATGAAATATATTTAAAAAAAAAAAAAAAAAAAAAATTATTATTATTATAATTTCTTAAAGCAAGGGTTTCATGCTTGGGTCATCTTGTTTTAAGTCATTAAGTCCCCACTGAGGACTTATAGGATTTATACTAAGTCATTAGAGTCACTGTCAATTTAAAGAGACCCTTCTTGGGATTTTAAATCATGTAAAAATATTTATTGTGTCAAATAAGGTATTTGTCACCTCCACACCAAGTCAGCCTCCAGGAGTTCAAGTTGGCCTCAAACAGGATAATTCGACCTCACTGGAAGCATATGTATTGGAGTAGTTCAATTTGTTCGGAGGACACTCACACTCATAAGTTCGATATCTAAAAGGAAGAGCATAAAAAGTGTGAAGTTGCAGAAGAAGGAGGAAATTCGTTGGAAGAAGGAAGATCAAAGTTTCAAGGTTTGTCTCTCTCTCACTCATGTGGATTTATTGGGTTATTTGCTGGAAGGAAAAAGTTTCTGCTGGGTCAAAGTTTTTGTTGGGCTAGCTGTTGGGTCAAAGATTTTGTTGGGCTAATCATTGGGTTGGAGATTTTGTTGGGCTACTACTGGGTCGAAGTTCTACTAGATCAAAGTTTGGTTGTTGCTGCAAGTTATTTCTACTAGGTTAAAGTTATTTCTGAAAGCGTTATTACCTACAGAAGGAAGAAAGGGCTGAATTGCTATGGAGGAAGTTTGCGTCTAGGTCAAGAGTCTTCGATTATAGTGTGAAACTATTAAATAAGAGTTGTTGAATGGGTTTTCCCCTAGAAAGCGTTTTTCCCTAGTTGTTGCCCTACATGTAGTGTCTTTGATCTCTATTCTATTATTTTCATAATTTCTTGATGAACTAAGATAAAAGAAGAACACAAGAAAGTTGATAAGAACATAAGAATATCACACGTAATTATCAACATAAAGAAAATATTTCTTATTTTTTTATTTTCTAATGCCATTAACGGCTAGATCATTACATCATTACATCAAGACATGCTCTTCATCACAATAAAGAACATTAATTGCTATTGGATCATGTTACATAATAGAATTTAGAAAGAGAGATCATAAAGAGCAAGGAAGTCTTCAAGAAACAAAACATTTTGTCATAGACTCCCAATATTCTTCTTTTTTCTGCCATCTCCCCTTCGGATTTATAGCTTTTCTTCTTGTGATCTCACTCGCTTATTTGTTCTTGATCACCTTTGATTCCCTCAAACTCTAGTGTGTCCATCCTTCATTGGCAGCCTCTAAAAATCCGATCATAGTTTCCTTTTCATTTCTCTTGTGATCTTATCCTTCTTTGGAGATTGGCTCACACTGGCAGGATTCACTGCAAACAAAAACAAATTGCAAAAAAAAAATTGTTGCAGATAGCCAATTGGACAGACAATCCTCTATATTCAACTTAAATTGCAGTTCATATAATCATATTCCAAACAATGGCGCAGCAGTTGTAGATATCGAGTCAACCTCAAACAAAGCAGAGTACAGAGCGACTTGGCAGCAGACCCAATGCGCAAAGCAACCAATTTAAAAGAACACACACCAGATTATATAAATTTCTGATTTTCATTTTGCCCGAGGTATTGGAGGAGTCACTTCGTAGGCATTTACGGAGCAACACTTTCCCTGTGTTGGATTTGTATTATGCCATCAACAGAAAATTTAATGTCTCTAGGTCCAAATCTTCTCCAGACTGGAATTCCTCACAGCAATCAGAGTCAAATGGTGGCAGCACTAATTCTTACAATTGATTTTCAGTTTTTAAAAAATCTAAAATCACTAAAATAATAAAATTTCTTCTTTTTTGAACAAAAATTTAACAATTCTCATACCAATCATTCGCTGATCAATTCAATGGAGTTTTCCAAAAACTTGTAGAGCTGGAATCCCCTCTTTACATCCACTGCAGCATTACTGGAGCTCTGATACCACAATAATGGCAGAAGTGTCCTCAGACACGTAATTTTATTAATCAGAAAAAAGATAATTACATAATTGATTTTGCAAGAGTTCACATCCAAACAAACAAACACTCTTGCAATGAGCTATTTATAAGCTCCATGTCGTAACTACCTCTAATTATGGATCACTTATTAAATAACAAGTGTCCATTTACAATAAATGCTATTCAAACCAACTAGCTAACAAATCTCCTAAAATAGAGCCTAAGTTATGACACATTTGGAGAGTCATATCTAGTTACAACAATATGCTAATTCTAAAGTCTCCATTAAATAATTAAACATTCTAGAATAATAATTATTAATTTAATATCTTAAATTAATAATTATTTTATTCTAATTTTATAACCTATGATAAAATTGTATTTTTGGATCATCTAACATCATCGTAAATACCTTTTCATTTATCTTGTGTGCCTCTTTCCCATGATTCTTAGCATTTGTTTGTTTCAACCATTCATTTTCATTTTTCCAGTGATCTCTTGCACAACAATTTTCCGATCAAAACCTACTCAAAATTTTCCAAAATTGTTTTTCCAAAAATGCAGCACCCAATAAGATCACTATAAGTATAAATAAGGATATTTTTTATCAAGAAGAGAATAATTTCAATCAACTAATGTAGCTAAATGATCATGATAATGATGAAGGTTAATTTAAGGTACTACTTAGGAAGTATAGTGACATTAGTTTAAGTAGTGATACACCGATGAGTTCCTTTATACAAGGAATGAAGAAGATAAAAGATAAATTTGAGATATTTCTCAAAGAGAAATGTCTATTAAAGATATAGACTATTAAAGATATAGACTAGTGATTGGTGAATGTCATAGTATTTTAAACTGAGAAGATAGGGGGTTATGAAAAATTGTAATTGGTTAGGAATGACAAGTGATAAAATAGGAAAATGTTCAAAGGTTTAAATGGTTAAAGATAGAAATTGAAGCATAAGAATGAATGTTGAAAGAAATTTTATAACATGGAAAATTTTAGGGAATTTTTTCTTAATGTTTAGAAACCTTGGCGAATCTTACTAGTCCCTAACATGTAAAGTGTAAAATGTTTGGATATATTTTTCTAAAAATATTCACATTTATAATGATTTTGTATCATTATCTATAAAAATTTAGCAACTTTTAAGGTAAAATAATTGTATATTGTAAAATGGGGCAAATAAATTTTAGAGAAAATGGAAATTTGGCGAATCATTTTTTTTGAAAAATCATGGAAAATTAGCCCACCTATGAATATTAGCCCTTAAAATTTTCATGTTTTATAAGGAGACCTTGAGAATGATCATGAATTTTTAATTTTGATATTGATTATTTAAGGAATGATTTTAATACCAATAACATCTTAATGATGAATTCACTAAATTTCCTTAGGGAGGGAAGAAAACATGACTAGATATTCAGGTTGAAGATGATGAGACTCACTTGAAATTTAATGATGTACTTAAATGACTTGACCTATTATTAAATTGTCAACTTTCTACTTGAAGTAACAAGAAAAGACTATTGAAAAATACATTACAAGCTTGATGAAAACATGAAACTAATAGTATTAATAGATAACCTAGATACTAGAGGGATGTTGAATAAGTGTATTTCATCATTAGTATTCATTTTTTATATAAGAAAATGAGATTGATTTTCCTGATGAATCATGATAAGAATGCTATAGTGTATCATTGATCTCTATTTGATAAGTATGATTCTCATAATTATGATGATATGATATGAGGATATATTGACATGTGCTTCCAGTTATTATGATGGTATTTCAAGATGTGAAGTGTGTGGTTAAAGAATTCATATATTATGACATGCATGAGCATGAAGTTTTTACTATTCAGAATGTTTTGATAACAATGATTTTATATTTTCGTCATGGCATACAAGAGTTGGCATGTGAATTATTTTATTACAATGTTATAATGAATGCATTGGCTACATGTTGAGATGTGTTGATTCACACAAATTCCAGAAATGAACTGAGAGGGAAAATTTATTTCATGATCTTGTGGGAGCCCATACCTATGAGGGAGAATGTGTAAACCATATGGGTTGGGGAAAAAATAAATCAACACAACATATGCCAATTTGTTTTCATGTATAATTCTTGATGTATAGCTCTTGAGGAGCTATGGGACCATCTTGAGGAGGCCGAGTGCCCAGAATTGGATTGGGATGCCAAAGTACATAACTGGTGTAAGGAATTCGATTCTTGATGCTATGTACCTTAGTTGGTTCTAGAGGGAGTTGGGCCAATGTTGTGATATGTTGAGCATCATTCAATACTAGACTGAATGCCTACCTTGGGGCAAATGAGGTCTAAGCCCCTATGTGAGTCTTGGTGCCATGATATAAGCTAAAGAGGTTATATTCCTAATTATGAAAGTTGGGAAAGAGACTTTAGATTCCTCTAGTTTTCCCCATGTTGTAATGTAGCTTTCGATTCTTGTTGGTATACTAGTTCATCAGAGGGTGTTAGGCAAACTGTTACACAATAATTTGTCACTGTGCTCATCTCAGTCCCTATGCTACCTCATGTATCAAATAAACATGTCCATATCTTCCCACTCATGTAAGAAGATTAAGCAAATGCTCTTTGATGTTGCAAGTTGACCCTTATTCCCTAAGTTTCTGCCTTGTCGCGAGTAAGCCATTAATATACGCGACGATCCCTTGTCATAAACAGTCTCATCATGACACCGTTGCAGGTGTACACCTGTTTCCTGCGACGGTCAAATTTTAGGGCCTGGCGCGAGGCTCCCAGCTATTTATCGCGATGATTGGTCTGCATGCATTGCCTCCTTGTGATGCCGTCGCTGAGACTTAGTTCATGACTAGCGACGATCTAGATTTGGCGAATTTGTTCAAACAGTTGGCCTTCTGGATGTCTCTAGAGCTGGTTGTTGGGTCAGTTTGGGTCACCCTTCCTCCTCTGGGATGGTGGTTTCATCTCTTGTGCAACCTCCCTTGAGGATAAGCTCCCTCTCCCTCATTTCATGGAGACTCCTTCTCCTATAAAATCACTCACCATTGCTATGATCTGCTAGTTCTTTTAGTTGGGCAGTGCTGCTAGTTCTTTTGAGTTTAGTAGATAGCTTTGGTGTGAGTGTGACAAGTGTGGGATTGCTAATAGTTTGGTAAGAGGTTGTGGAGTGCCTTAACCTTGTATTAAAGCTTGTGAGTGAGAGAGAGATATTGTCTATTTGGGAGACCCATTCTTGAGAGTGAATGCTTGAAGAAACATACTGGTTGGACCCTCCGAGAAGGCTTGTGACATCAAGACTTGGTTGTAAGCTTTGCTCTTGATTCATTTTAATACAATCAATGATGATTTCCTATATCTTGTGTACAATTTACTTGATAGCTTATGATTTCTTGACTTTATAAATAAATAGATAATTATTGTTCTCGGTTACGTGCTCTGTTGTTTTCTTGTGGTGTTTTAGGTTGATTTCTCATTGAGGAGAAAGAAATGGAAGCTGGAGCAGTGCAACAGAACGTCATCAACCACCGGTTTGAGGTAGGTCTCCAACGATGAATATTTAAGGGAATCGATTGTTGTTTTGTCTTTGCTGTGACTAGGCCCACTCTAGGGCTAGAGGGGTTGCCTATGTTCGCAGAGGGAACACTTTCCTACTTCACAAGTTGGCGACTCCGCTGGGGAGTCCTTTGTATGTTTTTTCTCTTTTTTTCTTTTTTTTTTGGTTTTGATTTAGTGGCTCTTGAATTTTGGGGTTAAACCATCAGTTTTTGGGTTACCTGGGTCAATCTGGGAATTCCCCTTGCTATTTGGAAGAATAGTCTGGCATTTGTTTGGGAGTTTTTACTTGTTTTTCCTTGTTTTTGAGCTCGTCACTGAAAAAATCTTGATAGTCATGACGACATCACCCTATATTTGTTTTGTAAACCTATGCATGCTGAATCCTGTCGTACAATCGCGACTATTCCTGAAATTGGCACGTCGCAGAAGATAGGTGTACTCCTGTGACGACGTCGCTCTGTTGCTATGACTATTGGCTTATCGTCACTAGTTGTTGGTTATTATACCCGTGATGATTCCTGTGTAAGTTGTTTTTACAGCTTCACCTCCTAAATTCACTAGTCTTATTTATCCCCTGTTGTTTTCCTCTCACCCATTAGCTTGTTTTAATTTCTTCTGGTTAGGGTATTGTCTCTTTGGTTTCATTGAGTGAATCTTGTGTTTTTGGGCCTTGTGACCTAGCTTTTTCAAGTTTCTGAACCATTTGTTTGGGTTGCTTGTCAATCCAAGGTTCATCTGCAACCATCTTATTGATTTTCTTGAGGCTTTTTCATTGTTTGTTTCTTGCTGGTTGATTTTTAGTGTCGATTATTGAACTGATTTTTGATATTGATTCGATTTCTTCACTACCAAGCATAGATCACAATTGTTTGGATCGATCAGTTCACACTTGCTTGTTTGTCTCTTTAAATTCAAAACAATAAAAATCAAAATATTGCATTCATTTAGTATACGAAAGTGAAAGTACATTTGCATTTCAAATTTTCATGTTTGAGAAATTGGAAAGCGAACTTTAAATCTATCATTAGTAGTATCGATGCACTGTAGGATTGATGTGTTAATGCATTGTGTTTCTTAGCGCTTGCATTTGCTTGTCTTGGTTTTGTCTTAGTTTGGGAATGAACTTTCTACCTTTCTGTAAGTAGGTGTTCATCGAAATGAAAGATGCTTTACTCATTCTAGTTGCATCCTATGGTTTTTGATATACATACGGTAGGGACTAGAAATTGAAACCTAATTCAAGATCAACTCTAAAATGAACTGAATGAACATAACAATGCATTGGAACTTAACATACATTATTTAGAGGTCTAGGCTAGAGACATGCTCCAGCATCGTTAAACCTAGTCACTATTGCTTTCACTTAAGGTTGGGTGATTCCTCGTTCTAAGACTCAATAGGTGCTAGTACGGACTTGTGCTCCCAGTACCATCGAGTATATATCGGGAGACCCCACTAGGTTATCATCCTACATCCATAGGAATCTGTGTTTGCCGCCTTACAAATTGTAACGCACCCAACACAACATTTTGGAAGATTGACTACCGTACGAAAAGTCCTTGGCCATTTTTTCTTTCATTTGATCACCAAGGTGTATACACAGTTTTACGGGTTGTTTGGTAAACCTTTTGTCTAGTTCTCTAGAGTAATCACTTTTGTTCCTTTTCGACTCCTTAAAAGAAAAGGTCCATCTAAGCACTTATCCTTTCAGGCTCATTAAATATTTGAAGGCCACTAGAGTCATCTTTTGTCTTTTTCTCGACTCTTTAAAAATGAAAAGGTCAAGTTTTGTTCCTGTGTCATAAAATTTATTTGACCACATTCACATTTACCTTGTTAAATCTTTACTGAATTTTAGTTTGCTTAATATTGGTTTCCTTACTCTTTTAGTTTTCCCCTAGAAGTTTTGAGTTAAATCATCTTGGAGCAATCACCGATCCGGTCTCCCATACCAAGTGACCAAGGCTCTCCATCTTCTATCGCTTGTGAGGTACCGGTTGTTAGTGATACTCTTCCTATTATTCCGAGTATTCAACCGCTTAACTCTCGTGCTCCAGAAGATGATTTTTACAATATTCATTGGAACCCCATCTGGGAGCCTTCCGAAGAAGATTTCCCCATTACTCCTTCTGGTGTTTCGGTCTCGATGTCTTCCTCTGACATGGATGAGACAAACCTCGTCTCTCATGAAGAGACCTTTATGGCAAGTGGTGAAATTCGTATACCTACAAAAACTTCACCCTTCCATGTCACCCCTCTTGGTATCACATTTCCTTTATGCTACCATGCTTTGGCTGATATCATGAGTTCCAGATCTCCCCTTATGAGTTCCATGTGGTCTCATACCATCACTCTGACCTCAGAACCTTTCACACCCCAGATTCAAAATGTGACTGTCACATCTATCCCAACTATTTCGACTATTTGTGTGGCTTCTTTAGCTCCCATTTTTAGTGTTGTCACTGCATCTTCGGTCGTGACCACTATTGTTGGACCTTCAATTGGTCCTACTGACGGTGGTTCGTTGAAATCGACATCTGGAGTTGTTAGTCCCACCCATAGTGCCCCACCTTCTTCTGGTTCCATTCTGGCAGGGGGGGCATATGACCAGTACTTGCATGCTCTTCAGAATCCAGATCCGCGGAATCTGTTTCATTACAATGATTCTCAAGGAGCCCATATTGATCAGCTTGGATTCATCCCATCTTAGCCTGCGGTTGAGGTTTTGGTTCCGTTATCTGCTGCTTGGGGCCCGACCAGTTATCACGGTGGCCAAGGACAACCTTCAAATTTTCAAGGTCCACCCTATCCAGGTCAGCTGTCTTATAGGCATCCATCTCAAGGACAACCGTATTACGGGAAAATTTATCAAGGGAAACCTGTTGGAACACAAGGACAACCCTTTCAGGGACAACCTTCGGGCTTTAGTGGTTCCTCTTTTACTTACTTCGGGCAACCTTCTGGTAACCCAGGACAACCTTACATCCAACAAGGCCAACCTAGTACCCAGCAAGGTCACCCCTCTGGACAAGTAGGTCAGCCTCAAATCCAGCAAGGCCAACCCACTGTCTAGCCTGGTCCATCTTCTGGACAAGTTGGTCAGCCTCAAATCCAGCAAGGCCAACCAATTGTTTAGCCTGCTCAACCATCTGGTCAGTCAGGTCAGCCTTCAGTTCTGCAAGGTCAACCCATTACCTAGCAAGCTCAACCTTCTGGGCAAATGGGTCAACCTCAGTCTCAACCAGGCCAACCTTCTAGCCAGATGGGTCAGCCTCAGTTTTCGCAAGGACATCCGTCTGGACCCGCTCAACCGGGCACTCAAACACTCGTTGTTTCTCAAGCTCCACCTGGTTTTCAAACCCAGTCTGGGCTCCAGACCCAATCTAGTCTCCAAACTCAAGTTGGCTTTCAAACCCAACCTGCTTATCAAATGCAGCCTGGACCCCAGGCACAGTTTGGAGCCCAGCCACCATATGGTTTTCAAAACCTTCAACAGCCCTAAGGGCAACCCCAAATTGCCCCATACCAAAATTATCAACAGCCACAGGTTAATCCTTATCAGAATTTTCAGCAACCGTATGCTACTCCTATTGGTCAAGTTGGCAATTAGTGGGATGCTGGTGGTCAAAACTAGGGTCAACCATCTAGTTACACTTATAATCCCTATGGAAAAAACCCTTACGGACAAAACCCTTATGGGCCAAATCCATCCAGGTAAAATCAATGGGGGCAACCAGGAACTGGATGGAACTCTAATGTTGTTTCTTACCCGCGGCCTCAGATGTCCTTCAATCCTCAACTACCTTTCTTGGCGACATTGGAACTACCGGATGTGTCCAAACTGATAAATGATCCCATTCTTCATAATCCATGTTGGCCACTGTTACAGGGAAAAGTGTCTACTCAGAACTGCTTATCCCACTAAGGTGTGATAGCTACCTTAGAAACAAATAGAGTAAAGCTACTTTCTTTTTTCCTTTATAAAGTATAGATAGAGAGGAACAAAGAAGACCAACCTCTGTCTTGCGCTAATCTCTTGATTTGATTCCTCTCTTCTTTGATAGTCTTTCGCTACTTGTTCCCTTGCACGCCCAGCTTCACAGAGTACCTGTAAGATCACAGTAGCATAGCACTATACAAAGACATGGATCTATAATCATAAACAATCTAGGATCAGATGTAAATTGACCATACAAATGCAGCAAACATAAATGACACAAGAGTATGGAGGAAAACTTGAATAGCTTTTATTGATAAACAAGAAAAAAAAAGCCAAGAGGAGTTACAACCAGTTGTTCTGACCCAGCATCAACCTTTCAGCAAGGAAACCCCTCTTCACCTCATACAAAGCTTAGATCACCCAACAATCTGATGTTTCTCTCAAGAAACCAACAACAATTCCTTACAATATGCAAAATTCCAGCCTCCAGATCTCTGGGATGAGGGATCCATATATAGATATCTGTAATGGATATGAGTCAGCTTATGATTTGATTAGTGTCTTCTCTCTGATAGTTCTTGCTTCCACTTGGAGATTGCTGATCTCTTACTCATCCTTGGTCGAATTCAGAGAGGCAAGTGTGACAGGAGAAGTTTCTGGAAGCTTCCATTGCCTCTCCACCTCGCAGAATGACACTGCCATTTGTCATTTCTCACCCATCGCACCCCATAGAAGGGCCATTTGAAATGAAACACACCCACACAGTGTACTTAGGTGAGATGCAATGCACCTGGCCTGTGGAGCAGCTGAAATGATCCTGTTTGACCAATTATGAGCAGTTTTTCATGGAGAACTTCTGGGAGAAGCTGTAATCTGTTGACCTTGTTCCTTTAGGGGTTAGAACAACACTTTTAGGGACTTAGGAGCCCTTGGTTTATGGACATTTCATGCTTGGGGTTGTAGTGCCCAAAAATATCTATAACAGTTGCCCCCTGTTAGGATATTCCGACACATAGGAAATAGTTAAGTTCAACTTGGTCTAGTATAGAGTTAGGTAAAGTGTGTTTCTTTACCGTTGTACATTTTGTAACTTACAATCTGACGGTCACGATATGTAGTGATCCGACAGTTCATTCTCTCCTCGGTATTACCGACACTTGATCCGTGGCTTGACACCCGATTGGTCCATGAGTTCTATTTAAAGCGCATGGAGGGTCATTGTTCGGGTAATCCGTGCATGAGAGAAGCTTATGTAAATTTTCATTCTTTGATTAATAAATTGCCTGTAGTACCCACGTTGGGACAGACCGTGGACTGTTTCCCTCTTCGAGGGTTTTAACCATGTCAAAAATACTGGTGTATTGATCTGTGATCTGGTTGTGAGCCGTGTCCTTTTGGTATTCTTTCTGAGGAACTTACCCTGTAAATTCCTACATGGTATCAGAGAAGAAGAAGAAGATACATTTAATGCATAACCAGACTGAGATGATTGACAACGACATGCAAAAAGTGCCATTCCGGAAGTTGAAGTTGAAGTAGGCTCCACATGGATGTTATGTTTCTTCATTGCGGCTTCCAAGGCTTCCATCTTCTTAAAGCATTTAGATTCTAAGTGGCCATCTCGATTACAAAAGTTACAATGTCTATCAGTCTTCTTCCATTTGTTTTTATTGGTCTTATCATTTTGAGGCTGAGTTGGTTTAGGACAATTCTTTTGAGGATATGACTTCTTAGGATTCTTTGAATTTGGTTGCTGCTGGGCGGCTAACGCTTTCGTGGAAGAGTTTCCAAGATTAAGAAGACCAAGGTGTAAGAGTTTTTCTTGTTCTCTTATTAAGGAATCACAAAAGGAGTCAAAGGAAGGGGCCTTGTAGTCTTTTCCTTGAAAAATGAAAGCTTCCTTTGTAGAATGGAAAGTGGAAACAAATACAGAGTAGGCTGGTCCCAACTTAGTAAGGATGGAATAAATAAGGTTACCATCTTCTTTCTTAACTTTAACACCTTCCAAGAGATATCTAAGGGTCTTGAATTTGGACAAGAAATCTTCAATGCAAGAAAAAATATTAGGATCCAAAGTAAGCAACTCATTTTCAAGTTGATGGGCTCTAATTTCATTTTTAATCCCAAAAACTTTAGCGAGTTTTTCTAATGCTTCATGAGGAGTCTCAAGTTCTGCAATGTGGAATCTAAGATCAGGAGAAATAGACATCCCTATCAAACCACGTGCTTGATCTTGTCTATTTTCCCATTTTGCAACCTTGTCTTCATCTTTTGGTTTCTTCTCTTGGTCTGTGGCTATTCTGAAGAGACCTTTACTTCTAAGTAAATATTCCATGTAGGCTACCCATTGGAAGTAGTTAGTGCTGTCAAGAATGACTTGGCATGGACTTTCCATTTTTTTTAAAAACTGAAGCTGAATATGCTGAAAGTAAGTGTTCCAATGGATAGATCTCGAAAAAATAGGCGGTTTTAAAAAAAACGGCTCTGAAAAAGGCTTCCGGATGAAGAAGTTATGGCTTTTTGAAAAACAATTGTTGACGTTGCCGGCAAAGTGCGCGAATGTGCGGGAATGAAAAAAAATCCGCCCCCACAAAATGGAGACTTGAACCCAAGACCTCTACTCTCTTAAAATAGCTTTGAACCAATTGATCTATATAAAAAAATTGAGAGAGAGAGAGAGAGAGAGAGAGAGAGAGGGGGGGGGCCTTGGTTTGCGTGCTTGCCTTGAGAAAGCTCTTTTTCCCTACAAAACACAAAACCCAACACGAATATGCAAAGAAAAACGAACTTTGCAGCTCGAAGTTAGCTTTAGCCAAAAAAACTAGAAATTTTTAAAAAAAATCTCAAAGTTAGCTTTAGCCGAAAAACTAAATATTTTTCTCAATGTTTTTGATTTTCCGAGATCACACTGAGGTGCAGGGAAAAGAGCATACGCATGAGAAAAATCCTTCCTTTCTATTTCTGATTTGCCCAGATCGCACAGAGTCGCAGGGCAAAGAGCATACGCAGAAATGAAAGGTATAGATCCGGTTAAAAAAAAGGCTAAATAAACCGAAACCGAAATAAGCAGAGAGAAAATAACAGTAAACTGCAAAAAAACACTGTATACCTCTTGATCTGAAAAATGACGCAGCTAGGGCTACCAGAAACCTTTTCGCGTGAAACGAAAGGGGTTCCTCACTGGAACAGATGCTCCGAACGCAACAGAGTAGTCCTCTCGGCCCGAAAGCAGTCAGAAACAGCATATCTAGGAAACAAAAGCCGCATGCAGTTCTACCGGCTTCAGATTTGGATCACCAACGGACGCGGCCCTCAAATAGATAAGACCAATAAAAACAAATGGAAGAAGACTGATAGACATTGTAACTTTTGTAATCGAGATGGCCACTTAGAATCTAAATGCTTTAAGAAGATGGAAGCCTTGGAAGCCGCAATGAAGAAACATAACATCCATGTGGAGCCTACTTCAACTTCAACTTCTGGAATGGCACTTTCTGCATGTCGTTGTCAATCATCTCAGTCTGGTTATGCATTAAATGTATCTTCTTCTTCTTCTCATTCTCATGAGTGGCTCATTGATTCTGGAGCCTCTTATCACATGGCCAAAAACCAAGCCATGTTTTCTTCTTTAAATGATTGTAACACCAAAAATATATATGTTGGTGATGATAGATCTCTTAATGTTGTAGGGACTGGAACTGTTCATCTAGACAATGGTCAGTTTAATGATGCATTATGTGTTCCAACCTTATCCTGCAACCTTCTATCTGTCTATCAGATAACTCATTCAGGTGAAGGTAAAATTGTTGAATTTTCACCTCATGATGTTGTAATCAAGGATCTAAAAGATCCTAAACAGATTCTAGCTACTGGTCTTGCTGATGATTCCACAAGGTTGTATAAGTTTCACAACTTTGGGTCATCAAATCTTCCCTCAGTATTTGTTGCTCATAATGATGAAGTGAGAAAACTTTGGCATGAGCGATTTGGTCACTTAAACTATCGCTCCCTTCAGCATCTATGTAAAGAAAATATGGTGACAGGTCTTCCTATGGTATCTTGCAGAGATGGTGTTTGTTCCGGATGTGTACTCGGAAAACATCATCGGGACAGTTTTGAAAAACGTGCCTCTTGGCACGCCTCAGCCCCTTTACAGCTTGTGCACAGTGATTTATGTGGTCCTCTTCCTGTTGCTTCATTCTCTGGCTGCAACTACTTCTTAACTTTCATTGATGATTTCTCCATATGCACTTGGGTATACTTCTTAAAACTCAAGAGCGAAGTATTTAACACATTTTTGGCCTTCAAAGCCTTTGTTGAAAAACAATCTGGACATCAAATTCTCAAGCTAAGAACTGATAATGGTGGAGAATATGTTAAAAACACATTCATCAACTTTTGGACCGACAATGGAATTCAAATGCAACATATTGTTCCATACACTCCACAACAAAATGGTGTAGCTGAAAGGAAAAATCGCACCTTAAAGGAAATGGCTAATTGTATGCTGCAATCTAAAGGACTCAGTCTTAGTTTTTGGGCCGAAGCAATTAATTGTGCAAATTATATAATCAATCGCACTCCTACTAAGGTTCTAGAGAATATCACTCCAGAAGAAGCTTGGAGTTCCATTAAACCAGATGTAAGTCACTTTCGTGTGTTTGGAAGTGAAGCATGGGCCCATATTGCAGATGAAAAGCATAAATCTTTAGAACCTAAGAGTGAGAAATGTACTTTTGTTGGATATTCTGAAGATGTAAAAGGTTATAGACTTATTCCATTTAAGTCCAAAAATGTTATCATTAGAAGAGATGTAAAATTTGATGAAAATAAATCGGCCTGCGAGCCTAGTCCGGCGGATGTGCCACCTCTTCCTATCTCTTCTACTTTTGAAAAAATTTCTTCTTCAGATGATGAAAGCGAGGATGATAATCCTCCCCCACCTTCTCAAGATCCTCAACTTCCAAGATGGGTCCGTGCTACTCGGGATGCAGCAGGTGATCTTGCCGGTGATCCTACAGATCAGTGACGTACACGTTCTCAGTTTGAAAGAGCCTCTTCTTTACTGGCTCAAGATCTAGTAAATCATGATCCTGACACTTTTGCAGAAGCTTCAGGCCATCCACATTGGGAAGCAGCTATGAATGAAGAATATCATTCATTGATGACAAATGATACATGGGATCTTGTTCCTCTACCAAAGGGACGCAAACTTGTTAGATGTAAATGGGTTTACAGAACCAAGTATGGACCAGATGGGAAAGTTGATAAACATAAAGCTCGTCTCGTTGCTAAGGGCTTTTCACAAGTTGAAGGCATTGACTACACTAAAACCTTCTCCCCTGTTGCCAAAATGAACTCTATCCGCCTTGTTCTTTCCCTTGCTGCCTCTTTAAAATGGGAAGTCCATCAGATGGATGTTAAATCTGCCTTCTTGCATGGGGACTTGCAGGAAGAAATCTATATGGAACAACCCATTGGCTTCATACAAACAGACTCCAGCCTTGTTTGTCGACTTAAGAAATCCCTTTATGGCCTCAAGCAAGCTCCTCGGGCTTGGTATGCCAAAATGGATAGCTTTCTTTTAGAATCTAGCTTTTCTAGGTGCCATTCTGACAATACTGTCTACACCAAGAAAGTGGGCAACTCTCTTATCATCCTTGTTCTTTATGTTGATGATCTTATTCTTACTGGTAGTGATCCCAACCTTATAAACCATGTGAAGTCCAGCCTTAAAAAGAAATTTGAAATGACAGACTTAGGACACTTACACTATTTTCTCGGTCTTCAAGTCTTGCAATCCAATGAGGGTATTTTCCTTTCCCAGTCCAAGTATGCTTGTGATATTCTTCGTCATTTTCACATGGAAGACTGTAAGCCAGCCCCTTCTCCCTTTCATTCTGGAGTCAAACTTTCAGTCTCTTGTACTTCTCCTGAAGTTGATGCTACCTTATACCGTCAACTTGTAGGAAAACTCTTGTATTTAACCCATACTCGTCCTGATCTTTCCTTTGCTGTTGGCCTTATTGCTCGTTTTATGCAAAACCCCCGTGAAAGTCATTGGAAAGCAGCTAAAAGAATACTTCGTTATGTTCGAGATACAGTACAGTTTGGGATTCATTACAGTGCCAAAGCAGCTCCTCTGTTAGTTGGTTTCACTGATTCTGATTGGGCTGGTGACCCTGATGATCGGAAGTCTACTGCCAGTTATGTCTTCACTCTTGGTTCAGGACCTATTACATGGGCTTGTAAGAAACAGGCTGCCATTTTTCTTTCGTCAGAAGAAGTAGAGTATCATGGTGCCGTGGAAGCCAGTAAGGAAGCCTTGTGGCTTCGTCAGATCCTATCAGAGTTTGGCTTTGAGCAGCAACATCCAACCACACTTTGGTGTGATAATCAAAGTGCCATTCAGCTATGCAAAGATCCAGTCCAACATCAGCGCAGCAAACACATTGAACTACACATGCACTTCATCAGAAAGCTCATTCATGACCATGTTCTTGAAGTGCAATATTGTTCAACAGATGATCAGGTTGCAGACCTCTTCACAAAGGCTCTCACAGAGGCGAAGTTCACTAAACTTCGATATATGCTTGGAGTTTAGGAAGTTGTCACTAAGGGGGGATAGGCTCTAGTGCCTCCTTCCTTCTCCTATTGTGTCATATTTGTAAATCCTTCAATCCTATCCCAAGTTGTTCTTAAGGGGGGATGTTAGGATATTCCAACACATAGGAAATAGTTAAGTTCAACTTGGTCTAGTATAGAGTTAGGTAAAGTGTGTTTCTTTACCGTTGTACATTTTGTAACTTACAATCCGACGGTCACGATATGTAGTGATCCGACGGTTCATTCTCTCCTCGGTATTACCGACACTTGATCCGTGGCTTGACACCCGATTGGTCCATGAGTTCTATTTAAAGCGCATGGAGGGTCATTGTTCGGGTAATCCGTGCATGAGAGAAGCTTATGTAAATTTTCATTCTTTGATTAATAAATTGCCTGTAGTACCCACGTTGGGACAGGCTGTGGACTGTTTCCCTCTTTGAGGGTTTTAACCACGTCAAAAATACTAGTGTATTGATCTATGATCTGGTTGTGAGCGGTGTCCTTTTGGTATTCTTTCTGAGGAACTTACCCTGTAAATTCCTACACCCCCTAAAGCATGAGGTCGTTAATCTTTTGATGTCGGGTGAAATGATTTATTATGAGGATCCGAAGTTCTTTCAAGCTGGGAGGAGACCTGTAATAAGATACAATACAATACATTATCTTCATAATATTTTCATGATCTCGCTGAGGCGGGCATTCCCATGCTCAGATTTATAAATTCATTTTCATGTACATAAGACAGACAATCGTCTGAGTGTAGACTGATGATTCTGATAGAGCCATCATCCCTTTGATTGGATGATTATCTATGCAGCAATGATACACATTTGATGTCTTTATTTTCTTGAATATATATTGCAGCCCGAATGGATGAAACTAGATCCGGGGTCTTCAATCTCGTTCAATCTTCACTTGAAGTACAAGTCTATCCATGTGAGAGATGTTCTGAAGTCGAACATGGAAAGACATCGCTTGATTACCAGCCAATAATATAAGCTGTTAACAAGCGCGAGAGGAATCACCGATAATGATAATGAACCTCAAGGTACTGCAGTACAATTCACATGGTGTGAATAAAGGACTTGGCGTCGAACACCACGCAAAATCTTTCGGTCGAAGGTCATTGATGTAAACCTGTCGCCGGAAGTGAGAAACTTGCCATTGAGGCATACAAGCTTCAAAGTACTGAATGGAGTGTTCCTAGATCAACTTCTTGGATAATGAACTGATGTCGACAAGAAGTGATCCATCACAGGAGGGCCTTAATGAATCCAACATCAATGACACGGAACAGAGCAAATGATTTTAATGGTGGTGAAAATGATCTGGCGATATAAAGTTCAGGGTGGCGGTCATGAAAGAATGGAGTATAAATGTATTGTAGTGGGTGAGACACAGGTGAATTCTCTGAATGACTTCTCTCGAACATATCGATGACACTGATGTGATGGATTGGTAGCATTAACCCCAAATGTGGATGGTATGATGGGACCATGGTGATGTGACCAGTGAATGAAACAACCCAACCCGATTTGGATGCGGAGTGAAAGTGTCATGTTCAAGAGCGACTTGCTACCAGCAAAGTTTCTTCAAGTTTTCTTCCCAATTTTTCCCTAGTCATCGCTGACCAGTACCTCTTTATTTTTATCAAGCTTAAGGAGGATAACATATGCTTGTTCTATAATTTTCCCTTCGGGCAAACCCATCACTATGTTTTAACGAGCCTAGCGATAGTGAAACTTGTTCTCGTCTATAGACAAGTTTGTCGCTATTAAAATTTTAACGAGTTTAATGACAAAGATAACTCGGTCCTTTTCAATTTTAGAGAGTCTGAAAAGGAACGTAAAGGAAACTCCAAAATTCCTTTTTCGTCATCTAATCCCTTAAGTCCGAAAATGTATAAAACAATACAGAAGGGATGAATTTTCGATACTTTTAATGAGCCGAACAAAACAAGCGCTCAATATTTTTGTGTAATGATTCCCCAGGTCCAAAAAGATTAAAATTTAGAGGAGGGATAGCACTTCCGGTCCCTTTAATGATCTGGAGAGGCCAATGGCTCGGCAATCTTTTCAGATAAAATGGGTAGCAACTGATTCCAGGTAAGGTTTGGAATTTTCCAATCACGGCAGTGTTACAAGGATAACTAGTGAGATCACCCTTTGCAGCTGTTCCTCAAAATGGGTAAACAATCAAATGGAGGTGAATGATCGGCCAATTCAAAAGTGGAGGTGATGGTGTAAACATGACCAAGGCTTTAACGACTGAAGTATTACATTCACGATGGTTATTTACAAGAAATTGGTTCATTTTTTAATGAGCTTAAACTCTGGGGGAACATGTGCTCATTGCTTATGTTTATTTTTTAACGAGCATGAAGTCCGCGCTAAAACTGCTCGATTAATCGAGTCGTGTGATAAGAATGTCTCATATATAAAAACGACAACTTTTAGAGTTTTGCCCCACATCCTTTCTTTATGCAAGTTAGGAAACGAGCAATCCTACGAGTTTAAAGGGTTAGAGGACCTACAAATTTAAAAAAATAAATAGTCGCTCTTCGCTTGCATGCCAAAAGGTTTGCATGCCCCCAGGTATAAAACAGAGTTTCAAGGTTACCTCTTCTTCTTTCCATTAAAACATTTTTTTTACCGGGAGAGGTCTACCTTTTACAGGTTACCAAAGATTGTTCTATTTACGGCATAAACAAAACACTTCTTCGGCGATGTTTATCGAAATAAAAAAAGGTGAGTGGCAATGCCTGCCAACCCACATAACTTTGACAAGAGAATCTTATTCCAGAATAACCCCCTCTTCCAATCATGGACAGGAGTACAAACTATTCATATTATCTCGCGGATACCTACCCTATACCCGAAGTTTTCCTGCTGAAGCAGGCCAGGATACATGCCCCCTGGGTTTCAGTCATGTCCCCTGGATTACTCGCGCTCATCGGGCGGACAGACTTGGGATTGAGACATTTCTTGCATGAAAAGACCATTCAGGGATGGTATATGACTATTTTCTCTGTGTGATCCAGGAAATGAAAGCTGGTCTACGAGCTTGACCACTCTTCCTTTGTGCGGAAAACACATTACTCTAAAGAGTGAGGAGACAATCGCTCCCATGCAATAAATATAGTCTCGTCCAAGGAGTAGATTATAATCCAGGGGTCCTTGAACTACCATTACATTCATTTGAACGGTTTTCCCTCTCAATGTTATGGGCACATTGGGAAGGATCCCTAACGGTCGACTGGTTCCT
The DNA here is from genome assembly GCA_031772625.1 of Pinus tabuliformis. NCBI lineage: Eukaryota > Viridiplantae > Streptophyta > Pinopsida > Pinales > Pinaceae > Pinus > Pinus tabuliformis. Next base: position 1,165,956,598 of record CM062813.1, read on the forward strand.
TTGTCAAAGCCTGTTAGATTTCTCATCTCAGGAAAAAGCAATGGCGAACCAAGCGCTTTCCAAGCAGTTGAAGAAAGGATACTCACAGAAGCCTCTTCATCTATGATGGTACCAACCATAACCATTCTATATATTTGAACAATGATTCGGAATGGTACACTAGCTGGTAAACGGGGTCTGCCTAGTTGATTCCAATCAAAGGAGACAACTAGGTTGCTTGGAGGTGGGACCGAATAGACGGCCGGGTATGACTCTGATGAACTTCCTTCCTGTGGTAAAGGAACGGGTAAATTGCCCCCATGTTCATTGGAGTCTGTGCTTACGAAAAGAATTTGGACGGTGTCATCCTTGTTCTCTTCGGTGACTGTATCATCTAAAGATGGAACCTCTGAAGGCAAGACCGGGTCAACTTCCGCCTCGACCTTTTGACTTTCGTCTGATATGGGTTCAGATGGTTTGTCTTCAATGATAGATGCTTCATCTGACCACCTGAGCGGGCTAGCCGAATTTTCAACTAGTGACGGACTCGACAAGAGTTTTTTATATCCAGGAGGAAGTCGTAACGGTGAAACCAGACGATCATCCAAAACTCTTTTAGCCTCGTCTAAGAAGGGACAACGGTGGATGGCATGATCGCCTTCGCACAGTTTACAAGGAAATCTATATTTTCCTTTTTGTCCTGGGGCTTCACTTTCACTAGTCGATGGTGTGTTTTCAACATGATCATCAGAGGTTGACGACACCGGGTTGTGCAAACGAGGAGACCAGTCCCTTAAGATCCGAGGGATGCAAGGACAATCTCTATGATAGTGGTCTCCTTTGCAAATGACACATGGCGATTTAGGCCTGGTCGGTGCAGTGTGTGGATTTTCGCTAGACGACGCTCGTTTGCCCCCATTCGCTTTTGGCTCCTTCTTCTTCTCTTTCTTCTTCTTTTCCTTCTTCTTCTTAGGTACTTGAATTTTGTCTTCACCAGCCCCATCAAGCGAAGAGGAAGGAGGAGAGGAAGAATTAGAGAAAGTAGAAGGTTGGTGGGTAACTCTGGACTCGTTTAGTTGCTGACTCGATTGTTCAGGAATTGCGGTGTTCTAAACGACAGAGGTTGAGAAGAGCCATACAGGCAAGCTGATCGTCTGTCCTGGAAGCGACAATGTGGCCATATGCGGTGCACCAACATCTCCCCAAGAGGAGAAGTGACTAGGATTTCCTCCAAGGGGAATTCTTTGGTTGGTGGATTCCATTTTCTCAACCCAAGATCAATGTAGGAAAGGGTAATGAATAATCCATTTAAAATAAATTTTAGAAGCTTTGACACAACTTGTCTTTTCAATTTTTAAGAGTCGAGAAAAAACACAAAAGATGACTCTAGTCTCCTTCGATTTTTAATGAGCTTGAAGTGACAAGTGCTCAGATGGACCTTTTCTGTTAAAGATTCTGAAAAGGAACGAAAGGGACTGCTCTGGAAATCTAGGTAGAGGGATTACCAAACCAATCGCAAAACTGAAAAATACTTTTTACGGTACGACAGTCAATCTTCCCGAATGTTGTGTTTAGTGCATTGCGATCGATAGGGCAGCAGACACGACTTCCTATGGATAAATGATTAAGCCTATTGTGGTCTCCCAAAATATACTCGACGGTACGTGGGAGCGCAAGTCTGTACTGGCACTTATCGTCTCAAAGTGGAGGAATCACCCAACCATCAGTGAGAACAACAGTTACCAGGCTTTACGATGCCGAAATACGTCTTTAGCCTAGACTTCTAAATGTTGTGTGTTAAGTTCCAAAGCGTTGTTAGATTCATTGAATTTATTTTATAGTTGATCTTGTTTATGAAGTTTGCCTTTCAGGTTCACTGCGAGATGTAGATGTAATTCCTAAAATGCAATCTAAGATGATAAACAATCTTTTTATCTTCTTTGTGCAATGAAAATCCTAACTACTAAGGAAAGAAAGACAGAATCCTTTCACAGAGAGCAAAGAGCACACTCTAAATGCACTTTCCTAAATCAAACCAATCAGACTGTATAAATGCAAATGCACATGCATGTATTTGTTTTCGACTTTCTTAGTATATGAATGATAAGAAGAAAGTTGATGCACAAATCTGAATTTCTTTTCAAGCGACAAATATCAACAAGTTTCTTTTCGAAATAAAAAATGGAGACGATCACAACACCTTACGATTTTGAAATGAATACTTGTTTCGACACTAGAAAAATTACAAATTCAGACCAAAAACAATAGTAAGAGGATAATCGACTATCAACAACAGTCAAACTCTCTCCTATGATTGAAATCGACACTTGCGACAGTTTCAAATCAAAGGACGACAGTACGATTACGCTACTTTTGCAAAGGAGAACTGAAAATGACTCAGCAAACACACAAAAACATTTACAGTTCTTTTGTACAAAGGAGGCAGAATAATAGCAAGGAAAAGGGGTTTCAAACAGACATATACTGATCACAGGTAGCAAAATTTAGGAATAGAACTAGAAAGAATGAATTACAGAAACCAACACTGCACAAAGCCTAGTCTGATCAACGCACCTATAACACAGGGAATTTGAAATGCAGCGCACCTTCTACACTCAGGAAGTGCGCTGAATTTCAGATTCTCAGAAAAGTACCTGCGCTGGGCCAAAAACGAGACTTTGCTTGGGTTCCGGGTCACAATTTGCAGTTCAGTTCATGGGTTTTGGCCGAGCAAAAGGTAATCAGTAATTCAACAATCAGGGGTAGATCTAAGGAGGATCTAAGAGCTATCACAAGGGAAATCAGAGAGTTTGTGAATCAGTTGTTTAAATCATAAACAGATCCCGGAGATAGACTGAATTGGCATTTATCTACTTTGCATTTGCTATGGAAAATGCAGTTCGAATGCTACCTGGCACGACTTCAGACTCCGTCTGTAAGTTTATGAAATAGACAACAAGGAAGATAAACAAACAAACTAATTCATCCCCAGTGGAGTCGCCATTTTGTTACAGGGAAAAGTGTCTACTCAGAACTGCTTATCCCACTAAGGTGTGATAGCTACCTTAGAAACAAACAGAGCAAAGATACTTTCATTTTTCCTTTATAAAGTATAGATAGAGAGGAACAAAGAAGACCAACCTCTATCTTGCGCTAATCTCCTGATTTGATTCCTCTCTTCTTTGATAGTCTTTCGCTACTTGTTCCCTTGCACGCCCAGCTTCACAGAGTACCTGTAAGATCACAGTAGCATAGCACTATACAAAGACATGGATCTATAATCATAAACAATCTAGGATCAGATGTAAATTTACCATACAAATGTAGCAAACATAAATGACACAAGAGTATGGAGGAAAACTTGAATAGATTTTATTGATAAACAAGAAAAAAAAGCCAAGAGGAGTTACAACCAGTTTTTCTGACCCAGCATCAACCTCTCAGCAAGGAAGCCCTTCTTCACCTCATACAAAGCTTAGATCACCCAACAATCTGATGTTTGTCTCAAGAAACCAACAGCAATTCCTTACAATATGCAAAATTCCAGCCTCCGGATCTCTGGAATGAGGGATCCATATATAGATATCTGTAATGGAGATGAGTCAGCTTATGATTTGATTAGTGTCTTCTCTCTGATAGTTCTTGCTTCCACTTGGAGATTGATGATCTCTTACTCATCCTTGGTCGAATTCAGAGAGGCAAGTGTCACAGGAGAAGTTTCTGGAAGCTTTCATTGCCTCTCCACCTCGCGGAATGACACTGCCATTTGTCATTTCTCGCCCATCGCACCCCATAGAAGGGCTTTTTGAAATGCAACGCACCCACACAGTGTATTTAGGTGAGATGCAACGCACCTGGCCTGTGGAGCAGCTGAGATGATCCTGTTTTGACCAATTTGGAGCAGTTTTTCATGGAGAACTTCTGGGAGAAGCTATAATCTGTTGACCTTGTTCCTTTAGGGGTTAGAACAACACTTTTAGGGACTTAGGAGCCCTTGGTTTATGGATATTTCATGCTTGGGGTTGTAGTGCCCAAAAATGTCTATAACAGCCACCAGTTCCAACTAAGATTCCCAGTGATTGTCCCAAATTCGACAGTAAGTCTGGAGAAGATCCCCAAGCTCATGTCATGACCTATCACCTACGTTATTCATATAATTCATGACTTGACGATTCCATATGGCTCCATCTATTCCAACAGACTCTCACTAGCTCTGCCGTGAAATGGTACATTGAGCTAGCTCGCGGAACTTTTCAGGACTTTAACTCACTTGCTATGGCATTTTTAACTCATTTTCAGTTGCCGATTCGATATGAAATAGGCACACACCTCCTGACATCCTTGAAATAGGACACGACCACGCATATCTCCAATCATATCCATGAATGGAGGAGGCGTCATCATCTAATTAAGTTCTGGATCCCTGATCAGCTTTTGACTGACTAGTTTTCAACCTCGTTCGTCAGTTCGATAGCCCAGGACATTGCTATGGGGGCATGTGTAACTAAAGACCAAGCTATTGCACGTGCTCAGTATCTTGACTTGGTTTACTCCTAGTCTGGTACACTATATGATTATTTTCCTGATTCTCTGTGACCTGGAACTTCCAAAGCTTTGTCAATGCCATCTGTCGACGGTCTCATTGGTTTCGTTAATACATCCTCCAGAAAATATTTTGCAAACCCTATGAAGCAAAAGTCTGCTGCTCCAAACGAAAATGCTTCTCAGGCTCCACCCAATCTTGGTAAGACTTCCAAATTTAATGCCATCTAGTCCACCGCGGCGGACAAAACTTCTAAAGGTAAGAAGAAGGGAAAAGGAAAGAATAAAGCCGATCAACCAAAGCAGGATCCCCATAAGCCTCCAGTTGAAGAAGGTTCCAAGCGCAAGCCTAAGTATCCTTGTCTCATTTGCGACGAGGATCACTATACTAAAGACTACCCTAGGCTGTCTGAGGTTAGTCGTTTAATAAAAGGCACCCCTGGGACTCCTGCTATGCTCAAAGAACCTTTTCCCTCGCAACAGACTCAAATGGTGGCTGATCAACCTCAATCCTCTTCCACCTTCGGCTCTCAAGTCTTCATGGCTGGGACGATTCCCATCCATATTAGTACACGGTCAAAAGAATATCCTTCACCCGCTAGGAAGGAGACTAAAGTCCCCTCTAATATTCCTTCGTCCAGTACTAGTTCGCTCCATATCGAGCGACCTAGTATCGAGCCAGTCATTCGACCTCCTCCCAAAGGAGTGCTCCGTAAGTCTTCCTACAACCTTAATGCTCGTGCTGCACAGAACTATAGCATTGTTGAGGACTTAGCCCAAGCTCCTTTGACTATGCCTACATTAGAAGTCCTCCAGAACTGTCCCTCCCAGGGGAAGTCTTTGCTATCGTCCATTGGTGGCATTGACCCGACCGACTCGGAGTTGATTACTTTTGACCTGGATAATCATGTACCGAGACTGCCTCACCAGATTGCCTTTCTCATTCAAGTCATCATCAACTCTAAGAATATTCACCTCTCTGTTATTGATGAGGGCGCTTCCACTTGCATCATGTCTATTTCTTGTTGGAAGGTTATTGGTTCCCCGACCCTGAGTCAGTCTCCCAATACCTTGGAAGCCTTTGATGGGAGAGATTTCCGTCCTTATGGTATCCTCCCCCGTCTGCCTATTACCCTGGAAGGGAAGACAGTTGAAGTTGAGGTCGAGGTTGTCGATGCAAATTTAACTTGCAAGCTCCTCTTAGGACGAAGCTGGACATATGCCATGCAAGCCATGGCTTCATCTCTATTTCGTGTCCTTTGTTTTCCCCATCAAGGGAAAATTTTCATGGTAGACTAGTTGTCCTTCTTCGCTTCTTCTTCTTCTGATGGCAACATGCCTTTTGTGGAGCATACCTTTGTTCCGTATGAGAGTGTGGGTGTTGGAATTTTTAAAGATCCTGCCCTTATGGGTGTTTTTTCACTCCCACCTCCCAACATCACTCCCATCAATATGATTTATGTCCGTTCTGATCCTTGGGTCCTTCCTCCCATTGATCAAGTAGAATCCTGGGGCGATGTCATGCCGCTGAGTCCAAGCTCAACTATATCAAAATTGTTTCTGCATCGGCTTCATCTTCTGAACCTGCTCCTTCGAGCAAGGCTCTCGACACGTATATACAATCCCCTTGGCTCAAAGATAGTGCTTCTTCAGATCCCTTACAAGAAATCTTTCCTTCTGATGAAGCGATTATCGAGACTATGTCTTTCAAGGAACCTCCTTGGTTTGATCATTACCATTGTTCCCTGTTTCTCCCTAGCCACGAGGTTATGATTACTTGTCTTGAGCAGTTTGCTTCTTGTGTCCCCTCCCAACCCCTTCAGACACCTATTCAAATCCATCAAGTTTTCTCTGAAGGCAATATGGGGAACATTACGCAAACCATACCTATCGACATCTCTGTTAAACCAGGGGTTGTCGAGAATATTCACATTGGAGTAACCTGTACTCCAGAGGAGATTCAACTTTATACTGATCTTTTTAGATAATTTCATGACATTTTTGCTTGGTCGTACGAAGAGATGCCTGACATTGATCCTAGTATTGTGGTGCATGAAATACCTACGTATCCGAGTGCTAAACCTGTTCGATAGTGTTTATGCCCCGTGCACCCCCGAAAGGCTGCAACTATTAAAGGAGAAGTTGAAAAACTTCTTAAAGCTGGGTTTATTTACCCTATCCCACTCACTGATTAGGTTTCTAATATTGTCCCTGTGACCAAGAAATAGGGCACTATTAGGGTTTGTGTTGACTACCGCGACATTAATCGTGCCTGTCCCAAAGATAACTATCCCATGCCTTTCATTGACCAGCTCATTGACGATTGTGCTGGAAATGAGATTTGTTTGTTTATTGACAACTTTTTTGGTTACAACCAGATCAATATATCGCCTGCGGATCAACACAAAACCACCTTCATCTGCATGTGGGGTACCTTCGCCTATAAGAAACTCCCTTTCGGTCTTAAAAATGCCGGTGCTACCTTCCAACACAAAATGTCTTATGCATTTCATGATATTCGTCACATTGTGCAGCCTTATCTAAATGACCTTCCGACCCATTCATCAAAGCGCCATGACCATCCAAATCACCTTCGTGAAATTTTTCTCCTTTGTCAACACTACCGTATCAGTCTTAATCCACATAAATGTGTCTTCTACGTTGAATCCAGCAGACTTCTTGGGTTTGTCATCTCCAAAGAGGGCATCCGCCTGGATCCCCTCAACGTTGAAGCCATTTTGAATCTTCCTCCTCCTGCTTCTTTGCAACAATTGCAAAGTTTGCAAGGTAAAGCTTACGTCATTTTATTCCAAACTATGCTGAAGTTGCCAAAGGTTATACGCGGTTATTAAAGCAGGATACCTCCTTTGTTTGGGATGCCATTATGCAAGAGTAATTTGAGCAGCTCAAGACACTCCTTGTTTTTGCTCCGTTGTTACGTCTGCCTGATTATCACCGCGACTATACTCTTTATCTGGCCACCGCCGATAGCACCATCGGCATGGTTTTGGTTCAAGACGATGATGATGGTACCGAGCATGTTGTCTATTATCTCAGTCACAATTTACTTGACACGGAAACTCGATATGCCTATGTTGAGAAGCTGGCATTGGCAGTTGTTCATGCCGTCCAATGTTTTTGCCGTTACATACTATTGCGTACAACGACGGTGATTTCTGATCGCAACCCAATGATGTACATCTTGTCACATCAGTTGCTGGGGGGAAAATATTCGAAATGGATCGTCATTAGCACCCTCGATCCCTGGTATGGGGATATTATGTCTACCTTTAGACATCCTCATTTCATCCTGATTTGTCCAAGGATGCTCGGTGACTTATTTGCCATCATTCTCAGCCTTATCGCATTATCGAGGACACCCTGTACCATCTCGATGTTGACTCTGTTCTCTGCCGTTGTCTGTCGTTCGAGGAAGTCGAACGAGTTTTGAATGACTGCCACTCTGGCGCTTGTGGTGGTCATATGTCCGGGTATGCCACTGCCCAAAAGATCCTTTGCACTGGTTATTTTTGGTCGTATATTTTTAAGGATTGCATTCTCGCCGTCCGCTCTCGACATGCGTGCCAAATCTACCAATGGAAGATGCGTGCACCTCCCTCTCCTTTACACCCTATCATTATCATCAGCCCTTTTCCCAAATGGGGCATTGATTATATGACCTATAACCTTCGCTTGGCCGGGGGGCATGGATATATCATCATTTCCATCGATTATTTCACGAAATGGGCCAAAGCGATGCCTACATTATCTAATGATGGTAAGACAACAACTCATGTTTTATTCAATCATGTAATTTCTTGATTCAGAGTCCCTCAGGCTATTGTCACTGATCATGGTTCTCATTTCCGTAATCATATGATGACTGAGTTAACAACCTAGCTGGACTTGCATCATGATAGTTCGACACTGTATTATCCTCAAGCCAATGGCCAAATAAAAGCTGTCAACAAAGTTTTGGTCACAATGCTTCAGCGCACCATTGGCATGCACAAGTCTAATTGGCATTTGATGTTGTTTTCTGTTTTATGGGCCTACCGTAATTTAGTGAAGGATGCCACGTATTCACCCCATTTCAATTGGTTTATGGTTTGGAGGCTACCCTTCCAATTGAATGTGAGATCCCTTCTCTTAAATTAGCTGTCGAATTACTCCCAAACACTACTCTGGTAGATGAAAGTCTTCTTTACCTAGAGTGTTTAGACGAGACCCATTGACTAGCCTCTTTAGTCATTCAAGCATAGAAGAAGAGAGTGAAAACTCACTTCGACCAAACTGTCACCTGCCATTCTTTCGTTGAAGGAGACCTAGTCCTGCTCTATGATCAAGCAAACGATAAGCTAGGGGCAGGCAAATTTGAGTCTATGTGGCATGGACCTTACATTGTGAAATGCGTTTTGTAAAAAGGGGCCCATGAGCTGATCGATTATGAAGGGAATCCTCTAGATAAGCCCCGGAATGGGCTTTATCTTAAGAAATATTATGGATGAACTTCGTGCATTTGCTATGTACATAAATGTGATTTTAGTGTGTGTTTGCATGTGTGGCTTGGTGTGTAGGCATAATTTCCACTTATTGTGTCTTTTTACTTCTTGTGCAGATGTCTGGTACACCTTACATTGGTTTCGCTGATGGTGCCTGCCATAGTACTTGGAACCTTTCCTCTGCGGCATGGGTGATCTACGATCCTCATGGTGAGTTAGTAGACCTTCAAGGTGTTTGTCTGGGTTGCACCACAAACAATGTCGCTGAATATAGCATTGTCATTGAATTATTAACCGAGGCTATTAACCTCGATATTTGTGCATTGGTTGTGAATCTAGATTCTCAACTTGTTGTCCACCAACTTAATGGGCATTATTCCTTCAGATGTCCTCAGATTTTAAGGTTGTATTTATGTGTCAAATTATTGGAAAGAAATTTTGATTTTATCACATATCAACACATTCCAAGAAGATTAAACACATTAACTGATGCATTAGCAAATCATGTATTAGACAGACATTTATGCAACATGTAATCAAACATTGTATGAAAGAATTTAGACACAGTGATAAACCATAGATAGCAAATATAAATATATATATTGTGTGGTGCATCGAGGTGCTAAAAAATAAGTGTGTATGTCAAAAAATAGAGTCTGTGTTCACAATACATCTGAGACACATGTCCCTCAAAAATAGCAGAAAGTAAAGCCTAGGTGTCTACAATCGTGGGGTTCTACTCCTTATAGCAGACCATCACCCATGCTACTCGTCTCAAGAGCCTATGTATCCTACGTGTCACACTGACAATATGCCTCTGATACTCCATCGGGACCTCCTCGATCCCCTTGTAATCTGGGATCCCATCTGTCAGGCCCTCGAGGTTACGGGAAATCTCCTCCTCTACATTACCGCCTGGGTGAACCAGAGCTAGCTCTTTGTTGCCCTCCATCCATGCCTCAGGAGCCAGTCCCATGGGTCTCTCCGGTCCCACATCTGCAAGTAACATAGAAACAACAATTAAGACATATACATGTGAAAATCCAAAAACATCATAAAAAACAAAACACATAAATAGTGTGGTGTTTGACCAAGTGTTTTACCTCCCTCATCCCACTACTCGCCAGGTGGGAGCAGCATGTCAGGGTCTCCTCAAAAATCTGTGCCCACATACGGCCAATCCTCGATGATGATCTTTTGACGATCCAGCCACTCCTGAAACAGTAATCCCCATGATACTGGCCGACCACCACCTCCTCGTGGCATCACATGTGCCCATCGGGTGATGCGAGTCTCTCGCGGTCCTGACACATACAGGTCCATATCCTGTAGCTGAAGTGATGGCACCCGCTCCAGCATGAGCAGTATCAGAATGGATCCATATCCAAACTGTTTGGTCTCCCCTCGTTGGCACTTAGTAAGTTGCCTCTTCATGTTAACGGACACTATGTCAGCCCAGTTGTACATGGTCGGAGTGAGGCAATCAAGGGCCAGCCGCAGATGGGTCTTCATTGCCTCATGCTGTGCTTGAGAGCCCGCTGCTCTTGTAACCATAAACAGTACTGAGCGAAGGGTCAAATATCCCATTATTGGGATCTATAGTTTCCCGCTAGTGGATGATTTGCGCACCCCTGGGCACACCCGCGCTATCATCATATCAAGAGTCTTGCCGACAACCCATACACCCTCCACCCTCCATGATTGGTCTCTCACCATGACAAGACAAACCGGTCAAGAAATATATGTCCGTCACATCAAACTCAATGTCCTTACCACGGATGATGAACTTCCCCTCTGTCGGGTTCGATGACCAGATCAGCAGCTCAAGCAAGTCTGGCTATGCCTGAAGGTGTGGTGTAAGGAAAAATTTCAATAATCCACAATCACGTAGGGATCTTCTACACTCAATGTTGTTAAATGCCTATTTGTCATTGTCATTGTGGGATCTCTCTTGCCATACAAATGCCATTATTGCCCTGCATTGAAGGAAAAAATAATTAGAATCATTTTCATGGCCTAAAACATGCGAATTATAAAAAATTCAAACTTTACGGCGCTGTCGCGACTGTTTTTCAAACAATAGCGACGGCTCAAAATCAAAGTTCATTTTTTCCTCAATCGTCGTGACAGTACACCTGTCTCTAGCGACGACCCCGATGGTGGTGTGTGTTAGCATGCTCAGTTGTCGCTAACCCATGAGGGATTTCCGTGACAATCGAGAAGCGAATTTGAAATGAAAAATCCATCGAAAACCACCTATGAAACATGAAATTGGCCGTAAAAATGATGGAAATGCAGTGCAAAAGATGGTTTACTTGGTAGAAGTCTCGGATGGGATGGTCGATCACGGATGCCAGAACCAAGCTCTGAACTTCGCACAGGTTTGCACTCAAAATCACCAAAGGTAAAAAACTCAAATTGTAAATGTCAAAAATTAATTACCATGAGCCCTTTTTATACTAATTTTTCCAAAATTTTAAGGTTTTGCACTATAGGGTTTAGGGTTTCACCATTTACTTTAAGTTTTTGTTTAGGGTTTTGAGTTTCTAACTTAATTTCCATATATATCATGCATCTCTATCGACTTACAAAATATGAAAAGATTGCTCAGTTTTCCCTTTTAACTCGTTAAACAGAATAAAAGGTGGTCCACTTTCAGCTCTTTTCTGAATGTATAAACATGAAAAGATCGTTGGGTTTTTGTCATTTCGAGTTTGATACTGGTTATGAAATGACGTGTCTTCAATCGCCTTTTACTTTTTCGGATTAGGGCGACTAATTACGAAAAGTACTCCTTGATCGTCAAGCAGTTCTCTCAAGTATTATTTTATACTTTTTCGGGCTCGAGGGACACAAATTTACGAAAAAGGACCCCCCTGGAGTTTTCTTTTCCGTGTATTTTTCAAACTCTCTAAACATGAAAAAGACTCCGATTTTTCCCTATGTCAGGCTCGTTAAACCCTGACGACATTGGACTCATCACCATGACGAGACTTGAGCTTCTCCTCCTTAGGGCTCGATAAACTGTTACTAGGTTGGATTCGTCTGAAGGTCGAACTTATATTACAAGCATATGCTATCCCCTTCAAGCTTGTTTTTCAAAACTAATTGGGGTACTCGCCAGCAATGGTGGGGGAAAATTTGGAAGTCGTCATTAGTTACCTACGGCACTTAGTCACTCTTTAACATCGACACTTTTGCTTCTTGTCAGGTTGGGATATCCTCATATCATGATTGGCCTTCTGGGGTTTTGGGTTGCCATTTTGCCTCATTCCATCTGATCCATGTTGTCTCCGTCAGACCTCCGATCCCTTGGTACCAATATGCTACCACATTCCAGAGTTGTGTCACTGGTATGTTCAAGAGTATAATCCTTCTGCAGTTCACACCCTTACCTCCTTCTCTGATACTTTGTTTCACCAATTTACCATTTGTTCCTCGCATCGTTGATGGGGGAAACCTTATGGCCCTCCTGCGATGGATCGTCTCCTGTCGACACTAGCTCATTATCGAGGAGATTGATCTAGAGATCCCCTTCAGTGCCTTAGATCTTGCATGCCTCAATGGCAAGTTCTTCGAACCTGACAATAGACTTTCATCATTGGTCTTCGATTGGGTGATTCCACGAGTGTTCGACTTCAGCTCATTTTTCACACTTAGTGGATTGTACTGGACAATACCTTGAGAGCCATTGGCATTATTGGTGGTTTCTTTCATGCTTGTTAACGATTTTCATCATTGACCAGTAATCAAGAGATTTTCTATCATGCTCGACCTCAGCACATTTGTTCGCATGCTAGAATTTGTGCTAAGATCGGTTAGGGTTTTAGGACCCTGAACTAAGATTACATATGTTTGAGCTCGTGGATTGGTTTGTGATTACATACATGACTCTTTGATTGGATGGATGCGACCATACCTAAGTCTTCATGGATAGCCGCTGTTAGAGCCTAGATCGACCTCAGGCTAAAGGAAGGCAGGTCTAGGGTGACATCAAAACACGCTTAACCTGGCAGCTAGCCTTACCAAGTCAGAAGAGGGCCCTCTCCTTGTCAATCTCAATTAGGATATTGGAAACTAGGGCTTGAGATGACCGAAATGAATGTTGATTTTAGGCTAGGTATGGTAGATTAGGGTTTCTGGTTTGATTTTAGGTTTTGGTTGCTGGATCAATTGGAGAAGGTAGATTGGGTTTGGGAAATCAACTCAGGGATACAGTCATGTCCTGTGGGGCGAGGTAGACAAGGGTTTATGTACTAGAAATGGATTGAGATGGTAGAGTAAGACAACTGAGGAGTTGAGGAGGGCATAAGAAACTATGAATCCTCTTCAAAGTTAAAACATTGAAAACCAAATGCATTCCCAAGACAAAGCACTGTAAATTAGTATATTTTGTCTATTCACCTTGATTCATTTAGTTTAGAAGAGAGAGAGATGTGGATACATATAAAACATAAAAAAAACTCATTACAAAGAAGAAACAATACATAAACTCACTATCACAAGAATCCCACAAAAATGGCTGTGAAACCTGGTTTTATTCCTTGCCAAACTACTAATACAAATGTTCAGTGAGTCCAACACTTCTGCCAAAGTCCAACCTTTAAAAATGAATAAAAAAGTACATGATATAGGAAAGGAAACTACTCAAGCTAGCTATCAGGGTCAAATCCATGAGAAAAGGGGTGGTTTCAACCATATCTAAACTAGGAACAGGAATATAGGCAGTGGAACAACTTGCCTCTAAAACCATGGAAACTGATTCATTTAGTTCAAAACCACCTTTGACTTGATGTATCTACCCTATTAAGTGTTTTACATCCATAATTACATCAAATTACATCATTCACCATGATAATTTCACCAAGAAAGTAAGAAAAAGTCAACTGCAGAGAAAACTAGGTGAAATCTGGAAAAACAGGCAAAACTGGCAAAATTCCTCCTATGTGCAGCGCCACTGATCCTATGCGCAACTTTGTTTCTAGGCCACTTTTGGAAGGCTTCTCTAAGTCCAAATCAGGCACAGGATAGCTCGTTGTAAATCTTGGTGAGTCTACTTTCTAGAACAACTTGAATTTCTAGATTTGGAGTCCATTTTCCCCTCCAAAAATGGAATCTCCCAAGACTGCTTCCTGTGTGGCAAAAAAGTGGCAGAGAGGGCACTTTTTGGGTGTTTTTTGCCCTTTTGGAGACCTAGAACTTGTCCAAATTTCTCAACCATTTTTGAACATGCATATTTTTCAATGTTGATTCCAAAAATATAAACTTTTTTGCAAATGGATGCCCCCAACAAAAGCGCAGCGCCACCTGCTGAAAAAACCTGTTGTTTACATTAAAAATTTCAAAATTGACAAAAATTTCTTGAAATTTGGCATGATTGACCCTTGTTAAGTGCTTTGATGAGCCAATGATGCTTCAGCCAAGATCTTAAGTTTATCTTGCTCTTTTTTACTCCTCAAAGCTCTTTTTAGCTTGGCCTTTAGCCTGTTTGTCCTTGCATTACAAATCTTTTTCCTCGATGATCAAATCTTTGACACTCCTTGCATTTTGAGCATCCAAGTCCATGACACTCACCTCTTGTGCTAGCTCATGGTCCACAACGAAAAAATCTCCAGAATCATTGTCCATTGGCTTGATTAACTGTAAATGCTAGTGAGGAAAGAAAGGTAGTGTGGGTGAATGATGAGTATGAAGAGATTTTCAAAAGAAAGCGAATGAGTGGGATGAGACAGGGATATGAGTGAGATTTGATGTGATGTAGGGTTTGATGGAATAGGGTATGAAGGGGATGACTAGGGTTTTGGGAATTTAGGGAATAGGATTTCAGGGATAGTGTAAAGTTTGTGTATGTGAAGTAGGGTTTGGGAGTTTTATGTGTGGGAAGAGGGTATATGTAGGATAGGGTTTATATGGGGGGTAGGGTTTAGGGATAGTGTAGGGTTTGGGAAATTTGTATGAAGGGATGAGATCTAGGGAAATTTATATGAGGGAATAGAGTTTTAGGGGGACAACCAATGGATCATATATGACAACAATCTACGAATGAGCTTTAAAGTATATGAGAGGGTTTGGTGAAAACTAGGGTTTGGCTTTTGATAAACACAATTACCATAAACTGATGCAAAAAACATTTTTTCAACAAGAATAATTGTGTTACTTACTTTTCAAGAGGAAAATTTTGAGAATTGAGGCAAATTGGAGAGATTTGGAAGAGTTTGACAGGTGCGCAGTGCCCTCACACAGAAGCGTAGCGCCTTTTCTATGCACAACACCGACTGAACGTGCGCAGTGCATTTTTACAGACCGCTTTTGGAGGCCTTCTCGATGTCCAAATTGAGAATGTGATAGCTCGTTGGAAATCTTAGTGAGTGTAATTTCCAACACAAATTTAATTTTTCAATTTGGAGTTCATTTTCCCTTTCAAAAGTCAAATCTCCCAAGACTGGTAAAAATGTGCAAAATGAGGCTGCTTAAATGTAGAGTGTTGTTGCAGTCAACTTTTGAAGGTCTTCCTCAACTACAAATTGAGCTCCTGATATCTCATTGGAACGATATTTGTGTCTAGTTATCATTTGATGCATCAAGAAATTCATTTGGCCTACCAGGCTAGGAGAAATCGTGATTTGACCAAGGTAACTCCAGAGGTGTAGCAATCCTCCTGAGGCAACTGTATTTTTGAAATTTCTCTAAAACCATGACACCTATGTAAAAAGTGAAGGATTTGTTTCTTCCTTGGCCTATTATGGACAATAACCTCTCTCACTTTTTTCGAAATTAATTTTTTCATGCTCAGAAACATCATTTGAGTAAAACCTATCCCGATGTGTGGAACAGGGGATTTGTCGAAATGAAGTGAAAGGAAGGGGATAAGGGGCTTCTAAATTCTTGAGAAAATTTTGGAAACTAGGGAGGGATATTAGGAAGCAAGGGAAAGTGTAATTTCAAATATTGAGTGAGGGGAAGGGGTCCAAAAGGGCTAAACACAGGCCTAGCCTAGAAAATTGTCAAATAAACTAGTGTTTGTGGGAAAATGAGGAATTTGAGAGATATCATTGATGGGAAATGTTTAATAAGGTACGTTAAGGATAGAGGAAGGTGTATGAGCATCACGATGCAAGCGTTTTTGATGATATGACCATACAATAGAAATTACCTTCAAAACCCTAGGAGAGGGAAATGAGCCTTTCCTAAGCACAACTGAAACACAAACAAGGTGTAAAATGACCCATTGGAACTTGAAATGATGATGAAAACTCTTTGAATGATGGTACACTCATGTGAATGGTGACATGGATTTGGACAACTTTGAAAGAAGTGAAAACAAACCCTAGACCTAATACCTAGAGACCAAATTTTACTTGAAAACTCACTGAAATGACAAAATCTGACTTTGACACCCTAAGACCACTTTGTAAGAGAATATTTGATCACTGGTGGAAGGTTTCAAATAGTGACACTAACATTGGCTCCAATGGAGATGGTAGCTCCTTGGAGGGCCAAGAACCATAGATCTTTGGGAGCGCAGACCAGTGCCTTATCCATTGGGCATTGAATAGAAAAAAAAAAACAACTCAAGCTAAAATTTCCTGACTAGATACTGATGACTCAAAGACACAAACTGACTTGAAACTGACCCTAAAAATTGACTCGATACTAAAACACAATTGAAAACGGGAAAATATGCTTCAAAAAAGAGCTTATTCAATAAAACCTACTCTAGCTATTCCATTCATCACCTGATCAAGTGAAATGAAACAACCAATGCAACCAAGTAAGAATTATGGTTGTTGTTTGAATTCTATGCAAGTGCTTGTTTATGAATCATAAAAGAGAACTATTGAAAGACAAATCCCATGAAAACTTGTAAATAGATCCAAATTTTCCCAAATTGAATCATATAGATTCTCTATCTACCTCCAAAAAGACTGCATAATGATCATGAAATTCATGTGCATTGGGACTTATCCCATCCAATGCATTACTTTTCTTCTCCTCGTACCATGAACTCAAACCTTCATTTGAGATTTGTGACGAGACTCCTGCTAAAAATGACAAAGAAACCGGTTTCCGGGTCAAACTTTCAACACTTTTTTCAAGTTCACAGTTAGTTAATGAAGAAGGACTTTGACTGCAAACATCATCCAACACGTCAACTATTGGATCGTGAAAAACTATTGGTTCCGATGAGATTACATGATTTCCTACATGTTGCTCATTTGAAGATATACTATGCAATTTTCGCTTCAAAAACTAAAATGATTCAAAACAGAATGGTACGAAATCATCTTGCATCATTTGATCGTATGGTCCAGCTTCCAATTCTTCATCTACAACTTGACAAGAAATGGCATTTAGAGGCTGCAAATCTAGATATGAGAAGTCTTGAACAAGGATTTCATTGCCCTCAAGATGGTCCAGATTAAGACTTGTGGAAAGTTGATTTCTGATTACATGAAAGTTGTCTCTGATGAACTGAAACGAAGAAAAACAAAAAGCCGAAGATCCTTCACTTACTTCAAAATTTGCTGCACTTTCCTCCTCACTTCCATAGATGATATGCATCGGTTGATCACTGTATTCGAGCTGCTGAAAGTGAATTTCCTCCTCCCACAAACTAGCTGCTGGTTTGTCTGCAAGACTACCTTCTATTTGGAGAATATAATCATCATCATACTGATCAAACTTTCCTCCTCCCACAAACTAGCTGCTGGTTTGTCTGCAAGACTACCTTCTATTTGGAGAATATAATCATCATCATACTGATCAAACTGAGGCAAATCATCAGTATAAAATACATCGTCAAGCATACATGTCATATCAACAGATCTCTCTTCTCCAAGATGATCTATAGAAAAATCCTTATCAGATCTATGACAACTGGGATAGGAAAGAAAATGTTTTGGATCAGCAACTTGGTCTTCTTCAATCAGCGAGCCATGATCTTGAACATCATACTCTTTCCTTGTGGTGATCCTTTGCATCATCTCTTCCACTACACTTACCAAACTGTCTAGCTTTACCTCTAAAGATGTCGATTCCTCTAGTTCTATGTTCTTCATCTCTTCTTCCTTCAACTTTGCCCTTTTGATAAGAAAATTAGCCTCTACATCTACTGCACTATTTTTCATCTCTTCTAGTGTTTCAAGGTTTTTTTCTCTCAGCTGAAACTCCATTTCCAGATCAAAGGCTTCCAGGTAGTGCAAGAGAGCGGATCCAAGAGGAGGCCTTATATTAACAGTCATCGAAAAATAGACTTGGTTAAATATTGCAGAAAATTGTTGTACTATCTCCCTTGGTAGTCTTTTCGGCTGGTTATACTCTTCTATAATCAAGAAAGGGTTCTGTTTGACCACCCACCTGTTGAGGAACACTTTGACGAATTGTTGGAAATCTGAGATGCTCGCATCAGGCAGGGTTTTGAACAAACTCTTGACTTTGCCTTGCAAAGAAAGAGCAAAAAGCCTAATACTGACATCTTCTTCATCAACATCAAAAAGGTCGAGAAAAGACTCAAAATTTAGTACATGTCTCTCAACAGTGATGTTGTTGCAGTCACCATCAAATCTTGGTAGATATAGGTCATGATTTTTAGGGAAAGCATGGGATATAGGAGGTAAAATCAAAGGCTTATATCGATCGGGAATTTTACAAGGTAGTGGGGTATGTACAGAAGGTGTAGAATTAGTCTTGGTCTCTTGAGGCTCATCAGTTTGAAGATGGTCATCATAAGTTTTAGAAGAAGGGTCTTGATCAAGATCAAAGGCATGCGAATATTTAGCAATCTTCAAAGGGAAAGAATCAAATGCAAGTCTTGGATCTTTTCTCAAATACAATATACTTTGCAAAGCCTTCTTGACATTCTAAGGAAAATAGAAGAAATAATTTATAACAAAGAACACAACGTCTTGGATGAAATGCCAACTTGAATACCTGATGTTTTCATATTGTCCTTCCATGATTTTGCTGGTTGGGTTCATCCTCTAGTAAAGTCCTTGGATCTAATCTCGAAATTGATTTAGAGTCGCCAGGTGAATGATTTCAGCCTTCCGATTTCTGCTCGTTGTCCACCATCAACAATCGGTTCTGAACTTTGATATATTTTGTTGAGGAACATAAAACTATGTTCCCCAGTATGGTCGCCACTATGTTAGTGCCTAGATCGACCTTAGGCTGAAGGAAGACAGGTCTAGGGTAACATCAAACCACGTTTAACCTGGTAGCTAGCCCTACCAGGTTGGGAGAGGGCTCTCTCCTTGCCAATCTCAATTAGGATATTGACAAATAGGGCTTGAGATGACTGAAATGAATGTTGATTTTAGGCTAGGTATAGTAGATTAGGGTTTCTGGTTTGATTTTAGGTTTTGGTTGCTGGATCAATTGGAGAAGGTAGATTGGGTCCGGGAAATCAACTCAGGGATATAGTCATGTCCTATGGGGCGAGGTAGACAAGGGTTTATGTACTAGAAATGGATTGAGATGGTAGAGTAAGATAGCTGAGGAGTTGAGGAGGGCATAAGAAACTATGAATCCTCTTCAAACAGTGAAAACATTGAAAACCAAATGCATTCCCAAGACAAAGCACTGTAAATTAGTGTATTTTGTCTATTCACCTTGATTCATTTAGTTTAGAAGAGAGAAAGAGATGTGGATACATATAAAACATCATAAAAACTCATTACAAACAAGAAACAATACATAAACTCACTGTCACAAGAATCCCACAAAAATCGTTGTGAAACCTGGTTTTATTCCTTGCCAAAATGCTGATACAAATGTTCAGTGAGTCCAACACTTCTACCAAAGTCCAACATTTACAAATGATTGAAAAAGTACATGATATAGGCAAGGAAACTACTCGAGCTAGCTACCAGGGTCAAATCCATGAGATAAGGGGTGGTTTCAACCATATCTAAACTAGGAACAAGAATATAGGCAGTGGAACAACTTGCCTCTAAAACCATGGAAACTGATTCATTCAGTTTCAAAACTACTTTTGACTTGATGTATCTACCCTATTAAGTGTTTTACATCCATAATTACATCAAATTATATCATTTGCCATGATAATTTCACCAAGAAATTAAGAAAACGTCAACTACAGATAAAACTAGTCGAAATCTGGAAAAACAGGAAAAACAGGGAAAATTCCTCCTATGCGCAGCGCCACTGATCCTATGTGCAACGTTTTTCTAGGCCACTTTTGGAAGGCTTCCTGAAGTCCAAATCAGGTGCAAGATAGCTCGTTGGAAAGCTTGGTGAGCCTGCTTTCTAGAACAACTTGAATTTATAGATTTGGAGTTGATTTGCCCCTCCAAAAATGGAATCTCCCAAGATTGCTTCCTGTGTGGCAAAAAGGTGGCAGAGAGGGCACTTTTTGGGTGTTTTTTGCCTCTTTGGAGACCTAGAACTTGTCCAAAATTCTCAGCCATTTTTGAGCATGCATATCTTTTCATGCTAATTCCAAAAATACAAACTTTTTTGCAAATGGATGCCCCCAACAAAAGCACACCTGCTGAAAAAACCTATTTTTTACATTAAAAATTTCAAAATTGACAAAAATTTCTCCAAATTTCTTGAAATTTGGCATGATTGACTCTTGTTAAGTGCTTTGATGAGCCAATGATGCTTCAGCCAAGATATTAAGTTTATATTGTTCTTTTTTACTCCTCAAAGCTCTTTTTAGCTTGGCCTTTAGCCTCTTTATCCTTGCGTTACAAATCTTTTTCCTTGATGATCAAATCTTTGACACTCTATGGATTTTGAGCATCCAAGTCCATGACACTCACCTCTTGTGCTAGCTCATGGTCCACAAGGACAAAATCTCCATAATCACTGTCCATTGGCTTGATTTGTTGTAAATTCTAGTGAGGAAAGAAAGGTAGTGTGGGTGAATGATGAGTATGAAGAGATTTTCAAAAGAAAGGGAATGAGTGGGATAAGATAGGGATATGAGTGAGATTTGATGTGATGTAGGGTTTGAGGGAATAGGGTTTGAAGGGGATGACTAGAGTTTTGTGAATTTAGGGAATAGGATTTTAGGGATAGTGTAAAGTTTGTGTATGTGAAGTAGGGTTTGGGAGTTTTCTGTGTGGGAAGACGGTATATGTAGGATAGGTTTTATATGGGGGGTAGGGTTTAGGGATAGTGTAGGGTTTGGAAAATTTGTATGAAGGGATGAGATCTAGAGAAATTTATATGAGGGAGTAGGGTTTTAGGGGGACAACCAATGGATGAGATATGAAAAAAATATACGAATGAGCTTTAAAGTATATGAAAGGGTTTGGTGAAAACTAGGGTTTGGTTTTTGATAAACACAATTACCATAAACTGATGAAAAAAACCCTTTTTCAACAAGAATAATTGTGTTACTTACTTGTCAAGGGGAAAATTTGGAGAATTGAGGCAAATTGGAGAGATTTGGAAGAGTTTGACAGGTGTACAGCACCCTCACATAGAAGCGCAACACCTTTTGTATGCACAACACCAGTGTAATTTTACACTAGAAACTTGCTACAGATGCGCAACGCCTTTCTATGCGCAGCACCGGTTGCCAGGTGCATAGTGCCATTTTTCATACCACGTTTGGAGGCCTTCCTAGTGTCCAAAGTTTGCATGTGATAGCTCGTTTGAAATATTATTGAGTCTAATTTCAAAAACAACTTTAATTTTTCAATTTGGAGTTTATTTGCCCTGTCAAAAGTCAAATCTCCCAAGACTGGTCAAAATGTCCAAAATGAGGCTGCCTAAATGCAGAGTGTTGTTGTAGTCAACTTTTGAAGGTCTTCCTCAACTCCAAATTGAGCTCATTATATCTCATTGGAAATATCTTTGTGTTTGGTTATC
Organism: Pinus tabuliformis; assembly: GCA_031772625.1. NCBI lineage: Eukaryota > Viridiplantae > Streptophyta > Pinopsida > Pinales > Pinaceae > Pinus > Pinus tabuliformis. The sequence continues at coordinate 1,165,978,464 of CM062813.1, forward strand.
ATTTTACTCATCAGGCAATTCATTTCGCCTACCAAGCTAGGAAAAATCTTGATTTTACCAAGGTCAGTCCAGAGGTGCAGTAATCCTCCCGAGGCAACTGTATTTTTGGCATTTCTCTAAAACCATGACACCTGTGTAAACAATGAAGGAGGTTTTTCTTCCTTGGCATATTATGGACAATAAGCTCTCTCACTTTTTCGAAATTAATTTTTTCATGCTCAGAAACATCATTTGAGTAAAACCTATCGCGATGTGTGGAATAGGGGATTTGTCGAAATGAAGTGAAATGAAGGGGATAGGGGGCTTTTAAATTCCTGAGAAAATTTTAGAAAGTAGGGAGGGATATTAGGAAGCAAGGGAAAGTGTAATTTCAAATATTGAGTGAGGGGAAAGGGTCCAAAATGGCTAAACACAGGCCTAGCCTAGAAAATTGTCAAATTGTAGCAATAAACTAGGGTTTCTGGGAAAATGAGGAATTTGAGGGATATCAGTGATGGGAAATGTTTAATAAGGTACATTAAGGATATGGGAAGGTGTATGAGCATCAGGATGCAAGCTTTGTTGATGATTTGACCATACAAGAGAAATTACCTTCAAAAACCTAGGAGAGAGAAATGAGCCTTACCTAAGCACAAATGCAACACGAACAAGGTGTAAAATGACCCAATGGAACCTGAAATGATGATGACAACTCTCTGAATGATGGTACACTCATCTGAATGGTGACATGGACTGACATTTGGAAAACTTTGAAAGAAGTGAAAACAAACCCTAGACCTAATACCTAGAGACCAAATTTTACTTGAAAACTCACTGAAATGACAAAATTTGACTTTGACACCCTAAGACCACTTTGTAAGAGCATATTTGTTCACTGGTGGAAGGTTTCAAAGACTGACACTAACATCTGTGACCACACCTTTATCATTATATATGGTCTTATCAACTGGGTAGCTGCGTCCATACCACAGACCAAGTTTCATATGTCTTTTGGATGGCTGCGCTCATGCCTAGACTACATGTATTTCGCTATCAAAGATATCCGTTGTACTTGTGCTTGTAGGTTCTTCAAGGCGGTGTTCTAGTTTGGTCGTGGTTTCATAAAGCATTTCACTCCTCCCACTCTCTCGGGCTTCATGCTTTAGGGGGCATCTGTTACACAGTAATTTGTCACTGTGCTCATCTCAGTCCCTTTGTTGTGTCATATATCAAATAAACATGTTCATATCTTCCCACTCTTGTAAGAAGATTAAGAAAATGCTCTTTAATGCTGAAAGTTTACCTTTATTCCCTAAGTTTTTGCCTCGTCATGAGTAAGCCATTAATATACGCGACGATCCCTTGTCATAAACAGTCTCATCGCGATACCATCGCAGGTGTACACTTGTTTCCCATGACGATCAAATTTTAGGGCTCGACACAAGGCTTCCAACTATTTATCACGACAACTGGTCTGCATGCATTGTCTCTTTGCGATGTTGTCGCTGAGACTTAGTTCATGCCTAGCGATGATCTAGATTTGGCGAATTTTTTCAAACACTCGGCCTTCTAGATGTCTCTAGAGTTGGTTGTTGGGTCAGTTTGGGTCGCCCTTCTTCCTCTGGGATGGTGGTTCCGTCTTTTGTGCAACATCCCTTGAGGATAAGCTCCCTCTCCCTCATTTCGTGGAGACTCCTCCTCCTATAAAATCACTCACCCTTGCTATGATCTGCTAGTTCTTTTAGTTGGGTAGTGCTGCTAGTTATTTTGAGTTTAGTAGATAGCTTTGGTGTGAGTGTGACAAGTTTGGGATTGCTAATAGTTTGGTAAGAGGTTGTGGAGTGCCTTAACCTTGTATTAAAGCTTGTGAGTGAGAGAGAGATATTGTCTATTTGGGAGACCCATTCTTGAGAGTGAATGCTTGAAGAAACATACTAGCTGGATCCTCCGAGAAGGCTTATGACGTCAAGACTTGGTTGTAAGTTTTTCTCTTGATTCATTTTAATACAATCAATCCTATATCTTATGTACAATTTACTTGATAGCTTATGATTTCTTGACTTTATAAGTAAATAGATCATTGTTGTTCTCGGTTACATGCTCTGTTGTTTTCTTGTGGTGTTTCAGGTTGATTGCTCATTGAGGAGAAAGAAACAGAAGCTGGAGCAGCGCAATGGAACGTCATCAACCACCGGTTTGAGGTAGGCCTCCAACGATGACTATTTAAGAGAATCGATTGTTCTTTTGTCTTTGCTGTGACTAGACCCACTCTAGGGCTAGAGGGGTTGTTCAATATATTTTACATCTATACTCTTCTCGTATTAAATACATAAGGAATTTTGTATTTCTTTCAAATGATTAAAATATAGAAATATATTTTAGTTCTAGATATTATTGAAGAAAATATCACAATGAATATAATTCTAATAGATGAATATAACTACTGTTTTTTATGATTTATGATTTGGGTATGAAACTAGAATTGTTATGATTTATGATTATCATAGAGACATCCATACCCTATTGAAGAGGTTGTGTATCTTGCAGCATACACTAGTAATAGAGTAAAAGGTTGGGTGTTATTATCCTACTATGAAACATGTGATAAGCCTTTTCCCTGAAAGGTGTGGAGTTATGCAGCAACAAACAAGCCTTTACATATTAAACATTCCTCCTTTTTCCAACAAGAGATACCGTGATTCAGGGCCACGTTAGCTTTGTTAGTCCTAAATTATCAAAGCCATGATCGATTCTTGAAAATTATCATTGATAATGGATGTTATGGATGTTAGAGTAGTGGTAGTTCTATTTTTATAAAGTTTTGTAGATTCATGTTGAGTGGGTATTCTTCAAAGAAAGCAATGTTTTGTAGATTTTATGTGAATTTCATGTTGCGTTGGTATTCTTCAAAGAAACCAAGCACTCCCTAGTATGGTGGCAGCTATTCCATTTGGACATTTGGACATTTTGCATAAAGAACGTTTCAGTAATGGAGATTTTGCATAAAGAACGTTTCAGTGAAACAAAGGTTGTGGAGGATCATAAAGGGCAAGGAGGTGTGGTCCTACTAACATTGCTTTTGGTATCTTTGAAGAATGTGATGACGATGCACACTATAACTTCAACTCTACTCTACTGTAAATCATCATATTATTCCTATATGAATCATAATATAGTATCCATTTAAGACCTCAAATAAATCGAGTGTCGTATAGGCAAATTGTGTTAAGAGATGTTTTCACATTCCCACTACATTTAAGTTAAGTTATTTTTTTAATCTCTTTGACCAACATTGTGGTCAATTATTGGACTTTGACCAACATTGTGGTCCTTTATTGGACTTTTGCACGTTAACACACTTATCTTATTTTATCTACTTCTGCAAACAATTGTAGGCTTTGATTATTGGATCTACTTCTGCAAACAATTGTAGGCTTTGAAACATACTGATAATGAGACTTGTTGATTATATAACCCATATGGAAGACTTTGCAACCAACTTCTTGTTGTTGATACTGTGGAACTGAAGGAATTGGACTTGACAAAGTGATTGGTTGATTGAGGTGTTTGAACCATCAAAGAAGACTTGCACGGTTTCACTTGAAGATCTTAGCGCTATGCTCCTTCAAAAAGAGCAGCGCATTTATAAATTCAAAACAAACAAGAAGGAAGGAAATTTGAACAATGTAAGTTAAAAAGAGGAAATTCATAGTCCAGAGAATCTTGAAGGAAAAAAGTATTTTCTTGCTACTATAACAAGGACGGACATTTTCACAAAATAACTACGAACACAAATGCAAACAAAATAGGAATATCATGACTAGGAGAAGATGTTGGTTTGCACCATCGAAGATGGGGGATATCATGTTTGGAGGTGACGGGACTGCAGTTTATTTGTTTTATTTGTAATGCAAGTTTGGTATAAGTGAAAATTTAGATTGTATATACAATTCAGCATGGCGAGAACTTACCTGAAACTCCACATTTGGATCACTAAGCAAAGTTGGAAGCTGAGAAAGACAAATTTCAGCGGCCATATCCCATGCATCCCTGTAAAGGAAAACAAAATAAGAACCTCAATCAACAAACCACATTTAGGCATGAACTATAACTTCAATCAACAAACCATTTAGACTATAACTATAATAATGATGAAAGTAAGGTTTCCAAAACATATTACCACGTGGGAATCACGTTGATGAGCAGGTGCCAAGGGTGGAAAAGAAAGGGGAGAACAGTTCGCAATCCCCAATCAAGAAATTTCAGAAGAGACTTTCAACTAAAAGGTCTTGTCGAAACAACTTCTGAAACAGTTCTGCAACAAAAACGCTTTGTCAGTACAAGAACCTGTAACTGCTAAAAAGTTGTACACATCCAAAACCGAAGTAATGAGCGTGGATAGAACCTGTAACTGCTAGAAAGTTGAACAGACAAAACCAATTTCTTTAATGAAGGTAAAAGCTCTGCTCGAAAAAATGCTGATGGAAATAAAACACACAGGGAAAAAATGCTGATGGAAATAAAACACACGGTATTTGGTAGCACAGAAATTCTGTTATCTACACATGTCCATCCAAATGCTTTGGGTAAATGGACAATGAACGATGAAAGACAAGTGTTAATGTATATAGCACATAGCGTGACATGTGATGGGCACGTGGTAATGGATACATGGCATACCTCATTATGTGTCACAACATCCATACCAATTAGTTCACCAGTTACATGCATCACCTTTTACTATACGCTACGGAATAAAGGAACGTTGAACAAAATGCGGAGTGCATATGTTGTAAATGGAAAGTGTGTATCGTTTTTTTGTTGTTTCAAGTCTTTATTAATTTCCTAATTTGCAACATTATTACTAGCATTTGCACCACATGTTGCAAAGGAAACGCCGTAAGGCAATGATATAAGAAACAATAGCATAGAAGAAAGAAGTCAAAGTTTTATGCAATGACATAAGAAACAATAGCATAGAAGAAAGAAGTCCAAATTTTATGCAATTTTGTTTCTTTATTGGTGTTTAATTCTTATAATCAACAAATGCCTATATCAGCTATCCAGATTACCAAGAACCTCGCGTTTGAAGGTGTTGCCACAATCCCACAAAGCTCATTTCGATGATCACTGAGAAGGGAATTGTTGTGAGAGATGCAAATTGTTTCCATTGTTTATTGGATGGACTCTGTTCTTGCACTAATTATTGTAACGCTAATTGCAAATCATCTCGTACAAAATAGTGTGACTGCAAGCATAAGAAATTACTTGCCCTTTGTGACAAGCATATGTTTGATAGAGAAAAATGGACAAATGCAAAAGTAGAGGGGATTAGTAAAATATTTGATGTGTATCAGTTTCTGTTCGGTGTAATCTAGGGTGCATACATAGCAAAAACATACCTGGATAGTTAGTGACATTTTCATAAGACATATTGAATTTGTACTTGATTCATTTCTTCATATCGGCCATAATTTTACAAAAAATGTTGAATAGGGGTTACATTGAGTATAGTATTGCTGGTTACATTGAGTATAGTATTGCTAGCAATTTTCATATTGCAGTGTTGTTGGGTGGTATGCCAATGGTGACACATCATGTGATCATATTTCATTGATATAGACGGTATTTCGAGCATAGTTATTTAAGGTTATGTGTAGAAGATTTGAAGAGAAGCAATACATGGCAGATTCTACCTGCCCTAACATAATTCACCCAAAAGATACAAAATTTATCTGATAAAATGATTTATCTTGGACAATGTGATTGTTATATGAGAAGGCATGCATTGGCTTAAGATTGTAAGATATCTCATAACCTTTTCCAATATATTATAAATCAAGGCCAAGGAACACCAACGTAAGGAATAATAAACATGTGTAGAAGCTACGACATTCATAACATAATAAGAAGAGCATTCCCTAAAGGGTCCTCTACGTCAAACCCATTTCTATATAGGGCCATGCACCTCGTTTCCCTGTTGCGGAGCTTCTGGGCCAGCACATGCATCAAGTACACTGGCAAAGGTAACATGATCTGCCTCTATAGTTGTTCTGGGCTAGCACACACACCAAGTACACTCGCAAAGGTAACATGATCCGCCTCTATAGTTGTCCATCGCATTCGGCCATAAAGCCTTAATGCTTCCTGACAATACCCATTTTTAGTATATCCAACAATCATAGTATTCCATGACACCACATCCTGTTTAGGCATTTTGTCAAACATTGTCCATGCATCCGCTACATATCAATATTGACTTGTTCGACTTACTCAGAACTAGTAGCTGAAGTTGATCATATAGTGCAAGAACTCCAACCTTTGCTACTCCTAACATAATATTAGTTGTTACTCCTCTGAAGAGGGCATGGATGCCATCCTAGCGCACAATCTGTTGAAAAGCATGGGCAGGTGTTGCTATAACTTGTTTCTAGAAAAACAACTTGACAGAAAAAAATTTGTGAGATCCATCATAGTTGCTAAAACTAACATCACAAGCTCAGAACATGAGCAAGAATGTAGATTTTATGTCATATTTCTTACTTGTAAACATCTAAATCAAACTCCATTGCTCTTCCCCTATGCTTTTATGATATTGCATCTGATATAAAGCTGCAGAATCCTAGGAGTCCAAAATCATTAGAAATTGTATAGTAGGTGGTGGCTTCATAATATTAATTTTCACATGTCTCACCGTGAGCCAGAGATGAAACTGGTATGCTTGAGGATTAGACATCAGTGTCTAATCAATCCAATTTCTATGAAAACTCAAGAGTCATTTTTCCAACAACATGAACAATCTAATTAGACTTAAACATGGTACATGGAATTAAATCATCAAACTAAAATTCATATCTATAATTATGGCTACATTTGTGCAATTATCCTTTCATGTATACCTGCAAACGAAAATGATATAAAGCTCTTGCGAGCATTTGTAGGGGACTTTACCTCATAGATCAATAATATATGAAACCAAATGTGAATCTTCAATTCAAATGATATGGCGTTGCAAAACAAAAGTGCACAACTTCTTACGAATTCTAAGAATGATGTTAAAATTGAAACAAGGTAGGGTGCAACCATTTGGTTTCCATCTCTGTTACAAGTATTCCATGTCAGAGTAGCTATCCATTGAATATATGATAGGTCTTGTCTCTGTATAGAGGCCCTTTTGGGCCATGATACATTTTCCTTTGAAAATATTACATTTTCCTGCATCTCTCTTTAGATCGATCTGAATTGTCTCTAAAACCTTGCATTCATTCCTTTTAATATTTTGAATTTAAGACATTTTCTCTATGCTACTCAAAGAAATAGTGACTTGTATGGGACCATTTTTATTGTACATGCAAGAACAACATGAAATTGGGTTTAGGAGTTTCAAGGTCATCAAATATTGAACTGAATGATTGTCAGGGATCAGATGTACCCACAACTCTTTCAATCAAGGAAGACTGTCAAATTGAGAGAGAAGACATTAGAACAAAAGGGAAGGAAGTCAACCAATGCCATATCAACAACGATTTTTTAATGTGAAAATAACTTTGACTTACAAATGCATTGTTTGAAAATTAATGAAAGTTTTGGGTACAAAAATAAATGTTTCTGACCATCAAAACTTTTCACATGAAAAATTGAAGTGGGAATTAAATGGGGAGATCCACTGCCACAGAGTAGAGAAAACTATTCAGTAATCAGTGTTACAAAGCATTTGATCATGGTAATTAGGTTCTGTGGATGAAAAACACATTTGGGAACAGTAAGATGCAATGGGAATTTTGCAAGAAAAAATGTTCTGATAAGGGTCTAGTGGGTTCTGACCACGGCCAACAGGTCCTGGCAATATAAATGATAGGTTGTTGAGCCATATTGCAGGTTGAGACATGGAAGGTTGTTGAGACATATTGCAGGTTGAGACATTATTTTTTAGATAAAGTACATCAACAGGTCCTGGCAATATAAATGCTAGGTTGTTGAGACATATTGCAGGTTGAGACATTATTTTTGAGATAAAGTACATCAAGACTGTAAATGCAATTCTGTATTCGCAAACAAAAAGATCTATACTCATAATTAAAATTAAGACACGAACACGTTACAAGAGAAGCTATTAGTACCAGATCATGGAGAGATCATGGAGAGATGCTTAGGGCCTGAAAAACCCTACAAGTGAGTATATAAACAATTTAGATATATATATAGAGAGATATTGCTATGATCATGAATGATATGTGTTGTAGCTGCATGTGCATGAAGATCAGTTGGGTGCTGAAGATCAGGGCATGTATAATTTGTTGTCACATTTGCATCTCTAGGCCTCAGGGTAGTATTCAGCTATTATAGGAGTTCCTGGGGTACAGGCACATGAACAGGCTTGCATGGTGTGCATTTCCCACATTTAGAGGTGCAACAAGGTGGGGAGGAGCCTAGCCCGCACAGATACCTCCTTCCTCCAATTCTGTAATACAAGGCTCCATTTTCATGGCGTTGCTGCTGGAAATCTAATGTTGTTTCCTGTAACCCATGAAAAATGAAATATTATGTTATTGGATCAAATCATAAATAAAAAGTAATGTAGTGGTAGATAGAAGAGTTGAAGAGAATACGGAGTTAGGTTATACCTTAATATCTTTTGAAAATTTCACCAGTCCTTTTTGTTTCAGACTGCAAGGCTTTGTGATTGACAACTCCGTTAATGACCATGATATCAACGTTAGCAAAATCATGATTAGTCATTTATAGTCTCTGACATTAATGATCTCTAGCTCAGTCATGATTTTTAAGTCAGTAGAAAAGACTTTCAAAACAAGAAAAAGGCAACTGGAAAACTACCATTGATGCATTGTTAGAAATTTAAAGTGCTTTACAGATTCATGAATAATCATAAATTCATCTTAACCCAGATTTAAAATGAAATGATGAAAGTTTTGTGTATGGATTATCATAAATTCATCTTAACCCAGATTGAAAATGAATTAATGAAAGTTTTGGGTACAAAAATAAATGTTTCTGACTATCAAAACTTTTCACATGAAAAATTGAAGTGGGAATTAAATGGGGAGATCCATTGCCACAGAGCAGAGAAAACTATTCATTAATCAGCGTTACAAAGCATTTGATCATGGTAATTCGGTTTTGTGGATGAAAAACACATTTGGGAAGAGTAAGATGCAATGAGCATTTTGCAAGAAAAATTGTTTTGATAAAGGTCTGGTGGGTTCTGACCAGGGCCAACAGGTCCTAGCAATATAAATGCTAGGTTGTTGAGACATATTGCAGGTTGAGACTTTCTTTTTGAGATAAACTACATCAAGACTATAAATGTAATTCTGTTTTTAGAATTCTTAGTCTCATAAATCTTACATGGTTTTCAGTGGACTTAAAGAAAAATATGATATTCTGTTATTATGAATAGGTCACAGAGGGACAATATAAGCAAATGGGCAAAGGAGAAATGCAAGTGCCATGCCTGCAAAATACAGTCTATTGGACATTCAAATCATACTCTGGATCGATTGATTATCTTGTTATGTAAAGACAAGTGAATTGGTGAAAAAACTGACCAACGTTGGATGATACACGAGACCCTGTCAGGGTTCAAATCCGAGGACATTCACATTTGCAAATATTTTCCAAATGACGCAGTGGGTTGGCTTGGTGTACCTCAATCTCTCTTTCAATCATCTCAAAGGCTAAGTTCCCTCATCGATCGCCGACCTGCTCTCTCTGGTTCAGTTCATAGATCTGTCTCACAACAAAATAACGGGGCCAGTTCCCGACCCTGTATCCAAACTCGGAATGCTTCGGCTCTTGAATTTCTCCTATAATGATTTATCTGGCCGCATTCCATGTACTGGCATGTTCAGAAACCTGAAAAATACAAGTACATCAAGACTATAAATGAAATCGTGTTTTGAGAATTCTTAGTCTCATAAATCTTACATGGTGTCCATGGTTTTCAGTGGACGTAAAGAAAAATATGATACTCTGTTATTATGAATAGGTCACAGAGGGACAATATATGCAAATCGGAAAAGGAGAAATGCAAGTGTCATGCCTGCAAAATACAGTCTACTGGACATTCAAAGCATACTCTGGATCGTTTGATTATCTTGTTATGTAAAGACAAGTGATTAGGTTCTATGGATGAAAAACAAATTTGTGAACAATCACATGCAATGAGCATTTTGCAAGAAAAATTGTTTTTATAAAGGTCTGGTGGGTTCTCACGAGGGCCAACAGGTCCTAGCAATATAAATGCTAGGTTGTTGAGACATATTGCAGGTTGAGACTTTCTTTTTGAGATAAACTACATCAAGACTATAAATGTAATTCTGTTTTGAGAATTCTTAGTCTCATAAATCTTACATGGTTTTCAGTGGACGTAAAGAAAAATATGATATTATGTTATTATTCATAGGTCACAGAGGGACAATATAAATGGGCAAAGGAGAAATGCAAGTGTCATGCCTGCAAAATACAGTCTACTGGACATTCAAAACATACTCTGGATCGATTGATTATCTTGTTATGTAAAGACAAGTGATTAGGTTCTATGGATGAAAAACAAATTTGGGAACAGTCAGATGCAATGAGCATTTTGCAAGAAAAATTGTTTTTATAAACGTCTGGTGGGTTCTCACCAGGGCCAACAGGTCCTAGCAATATAAATGCTAGGTTGTTGAGACATATTGCAGGTTGAGACTTTCTTTTTGACATAAACTACATCAAGACTATAAATGTAATTCTGTTTTGAGAATTCTTAGTCTCATAAATCTTACATGGTTTTCAGTGGACGTAAAGAAAAATATGATATTCTGTTATTATGAATAGGTCACAGAGGGACAATATAAATGGGCAAAGGGGAAATGCAAGTGTCATGCCTGCAAAATACAGTCTAATGGACATTCAAAGCATACTCTGGATCGATTGATTATCTTGTTATGTAAAGACAAGTGAATTGGTGAAAAAACTAACCAACGTTGGATGATACACCAGACCCTGTCAGGGTTCAAATCCGAGGACATTCACATTTGCAAATCTTTTCCAAATGACGCAGTGGGTCGGCTTGGTGTACCTCAATCTCTCTTTCAATCATCTCACAAGCTAAGTTCCTATCGGCGACCTGCTCTCTCTGGTTCAGTTCATAGATCTGTCTCACAACAAAATAACGGGGCCAGTTCCCGACACTGTATCCAAACTCGGAATGCTTCGGCTCTTGAATATCTCCTATAATGATTTATCTGGCGGCATTCCATGTACTGGCATGTTCAGAAACCTGAAAAATACAAGTACATCAATACTATAAATGAAATTATGTTTTGAGAATTCTTAGTCTCATAAATCTTACATGGTCTCCACAGTTTTCAGTGGACGTAAAGAAAAATATGATATTCTGTTATTATGAATAGGTCAGAAATAGTTCACAGAGGGACAATATATGCAAATCGGAAAAAGAGAAATGCAAGTGTCATGCCTGCAAAATACAGTCTATCGATTGATTATCTTGTTATGTAAAGACAAGTGAATTGGTGAAAAAACTGACCAACCTAGGACGATACACCAGACCCTGTCAGGGTTCAAATCCGAGGACACTGAAATTTTCAAATCTTTTCCAAATGACCCAGTGGGTCGGTCTGGTGTACCTCAATCTCTCTTTCAATCGTCTCGCAGGCTAAGTTCCGTCATCGATCGACGACCTGCTCTTTCTGGTTCAGTTCATAGATCTGTCTCACAACAAAATAACAGGACCAGTTCCCGACCCTGTATGCAAACTCGGAATGCTTTAGCTCTTGAATTTCTCCTATAATGATTTATCTGGCCCCATTCCATGTACTGGCGCGTTCAGAAACCTGAAAAATACGGTGTTTTTAGGAAATCCTGGACTCTGTGGGAAATGTTTTGCCTTACAAGATTGCTCGTTGAACAAGCCCAATTCTACCAAGAAGAAGAAGATAATAACAATAGCATCGATTGCTTCCGTAGCGGATAATAACAATAGTATCGATTGCTTCAGTAGTGGTTATCTATGCGGTTTTTTGTATTGGGCTTCTATTTTGGATTTTCAAAGAGAAAACATCCAAGTCGAAGTCCATTCTCATTTGCATTTGCGGGGTTCAAGTTTCAGAAATCGTTTTCTGAGAGAAATACGTATTTCCTGTTTGCAGACCTTCAGTCGATAATACCAAAGCCCTTGAGGTAACGGCGTTTTTTCCTTCTTAGAAAAAAGCTAAGTAACTCTATTTCAGTTTCAGATAATCTATCCATGAATTTCAGTTTATTGGTATATGTTTTTTCTCTGTCACAAAAACAAATGGTTATCCCAACCGCTCCGTCTTCTGAGATCATTCTCGACCATCTCTGTTCTCCTCCTTCGCGAGGGAGGTTAAGGGCTTGCAGTCTACAACTACTGTCTCATGATCTCATGATCGGACAATTATGTTGTTTTGAATCGTCTAACACATAATCGTGGGGTTCACAATGAGGACAGAGGGGAATTGATTTCAAAGGACGGCGTAATAACTAAAAATAAATAAATTAGCTCATCTGTCAACAATCCTTCAGATCGATCCGCACATGGAACATATATGCATAGACTTTCTTATTCGATTGGAGGATTATAACCTTCAGAGTGAGTTGCACGAGGAACGTAAAGAATGAGCAATATGTTTTCTGGCTGGTTGCACCATATGTTTTGAGTAGGGGTTTCTTGTTCTTCGTCGGCACCACCATGTATTTCTAGCATCATTCGTTTCAACATTATATGGTAGGGAGCTACAGGCACAAGTATGTATCACCCAACAACTCATATGTCACTTGTATAAATATCTTTTTCTTCTCTCTATCTAAAGCCTTAAACTGCAGAGGTTGATGATAATCACAAGTTATTGTTACAAAGGCAACTAATAACATGCTAAAAATAATGTCGAGACCATCATAAGCACCTTTAGGCCACCCTTCTTTATAAATTTCTAACAATTAGAGAGATAACTGCACAAACTGCAAGGATCATGAGAGTCGTGTCCTGCGTTTCTTCCCACACAAACATCCAAAATCCCTGAGGTGGCTTCTCCACGAATCTATTAAAACCATAGAGTTCTTGCCTCCGCTTTAATCTTTCCTCACTGACCACATGTCCCACAAATTTTGAATGCTGCCTATGCTCATTTAAAGTTGCATAATATATCCCGGACAACTATACTAGTAATAACCATGAAGAGACCAATAACACATAATTAATGTCTTGCACTTCCAGCATACATCGATGTAACACACCATCAATATTTATCATAACGCTGCCATATATTCTCTCAATGTAACGCACCATCTATGTTTATCATAACGCTACCATGTCTTCTCTTAATGTAACACACAATCAATATTTATCATAACGTTGCCATATTTGCTCTTTGACACGTAGATTGTAATAAGCACGCTCCAGGACCACTGAGTAACCTTCACATGAACCAACTCTGGTACCACAAAGGCAACACAATGTTTTTGTCTCCTTGTTCGCAATTTGTATACAATGCCAGGTCGATGAGAGAAAAGACCATTGGGTTGCATGGAAAACTAATGCACAGATCTGAATGTGCGGATCTGGAGCATTGTGTCTAAACGACGTTACATAGATACTGCAGTGTAACAACTCTTGCAATATATCGACCTCCTTATATGGAATAAAATTATTGGAGGGCAGACCACAGGGAATATATATGACACCATAATTATGATGTACCAAGAATATATATCGTCGTTCTGACTTGGTAGGTCTGGTTCTAGCAGACGTTTTGAACAATAGACTGTCCATAATGTATTCATAACGTGTTGCCATAACATGCAATGGTGTTATTTTCATAAACTGCACCCTCTGGTGTCTCCATACCGTTCCATCTGTTGAATTAATGCAACTCAGAGGTATTGGTCTGCTTGACGTTTCTCAGAGGTATCATAGTGTAACGCAACTCAGAAATATAATGCTGCCTGCTTTTCCCGAACCTTTACAACAAACTTCTCCTTCTCTCTAGGATGATTAGCTTCCCTTGCGGCCAATATTGGGTCGTCATTGCATTCAGTGATAAAGATATCTTTATCGCTTGCATTGCCACTTGAAGAAGCACAACATTGTAATATATTCATATTAGACGCATCCATGCCCTTGTATTTTGATTGAGCATCTATAAAACATACTTCACCTTCACATGCCTGAACCTTGTTTCTGTTTGGAGATTCAACATTTTCACCAGTTTCAACGAAGCAACCACTTAAACTTTCCAAGGCAGTAATCCCTTGCATACTGCTGTCATTGTGTTTCTCATCATAAGCTTGTGATAAATTATACAAATTCTCTTGGGCAATTCCTTCAGCTTCATCCCTTATACATCTTATACAACTTTGCTTCTCTTTTACAATCAGAGAGCATCCTTCCCCGGATGCCAACAATGTGTTGACATCATTTTCGCCTATCAGCGCGTCTCCATCACTTTCATGAATATTCTGATTTTTTCTACCTTCCAAAATAACTAATGCTTTTATTGCTTCACAATTTGATATAGTACCTGGAACAGTTTCCACGACATCAATATGCACAACTGCAAGTCCATAACTCAAATGCCCCTCCAAATTTTGTATGCTTAATTTGCTATCAACTGGAAAACAGTCTTTGGATTTACCTTCCCAAAACAAATGTCTTCCTCTTTTGCATGTGGATTGCATGCCAGAGAACTGTCTACAATAATTTATTTTTCATGTTCCATCACCAGAAAAGTGTTTCTATTGTCATCTTTAGCCAAATCTTCACTCCTTTCTTTGTCATCCACTTTTGCGACCCGCTCTTTCTGGTTCAGTTCATAGATCTGTCTCACAACAAAATAACAGGGCACTGGCCCTTTATCCAAACTCGGAATGCTTCGGCTCTTGAATTTCTCCTATAATGATTTATCTGGCCCCATTCCATGTACTGGCGCGTTCAGAAACCTGAAAAATACGGTGTACTGGCGCGTTCAGAAACCTGAAAAATACGGTGTTTTTAGGAAATCCTGGACTCTGTGGGAAATGTTTTGGCTTACGAGATTGCTCGTTGAACCAGCCCAATTCTACCAAGAAGAAGAAGATAAAAACAATAGCATCGAGTGCTTCCGTAGTGGATAATAACAATAGCATCGAGTGCTTCAAGTTTCAGAAATCGTTTTCTGAGAGAAATACAGACGTTCAGTCGATAATACCAAAGCCCTTGAGGTAACGGAAAACAAATGGTTATCCCAACCGCTCCGTCTTCTGAGATCATTCTCGACCATCTCTGTTCTCCTCCTTCGCGAGGGAGGTTAAGGGCCTGCAATCTACAACTACCGTCTCATGATCTCATGATCGGACGATTATGCTGTTTTGAATCGTCTAACACATGATCGTGGGGTTCACAATGAGGACAGGTGGGCAAGAGGGGCATTGATTTCAAAGGGAACGCCTTACGGCGTAATTATTAATTTTATTATCATTAGTTTTTTTAATGTATATATTCCATGGACATGGTGTGTTATTTAGGTAGGTTTTTTTAACTTTAAATAAAACAATATAGTATAAGAAAAGGCTTTTCTTAAAAAAAATTGATTGACATGGTTCAATAATAAAGCTTATATGTCTTTTGTAATTAAATATCTAAGTAACTTCTATTTTAATAGGCTTATATAATGTGAAAAATTATAATCAATTTATTTGGTTAATTAAAAGTTAGGTATTGAAAACATTTTAATAATGATGAGTAGCAATTATTCAAAAAGAGCAAAGAGAGGCTGGTAAGATTATTAAATTGTAGTAATTTTGACAACACATACACATTTGATCTAACATTTTTTAATTTCATCATCTTAATATTATCAGCTTTTCAAGGAGTAATACAACACCAATTAATTAAAAAAAACAATTAAATTTCTCAAACTATGAGACCACTTCCACAAGTTCGTAGTTCGTAAAAACTGCAATCTAGACCTTTTAATTGGTTAATTTTACAGTGAAATTATACCCGTCAATATGAACATTGCCCCACCAATTTGAGAATATAGAGTACCATCCTCAAATAAATAAAATTCTTAATTCATTTACCCAATTAGATTAATGGAAAACTATTATAATGGATGATATTACAATATATAAATTAACCACTCACTGGTATTTTGAAATGATTTAATGTTGTTGTTTATAAAAAAAATGAGAGTCAATGCAATAAATGGATCTCTTATCTCTTATTGATTGAGATCCTTTAAATTTCTAATTAGGTTTGCCAATATTGTATGTTCAACTTAAAAAGATATAAGCATTATATATTATTAGATATTCTCCACTTAAAATACATGGATCTTTGTCCTATAGATAATAAAATAAATAAATAATACAATGAAAAGATAGAAATTGAGTGGCATTTGATGGCCTTTACTCTTTCTTCCATCGCCTTTTTTTGGACAAGATGTTTGAATTGAATTTTTTTTAGGATGTTCAAATGAATATTGGGAGATATTCTTTGGAAAATGTTATAGTGGTTAAATAAATATTTTTGTTAGAGTCCCAATTCCTTTTAATCAATGAAATTAAATGTTTTAGTTGTGATAAAGCATGATTGATAACACATTGAAATGTAAATCAATAAACATATCCTACTTATATTTCTCTTAAACTCTTTGAATTCATTATATTTATTAATTAAATCTAATTACTTATGCATATCCATGATAAAGCACATGCAAAATATGGCGTATGAATCACATCCGAATAGATTATGCTTGTGTAAGTGATGAATCACCACCCAACCTAACTCTTAGGTGACTGACATGTTTGCAATTAAAATTTTAGTTGTTAATTAGTCTAGTTGTTGACAACATTATGGAGTTTGGTTTTGCAATAACACAACAATTTGATCTGTGTCATTCCTGCCATTTTTTTTGACATTTTCACCGTAAAGGAAAATATTTATCTATCATAATTAAAGTTACATAAGAGGAGGTTTGAAATGGCCTTAAATCCGATGCTTAAAAGTCAATAGTGAGTTTACAAAATATTACACACAATGTAACCTTTGTGCATAACCTTTGTAGAAAACTGAAAAGCAATAAAGCAAGATCAATCGGACTAAATAAACAATTCATTTGCTAATTTTCAATCAGTGATATTTTTTCTATGAAATGATGTGGATGTTCTTTTGTTTTTCGTCATAGGAGGTGAAGAGTTTGACTCTTGCATTACCTTCTTCTGACGAAGCACCTCTCTTGGCTTATCAATATTTTAAAATGTGAGGAGCTTCCTTGTTGCAGTTTAACAGCTGAACCTCCCAACCTTCGAAGCGTCTGATTTGGAAAAGGTAAGAGTTGCTACAAGTGAATAAACATGCCTACTTTCTGCACACCATAATGTTAAGGGGAAAAGTTGATCAAATCAGTTACCTCACACACTTTTACTATGGTTTTACCTTAAACGGTTCGATGGAAGAAGGCCTAAATCTTGCAAGCAATGAACCGATTGCCTTGGTTTATCCTTTGTATGCATATCTTACTTGAGCTTTCTTTTAGGGACAATCGTCGGCGAAAGTTATGAACTACATTTTTCTTTGAAATCATATAGTGATTGGAAGCAAACTGGTGGAAATGGTTTTCTGAAGTATGAAGGTAACTTGAAGTCACTCAGTGTGGAAATACCTCCCATTAAACTGGAGAGAAACTCTGATCCATTCATCCAGTCTATATTAAAGAATTAATAGCCACTTGAAAATTCAAGCACTCTACTAAATAATCGTGGTTTAGAATTGTATGGTAATTGTAAAATAATGCTTGAGTTGAGCCAGAGAAATGTATCCTTGTTTCCATCTTCTGCAAGGGAACTGTTAACAATCACTCTGCACAAAATTTGCATTTATTAATCACTTGGTATCCAAAATGATAGGCTTTTACAATCACCCAGATCCATCCCCAAATGTTTCTCCTTGTTGGAAGTCTAAGACAAGAAAGTCTAAGACAAATCATGACTCTTGTGAAACTATATTGTGAGTGAAAAGTCTAGTTGTTGAAGATTGTTACATTGTTTATAGCTTCATTTAGAACCGATAAGAGTATATCTTCTTTCCCTGTCTGCTCAAAACTACCTAGTCTAACATGACATAGATGCATTTCAAATTCTATCACGACATAGATGCGATTTTTTGTTGCTATCGCAGTCATCCACACTCCATTAGTACACCTTCCACTTGCCACATCCAAAAGAGACCCTGAGAAGTGATTTAACAAATAAGATTTTCTACTATTTTGTTTTCCCATGGATGATATCACCATAATTTTTACCTCCCAGTTTTTAAGAACTATGTCATAAATTCCAAATGTAATTAAATTTTCCAGAGATAAATTTTCATAACTTAGTTCTGTTGGTATCTGAAGCTCATCCTTGAGAGAAAGCATTCCATTGTTTTCTACTTCGGCTCTTTGGATAGGAACAATGCAAGCAAAGAAGGGTGTTAATCCATGTTCCCATATCCTTAGTTGTCAATCTCGTAGGATCAATCGAGCCCCTAATAAGTTTAGAAATCTTCCATGAATCGCAAGTCTTCTCCAGTCTTTCGATGGAAACCTTCATATGTTAAAATAAGATAATTACTCTTGCATGAGGAGTTAGATAAAAATAGAGAGTTAGTTAACTGAGTGATTGCATGATTGGGTGTTTGAGTGTTGAGTCAAGTGAGTTAAGTGATAGACTACTTTGAGTGTGAGATTGCATGTAGTTGCATTTCAAGATATTTTAGGCAGTTAGCTAGTTGGAAAAGGTTTAAATACCCTTCACTAGGGTCAGTGTAATCATTATGTTTTGTGTGATCAATAGAAGAGCAACAGCTCATGTTTTATGTGTGAATTGTGTTTTGTGTTTTCTGCCTTTCCAAAAAATTGGTTTAGAGCAAGGTTTGAGACAGAGAAAATCTACAGTTGCGGCTTTAAGAGCGGCATTGAGTGAGTTAGAAGAAAATCGAAATTTTCGAACTAGTCGAGCTCGAGCTCATTTGGTCCGCAGACGGCATAAAAAAAACTCTTTATGTTTTGAAAAAGCAGTCGTAACTACCATGAACATCCATCCGCGAGTGCTATCCAAGAAGTCAATAGCAGCTTATGGAGCCACCGCTATAATTTAGCCATCGATTTTCTATGATAGTTGGACTCATGTACACACAAGTTTTTTTTTTACTCGGCCGAGAAGGTTAGGTGAGGTGGGTTAATAAACCAACGAACAATGTGTGGTTTATATGACAGAGTTTTAAAAGGTCAACTTTTAAAACTTTCAAAATCTTTGTTACAAGTTACCGTGATTGATTAAACTTTTGAAAAAAAGTTCACGTATTAAGTTTTTTATATATAAAGATTTTCTTTAAATTCTTTTATATATAAAAATTAATATCAAGAGTTTTTGAAAAGGTTCTTTTTAGAACGATTTTTTTTAATTTTTTTTTTAAATAAAAAACTTAGGGTTTTATTGAAAGGGGTATTATTTTTTTTTGAAAAAGAGTTTTACAAAGGAGAAATTTAGGGTATTTTTTTTAAAAAGAGATTTTTTTGGAGAAAGATGGCTTTCTCAAATTTGCAGCCCCAGTTCCCACCGTTTACAGGAAAAGATTATGATATGTGGGCCATTAAGATGGAAACCACATTGCAGGCACATGATGTTTGGGATTATGTGAAGTTCACGTTTTCAGAACCTATGAACAAAGAAGAAGAACAAGCTCTCACTAATGCAGAGAGGGAAAAATGGAAGAAAGACAAGAAGAATAATGCACATGTGTTGCAGCTTATTCAACAGGGAGTGGACCTAGTAGTGTTCCAGAAGATTATGACCACGTCTTCAGCAGAAGTAGCATTGGATACTTTGGCGACAAACTATAAAGGTATGGCCAAATTCAATATTATTAAGTTGCAGAATACTAGGAGAGATTTTGAAAGTCTGTAGATGAAGGAGACATAGGACATCGATTCTTTCATGAATCGAGTCATAACTGTTGTAAATTAGTTAAATATTTATGGTGAAGTAATAAAAGATCAAGGAGTGGTTGAGAAGGTCCTCTGATCTTTGTCTACCAAATTTGATTTTGTGGTAGTAGCCATAGAAGAAGCCAAGGATTTGGCATCATTGACAGTTGATGAGCTTATGGGATCACTTCTATCCCATGAGGCAAGGATAGACAAAAATAAGGATTCCACTTTACAGACTGCTTTCAAAAGTTAGGTTTCTGTTTTAAGAGACAGAGGTCGAGGCAGAAGTAGAATGAGAGGCAGAGGACGAAGCGGAAGATATGGTGGTCAGAGAGATGACCGAGAAGTTCATGAACATGCAAATGGAAGCAACTACAAAAGCTTCAAAAATAATCAAAGAGTTGATAAATCAAAGGTGAAATATTATTACTGCAATAAATTTGGTCATTTTTCTCATGATTGCAAGAAGAAAATAGCTGATCAAGGGAACTAGAGAGCTAATGTCACTACAGAGAGTACTAACTCTATGTTCCTAGCTTGCCATACCATGCATGAACCTTCTGCTAGTGTGTGGTTGTTAGACAGTGGTTGCAGTAACCACATGACATGCAACAAGGATTTGGTTGCAAATTTTGATCAATCTGTGAAAACAGAGGTAAAGTTGGGGACTGACAAGACTGTGGAAGTAGATGGAAAAGGAGTGGTCAACATTCTGACCAAGCAGGGAGAGCCGAAGACAATCTCAGAGGTATATTATGTTCCTAGTATCAAACATAATTTGTTAAGTGTTGGTAAATTGACACAGAAAGGATATAGAGTTATATTTCAAGGTCAAGAAGTTGTTATATATGACAAGCCCCCAAGCAAGCAACTGATAGCAAAGGTTCAGATGATGAGGAACAGACTCTTTCCTATCATTTTGAGTTAAAATGGTCAGGTGAGTTATTTTACAGTTGCATGTTCTGATGATCATTGGTTATGGAAATTTCGATTTGGACACTTTCACTTTTATGGTTTAAGATTGTTGTAGCAAAAACAGATGGTCAGAGGATTACCTACCATAAAAGAGCCTGCTAGTACTTTAGAGTGTTGCATCTTGGGAAAAAAACACCATGAAAGTTTTCCAAAGGGAGTTGCATACAGAGCAAAGCAACCTCTTGAGATAGTGCATATAGACTTGTGTGGTCCTATGAGGACACAGTCGATTGGTGGAAGTTGCTACTTCCTCACTTTCATTGATGACTACAACAGAAATACTTGGGTTTACTTTTTGAAGAAAAATTCTGAAACTTTTGCAAAGTTCAAAGAATTCAAAGCCTTAGTAGAGAACCAAGGTGGTCGATAGATCAAAGTATTGAGTTCAGATCATGGTGGAGAATATGACTCAAAGGCATTCCATGATTACTGCAAACAACATGGGATCAGAAGACAGTTTACAACCAGGTACACACAGCAGCAAAATGGTGTAGCAAAGAGAAAGAACAGGACAATTATGAACATGGTAAGAAGCATGTTGAAAGGCAGAAACTTGTCTAATGAGTATTGGGTAGAAGTAGTTGCATGTTCTATTTATGTGATCAATAGATCTCCTACAAAGAGTGTGATGAACAGAGTACCAGAACAAGCATGGTCAGGTATGTATTGCAGTGTATCTCATCTCAGAGTATTTGGATATGTAGCTTATGCACATGTGCCTAAGAAGCAAAGAGGCAACTTGGATGATAAAAGTGAAAAATGCATATTCATTGGTTATAGTGAGTAATCAAAAGCTTACAAATTGTATAACCCTATCATAAAGAAGACCATAATTAGCAGAGATGTTGTGTTCAAGGAACAAGAGTCATGGAATGGAACTATAGACAAAATAGTTGATGCACAAGTGCCACTGATGGAAGAAGATGATGTAACAGAAAAGGAGCAACAAGAATCATAGGTGAAGAAAACAAACAGAGACACAGCAACAAGGACTCCAATATTTTTAGAGCAACATGGATCCTCAAGTAGATCAACAAATCGAGATTCTCCCAGCAATCAATTAGGTGATGGATCAAGCAATGGTAAGAGAAACATGAGAAGTTTGAAATATATTTATGATGATTTGGATGTTAGTTCAAATTTTGCATTGTTTTCATTCCAACCTTCTTCGTTTGAAGAAGCAATCAAAGATGAAAATTGGGTGCAAGCCATGGATGAAGAAATTGAAGCTATTGAAAATAATTAAACATGGGATTTGGTTGATTTACGAAAGGACAAAAATCTCATTGGTGTGAAGTGGGTGTACAAGAAAACGTTGAATGCGAAAGGTGAAATTGATAGATTTAAAGATAGACTTGTAGCAAAAGGATTCTCACAGCAACCGGGAATAGACTTTGGAGAAACGTTTGCTCCGGTAGCCAGATTGGATACTGTAAGAGTAGTTCTAGCCACATCAGCTCAGAACAAGTGGAAAGTATATCAGATGGATGTTAAATTAGCCTTCTTGAATGGAATTCTAGAAGAAGAAATTTATGTGCAGCAACCTCCAGGATATGAAGTTGAAAGTAATAAAGACAAAGTTTACAGGTTGAAGAAAGTGCTCAATGGATTGAAGCAAGCGCCTAGAGCTTGGTATAGCAGAATCGACACCTACATGATTAAGAATGGATGTTGCAGAAGCAACATTGAGCCTACCTCGTACAGAAAGGTAAATGAGCATGGATAAATTTTGATTGTTTGCTTATATGTTGATGACATGATTCTTATAGGTGATTTTAACATAGATGAATTTAAAGAAGCCACAATGAAATAATTTGAGATGACAGATCTTGGTCTCATGAAATATTTTCTTGGCACAGAAGTTGAGCAATCTGAAAAAGAAATTTTTATTTGTCAAAATAAATATTCCAAATATTTGTTGAAAAGATTTAGGATGGAAAATTGTAAACATGTCCCTACACCAGTTACAACAAGTACAAAGTTAAGCAAGGATGATGAAAGATCAGATGTAAATCCAACTTTATTCAAAAGATTGGTTGGTAGCCTCATGTATCTCACAGCTGCAAGACCAGATATCATGCAAGGAGTGAGTTTGATTTCCAGATTTATGGAGACTCCAAAAGACACACATTGGAGTGTAGGAAAGTGAATTCTAAGATACATAGTAGGAACTAGAGATTGTGGCATAATGTATGCAAGCACAGAAAAGAAAGAGTTGATTGGATAAACAAATAGTGATTTTGTAGGTAGTTTGG
Organism: Pinus tabuliformis; assembly: GCA_031772625.1. Classification (NCBI taxonomy): domain Eukaryota; kingdom Viridiplantae; phylum Streptophyta; class Pinopsida; order Pinales; family Pinaceae; genus Pinus; species Pinus tabuliformis. Next base: position 1,166,001,664 of record CM062813.1, read on the forward strand.
ATGATAGGAAGAGCACTTCTGGTTTTGTGTTCCACCTTGGTTCAAGTGTGATTTCATGGGCATCTAAGAAGTAACCCATTGTGACACTTTCATCAACAGAAGCAGAATATGTAGCAGCAACATCAGCAGCATGTCAAGCAATGTGGTTAAGAAGAGTACTTGATGGACTCAAGCAGAAACAACAAGGATCAACAACAATATATTGTGACAACACCTCAGTGATTGCACTATCCAAGAATAGTGTGTTTCATCAGAAGAGCAAGCATATTGATACTAGATATCACTTTATTAGAGAACTTGTGAGCAATGGAGAAGTTCACTTGAGGCCTTGTAAATCTAGTGATCAATTGGCTAATATATTTGCTAAGTCATTAGCACAAGATGTTTTTGAGTTTCATAGAAGAAACTTGGGTGTTGTAAACCTAGCTGAGACATAGACCAGCAGGCATGTTTGAGTTGTCATGAGTCATGTTTTAGTTTAGCAGTCGTAATTAAGGGGGAGTGTTAAAATAAGATAATTACTCCTGCATGAGGAGTTAGCTAAAAATAGAGAGTCAGTTAACTGAGTGATTGCATGATTGAGTGTTTAAGTGTTGAGTCAAGTGAGTTAAGTGATAGACTACTTTGAGTGTGAGATTGCATATAGTTGCATGTCAAGATATTTTAGGCAGTTAGCTAGTTAGAAAATGTTTAAATACCCTTCACCGGGTTCATTGTAATCATTATGTTTCGTGTGATCAATAGAAGAGCAGCAGCTCATGTTTTATGTGTGAATTGTGTTTTGTCTCCTCTACCTTTCAAACATCATATTTAGTTGCTTATACGTGCAAGGAATCCCAATACAATGCAATTAAGAAAACCATGAACTTTGGACTTCATAATCTTCCATGAACTTGCATATTGGTTTTGCCTGTCGGGAACCTAGAATTAATAATCCTCCATGAACTTGCATATTGGTTTTCTAGTCAGGAAAATACTATAAATAATAATTAAAACTATGAAATAATTACTTCTGTGAATATTTTAGAGTATTGGCACAACTTTCAAGGAACAATTGCATAAACCAATGACACAGTAATTGTTTCTTTGAATAGTCAAGAGTAGTGGTCTAACTTTCAAGCCACATCATTTCATAAACCAATGGTGCAGGATAATTAAATCGCGTAACATATTTAAAATCAAGGCAAAAGGGTAGACGAAAGTGTAAGAGCACTGATTCAAAAGAAATGCCTATCAACTTAAATATTACATTCTTTTGTATGACAAGGTAGTGTTAATATATCAACAATGAAGAATATTGCATCCATTTGTATGACATGGTAGCATAAATAAATATGATGACACTCAACCACATGTCAAGCATGACTAGTCACAATTGTAATTAGTCAATGCATATGTGTGAAAAGGAGGGGGGAAACATGGTTGGTAGAAAAATAAAAATTAACTAATGAAAACATTGAAATGAATAAAATTCAAGTCTAGGATAATCTTTGCTTCTCTCATAATGATGGTGTGTGATTATATAGAAACAACTTTATATAATTGAAAATATATTTCAACTTGAGTATCTAGTAATATTTATTATAAAAAATACCATGAAAATATGAGTAGACATGGGATGGGAGGATGTAATGCCAAAGGTTTTGAAATACATGTTCATCACTAAATCAACATCAATTTGTGTTCATAATATCCCAAGGATTATTGTAATATAAGGAAACGAAGGGTTATTGTTATAACTCAAGACATTGTTGAATGTTGCAATTCAATTGGAGGATGAGAACTATTGTTTCATATGAGATCCTAGTTTAAAGTGAAAAAGAGAATCACCAACTCAACAATTTTTAGTCATATATGAGATATTACTCCCAAGTTGATAAAATATTATATGGGTGATAGACAATGTGGGATTTATTTTTGATATAGAGTGGGATGTCGAATGGTTGGAAGATTATAGTTGATGCTGACATACATAGAATTGATATAGCCATTGTTGAAATAACATAATAAGTTTTTGGGAATCATCCAAGTGGTTCAAAGTAACCGAGGAACAATTTTTAATATCTAAAATCACTACACCCATTTCAATCTCTTTTCAAAGCTAGATCATAAATATTAAATTTTATTGATACATGTTGTACTTTTTTTAACAATTTCAAAAATGATTTTCTATATACTATAATAAAAATATTAAGAATATTTAGCTTATAATGAGGGAGTGACATTCTAGTTTTGTTTTTTTGGAAGAACAAAAAAAAATTCATTTACAAGAAAATTTCACCTACATTCATCATTGTGTCATTAAATATCAAACAATGAAGTAATATCAAAAGTTCAATTTAGCTTGAAATTAATTTTAAAAAATTACCTCACACTTGTAAATTTTCAAGAAACATTTAAGCTAAGCTTACCTTTTGTTTTTCTTTATTGACCTAAAAATATAAAACCTAGACATATCAAATTGAAAGAGAAAATATAAATATAAAATTCCCAATCCCACATTGGAGGTAAAATGGTGTTCAACTATGAATGAGGTTCAACAACAAACCATTTGAACCAACAAATCATTGATAAATTTTAGAGAAGGTACTATTTTTAATTGTTTTAAAGTGCACAAGAGGGTCGTCACCTCAAAAATTCGTAGTCATATATGAGATGTTGCTCCAAAGTTGATAAAATGTCATATCGGTGAGAAGCAACATGGATTTATTTTATTTTATTTTATTTTTTTTATATAGAGTGAGATGTGGAATGGTTCAAAAATTACAATTGATGTTGACATACACAAATTGATGTACCCGATTTAAGCTAAATTCTTCATGCAATTTTATGGAAATTAGATAGGGAGGAGGCCACTTACCCTTTCCAAGATGACTCTTTCATGTGCATGAGGGTTTGAGGAAAACTTCTGGTTTCTTTTAATCCCCTTCTCCCCTTAGTTTATCCCTGTAGATTATTTTATGTGCTCATGTAGCAAACCAAATCCTCCTATAACACCTCCTGTAGCACCTGCAATGCAACCTATAGTAGTTCGATGGCACCCTAGGAACAACCAAGTAGCATCTAGCTCGTCTTTCAATACCGTGGTGGCTCTCTTCAAATGTCTTCTAGAAATGAGCAATTGTGCAATTGCGATCGAGCCTCATAATTTTATTCCCTTTTTTAGTAATGGCTTAGAGTGCTTTGGTGACTTGGCTCTTGCACAAATTTCCCTTTTCTAATTACTGTCCCCACTCCTCATAATCATCAACCCACTTAATTTTACTTTTCCACATGCATGGGTGGTTGAGTGAAGTCTAGTTTGGTAATCAAAGGTGGCCAAGTTTACTGGCCACCTCTAGCCCATAAAAAATCCATTCTCGGTCATTAAAAACATTTTTTTACCATTATGTGCATAGGGAAGAGGTGAGGTTTGTCATACCTGAGCCTACTTGTGATGTCGAAGTGTTGGAGATGCATGAAATTTGTTGTCACTGATGATCAATCAATCAGACCCTGGAGTTGCTGAATTTCTTTGTTTGTTTATGCACAGGTCTTCACAACATACTGATGTAGTCAACTGATGAAATTTGTCTTCCATGCAAGCCTCCTTATAGTGTTTGATTTGTTGTTGCTAGAGTGGATAGATGACCTTATATATTCTCTTCAGGGATGATGTCACCTTTTAAGCTTTAGGGATAGCCTCATGATGCCTCAGGGTGGCATGATCTTCAACTCTGGAGTTGTAAATAAATAAATAACAAATATCGCTCAAGGTCTTGTTGGAAATGGGAACTTTGTTATAGGATTGATATCTTTCCTATAATAGTGACTCAGTTCCCCCTTAAGACCCCATATTTCATTAAGGGAATATGACAAATTATAGTCGGTCTAGGGACAAGATTATAATCATCAGAGAGTGGTGAAGGTGGTGAAAAAGGTGAAGGCAGAGTCCTTTTTCTATGTTCTTTTATGTATGGCAGAAGTGGAATTTTTGAGGATAAATTTGGATGAATGGGTGGATGACTGATGAAGGGATTTTGGTGGACCTCTGTTGAAAATGAAACAAGAAAATATTAATGTAATTTTCTCCTTGAATTAAATTAGGAATTAAATTGTAATTATAATTCTCATAGAAACTTGTAATAGTTAAATAAATTAATTTGTCTTAGTTGGCTTAGTTAATTCGAGTTGGAAGTCTATCTAGAGTCATGTCGAGGGTTCCTGAATTTTAGGGGCCCAGGTTGAGTTTATTTTGAGTTGTAATTATTTAATTCAATTTAACTAAGTTAAATTCAGTTAAACTAGTTCCAACTGATGGAGGAATTAGTGGGATATCCAGTAGTGGGGTGTAACCAACATTTCTCAACCAGTAAACTGAAGATTCACTCATAATTAACTCATGCATGTCAGATTAGAGAAAGACCCAATAAAGATTGGAGTTCAAGGACATTGTACTATCAATTGTATAATCATCTGATTGTACAGATAGTGTATGCAATCAAAGGAAGGCCTATGAGGATTTTACAGTTCATTATTGAGGAATTTCCCAATTAAATATGGGCTAATTCGCTAGGAAACTACATAAGGAAATAGGAGCTTGGTTGGCCCAAAATTTGGCTAAGTATTGGCTGGAGCTTGTTTGTGAAGTAGTGAGATAGATTTATATGGTGCATAGGTTGCTTGGTATTGAGAAAAACATTGTAATATTCTCATATTTTTGGATTAATGCACTATACAGATAGCAGGGGTTTTTAGTTGTGGCCTTTCCTAGAAAATTATTGTGTTATATGCGATTGAATTCTTTCTCTTTTATGCTTCATGATTTCATCGATTGTTTATTTTTTCTACTAATGAGTAGAGTAGATTCAAGTAAATTGTTTTAGCATATTACAATCCGCAGTTTGAATCTACAAGGAATTTCTTGATCCATAAAGTGTCATGGATATTCTGCTCGATAGTTCGTAACAACAAATTAATATTACATTAAAAGTATGAGACTCTACACTATTACAATTTTATTAAACTTTAAGACCTATAAATTTAATTGTAATTAGTGCATGCATGTGAATATAAATTATAAAGAAAAGTAGAGAATCAAAAAACTAGCTCACACACACGTAAGACACAAGATATGCTCTCTTGGAAACCCTTTCAGGAGAAAACCCAGTTGGAAGGTGAGGTCGCTTCGCCTTCTTTCTCTGTCTAGAAATATTGTTACAGGTGCAAAGAAGTAATGCTTGTGGCCCGTGGGATGCTACAGTGCACAAATATGCTCTATGTGCTCTACCTCCTATCTCTCCTAGCTATCTTTGCTTAGCTATGGAACAAAATTCTCTCAAAAGAATGGAATGCCTCTTCCTCTTAGTGGTCTAATTATAACACAACATGATAACCTACTAGTGGTTAATTTTGACTACATCAACTCTTAACTAGAGTTAAAAAATAGACTCTTATAGAGTCTTTTACATCACAAACACGTGGCTAGCCCCTTTTCCATGAATAATGGGGGATGAAGAGGCATCCTCCCGGACTATAGGTGTGAAAACAAGAAGGTCAACTTCTAAGTGGCATAACTTTTGCATATGGACTCTGATTTACGTGATTCTTGTGCCTTTGGAAATCTCTCCATGTGTAGAATAGAAAGAAAAGGTGCACCATTAAGGGGGAAAATCCCCCCCCCCCCCCCCCAAAAAAAAAAAACATCGTTTGAAGCCTCAAAACACTCCTAGAAGGTTTCAGATCCCATTTTGCCAAACTGGGTCCCATGAGTAAAAATAGACCCATGAGCTAATTCCTCCACTTTTTTCACTCCAAATGCATTGGGATGGATGAAAAGTAGTACAATGATCCAATCCAAATCACACCTCCCCATTTTGGGAGGCTTTTGGTCTCCAAGAAATTTTACTAAATCAAGTGAGGAAAATTTTCCTCCACCTTCTCTCTGGTGTACCATTTAGCTTTGCTTGGAAGTTGTCCCTTTAACCAAATCTACCAAAGGTCGTGCTACCCTTGCCTCGTAGTTCTGGACCTCTTATGCAAAACTGTATCTTGTGTCAAGTCTTCCTGAGCATTTGGTGTCAAATCCTCCACAAAAGGTAGGACTTGTTCTTGTTCTTGATATAGCATGCAAGGCTCATAGAGTTCCAATTCTCTACATTCACAATTGAGTAAATGCACATATATGGTGGTAAATATATTCGATAAGCATTATCACCCACCTTTTCCAATATCTCAAAGGGACCCTTGATTTTCTTAGCATGCCCCAAGAAGCTCTCCTTGTTCAACTGTAGCCAGATGTTGTCTCCCACCTTGAATGCTTTCTCTGTTATGTGTTGTCATGCCTGGCCTTATACTTCTCCTACAACTTTTGCAGTGTTTCTTGTACCTGTAGATGGATTTGCCTAATATTCTCTATAAAATTTTCAGCCCTCAAAGCATCTCCCATAAGATCTTTCTTCACTCCTCTTTTCTTCCCATATGCAATATCCAAAGGTGAAGGTGGAAAATATCACAAACAAGTCTCAAATGGGGAATTTTTTGTAGAAGTGTGGACTGCTATGTTATAAGAATGTTGTATGTATACCATATTTTCATCCCAGGCCTTCAGATGCTTTTGGTTATAACCCATTAGAAGTTGCACAAAAGTCATGCTGACTACTTTTGTCAGCCCATCTATCTGTGGATGGAATGTTGTATATCTCTTCAACTTTGTGTCCATCTTCTCCCACAATGTAGTCCAGAATGCACTAAGAAATATTGTATCCCTTTCTGAAATGATGCTCCTTGAAATCCCAAAGTGCACCCATACTTGTCCGAAGAACAAGTTTGTTGCTTCTTGTCTACTAATGGTCTTTTTACAAGGCATCAGAACACACATCTTGTTGAACCTATCAACTACCACAAGTCATGTCCCTTCTTGGTTTTCGGTAACCCTCCCACAAATTCCATGGAAATGATTTCCCAAGGACGAGTAGGTACATATAAGGGATGATATAGACCCTATTTCCTATTTCTAGGCTTTCTGGTACAACAAAGCATACATCCTCTTATGAACCTAAATACCTACTCTTGCATCTTGGGCCAATACACATACCTCTGCAAGTTAGCTACGGTCTTCCCTACACCAAAGTTCCCTGCAACCTTGGAGGTGCAAGCCTCTCTAATCAACTGCAATCACTCACCTTTAGGAACAAAAATCTTATCCAGCCTATAGAGTAACCCATCTTGGAGACGATAGTCAATGGTGTTGTCACCATCATGCACATGACTTTGACTTTGCAACTGCTAATACACCTCCTTGAGGTACTCATCCTTTTAATATTCCTCTCTGTATGCATCATGGGGAATGGCTCCATGTGCACAAGAGTCCCCACAACTGTAATATTTGATGTTAGTGGTCTTGAAAACATGTCCGACAACTTGTTTGTGCTTCCCTTCTTATACTTGATCACCAAATGAAACTATTGTAAAGACCCCATACACTTGTAGTTATTGGTCTGTTGTATCTTATTTGGGCCTGCAAGTATTGTACTAGATGGTGATATGTGTGGATTATTGTCACATTTCCCATTAGATAGTGCTTTCACTTCTTCACAACTTGCACCATGGCATAAATATCCTTATCATAGGTATGGTAGTTAAGAACTTCCCCATTAAATACTTCAAAATGGTAGCAAATGGGCCTTCATCCTTGCATCAAAACAACTCCCATCGCATACACACTCACATCTATCTCCACTTCAAAGGGTCACTTCAAGTTTGTTAATGCCAGAACTAGTGCTTCATTGATCTTCTTCTTTAACTCATCAAAAACCTTTTGTTGACCTTTTCCCCACTAGAAATTCTTCCCACTTTTTGTTATGGCATGGAGCAGTGCTTCCACTGTTGAAAATGAAGATATGAATTTCCTTAGGTACTGTGATCCCCCAATGAAACTCTTAACCTTAGTAAAATTAGTAGGCACCGACCATTTCTTGATGACCTCCATATTGGAAGGATCTATCTTCAATTCTCCTCCACCAATCACATATCCCAAATACATAAAGGAATGTTTCTTAGACTCGCACTTCATGATATTTTCTAGCAGTTGGTGCTTCTTCAATGTTTCTAGCACCTGCGTCAAATGTGAAATATGCCCCAACTAGGTAGCACTATATACCAGTATATCATCCAAATAGACAATAACAAATGAATCTATAAAAGGGTTCACTACATCATTCATTAATCTCATAAATGTAGTTGGCACATTACATAGACCAAATGGAAGAACTAACCACTCATACAAACCTTGCCTAGTTTTGAAGGTGGTCTTCCATGTATCTTTTTCTTTTACTTGAACCTAGTGATATCCAGAATTCAAGTCCAACTTGGTGAAATACTCTACTTGTTGCAATTGATCTAGTAGATTGCCTATCCTGGGCAGGGGGTATCTATTTTTCAGTGTGATTTTATTCAACACCCTGTAATCTATACACATCTGCCAAGTCCCATCCTTCTTGGGCACAATGATGATGGGTGACCACATGGTGATGTACTTAGTCAAATGAAACCCTGTTCTAGTAGCTGTTGCAATTGTTTCTTCTACTCACATGCTTTTATAACAAACTGCCTGTACAACCCAATATTTGGTAATAGAGAGTCTGGCAATAGCTGGATCTTGTGCTCCACTTCTCTCTTAGGGGGTAACCCTTTAGGATATCAGAACATGTCCTTGTATGCCTGTAAATATTCTTCCAATTGTTATTTTTGTTTCTTATTAAACCCCTCTAGGGATGCCTTACATCTTATTGACTCTACAAACTGTCTTTCTCTTAAAAACAGTAAAACATACTTATTCCTGGAACTGATCAATTTCTTGGCTTGGTTGGCACTCACCAATGAAATTTTCGACTTGCCTTTGTGCAAATTGATGATGAATGTTTTTCCATGCTTGATGAGCCGGTACTAGTTAGCTCTCCTCATGAATATTTCATCACGCATGTACATATATGGACTCTCAAACACGACTCCAGATACATGAAGGGGAACCACATCCAAATGTACTTCATCAATAAATCAACACTGATAGCAAATACAATTTTGCATTGTTCTGTTACCTTCAGCTCTGCAACCTTATGTACCCATCCCAATGGATATGGGTTTGGATGATCACAAACATCCAACCCCAACTCCTTGACCAAATCTACTACAATGAGATTCACTTGTGATCCTAATTTAAACAAAGCATCAATATGTATCTTCTTGACCTATATCGTTACATGGAAGAGTTTGGTAATTTATTTCTCTTCATGTTGTTGAAGGCCACTCAGATTCACCTCCTTTTTCACTGATGTACAAATGATATTTTCATCCACGTCCGAGTGTCTTTCAACTTGTTTGCTTGAATCAACGGACATGAGATTCTTCTTCTTATTATATTTCTTCTTATTCTTCGGGTTTAGCTCTGGATGCAACTTCCAACACTTATCCTCTATATGGCCATGAATGTTGTAGTGGTTGCTAGGATCTTTGAACTGGTGTGTTGTGGTTTTTGTCTTCTCATATTTTCCCCCTTTCTTCTTCTTCTTCCCCTCCTTAGAAGTGTCTTTTTGCTCCTTTTGCTTCAATCCACTTGATTGCGCTCTTTTCAGGCCTATGTTCTCTAGGTAATGTGCCTATACACAAGACTTGTCCACTATTTTGGGCTTGAACAAAATCACTTGCTCACACAGATGGTGGTGTATACCCACCAAATACTTGAGGAGTACATCTGGGTTCTTTTGAGATATACCCATCATTATAGCCATCTTCCTGAATTTTGTGGTGTACTCCTACATGCTTTGTCCTGACTTTTGCCTGAAGTAATGCCAACAAATCCACTAGTCTTCCACGTACCCAATTGTTACAGGGAAAAGTGTCTATATAGAACTGCTCTGTTATGAAACCAGCTCACAAAAAGATAGAAAAGAGAGATCCACGACTTAGAATTCAGCCTCTTCGAGGGGGCAACCTCCTTTACATTACATAAATGAACAATTCTTGGATGATACAAATGAAAATACCTCCTTTCTATATATAGGAGTCTAAGTGGTCCCAATACAATCAAAGCCTACATAACAATAATATTGTAGGGCACAACAATAACAATAGTGGGCTTCTATGTGGCACAATAGTAACAATATGGGCACTACATGGGTACAACAATATAAATAAGGGGTATAACTACAATAGTAATGGGGTAATCACTAGTATTATAGGGACCCAACATGCCCCTCTCCTTCAAAAAAGTGTTGTCCTCAATGCTTGAGTAGTTCAGGATACTTCTGCATAAAATTCTCATCCTCCCATGTGGAATCTTCAGCGGATAAGTTCTTCCACTTGATAAGGTACTCTGAAATTGATCGATTTCGTAGCTGTCGAGTTCTTGTTTCTATAACTGCTTCCGGTTCCAATATAATTTTTCCTTCCTCGTCAAGTTCTGGCAATATTGTTTGAACTGGGAGCTTGTCGCCTATAACCTTCTTTAAGCATGAAACATGGAAAACTGGGTGCAATCGAGAAGCTGCAGGAAGCTCCAATTTGTATGCCATAGTACCAATCTTTTGCAACACCTTGTACGGACCATAATACTTTGGTGATAATTTATTATCCTTCTTAGCTTGCTTGAGGGACATTTGCTTATATGGTTGTAGCCGTAGGAATACCCAATCACCTACATCAAAACTTCTTTCACTGCGATGTTGATCTGCCTGTTGTTTCATTCTATTTTGTGCCAACACGAGGTTATCCTTTAAGAGTTGGAGGACTTGTTGTTGATGTTCGATGTGATGTTCCACTGCCTGAACCTTAGAATTTTCTCTTAAATATGATGTGATGGATGGTGGTTGATACCCATAAAGTGCCATAAATGGGGTCATTTTTGTTGCTGTATGGAAGGAAGTGTTATACCACCATTCAGCCAGAGGCAACCATTTGACCCATTGTGTCTGTTTATCAGATACAAAGCAACGAAGATATCCTTCCAAACATTTGTTTACTATCTCAGTTTTCCCATCAGATTGAGGATGATAAGATGAGCTATGAGCTAACTGAGTACCAAGACAAGAAAATAATTCTGTCCAAAAATTTCCAGTGAAAATGGGATCTCTGTCACTTACAATAATCTTTGGGTTTCCATGTAGCTTTTGAATTGTTTCCATAAATGCAGTAGAAACTGTACTGGCTTTAAATGGATGTGATAATGCACAAAAGTGTGCATACTTGGTAAGTCTGTCAACTACCACCATGATGACACTCTTTCCCTCAGACTTGGGTAAACCTGTGATAAAATCCATTGAAACCTCCTCCCAACGTTGGCTTGGAATGGATAAAGGTTGTAATAGACCCGGTGTCTTAATTGTTTCAACTTTATTTTGCTGGCAAACCAAACATTCTGCCACAAACTTTTGAATATCTGATTTAAGGCCATCCCAAAAAAATTCCTTCTTAACCCTGTGGTAAGTTTTTAAAAATCCTGAGTGCCCTCCTAAGGGAGAAGTGTGCAATTCCATAAGAATCTTTTGTTTTAGCTGGGAATTCTTACAGAGGTATAAGCGATCTTTGTACCATAACGAATCATTTTTCCAGCTAAATGTATCAGACGTACTGGAATCTTGTTGTAGCTTTCGAATAAGTGCCCACACTTCTTCGTCATTCTTCCATTCCTCCCTTGCTTCATTTATCCAATCTGGTTGGATAATAGAAATAGCGCACAACAATGCTTCCACATCCTCATCCTTTCTTGAGAGTGCATCTGCCACCACATTTTGCTTCCCCTTTTTGTAGATGATTTCAAAGTCATAACCCAACATCTTTGTGACCCACTTTTGTTGCTCTTCAGAGGATAATCTTTGTTCTAAAAAGTATTTAAGGCTATCATGATCTGTTTTTACCTTGAAGTGTCTTCCCATTAGGTAGGGTCGCCATTTCTTAAGTGCATGGAGTATTGCCAACATTTCCTTCTCATAAATAGCTTTTCTTAAAAACTTTCCCTTGATTGGACGACTTTCAAAAGCAATGGGTCTTTCATCTTGCATTAGAACAGCACCAATTCCATTTCCTGAAGCATCACATTCCACAATAAAGGTTTTTGTGAAGTCCGGTGTAGCTAAGACCGGTGCTTGGCACATTGCCTCTTTAAGATGTTCAAAGGCCTTTGTTGCTTCCGGAGTCCATGAAAATGCATCTTTCTTCAATAATGTTGTTAGAGGTGCTGCTATTCTCCCATAATTCTTAACAAACTTGCGATAATACCCTGTCAACCCAAGAAATCCTCGCAGATGCTTTATGGATGTGGGGATTTTCCATTCCTTAATGGCTTTAATTTTGCTAGGGTCTACCTTAACTCCTTCATGAGATACAATATGACCCAAATATTCCACCTCCTGGACTCCAAAGAAACATTTGGATCTTTTTGCATATAATTGTTTCTCCTCCAATAGTTGTAGCACCCTGTCAACATGTTCAACATGATCCTTCCAAGACTTGCTGTAGATTAGTATATCATCAAAAAATACTAACACAAATTTTCTAAGGAATGGTTTGAAAATTGAATTCATCAAACCTTGAAATGTTGAAGGTGCATTGGTAAGGCCAAAAGGCATGACCAAAAATTCATAATGACCCTCATGAGTTCTAAATGCCGTTTTCGGAATGTCTTCAATCTTCATTCTGATTTGATGATATCCTGAACGAAGATCCAACTTGGTGAAGTAAATTGATCCATGCAATTCATCCAGTAATTCATCAATGACAGGAATGGGGAACTTATCTTTAATAGTGAGCTTGTTGAGCTCCCTATAATCCGGACACATGCGCCATGATCCATCCTTCTTGTGCACCAATACTACTGGAGTAGAGAAAGAACTTTGACTCGGTTGAATTATACCAGCCTCTAGCATTTCTGCAACCATACGTTCAATTTCACTTTTTTGGACATAGGGATATCTGTACGGCCTGATGTTTGGAGGAACACTTCCTGGAATCAGATGAATAGCATGATCATGATCACGCATAGGTGGGAGACCTTTGGGAGTCTCAAATACCTTGGAATGATTGTCCAGGACTTTTTGGAGATCTGGAGAAATAGATGATTCTAATGTGGAAACATCTAGCGAACATAATTGTGCAATTACACCCTTTGCTCCTTTTTTAGAAGCTTTGTCATACCATTAGAGCTGATTATCTTTCCTGGTTTCCCTGCAATACCCCTTAATTCAACTTCCTTTCCTTCCACAGAAAATTTCATGAAAAGTTCTTGAAAATTAAAAGCTATTGTACCCAAGGATTGTAGCCATTGGACTCCTAGTACAACATCAACACCTCCCATTGGAATGGAAAGCATTGGGCTAGTCAATACATATTCTCCCATGGATAGCTTGATATTATGGCACTTTCCAGAGCAATTTATTGTTCCTCCATTTGCAATCATCACTTGACACTCTGGTGCTGGATATAGGAAGCAATTCAATTCTTTTGCTACCCTACAATGAATAAAATTGTGGGTGCTTCCTGAATCAATCAACACTATTACCTTTTTCTTCTTGATTTGTCCTTCTATCTTGATGGTTTGAGGAGTGGTAATTCCCGCCAATGCATTACAAGATATGGTCGGATTTATTTGTTCTTCATCTAGGCTTTGTTCCTGGAATATATCCTCTTCTTTTGACCTTTCTTGCTCCTTTTCTTCTTCCTCTTCACAATCTATGTAGAATAATTTCTTCTCAGCACACTTATGACCTTTTGTGTATTTGCTATCACAATTGTAACAAAGCCCTTTTGCTCTTTTTTCTTCCAATTGTTGTGGTGTCAACCTTGTAGGTTGTGGAAGACTATGGGCAACAACACTTCCATCTTTATAGTTGTGAATGGTATGCTTCCTAGTTGCCATAATTTTTCTTTCCATTTTTCTTGCTAACCTGAATGCCTTCTCTAATGAATCAGGTTCCCAAAGGCGCACATCATGTTGGATATTATCCTTTAAAGACCCTATGAACACATCAATCCTATGCTCCTCTGGAATATCTTTTATCCTTATGTTCAATTTTTGGAACTCCTCAATGTGCTCCATTATTGAACCCTTTTGTTTGAGATTATCAATTGGCTAAAAAAAGTGTTGCTTTTTGTATCCTCATAATGTGCTATCAATTCTTCCGTAAAAATTGCCCAAGTGATAAATTGTTTACGAGAACAAAGCCATTGATACCATACAAACTGATTTGGTTCCAAATATAAAGTTGCCATACGTACCTTTTGTGTGTTTTGCACATTATTGAGATCGAAGAATTGCTCCATCTGTAATATCCATGTGGCGGGATCCTTGCCATCAAACTTCCTCATATCGATTTTTGGAACATGGTGAGTCTTCGATCCAACATTAGAGTCTATGGAATCATGATTAACATTTCTTTTGTTCTCATCATGAGTTTCCTTTACTACCTTTTCACCATTAGTGACCCTTTCTTGTAGCAACTTCTTCAATTCATCCATCTTATCATCCATGCCATCAATTTTAGCGTCCATGCCATCAATTTTAGCGTCAATCTTAGCTTCCATGCCATCAATTTTAGCTTCCATTCCCTTTATCTTAGATTCCACGCCATTTACCTTAGATTCCACGCCACTTATCTTAGCTTCTGTTAGCTTTTGTGAGCGTGACATTTGTTGCACTTGTTCTTGTAATTTTGATATATCATGTAGCATTTCTTCCTCTTCTTCATGAGTCATGCTAGAGCTTTCAGGTTCCTTACTAGGTGTTTGCATTTTCTTTCCTCGGGGCATCAGTTACCGATAATAAAGTTTTACTATGCCCTTTGAATTCCGTTAAAGCAAGCTTACACAAAAATTAAAAAAACAACTACACACCTTTTTTCACTTTATAGAAGCCTGATATTGAATCTGATGTATCTCTGTAATTTCGGATCCTCCAATTCTGTAATTGCTACCTGTAGTAGCCTTCTGTGTCCTCTTTCCAATGCCACAAGTCTGAGCCAAATTGGATTCTCCAAGGAAGAGTTATGTGAAATCTCCCACAGTGACTTGCTTTTAGACTGGTTCAGTAGAGTGAACTTGTACGGCGTGCCACGAGTCACTGTTTCAACCTTTGAATCTGAAACACACACACAAGAAACTAAAGTACTTCCTCTTTCTGTACCTTTTTACGAAATTTCAATCCGATCCTTAGAGAGAGATTTATGACGATTTTCCCCAGGTCACCTGTTTTGAATGTAATTCAGGAGTCTGCAAAAAGGCCAACTTCCTCAGATCATATCTCCGAAAATATCCAACAAACAGCTCTGAAATTCGGACCCAAGGTTCAGCGCCAATTCTTCTCAAATGGGTTTTTTTTGCGACTTCTGAGACGTCACAGAAAAAAAGTTATAGCGAAAATTCCACGATGACCTGTTTGGAGTAGTGAAACCCTAGAATCCAAGCCTCTGATACCAAATGTTATGAAATCAGCTCACAAAAAGATAGAAAAGAGAGATCCACGACTTAGAATTCAGCCTCTTCGAGGGGGAAACCTCCTTTAAATTACATAAATGAACAATTCTTGGATGATACAAATGAAAATACCTCCTTTCTATATATAGGAGTCTAAGTGGTCCCAATACAATCAAAGCCTACATAACAATAATATTGTAGGGCACAACAATAACAATAGTGGGCTTCTATGTGGCACAATAGTAACAATATGGGCACTACATGGGTACATCAATATAAATAAGGGGTATAACTACAATAGTAATGGGGTAATCACTAGTATTATAGGGACCCAACATGCTCTATCCCACTAAGGTGTGACAGCTGCCTTAGAAACAAACAGAGAAAAGCTACTTTCGTTTTTCCTTTATGAATTATAGATAGAGAGGAACAGAAAGACCAACCTCTGTCTTGCGCTAATCTCCTGATTTGATTCCTCTCTTCTTTGATAGTCTTCAGCTACCTGCTCCCTTGCACGCCCAGCTTCACAAAGTACCTGTAAGATCACAGAAGCATAGCACTATACAAAGACATTGATCTATAATCATAAACAATCTAGGATCAGATGTAAATTGACCATACAAATGTAGCAAGCATCAATGACACAAGAGCATGGAGGAAAACTTGAATAAATTTTATTGATAAACAAGAAAAGAGCCAAGAGGAGTTACAACCAGTTGTTCTGACCCAGTATCAACCTCCCAGCAAAGAAGCCCCTCTTCACCTCAAACAAAGCTTAGATCACCCAACAATCTGATGTTTATCTCAAGAAACCAACATCAATTCCTTACAATATGCAAAATTCCAGCCTCTGGATCTCTGGGATGAGGGATCCATATATAGATGTCTTTAATGGATATCAGTCAGCTCATGATTTGATTAGTGTCTTCCCTCTGATAGTTCTTGCTTCCACTTGGAGATTGATGATCTCTTACTCATCCTTGGTCGAATTCAGTGAGGCAAGTGTCATAGGAGAAGTTTCTGGAAGCTTCCGTTGCCTCTCCACCTCGCAGAATGACACTGCCATTTGTCATTTCTCTCCCATCGCACCCCACAAAAGGGATTTTTGAAATTCAACACACCCACATAGTGTATTTAGGTGAGATGCAATGCACTTAGCCAGTGGAGCAGCTGAAATGATCCTGTTTTGACCAATTCTGAGCAGTTTTTCATGGAGAACTTCTGGGAGAAGCTGCAATCTGTTGACCTTGTTCTTTTAGGGGTTAGAACAACACTTTTAGGGACTTAGGAGCCCTTGATTTATGGACATTTTATGCTTGGGGTTGTAGGGCCGAAAAATGTCTATCAGAGTTGCCCCCTAAAGCATGAGGTCGTTAATCTTTTGATGTCGGGTGAAATTCTTTATTATGAGGATCTGAAGTTCTTTCAAGCTGGGAGGAGACCTGTAATAAGATACAATACAATTCATTATCTTCATAATATTTTCATGATCTAGCTGAGGCAGGCATTCCCATGCTCAGCTTTATAAATTCATTTTCATGTACATAGGACAGACAATCATCTGAGTGTAGACTGATGATTCTGATAGAACCATCATCCTTTTGATTGGATGATTATCTATGCGGCAATGATGTACATTTGATGTTTTTATTTCCCTGAATATATATCGCAGCCTGGATGGATGAAACTAGATCCGGGGTCTTCAATCTCATTCGATCTTCACTCGAAGTACAAGTCAATCGATGTGAGAAATGTTCTGAAGTCGAACATGGAAAGACATCGCTTGATTACCTGCCAATGATGTAAACTGTTAACAAGCACGAGAGGAATCACCGATAATGATAATGACCCTCAAGGTACTGTAGTACAATTCATGTGGTGTGAATAAAGGACTTGGCGTCGAACACCACGCAAAATCTTTCGGTCGAAGGCCATTGATGTAAACCTGTCGCCGGAAGTGAGAAACTTGCCATTGAGGCATGCAAGCTTCAAAGTACTGAATGGGGTGTTCCTAGATCAACTTCTTGGATAATGAGCTGATGTCGACAAGAAGTGATCCGTCACAAGAGGGCCTTAATGAATCCAACATCAATGACACAGAACGGAGCAAATGATTTTTATGGAGGTGAAAACGATCTGGTGATATAAGGTTCAGGGTGGCAGTCATGAAAGAATGGAGTATAAATGTATGGTAGTGGGTGAGACATAGGTGAATTCTCTGAATGACTTCTCTTGAACATATCGGCGAGACTGATGTGATGGATTGGTAGCATTAACCCCAAATGTGGATGGTATGATGGGACCATGGTGATGTGACTGGTGAATGAAACATCCCAACCCGACTCGGACATGGAGTGGAAGTGTCATGTTCAAGAGCAACTTGCTACCAACAAAGTTTCTTCAAGTTTTCTTCCCAATTTTCCCCAGTCATTGCTGACCAGTACCTCTTTATTTTTGTCAAGCTTGAGGAGGATAACATATGCTTGTTCTATAATTTTCCCTTCAGGCAAACCCATCGCTATGTTTTAACAAGCCTAGTGATAGTTAAACTCGTTCTCGTCTATAGACAAGTTTGTCGCTATTAAAATTTTAACGAGTTTAACGACAAAGATAACTCGGTCCTTTTCAATTTTAGAGATTCTGAAAAGGAACGTAAAGGTAACTCCAAAATTCCTTTTTCGTCATCTAATCCCTTAAGTCCGAAAAAGTATAAAACAATACAGAAGGGATGAATTTTCGATACTTTTAACGAGTCGAACAAAACAAGCGCTCAATCTTTTTGTGTAATAATCCCTCAGGTCCAAAAAGATTAAAATTTAGAGGAGGGATAGCACTTCCTGTCCCTTTAACGAGCTGGAGAGGCCAATGGCTCGGCAATCTTTTCATATTTTACGCGTCAATTGAAAAGAGCTTAAAGGAGACTCGTCTTTTGAGGAACGAGTGATAAAATGGATAGCAACTGATTCCAGGTAAGGTTTGGAATTCTCCAATCACGACAGTGTTACAAGGATGGCTAGTGAGATCACTCTTCGTAGCTGTTCCTCAAAATGGGTAAACAATCAAATGGGGGTGAATGATCGGCCAATGCAAAAGTGTAGGTGACGGTGCAAACACGACCAAGGCTTTAATGGCTGAAGTACTACATTCACGATGATTATTTACCGGGGAATAGTTCGTTTTTCAACGAGCTTAAACGCGGGAGGAAACATTTGCTCATGGCTTATGTTTATTTTTTAATGATCTTGAACTATGTGCTAAAACTGCTCAATTAATCCAGTCGTGTGATAAGAATGTCTCATATAAAACGGAAATTTTTAGAGTTTTGCCCCACATCCTTTCTTTATGCAAGTTAGGAAACGACCAATCCTACGAGTTTAAAGGGTTAGAGGACCTACAAATTTAAAAAAATAAATATTCACTCTTCGCTTGCACGCCAAAAGGTTTGCATGCCCCTAGGTATAAAACAGAGTTTCAAGGTTACCCCTTCTTTATTCCGTTAAAACATTTGTTTTACCGAGAGAGGCCTACCTCTTATAGGTTACCCAAAGATTGTTCTATTCACAGTGCAAACAAAACACTTCTTCGGTGATGTCTACCGAAATAGACAAAGGTGAGTGAAGGAGGCTACCCCACTCACATAACTTTGACAAGAGAATCTTGTTCTAGAATAACCCCCTATTCCAATCACGGGCAGGAGTACAGACTAGTCATATTTTCTCGTGGAAACCTACCCTATACCTGAATTTTTCCTGCCGAAGCAGACCAGGGTGCATGCCCCCTGGGTTTCAGTCATGTCCCCCGAATCACTCGTTCTCATCGGGTGGACGGACTGGGGATTGAGACATTTCTTGCGTGAAAAGACCATTCAAGGATGGCATATGACTATTTGCTATGCGTGATCTGGGAAATGAAAGTTGGTCTACGAGCTTGACCACTCTTCCTTCGTGCGGAAAACACATCACTCTAAAGAGTGATGAGACAATGGCTCTCATGCAATAAATATAGTCTCGTCCAAGGAGTAGATTGTAATACAGGGGTCCTTGAACTACCATCATGTTCATGTGAATGGTTTTCCCTCTCAATGTTATGGGCATATTGGGAAGGATCCCTAACGGTCGACTAGTTCCTTTATCAAAGCCTATTAGATTTCTCATCTCAGGAAAAAGCGATGGCAAACCAAGCACTTTCCAAGCAGTTGAGGAAAGGATACTCACAGAAGCCCCTTCATCTATGATGGTACCGGCCATAATCATTCTATATATTTGAACAATGATTCAGAATGGTATACTATCTGGTAAATGGGGTCTACCTAGTTGATTCAAGTCGAAGGAGACAACTAGGTTGCTTGGAGGTGGGACCGACTAGACGGCCGGGTACGACTCTGACGAACTTCCTTCCTGTGGTAAAGGAATGGGTAAATTGCCCCCATGTTCGTTGGAGTCTGTGCTTATGAAAAGAATTTGGACGGTGTCATCCTTGTTCTCTTCAGTGATTGTATCATCTGAAGATGGAACCTCTGAAGGCAAGACCGGGTCAACTGCTGCCTCAACCTTTTGACTTTCGTCTAGTATGGGTTCAGATGGTTTGTCTTCCATGATAGATTCTTCAGCGGACCACCTGAGCGGGCCAGCCGGATTTTCAACTAGTGACGGACTCGGCAAGAGTTTTTTATATCTAGGAGGAAGTCGTAACGGTGAAACCGGACGATCATCCAAAAATCTTTTAGCTTCGTCTAAGAAGGGACAACGATGGATGGCATGGTCGCCTTCGCACAGTTTACAAGGAAGTCTATATTTTCATTTTTGTCCTGGGGCTTCACTTTCACTAGTTGACGATGTGTTTTCAACATGACCATCAGAGGTTGACGACACCGGGCTGTGCAAACGAGGAGACCAGTCCCTTAAGATCCGAGGGATGCAAGGACAATCTCTGTGATAGTGGTCTCCTTTAAAAATGACACATGGCGATTTAGGCCTGGTCGGTACAGTGTGTGGATTTTCGCTAGAGGACGCTCGTTTACCCCCATTCACTTTTGGCTCCTTCTTCTTCTTCTCTTTCTTCTTCTTTTCCTTCTTCTCCTTAGGTACTTGACTTTTGGCTTTACCAGCCCCATCAAGAGAAGAGGAAGGAGGAGAGGAAGAATTAGAGGAAGTAGAAGGTTGGTGGGTAACTCTGGACTCGTCTAGTTGCTGGTTCGATTGTTCACGAATTGTGGTGTTTTGAACGACAGAGGTTGAGAAGAGCCATACAGGCAAGCCGATTGTTAGTCCTGGAAGCGACAATATGGCCATATGGGGTGCACCAACAGCTCCCCAAGAGGAGAAGGGACTAGGATTCCCTCCAAGGGGAATTCCTTGGTTGGTGGATTCCATTTTCTCAACCCAAGATCAACGTAGGAAAGGGTAATGAATATTCCATTTAAAATAAATTTTAGAAGCTTTGACACAACTTGTTTTTTCAGTTTTTAAGAGTCGAGAAAAAACAAAAGATGACTCTAGTCGCCTTCGATTTTTAATGAGCCTGAAGTGACAAGTGCTCAGATGGACCTTTTCTGTTAAGGAGTCTAAAAAGGAACGAAAGGGACTGCTCTGGAAATCTAGGTAGAGGGATTACCAAACCAATCGCAAAACTGCAGAATACTTTTTACAGTACAGCAATCAATCTTCCCGAATGCTGTGTTCAGTGCATTGCGATAGATAGGGCAGCAGACACGACTTCCTATGGATAAAGGATTAAGCCTATTGGGGTCTCCCAAAATATAGTCGACGGTACGTGGGAGCACAAGTCCGTACTGGCACTTATTGTCTCAAAGTGGAGGAATCACCCAACTATCAGTGAGAACAATAGTTACCAGGCTTTACGACGCCGGAATACGTCTCTAGCCTAGACTTCTAAATGTTGTGCGTTAAGTTCCAAAGCGTTGTTAGATTCATTGAATTTATTTTAAGTTGATCTTGTTTATGAAGTTTGCCTTTCAGGTTCACCGCGAGATGTAGATGTATTTCCTAAAATGCAATCTAAGATGATAAACAAACTTTTTATCTTCTTTGTGCAATGAAAATCCTAGCTACTAAGGAAATGAAAGACAGAATCTTTTCACAAAGAGCAAAGAGCACACTCTAAATGCACTTTCCTAAATCAAGCCAATCAGACTGTCTATATGCAAATGCACATGCATGTATTTGTTTTCGACTTTCTTATTATATGAATGCTAAAAAGAAAGTTGATGCACAAATCTAAATTTCTTTTCAAGCGACAAATATCAACAAGTTTCTTTTCGAAATAAAAAATGGAGACGATCAAAAAACCTTACGATTTTGAAATGAATACTTGTTCTTGACACTAGAAAATTACAAATTCAGACCAAAAGCAATAGTAACAGGATAATTGACCATCAACCGCAATAAAACTCTTTTCTACGATTTAAATCGACAGTTGCGACAGTTTCAAATCAAAGGACGATAGTACGATTATGCTACTTTTGCAAAGGAGAACTGAAAATGACTCAACAAACACACAAAAACATCTACAGTTCTTTTGTACAAAGGAGGCGGAATAACAGTAAGGAAAAGGGGTTTCAAACAGACATATACTGATCACACGCAGCAAAATTCAGGAATAGAACTGGAAATAATGAATCACAGAAGCCAAAACTGCACAGAGCTAGCCTGATCAGCGCACCTATAACACAAAGAATTTGAAATGCAGCGTAGCTTGTCCACTCAGGAAGTGCGCTGAAGTTCAGATTCTCTGAACAGTACCTGCGCTGGGCCAGAAACGAGACTCTGTTTGGATTCTGGGTCACATTTTGCAGTTCATTTCTTGGGTTTTGGCCGAGCAAAAAGCAATCAGTAATGCAACAATCAGGGGTAGATCTAAGGAGGATCTAAGACTATCACAAGGGAAATCAGATAGTTTGTGAATCAGTTGTTTAAAGCATAAACAGATCCAGTAGATGGATTGAAGTAGCAGTTATCTACTTTGCATTTGTTATGGCAAATGTAGTTCGAATGCTAATTGTAAGTTTATGAAATAGACAACAAGGAATGATAAACAAACAAACTAATACTTCCCCAGTGGAGTCGCCATTTTGTTACAGGGAAAAGTGTCTATATAGAACTGCTCTATCCCACTAAGGTGTGACAGCTGCCTTAGAAACAAACAGAGAAAAGCTACTTTCGTTTTTCCTTTATGAATTATAGATAGAGAGGAACAGAAAGACCAACCTCTGTCTTGCGCTAATCTCCTGATTTGATTCCTCTCTTCTTTCATAGTCTTCAGCTACCTGCTCCCTTGCACGCCCAGCTTCACAAAGTACCTGTAAGATCACAGAAGCATAGCACTATACAAAGACATGGATCTATAATCATAAAAAATCTAGGATCAGATGTAAATTGACCATACAAATGTAGCAAGCATCAATGACACAAGAGCATGGAGGAAAACTTGAATAGCTTTTATTGATAAACAAGAAAAGAGCCAAGAGGAGTTACAACCAGTTGTTCTGACCCAGCATCAACCTCCCAGCAAAGAAGCCCCTCTTCACCTCAAACAAATCTTAGATCACCCAACAATCTGATGTTTATCTCAAGAAACAAACAGCAATTCCTTACAATATGCAAAATTCCAGCCTCTGGATCTCTGGGATGAGGGATCCATATATAGATGTCTGTAATGGAGATGAGTCAGCTCATGATTTGATTAGTGTCTTCCCTCTGATAGTTCTTGCTTCCACTTGGAGATTGATGATCTCTTACTCATCCTTGGTCGAATTCAGTGAGGCAAGTGTCATAGGAGAAGTTTCTGGAAGCTTCCATTGCCTCTCCACCTCGCAGAATGACACCATTTGTCATTTCTCACCCATCGCACCCCACAGAAGGGATTTTTGAAATGCAACGCACCCACATAGTGTATTTAGGTGAGATGCAATGCACTTAGTCAGTGGAGCAGCTGAAATGATCCTGTTTTGACCAATTCTGAGCAGTTTTTCATGGAGAACTTCTGGGAGAAGCTGTAATCTATTGACCTTGTTCTTTTAGGGGTTAGAACAACACTTTTAGGGACTTAGGAGCCCTTGATTTATGGACATTTCATGCTTGGGGTTGTAGGGCCCAAAAATGTCTATAACACCAATGGGATAAAATTGTGACTTAATGATGGTTTTGAGATCCTCCCACTTATTTAGTGGAGGTTCTCCATCCAACCTCAGGGTTTCCGTGTGCCTCTCCCACCAAGTCAATGCATGGCCCTCCAATTTCAGCCGTGCAAATGAGATCTTTTTCCCTTCCTCAATTTGATGGACAATGATATAAACTTCCAATTGCTGAAACCAGTGGTTCAAATTGAAAGCATCGATCTCACCATTATATGGCTTGATATCAAGTTTTTCTTCCACATTAAATACGGACTATGATTGATTCATGACACTCAAACTGGGTTGATTTTTTTCGGGCTCTTTCTTCAACTGGTTCTCTGTTTCTCTCCGAACCTCTATTCCTAGTTCGGATTTTTCCTATACATTCGAAACCCCATATTCTCCAAATATCCCCAACTTATTGCTTAGAGCTGCCATGAGGAGGTTTACATTGCGGTTTATATCCACGACTTGGTTTCGATCCACGAAAACCTCACCTCTGCAGGATCACAAGGTTCGTTTACAGATTTGTCACCCATGATTAGGGTTTTATGATTTTTGACCCTGCTGACCTAGATCCTTGCAATCTCCACAAAATACCCAAAGAAACCTACTCTGATACCAAATGATTTGTAAATTTCCGTGGATATTCCACTGGACAGTTTGTCCCAATAGATCTGATAATATTATATTAAAAATACAAGATTATACACCATTACAGTTTTATTAAACTTTAAGATCTATATATTTAACTGTAATTAGTGATGCATGTGAATATAAATTATACAGAAAAGTAGAGAACGAGAAAACAAGCTCACACACACATAAGATAGAAGATATGCTCTTTGGGAAACCCTTTCGGGAGAAAACCCAACTGGAAGGTAAGGTTGCTTCGCTCTCTTTCTCTATCTGGAAATATGGATGTAGGTACAAAGAAGTAATGTCTGTGGCCCGTGGGCTGCTAGAGTGCACAGATCCTCTCTATGTGCTTGACCTCCTACCTCTCCTGGCTATCTTTGCTGAGCTATGGAAAAAGATGCTCTCGAAAGAATGGAATGCCTCTTCCTCCTAGTGGCCCAGTTAACTACATCAACTATTAACTAGAGTTATAACATAGACTCATCTTGTGTATTTTACATCAAAAACACGTGGCTATCCCCTTGTCCATGAATAATGTAGGTGAAAACGATATCCTTCTGAACTATAGGTGTGAAAAAAGGAAGGTGAACTTCTGAGTGGCATAACTTTTGCATACAAACTCTGATTGATGCAATTCTTGCATCGTTGGAAAGATCTTTGTGTGTAGAATAACATGAAAAGGTGAACCATTAAGGGGAAACTATTTACCCCCAAAAAACATTGTTTGAAGCCTCAAAACTCTCTCGGAAGGTTTCAGACCCCATTTTGCCAAATTGGGTCCCACTCGTAAAAACGGTCCCATGAGTTGATCCCTCCACTTTTTCCACTCCAAATGCATCGAGATGGATGACAAATAATACAATGTGTTGGGCAGCGGACCCCCCCATAGCAAGTTTTTGGGGCTTATAACCTGGGTTTTGGTCAATATAGTGTAAAGACCACGCGAAATGCGGGAGCGGAGAGCGAGAGTCTAAGGTTGTCCGCCTTAAAATAATTTAATTTAATATAAGTTGTGTCGGTCTACCCATGGTCCACGGATCATGGGATTGTATAAATAGAGCGAGGCTCTATGTGTAGAGGTAGTTCTAAGTTTTGGTTAATAAGAAAGTCTTGGTCGATGAAAGAAGAATGCTGAGTCTGTAAGTCCAAGTCGTGGGTTGTAGTAGTAGATAGTAGGCTCCGCAGCTGAGTGCGCAGAGGCCTAGAATCCGCTGTTGAGTTCATGGACCCTTGGAGCTGAGTGCACAGGGTAGAGTCGACTCTGTACTGGATCTAACTTTGAAAGCATCATAAATAAAGATCAATTGATTTGATATATTGAGCATTGGGTTATAGATCTGTATTTGAATGTTATGTATTGTTGATATCCGTTTAGTTATACGTGCGCACTTATATATATGCTTATGAATGGAAATCTTCTAATGCAAAAACACTAATTAAGGAAGACTTGAGAAATTAACACCAGTCACACCACGACTAAAGCTCCGCGAAGGCAGTCCCACAGAACGTAAAAAAATGGTTGGTGCGCGTAATATAGTAAGCGCAAAGGTTGAATCAGGTCCCAGTCTCCCACATCAAGACATCCCCAGTGTACAGAAACCTAGTTCCAGCACCCTCCCATACTACCTCGGGTGAGACCTTAGTCCGTGATCCACGGATTGTTTCCGAAAGGGCCGGTAGTGCTGGGATTTGCATGGCTAAACTCACTGTTGAACCTGGGTCAGGCCCCAAGTAGTGAACAAATGGTTCTCTTGCCGGGACTGGGATCTGCCTAAGGGATGTATGATGTTAGAACACTGGAATCCAACGAAGAAGGATGTTATGTAAAAAATTAGTTAGTATTTAAATTTTAGTTTTGTTATTTAAATTTTAGGTTAATTAGATGAAAGGGCATGATCATAATATCATGCCCTTTCCCCAAAGGGTTCCCATGGCGGTATATAAGCCAAGAACCCCCATTGTAAACAATCATCATGTATCAATTAATTATTAATATATATATATATATATATATATATATATATATATATATATATATATATATATATATATCTATATATATATCTATATATATATATATATATATAGATATATATAGATATATATATATATATATTTCTCTGCACATCTAGAGGCTTTCACTTCATTAGTTTCAGAGCCGACACGAGACTGGTGACACCCACAAGTTCTGCTGGCCATCAAGCCCTACCGAGTTTCCATAAACAACAGCTATGTGTGGGCTGTGTGTGTGTCTGCTTAGTGTCATGGCTGGAGTGTGTGGTCACTGGCCTTGTGGGTAAACAACAACCAGTCGCAGGGTTTTTCAGGACATAGCTACACAGAGTTGTAACACAAAAACCACCACTATTAACCACGATACAGGTCGGAGGTAGGCATGCTAAATTGTCGAGCGAAAGCCTGCATCATTTTTTTCTCTGCGGTGGACCTGCGGTTCTGTTGCGGTGGACCTGCTGTTCTGTGCGGTGGTCTTTGCAGTGAACCTGCTGTTCCGTGCAGTGATCTCTGCAGTGATATCTGCACCAAAGGGTCGACCGTTAAAACCATTCGGACTATTCAAAATACATGACTGTGGCAGGGGGGACGTGACTATCCAACGATATATTTCATAAAGAGTAAATAAATCCTAATATACACATAGTATATAAAATATACATATATTTAATTATATTATATATTTTTAAAACATATATAATTAAAAATTACATATATCTAAGTAACATTAATTAATTAAAATAATATATTTTAATTAATTAATTAAAAAAAATTAAGCTAGAAGATAAATACACACCCCCACAAACTCGCTCAATGTCGACAATGATAATGGCGGATTTCCAAAAAAAATTGGTTGACACGGAGCATAAGATAAATAAGAACAACGATGAGGTCAATAAAAGATTAGATGAATTCCAGATCAAGCTTGAGGGGCAGGCTGACAATATCAAAAATCTTCAAGATACGAAAAATCAAATAGAAATAAAGATGGAAAATCACCATGTCCAAACAGAACTAGATCTCAAAGAGACCTTAACATTGCTGAAACTTCTGTGTAAAAAGATGAATTATACAACTACAAAACTACTACAAGAAGATGAAGAAAATCAAGAGCACAACTCATCAGATTCAACGAAATCAACAGACTCTCATGAAAACGCTGAATCCCCAAAAATTCAGCAACACCCCTCCAAGAAATGAGTAACGTGACTCTTACAAACAAGCAAATCTGGGATAACTTTACCAATCAACACCCCTTTTTTGCTCACCCATTAGCGACATACCGGTGAAGGGAAAAAGTCGAGATGCCTAAATTCCATGGAAACGAAAGAAACAATGTTGCATGGATAAATAAAGCAGAAGAATACTTTGAGATATATGACATCAATGATGATGACGAAAAGCTCAGGCACGCATCCATGAAAATGGAAGGGGAAGCATATAATTGGTATATGTGGTGGAAAAAGACAACACATGTCATTAGTTGAAGAAAATTTAAGGATGCATTCTTAAAAAGATTCAAAGGTGTAAAGGAAGAAGATTTATTTTCAAAACTCATCAAATTACGACAAAAAAGAAGTGTGGACAAATACACTCAAGAATGGAGACCTTAGTAACACAAGTACCTAGGTTATCAGAATCTCATCTAATTCAATCATACGTCTCGGGACTCAAAACTCATTTACAAGTAGAACTTGAGATGCATAACATTACATCAATAGAAGTAGCAAGACGAAAAGAAAAAACAGCTGAAAAGAAATTCAAACAAAAATTTTGGTCAAAATCGGAAAAGAAATATTCAAGATGAGGAGTACCCCAGTATGTGGACTCAAACAATACAAGATATATTCCACCACATCGTCATGAAGATGAAAAATCTAATGTGGAAACAAAAAGGATAAAAGAGGGTAAACGCAAATTCTATGGTGAGAAGTGGGACCCCAAACATAGATGTGCTAAAGGAAAAGAACCAAAGAACCTATATAATTATGAAGCAACCAAAGATTCAAACAATGAAGATTCTGACATAGAAGAAATAGAAGATGCCCCAGAATTCTCACCAGAATTAGATGACGAAAGTATTCCGCTAGTGTCATTATCAGCTATGACAGGTATATCACAACCTCAGACTTAAAGTTAAAAGGACACATAAGGAAGAACAACGTAGTGGTTCTCATCGACTCTGGTAGCACACACAATTTTTTAGATGCAACCATGGAACAGAGACTCAATATTTTTTCATTTCCCTTACCAAACATGAAAGTGATGGTAGCTAATGGTAAGAAGATTGAAAAGGTGGGAAAATGTCATAAGGTCAAATTGCAGATTCAAGACTATAATTTAGAGTCTCCGTTCTTCACGGTACCATTAGTAGGAGTAGATGTAGTCTTAGGTATCTAATGTCTACGAACTTTAGGTACTTATGCCACCAACTATCAAGTACAATTTATAAAATTCAAATGGGGAGGTCAAAAGTACAAACTACACAGATTCCAAGCACCAGAAAATCAAGTTGTATCATCATCTCAGATGATGAAGCTGAGTCGAAAAGGAGCACCCACTTATGTAGTACAATGTCACCAATTAGAAATTTTATCTGCAAATATGACCAGTGAAGAGTCACCAGAGATACAAAATCTAATTCAGAAGCATGAAAAATTATTTCAAGACTGACCTATGAAAGTGCCACCTAATAGGGAAATTGAGCATACAATAGAAGTCAAGGCAGGGTCAGACCCCGTCAACATCAAGCCATACCAATATCAACATCACCAAAAAATGGAAATTGAGAGATTAATCCAAGACCTTTTAAGGTGTGGGACCTTGATCATCTTGGAATATCTGATCAAGTGGAAAGACTTACCCGAAGAAGACGCTTATTGGGAGAATGAACATTTTGTCAACAACATCTGTCGTTATGTATGTTTTGAGGACAAAGCATTCTTTGGAGAGGAAGGAAATGTTATGTAAAAAATTAGTTAGTATTTAAATTTTAGGTTAATTAGACAAAAGGGCATGATCATAAGATCATGCCCTTTCCCCAAAGGGTGCCCATGGCAGTATATAAGCCAGGAACCCCCATTGTAAACAATCATCATATGCCAATTAATTATTAATAAATATTTATATATATATTTCTTTTATATATATCTTTCAAATATTCTCCTTTAATGTGAACTGTTAAAACTTTAATACCCCTTTATTAAAAAAAATACTCCTTTATATTGTTGCCCTCTATATATGTATGCATTTCTTTATATTAAGACGCCTTTTCAAAATAACTTTATTATCTTATAATAATAATAGTTTCACTTCTTTTTTTAAATAATAAATTGGTCCCTTTTTTTATATACTTAATTACTCCCTTAACTTTTATGATGTCACCACACTTAATAAATATAAAGGTCACGTCTTTTCATATGACACCGTCACGATGTTCACAATACTTTTCAAGTAAAAATTAATATTTAACTTTCACGTAAGAGCTTTTGTATCCCTGTTATTTCTTTAACTTTTAAAATACCATGGGCTATTACCATGGGTTGTTTTTAAAGCCTCCTGTAAAAAGTAATATTTACCTTTCACGTAAGAGCTTTTGTATCTCCATTTTTTCTTTAACTTTTAAAATACCATGGGCTATTACCATGGGTTGTTTCTAAAACCACGGGCTTCTCCACGTAAAAAGTTTTAAATATAGTTGGTATGAGATTTTGTATCCGTTTTGTTTTAAGGAAATTGAAGAGTGGTTGGATCAGAAGATTCACAAGTTCGTGACATAGGAAAACAGAAACTATTTGAGAAAAGGTGGCTAGATCGCTACGTGTATACGAAAATCCACGAGATTTTCTTTGCATATTTTCCATTAGAACTGTATGATTGGATCGTGAGATTAGTCAATAGCCAAAGAAGGTATAATCTCGACCAACCGATAGTGTGGAGCCCAGAGTTGGTGCACAGACTAGAGGCATCAGAAGATAAAATTGCACGCGCTGCCAACCACTAGCTCGACCGGATAATAGGGTTATTTATCGCTGAGTTCACGGTAGACATGACCGTGAGCTACAACGAAGCAGAACAACGTTTCCTCAAAGGACCACAAGGTAAGTATACTAAATATTTGAATACCTGGATTAAGATGCTGTTATGTGAAAAACGGGTTATGTGAATACATTAATGTTTGGAACGACGCGAAGCGGGAAGATCTACAAAGGTAGCTTGGAATTAGGAAACAATCCATTAATTTCACCTTCATGAGAGAGTGAGGAATAGATCGCTCGGTTCTCTCCGAGAAGTGCGATCAGTTTGATAAAGCAGTGCATTCCGCAGTTACCACCTCCAACCACGTCACCACTCGCTTTACCTCCCTCACCTCCATCTCCTCCCACTCCACCTTCATTAATCCCACAGTTTGGCATGGCAAGTGTGATCAAACTACCCATATTTAGAGGAGTCGGGAATGAGGATTTGGACCAGTTCTGGTTTGTGGTAAGAGCAGTATGGGAAGCGCAAGGGGTCACAGATGACAACATTAAGAAGGCTACATTGGTGACCATGTTGCAGGATCACGCGCTGGCTTGGTATATCAAGCACTCTAATGACCACTCAACTACAGCGATAGCAGAGATCCAAAATTAGTTGAACTGAGAATTTAGTCGGCTGAAGTCAGAAACACAATCAATGATCTGGTTTAAAGAGATTGTGATGCTCCCAAACGAGACCCCCTGGGATCTAGATCAGCGGCTGAAGAGTACGATCCGCAAGGCTAATATGATGCTAATGGATGCATAGTACCACGCATGGTTTGTGGCCTCTCTGACCCCGCACCTAAGGAGGACGTTGTAACAACAGAAGCTTTCAACCCAGGTTGAAGAGTTGGAAATGGTGATGAGGTTGCATGAGACCCCGATACAAGATCCTCAGTTGGGAGTTCAATAAATCCATGCACAACTACAAAATCTATGTCTGGAAATGCAAAGTTTGAAGTGGGATAAGGCACCACGGCCAGAGGCGTGCAAAGAAGTATGGTGTATAAAATGAAAAGGCCAGGGCCACGACAAGGATCATTTTCCTATATTCGCGAAGTACTTGGCGACAGGAGGACCTATGCCGCTAAGACTTGAGGCACAAGTAGTGACCAGTGCGGCACCTACACTATGGTGTGCGATTTGCCAGATAGGGGGAAAAAATAATACAGATAACTGTCACTTGCTACAGAAATATACATAGACTCCACAACAACCTTTTTGTAATTTCCGTAGGTCAGTAGGCCACGATGAGCACAATTGTCGTAGTTATGAGCTAATGATAGATCGGACCCCAGCCTATAGAATGCAGATAGAAACGCAGGCCCTTGACCTAGCTGCAAGGATGGCACGTGCTAGATTTCAGGGGCGAGGTCAAGGACAAGGAGGAATGGGACCAGGAAGGGTCCGTGGATACTTAATTTGCCACAATTGCAGAGGACCACGACACTACTCCTACGATTGTACTAACCTAACGAGAATCTCTTGTTCATATTACGATCAGTTTGATCATTAAATGATAGACTGTCCTACGTTGATCACACAGATGCCCGAGAAAGGGGTACTCCAACCACATCCGACTCAGAATATCCAAATGATGAGGTCTAAACCATGCAAAGAAGACCCAAATGTAAACATGATGCTCAGAAGCGGCACGACCACAGGGGAGGATAAGGAAAGGTAGCCCACGGAAGATACATGGGCTCTCAAGGCTCTCGAGAAGGAACCTGAATTTGACTTAGAACGCGCCAGGAAGACGTTCATGGAAGATAAGAAGAGCTTCATGGAGGCCTCCACTTTAGGTAGTCAGGATCAACTAGAGCCATGAATGGACCTTCCATGCTTACTACCTTTCTGGAGACGTGCATGAAATTTCTGCGTGACAACAAGGTAGTTAAACGACTATAGGAACTGATCACCAGCTGTGCAGGGTCAGGAGAATTGTGCATCGTCCAAAAGATGGGGAAGAATGCATTGCGTACGGGAAGAGAAATGCGGTTGACTACACAGATTGGAGAATATGAAATGGATCAATTAATCCTAGATCTAGGTTCAGACGCGAATGAATTACCAAAGAAGACATGGGAACACATGGGTAGACCCACGTCGCAGTGGTCCCTTATTCAATTACGAATGGCAAACCAACAGAAAATTGTGCCCATGGGAAGGTTGCAAGGAGTAACAGTTGATATTGGAGTCGCAAACACACAGATGGACTTTGAAGTGATATAGATTGTCGATGACAACAATCCTTATCCTACATTATTAGGAATAGACTGGGCAACTGATATGAATGGATTCATCAACCTGAAGAAGAGGAAGATGATATTTGAGAAGAAGTCACTACGCGTAGTAGTCCCATTAGACCTAGCCGAAGGAGTGTGCTACACTCAACCAGTGCACGATGATGAAAGTGACGATGAGCTGGATTGTATTTACTAGATAACAGTGGAGGACTAGGATCGGGTGAACCCGACTGGCAATGGGAGAATCTCGTGGGAGCATGATAACTCCTGCACTTTGGATTCAGACGAGGAAGTAGAACGCTAGAAAAACTAGTTGCACGAGGTGACAATGCTAAACTGCAACATGATGACTAGATCACTCTGTCATGTAACAACAAAGGCAAGGGAACTGCCAACATATGATGAAGTGACAGTGACAGATGACTTCCTGGATGAAGTTGAAAGCGCAGTACCAGAACAAAAAAGGTATGCTATACTGGAAGGGGTGTTGTGTGCAACACTTGCACGAGGGTGGAGTACACATCAAGGGACCATGGTAAACTGGGACAAATATAGAAGGTGGATGCGCTTATGGTTTGGATTCCCCCAGCGTCGAATGTGGATTGGACAGCCAGGATGAAGCAGCTTGTGTGCCCACCTGTGGCGATGAGTACAGGCGTTCGTTGAGCAGTCTACATGTTATATACCTAGGGGGGATAATATGGGGTACCAAGGGAGGTACCCAAGGTAAAAATGTAATAATGGGATGGGCCATAGTAATAAATAAGGTGGTTAACCCATGTCATGTAAGGGACCACAAGTAGTTAATAATAATGTAATGGGCTCATGGTATTAGTTGATGGTATGAGGGAACCATGGTAACGATCCATGGTATTGTATGTATGAGGCCTATATAGAGGCTAGAGACTCCACATGGGAGAGATAGTCAAGGATTATTGTATGAACAGACATATGGCTTGTGGAGTGTTCTCCTTCCTAAAGGAGTGATTGTATGGTGTTACCCTACCTTAAGGGTTTGATATCAATAAAGTGAATCATTTCTATATTTGGATCTTATTACTCTTGGTTTATTTCTATTTTCATATATATTTTGGATCAGATCTACAACAAGTGGTATCAGAGCACTTTCTTGGGCAAACCGTGGAGCATTTTTTTTTTTATTTTTTCCAGGATTTCGGGGGCGGCGGGTTTGCAGATCAGGTCTATACGTTTTGGTGAAATATCTACAAAATACAATTGTAGATCTGTATTATTTGTGAAAAAATAGCCGATTTTAAAAAAATCGGTTCAATCAGAGTCCGAATGAAGGAGATATCGCTGATCTAAAAATCAGTGGGGTTGCAGACAATTTTTCAGGGAAGCGAGTTTGTGGCACAGATCTAGACTCCCTGGTGCAAGATCTGCAAAATCTAATTGTAGATATGGAATATTTGTGAAAAAACACCTAATTTCAAAAAAACAATCAGTCGAATTGGAGTCCGGATGAGGGAGATATCGCTGATTTAAAATCAGCTCTTTTTTTAGAAATTTTGGGTGACGGCGGGAGAGTAGCAGCACAGATATGAAATTCCAGTGCCTAGATCGAGATTTCTATCACATGGGCAGATGCAGAAGGATTGTTCCATTTCTAAAAACAGGTCATAATAGGGATTCTGAGCAATATTGACAGAATTGTGACAATTACAAGTTTTCGCCAAGTGAATTTTTTTCAAAACCCTCTTCATGGCTTTTAGCAAGGTTATGTTATTTACAGGAAAAGATAATGGTCCTACTATTGAAGAATACATAAAAAAATAGAAGTGGTTATGGAACAACAATTGGAAATGGTGGACAGTGCAGAACTTTAGAGATGAGGCAACCACATGGTGGGGATTACTTAACCAAAAGAAGTGTTCCAACCTGCCCGATGAAGAATTTGAAAAATTACTTTTAGACAGATGGTCTCATGCTAGAAAACAAGATAAGGAGAAACATGTGGGGTTATTTCCTACTGGTATATCCTTATTGCAGGTTCCTGGATTAATTCAGAAAGAGAAGATCATTGTTTCTATCAATCCTAGTTGTAAACATAATTTTATCAATGTTAATTTGGCAAAAAAATTGCAAGTCCCAGCAAAACATATTGAAAATACACAGGTTGATGATAAGGATGTTCAAATTTATAAGGATTTGAAACTTTCTATGGATAAGTATGTGTTTCATGGTGATTTTTATGCTTCAGATATGGATAACATGGATGTTGTTTTGGGATACCCTTGGATGGAATCCGTGGGTACTATCAATATTAATGTGCAGAAGAAATTCCTGAAGCTTTGGTATAAAAAGAAGAAAATTACATTACAGGATATTTCCATCAATAAGCAGGTAGAGCACATGGAGGCTGAAGCGGAAGATGTTTCAGGGACTGACATATCAGATGATGAGCCTTTGATGATCAATAATCAAACAGAAATAGAGGCTGAAGAAGAAAAGGTTACAGGTGATGATACATCAGAGGAGGGCTCAGTGGTTGAAGTCATATTGAAAAAGAAGACACCACAACAGGCACCACAGCAGGGTGAAGTAAAGAAAAAGCCATCGTGGGTTAAAACTTCAACATATCATCAGCCACATCACCCCGCAAGACAACCATCAAGATGGCAACCAATTAGCCACATGGACAACAACCCCCGCATGACAGATCGAGAGGAACGAAGATCCACCTACTACACATCCACACAGAAGAGCTACCACAGTCGACTTCCATCTCAAGCGAGCGAGGCACCAGCGAGATCGAGGGTTCACCTTTCTCTTGGATGGCTAGATGCACGTACATGGTATCAGTGGACTACTCTTTTGAGTAGATCTTATTATTTGTGTTCTTCCCATGTTTAGGGGACGAAACATGCTTAGGGGGGTGGAATGTTATATACCTAGGGGGGATAATATGGGGTACCAAGGGAGGTACCCAAGGTAATAATGTAATAATGGGATGGGCCATAGTAATAAATAAGGTGGTTAACCCATGTCATGTAAGGGACCACAAGTAGTTAATAATAATGTAATGGGCTCATGGTATTAGTTTATGGTATGAGGAAACCATGGTAATGATCCATGGTATTATATGTATGAGGCCTATATAGAGGCTAGAGACTCCACATAGGAGAGATAGTCAAGGATTATTGTATGAACAGGCATATGGCTTGTGGAGTGTTCTCCTTCCTAAAGGAGTAATTGTATGGTGTTACCCTACCTTAAGGGTTTGATATCAATAAAGTGAATCATTTCTATATTTGGATCTTATTACTCTTGGGTTATTTCTATTTTCATATATATTTTGGATCAGATCTACAACATATGTCAAGTGATAGAGATTGTCGATGACAACAATCCTTATCCTGCATTATTAGGAATAGACTGGGCAACTGATATGAATGGAGTCATCAACCTGAAGAAGAGGAAGATGATATTCGAAGAAGTCACTACGCGTAGTAGTCCCATTAGACCCAACCGAAGGAGTGCACTACACTGAACTAGTGCACGATGATGAAAGTGACGATGAGCTTGATTGTATTAACTAGATAACAGTGTAGGACTAGGATCGGTTGAACCCGACTGCCGCTGGGAGAATCTCGTGGGAGCATGATAACTCTTGCACTTTGGATTCAGACGAGGAAGTAGAACGCTAGCAAAACTAGTTGCACGAGGTGACAATGCTAAACTACAACATGATGATTAGATCACTCTATCACGTAACAACAAAGGCAAGGGAACTGCCAACATATGATGAAGTGACAGTGACAGATGAATTCCTGGATGAAGTTGAAAGCGCAGTACCATAACAATAAAGGTATGCTATACTGGAAGGGGTGCTGTGTGCAACACCTGCATGAGGGTGGAGTACACATCAAGGGACCATGGTAAACTGGCGCAAATATAGAAGGTGGATGCGCTTATGGTTTGGATTCCCCCAGCGTCGAATGTGGATTGGGCAGCCAGGATGAAGCAGCTTGTGTGCCCACCTGTGGCGATGGGTACAGACATTCGTTGAGCAGTCTACACAAGCACTCCCCCATCTAAGGATCGAAAATCGGAGCAGGACGCAGCTACAGGAAGGGCGACGTGCACCTCTCCATGTGAAAGCATTCAAGACGGTATGCAGAATCCTAAACAATGGTCGCTAGGTGGAACAGACGGATTGGGACCTGCGTGTACCAGCTGTGCAATGGGCCTATAGGGCCATGTGTAGAAACTTGAGCAAGAAGGTAATTCTGAAGTTGAGGAGCAAGGTCAAGACCATAATGTTGAAGAAAAGGAATCCTCACGTAATAGCTACCACATCTAGGCCAGTATGCGAGGACCCGGGTCATGGAATTATGCAGTTATTGGAAGTCATTTGGCAAGGAAAGTTGAAACTTCGCGAACTCGAAGAAGATCGAGTACGGCTGAGGAAGAAAAGTAGGATCTTGGACAAAGAAATAAATAACCTGAAAACCGAAGTCATAAAGGTAGGCTACACTGAGGAACTAAGTGTGAGAGGATAAGATGTAGGTAGCCATACTACGACATTAGAAGAATTTGTGGCTCTACTACCTTGGCTGCAGCCGCACCTCATTAGAAAAAGGAACTAAGGGAGCACACTGGATAAGGGAGAATGCGAAGCGCTGACTATCGCGGGGGGAATTGAGAAGTATCCACAAACCAAGATGGGAAGTAAATTGAAGCCTTACATAGGTGGTGCGACCACTTGACTATCCATAGGAAGCACAGTCTTAGCGCTCCAAGCAGTTGAAAGAGAGCACGATACTATAAAGGAGTCTATGGGGGAGTTGCGCGATACGAAGGTTGCACATAGGACCAGTATGTCACAAGGATCATGGCCACGCATGGGAGGCTGCACCACCACGTGGGTAGATTAGGAAGTAATAGTTGGGGTTGTTGTTCATGACACGACACCTAATTTAAGACAACGAGGAGCGGGCGATGGGCACTTAAGACATAGAGTCAGAACTAGATTTGGAACGATCTGCCGCCACTCTCACATTAATGAGCCGAATAAGGGGGGAAAAATCGAATTTGATTTCTGGCAGGCCTATAAATCACAGATGGTCATCTACTAAACAACCCTTGTCATCTTGAGAATTCAGTTATTGCGCTATCAATTGCATATGGACTTGACGAATTTGGAGGCTTTCAGAGCAAGTTCAGCATTTGAAACATTGCCAAAAGAGATGTAGGACCTTTTGAACAGAGTAATGTCGACAGTTGAGGGAGCTACACCAAGCTCTATGCCACTAGTGGGGGATGCACCAGAAATTCCACAATTGCCCAGGACGTTGAGGCCCAAAAAGGACCCACAGGTAGCAGGACCGGTCCATATGTCCCCGCGAAACCTGCGGTTTGGTAAGCTATCAATGGAAGATAAGGGCAAGATGGTTAATCTTGAGACAGATGATGATGAGGAAGATCTCTAGACCTTCATAGAATAAGTTGAACCAGAGGTAGAAATGGAAGAAGACATTCAGCCCGTGCATGCTGCAGCAAAGCTGCCTAAGTATGTCCCTCTACGGAAAGGGCAGGTAAAAGTACCTAAAGATTTGGATATTGTTAAGAGCACACTCAAAACCCCATTCCTCCCAGAGGGAATTCTGTTTGAAGGATCGGCTCTAGACTGTGTGCCCATAATGAAATTTGAATATTGCGACCTCGCGGAAAACGAAAAATTCCCACACTTGGAGACCAGTCAACTCATGAAGTAGAGAAAGGAAGGGTCCGTTATAGGATTGGACACACAGAAATGGTTCCGTGGGGTGGAGGAGGCTGGGCTACTCCACCTATTATGGATTCCACACTTTCATCAGGCACTAATCACGATCTTCATCATCAGGCAACTGCTTTGCCTAGTGCACGATGGGTACTTGTGGCTAGAGGATCCCATTCCCATCACAACGGAGCTTATTCATTAGATTTCTCAGCTTCCCTGTACGGGAAGGGACCCTGCAGAAATATCTTGAAAAAGTGGAGACATGGCACTCATAGAGGCCATGAAAAAGAAATACAAGTTGGAGTAAAAGCAAAGGGGTTACATGATTACTAGCATTCAAGACAAGGCGGTGCACGTGGTCACCCAGTTGCTAGCAGAAGAAGTAATGAGGAAGTGTCATGGCAACGAGGTACCCACAACCGTCATCGCGCTAGCTGAACAATGTGCAGAAGGGGTCCAGTTCAACTGGGCCGAATTCCTCTGTGAGGAATTCCTAACCAATTGCACAGAAGCTCAAGAGCAAGGAAAGGGCTTCCACTAGCGTGGTTGCTCTTGTTGATCTTATTGGTTACTAGAGACTTGCCGGAGGACAGTCAGTTTCCTCCTCTTGAACAGGACTTGCCAGAGGTGGCAAAGTACGTGTCACTCTGGGCAACGAAGGACACTACCAGGATCCACGAGACCAAGATTTTCCGGGTACTCATGGAGGTGAGCATTTGAATGTGGATAAAAAAAAGTCCATGCCTATCCCCCATGGTATACGACAGTCTGCAGAGCTTTGCAGACTTTAAGGCAGACATTCACAATGTGTATATCCAGGCGCGAAAGGATCCGGAGCTGAAATGGATGAAAATCCCCTTCATCGCGATTGACGATGCTATCTTCATGGTGCTCAACTCATGGCCACCTAAATGGCGTGCCATGGATCTGGCAGTGCGTGATGAGATGACGATTCAAAAACAGAAGGATGCCACCAAGCTGCTGGCACAATAGAAGCAGAACGAGCAGTTCATCAAGGAGTTAAGGGCTACTCATGAGGCAGTAAAGGTCGCCGCAGAGCAGACCTAGGATGGGGAAAAGCAGCACCACCTCCAGTAACCGGGGCCACTATAACACAAGAGGAAACGAGCTCGGACTAGCCCACAAGACAGGGGACAAACGATAAGATGGAAGGTGCGGACCCAAACACATCATCAACACAGCTAAAGTGGCCACACAGTATGGAACGGAAAGGACCTTGGAAGAAGACCAAAGCTTCCAAATTGGATGGGGAACCTATTACGCTAACTGAGGGTGACCTATACAACATTGGTGACACCGTTCACGAGGTCACCAGGGAAGTGTTGTAGGAGGCAATGACGGAGCAACAAAATGTGTTAGGGGCACTCAGGGCACAACTACAGGGACTTCAAGTGCGGGTCCCACAAGCAGGAACGGTCGCGGTATATGGTGTTGCGGGTACATCAGCTACAGAACAGTTGTTATAGGCTAAAACAGCTAACACCGTTGTACTGTCGGAAGGTGCACTGACAGTGGACAACATGGAAGACAGAGCTGCAATGAGCTGGATCAAGGGACTTGGCCTAAACTTGGCTGCCCTTCCACGGGATATACTGTATCAGATGTAGGATGGAACAACAGCAGAACTCCACATGAGGGAAGGATGTGTCGTGCAAATGCTCAATGAACAACGAACCAATGTCGAGCAGCTTAACCTACAACATGATGAAGCGGTGGCGTAGAATCAGCAGCTGGAGCAGATAGTGGAGGAAGCATGTCGCCATGCCCTAGAATTAGAAATTGCCACCGACCTACCAATAGGAGTGTGGATTTACAAGCTGGCCAGTGGATTTCGTGAAGAAAAGGCAGAAGTAACGAGGATCCAGCTATACTTCAACATGCAGATTGCTGAACTACGGTTAAAGGCATAGCCATCCACGCCCTTGAAAGTTTGGGAATAGTGCACTTGTGCTATCTAAAAGGGGCTAGAAGAAATTGAACAGGAGGTGCAGAGTTGTACCACTTCGCTGGAAGAATCCTTCAAGGTCTTAACAGCCTTATAGGAGGACCCCACCATATAGCATTTGGAAACAGAGGCACGGGAGCTTCAACTATAGTATGATAGTGTGCGCAGGATGGCACAGACTGTGGTCTTGACCCAGCGTCTCGCGAGGCTACAATAGGCAAAAGCATTGAATGAGAAAGTGGATGTAGCGCACCAAAAAGAGGAAGTACTTAAATCCTGTGTCCAGCCATGGACTGATGAGGCCTTCCTCATCACCACCGACATCGAAGGAAAGCTCATGCAGATGAAGGTATTGTATGCTCTCAGACAGGGATTTGCCTAGGATAGCGAGTATTCAGCCAAGCGGGTAGAGCACATCCAACAGATGGCAGAACAATGCACTACGAACCTTTACGCAGCTCAAGAATAGTTGGAAGGGCTTCGGGCCAAGATCGCCACACAATGACTTGAGATGAGTCACGATGATTGTGCTGGGGGGCCTGTTGGACAGCGGATCCCCCCATAGCAGATTTTTGGGGCTTAGAGCCTAGGTTTTGGTCAATATAATGTAAAGACCCCGCAAAATGCGAGCGCGGAGCACGAGAGTCTAAGGTTGTCCACCCTAAAATAATGTAATTTAATATAAGTTGTGTCAGCCTACCCATGGTTCACGGACCATGGGATTGTATAAATAGAGTGAGCCTCTAAGTGTAAAGGTAGTTCTAAGTATTGGGTAATAAGAAAGTCTTGGTCGATGAAAGAAGAACGCTGAGTCTGTAAGTCCAAGTTATGGGTTGTAGTAGTAGATAGAAGGCTCTGCAGCTGAGTGCGTGGAGTCCTATAATTCGCAGCTGAGTGCACAGACCCCTACAGTTGAGTGCGCAGGGTAGAGTCGAGTCTATACTGGATATAATTTTGAAAGAATCATAAATAAAGATCAGTTGATTTGATATATTGAGCATTGGGTTATACATCTGTATTTGAATGTTATGTATTGTTGATATTTATTTAGTTCTATGCGCGCACTTGTATATATGCTTATGAATGGAAATCTTCTAATGCACAAACACTAATTAAGGAAGACATGGGAAATTAAAACTGGTCACACTGTGACTGAAACTGTGCGAAGGCAGTGCCACAGAACGTCAGAAGCTAGCTAGTGCGCATAATATGGTAAATGTGAAGGTTGAATCGAGTCCCAATCTCCCACATCAAGACATCACTATGGTGCGGAAACTTGGTTCCAACATCCTCCCATACTACCTCGGGTGAGACCTCGGTCCATGCTCCATGGATTGTTGTTGAAAGGGTTGGTAATGCCGGGATTTTCTTGGCTAAACTCACTGCTGAACCTCGATCAGGCCCCAAGTAGCAAACATAATGATCCAATATAAACCATTTATACATGGAATCAGAGCTATATTTGTAGAAGTTTTCTACATGGTATCAGAGCTAGATTTGTAGAAATTTCTACATGGTATCAGAGCTAAAATCACTAGAGAAGAGGAGAAGACAAGTTTGTATTTTACAGGAGAAATAAAATTTGCAGTATCATACTTCAGAGCCAACAAGATGTCATTCTATGGATTGAGACTTGAATATTACCTTGAGGGTGATTCTAACTATATTTCTTGAAAAGATCAAGATAGAGAAGGGCGACACAATACCAAAGTACTTGACTAAGTTCACCCAATGTCGGAATGAGCTTGGAAGTGTCGATGTTATAGTTGTTGAAGACGATCTAGTAAGACTAGCACTTCTAGGAATTCCCAAGAGCTGGCATAGCTACTGAGACTTAGTTAATGGAAGGGAGAAGCTACCAAAGTGAGAGAAATTATGGTCTTAATTGATACAAGAAGAGATCTAACGAAACATGAGGGATGGATCCTCATCTAAGCATGATAATAAGGAGAATTGTGACTTAGTGGGAAAGGTGAAGAAAGGGAAGGGGAAGTCATCCCCTTCCAAATTAGATTCTAGTCAGGGTGGCAAGAAGAAGGACATGTCAAATATTAAATTTTTTCATTATCATGAGCTGGGACACTATGCCACAAAGTGTCCACACAAGAAGGTCAGTAAGAATCCCTTAGGAGGATCAAAAGGTGAAGCTCTTTCTTCACAATTCAAACTATATTTCACCCTCATCGCTTGTATGGTGACATCGATGATGGGTAGTGTGTGGTACCTGGATAGTGGAGCCTTATTCCATATGACCAAAAATAAATATTTCTTCAGTGACTTGGAGGAGAAGGATCTCTAGATGCACATCAAGATGGGAGATGAAGGGAGGTATAGCATGACTGACATCAATATTTTTTCCTTTCAGAGGGATTCTAGTTCTCCTCTCACATTTAAAGATGTAATGTATGTTCAGGTTTTGAAGAAGAATTTGGTTTTAGCTGCCATGTTGGTGGAACGTGGCTACGATGTGATATTTATAAAGGGAAAGGATTTCCTTCATCACATACCCTCAAGATAGGTGAAGACAATCAAGGTTCGGGTGAAGAACAATCAAGGTTCGAGTGAAGAACCTCTACAAATTGGATGTAAAAGATTGCACTACGTTGAGCACTAAAGCAGAGAAGGTACAAAGTCGAGACATCAGTGAGTTGTGGCATAGAATATTGGGTCACTTGCACCATGGAGCTTTGAATATCATGTAGAAAATTTATACAGGACTTCCCAAGGTTACACTAGAGTAGAGAGACACATGCAAAGGGTGTACATTGGGAAAGTAAACCAAATATTCCATTCATGATAAAGACAATTGAGCACAATCAATCCTGGATAGAGTTCATTCAGATGTGTGTGGACCATTCTCGATAGCATCCACGGAAAAGCATAGGTATTATCTAATATTTGTTGATAAATTTTCTCGTAAGTGCTAGATTTTTTTCACGCAGAAGAAAGATTAAATGTTTGATAAATTTTGTAAATTTAAAGCACTTGTCGAGAAAGATGCCACCAGGAAAGTTAAATCTCTCAGAAGAAATAACAGTGGAGAATCTATGTCGAATCAATTCAAGAACTTCTGTGCTTCAAAAGGCATTTGAAAAGAGTTGATAGAACCTCATAACCCATAACAGAAGGGGTGGCTAAAAGG
This sequence comes from Pinus tabuliformis, assembly GCA_031772625.1. Classification (NCBI taxonomy): domain Eukaryota; kingdom Viridiplantae; phylum Streptophyta; class Pinopsida; order Pinales; family Pinaceae; genus Pinus; species Pinus tabuliformis. The sequence goes on from CM062813.1 coordinate 1,166,045,010, forward strand.
AGCAACATAAGTATTATGGTAGAGACACGAGCGATGTTACATGATCAGGGCATACTGTTGCACTTGTGGAAAGAATCATGCAACATAGTTGTTTAGTTGCAGAACAGAAGCCCTCATCCAATTCTCGAGATGAGTACACCAAAATAAGTGTTTTCAGGTAAGAAACTAGATGTGGCACACTTCAATATCTTTGGTTCATCAGTTTATTGTCATGTTACCGAGGATGGACGGAACAACTGAGTTAGGCATATTTGTGGGGTAAAATAATACACATCACAACTATTGGGTGTACCTACCATCCAACAAGATGACAGTGGTTCACAGAGAAGTGAAGTTCATGAGATGTTCCCTTGAGAGGGAGATTTAGTTACATGAAGATGAGGATATTTTAGTTCTAAAGGAGGAACCTCAAGATGATGTGGAGAAGGCACATGTAGAGGAGAAGAGAATGGAAGCTCCCAATCATGCAGAGAATTCTAGAGATAGAAAGAAGCACACTAGAGAGGTTGACAGATTGATGCATGATGCTAGAGAGAATGTAGGAGAACTCATATCACAACATAGGCATAGGATGTCACCAGATCAGTACACTGGCTACATGGCTCTAATGAGTGAGAGTGTAGAAATTGAGTCATCCTCATTCGAGGAAGTAGTGTAGCAATCAGTATGGGTTGATGCCATGGTTGAGGAGTGTTAGTGTCAGTGTCTTCACACCGCCATCGGTGATCAAAATTTTATTGTTTTACATTCATATTAGGAGTCCCATTCACAATGAGTTGCATTCAATTAGGTCATGGATCACCTGATGGTAGGCACATTTCAATTTTTCCCTCGTGACACATATTTGCTGACCATTTTACATGTGTGATTCAATCAATATTACAGGTCTAGTTTCCTTTTCAGTTTATTTCATCAAATATGTTTTAGGTCTTAGGGTTTCAGTTTCGTTAGGTATAAGGGTTTCACCATGTCAAATTTTCAGTAACCATTGACCAATAAGGGTAAGTAGATACATGGGGAAGACAATAACCATCAGGCACTTTTAATTTCATAATTTGTGAATTTAATAAGTTTTTCACCTCAAACCAGTTTGAGGTGTAAAACAGAGCATTTGTATTTATTTGCAAATTCATGTAATTTTATCATTTCTCATATGTAATCAATAAGTCTCATGCTAGTCCTGGTCACCTGTTGTTATTTCCAAGTACATGCCACTGCAAAAACAAAGGTCATCAAAGCATTAGTTCACCTATTTTAAGCGAAAAGTCAAGCATCCAAAAAACAGAGCATTTGAAAAAGGCCAAAGGACATTATAAAGTGGGTTTTGGAGAGTGAAAAATCAAAAGTGCCCAAACCATATAAAGGCCATTTCATTCTCAAGTTAATTCATTGTTTGAATATAAGTTGATGAGAAAAATCGTGATTTTGAGGGATCATTGAGCAAAAGGAAGAAATTGTTGTGTTTTTGGAGGAAACTGCCCAGCGCTACACATAGGATCTACGCTATGCACCTGGGAATTTTCTCCTTTCTTATTCTGAATGGACGCTATGCACAGGATAGGGTCTACGCACCAGGGAAGTGTGCTACGCACCTATCATCCGAGCTGCCAATTGTTGCTAATTACATAAATTGCTTCAAAACACCCAAATTTCTCTATTTCCAAGTAATATCACTTTCCTTGCAGACAAGAGTGGTTGCATAAATTTTTTGGGTTGTGTTATCTCTCTAAAAATTAAACCCTAATTGTTTTTGTCCATATCATTAAACTCTAATTTCTGTTGTCCCATATCATATTTCATTGTTTCCCTACAACTCATCCTCCCATACATAATCCCCTCCCTAAACTTTTTCCTACAATACCCTAAACCCTATACTCATATACCCTAAACCCTACCATAATCCTAAACCCTATCATACTCCCAAAAACTACACCATTCATTAACCTGCTTATTCCCCACACCCCTATCCTATTCTTATGCACCCTCACTGACTTTCCTATTTAAAATCTCTTCATACTCATCATACCCTCACTCACCAATCTATCACTCCTTATTGACCATAAAGACAAACAACAGTACAAATAATGGAGAGGGACAGTGAGTATGAAATGGAGGAAGAGACACATAGTGGCAGTTCTAGAGAGAGAGGCACTCAAGGTAGAAGGCCTCATAAGGGAGGAAAACATATCAGAGAGGAGCCCACCAGTTTGAGAGAGCTGCAAGCTTGCCCATTTTCCCTTTCTTGTTTCAAACATCAGTCATGTTTTACTTTTTGTGAAATGGTGGAAAAGGTAAAATCGCATCATGAATTAGCAAGGTTGTTTGTGACCCATTTGGAGGACAACAATGAAGTAAACCTTGCTGGAGTCACATTCACTTTGTCACTAGCTGTCATTTCAGAGGCTACAGGTATTCCAAATGTGGGTGACAAGTGGAACAAGGGTCAGTACATTGATAGAGAGTACTATGTGACTTAAATTAAGGCTAAATACCATAAAAAACTCAATAGAGTATTTCCATTTAAATTCTTGGAGGACAGGTTTGCTCCATTAATGAAGATCATCATCAAGTTCTTTACTTGTGAAGGTACATTCCCCAGAATGTATGCCTACCACATTATATTGCTGATGCATTTCACTAGGGTGAGAATGATGAATATCCCCTACTTCATATTCAAAAACATAGAGAAGATGGCATTAATTGTAAAGAAGAAATCATACCCCCGGTAGCTAACTAGCATCTACCACTTCTCTATGATTAAAATCATTGTCTTACATCAGCTTAATTAACTTAACATACCATGGGAGACCTTCAATTCTCATGAAGTGTTCAGAAGCCCTCAAGTATTTTCATCAGTGACTCAAGAAGAAGGTGGACCTTCAGGACAACAAAAGGTCCAAGAGACTAAAACTATGGGAGTGCCAGTGTTTGTGACCAATGAAAGAGGCACTAAGAAACTCTTTGTAGTTTCCAGGCGAGTATTATCTCCACGAGGTGTGGAAGGGATCTCTCCTTCATCTTCAGGCCACAAGCAAATGTTATCTCCACAAGGAGTGGAAGGGGCTTTTCCTTCATCTTTAGCTAAACAGGTATAGGTTGGGCAACACAGTAGGAGCAAAGGTAAAGGCAAGGGAAAAATGCATGAGAAGGATCCTAGTGATGGGCAAGAGAGAGATTTTGACCTTGTTGACCATGACGAGACACAAAGAGTTGATGCCATTGATTTGGAAACCCAAGGTACAAATATTATGAAAGACATGATCATCAAGGAGAAAGAGGCTGATATACAAGCCTTGTCAGTCAATTTAGAGAGGGAAAAGTGGATCATCAATTATCTTGAGCAAGAAAACAAGCAATTGACCGACAAGCAAGTCCTCATGGAGTTGCAAATGATCAAGGAGAACCGACAAAAGGCAAAGAAAGGAAAAGGTCAAGATGACCTCCATTGAGCAAGAGATAGAGAATGACTAAGAAACTTGGCTTGAAAGGGTCAAAATTCACCTTGAAACATTATTTGAGAAGCCCAATAAAGAAAAGAAGATGCTTCGTCACATGGCCTATCACTATATGAGCCAGAACAAAATATGCAATATAACGATGAGGAAACTTAAGGCAAGGTTGAAGAAGGCCTTGAGGAGAAAAAATGAGCATGAAAAGCTAAAAATATTGGCTAAGGCCTCACTAGCCCATCAAAGCAACTAATGAGGGAGCCTTGTGCCAAATCTAGGCAAGTTTTGGTGAAATTTCGTCATTTTGAAATTTTCAACACAAGAAATTGCATTAGGTGGTGCTACGATTTTGACTGGGACACTTTTTGGAGAAATGGATTGCATATTTAGATTCAACATGATGAGAGCATCAATCCTTGAAATTTTCAGCAAATTTGGAGCAAATCTTGGTCACCTAAAGGTCAAAAAACCATCACAAAATGCCCTCTCTGCCTCTTTTTGGATATACAGGAAGAAGTCTTGGGAGATTCCACTTTTGAGGGGGGAAATGACCTCCAAATTAAAAAATTAAAGATGTTCCAGAAACTATATAGGTAGACCTTTCCAACAAGCTATCCTAGGCTCAATTTGGTTAAGGGAAAGGCCTTCAAAATCAGCTGAGAAGTGGTGCTACGCATAGGACCAATTTTGCTCAAAAATCCAAATTTCGCCTAGTTTTTCTACAAGTTGAATTTTTCTCTCATTTTGGATGAAATTATGAATGTAAATGATGCTATGCTATGTAAATGTAATTTTGAAATGACTCTAGAAGGTAGATTCATCATTTTGAGGTGGTTTGGGGGTGAATGAATTAGTTTCCATGGTTTTAGAGGCAAGTTGTTCCATTGTCTATATTCCTGTTCTTAGTTTAGATATGGTTGAAACTTCCCCTTTTCTCATGGATTCAACTGCTGAAGGTCAGCATGAGTTTTTTTATGCCCATATTATGTACTTTCATAGTCATTTGTAAAGGTTGGACTCTTTTGGATGCTCTGAGCTACATTGTACATCTCTACAACAATTTGGCAAGGAAATAAACCAGGATTTGCAGCTATTTTTGTGGGATTCTTGTGGTAATGTGCTTTTGCATTGTTTCTCCTTCTGTCAATAGTTTTTCTCATGCATTATGTGTGCCAAAATCTAATTCATTCTTCTAAACTAAGTGAAATCAAGATAGATAGGTATAATACAATGGTAAAAGTGCACTGCCTTAGGAATACATTTAGTTTTTGATGTTTTTAGTTGTTTGAAGAGGACTCATGATCTCTGCATGCCCTACTCAGCTCCTCACCAGTCTTATACCTACCATCTCACTCACTTCCTGACTTGCTTTCCCGGACCCAAGCTGCCTACTCCATTTGATCTAGCAACAAACCATCAAAATCAACCAAAAACCCTAGAGCTACTATACCTAGCCTAAAATCCATATTTAATTCAGTCATGTCAACTGAGATTGACAAGGAGAGAGCCCTCTCCTGACCTAGTAGGGCTAGCTACCAGGTTAAGCTTGGTTTGTGGTTATCGTAGGATTTCCTCCCTTCAGCTTGAGGTCAATCTAGGCTCTAACATAGTGGCGACCATACTGGGGAAGAAAGACAAATTACCCGAGTACAATTAAGAAGTCCTGAAATTTTGGATGATAAGTTTAGAATTCAGTAGGCTGAAAAGCGGAAAGTTGTAAAGCAATATCAAAATATTGAGAATTCTGAACACCCTGGCTTCAAGAAGATACACCATGTCTAATCCCGATCCTGATCCTCCTCCCGTATTTGAAAATCCTAATCTCATTCCCAGGATACTTAGACAAGAGAGTTTATCAAGTCCTAGACTGGTTTTCAGATATCATTCATGCCCTGTGGAGTGGCTGTTCCTTGAAGATCTTCCTTTTGACGAATAATTTGGTTTATCCCTGTTTAGAACCACATTGGATAGCAAATTGCTGGACATAGTTGCAGACCCAGAATTCACCAAAGAGCTTGAAATCGGAAAGGCCAAATTAATAAGTAACTGAAATCTTCAAAACTCTCCTTAGTCATCCCTCACTACAGATTGACTTCCTGAACTCTCTGATTTGGCTTCAACATCTTTTGCCTCATCATCATTTCCTCATATTTTAGAGAATCATCCGTCATCTCCATTCATACCTTTACTCCCTCAACAACCTATCATTACCCCTCAAACACCCATCACTTCTGCTACATCAACTCCTCTTGTTGTCACAAATCCCTCAGTTACTTCAACATCAGTTTCAAATCCGCCTCGAGTCATGGTTGCCAGATATGCACCTCTTGTTCTACCTTATAATTTGGATGTTATGCCCGTTGATTACCAAAGTAAGATACCATTGTTCGATGCCACTCAAGGTATTACAGCACAACAACATGTTGATAGGATGAATGACTTCTTTGATCTTCATGAGGTAGATGCAGAGAATGTGACCATGAGATTATTCGTACAAAGCTTTGGAGGTGAGGTTCGAAAGTGGTTCACTGCATTACTAGCGGGACCCATCAATACTTTGTTGGTTCTATATAGAAAATTCCTAGACCAATGGGAGGTAAAGAAAAATCCACTCCAAATTCTATGTGAGTATGAAAATATAAAAAGGAATGTAGGTGAAAGTGTCCAAGATTACTGTGCAAGGTTCAATAAAGTTTATAATGCTATTCCGGTTGACATTGAGCCACCAATGGGTTAGCATTGATCAAATTTACCAATGGCTTCGATGCTGATATGACATATCAGTTGAGAGAAAGAGATCTTACCACACTTGAGGATATGCAAAAGAACGCAGTAAGTGTAGAGGAAAATCTACTGGCTAAGAGATCAAGGACGAAGACTGAAAAGAAGGTGACTATAAAGGAAGAAGCTTCTTCCTCAGATGTTAAGGCATATCATATACTTAGGAAAATTGAGAAGATGTTTGATCGGTTGAAAATTGCAAACAAGCGTGAAACCACAATCAGAAATCCAAACTTCAAGGGACAGCAACAACCTCAGTTCAGGATTAAACAAAGGCAACAAAAGGCACAAGATCAGTCATCACAGTAGCAATTCAAAACTCCTTTGCAGCAAAACTATGTACATGGAATGAAGAGTGAAGATGATGATGATCTGGTGGTGGAGGAAAATCATTTCTTTACTGTTGATGGTTTGCCCATTTTTCTCACAGAAGATGAAGAATATTCAGAGGTCCCTGATGTTCAAAAAGATGAAGATTACATACTATCAAATGAAAGGGTCTTAGAAGATGAGTCGGATGATTATTAGAGGGGATATATGAATGCATTGACAGCACAGTAGAAGAAATAGTCATTGAGAAGCAAAGATGTACCAGTGATCCCAGTTCAAAAGAGAAAGGAAGTGCAACCAAAGAATTACTCCTCAAACACTCAGAAGAAAGGGAAGGAACCTGCTGACCCAACTTCTAGTAAAGGACCATCTACAAATGAGAAGACCAATCAATAAAGTGCAGCAAAGAAAAAGGTCGAAAAGAAGGACTCTTCAGTCAAAGAGGTAGATAAAGTTTCAGCTTTTAGTTTGGAAAATGAGATTGCTAAATTAAATGTTTCAATTCCTTTGACTGAATTGATGAAGAACAACAGTTATAAAAACCAAGTATCCAAAATTTTGAACATAGATCCTTTATCCGATAAGGTCAATGTAGAAGATGATCACCTGGAGCTCATCTTTGGCCTTGATTTAGAAGGTAAGTCTGAGGATAGTGAAGTGCCTCCACTCTATATAAGCCTTAGATTGCACAAGTATGTCCTCCATAATTCCATGTTTGATTCCGAAGCCTCCCAAAATCTGATGCCAAAAGCCATTATGGAGAAATTGGGCCTTGACATTACTCATAAATATCATGACCTCTATTCTTTTGATTCTAGTAGGGTCCGATGTATTGGTCTTATCAAAGACTTGGTGGTGTCTCTAGATCAAATTTCGGCCAAGAATGTTCTCATGGATGTGGTTGTTTCGGACATTCCACCACGGTTTGGTATGCTTTTTTCTAGATCATGGGGTGCAAAGCTTAAGTGGACTTTACAACTAGATTTCTCCTATGCTACCATTCTTGTGTTTGGTCAATTGAGAAAATTGTATAGGGAGAAGAAGATGAAGTACATGATTACAAGCAAGGAGAAACCGCTTAATCATCCAATTAATGTTGTACATATAGATTTAGAGTCATTTGTATTATATTCCGATAGTGGTTTGAATGATATTGATACTCAGTTAGTTGAAGTAGAAGATGTGCCAGAGATTTCAGAAAATTTTAGAGCTATCCTTAATCAAGAAAGACAAAAACGTGCAAGTACCTCTGAGCAGTCCACATTACGGTAGTAGCAGAAAGGTAAGGAACAACAACAAATTGAAGAGATCAGTCAAGGTAAGAAAGAGGATGAAACTGAATTCAGGCACTTAGAAGAAGAAGCAGGCCTATGGAGCATGGCTTTTGATGGAGCCGTGGGTAAGGATGGTGCCAACATAAGGATTTGGATTCACAACCCTGTTTTCTAGCCAAATAAAGTCCCTAGCAATGTTAGAATTTGTTCATATAAATTGGCCTTTGACTATTCTAACAATGAAGCCGAATATGAAGCGTTGATTGCAGGGTTGATTCTCAAAAAGCTGAATGCAAAAAGGATATCAGTCTATGGAGTTTCAGAGCTGATAATCAAGCAAGTTAAGGGGGAATATCAAGCCAAACATCCATGGATGAGGGCCTATCGAAATGCATTTTTAGATATCCTAAGGATGTTTCCATATTATACCTTGACAGCCGTACCTCGTGCTCAAAATGTAATTGCATATTCCCTTGCTACTACTGCAAGTAATTTGAAGATCACGATGAATTCCAATAACAAGTTTGAGATCCATGTCAAGCACCGCCCAGTTGTTCCTCACAATCTAAGGTATTTGCAGGTGTTTTGGGATGATACGGAGATTAATAATTTCTTGCAAAATGAAGGCAACTACAAGGATCCTTCCATAGATTGTGATCATGATGATGTTGAACCGGAAATTGAAGTGAATCAGATGGAAATAATGCAGCTGAAGGACAATGTCATTCCTAAAGGCCTTATTCCTTTAGAAGAACTTTTTGATCAAGATGATGTGGCTAGGAAGCCAAGCTTGGTCGCAACGGACAAAGGTGTTGAGGATGTGAATCTTGGAACAGTCGAGAAGCCCAAGTTTGTGAAATTGTCGAAGACATTATCTCTTGAGGTAAAATCCAAATATGTTAGATTGTTGTCTAAATTTGCTGATGTGTTTGCTTGGGATTATTCAGATCCAAAGGTGTATAACAAAGATATAATTCAGCATACTATTCCCATCAAGCCAAATCAAAATCCATTCCGACAAAAGCTGAGTAGAATCAATCCCAAGTTACTGCCTTCCATTGAAAAAGAGGTAAACAGATTATACAAGGCTGGTATAATTGTCCCAATCAGATTTGCTGATTGAATTTCTAATCTTGTTCCTATGAGGAAGAAGACCGGGGAGATCAGATTGTGTATCGATTTCTGAAATCTGAATAAAGTGTCATTGAAGGACAATTACCCACTGCCAAAGATGGATCATATCCTCCAGAGAGTGGTTGGAGCATTGTGCATGTCACTGCTTGATGGATATTCCGGGTATATCAAATTTTAGTGCATGAAGATGACAGAGATAAGACTGCATTTACCACCCCTTGGGGAACATTTCATTATGCTAAAATGCTATTTGGTCTGAAAAATTTCGGAGCCACATTTCAGCGTGCAATGGACATCGCTTTTGCCAATGAAATGGATGCATTTTTGGTTGTATATTTAGATGATTTGACAATGTTTTCAAATTTAGATGATGAGCATCTTCACCATTTGAGGATTGTGTTTCAGTGATGTAGGAAATTTGGAATATCGCTCAATTCGAAGAAAAGTTTTTTTGCTATGGATGAAGGGAAGTTGCTTGGCCATATTATCTCAAAGGAAGGCATCTGCATTGATCATTCAAGGGCAGAAGCAATTCAACAAATAGATTTTCCCAGGAACAAGAAGGAGATACAAGCATTCAACGGTAAGATGAATTTCCTACGAAGGTTTGTACCTAATCTAGCTGAACATTTAAGAGAAATTACTAATATGTTGAAGAAGGACAGTGTGGTAAAGTGGACAGAGGATGCTATGAAATCATTTAACTTGGTAAAGTATGCTTTATCTACAACCCCGGTTTTGATTAGTCCCGATTATACACAAGATTTCATTTTATTCTCCTTTGCATTTGAACATACCATGGCAGTAGTTTTAATGCAAAAAATAGATCAGCTAGAAAAGCCCATGGAATTCTTCAGCAGGACCATTAGAGATGCAGCTTTGAGGTACAAAATAATTGAGAAACAGGCTCTTGCTCTTGTCAAAGACTTGAAGGACTTCCGAGTGTATATTCTGCACTCCCACATCCTAGCATACGTTCCTAATGCAGTAGTTAAGGATGTGCTAGTACAAACCGATCCAGAAGGAAGGTGGGGAAAATGGATTGCAGCAATGTTAGAATACGATTTGGAGATCAAGACTACAAAATTGATCAAAGGACAAGGCTTTTCAAGGTTGATGGCGGAATCAAATTTGCATGCTTTAGATATAAATCTAATTGCAGCCATCTCCGAGGATGAAGAAGAAAGCTCTTTAATTCAAGTGTCTGAAATGTTCCTTCAGTCACCATGGTATTTAGATATTGTGTATGTACTTCAACACCTCTCACCACCTCCGAAAATGTTAAAACATTAAGGTAGAACTCTTAAACTTAAAGCTGCTAAATTCTGCATTTTAAATAATGCCCTTTATTGGAAGGATCCAGGAGGTGTTTTTCTGAACTGTTTAATTGAAGATGAAGCCCAACAGGTGATGAGTGACTTTCACAAGGGTGATTATGGCAGTCACTTGTTTTGGAAGACAACAACAAACAAAATCTTAAGAGCAGGTTATTATTGGCCAACCTTATTTTTAGATGTCTATAAAACAATCATGAGCTGTCATGAATGTTAGGTCTTTCAAGGGAAAAGAAAGTTGTTGCCTCTTCCCTTGAAACCGGTTGAAGTCAATGCACCATTTTAGTAGTGGGGACTCAATTTTATCGGAGAGATTCATCCAACATCATCAGCTTAGCACAGGTGGATCCTAACAGCAACTTATTATTTTAACAAGTGGATTGAAGCAATCTTGACCAGACAGGCAACAGACACGGTAATCATTCAATTTTTGGAATCATATATTGTATCTTGTTTTGGTTGTCCTAGTAAAATATGTTGGAAATAATACTGAGAGGGGGGGTGAATCAGTATTATTTAGTCAATTATTTTTCATTTCATAATCGGATTTGCATACACTACTTCAATTAGTGAAACGACATATATATGCAACATAGTTAAGGAAACTAGTGTATAACTTGCAGACTTATAATTTAATTTATTCTTCAGATGTTGATCATTAATATGTGTGTCAGAAACATATAACCAATAACCAGGAACAGTAAAACCGAACAGACAGTCACACACAAGAACAAAAGATATAAGGTGGAAACCCAATGTGGGTGAAAACCACCTGCTGCAATTCGTCTCTATCTTCTTTCAATTAGAAACTTCTTTTTACAATGGATTTGTACTGGTGTAGTCTTATACCAGTACACAGGCTTCTACCTGTAGAAAGCTACAAACTTCTCTCGTTTTCCAGCTTCTCCTGGAAGGGAGCTACAACCCCCTTAGCTCTTGTACTAGCTGATGTACTAGTACGTAGGTGCTAACCTACATAAGGCTACAACCTTCTCTTTTCTTCCAGGGACCATGTTTCATAAATTTTCAGATTGGATCCATCAATGACAATAATCAAACATCAAATACATCTTCATCAACCAATCTCCTTTGCTTCAATCAAAACTGAATCAAACAATTACTTCTCTGAATGCTGTAACCAGACTACATTGACAGTAACCAGAAAACAATCCTGAACCCAGAACTCTGTAGCAATAAATAGAAGTAGCTAAAACATATTTCATGAGACATACGCTACTTCAATATGTATAACCTGCGTACATACGCTTTTGTATTACGACCAACCAGCGTATAAACTGCTTTGACTTACTGAACCAGCATGTATACGCGCCTCTGCTGTGCCGAACCTGTGTACAAATCTATAAAAGATAATTTACCCTTTTCACTTATTCAGACATGAGTTATACCCAGATTATCAGATTTATAGATCAAGTCATGCGCCAAATATAACAGATCAAAATCACACAAAGATACTACTATTCAAGCCTTAATATCTTGACCCAACAATAGAACTTATCCTTCTTCTTGTGCTCAGGTTCCTCCTTGGTTCAGATCCAGCTATGCACCATAACCCAATTCTAGATCTTGCTCTTCATAAGATATTCAATGCTTGAGTGAATACCTTTGCCAAATGATCTCCTTCCCTTTTTATAGTCTTAGGCCTTACTCAATACCATGGTCCAAAACCATAAAGAATCAATACCATGGAACCAATACCTGGGTTCAACATATCGGACGAGATACCATGGTCCAAAATCATAGGTCCAGATACCAAGGACTAAATACCATGGACCAAAAATAATTTTTCCCACATGTATGCGCTTTTCCTTGTATGAAAGTGCGTGCATACGTATACGCGCCTTATGATCATTCAACCCACGTGTATACGTGACTTGGTTAAGAGGAACCTGCGTATATATCTTTTTCTTTCATTCTGAGAGCCTGAACTATGATCTGTCATTTGAGTGAGTTGCCATCAAGGACAACACCTGTGTCATAGCGCCAAACCTGTGTCATAATGCCAACAATCTCCCCCTTTGGACTTGATGGAAACCCCAAGTCACTCAAAGTCATTCTCCCCGTTTGTCATCAAGGGCAAAGGGTTATGCTCTCCCTGAGTACATAAATCTCTGCTCTTCCGTGCTTTCCATGCTCCCGCTGACTGTAGGCAAGGTCTGCAAGAAGATGTTCTACAAGAAGAAACATGACTTTATACATCATAAATGACCTTCCTATCACCAAAGACTCATACATACATCCATCTCCCAACCAAGTGGGGATATACCAATATTGACTCATCCACCCAACCAAGTGGGGATACACCAAAAGTTTACACAAGATAAAACAAGAATATCAAATCATGCATCCCATGCATAGTGGGGAAACCAGCATAGGCCATTACATGACCTTGATAATAAAAGAAATACATGACATAGAGACTAAATATTTAAGACAAGACTATGATAGTCATCACCAACTAACATCAGCAGCATATGTCAATCATCATCAAAACCAACAGCCATGATCTCCCTCTGCACCTGATCCATCTGAAACAAAAAATAGCTTGTGAAATTTAACCAAAATCTTCTAAGATGATGCCAACAATGCATTACTAGAATTATATGCCCCCCCTGAACCTGTGCCAGATGGTCTCTGACAGACCCATAACAGACTCTTTTCATCCTGAGTCTAGCTCCACTATTTGTCTTTAACCTATCATATACACGACTGTATCCACAGAAATATGCGTATGTACGCGAATACGCTTCATCAAACACACGTACAACCCCTGTTCTCTGAAACAAATAATTTCAACATCAAGATGATGCATGACCTACTCCCAGCTTCTGTCTGAGGTATTCAAATATCTCCCTGGGTAGTGGTTTGGTGAATATATCAACAACCTGTTCCTTGGAGGGAACATACGACCTTTTGTTCAAGCACTTGTTCCTAGAGAAAATGATATTTGATAGGTATGTGCTTGGTCTTTGAATGCATGACTGGATTCTTTGAAATACTGATTGCACTTGTATTATCACAAAAAATGGAGATAGTTGGAGTAGAAGTGATTTGAATATCTTGCAATGTTTGCATCATCCAAAGGAATTGTGTGCATCAAGATGCAGCAACCACATATTCTACTTCTGTTGTAGATAATGCAATTGAACTTTGTTTCTTGCTAAACCAAGATACTAATCTGGAACCCATAAAGAATGCACCACCACTAGTGCTTTTCCTGTCATCCATGCTTCCTGCCCAATCTGCATCTATATATGCATGAAGTGTGAGATCTGTATCTCTAGGATACGATAAGCCATAATTTTGAGTTCCTTGAAGATACTTGAAAATTCTTTTGACTGCCTGAAGATGAGTTTCCTTTGGATTTGCCTAAAATCTTCCGACTATTCCAACTGCATGCATGATGTCTGGTCGGGTACCTGTTAGATAGAGCAGACTTCCAATCATTGATCTATAGGTTGGTTGATGCACTGCCGCTGATTCATCATTTGTGCTAAGGCTGCATCCAGTTACCATAGGGGTACATACTGGTTTCGAATCCTCCATCCCATATTTCTTCAAGATCTACTTGAGGTACTTGGTTTGTGATAGAAAAATACCATCTTTGTTTTGCTGGACTTGTAAACCAAGAAAATATGTGAGCTCACCAAGTAAGGACATTTCAAATTCTTTCTGCATCACCAAAGCAAAGTTTTGACTCATGGCTTCTTCATTGCTACAAAATATGATGTCATCAACATACACAACAAGTATTAGCAATTTATCATTATCAATTTTAATATATAAATTGCTATCTACCGATCCTTTTGAAAAACCTTGTTGATGGAGGTACTTATCCAAATGATAATACCAAGCCCTTGGAGCCTGTTTAAGGCCATAGAGAGCCTTTTTGAGTCTGCATACAAGTTTTGGATCATTCCCAAGGATGAATCCATCTGGTTGCTCAATTTACACTTCTTCTTCTAAGTCTCCATTTAGAAAGGTAGATTTCACATCCATTTGATATACTTTGAACTCCTGAAAGCTAGAAAGGGCAAGGAACATTCTTATGGCATCAAGTCTAGCAACTGGTGCAAAAGTTTCTTCAAAGTCTATACCTTCTTGTTGAGAATACCCTTTGCAAACAAGTCTAGCCTTGTTTCTAATAACATCTCCATTCTCATTCAGCTTGTTTTTGAATATCCATTTTGTCCCTATGACATTCTTATCATTTGGTCTAGGAACTAACTCCCAAGTGTTATTCTTTTCAATCTGATCAAGTTCTTCATTCATGGCCTTGACCCAACATTCATCTTTGCATGCTTCACTTACATTTCGTGGTTTAGTGGAGGAGAGAAATGCTAGATAGCTTGAAGCTTCTGAAATAGTTCTTCTTGTTTGTACACCTGCCTCTTTCTGCCCCAAAATTTGAGTTTATGGATGATTCTTCTGGACATACCTGGATGGAGTCTTTTATTCTACCCTTATATGTTCTTCTAGTTCCTCATAGGTGTCTTCTTCATCATTAGTCTGATTTGATGTTGAATGATAGTCCTCATCATCTTCGAAATCTTCAGATTTTACCTGCCTTGGAATGTTTCCTTCTTCACCAACCATTACATCAATACTTTCAACAAATTTTCTAAGTCTTTTATTGTAACACTTATATCCTTTTCTTTGGGGAGAGTAACCAAGGAGAATGCCTTCATCTACTCTAGGTTCAAACTTGCAAAGGTTTTCATTAGTCCTTTTGATGTAGCATTTGCTTCCAAAAATTTTGAGGTATTTTACCGTAGGAGTCTTACCATACCAGAGTTTATGAGGAGTTTGAGTGCTATTCACTCGGACGTTTGTCTTGTTGAGAATAGTAACGACGGCAAATGCAGCTTCACGCCAGAAGGTTGCAGGAGTTCCAGACTCATCAAGCATAGCACGAGCCATTTGTTGAACTGTTCTATTCATCCTTTCTACTACTCCATTTTGCTAAGGAGTCATTGGAGTAGAGAATTCCCTTCTTATTCCATGTTCTTCACAAAAATCGAAAAATTCGTCCGAGGTAAATTCCCCTCCTTGATCAGACCTGAGGCATTTGATTTTGTGATCTGATTCGTTTTCAACCAAGGCTTTGAATGCTTTGAACTTTTCAAAAGCTTCGTATTTATGCTTCAGAAGTCCTATCCAACACATCCTAGAAAATTCATCAATGGACAATATGAAGTATTCTTCTCCTCGAGGTGACCTTTTCCTGGATGGACCACATACATTTGTATGGAGAAGTTCAAGTGGCTTACTTGCTGATCCTTCCTTATCAAGGAAATTAGTTCTGGTTTTCTTACCAAACTGACATGATTTGCATATAGTATTGTCTGGAATTCTGATGTCAGGAGATCATGAACTGCCTGATATTTGCATGCTTTCCTTATCTGAGAGAAGCTTAGATGCCCCAATCTTCTGTGCCATAGCCAGTGTTCATCATTCTTGCTTGGATAACATTATTGTTGTCGTCCCTTGAGTATGTATAAATTATTTGGAGTTCTTATGCCTTTGATCACTGTTTCTCCTGTATCAAGCTCATGAAAAATACATCCATTTGATCGAAATATTACTTCATTTCCTTGATCACACATTTGACTGACACTCAATAGATTATGTTTTAAGCCATCAACATACATAACATTACCAGCTTTGACTTTTTCTTTCAAAATAACAAAATCTTTAAATTTTATTAATGCAAGGGTGTCATTTCCAAATGAGACCTTCCTTTCCTTTTCAAAGGCATTATATGACTGAAGTTTTTCTTTATCACATGTCATATGTTTCGAGCAACCACTGTCGATGTAGCACTGATTTTCCTGTCCTTTTGCATATAAGCCTATACCACATCTTTCTAGTTGTGGTTCTTTCTTCCTCCATGTTTTGGGACTCAATGAAGCTTGCTCCTTCTGAGTTGTTTGCCAAAACCGACTCTTGCATTCAGAATCTTCATGACCAAAGTTGTTGCAAATAGAACATTCTATTTCATTTTCAAGAGTAGAAAATTTATTACAGGTTCTTCTCATGATTCCAATCACACTCCTTTGATTTCGTGCTTCTCTGGTCATGATGGTCTTGTAGGCAACACATTGAGCTGCTTTGTGTCCAAGGTTATGACAAGAGAAACATTGGCCATTGAAGAAATTCCTGCGATTATAAAACCTTCTATCCAAGTGATTGTAGTTTCCATAGCCATTTGTTCTTGAGGAAAATTGAGAATGATTTACCTGCAGTTGGTTGTAGCTTCTGTTCATCCTTGAAGTAGATTGTCCCTGATGTACTTGGTGATCTCTGTTCATCCTTGAGGTAGATTGACCTTGATTTACCTGGTGATCTGCTTTATGCCTTCGCTATCGATTCTCAACCTGTTCACTTCTCCTTGCTACATCAAGATAACTTTTGGAGGTGGATGGCTTCTGTGCTTGATATGCTTCTTCAGTATATCCAAGACCTGTCTTGATTAGTGGAGAATGTTGCACTTTGATAATCTCATCTAAAGTTTCAAATCCTTTAGCAAATCTAAGATTAAGAGCTTTTGTTTTCTCAATATCTTTTCTAAGTCCCACAATTTCACATTCTAACTTTTCATTATGTTTTTCCCTTTCAGCAAGTTGGAATGTCAGAGTATCTATGACCATACTCTTTTCTTCTAAACAGATTTTAAGTTTAGAAATTTCTTCATAGAGATCATTTTCATCTATAGCATCCAAGAAATCATCATCTTCAAAAGCCATCAAAAGTCTATAATCATTACATTGTTCATCTTCATCACTAATTGAAAATCCATCACTGTCTTCATGTGTATAATAGCTCTTCTTACTTACATTCTATTGTATGTTCCATCTAACTGGTTCCTTACCTTTATCAAGCTTATCTTTATGAGGACACTTGGCTGCATAGTGACCGTCTCTTCCACAAGAAAAGCATTTGAAAGGTAGCTTACCTCTGAATCTTCTAGAACCCCTTTGAAGGTTCTTGACAAAGTTTGATTCTTCCTCTCTTCTCTCTTGTCTAATGGTCCCCCTTTTCTCATTTCGAAATCAGTTAGGATTCCGTGCAGTTGTGACATGGTAATACTCTGTAGATCCTGTTTTTCTTCTATGGTAGAGACTTTTGATTCAAACTTAGAAGACAAAGATCTTAGAACCTTTTCAACCAAAGTAACTTCTTTTATATCTTCACCCAAGTTTTTCATACGATTAACAATCTCATCTATACGTAAGAAATAAATAGCCACACTTTCATCATTGTACATTCTGAGATTTTGATATTGAATTCTGAGAGTTTGTAGTTTTTCACGTTTTACCTGATCGTCTCCTTCATAGCTCAGAACGATCTTGTCCCATGTTTCCTTTGCGGTTTTGAGCTGCATAACCTTGACAAATTCTGGTTGAGATAAACTCCCTAATAGAGTATTGACAGCCTTTGCATTTGTTTCATACTACTTCTTACCAGCCATATCTATAGGAGTTGCTGATGGAAATGTGTATCCTGCTTCCACGATATCCCAAACTTCTATACCAAGAGATTGAAGATAAGTTGTGATTCTTATCTTTCAATAGATGAAGTTGCTCCCATCAAAGATTGGTGGCCTGATTGATGCCTCTTTTTCGTAGTTGCTCATGATGATAGATCTTCCTTCAAGCGATCAAGCTTCTTCTGAAGGACCTGCCATTATACCAATTGTTGGAAATAATACTGAGAGGGGGGGTGAATCAGCATTATTTAGTCAATTGTTTTTCATTTCATAGTCAGATTTGCATATGCTACTTTAGTTAGTGAAAATGGCGTATATACGCAACTATAGTTAAGGAAACTCACGTATAACTTGCAGACTTATAATTTAATTTATTCTCCAGATGTTGATCATTAATCTGTGTGTAAAAACCATATAACCAGTAACCAGGAATAGTAAAACAGAACAGACAGTCACACACAAAAACACAAGATATAAGGTGGAAACCAAATGTGGGTGAAAACCACCTGCTATAATTCGTCTCTATCTTCTTTCAATTAGAAACTTCTTTTTACAATGGATCTGTACTGGTGTAGTCTTATACTAGTACGCAGGCTTCTACCTGCAGAAGGCTACAACCTTCTCTCATTTTCCAGCTTCTCCTGGAAGGGAGCTACAACCCCCTTAGCTCTTGTACTAGCTGATGTACTAGTACATAGGTGCTAACCTATAGAAGGCTACAACCTTCTCTTTTCTTCTAGGGACCACGTTTCATAAATTTTCAGACTAGATCCATCAATGACAATAATCAAACATCAAATACATCTGCATCAACCAATCTCCTTTGCTTCAATCAAAATTGAATCAAACAATTACTTCTCTGAATGCTATAACCAGAATACATTGACAGTAACTAGAAACCAATCTTGAACCCAGAACACTGCAGCAATAAATAGAAGTAGCTAAAACATATTTCATGAGACGCACGCTACTTCAATATGTATAACCTGCGTACATACACTTCTGTATTACGACCAACCAATGTATACGCTGCTTTGACTTACTGAACCACCGTGTATACGCGTCTCTACTGTGTTGAACTTGCATACAGATCTATAAACGATAATTTACCCTTTTCACTTATTCAGACATGAGTTATACCCAGATTATTAGATTTATAGATCAAGTCATGTGCCAAATATAACAAATCAAAAACACAAAAAGATACTACTATTCAATCCTTAAGATCTTGACCCAACAATAGAACTTATCCTTCTTCTTGCGCTTAGGTTCCTCCTTGGTTCAGATCCAGCTATGCACCATAACCCAATTCTAGATCTTGCTCTTCATAAGATATTCAATGCTTGAGTGAATTCCTTTGCCAAATGATCTCCTTCCCTTTTTATAGTCTTAGGCCTTACTCAATACCATGGTCCAAAACCATAAAGAATCAATACCATGGACCCAATACTTGGGTTCAACACATCAAACAAGATACCATGGTCCAAAACCGTAGGTCCAAATACCAAGGACTAAATACCATGGACCAAAAAAAAGTTTTCTCACATGTACGTGCTTTTCCATGCATGAAAGTGCATGCATACGTATATGCGCCTTATGATCGTTTAACTCGCGTGTATACGCGACTTGGTTAAGAGGAACCTACGTATATCTCTTTTTCTTTCATTTTAAGAACCTGAACTGTGATCTATCATCTGAGTGAGTTGCCATCAAGGACAACACATGTGTCATAGCACCAAACCTGTGTCATAATGCCAAGAAAATCATCACAGTTAATGCAGTTGCATTCAAATCCAAGAAGATGATCAATTTTTGCAGCAATTATAATATTACCTTAGGTCACTCCATAGCATATTACCCACAAGGTAATGGTCTAACTAAATCATCTAGTAAGTCATTGGTGAACATCATTAAGAAGCTACTGGAAACAAATAAGAAAGGTTGGCATAAGAAGTTAGTTAATGCTTTGTGGGCGGACAGAGTGAGCCACAAGAAGTCTATAGGTATGTCTCCATTTGAAATAGTATATGGCATTGACACAGTCTTTCTGACATCTCTGGCAATCCCGGTTATGAAACTTTTACAGGAAGCTGGTAGTGAGGAAGATGATTTTCAGCGAAGAATTAATCAGATGATCCATTTACAGCAGACAAGGGAGGAAGTTTTCCAAAATACTTTCAGATTGTAGGAGAAGATTAAAAAGATCTATGATCGGAAAATGAAGGCATATAAATTCCAGCTTGAGGATGTAGTGTTACAGTGGGATGCTAGGAATGAAGACAAAGGCAAGCATGGTAAGTTTGAAAACCTATGGAAGGGACCCTATAAGATTGCTGCATACAGAGGGAAAAATGCATTCCTGCTCAAAGAGATCTATGGACAAGATTTTTCAGGAGGACCAGTCAATGGTAGGCTCCTGAAGCGCTACTTCTTCTAAGGTGATTTTTGAAATCTTGAAGTGATCATTGTACATACCGTTTTCCTTTCATTGCAAGTGTTCAAAAGTTACAATTCATTTTAGCTTGGGGCCCGAAGTGAAGGCTATAAAGTTGAATGATTTATATTAGTCTTTGAGTCTTGAGTCAGTCTTTGAGTCTTGAGTCAGCCTTTGAGCCTTGTATCAGTCTTTGAGTCTTGAGTCAGTCTTTGAGTCTTGTATCAGTCTTTGAGTCTTGAGTCAGTCTTTGAGTCTTGAGTCAGTCTTTGAGTCTTGAGTCCATTTTCTTAGTGTCAATTTCAGTTTTTGAAGTTTATTGACTGTATTGCCCAATGGAAGAGGCACTAGTCTACTTATTCTATAGATCTATGGTTCTTGGCACCTCCAAGGAGCTACCATCCCCATTGGAGCCAATGTTAGTGTCAGTGTCTTCACACTCCCATCAATGATCAAAATTTTATTCTTTTTCACTCATATTAGGAGTCCCATTCACAATGACTTGCATTCCATTAGGTCATGGATCAACTGATGGTAGGCACATTTCAATTTTTCCCTCATGACACATATTTGCTAACCATTTTACATGTGTGATTCAATTAATGGTTCAAGTCTAGTTTCCTTTTCAGTTTATTTCATCAAATATTTTTTAGGTCTTAGGGTTTCAGTTTCATTAGGTATTAGGGTTTCACCATGTAAAATTTTCAGTAACCATTGACCAATAAGGGTAATCAGATACATGAGGAAGACAATAACCATCAGACACTTTTAATTTCATAATTTGTGAATTTAATAAGTTTTTCACCTCAAACCAGTTTGAGATGAAAAACAGAGCATTTGTATTTATTTGTAAATTCATGTAATTTTATCATTTCTCATATGTAATCAATAAGTCTCATGCTGATCCTGGTCACCTGCTGTTATTTCCAAGCACATGCCACTGCAAAAACAAAGGTCATCAAAGCATTAGTTCACCTATTTTAAGCAAAAAGTCAAGCATCCATAAAACAACACATTTGAAAAAAGCCAAAGGACATTATAAAGTGGGTTTTGGAGAGTGAAAAATCAAAAGTTCCCAAACCATATAAAGGCCATTTCATTCTCAAGTTAATTCATTATTTGAATTGAAGTTAACGAGAAAAATCGTGATTTTGAGGGATCATTGAGCAAAATGAAGAAACTGCTCTGTTTTTGGAGGAAACTGCCTGGCGCTATGCACCAAACTTGGCACTACACACAGGATTAGTGCTACGCACCTAGGCATTTTCTCCTTTGTTATTTTGAATGGGAACTATGCACAGGATAGGCACTACGCACCTGGGAAGTGCGCTATGCACCTATCATCTGAGCTGCCAATTGCTGCTAATTACATCAAATTGCTTCAAAACACCTTAATTTCTCTATTTCCAAGTAAGTAATATCACTTTCCTTGCAGACAAGAGTGGTTGCATAGATTTTTTGGGTTGAGCTATCTCTCTAAACATTAAACCCTAATTGATATTGTCCATATCATTAAACTCTAATTGCTGTTGTCTATCAAATACAATCATTACTGCTACTATCCCATATCATATTTCGTTGTTTCCCTACAACTCATCCTCCCATACATAATATCCTCCCTAAACCTTTTCCTACAATACCCTAAACCCTACCATTACTCCCAAACCCTATACTCATATACCCTAAACCCTACCATACTCCTAAACCCTATCATACTCCCAAACCCTACACCATTCATTAACCTACTTATTCCCCACACCCCTATCCCATTCTTATGCACCCTCACTGATTTTCCTATTTAAAATCTCTTCATACTCATCATACCCTCACTCACCAATCCATCACTCCTCATTGATCACAAAGACAAACAACAGTACAAATAATGGAGAGGGACAATGAGTATTAAATGGAGGAAGAGACACATAGTGATAGTTCCAGAGAGAGACACTCAAGGTAGAAGGCCTCATAAGGGAGGAAAACATATCATAGAGGAGCCCACTAGTTTGAGAGAGCTGCAAGCCTACCCATTTTCCCTTTCTTGTTTCAGACATCAATCATGTTTTACTTTTTGTGAAATGGTGGAAAGGGTAAAATCCCATCATGAATTAGCAAGGTTGTTTGTGACCCATTTGGAGGACAACAATGAAGTAAAACTTGCTGGAGTCACATTCACTTTGTCACCAGTTGTCATTTCAGAGGCTACAGGTATTCCAAATGTGGGTGAAAAGTGGAACAAGGGTCAGTACATTGACAGGGAGTACTATGAGCCTTACATTAAGGCTAAATACCATAACAAACTCAGTACAATATTTCCATTTAAATTCTTGGAGGATAGGTTTGCTCCATTAATGAAGATCATCATCAAGTACTTTACTTGTGAAGGTAGGTTCTCCAAACTGTATTCCTACCACATTAGATTTCTGATGCATTTCACTAGGGTGAGAATGATGAATATCCCTTACTTCATATTTAGAAACATAGAGAATATGGCATTCATTGTAAAGAAGAAATCATACCCCCAGTAGTTAACCAGCATCTACCACTTCTCTGTGATTAAAATCATTGTCTTACATCAACTGAATCTACTTAACATACCATGGGAGACCTTCATTTCTCGTGAAGTGTTCAAAATCCCTCAAGTATTTTCATCAGTGACTCAAGAAGAAGGTGGACCTTCAGGATAGAAAAAGGTCCAAGAGATTGAAACTATGGGAGTGCTAGTGTTTGTGACCTATGAAAGAGGCACTAGGAAACTCTTTGTAGCTGCCAGGCAAGTATTATCTCCACCAGGTGTGGAAGGGGTCTCGCCTTCATCTTCAGCCCATAGGCAAATGCTATCTCCATAAGGAGTGGAAGGGGCTTTTCCTTCATCTTCAAGTAAACAGGTACAATTTGGGTAGCACAGCAAGAGCAAGGTAAAGGCAAGGGAGAAATGCATGAGAAGGATCCTAGTGATGGGAAAGAGAGAGATTTTTACCTTGTTGACCATGAGGAGACACGAGGAGTTGATGTCATTGATTTGGAAACCCAAGGTACAAATATTACTAAAGACATGATCATCAAGGAGCAAGAGGATGATATAAAAACCTTGTTAGTCAATTTAGAGAGGGCAAAGTGGATCATCAATTATATTGAGCAAGAAAACAAGCACTCAACTGACAAGAAAGTCCTCATGGAGTTGCAAATGATTAAGGAGAACCGGCAAAAGGCACACAAGGCAAAGGTCAAGATGACCTCCATTGAGCAAGAGATAGAGAATGACCGAGAAACTTGGCTTGAAAGGGTCAAAATTCACCTTGAAAATCTACTTGATAAGGCCAATAAAGAAAATTATATGCTTCGTCACATGGCCTATCACTATATGAGCCGGAACAAAATATGCAATATAAGGATGAGGAAACTTAAGGCAAGGTTGAGGAAGGCCTTAAGGAGCAAAAAGGAGCATGAAAAGCTAAAAATATTGGCTGAGGCCTCACTAGCCCATCAAAGAAACTAATGACGGAGCCTTGTGCCAAATCTGGGCAAGTTTTGGGAAATTTTCAACACAGGAAATTGCATTAGGTGCGCAGCGCCACCGGCGCTATGCTTTTGACTGGCACACTTTTTGGAGAAATGGCTTGCATATTTAGATTTAGCATGATGGGAACATCAATACCTAAAAATTTTAACAAATTTGGAGAAAATCTTGGTCACCTAAAGGTCAAAAAACCATCAAAAAATGCCCTCTCTGCGTCTTTTTGGACACACAGGAAGTATTCTTGGGAGATTCCACTTTTGAGGGCGAAAATGACCTCCAAATGAAAAAAGCGATATGTTCCAGAAACTGGATAGGTAGACCTTTCCAACGAGCTATGTTTGGCTCAATTTGGCTAAGGGGAAGCCCTCCAAAAGTAGCTGACAATTGGCATTATGCATAGGACAGGTGGCGCTACGCATAGGACCAGTTTTGCTCAAAAATCCAAAATTTACCTAATTTTTATACAATTTGACTTTTTCTCTCATTTTGGATGAAATTATGAATGTAAATGATGCTATTCTATGTAAATGTAACTGTTAAATGACTCTAGAAGGTAGATTCATCATTTTTAGGTGGTTTGGGGGTGAATGAATCAATTTCCATGGTTTTAGAGGCAAGTTGTTCCACTGCCTATATTCCTGTTCTCAGTTTAGATATGGTTTAAACTTCCCCTATTCTCATGGTTTCAACCCTTGAAGGTAAGCATGAGTTGTTTGATTCCTAAATTATGTACTTTCATAGTCATTTGTAAAGGTTGGACTCTTTTGAATGCTCTGAGCTACATTGTACATCTCTATAGCAGTTTGGCAAGGAAATAAACCAGGATTTGCAGCTATTTTTGTGGGATTCTTGTGGTAATGTGTTTTTGAATTGTTTCTCCTCCTATCAATAGTTTTTCTCATGTGTTATGTGTGCCAAAATCTAAATCATTCTTTTAAACTAAGTGAAATCAAGATAGATAGGTAGAATACATTGGTAATAGTGCTCTGCCTTGGGAATACATTTAGTTTTTGATGTTTTCAGCTGTTTGAAGAGGAATCATGATCTTTGCATGCCCTCCTTAGCTCCTCACCAGTATTAGACCTACCATCTCACTCAATTTCAAGTGTTGAAACACCTACCTACATCGCCCCACATAACACCCTACATTCCTGACTTGATTTCCTGGACCCAATCTGCCTGCTCCATTTGATCCAGCAACAAACGATCAAAATCAACCCAAAACCCTAGAGCTACTATACCTAGCCTAAAATCCATATTTAATTCAGTCATCTCAACTGATATTGACAAGGAGAGAGCCCTCTCCCAACCTGGTAGGGCTAGCTACCAGGTTAATCTTGGTTTGTGGTTATCGTAGGATTGCCTCCCTTCAGCCTGAGGTCAATCTAGGCTCTAACAAGGAGTATGACTCCATTTTTAGAAACAATGTTTGGGAAGTGGTCCCAAACTAGTAGACAAGTTAGTGGTGAGTTCCAGATGGATTTATAAGGTAAAGAAAGCAGCATATGGGAGTGTCGAGAAACACGAGGCTAGATTTATGTCTATAGGATTCTCTTAGGTGGAGGGAATTGATTACGATGAGACATTTTCTCCAGTAGCAAGGTAGTCATCAATCATATCTATTCTGACACTCTCAGCACAGATGGGATGGAAGATACATCACCTGGATGTGAAGAAAACATTCTTCAATGGTATGGTTGAGGAAGAGGTGTATATTGAGCATCTGAAAGGATTTGAGACATTTAATAGAGATTTACATGTGTGAAGACTAAAGTGAGCATTGTATGGACTGAAACAAGCACCTCGTGCTTCCTACACTAGGATCGACAACTATTTCACTGGGTTGGGATTCACCAAAAGTGAAGAAGATACGAACCTTTACCATATTGTGGTTGAAGGTAAATTGTTGATTATAGTATTATAGGTCGATGATCTGATTCTAACAGGTGATGAGAAGCTGATAAAATCTTACAAAGAGGATCTTGCAAGAGAATGAAGATGATGTTGGCATTATGACATAGGATTGGAGCTATGACACAGTTGTTGTCCTTGATGGCAACTCACTCTGATGATAGATCACAGTTCAGGCTCTCAGAATGGAAGAAAAATATGCATACGTAGGGTCCCATTGACCAAGCCGCGTATACATGCGGGTTAGACGATCCAAAGACGCGTATGCGTATGCACGCACTTTCATGCAAGGAAAAGCACGTACATGTGGGAGAATTTATTCTTGGTCCGTGCTATTTAGTCCTTGGTATTTGAACCTATGGTTTTGGACCATGGTATCTCGTCCGAAGTATTGATCCCAAGTATTGAGTCCATGGTATTGATTTCTTATGGTTTTGGACCGTGGTATTGTGAAAGGCCTAAGGCTATAAAAGAGGAAGGAGATCACTAGGCAAAGGCATGATCTGAAGTATTGAATATCTAATGCAGAGCTAGATTTGGAATACTGGTGATTGGGTTATGGTGCATATCTAGATCTGAATGAAGGAGGAACCTAAGCGCAAGGATAAGGATGAGTTCTATTGATGGGTCAAAATCTCAAGTCTTGAATAGTAGTATCTTTGAGTGATTTTTGATCTGTTATATTTGGTGCACGCTTGATCTATAACTCTGATAATCTGGGTATAACTAATGTCTGAATATTTGAAAGAGTGAATTATCTTTTATAGATCTGTACGCAGGTTCGTCTCATCAGAGGCGCATATACACGCATGTTCAGCAAACCAAAACAGCGTATATGCAGGTTGGCCTCAACACAAAAACATATGCACGCAGGTTTCTGCATATTAAAGTAGCGTACGTCTCTTGAAACATGTTCTAGCTGCTTCTATTTATTGCTGTAGTACTTTGGGTTCAGAATTGGTGTCCGGTGACTGTTACTGTTGTCTGGGTACAACATTCAGAAAGGTGACTATTTGATTCAGTTTTGTTTGGTGAAAAGGAGATTGTTTGGTGCATAGATTCTTGATGTTTGATTAATGCTATTCATGGATCCAGTCTGAAAATTTATGAAACGTCCCTTGAAGAAAGAGAGGGTCGTAGCCTTCTATAGGACAACACCTACGTACTAGTACCTGAACTATTACAAGAGCTAAGGGGGTTGTAGCTCCCTTCCAGGAGTGGCTGGAGAACGAGAGAAGGTTGTAGCCTTCTGCAGGTAGAAGCCTATGTACTGGTACAAGTCTGCACCAGTACAGAAACATTGTAAAAAGGAGTTTGTAATTAAAAGAAGATAGAGACGAATTGCAGCAGGTGGTTTTCACCCACATTGTGTTTCCACCTTATATCTTGTGTTCTTGTGTGTGATTGTCTTATGCTCTGTTTTACTATTCCTGGTTACTGTTTATAAGGTTTTGATGCACATATTAATGATCAACATCTGTAGAAAAAATTAAATTATAAGTCTGCATAGTATACGCTGGTTTCCTTATCTGTAGTTGCGTATATATGCAGTTTTCACTAACTGAAGTAGTGTATATGATCTGAGTGTGAAATGAAAAAATAATTGACTTGATAATATTGATTCACCCCCCCACTCAGTATTATTTCCAACAATTGGTATTAGAGCAAGTCCTTCAGAAGAAGCTTGATCGCTTGAAGGAAGATCTATCATCATGAGCAACTACGAGAAAGAAGCATCGATCAGGCCACCAATTTTTTATGGGACCAACTTCATCTATTGGAAGGTAAGAATCACGACCTATCTTCAATCTCTTGGTACATAAGTCTGGGATATCATAGAAACACGGTACACAATTCCATCAGCAACACCTACAGATTTGGCTGGTAAGAAGCAGTATGAAACAAATGTAAAGGCTGTCAATACTCTATTAGGGAGTCTATCTCAAACAGAATTTGTCAAGGTTATGCAGCTCAATACCACAAAATAAATATGGGACAAGATTGTTCTGAGCTATGAAGGAGATGATCACGTAAAACGTGAAAAAATTCTAACTCTCAGAATTCAATATGAAAATCTCATAATGCACAATGATGAAAGTGTGGCTAACTACTTTTTACGTATAGATGAGATTGTTAATTGTATGAAAAACTTGGGTGAAGAAATAAGAGAGGTTGTCTTGGTTGAAAAGGTTCTAAGATCTTTGTCTTCTAAGTTTGAATCAAAAGTTTCTGCAATAGAAGAGAAACAGAATCTACAGAGCATTACCATGTCATAGCTACACGGAATTCTAACCGCTTACGAAATGAGGAAAGGGGGAACATCAGACAAGAGAGAAGCTGCATTCAAGGCCTCAGGAAAAGGAGATTCCAATGACTCAGGACATATGTCAGAAGAAGAGGAAGAATCAAATTTTGTCAAGAACCTTCAATGGGGTTCTGGAATATTTAGAGGTAAGCTACCTTTCAAATGCTTTGCTTGTGGAAGAGTCGATCACTATGCTGCCAAGTGTCCTCATAAAGATAAGCTTGACAAAGGTAAGGAACCAATTAGATGGAACAGAAAATAGAATGTAAGTAAGAAAAGCTATTACACACATGAAGACAATGATGGACTTTCAAATAGTGATGAAGATGAGAAAGGTAACAATTATAGACTTTTGATGGCTTTTGAAGATGATGATTTCTTGGATGCTATAGATGAAGAAGGTCTTTATGAAGAAATTTCTAAACTCAAAATTTGTTTAGAAGAAAAGAATATGATCATAGATACTCTAACATTCCAACTTGCTAAAAGGGAAAAACATCATGAAAAGTTAGAATGTGAAATTGTGGGACATAGACAAGAGATTGAGAAAACAAAAACCCTTAATCTTAGATTTGCTAAAGGATCTGAAACTTTAGAAGAAATTATAAAGGTGCAACATTCTCCACTAATCAAGACAAGTCTTGGATATAATGAAGAAGCATCTCAAGTGCAGAAGCCATCCACCTCCAAAATTTATCTTGATGCAGCACGAAGAAGTGAACATGTCGACAATCGATAGCAAAGGCATAATGCAGATCACTAGGTAAATCGGGGACAATTTTATTCAAGAATGGATGTCAATGAAAAATACAATCACTTGGACATAAGGTTTTATAATCGCAGGAATTTCTTCAATAGACAATGTTTCTCTTGTCGTAACTTTGGACACAAAGCTGCTCAATGTGTTGCCTACAAGACCATCATGACTAGAGAAGCACAAAAACAAAAGGGTATGACGGGGCTCATGAAAGGGACCTACAATAACTTTTATGCTCTTGAAAATGAAATAGAATGTTCTATTTGCAACAACTTCGGTCATGAAGATTCTGAATGCAGGAGCAAGTTTTGGTACACAACTCAGAAGGAGCAAGCCTCAAATGCCAAAACATGGAGAAAGAAAGAACCACAACCAGAAATATGTGGTATAGCCTTATATGCGGAAGGGCAGGAAAATCAGTGGTACGATGCTTGAAACATATGACAAGTGATAAAGAAAAACTTCAGTCATATA
This sequence comes from Pinus tabuliformis, assembly GCA_031772625.1. Taxonomy (NCBI): domain Eukaryota; kingdom Viridiplantae; phylum Streptophyta; class Pinopsida; order Pinales; family Pinaceae; genus Pinus; species Pinus tabuliformis. The sequence goes on from CM062813.1 coordinate 1,166,074,217, forward strand.
GTGCCTTAGAAAAGGAAAAGAAGGTCTCATTTGGAAATGACACCCCTGCACTCATAAAAGGTAAAGGTTCTGTTCTTTTAAAAGAAAAGGTCAAAGTAGGAAATGTTATGTATGTTGATGGCTTAAAGCATAATCTATCGAGTGTCAGTCAAATGTGTGATCAAGGAAATGAGGTGATATTTCGATCAAATTGATGTATTGTTCGTGAGCTTGATACAGGAGAAATGGTGATCAAAGGCATAATAACTCCAAATAATCTATACATTCTCAAGGGAGGACAACAACAATGCTATCTGAGCAAGAATGATGAACACTGGCTATGGTACAAAAGATTGGGGCATCTAAGCTTCTCTCAGATAAGGAAATCATGCAAATATCAGGAAGTTCGTGGTCTTCCAGACATCAGAATTCCAGAAAATACAATATGCAAATCATGTCAGTTTGGTAAGCAAACTAGAACTAACTTCCCTGAGAAGGAAGGATTAGCTAGCAAGCCACTTGAACTTGTCCATACTAATGTATGTGGTCCATCTAGGAAAAGGTCACCTCGAGGAGAAGAATAGTTTATATTATTCATTGACGACTTTTCCAGGATGTGTTGGATAGGACTTATGAAGCACAAAGACGAAGCTTTCGAAAAATTCAAGTCATTCAAAGCGTTGGTTGAAAACGAATCAGATCACAAAATCAAATGCCTCAAGTCTGATAGAGGTGGGGAGTTTACTTCGAATGAATTTTTCGATTTTTGTGAAGAACATGGAATAAGAAGGGAATTCTCTACTGCAAGGACTCCTCAGCAAAATGGAGTAGTGGAAAGGATGAATAGAATGGTTCAACAAATGGCTCGTGCTATGATGGATGAGTCTGGAACTCCCGCAACTTTCTGGGGTGAAGCTGCATTTGCTGTAGTTACTATTCTCAACAAGACAAACGTCTGGGTGAACAACACTCAAACTCCTCATGAGCTCTGGTATGGTAAGACTCCTACGGTAAAATATTTCAAAATTTTTGGAAGCAAATGCTATATCAAAAAGACTGATGAAAATCTTGGCAAGTTTGAACCTAGAGCAGATGAAGGCATTCTCCTTGGGTACTCTCCCCACAGCAAAGCATACAAGTGTTACAATAAAAGACTTGGAAGAATTGTTGACAGCATTGATGTAGTGGTTGATGAAGAAGGAAACATTCCTAGGCAAGTAAATTCCGAAAATTTTGAAGATGATGAGGACTATCCTTCAACATCAAATCAGACTTATGATGAAGAAGAAGCTCAAGAGGCACCAGAAGAATAGATAAGGATAGAAGAGAAGACTCCATCCAGGTACGTTCAAAAGAATCATCTAGAAACTCAAATTCTGGGGCAGAAAGAGGTAGGTATACAAACAAGAAGAACAATTTCAGAAGCTTCAAGATATTTGGCATTGCTCTCCTCCACTAAACCACAAAATGTAAGAGAGGCATGCGAAGATGAATGCTGGGTCAAGGCAATGGATGAAGAACTTGTGCAGACTGAAAAGAATAACACTTGGGAGTTGGTTCCTAGACCAAAAGATAAGAATGTCATAGGGACAAAATGGATATTCAAAAACAAGTTGAATGGAAATGGGGAAGTTATTAGAAACAAGGCTAGACTTGTTTGTAAAGGGTATCCTCAACAAGAAGGAATAGACTTTGAAGAAAATTTTTCTCTCGTTGCTAGACTTGAGTCCATCAGAATGTTCCTTGCTCTTTCTAGCTTTTAGAAGTTCAAAGTATTTCAAATGGACGTGAAATCTTCCTTTCTGAATGGAGACTTAGAAGAAGAAGTGTATATTGAGCAACCAGATGGATTCATCCTTGGAAATGATCCAAAACTTGTATGCAGACTTAAGAAGGCTCTCTATGGTCTTAAACAGGCTCCAAGGGCTTGGTATTATCGTCTGGACAAATACCTTCATCAACAAGGTTTTTCAAAAGGATCAGCAGATAGCAATATTTATATAAAAATTGAAAATGACAAATTGCTAATACTTGTTGTGTATGTTGATGATATCATCTTTGGTAGCAATGAAGAAGCCATGAGTCAAAACTTTACTTTGGTGATGCAGAAAGAATTCGAAATGTCCTTGCTTGGTGAGCTGACATATTTTCTTGGTTTACAAATCCAACAAAATGAAGACGATATCTTTTTATCTCAAACCAAGTACCTCAAGCAGATCTTGAAGAAATATGGCATGGAAGATTCGAAACCAGTATGTACCTCTATGGTAACAGGATGTAGCCTCAATACAAATGATGAATCAGCAGCAGTACATTAACCAACCTATAGGTCCATGATTGGAAGTCTGCTCTATTTAACAGGTACCCGACTAGACATCATGCATGTAGTGGGAATGGTTGGAAGATTTCAGGCAAATCCAAAGGAAACTCATCTTCAAGCAGTGAAGAGAATTTTCAAGTATCTTCAAGGAACTCAAAACTATGGCTTATGGTATCCTAGAGATACATATCTCACACTTCATGCTTATACAGATGCAGATTGGGATAGAAGCGTGGATGACAGAAAAAGCACTAGTGGCGTTGCATTCTTTATGGGTTCCAGATTAGTATCTTGGTTCAGCAAGAAACAAAGTTCAATTGCATTATCTATAGCTGAAGCAGAATATGTGGTTGCTGCATCTTGCTGCACAAAACTCCTTTGGATGATGCAAACTTTGCAGGATTTTCAAATCACTTTTACTCCACCTATCTCCATCTTATGTGATAATACAAGTGCAATCAACATTTCAAAGAATCCAGTCATGCATTCAAAGACCAAGCACATACCTATCAAATATCATTTTCTCCGGGAACAAGTGCTTGAACAAAAGGTCAAGTTGGAGTATGTTCCCTCTAAGGAACAAGTTGCTGACATACTCACCAAACCACTGCCCAGGGAAACATTTGAATACCTCAGACAGAAGCTGGGAGTAGTTGATGAATGATCTTGCTGTTGATACCTATCTGTTTCAGAGAAAAGTGGTTGTAGACGAGTTCCATTTGGAGGATCCACGTACATACGCTGGTTTATGTGGATACAATCGTGTATATGTTGGTCTAAGGGAACACAGTGGGATCAGACTCAGGTTGAAAAGAGTCTGATATAGGTATGGCAGAGATCATCTGGCACAAGTTCAGGGGGAGCAGATAAAACTTCTAATAATGCATTGTTGGCATTAGCATAGAAGCTCTTGGTTCAAGTACACAACTGTTTTGTTTTCAGGTGGTGCAGGTGCGGAGGGATAACATGGTTGTTGATCTGAATGATGATTGACAGATGCTGTTGTTAGTAGTTATTGATTACTGTCATAGTCTTGTTCTATATATTTCATCTCTATGTCATGTATATCTTTTTCAAGGTCATGTAACGGCCTATTTTGGTTTCCCCACTATGCCCAGGATGAATGATGTAATGAACTTGGTTTTCATATCCCACTTGGTTGGGTGGATGAGTCAATATTAGTATATCCCCACTTGGTTGGGAGATGGATGTATGTATAGAGTCTTTGGTGATAGGAAGGTCACTTATGATGTATAAGTCATGGTTCTTCTTGTAAGAACATCTTTTTGCAGATCTTGCCTATAGTTAGGGGGAGCATGAACAACACAGCAGAGTAGAGACTTTAGCATGTACTCAGGGGGAGCATAACCCTTTTCCCTTGGTGACAAAAGGGGAGAATGACTTTGAGGATCTTGGGGTTGCCATCAAGTCCAAAGGGGGAGATTGTTGGCATTATGACACAGGATTGGCGTTATGACATAGGTTTTGTCCTTGATGGCAACTCACTCTGATGAAATATCACAGTTCAAGCTCTCAGAATGGAAGAAAAAGATACATATGCAGGTTCCCATTGATCAAGCCGCGTATACACGCGGGTTAGACAATCCAAAGACGCGTATGCATATACATGCACTTTCACGCAAGGAAAAGCACGTACATGCGGGAGAATTTATTCTTGGTCCGTGCTATTTAGTCCTTCGTATTTGAACCTATGGTTTTGGACCATGGTATCTCGTCCGAAGTGTTGATCCCAAGTATTGAGTCCATGGTATTGATTTGTTATGGTTTTGGACTGTGGTATTGTGAAAGGCCTAAGACTATAAAAGAGGAAGGAGATCATTAGGCAAAGGCATGATCTGAAGTATTGAATATCTAATGTAGAGCTAGATCTAGAATACTGGTGATTGGGTTATGGTGCATATCTGGATCTGAATGAAGGAGGAACCTAAGCACAAGGATAAGGATGAGTTCTATTGATGGGTCAAAATCTCAAGTCTTGAATAGTAGTATCTTTGAGTGATTTTTGATCTGTTATATTTGGCGCACGCTTGATCTATAACTCTGATAATCTGGGTATAACTAATGTCTGAATCTTTGAAAGAGTGAATTATCTTTTATATATCTGTATGCAGGTTCGTCTCATCAGAGGCACGTATACACGCAGGTTCAGCAAACCAAAACAGCGTATACGCAGGTTGGCCTCAACACAGAAGCGTATGCACGTAGGTTTCTGCATATTAAAGTAGCATACGTCTCTTGAAACATGTTCTAGCTTCTTCTATTTATTGCTGCAGTACCCTTGGTTCATAATTGGTGTCTGGCGACTGTTACTATTGTTTGGGTACAACATTCAGAAAGCTGACTATTTGATTCAGTTTTGTTTGGTGAAAAGGAGATTGTTTGGTGCAGATATTCTTGATGTTTGATTAATGTTATTCATGGATCTAGTCTGAAAATTTATGAAACATGGTCCTTGGAAGAAAGAGAGGGTTGTAGCCTTCTATAGGACAACACCTACGTACTAGTACCTGAACTAGTACAAGAGCTAAGGGGGTTGTAGCTCCCTTCCAGGAGAGGCTGGTTTACGAGAGAAGGTTGTATCCTTCTGCAGGTAGAAGCCTGCGTACTGGTACAAGTCTGCACCAGTACAAAAACATTGTAAAAAGAAGTTTCTAATTGAAAGAAGATAGAGACGAATTGTAGCAGGTGGTTTTCACACACATTGGGTTTCCACCTTATATCTTGTGTTCTTGTGTGTGATTGTGTTCTGCTCTGTTTTACTATTCCTGGTTACTGTTTATAAGGTTTTGATGCATAGATTAATGATCAACACCTGTAGAACAAATTAAATTATAAGTCTGCATGGTATACGCTGGTTTCCTTATCTGTAGTTGCGTATATACGTGTTTTTCACTAACTAAAGTAGAGTATATGATCTGAGTGTGAAATGAAAAAATAATTGACTTGATAATACTGATTCACCCCCCGTCTCAGTATTATTTCCAACAGAAGAAGGACCTGGGGCTCATGCATTACTTTCT